>CM057765.1:7500000-8750000 GCA_030064435.1 Trapa incisa
GTAATTTATTAATTAAATTACTTTAATATCATACGTTATTATTTATATTACTATTTCTTTATTTTAATTTATGTGTATTATTATATAGTTTAAATAAATTTATATATTAATAATATTTTATATAAATATTATACATAAAAAAATTAATGTACAAAATATATTTAATATAATTTAAATATATATTAGCTAATAAATTATTTAATTTAAATAAAAGTGTAAATTTATTTTAAAAAATTTTTATTAATAATTATTCAATTTATTTTATCTCCCTCCAAATAATAAATTATTAAAAAAATTTAATACCTACAAATTAATCACTTAACCTACATTCCAAACATTTTAACTCAAAATCCATTCAAAACGGTCGATAACAGTATTACAGCCATCTGAGTTTCTGCCAATGGAAAAAATGTCCAAGGGATATGCCCGGTCACCTTTGTCCGGTGGACATCATTGCACTAGTTTTGGAGGCTTGTTGTTTGGAATGTAGAGGGCCCGCTTGTCCTCTGGTGGATAGAATGTGTGTCCATAACTTATTAACCTTATCAAATGATGGTATGCTTTATTTATTATCTATTGTTTTTTTTACCAAACCTTATTGTTCATTTGTTTGATCAATTATTGTTCATTATTGAAAAGACTAAGATACCCTCCATTAAAATATCAAATGACCTTTTAGGACTTTGGACCTCTTGGCAAAAAAAATCGGGTCCAATGGTCTCTCAAAATCGGAATTTTCATGATTTTTAATGTAATTTTATATTTTTATATATTTTATTGATTATTATTCGAGTTGTACGAATGGAATCGACCATATAATATTAATAATTAAATAGATATATATATATATATATATCAATACAAATTCATAATTTCAATTCTAAAAATGCAATATTTCATATGTATTTAAAATTTAATTATATTGCTTATTTATTTATTTTACTAAATTTAATTTTTAAAGGATGAATTTATCATTTTTAATATTTTTAAAAAATAAATAATATGATACGAATAATAATTATTTCTTATTTATTCTATTTTATACCACATTAATTATTTTTTATTAAATAAATGAAGAATTCTATTATGTAAATAAAATCTACAAAAATATATTTTTACCATTAATTTAATCCCCAATTCTTATAGGCTCACAAATCTAGTCAAATTATTTCTCATTCACATGGCATTTGAGCATACTCCAACTATATAAGAAATAAAATATGATTGATGTGATGTGGTTAAAAATTAGGCAAGGAGGTCCATAATAAAAACACTTACTTGATTTGCCATGTGCTCAAGAAAGTCACAGCCTTAGTAATTTCTAATATTATAAAAAAAATTATTTATATTATTTATATTTTTATCATAATCTCACAATTGCAATAATTGGATTGGTAGATATGATGGGACAAACTCCCTCTTTTTTATGCGGTATGACTGTGAAGCCATTAAACACGTAACTCTTCATTAAGTGTGGGTGATGTAATTGCCATTTAGTGATGCATTAATGGAGCAACACGACCAGCATCATCTCTCGCCCAATTACAATATGGCACGTGGTAGGGAAGCGACTAGCACTATGCCCGTCCTCTTTCCGACAGCGAAAACGCTGTATTTTTTATATTTGTTTTTCTTTTTATCCTTTTGCCATTCTTAAATTTAAAGCCACTAATTTTATAAAAATTGAGCACCATAAAATAATTATCTATAAATTGTGTCATGTGTGAATTCAATCCAATAAAGAGTTTATTAGATAGGACTGACAATATGGACATGTTCAATGGGTGGCCAACTTAGGATGAGATAATAAGGACTCATATTTCACATAATATTATTATAACTAATTAAATTTACTATTAGAATTTAATATAAATAAATAAATAAAATATAAATTTAAAAGTTAAAAATATTCGGATTAATAAAAAAATATTTGTACTTAAATGAAAAAAGAGTAAAATTTACAGTCATTTAGACAATTAGCCATTTTAGTTTAGAGTAACCGAAACCAACCATTCAAGTCGATACGGAGTGTTATGATATTTTGGGCAGTTCTACAATTTTGAACCACTTAAAAGATGGTCTTATTTTAATTTTTTTATTAATAAAGTTATATTTTTTAATGTAATCTTTTAATTTCATTTTAACCCTATAGTTTAATTATTCACTTAAATTGAACTAATAAATGATCCATTAAATTGATTGACTAATTTATTAAAAAGTAAGATAAAAATAAATATAATAATGAATAAAAATAAATTATTAATTTATTAAACTACCATACAAATTCCTTTTTATTATATATATATATATATTAGCTTTATTATGTCATCCATTTTATCAAATGGTACACATGACATGACGACCACAAGTGGTTCAACATAGCATTTGATACAAAATAGATAATTGAGCTTTTATCACAATTAATATTTTTAATAAATATATAAAAATAGTATAAATTCAAACTAAATTAGTCGATTTATAGGAAAAGTATTCTACAAATAATTTTTATTATTTATAATATTTAAATTCAATACCTCAATAATAACAAAATATGCACAATTACAGAAGTTCAAAGCATTTTTCTTTAAAATTAAAAAGAAATAATATTTCCCCGGAGTCATTTGTAGATGCCCTTATCTTTTGAGGCATTCTTTAACTAACCCTCCTCTTAAAGGAGTTGTTTGCATTTGCCCCCCTGAGTGTAGTTGCTGAGCTACTCTCTAGTCAACCGCTTGGTTCACCATTTCTTTCCCATATTTTTTCCTCCAAATATAAAATAATTAACAGTAGCTTTGGTTACATTTATTCACAACCTATTCGGTATATTAAGAGAGGTGTCGACTTAAAGATAGGGGATGGGATCGTAAATACTGAAGACTTAGAGGATCGGAAGTGCAAGATAAGATTGTGCCAATCCAATGAGCAGAAACATATTTGGCGAGCAAAGAGTAACAGCCTGCCAACCTGTGCGCGTCTCTCTCCCCCTTCTCTACTCGCTCCTCCTCTCTCTTCAGTAGCTGTTGATTCTTTCTCTCTCTTTCTCTCCCTCTATAATTCATGCTCACCCTCAGGTTCTGCATTTTTTGTTATTGGCGGTGACAGTGGAAGAAGAGAGGCCTGGGAAGAAGCATTTCCATGAATTTGGCGTAGGAAGGCACTTGAAGATGTTCAAGCTGCACAAGCAGAAGTCGGACAAATTGGGGGAGAGGTTCGATTTCAGGCTCTCCAATATCCAGGCCCTCAAGGTCTCCCGTTCTTCTTCCTTATATAATGAATTTGAATCTCTTCAACTGTTCACGTATGCACGGTGTTTCACTGAATCAGATGCAAGCTGTTACATTGACAGCGATTGACTTGAGCTGCTTCTGATATTGACTCGTTAAATGACGTCATTTTCTGTGAGTAGTTTCAGGGAATGGTTGAATTATGTGACTGATCTGACAGTTCATTCAGCTTTTAGCCTGTTCATTTATTGCTTGGTTCTGAAGAGAGAATCTTTTGATTTTTTTCTTCACCTTTGAATATGGATGTCTCCTCTTCAACCTTTACATATCAATATGTTGAAGAGAGTTGTATATGAAGCCACGGTTTTAGTTATTTGTTACAACTGCTCTTCAATTGTCTGCATTTCAGCTCATCACATTTTAGGACTTGATCTTCCTGTCCAAGTGGTTTAATCACATTGGCCTTTTGGGTAGTTATTGGCGTCGCCTATTTCATAATCTTGATATTAGAAAAATCAGTTAGTGATTTCTCCTCTTGAACCTTTACAGAACAATATGTTGAAGAAAGTTGTAGATGAAGCCACAGTTCTAGTTATAGTTCGTACAAAAATTAAGCGATTTGATCTCGCTACCTGATTTATTTATTGTAGATGCTTCAGTGCACTATCTTCAATTGTCTGCATTTCGGCTGACCATGTTTTGGGATTTGTTCTTCACGTCTAAGTGTATTAATCACATTGGATTTTGGTTTGATGTGGCCTCCTTCGTAATTTTAATATGACAAATTCAGGTGCCGAAAGGATGGGACAAACTCTCTGTATCTATTGTATCGGCGGAAACAGGGAAAGCTGTTGCTAAATCAGCGAAGGTGTCCGTATGGAATGGAGGCTGTCAATGGACAGAGAGCTTCTCGGAGTCAGTTTGGTTACCAACTTACGATGATTCAAAGAGCATTGAAGGATGTATCTTGAAAGTTGTCGTCTTCATGGTAGTTTGCCCCATTTCTCTTTTGGCTTGATTTTTCTATAGGCCTATTTGTATTGATTCTTAACTGATGGTTTAACTTTTGTTTTCAAAGGGCTCGTCCTCTAGATCTGGCTTGCTTGGAGAGGCTACAATTAATTTGGCAACTTTCATGAGCTCACGAGCTTCATTTCCTCTTTCTTTGGCACTAAAGAAATGCAACCATGGGACAATTTTACAAGTTAGCGCCTTGTGCTGTCCATATTCTTATTGTTTTACATTGGAAGTCTCGAATAACCAAAAACTGATTGTATAATGCTTTCATCGTAAACAGATGAAAGTTCAGTGTCTAAATCCGAGAGTGAACACCAGGTAGACTTCTCATCCAATATCTTAACATAGTTTCTAGTTGATTTCAGAGGAATGCTCGAGTTTTTTGTTTTTCTTGCATGAAAAATGCACCTCTCTGATTTTTTTTTACTTCAATCTTCTCAAATGGCAAGTTGTATATACATATGTTTATATGGGAAGGCTGATCTTCTTAAGTCTGAACTTATCATCTTGCTTTTGGTGTATCTAGAGAAAATAAACAGAAAACTGAACTGCTTCTATAGACAAATATGCTTCCATATGTTCTTAGGGTTTTGATAATGTACTTCCACAGTGAGGAATCTGGAAGAGACATTGTCTCATCACCAGAGGAGGCAACTATTGACTATGATGACATTGAGAACAAGTCTGATGTGTCTGAAAATTTGTCCCGCATGAGCTCAGGATCTGCATCGAGCAATTATATGGATACACAATTTCGTTCTGTAGAAAGTTTTAGTCGAGTAAGTGATTGACAGATATGCTTGTCCTTCCAAAAGAAATTTGGCTCAGTTTATGGTTTTTCCTGGGAGAAAATGTGTAGTTTTTCCAGCTTTCTTTTCTCAAAATGACGTAGAAAATTAGAGCAAAGGGTATTCAATCACAATTTATGATGTCAACAAGAAGATTTTGCAGCTTCATTATTGTGGAAATGTAAGAGATGGACTCTACTCACCTTCACATCTACCTGTATTTCCACAGGAAACAAGCTTTTCAGCTTCAGGTTCATACAACAACTTTGACTTGGGGGAAGGCTCCTTCAGTAGAGGGGTTTTTTCCCCTCAAAGAAATCCACATAGCATCAGTACCAACATTACTGCGAGGCAAGATTCGACTTCTTCCAATACTAGCTTGGGATATGACTCTCCTGCAAGATCAGACAAACCATCAAATTCAAAAAATTCGAGATCAAGAAACTCTTTCCAGAATGAATCACATCGAACTTCAAGGACATTCATGGGGTCACCTCTTCGCAATTTGAGCACCTCTAAGGAACTCATTGAAACAGTAGAAGCCACAGTGGAGGAGGTAAGAGCTGAGGCTGGAATGTGGGAAAGGAACGCAAATAGGGCAATGATGGACATTGAAAATTTGCAGAAGAAGCTCTCCATTGAGTTGGAACAAAAGGAGGCTCTTGCGATTGAACTATCTGCTTCAAAGAAGGAGTGTGATGGCCTAAGATTGGAAATTGGAGAACTTAGAGTTTCTTTGGAAGAAATGAATTTGAAGCAAAGCGCCAAGAATGGCATTGATAATCTTCAAAAGGAGTTGGAAGAAGAGATAAAGTTTCTCAATGAGTCAAACACCAATTTGTCTGTACAGCTACAGAAAACCCAGGAGTCAAACATTGAGCTTGTCTCTGTTCTTCAGGAGATGGAAGATATCATAGAGAAGCAGAGAAAGGAGATAGCTGATCTGGTGAAATCAGAAGACAAGCAGGGACGTGAAGGGAATCATAACCAGGAAATGGAGCTGATTGAGCCTCTGAATCGTGTAGCGAAAACTATTGATGAAGAAAGTATCAGTGAGAGAAATCTGAAACTAGAAGTTAAGTCCCTCAGACTGAAGGTGCAGGAGCTTGAAAGGGACTGCCAGGAGTTGACTGATGAGAATCTTCAGTTGTTATTCAAGCTCAAAGAGTCGCAGAATAATCAAGTATGGGATGCATGTTCTAGTACCCCGGTGAAGGGGATCCCAGAAGATCAGGTATCAGGGACTCAGATAAGAGAACTAGAGTGGAGAGTTTGTGATCTTGAAAAGGAACTTTCCGTGAAAAATGGAGAATGTTTGAGTCTCAGAGAAAGTTGCACTGAATTGGAGCTTCAGCTTCAGACTTTCAGAAACATGGTGTCAGGGACTCAAATAAGAGAACTAGAGTGGAGAGTTGGTGATCTTGAAAAGGAACTTTCCATGAAAAATGGAGAATGTTTGAGTCTCAGAGAAAGTTGCACTGAATTGGAGCTTCAGCTTCAGACTTTCAGAAACAAGGTGTCTCAGCTTGATGCTGAAGTCCATAAATCGCATTTGGAGACAGAGGACTGGGAAATTCGCTTTGCTGAACTGGAACAGCAACTGAAAGACTATAAGCCTCAGAGCCAAGTTCAAGAGATGCAAGATATCATAGAGAAGCAGAGAAACGAGATAGCTGATCTATTATTGATCAAATCAGAATACAAGCATGAACATGGAGAGAGATATGATCAGGAGATGAAACTGCATGAACCTTCAAATAGTATAGAGGAGAATATCGATGAAGAAAGTAGCAGTGACAGAAATCTTGTACTAGAAATTAAGTCCCTCAAGCTGAAGGTGCAGGAGCTCGAGAAAGACTGCCATGAGCTGACTGATGAGAATCTTCAGCTGTTGTTCAAGCTCAAAGAGTCACAAATAAACACAGAGGATGAGGTAGCAATGCCTCAGAAAACAGAACCAGAGCTGAGAGTTTGCGATCTAGAAAAGGAGCTTTCCATGAAAAATGGAGAATGTTCTTATCTCAGAGAAAAGTGCAGTGAACTGGAGGTTCAGCTGCATTCTTTGAGGGATGAGGTTTCTCAGCTTGATGCCAAGGTTCATAAATATCGTGCCAAGACAGATGACTGGAAAGTTCGTTATGCTGAACTGGAACAACAGTTGGAAGACTACAAGTCCCAGAGAGAAATTATAGTGGTCGATGAGGATCCCAAGAGTAGCTCTGGTTCAGAGGCTTCAGAGATGATGAAAGGAACCTATTTTGTCACTCAGAATGATCAACATGAGGCCGTATTGAACAAGCTTGAGGATATTAGAAGACTAGTTGAGAGAGAAGATAGCAATACAAAAATCATGGTAGGAGCAGAGGAGGAAAATGCAGTTTTGACTCTTGACGAGCAACTCAGTATTCTGTATGTGACTTTGGAATCAAAGCTGAAGGACACTAGGAGAGAGTTGCTTGATAAAACTTCTGAGATAGATCAAATCAAGGCTGAAAGTGTATTGAATCAAGAAGAGATCCAAGTCCTAAGAGATGGAGAAAGGGAGTTGGTGAGCCTGTTTTCTAAAGCCGAAGAAGAGAAATCCCAGTTGCTTTTGACTAACAAGGCCCTCAAAGGAAAGTCATTAGAGCTGGAACTTAACTGGAGTTCCCTCGAAGACCACTTGTCTGAACTAGAAAAGGAAAACGTGAGCCTCTCTGAGCGGATCTGTGGACTGGAAGCGCAACTGAGATACCTGACTGATGAGAGGGAAATGAATCGATTGGCATTGCAGAGCTCAGAATCTTGTTGCTTGAAGCTTCAGGATGATGTTCGGGATCTGGAATCAGACTTGGAGGCACAGAAGGTTGACCTGAGGGGAAAGTTGATTGAACTGCAGAAGCAATTGTTGGAAACTAAGGAAGAATGCGGCTATTTGAGAATTGCGAACCAGAAGTTAGAGGCTACTGCTGAAGGTGTCATTGAGGAATGCAGTTTGCTTCAGAAATCAAATGCAAGGTTGAAGGCTGAAAATTTGGAGCTGAACAGGAATTTTATGGTCCTGCAAGCTGAACTGAAGGAGTCTAAAGGGGCTTTTGATCAGCTGTCAGTGGAGATTGAGGTTTTACTAGAGAAATTTGATTCAGTGCTTGAAGAAACCAGCCTCAAAGGTAAAGCAATTGATGCAGAACTAGATGCACTTATCCTGGAGAACAAAAGAATCAATCCAGGTGAAAGAGAAATTTCCTCTTCAATGTCAGGAAACAAGTTAAAAAATGAACTCTGCGCAGCATATGAGGCAAAAATTCGTGAGCTTATGGATAAGCTTTCCGTGTACAAACAAAACCAGGATATTCTGATGGCTGAACGAGAAAAGCTGATGTCCCAGATAGAAAGTTTCAAGTTAAATGAGGCCAAAATTAAGAATCACATCCGGAGAGTCGAGTTGAAGTTCAAACGATCTGAGTATGAGAGGGCACACCTTGTGGAAGATATATCGACTCTCAAAGATCAGTTACAGAAACTTGAACTTCTTCAGGTTGAAGTGTTGAGTCTTAGAAGAACCCTTGAAGAGGCCAAGCTCGAGAACGAACGCCTTGAAGCTTCGTTCCAGGTGTTGCTAGGAGATTATGAGGAAACAAAATTGGAGAGAGATTCGTTTTCTGAGAAGATCTCTGCAATGGAAATTTCTGTTAGAGAATTACAAGCCTCAGGTGATAGAAAGATTGCATTGGAAGAGAGGGTTCTAAGACTGGAGGGTGACTTAACTGCTAGAGAAGCACTGTACGTTGAAGATGCGGAGCTTAAAAACGAGCTTGCTCGTATCAGGACAGTGAATACTCAGTTGCAGAGGAGAGTTCAAGAACACGAGAGAAGGGCTGTAGCTCTGGAGGAGGAGCTAGAACAAGCAAAAGGAGCCATAACTAATTCTGGAGCTCCACAGCCCTCAACAGTCCGTATGCTTCCCTTGTTACTTTCAGTTACTTGGTCTTTATTTTTTCAGGAGTAACTTGCTGAAGATTATAATTCCTTTGACTGCAGCTTCAAAGGGAAGAGATGCACAAAGAAGAGAGCCCTCCAGATTTACAGCACAGAGAGGTACCTTAGATGTTGTCAGCTTAACTAGTTTAAACCTCAGCTCATTGTTTATAGGCTTTTGTTCCTTGATTTTTTATTCAGAATGAAGATGGAATGGGAGAAGGTCCTTTGCAGAAGATTCGATTACTTGAAAATGAGCTGGCAGAGGCCCTTGAAGCAAACAACATGTACAAAGATCAGCTGAAGAGGTGGGTAAAAAATTCTAGTTATCTGATAAATATTTGAATTTTTGGGTTCTTCCAGTTTTCTTTTGCTTTTAGAAGAAATGGCTAATGCTTAAACCATTACTTGCTGGAGGACGCAACAAACCTAGAATATAACCCGAAGGCTAACAGGATCAAAATGGCCTTTTAAGGTTGTTTCCAGTAGAAATACCATCCGGTTTCTAATTGCATTGACATCAAAAGATTGACATTTAAATGTTCTCACCCTTTTTTTTCCAAGGGATCAAAACCTGATCTAGGCAAGGTAAGAATCAATATTCGGAAAATGAATTCTCTTAGGCTCAGTATTATTAGAGGGTGCAGTTCATTGTCAAATCAGTTGACATTAAGACTCGAGCTGATATGACAGATTACAGTCTGGATTGAAGATCAAATCCATACATGCTCTTTGCTTTTTCTACACGTGAACTATTTGTGCTTGCTCTCAGCTCTTTCTCAGATTTCTCTCACTCAACTGGATGAATTGTGCTAAAAAAATGTTGACTCTATTCAGCTTTCTATCTGGTGGCGGAGCGTGTGTTTGCCCGGGCTCTTTGGGTGATGAAGATTACAGAGCTCGAGAGTCGATTCTGGCAGGGAAAGTGTCAAGCCTGGAGAACGAGCTGAGAGAATTACAGGAGAGCTATCTCCACATGAGCCTCAAGTATGCCCAGGGAGAAGCTGATAGGGAGACCATGATGATGAGGCTGAAAGCACTGTAAAAGTGCTCATAATGTCTTTCAGCTAATACAAGTGTGATCCCAGCAAACAGTGTAATATTTCTTTTACTCTTTCCTTTTTTTCTTTTTCTATGGAAATCCAATTCCAATTCCTCATTTTTTTTTACCGATTTTAAGATCTGAGGTGCATAGTATATGTATCATTGGCCAAACTGCTTTTACAAACTCATTGGCTGAGTGCATGCCACATAGAATTTAGTTCCATTTCTCTTTGACATTTGCAATCCTTTACCCTACTAATATCTACTTGGGAGCTCTTCTTTTATTATATATTATTATAGAGATAATATTTCATATTGGGAATTAAGATCTTATTTTTAATAAAATAATTAATTAAAATAGAAAAAATATTAATATAAGCATAAATAACTCATAATAATTTGTTTTTCTTGAACTCATGCATCAATATGGAACATAATCTTGCCCTCACAGATCATGTCATTATATTTAACCTCTCTTTTGCGTCATGAAAGTATGTCTACATCAACAAGGCATCATAGCCTTTTTTGCAGCATTTTTTGCATCTGAGAAGGCATCACTAAAGTAGTATACTACTTTGAGTAATCCTAAGCTAATCTCTTTAAAGATAAACATTCTTTGAATTCCATCCCTTTTTTTTTCAACATTATCAATTTCTTCCAACTTACCAGATGCATTCATCCATCTTCCTCCAAACTTTTATCACTTTGAGTAATCCTAAGCATAACCACATTGTCCCCTCCAAACTACTTTTATCACTTTAGAGGTTCCTTCCTTTGTTGGTTCATTCCCATTTGAGATATATTCCTTATGTTTACTGATAGTTGCTCACATGCCTAAACTATAGCCTTATTTGTAGTCTTAGCAACTTCACTTTGGGTGATCAACTTACATTTGAAGATATCCAAAGTTTTTTCTCTCTCCTTCTTGCACCCATGCACTTTTCAAGTAATTGACTCTAAATAATTAATTCATATCATAGTTTGTAGAAATATTTTAACATGTGATGGATCTCTTCTGTTGACATATTTTAATTACATTCATAGACTTATAACTATGGATGGCAAATGGGGAGGCTAAACACGACCTGTGGGTCCAAATGGAGGATCATGATCCACCATGTGCAAGCAATGCTTCAAGCGGGTTGAGTTAATTTTTTTCCCAATTTAATTTATAAATAAAAATGAGAACGGATGCTAAATCATATGCCTGAACTGGCCTTGTGATTGGAGAGTTATCATATCTAAAATTTGTATGTGCATGAATTTATTAATTATTTTATATAATTTTTTATATGCAAAAATTTCTAAATTTTAATGTATCCAAAACAAAAACCCTCTTATAACCACAATTAGTTTGAATGCCCCTAACAATATAATAAAATATAATAAAGAATATTAATGGGATGATTGATTTTATAGTTAATCTTTCCTTTCCATTCACTTCATCTTCTATTAATTTTATAAGGAGTTAAATTAGGAAAATATTCTATAATCATGCCAAATAAGATGATAACATGTTTATTGAACAAAAAAAAGATGATAACATGTTAGCCCATTTAATGACCAGAGATTAATTTTTTATTGTAAAAATAATGTTTGAGATTTTTTTATAATAAATAACTATTAGTTATGACAAATATAAATGTAAATTGTTGAATAAATATTCAATTTACTTAAAATAAAATAGAAAAGATAAATAATTATTTATCGGAAAAATAAATGACCACCGAACAGTGTTTTATTGTTGTTGTCTTCTTCTCGATTGTCTTTTTCCTCTCACGATCTCAAAACCCCCCTTTCGCTGCTTCTCTCTGAGCAGACGCCATTGCTTGCTCCTCCCTCCATCTTCGCATCTTCTCGGCATCACCATTCCCTTCTTCCGTAATGTCTGCTTTCTAGCTCCTCTCTCTCTTCTCCAGTCCCCCTCGCGTTCCCCTTCCCCCAATTTTCCGTTGACGAAGCGTGGAATAAGGAGAAGAATGGAGTCGAACGAATCCTCCTATGTATCCTCGCCGGAGCTCCCTCCGAAGCGCTCCTCGCCGCAGCCAAAATCTCCCACTTCCGGTCGGTTCCGCTTCACTCTATCCTCACTTTGACCTGATCCGCTCTCTGTCTGAAACTCCCTTTCGGCCTTAACACGGTAGATGTTTATCTGTTTTCGTTCAGATGCCTGATCTCTCGTGCTTGGTTTCTACTGTTATTTTTAAAAAGATTGGCGATGCAGCACTCCTGAGTTCGATGACTTGGGATTTCTGCTCTGATTTGCTTATAAATGCTCTCTATTGCAGTCTAGCATCTCTTGAACGATCCAGTTGTTTGTTGGGGTTCTTGATTATACCTCTATTTATGCTACATTTTGCAATATTATAGCTCACCATCTTTGAATTTCACTTCCTTTGACTCTGCAATATCATAGTTTTTCTTGTCTAATCTTGTTTAGATCCCTGTCCGCTAGCTGTTTTGATGAGGTGCTTATTTGTTTCTGAAGTTTCTATTAGCTTCAGGAATAACTATGTAATGATTGGGATTGGCTAGGTATTTGATCCATACATGCCGATCCTGAAAATCCCAGCGTTATTCCTGTAATAATTATTAAGTTCTTATTCTCATGGTATATTTTGTCAGATTCTTTGGAGAAGTCCACATATGTTAGGTTCCTTGTGTCAAATGCTGCAGCAGGATCGGTAATTGGCAAGGGTGGTGCAACCATCACCGACTTTCAGTCACAGTCAGGAGCACGCATTCAGCTCTCACGCAATAATGAATTTTTTCCTGGGACATCTGATAGAGTTATCATGATATCCGGTTCTATTGATGACACCCTCAAGGCAGTGGAACTGGTGCTCAATAAATTGATGAGTGAGGTAGTGTACCATTGATTCTAGCGCCATGCCTATGTTTCATGGAATTTAATACAGTAATTCCTTATTTCAGGTACCTGTTGAAAATGGCAATGAGGTGGATCCAAGATCAAAAGTGAGGTTGATAGTTCCAAATAGCTTCTGTGGTGGCATAATTGGCAAGGGAGGAGTCACCATAAAGTATGATTGCTGTCTCTTATTTTATTTTATTTTCTTCATCATAGATGTTCGACACTATCTGCTTTCTATTAAACTTTATTCAGAAAATTCCTCTGCATATACTCATTTTCCTTCCACTAGAGGCGACTGTTTGCTCATTCTGTTTATTTGGATTCACCTGTATGCTCAGGTTTTTGTGCTTCTATTTGTCTCTTCTAGGAAAGAATCGTTTTTCTGCTATATTTAAATTCATTTACGTACTTCTCTTCATTACTGATTTCTTCATGATAAGCAATTAATGTTATGCTGACATACATGTGGCTTGATAAAAAGGGTGAACATATCTTGTTTTCCACCTTATTGGAAGGCATCCTAGGTTATATTTTTCCGGAAAGTCCTATACTAAGTTTATGATAAATAGAAAAACACATTTATCTTTAAAAAACACACATTTAAGAATGCTATCCATTAAACAAAATATTATTTTACATGATTCGAGAGTCAAAGAGATCTTCCTGGGGAAACCTATATCTAGTCAAGTTGAGAGATATAACATGTGCAAGAATAAGAAACCTTAGAGAAATTGAAAGAATCTTTCATATAGTCATTGAAATATAATACAATCATCATCCTCTGATGGTTCCATTTCATACTACTGGGGTAATATCTTTAGGGAAAACTATACATTATTGTCAATTTGTACCTGAGCTGCATTAGTCATCGTTTCAATTCTGGAATCTCTCTAATAGTGAACAAAGGGATATGCTGATATTTTCTTTTGATCAGGTCATTTATTGAAGAATCTCAGGCTACCATCAAAATATCATCTCAGGATGATAATTACTATGGGTTGAATGATAGGCTAGTGACAGTGACTGGAAAATTAGATGAGCAAATGCGGGCAATTGACTTGATTCTCTCAAAGTTGTCAGAAGATTCACACTATCCTCAGTCTATAAATACCCCATTTTCATATTCAGGTATGGTTCAACTCAGTCTGTATGAAGTCTCTCTGGTTTCTTGTCTTTCTGAACGTGTTAGGCATGGTTGTCTTTCTGAAAATTTTGAAAGAAATCCATAGTTATATTGATTATATGCTGATGCAGTATCAGTTGTAATATTTGTGTTATGCCAGTGCTATTTTCATCCTGTGTAATATAATTTTTCTACAAAGGCATTTTTCTGGGGAATACTAACTTTGTATTGGGTCAGTCATACATGCTAATATATGTGGATTTGCTTCAAATCACATGCCATTTGATGGGAAGATAATAGTAGTGCTAGATATTGGTTCAGTTCAACATTCAAATATGCTTGTTTGGTGTTTGAGATGGAAGTTAGATAAAATCCCATTGCTTTAAAGTGGTTTCCTTGTTTCATTTATCCTGTGGTATTCCCTTATTCTGGGCAGTTGTAAAAGTTAATTTTTTGAGGAAAGGAGATGATCTGGTTGCTGCTTGATGTTTTGTAGTCAGTTAAGCCAGTTTGTACCTTTGTCTCATGCGTGGTATCTTTGACATTTCTACTCTCCACAATTGCAGTTATCTATTTCCTTTATTGATTAAAAAATTCAGTAGTCTTGTTCAACAAATGCTTAGGTGGTGGAGAGTTCATTTGTAAGAGTGATAGCTTGACTTCCTCTAATGTCTTTGCCCCTTGCTCTCCAGCAGATGGAGTCTATCACCTGCACAATTTGTAGAAAGTGCAAAAACTGTCTTTTAGCTTATTTAGGCTTAACTGATAGTTATTGAAGTAATTTTTGTTTCTGAACCTCACATGTGGAGTTTGCTTGATTAATTTTGTCTGTTGTAGGCTTTTCTATGTTTTTTATGAGACTTTTCACGATCCCTTTGGTGCTCTTCTTTGGTTGAGTTGGTTGTTAAAGTTTGCACAGTTTGAGTTGTTGGTTGTTGATTTGACCAATAAGACGCACCTATAATTTCTCAGAAATGTATTAAATGATTTCATTGAATTTTTGTGCAGTACAATCTTTTTGTACATGATATTTATGACCAACTTGATGTTTTATTAATGAAATTATTTATTTACTACCAAAAACAATTGAGCTCTGGGTCAATACCTTAAGAAAAGCTAAACTATCCAACTCAATTTAAGTGTATTTTGATTAAATAAGCTCTATATAGCTGTGTAAGGATTTATAAATCCTGGATCCATCCCAGAAAAAAATAAATGCTCCTGGTGAAAGTGTACCTACTATTTTTTCATTGCTTCTCTGTAATTTATTGGTTGGTGATTGTTCTGCAGCATTCATGTCATATCTCTTTATTTTTATGCTGATATATGATTTCTAGTAAGTTATCTTAATTTGAATTTATAGGTGTTTACTTCTCCAGTTTTCATGGTATTCCATATACATATGTGCTTCCTTCTGTTGCAGCAGCCCCATATAACAATACTATGAACTATGGAGGGCCAGCTGGAGGTGGAGCAAAATTTAACAATATCAAGGTTAGCTCTATTACCATTATGTGTCAATCATGCTTTTATTGCTAGAGTTAGCAGAGTTTTCTTCTCAATCTCATGTTGTTAAGTTATAAACCTTGGCCATTAGCTGGCTCGAATAATTTTTAAGAAAACAGATTGCTCTATAGCTTTGCATCATTGTCAATTCAAATCATGAAATTGCTCGATAATGTTCTACAGGATGACCAAAGCAACTCCATGACTCTTGGCATTGCTGATGACCATATTGGTCTAGTTGTTGGCCGAGGTGGAAGGAACATCATGGAGATCAGTCAGGTTATATTGTATATCATAACTCTATTGGTTTTGTTTTTTTTATCCTCAAATTGAGCACCAAACATGACTGGTATGCATTTCTTGCATCTACAGGCTAGTGGAGCCAGGATAAAGATATCCGATAGAGGTGATTTCATGTCTGGCACAACTGACAGGTACCACACGAACTTCCATCACATAAAGCATGCATTATCAGTTCACGTCTTCTCATTTGGAATTGGGCAGTGTCTGATTGCTCCCCCTTTGCTCTGCAGGAAAGTCACAATCACAGGTTCCCAGAGAGCGATTCAAGCAGCCGAATCCATGATAAGGCAGAAGGTAGCTTATGCATCTGAGAACTAGAGCTGTGTTCAGCCATCCAAGTGGGGTTTTCTACTGGACCTTTATATATATATATATATGTTTTTTGTGTATCTTTCCTGCATTGTGTACTGCAAATTCTTTCTTTCTTTTGCATTGCTTCTGATATTGCATAATACATCCCTTTTCGCCCAATTGGTTGCTTGAGATCCATCTAGAGATGGCTGGGAATTTAGGTTCTCTTACAGGGGAAGGTGTTGGTTGTATAATTTCATTCCTAGAGGGATAGCATGAACTGCTTATGTTGAATTGTCTGATAACAAGTTGTTACTTCATCGTGAATGGTTTGTTTATTTGTTTCTTTTGGACGGAATTCAGATCTTGCACCTGCTGTTTTCTGGTGCTTTCTCATTGCAGCCGTTGCTTGGGAGGCAGCAGGCCGTGGGTTAAAGCAAGTCATTTTTATCTAGAATTGATCGTTTCAAGGCACACCCTGAAGAAGGTATCTATGTTCTCTGTAGGATCTGTTTCAAAGTTATGAAAATTGGATTGATCTTACTCATTGAAAGACCTATTAAAGTAATAATCTTCCTACAACATAAGTTATCTTTTTATTTAAATGGCAGGAGCACAGGTTTTTCTTAAGAAAAAAAATGTATTATCTCTCAGTCAATTTATGTGGTATATGAGGGCCATTTCAAGACTAGGGGGCTACTCGTCATAGGGGCATCGGTTGTTGGACACTATGATGAAGTATGGGCGAATATTGACTTCTTGTTTTCACTGTCAATAAAATATTTTAAGGTTTACAAAAGTTAAAAAAAAATATATATGTAAGTTTAAAGTTTTAAATATAAATAATTATTTTTCATCCTTACTCGTTTAATAATCGAGTGTATCCAATCCATATTCCCATATATTCATTCGCTACGCAAATTTACCGCCAGCTGCCTCATCTCTTCCGTGCCTCACCCTCTTAAGACGTTTTGGGCTTGGTTCCGTTTAGCTTAATTTTGGTGATGTGGGGTTAGTATTTTAACCGGGGTTGACTAAAAAAACAACGGTCATGGATGAAAAATATTAGAATTTACAAAATTTCTTATAAATTCACATTTGCAATATCATATTCGTGACACTTTTCAATTATTAAACTGGCATTGTAATCCATCCTTACTCGACACCATCAATAACCCTCCCAACAACAAATAAAATATGGACACACTAAAAAAACACCAATCAACTTCACCAGTTATTGTAGACCTCCCATTTGCCAAACACGACTAAAAATTTTCACATATTTCTTACAACCTTCTCTAGCAAATCCTACTCCCCACAGTAAGGCCACATTAATTTGGAAAAGTTCCAACACCTCTCTAATTTCGACTAATATCTGTAAATTATAGTTTTTATATATTTAATATATGTGTAAGGAGTTAGGCTTTCAACTCCATTCAAATCCTCGTCTTCTTGTTATTTGTGGTGAGTATTACTGTTTTCTTAAACTAAATTAGTTTTTCTTAAACTAAAATAATACTTTTCTGATTAAGCTAAATTAAAAAATAACAATAGAAAAATGATAAAGTGAGTTTATTGATAACGATTGTACCCATCAACTAACAATACAACTTTATAAATATACGGTATAAAAAAACGATATGAAAAAATATTTAAAAAATAAACTCAAACCATAATAATTTGAAAAGAGGGTAATACCTTTAGAAAATTGGTTTAGGACCAAATGTATTGAAAATAAGGCTAAAGTCCAATGTTTAAAAAATAGGTTTAAACCTAATATTATAAAAAATGATACTAAAATCTAATATTTAAAAAATGAGCATAGGATTTGTTTGAAAAAAAAAAGACTAATGCCTAATGTTTTAGAAAAAATTAAGGTAAAATATTAAAAAAAGAATAAGGTATGATATTTAATAAATGTGTCATAAAGATTGCTATTGAACCAACATTGTTTGAAAAAAGTTTCTTTGTGGAAATGATATGAGGTTTAAGGAAAGATATGAATATAGTAAAAAAAATGAGTAACGAGGTAGTAACAAGAAAATTTAGATTATTGAATAATTAATTATGAATTTGTCATTTTTGTGTGATGATCTTATATCATTGATTGTGTTTATAGGGATGAAATTGGCAATGAACATTACATCTATATTAAGAGGTTGTGTGATGCAAGTGAAGAAATAAAAGGGAGATAATGTATGTATTGCGAATGCACCCGAACCCATGGGGGATACAAGGTAGTCCACAAAAGGAGTCGGGGGGAAATATAGGGGTCCATGGAACAATATTAACATTAATACGAGTGGAATAGTTTATTATGGGGACTCGAATAATCTATTATAACACATTTAGAAACATGATTAGGTCATGATTACGTAATATGCTTGAATATATTTATTGATACTTCTTGATTAAACAATATTATTAAACAAAAATGCAAGATTTATTTTTCTAAGAATAACCTATTTTTGTAAGATAATGCATATAATTGTTATAAAAAATATAAAAAACTCTTCATGATAAAAATTTAAATTTTGAATGATGTTGTGATTAAATTATGAAAATTCGATCTCAGTAACAACACTTAGTGTACTTTAAACTGACCATTTCTTATACTTTTAGGAGGAAATAAAGATCACGAAGGAACCTATAATTGCATAAAGATACCAACATCCAATAAACTTTGAGGTAGAAATATAGACGAATATTTATGAATTTTTTATACTTATTAAAAATTATTATTCATGTAATTATATGAATTTTGTAAATATTACATTCTCTGTACGAAAATTTAATTTTGTATGGAAAAAAATGAAGTATATTTTATATTTTGAACATTGTATCATATCTACTGTAGTAGTGCATATCACACTACTATAGGATTGGGAGTAGTACGATGGACTGTACACAAAACCGAGTTAGAACATGACAATTTAATAGATATTAAAGCCTAACTTTCAAAATGAATTATTTTTTTAAAAAATGAAATAATTTGGAGAAAGTGGGCAAACAAGAATAATATTGACATAACATTAATTTATTATATTAAAGTTGTAAGAATGGGGAATTCTAATTCAAAAATTGGGCCCAATTGAACTGAGAAATATGATTGATCCGAGAAGAAAAACTCGAACTAGAAAAATTAAATCGAACCAAACTGAGAGAAGGGATTGACACAGAGTACTAGAGGGATAAAACGAGTCATGAGAGACCTTAGTGAATGTCCTATTATACGAGATCAATGATTGGGAGAAATCTAGGAGAGAATTGGCATGAACCAAGTTCGGGCTGACTCAAGTCACAAAACCCCCTGAATTTTAGAATGGGCTAAACAAATTGGAATGGGGTGGTTCTTGGGTCCATTTAATAGAAAATTGATTTGGCTGACTGTGATGACTCATAGAAACTATGGATAGATAGTCACACAAATCTAGAATCCAACCATGTAAATCTCGGATATCCCTTTGTTAGTTTTATCTTAGAATTTTTTTTAAAAGACAAGTAGCTCCAAATTCTAGTGATCTGACTTGCAGAGAGCCTTGCTACTCTTGTCCGATCACCACCTTCGACAATCTTGGTATCCAGGGAAAGCTAAGGAAATCAGCTTTACATCGCTACCTCTTTCGACCCTCAACCCTTTCTCTACAGTTTTCGACAAGATCGCATAGTGACGGATCTTCGGTGACTAGAAACAAAGCATCTATTTCAGAAGCTAATTCCGACGCCCTCGATGGCTTTCAAAGTCTAAGAAAAAAATTAACAAATTGAGGTATGTTATGTAAACCCCGCCCTTTTGAGCTAAGGAAAATCGGGAAGGGAACTGGTCAAACTGAGTGAGAAAACTGAACCGGTTCACACACTCGATCAATTGTGAATGGGCAATTTAGGAAATTACAACTCCCAAGTGATCCAAAGGGTTCATTAAACCTTGGAAAAGAAACTTAAGACGAATTAGAAAATAAAAACCAAATTGGTTCAGGTGAACTAGATTCCATAAGAACTTTAAAGTTAAGCGTGCTTGCCCAAAATTATTATAATTAATACAAATAATTTAATACTGAAATTAAATTATTGGAATTAGTACAAATAATTTAATACAAAAATTAAATTATTGGAATTAATACCAATAATTTATGGTAATATTAATACTAGTAATAAATCTCTCCCATTTAATACACAGTTTTACACCTATATAAAGAGGTCATCCCCATTCATTTTTCTCAGACCCGAACACTTCTCTCTCTCTCTACTGCTCCATTTCCCGGTAAAGCTCGAACTAGAGTTTCGACTTGAACAAAGGTCGGGCTCTTTAGAATCGGGGAGAAGACAGCTATCTGATAGCAAACTCTAGTCAATTCGAGAATCGTTGGAGAAGCGCCGACATGATGGAATAGTGAAGCAACTCCGACGGACCGAAGCTGCCCTATTTCGGCCAAGCTGAAATCAGCCATTTCAAGCCCTTCTCAGGCCAAATCAAGCCCTCCCAACACTTCCTCAGCCTTTCCACGACCGAATTAGGACCGAAAGGTAAGCCAATTCGGCTCCCCTTTATAATTTTCGATCGGTGCTAGAGAGAGAGTCGACCGAATTTCAATGACAAAATTCCAATCCAATTCCGCATCAATTGATACAATACTTGATTTTAGGATGAACCTCAGGACGAGACCTATCTGCCCAGATCGAAAGCTCGGACTGTCGTGCCTTCACCGGTGAGTAATCGAAGCTTTCTCTCTCTATAGTCTGTTTTCCGGCAAAGCTCCGTTTGAGCTCGTTCTGACGTTAAAATCTGCGATTCAAAGTTTCTTAGAATCGTATGAACATACAGGAACTCAATTTCAACTCCAATTTCAATAATTAGAAGTGTTTGATCGGTTAATTTGATGAAATCAAATTTGGTAGTGTTGAAGAGTTGAAATTGGGGGGAAATTTGGGAAATTTCAATTTTATGAAATTGAGGGTCAATTGGGCATGAAAATAATGTTGGAGGACCAATTGAGGAATTTTGGAAAATTTGGGGAAAAAACTTACCATTTTTGTGAAAGAAGGGCAAAATGGTAATTTTGGAAAAATTGGGGAACCAAATTGGAAATTTGGAAAATTAAACCCCTTTTTGGTGAAATTGAATAAATTGAGGTCCCACGATAAATTTTAAAAGTTGCGGGACTCAATTTGAGGAAAAACTGACATTAGGGACTTAAAGTTAAAGAGAAATAACTTTAGGGACCTAATTGCAAATAACTAAAAGTTTGGGTTTTCTCATTCATTAATGAATGAAGGTTGTTATGCCGAGTAATAATGAACAAGGTTGTTCATATCGTGTAGGAACGTTAAATACCGGGAACGCCAGCAAGGACAAGCTCGCGTGAATACAAAGAACCCGTCTAGTGGAATTCACGACATTAACGGGTGAGTGGGTTATTCACATCATACCCGATTGGGATGATGAGCACAGTTTAAAGTTAAAAATCACTCACCGGTTGTGAGTGGGTTTACTAACATCATACCCGATTGGGGATGATAAGTGCAATTGAGGGTCAATTGGGCATGGAAATAATGTTGGAGGATCAATTGAGGAATTTTGGAATTTTTGGGGCAAAACATACCATTTTTGTAAAGGAAGGGCAAAATGGTAATTTTGGAAAAATTGGGGGACCAAATTGGAAATTTGGGAAATTAAACCCCTTTTTGGTGAAATTGAATAAATTGAGGTCCCAAGATAAATTTTAAAAGTTATGGGACTCAATTTGAGGAAAAACCGAGATTTGAGACTTAAAGTTAAAGAGAAATAACTTTAGGGACCTAATTACAAATAATTAAAAGTTTGGCTTTTCTCATTAATTGGAAATGAATGAAGGCTGTTATGCCGAGTAATAATAAATAAGAATGTTAATATCGTGTAAGAACACGAAATACCGGGAACGCCAGCATGGACGAGCTCGCGTGAATACAAATAACCGGTCAAGTGGAATTCATTGCGTTAACGGGTGAGTGAGTTTACTAATATTATACCCGGTTGGGATGATGAGTACAACTTAAAATTAAAAACTGCTTACCGGTTGTGAGTGAAAATTTTATATCATACCCGGTTGGGAATGATAAGTACCTCGATATAAAAACCCATTGTTTAGTGGTATTTTAATCATCACTACTTAGAGAAAGTGATGTGAAAATCATGTGGAAAAACTATATGCCGATTGTAAGTAGATCATACCCGGTTGGTATGATGAGACTTTCTCGAAGGAAGTTGAAAACCCGTTCATTGGTTATGAACGGAGGTGTCCTTATACCTGGGCAGTATAATGGATAGAAAAAACATATGTTTTGTCAGAAGTGTTCTCCCCTAATTGTGTGCCAATACTTAAACAATTTGGGAGACCTTCTCAATGAGAGCTCAAATAGCTCTAATAGGCCAGGGGCCTCGGTTTTGGAACTTGGGGGGCTAAATGCCTGATTTTGAAAACCTCGTACAGTGGGCCCAAGGCTAATTGGCACGAGTAGAAGCTCGTAAATGAACATGATATATGTGCCATAAAACTTAATAAGTGAATTGTTTGGCCATGGTACCAAGATAGGACCAACATGCTCAGTCAACTAGCGGCAGTGCGACATTACAGGTTGACGGACCAGTCAAGACAAACAACTACGAGTTGAGAGTCGGGGCCGTTGGACCAGTGGCACCACAAATTACATGGTAATATGAGAAAACATTGTTTGTGCATGCACTATGAGTGCGTGATCATCAAGACGCCCATGAGGGGTAGTGATGCGTCCTAAGGGCACTGGACGACCTGGTGGCTATAAGGGCAGTTTGTCGTTCTAGGTGTCTGTGCGAAATCTGGAGTAGCACCAAGTGCATGAGACCGGGGTGGGGACAGGATGAGGTCTCTGTCCTCATACGGATACGAAGAAGTGATTTTGGGATTGCGGGTCGGATGTCACGTGCATCCACTCATTTCTAGGGTAGAAGTGGTCGTACTTCTATCCGGGTGGTAGGAAAAGTCGCTCTGGAGCCACTAGCGGGTTCAGTAGTGATACTAACTTGCGAATGTGTGTAACCTTCATGATGAAGGATGTGTGTTGGGTGATGACACACCGTGGTAAATAAGAAATGGTGGAAAAAACCCGAAGTTTTAAATGAAGGGATTTTTGAAAATAAAGGAGTCTGACACACTCCATATAAATATTTTTCTTAAAAGTCAAAAGCTTTTAAAAACCCATTCAGTGAGTAGTCGTACTCACCCCCTCCCTTATATCCCTTTCATGAAATCCTGGAAAGCCTCCCCTTAAAGACCGTCAACTAAGATGCCTATAAGGCTAGTATGTAAAGTTTTAAATTTCATTTAGTTTTGATTATGCTATTCCATGAAAATGTGTAGGTTAAAGGACGCCTTACTCTTCACGGTTTACAATAAGGGAAAATCCTTTAATAAACTAGGAGAGTGGTGGGTTGATCACAAGGATCCGACCAAACCGGGTCGAGGCGTGACACGTTAGGACTAGAAATTTGGGGCCATGTGACCATTTTGCTTAATTGCGGTGAAAGTGAAATAATAGACAAGACTCCTAAGATTAATATACCGTGTGATGTGTATTAGAGATGGCCGAAATAGGACCCTGCTCAATATGATATTGATTAGGTGCCTAGAGTGGCTCATTTATGTGATTGTTGTGATTCAAATTATGTATTGAGATATTGGTATAGGATGATGTTGTATCGTCACCCAATGAAAATTAGAAAGGAGTTTGGGGAGATGTTTTGTATTGCTTCCATATTTTTTGAGACACCCGGGTGATGTACGAGTACCATCACAGCACACCCTCGTGACGAGAAATGGCGGAATCGAGTCGCATGTGTAAGGGGCATGTTTTGGTGAGTGAGGGCAGTTACAACAATGACATCGAATGCTAAGACATCGAACTGAGAGACGCCACTCAATAAGCATCGATTGTGGTAGAGTGCACGTGGCTCCCACACTACATGTCACGCCTTGACTTGGTTTGGTTGGAACCCCGTGAGAAACCTACCACCTTTCCTTAAGCTATCCGAGTACTCCTACCCAGTTTGAGTGAGGAAAGTAAAGGCTTTTGTTGACCCGATGTCACGCGCCGACCCAGTTTAGTCGGATCCCCATGATCAACCCACCGCTCCCTTGGTTTAAGAGGAGTTTCCCCTTTCTTTTAATCAAGAGGAGCTAGGCGTAATTTTAACCTTGTTCCTTGGAATAGCATAAATCAATAAAAATACAAAATTAAAAGAACTTTCAAGCGTACATGATAGAGGGTAGATCCTGGTGTTTTCATTAGTCATGTTTTTCCCACCTCTGAAAAGGTATATAAAAGAGGGAGTGAGTTCTACAACTCATTGAATAGGGGTTGGAAGTGGATTTTCAAAACAAATAGTTTTCACTAAATTATGCCAGGGTTGTTGTTTTCTTTTAAGAAAGTTTTTCTCATGTTCCAATTTTCAAAACCTTTTTTCTCATTTCCACATTAGGTGTGTTTAACAGACAACACTTGCCCTTCATCAGGAACGGAACACACATTCGCAGGTACAGCCCGTCCACTGCACCCACTTGTGGCTCGGAGTGTCTTTACCGATCACCAAGATAGAAGCCCATCCACTTCTACCTTGGGTCTGAGTGGATGTTCGTGACATCCAACCCTGAGACCCAAATATCACTCCGTGTTCGTATGAGGACAGAGACCTCATCTCGACCCCACCCCGGTCTCATGTGCAAGAAGCTACGTCTAGCTTCCTGACTGTTGGCATGATGAACAACCCTTATCACCACTAGGTCGTCTTGTAAACCCCACCCTTTTGAGTTAAGGAAAACCCAGAAAAGAACCAGTCAAACTGAGTAAGAAAACCAAACCAGTTTACAAATGCGATCGTTTGGAAACAAGCAATTTTAAAATTTATAACTTCTGGGTGATCAAAGGGTTCATAAAACCTTGAAAAAGAATCTTAAGACAAATTAGAATAGAAAAATCAGATTGGTTTAGATGAACTAGAACCCATCAGAACACTTTTAGTAAAGCGTGCTTGAAAGTAACCCAAAATTTCGGTAAAAACTTTTTATGCAAACTTACGCCCTATCATAAATAGAAATAAATTAATATATATATTTAATTATTGTAATTAATACCAATTATTTAATACCTAAATTAAATTATTGAAATTAATACTAATAAATACTCATCAATTTATGGCAACATTAATAATAGTAATAAATCTCCCCCATTTAATACACAATTTTACACTTGTATAAAGAAGTCATCCCCATTTATTCTCCTTACACCTGAACACTTCTCTCTCTCTACTACTCCATTTCCCGGTGAAACTCGAACCAAAGCTTCGACTTGAGCATTTTTCTTAACCTCAGAAGGAGAGGTCGGGCTCTTTAGAATCGGGGAGAAGTCAACTACATGCTTGTAGTCTCCGTTTGCTCCGAAGGTCGCCGGAGAAGCACCAGCATGAGGGAACAGTAAACCAGCTCCAACGGACCGAAGCTACCCTATTTCGGCCAATTTGAGCCCTCTTCAGACCAAACCAAGCCACCCCAACACTTCCACAGCCCCCCACGACCAAATTAGGATTGAAAGGATGAACCTCAAGACAAAAGCTATCTGTCCATATCGAAAGCTCGAACCGCCGTCCCCCCGATGGTGAGTAATTGAAGCTTTCTCTCTCTATAGTCTATTTTCTGGCGAAGCTCCGTTTGAGCTTGTTTCGACATCAAAACTTGCAATTCAAAGTGCTATTGAATCGTATGAAGATGTAGGAACTCAATTTTAACTTCAATTTCAACAATTAGAAGTGTTTAATTGCTCAATTTGATGAAATCAAATTCGACTGTGTTAGGAAGTTGAAATTGGGGGAAAATTTGAGGAAGATTGGGGATTTTCAAAAAATCGAAGGACCAAGAAACAATTTTATAAAATTGAGGGTCAATTGGCTTTTTTAGGGTCAATTGGGCATGATAAGAATGTTAGAGGGTCAATTGGGCATGATAAGAATGTTAGAGGGCCAATTGAGGAATTTTAGGAGTGAAACTTACCATTTTTGTAAAGTAGGGGCAAAATGGTAATTTTGGAAAAGTTGGAGGACCAAATTGGAAATTTGGGAAATTAAACCCCTTTTTGTGAATTTCAACCTAAGATAAATTTTAAAAGTTTCGGGACTCAATTTGAGGAAAAACCGGCATTTGAAACTTAAAGTTAAAGAAAAATAACTTTAGGGTCCTAATTGCAAATAAATAGAAAGTTTGTTTTTCTCATTCATTTAGAATGAATGAAGGCTATTAGGCCGAGGGATAATGAACATGGATGTTTATATCGTGTAGGAATATGTAGTACTGGGGACGCCAACAATGACAAGCTTGTGTGAATACAAAGAATCGATCGAGTGGAATTCACTGCATTAACGAGTGAGTGGGTTAACTTGCACTTCATATCTTGTTGAGATTATGAGAACCTTTTCTAAATTGGAAGCCACTATGAGTGGGCTTACTAATGTCATACCTGGTTGGGATGATGAGTATAGTTTAAAGTTAAAAGCCACTGACCGGTTGTGAGTGGAATTTTTTATCATACCCGGTTGGGAATGATTAGTACCTTGAAATGAAAGCCCACTATTTAGTGGTATTTTAAACATCACAACTTAGAGAAATGATGTGAAAATCAGGCGGAAAAACAATTTACCGGTTGTAAGTAGATCATACTCGGTTGGTATGATGAAACTTCCTTGAAGGAAGTGGAAACTCGTTCATCGGTTATGAGCGGAGATGTTCTCATACTTGGTTGGTATGATGGATAGTTGAAAATATATTTTTGTCGAAAGTGCTCTCCCCTGATTGTGTGCCAATCCTTAAATGATTTGGGAGAGTTTTTTGACAGGAGCTCGAATAGCTCTTATAGGCCGGGGGTCTCGGTTTTGGAACTTGGGGGCTACTATGCCTAGTTTTGAAAATGTCGAACAGTAGGCCATAGGCCAATGGGCACGAGCAGGAGCTTGTAAACAAACATGACATATGTGCCATAAAACTTTAATAAATAAATTGTTTGGCCATGGTACCAAGATAGGACCAACATACATAGTCAACTAGCGGCATTGCAACATGATAGGTCGACGGACCAGTCAAGACAAATAGCTGTAGGTTAAGTTGATGGTCGGGGCCATTGGACCAATAGAACCACAGATTATATGGCATGATAAGAAAATACTGATTGTGCATGTACTGTTATTACGAGACCATCAAGATGCCCAAGAGGGGTAGTGATGTGTCTTATGGGCCCTAGACGACCTGGTGGGTATAAGGGCAGTTCGTCGTACTAGGTGACCATGCGAAATTTGGAGTAGCATCAAGCGCATGAGACCGGGGTGGGGACAGGATGAGGTCTCTGTCCTCATACGGACATGGAGAATTGATTTCGGGATTAAGGGTCGGATGTCGCATACATCCACTCATTCTCAGGGTAGAAGTGGACGTGCTTCTATCTAGGTGGCTAGTAAAGTCACTCCGATGCTACAAGTGGGTTCAGTGGAGGTACTGGCCTGTGATTGTGTGTTTTTAACCTTCATGATGAAGGATGTGTGTTGGGTGATGACATATCGTGATTAATAAGAAATGACAATAAAAACAGAGATTTGAAATTAAAGGATTTTTGAAAGAAAATAAGGAGTTTGACACACTCTAATACAACTTTTTTTTTAAAAGTTAAATTTCAAAAACCCATTCATTGAGTAGTGGTACTCACCCCCTCCCTTATATCATTTTCAGGAAATTCCAGAAAGCCTACCCTTAGAGACCATCAACTAAACGCATGTGAGACAGGTATGATAAATTTAGAATTTTATGCAGTTTTGATTTATGTTATTCCAGTAAAGGTGCATGTTTAAATGATGCCTTACTCTTTATGGTTTATAATAAGGAGAAACCCTTTAATAAACCGAGAGAGTGGCGGGTTGATCATGGGGATCCAACCAAACCGGGTCGGGGCGTGACAACTAGAGTGTTATTAGAGCATGTTTCCTCGAATACAAAATCAAGACCAGAAAATATAGTAACTAATAGGATTGATCTTAAAATTTTCAGATGGCTCCCAGGAGAGGAACATAGAAAACTAGGAATGACTCTAATCAACACCCTATCCTCATAGGAAGATAACCCTAGAAGCTTCCCAAATGCCTGAGGCATGGTAGGAATCTCAAAAGACTAAATGGGGAAGTATCCAGGAAAATGGTGCTAGGACATATTGAGGGCACAACTCTAAGTACAAAGAAAGCCAAGCATGAGGCTATAAACGCTAGCAAGGGGCATATAACCTTACCTAGGAGGATGCTTATCAAGAATCCCGTAGCTCCCTATTTATTTTATGACCACTTTCTGTAATAGGGAAAATACCCCAACATATTGTACTATTCTATTAATGAAATACTCCCAATTCCTAGAAACCTTATCTCTCAAAGAATGTAATCTTGTTGGGAAGATGACCCCAAGAAAAGTAACCAAACAAAACCGCGATTCCCTAGACACCACGAAGATCAAGTATAAAT
The DNA here is from genome assembly GCA_030064435.1 of Trapa incisa. Lineage (NCBI taxonomy): Eukaryota > Viridiplantae > Streptophyta > Magnoliopsida > Myrtales > Lythraceae > Trapa > Trapa incisa. Next base: position 7,528,682 of record CM057765.1, read on the forward strand.
GAATGAATCAAAGAGATTATTAGGCAAAGAAGGCATGACAAGAAAACTGTCATGGTAAGGAGTATAGGAGAACTCTTGGAGTAACTAAGTAAGAAACAACCTATTATAAGGTATAAAGGAGATAGGAAATGAAGGATTGTCCCACACCACTAGGATTTAGAACAATACTTTACAAGAAAGATACCCTCACAGCTATAGGAAATCCAAAAGGATACCATCCCAAGAAACAGGACTCTAGCTCGTAGTTTCAACCACAGATAGGAGGAAGCTCTTCAAGATCTTAGCGAAGTGGTAGGAAGGAAAAAAAAAAGCTAAAGGTAGGACCTCAATAAAACCACAAACTGAACAAAAAGGTAGCTGAAGAGAATCCTCCCTTAAGGAAGAAATTCCAAGAATTTAGGAGCAAAGAAAGGAGTATATCCACAAGAGAAGACAAGCCTAGCAATTGATGATAAATGGGATGTCCCAAGATTGCAAGTACAACTTTTTTTGGAAAAAGCAGAGAATTTAAAATTGGAGTATCTGACCAACGTAACAGAAGTAAGCAAACCATAATAACAAGATAGTCAAAGAGAATGAACGATGCCCTAAGGAGGACCAGGAAGTAGTAAGGAATACACCCTAAAAAGGGCACTAGAAGGATCATTAAGGACAAAAAGATTCGAGAGACAACTGTCTCAAGAGAATTAGACAAGGTGAATAGTAGGGGTGAGGTAGGTATCGAACTACCCTTGTGAGAATCATAGAGTAAACTCCAGCAAAGAAGGAAGAGGTGGAAAGGCAAAATATTGGAGAAAAGAAGGATGAAAGAAATCCTTAAAAGGACCATTGACCAAATTAACGATAGAATTCAAGCCAAGAAAGGAGTAGGTAAGCCTTTCACATAATGGTCAGGAAATCTTGAAATAATGAAAATTTAAACTCTCCCTAAAAGAAATAGACGTGTACTGTGGTATGAGTAGGGATGAGGATAGAGAACCAAAGATATACCTACAAAATTTCAAGAGCAAGGATAAATAGAAGAGGACGACATCAAAGGATGCCATTTAAAGTTAGATATTCCTTAGAACCAAGGAAAAAGGGGAGAGTCCTACCGAGGAAGGAAACCTTGGAAAGGCATATGTATCCCAACTAAGAGATAATGGAACCAAGTGAAAGGGACAAAGAGATAAACTTAAAAATGTAGTGCAAGCTGATGTGAAAGAACCAAGAAAGCATACTAGGATGACCCAAGGAAATAGGTTAAAAGGAACGGGGAAATAGGAATTTAGCATCAAAAGATGTAGTGACAAGTAAGAATGAGTGGACTACCTATACTAAGGTAATAAAGGAAAGAATGTCTGAGAAACGTTGGGAAAGCAAGTCTTCCAAATAAGATGTGGCTAATGAGAAATAACCACAATTAGTGAGACGGGTCGTAGTCTCACGCGCATAATGAAGCCTAAAGAGTGGACGATTGAGCATAGTATGAAGTATACGAAATAAGACTAATAAGATCCTAAAATAAAGAATAAGATACAAAATGGAATTTTAAGACGGGGAAGGATTCTAAGCGGGCAAATACCATAGTATAGAAGGAAAAGTAAGGAAACAGAGGAAGAAACCATCAAGGAGTGGTAAGAAGGTTGAGCATTTAGCTCATAGGATAAAAGTCTCTACCTTGAGGGACATAGTGGAGAATGAAACCATAAAAAGGGAACTCCTCGAACAAAACAATAGACAAATAGACCAAAAAGGGTCAAATGGGAATAATGAGCTAAGATATGATTATGAACAAGTAAGAGTGGATTAAGAACAAAGGAAAATCCTTGAGTAAAGGATGTCATTGGGAATGAGGGTAGACCTAAGAAAGGATGAATCCCAGCATGTCAGTAAATTATCTAAAAACCAAATAATTGGAATCGGAAAGACTCAAATAAGGAAGTTGAGAAAGGATGAGTGGGTAAGGAGTCGACATAGTTTTGTAAGTTGATTGGATAACGGTAAAGGTAGTTGAGGAATACTACCAAAAGAAGAGAGGGATGAAGTTATACAATCCCCGAGAGGTTGGAAAGTTGGGAATAACCCTAAAGGAGGTGTTTTGGAAATCTAATGGACATAGAGACAAGATCTAGAAAACGTCATGCTGTAAGGGGTAGGTAAACCCAACAGTCCTGAGGAAAACATAACTCAAAATAAGGAAGAGTTAGTTAGTCGGCATGACAAAGTCAAACATAAAATTTGGACTGAATTGTCATTAGCAATGGATGAAGGAAGTGTCGAAATAGGACGAAATGGTGAGGACAAGGAAATCCATGAAAACAGGTACGTAATGCTCTAAAGGACGTCGAGCTAAGGGTTTCAACGACCAAGAGGTTAACTAGACACGGGAATGGTTAGGTATCTTGGAAATCCCAAATTCTGTGTATAGGACCTCAAAGGGAAAAATGTTGCTCTAAGTAAAGAAAGATGTGAATCTAAGAATATACCCTAAAATAAGGTATGTCTAGTTATGATAAACTCCATGGAGGGAGTAAATAATATAAAGGAAAAGAAATTCCTTAAGTGAAGGATGTAAAAAGGGCTAATTAAAAGAACAAGAGAAGAGTTTGCTTGTTAAGCAAACAACAAATGGACATAAAAGGAAATGGTTCATCATGCAAGGTTGCTAATTAAGTTTTGGGGACAAAACTCCTAAAAGGAGGGGAGAGTTGTAAACCCTGTTCTTTTGAGTTAAGGAAAATCGGGAAAAGAACCGGTAAAACTGAGTAAGAAAACCGAACTGATTTACAAACCCGATCATTTGGGAACAAGCAATTTGGAAATTTATAACTTTCGGGTGATCCAAAGGGTTCATAAAACCTTTAAAAAGAACCTTAAGACAAATTAGAAGAGAAAAACCAGATCGGTTCAGATGAACTAGATCCCATCAAAACAATGAAGTTAAGCGTGCTTGTGTGTATGAACCCTAGTAATAAATCTCTCCCATTTAATACACAATTTTACACCTATATAAAGAGCTCATCCCCATTCATTCTCCTCACACCTGAACAATTCTCTCTCTCTCTCTCTCTACTGCTCCATTTCCCGGTGAAGCTCGAACCAGAGCTTCGACTTGAGCATTGTTCTTAACCTCGGAAGGTGAGGCTGGACTCTTTAGAACCGAGGAGAAGTCAGCTACACGCCTGTAGTCTCCGTTTGCTCCAAGGGTCATCGGAGAAGCACCGGCATGATGGAATAGTGAAGCAGCTCCGACGAACCGAAGCTGCCCTGTTTCGGCCAAGCTGAAATCGGCCAATTCGAGCCCTCCTTAGACCAAACCAAGCCATCCCAACACTTCCTCAGCACCCCCACAACCAAATTAGGATTGAAAGGATGAACCTCAGGATGAGAGCTATCTGCCCAGATCAAAAGCTCAGACCGCCGTGCCCCCAATGATGACTAATTGAAGCTTTCTCTCTCTGTAGTCTATTTTCCAGCGAAGCTCCGTTTGTGCTCAATCCGGTGTCAAAACTTGAGATTCAAAGGGCTATTAAATTGTATGAAGATGTACGAACTCAAGTTTAACTTCAATTTCAAAAATTAGAAGTGTTTAATCGGTCAATTTGATAAAATTAAATTTGGCTGTGTTAGGAAGTTGAAATTGGGGATTTTCAAAAATTCGAAGGACCATGATGTAATTTTATAAAATTGAGGGTTAATTGGACATGATAAGAATGTTAGAGGACCAATTGAGGAAGTTTAGAATTTTTGGGGTGAAACTTACCATTTTTGTAAAGGAAGGGCAAAATGGTAATTTTGGAAAAGTTGGAGGACCAAATTGGAAATTTGGGAAATTAAACCCCTTTTTGCGAATTTGAATAAATTGAGGTCCTAAGATAAATTTTAAAAGTTTCGGGACTCAATTTGAGGAAAAACCGACATTTGGTACTTAAAGAAAAATAACTTTAGGGACCTAATTGCTTAAAGAAAAACCAGCATTGACTGAAAGTTTAGTTTTCTCATTCATTTGGAATGAATGAAGGCTATTAGGCCGAGGGATAATGAACAAGAATGTTCATATCATGTAGGAATATGAAGTACCAGGGACGCTAGCAAGGACAAGCTCACGTGAATACAAAGAACCGGTTGAGTGGAATTCATTGAATTAACGAGTGAGTGGGCTTACTAACTTCATACCAGGTTGGGATGATGAGCATAGTTTAAAGTTAAAAACCACTTACCGGTTGTGAGTGGGATGTTATATCATACCCGGTTGGGAATGATAAGTACCTCGAAATGAAAACCCACTATTTAGTGGTATTTTAAACATCACAACTTAGAGAAGTGATGTAAAAATCACGCGAAAAAACTACTTACTGGTTGTAAGTAGATCATACCCGTTTGGTTTGATGAAACTTCCTCGAAGGAAGTGGAAAACCCATTCATCGGTTATGAGCGGAGATGTCCTTATACTTGGTTGGTATGATAGACAGTTGAAAATATATTTTTGCTCTCCCTTGACTATGTGCCAATGCTTAAATGATTTGGGGGAACTTCTTGACGGGAGCTTGAATATCTCTTATAGGCCGAGGGCCTTGGTTTTGGAACTTAGGGGCTACTATGCCCGATTTTGAAAATCTTGAACAGTGGGCCATAAGCCAATGGGCACGAGCAAGAGCTCATAAATAAACATGAGATATGTGCCATAAAACTTTAATAAATAAATTGTTTGGCCATGGTACCAAGACAAGACCGACATACTTAGTCAACTAGCGACAGTGCGACATGACAGGTCGAGGGACCTGTCAAGACAAACAGTTGCATGTTAAGTTGAGGGTTGGGGCCGTTGGACCAGTGGCACCACAGATTATATGACATGATAAGAAAATACTGATTGTGCATGCATTGTGATTATGAGACCATCAAGATGCCTAAGAGGGGTAGTGATGCGTTCTAAGGTCCCTAGACGATCTGGTGGGTATAAGGGCAGTTCGTTGTACCAAGTGACCATATAAATTTGGAGTAGCATCAAGCGCATGAGACCAGGGTGGGGATAGGATGAGGTCTCTATCCTCATACAGACATGAAGAGTTGATTTTAGGATTGAGGGTCGGATGTCGCGTACATCCACTCATTCTTAGGGTTGAAGTAGATGTGCTTCTATCTAGGTGGCCGATAAAGTCGCTCCGACGCCACAAGTGGGTTCAGTGGAGGTACTGGCCTAGGATTGTGTGTTTTTGACCTTCATGATGAATGATGTGCGTTAGGTGATGACACATCATGATTAATAAGAAATGGCTATAAAAACATAGATTTGAAATGTAAAGATTTTTGAAAGAAAATAAGGAGTCCGACACATTGTAATATAAATCTTTTTCCTAAAAGTTAAATTTCAAAATCCCATTCACTGAGTAGTCGTACTCACCCCCTCCCTTATATCCCTTTCTAGAAATTCTGGAAAGCCTACCCTTAAAGACTATCAACTAAGACGCATGTGAGATAGGTATGATAAATTTAGAATTTTATACAATTTTGATTTATGTTATTCCAGGAAAGGTGCGGGTTTAAAGGATGCCTTACTCTTTATGGTTTATAATAAGGGGAAACCCTTTATTAAACTAAGAGAGTGGCGGGTTGATCACGGGGATTCGACCAAACCGGGTTGGGGCGTGACACATCTAGTAGCCCTTAGGATGCATCACTACCCCTTGGGCGTCTTGATGGTCATGTACATCAAGTGCATGCACAAAACAATAATTTTCACAAGGTGCCATTTATCTTTGGTGCCACTGGTCCAACTACCCTGACCCTTAACCTAACCTACAGCTGTTTGTCTAGGCCGGTCTGTCGAACTGGCCCTGACGCACTACCGCCAGTCCATCGAGTATTATCGGTCCTAACTTGGTATCATGGTGAAATCACACAACCATTTCATTAAGAGTTTTCATGGTTTTCATAACTCATGTTTGTTTATGAGCTCCTACTCGTGCCTAGTGGCCTTGGGCCCACTGCACGTGAATTTCCAAAACTGGGCCTATACCCCCACGAGTTCAAAAACTAAGGCCTCTAGCCTATCTGAGTTGTTCTAGCTCCCGTCAATAAGGTCTTCCAAAGAGTTTAAGCATTGACACACAGTTAGGGGAGAACATTTCTAACAAAAATATAATTTTAATTTCATCCCACTAACCGGGTGTGATGATACCTCCACTTACAACCGACAAGCGGGTTTCTCCTTCCTTCAAGGAAGCCCATCATACCAACCAGGTATGATTTCCTCTACTTACAACCGGTAAGTAGGTTTTAGCTTTTTTTGCTCATCACCCTAATCGAGTATGATGTCAAAATTCCACTTACAAGTAGTTTTTCGTTTCTACAGTGCTCATCATCCCAATCGGGTATGTAAAGCCCGCCCTTTTGAGCTAAGGAAAATCGGGAAGGGAATTGATCAAACCAAGTGAGAAAACTGAACTGGTTCACAAACCCGATCAATTTTGAATGAGCAATTTAAGAATTTACAACTCCCAGGTGATCCAAAGGGTTCATAATACTATGGAAAAGAACCTTAGAACAAATTGGAAGAGGAAAACTAGACCGGTTTGGATGAATCGGGTCCAACAAGATTGAACCGGTTTATGAACCGAGTCAGTTCATGAACTAGAACTGGTAGAGATCAGGCAAAACAAAGGAATTCAACTCCATTGTACTCCAAAGAAATTCATAAACCTTGGGAAGGAACCTTAGAACAAAATGGGAGAGAAAAATTAGACTGGTTCGGGTGAACCGGACCCGGACCAGACCCGAACTGATTTAAGGACCGAGTTGGTTTATGAACTTGAATCGATAAAGGAATGGTAAATCAGAAATTTTATGGACCCTAAGTGACCTAAGGAGTCACAAAAGTCATGGAAATGGACTTGTGAATGTATTGGGGATGAAAACCAAACCAGTTCAGGTGAACTGGATTCGAACCGGTTTGGACTGGTTTGAACCACTATTGAACTGGATCCTAAATTCATTTTTCTATGTGGCTTAAAATTTTCAAATTTGAGATTTGAGCCAACCATTGGATAGAGAATGAATTTATAATTTTTTAGATTTAAAAAACTTAGTCGAATAAGGGGTGAACCGGCCGGTTTAAGCTTGAACCCGATTCAGACCGGTCTGGTCCGGTTTGGAATAGTGTCATCTTCTTCCTCAGGATAACAACACTGTTCACTCGCTGGGAAATTGAAGAAACACTGGCAAAGAAGAAACGCTTCTGTTCAGGGCATTTCAGGTCTTCAATGTTAGTCATAACGTTGCGAAACGGACGGCCAACGGGTCTCCAAGCTCCCTATATAAAGAACCCCTCCCCATTTATCATCTTCACACCCGAAAACTCCATTCTCTCCCAACTGCTCCATTTTTCGGCAAAGCTGGAACCGGAGCTCTGACATGGGGTCCTTTCTTAGCCAAACAAGGTGAGGTCGGGTTTTTAGAACCAGGGGGAAGTCAGCTACACGTCTGTAGTCTCCGTTCACTCCAAGGGTTGATGGCGAGATGCCGGCGTGATGAAAAAATGAAGCAGCTCCGGCGGACCGAAGCTGCCCTATTTTGACTAAGCTGAAATTGGCCATTTCGAGCCCTACTCAAGCCAAACCAAGCCTTCCCAACATTTTCTTAGCCCTCCCACGGCCGAATTAGGATTGAAAGTTAAGCCAATTCGGCTTCCCTTTGTAATTTTCAGCCGGTGCTAGAGAGAGAATCCACAGAATTTCAATGAGGAAATTCTAACTCAATTCAGCATCAATTGATGTGATTCTCAATTCTAGGATGAACCTCACGATGAGAGCTATATGCCCAAATCGAAAGCTCGGACCGCCATGCTCTCACTGGTGAGTAATCGAAGCATTCTTTCTCTATAGTCTATTTTCCGGCGAAGCTCCGTTTGAGCTTGATTCGGTATTAAAACTCGCGATTCAAAGTTCTATGGAATCATATGAACATGGAGGAAGTCAATTTCAACTTCAATTTCAACAATTAGAGGTGTTTGATTGGTCAATTTGATAAAATCAAATTCAACTATGTTAAAGAGTTGGAATTGGGGGGAAAATTGGGGGAAATTGGGGATTTTCGAAATTCAAAGGACCAAAATACAATTTTATGAAATTGAGGGTCAATTGGGGATGAAAATAATGTTGGAGGACCAATTGATGAATTTTGGGGCAAAACTTACCATTTTTGTAAAGGATGGGCAAAATGGTAATTTTGGAAAAGTTGGAGGACCAAATTGGAAATTTGGGAAATTAATTCCCTTTTTGTGAAATGGAATAAATTGAGGTTCTATGATAAATTTTAGATGTTTCAAGACTCAATTTGAGGAAAAACCGGCATTAGGGACTTAAAGTTAAAGAGAAATAACTTTAGGGACCTAATTGCAAATAAATGAAAGTTTAACTTTCTCATTCATTTGGAATGAATGAAGGCGGTTAGGCCGAAGGATAATGAACCGAGATATTCATATCGTGTAGGGACATAAAGTACCGGGAATGCCAGCAAGGACAAGATCGTGTGAATACAAAGGATTGGTCTAGTGGAATTCACATCATTAATGGGTGAGTGGGTTTACTAACATCATACCCGGTTGGGATGATAAGCACAACTTTAAAATACAAACCACTTACTGGTTGTGAGTGTGATTATATATCATACCCGGTTGAGGATGATAAGTACCTTGGTATAAAAACCCTCTGTTTAGTGGTATTTTAATCTTCACCACTTAGAGAAAGTGATGTGAAAATTATGCGGAAAAAAAACTACTTATCGATTGTAAGTAGATGATTCCCGGTTGGTATCATGAGACTTCGTTGAAGGAAGTTGAAAACCCGTTCATCGGTTATGAACGGAGATGTCCTTATACCAGTGGGTATAATGGACAGTGAAAACCTATTTTGTCAGAATTTTTTCTCCCCTGACTGTGTGCCAATGCTTAAACTACTTGGGAGACCTTCTTGACAGGATAGGCCGGGGGCCTCAATGTTGGAACTTGAGGGCTAGAAGGCCGAGTTTTTGTAAAACTCGAACAGTGGGCCATAGGCCAATGGACATGAGTAGGAGCTCGTAAACGAACATAATATATATCTGCCATTTAACCTTAAAAAGTAAATTGTTTGGTCATGGTACCAAGGCAGGTTCGACATACTCAGACAACTAGTAGCAGTACAACATGAACGGTCTCCAGACTAGTCAAAACAAACAGCTACCGGTTGAGTTGAAAGTTAGGACCGTTGGGACTAATGGCACCACATATTACATGGCAATTTAAGAAAACTTTGTTTGTGCATGCACTATGAGTATGAGATCATCAAGATGTCCATGAGGGGTAGTGATGTGTCCTGAGGGCCCTGGACGGCCCGGTGAGTATAAGGGCAGATCGTCGTTCGAGGTGTCTGTGCGAAATTTGGAGTAGCACCAAGCGCATGAGACCGGGGTGGGGACAGGATGAGGTCTCTGTCCTCATATGGACACGAAGAAGTGATTTCGAGATTGAGGGTCGGATGTCGCATACATCCACTCATTCCCAGGGTAGAAGTGGTCGTGCTTCTATCCGGTTGGCCGATAAAGTCACTCCGAAGCCACTAGTGGGTTCAGTAGTCGTACTGACCTGCGAATGTGTGTAGCCTTCATGATTAAGGATGTGTGTTAGGTGATGACACATCGTGGTAACGAAGAAATGATGGAAAACCCCAAATTTTTAAATGAAGGGATTTTTGAAAGAAAGGAGTGTGGCACACTCCGATAATAATTGTTTTCTTAAAAGTCAAACTTTTAAAAACCCATTTATTTAGTAGTCGTACTCACCCTCTCCCTTATATAACTTTCAGAAGATTTCAGAAAGTCTACCCTTAAATACCATCAACTTAGACGCTTGTGATACAGGTATGATAAATCTAAATTATTATGCAGTTTTATTTATATTATTCCTGGAAAAGGTGCAGTTTTAAAGAACGCATTACTCTTTAGGGTCTATAATAAAGGGAAACCCTTTAATAAACCGGGAGAGTGGCGGGTTGATCACGGGGATCCGACCAAACGGGGTTGGGGTGTGACAGGGTATGATGTAAATAATCCCACTCACCCTATTATCGTGGCATGTTCGTCCTCGGTTGGTTTTCCAAATCAACGCAAGTTTTCTCTTGCTTGCATTCCAATCACACATTTCCCTACATGATTTGGTTAGTCTTATCACTTACAATTTGGCATAAAAGCCTAGGCTCACAAATTATCGATAAATTGCATTTAGGTCTCTAAAGTTTATTTTTCTTAACTTTAGCTCCCTAATGCCAACTTTTGCCCAATTTGAGTCCTAAGGTTTCCGAAATCCCCCCTGAGTCCTCATTTTACACAAAATTGTATAAGGGGCTCAAGTTTTCCAAATTTCCAATTTGGTCCCCCAACTTTTCAAAAATTACCATTTTGCCCATACTTTCCAAAAATGGAAATTTGGCTCCAAATGTTTCAAAAATTGACCAATTGGTCCTCCAACATCTTTTTCATGGCCAATTGGCCCTCAATTTTGGGAAATTGTAAAGAGGTCCCTTAAGTTTATGAAATCCCCAATTTTCCCCAAAATTTTACCCCAATTCCCCCCTTTAAAACTTGTCAAATTTGATTTTTTCAAACTGACCATTTAATCAGAGTTAATTGCTTTAATTGGAGGTGTAAATCAGTTCCTATACTTCCATACAATTTAATTGAGCTTTGAATCGCATGAATTGAGGTTGAAATGAGCTCAAACAGAGTTTTGCCGGAAAACTGTGCATAGAGAGAGTAAGTGTCAAAAGCTTTCTGTCAATGGTGTGGCAGTCTAAGCTCTCTATTGGGGAAGGTAGCTCTTTTCTTGAGGTACTTTTTAGGATCAAGAATTCCAACAATTAACCTCGAATCAAGGGAGAAATCTATTAGTGAAGTTTCATAGTTTCTCTCTCTAATGTCGACTGAATATGATAGAGGGAGCCGAATTGGCTTACCTTTCAGCTCTGTTACGGTTGTGTAAGGGCCATGTTGGTGTCGGGAGGGCTTGATTTGGATGGAGGAGGCTGAATTTGGCCGATTTCAACTCGGCCAAAATAGCGCAGCTTCAGTCCTTTGGAGCTGCTTCATTGTTCGATTCTGTTGATGCTTCTTCGGTGATCCTCGAATCGAAGGGAGGTTGCTGTCAGGTAGCTGACTTCCCTTAGAGTCTAAGGAATTCGACCTCACCTTCCGAGGTTGAAAAAATGCCTATGTTTGAGTTCTAGTTCGAACTTCACTGGAAAATGGAGTAGTTGAGAGAGAATGGAGATTTTAGGTGTGAGGAGGATGAATGGAGATGAGCTCTTTACATAGGGAGCTCGGGGACTCTCTCCCTGACCGTTTCACATCTTGGTCAAGCTTATCCTTGCCCTGAAATGCCCTGAACGAAGCTGTTTTTCCTTCACCGGCGCTGTCCGTTTCTCCATTGAATGAATAGTGTCATCATCTGAAGGAAGACCAGACTAGTCCGACCGATTTCAATGCTTAAATCGGCCGGTTTAGGCCTGATTTGACTGATTTTATCAAAATTAAAAATTTCTAAATTCATTCTCTTTCCAATGGTGGCTTATATTCCCAAATTTGAATATTTTAAGCCACCTAGAAAAATGAATTTAGCAACCGGTTCAATGATGGTTTAAACCGGTTCAATCCGGTTCAAATCCAGTTCACCTAAACCAGTCTAGTTTTCTTTCCAATTTGTCCCAAGGTCCTTTTCCAAGCTTTTTATGTCACTTGGGGTTTGTCGATTTCCCGTTTCACCCTTTCTCTAATGGTTATGGTTCATGAATCAGTTCAGTTTTTCTCTCTTGAGTTGACCGGTTTTCCCCCGGTTTTCTTATCTTTAAGGGACGGGGTTTACAACTCTCCCCTCCTTTTAGTGGTCTTGTCCCCAAAACTATGTTAGCCATCATTTGTGTTAGAAGTGACCTTCCTTGATATCCTTGTGGGGTTTACTTGTTGTGCTATCTCTTTGGCTACTCCTTCCATCTAGTACTTTAGCCACATACTTGAGAAGTCTTTTCTTCCTTTGTATCCTTCATTCACTCCACGGAGTGTATCATGACTAGTCATGTTAAAATTGCCCATCCCCAGGTATTTCTTTAGGCCTCCATATTACTCCACTCAGGGTGAGACTCTTCTCCTTAAGGATATTATTTGTGTCATTTGGTTGGGTGTTCTATATACATCCAACCGTCCCTATTTTCCCTTCATTTTTTTTCTAGAATGTTGATGCTCTTATTTTAGTACCCTTTTCGACTCTTCATCCTTACTCTCGTGGTTTTGATATACTTTCTTCCTTTTCTTGTTTGGTCCTTCCTCCATATTTGTTTTACCATGATTCTGGTTCCAATTCTTAGGTTTGACCATTAGACTCAATCCTACTTGGATCACTCTGCTTGGAACTATTGGCACCACATGTTCCTCATAGTATAATTTGTTCTGGAATTATCTTTACTCCTTATAGTTACCAGAATATGTATCATAGATAACGGTTTATGGCATTCCATCCGTTTAGGAGTTTTAGGGCTTCATTCCTTCCTACTACTCAGTAGCGTTTCCCACCTACTTCCTACGTAATTCCAACTGTCCTTTAACTTTCTTGATAACAAAATCGTGTCAGTTCCCTTTTTCTACTCATTCCTTACCAACATCCCTATGTTTATTTTCGTTGGTTCCAACCGTTTGTTTCCAGCTTATCGACACATTTGGATCCTTTCTCACTCACATCCTTCCTCAATTATTCTGGTATATTTTTCTCAAGGGCTTTCCTTTCCTCCATCCTTTCTTGCTTGCTTGTGACCATTCACCATTTGTCACACCCTGACCCGGTTCGGTCGAATCCCCGTGAGCAACCTGCTACTCTCTTTGGTTCATGAAGGCCTTCGCCCTTTTTTTTAAATCGCAAGGGGTCCTTTTTCCTATCTTTCCTCGAATAACATTAATCAAAACTAAATAAATTTAACCTTACATACCTGTCTTGCAGGTTCAGCTACAGGTAGGTCTTTAAGTGGGTTTTCCCTTGGTTATTTGAAAAGGGGGTGTAAACCCCGCCCATTTAAGCTAAGGAAAACCAGGAAGAGAACTGGTCAAACCAAGTGAGAAAACTGAAATGATTCACAAACTCGATAATTGTGAATGGGCAATTTAGGAATTTACAACTCCCAAGTGATCCAAAGCATTCATAATACTAGGGAAAAGAACCTTAGGACGAATGGAAGAGAAAAATTGGACCGGTTTGGATGAATTGGGTCCAACAGGATTGAACCGATTTACGAACTGAGTTAGTTCATGAATCGGAACCTATAGAGATCGGGCAAAATAAAGGAATTCAACTCCATTGTACTCCAAAGAAATTCATAAAACTTGGGAAGGAACCTTAGAACAAAGTGGGAGAGAAAACCAGACCCGTTCAGGTGAACCGGACCCAAACCGGATTGAACCGGTTTAAGGACCGAGTTGGTTTATGAACTGGAATCGATAAAGAGACAATAAATTGGGAATTTTCTGGACCCTAAGGGACCCAATGAGTCACAAAAGACATGGAAATGGACTTGTGAAGGAATTGGGGATAAAAACCAAACCAGTTCAGGTGAACTGGATTCGAATTGGTTCGGACCAGTTTGAACCACTATTGAACCGAATCCTAAATTCATTTTCCTAGGTGGCTTAAATAATTCAAATTGAAGATTTGAGCCACCACTGGATAGAGAATGAATTTAGATGAATTTATCAATTTTTAGATTTGAAAAACTCGATCGAATGGGGGGGGGGTGAACTGGTCGGTTTATTCTTTGAACCCGATTTGGACTGGTCCGGTTCGGTTTGGAACAGTGTCATCTTCTTCCTCAGGATGACAGCACTGTTCACTCGCTAGAAAACTAAAAAAAATGCCGGTGAAGAAGAAACACATCTGTTCGGGGCGTTTCAGGTCTTCAATATCAGCAATAACGGTGCTAAATGGAGGGCCAACAGGTCTCCAAACTCCCTATATAAATAGCCCCTCCCCATTCATCCTCTCCACACCTAAAAACTCCATTCTCTCTGAACTGCTCCATTTTCTAGTGAAGCTCAAACTAGAGCTTCGACATGAGGTCTTTTCTGAGCCAAACAAGGTGAGGTTGGGTTCTTTAGAACTGGGGAGAAGTCAGCTACACGTTTGTAGTCTCCGTTCACTCTAATGGTCGCCGGCGTGATAAAACAGTGAAGTAGCTCCGGTGGACCGAAGCTGCCCTGTTTCAGTCGAGTTAAAATTAGCCATTTCGAGCCCTACTCAAGCCAAACCAAGCCTTCACAATACTTCCTCAGCCCTCGCACGGTCAAATTAGGACTGAAAGGTTAGCCAATTCGGTTCCCCTCTGCAATTTCCGGCCGGTGCTAGAGAGAGAACTGATAGAATTTCATAATTCTAACTCAATTTAGCATTAATTGATGCGATTCTTGATTCTAGGATAAATCTCAGGATGAGAGCTATCTGCCCAAATCGAAAGCTTGGACCCCTGTGCCCTCACCGGTGAGAAATTGAAGCTTTCTCTCTCTACAGTCTATTTTCCGACGTAGCTCCGTTTAAGTTCGTTCCGGCGTTAAAATCTGTGATTCAAAGTTCCTTAGAATCGTATGAACATGTAGGAAATCAATTTCAACTCCAATTTCAACAATTAGATGTTTTGATCAGTCAATTTGATGAAATCAAATTCGATAGTGTTGAAAAGTTCAAATTGGGGGAAAATTTGGGGATTTTCGAAATTCGAAGGACCAAAATGAAATTTTATGAAATTGAGGGTCAATTAGGCATGAAAATAATGTTGGAGGACCAATTGGGAAATTTTAGAATTTTTGGGGCAAAACTTAACATTTTTGTAAAGAAGGGCAAAATGGTAATTTTGGAAAAGTTGGAGGACCAAATTGGAAATTTGGGAAATTAATCCTCTTTTTGTGAAATGGAATAAATTGAGGTCCTATGATAAATTTTAGAAGTTTCGGGACTCAATTTGAGAGAAAACCGACATTAGAGACTTAAAGTTAAAGAGAAATAACTTTAGGGATTTAATTGCAAATATATGGAAGTTTGACTTTCTCATTCATTTGGAATGAATGAAGACTATTAGGCCGAAGGATAATGAAACGAGATATTCATATCATGTAGGAACACGAAGTACCGGGAACGCCAGCAAGGACAAGCTCGCGTGAATACAAAGAACCGGTCTAGTGGAATTCACGGTATTAACGGGTTAGTGGGTTTACTAACATCATACACGGTTGGGATGATGAGCACAACTTAAAATTTAAAACCACTTTCTAGTTGTGAGTGGGAATTTTATATCATACCCGGTTGGGGATGATAATTACCTCGGTATGAAAACCCACTATTAAGTGGTATTTTAAATATCACTACTTAGAGGAAGTGATGTGAAAATCATGCGGAAAAACTACTTACCAGTTGCAAGTAGATCATACTCGGTTGGTATTATGAGACTTCCTCGAAGGAAGTTGAAAACCTGTTCATCGGTTATGAACGGAGGTGTCCTTATACCCGGGCGTTATAATGGATAGAGAAAACATATGTTTTGTCGGAAGTGCTCTCCCTTGACTGTGTGCCAATGCTTAAACAATTTGAGAGACCTTCTCGACGGGAGCTCGAATAGCTCTGATAGGCTGGGGGACTTGGTTTTGGAACTTGGGGACTAAATGCCCGATTTTGAAAATCTCGTACAGTAGGCCCAAGGCTAGTTGGCACAAGCAGGAGCTCGTAAATTAACATGATATATGTGTCATAAAACTTAATAAGTGAATTGTTTGGCCATGGTACCAAGATAGGACCGACATGCTCAGTCAACTAGTGGCAGTGTGACATGAAATGTCGACGGACCAGTCAAGACAAACAACTGCGGGTTGAGTTGAGAGTTGCAGCCGTTTGACCAGAGGCACCATAGATTACATGGCAATATGAGAAAACATTGTTTGTGCATGCATTGTGAGTACGAGATCATCAAGACGCCCATGAGGGGTAGTGATGCGTCCTAAGGGCACTGGACGACCTGGTGGCGATAAGGGCAGTTCATCGTTCCAAGTGTCTGTGCGAAATTTGGATTAGCACCAAGTGCATGAGACTGGGGTGAGGACATGATGAGGTCTCTGTACTCATATGGACATGAAGAAGTGATTTCAGGATTGAGGGTCGGATGTCGCATACATCCACTCATTCCCAGGGTAGAAGTGGTCGTACTTCTATCTGGGTGGCAAGAAAAGTCGCTTCGAAGCCTCTAGCGGGTTCATTAGTGATACTGACTTGTGAATGTGTGTAACCTTCATGATGAAGGATGTGTGTTAGGTGATGACACACCGTGGTAAATAAGAAATGATGGAAAAACCCGATATTTTGAATGAAGGGATTTTTAAAAAGAAAGGAGTCTAGCACACTCCAATAATAAATGTTTTCTTAAAAGTCTAAACTTTTGAAAACCCATTCACTGAGTAGTCGTACTCACCCCCTCCTTTATATCCCTTTCAGGAGATTTCAGAAAGCCTACCCTTAGAGACCATCAACTAAGATGCCTATGATATACAGGTATGATAAATCTAAATCATTATGCAGTTTCGTTTATGTTATTCTTGAAAAAGGTGCTGGTTTAAAAGACACCTTACTCTTTATGGTTTATAATAAGGGGAAACCCTTTAATAAACCGGGAGAGTGGGGAGTTGATCACGGGGATCCGACCAAACCAGGTTGGGGCATGACAACTAGAGTGGTATCATAGCCTATTTCCTCGAATACATAATCAGGATTAGAAAATGTTGTAACTAATAGGATTCATCCTAAAATTTACAGATGGCTCCCAAGAGAGGAACCAAGAAAAGTAAGGATGACTCTGCTCAGCCCCCTGTCCTTGTAGGAAGATGACTCTAGAAGCTCCCCAAATGCCTTGGGCATGGTAGAAATCCCCAATACCTAATGACAAAGTATCCAAGAGGATAATGCTTGGAGCTGTTGAGGTCACACCCCGAGTACAAAGGAAGCCAAGCTTGAGACCAGAAACACCACTTGGGGCTCATAACCTTACCATGGAGGATGCTTAGCACACACCCCGTAGTCCTCTACCTATTTCATGACCACCTCTTTGTAATATGGTTAAGACCCTAACATATTGTACTCCTTCTCCATTAATGAAGAATTCCAAGTTCCTGAAACCATGTCTCTAAACAAGGATGTAAGCCTACGTCACAATTGTAGGAAGATTGCCTCAAGAAAAGTAACCAAACAAACCCCGAGGACCCACGAGAATCCCATCCCAAATAAGGAAATGAACCAAAATACTAAAGAGTCTAGGAGAACTCTTAGGGGAAAATTAGTAGGCAGAGAAGGCTCGACAAGAAAATCAACAAGGAGACTAAGGAGTGACAACTTTGATAGTAACTAATGGGCAAGGAAATGACATGTTACAAGGTGAGGACAATAGGAATGTTACTCGAGAAAGTGCTCAACACTATTAAGGACAAGTACTAAGACAAACTAGTATAAGTATAAGGAAAGAAGGGGTGTTCCACACCTCATAGATTCAAGGCAATACCTCCTCAAAGGTCACAAAGGACATAAAGGATTGGAGACCAATACCAAGGAGCATGTTACGTAAACGGTTCACCAAGAGGTCAAGAAATGACGAGGTGAATGCAAAAACTTCTTAAGAAGGTCAAACCGAGAAGGATACCTCATGAATAGGGATAAGGTACATGAGAAGCATACTTAGAACCCTCTCATAAGGGGCAAACACAGAAAAACGTCCCCCAGAACTCTAGGAAATGACACAGTTAGAGTGAAGAAGAGGAGGAATACGCTATGAAAGGGAACTCTGGAGGGATGCATACAACCAAGTGCCTTGAAGGAATCATTGGTTGGCATATGGGCATAATGTGGAGTGGAAGGAGCCAACCACTCATTAGAAACTACTTGAAGGAAGGATGTACCGGAGGCCGAGACTAACCTACTTTGGAAAAGTGATAGAATATTAGGTACAACTTCCTTTGGAAAATATAGAGAAGTCAAAGTGGTGATTTGGAATAACATAGCAGAAGTAAGTAGACCATGACAACGAGATGCTCAAAGAAAATGAACAACACCCTAAGGAGGACCGGGAAGTAATAAGGAATACACACTAAAAAGGGCACTGGAAGGATCATTAAGGACAAGGAGATTAGAGAGACAAGTGCCTCAAGAAAACTAAACAAGGTGAAAAGTAGGGGTGGGACACGTAACGAATTACTCTCATGAGGGTCATAGAGTAAACTCTAGCAAAGAAGGAAGAGGTGGAAAGGATAAATATTTGAGAAAAGAAGGATGAAAGAAATCCTTAAAAGGACCAAGGGTCAATTAATGACTAAAACTCAAGCCAAGAAACAAATAGGCAAGCCTCTCACATAATGGTCAACAAAACTTGAAACAAGAAAGATTTATACGCTCCCTAAAGAAGTAGACATGTACTGGGTACGAATGAAGATGCGGATAGAGTATATAAGATGTGCTTGCAAGAATTGTGGAGTAAAGGTAAATAGGAGAAGACAACATCAAGGGATGTCATTTAAGGGTAAAAATCCCCTTGAGCAAATGTAAAAAGGAATGTCAAGAGAAAAGGAAAGAATCCTACCAAGGAAGTATCGTGATGTCCCAGTATGATCCGTTTGGAGAAAGAGTAGGAGTATCAAGAAATAATTCCAGAAGAACCGAGTAGAAAGAAGAAACTAGTAATGGTGGATAGCCAAAGAGAATGAACAAAACCCTAAGAAAGGATGAGATGTGACTACACTCTCTGAAGGACAATGGGATGGTCATGAAGAACGAGTGATACAGCTGCCCAGGCAATTGGACCAGAAAAATAAAGAGAAAAAAAAGACAGTTAAAGAACTGGTTTCCGAGAGAACCATGGATTTAAACCACAATAAGGAAGGGAGGAGTGAAAAGGCCAAAGGAAATCCTTGAGTAAAGGATGTTATTGGGAGTGATGATGAACCTAAGAATGGACGAGTCCTAGCATGTCAGTAAAACATCTGGAGATCAAATAATTGGAACCGAAAATACTCAATAAGAAAGTCAAAAAGGGATGAATGGGTAAGGAGAATCAACACAATTGTGTAAATTGAGTTAATAATGGTAAAAAGGATAGTTGAGGAATGCTATCAAAAGAAAAGAGGGATGAAGTTATACGATCTCTAAAAGGTCTAAAAGCTAAGAGAGACACGTCAGGAGATGTTCTAGAAATCAAATGGACAGAGACATATCCTAGAAAATGCCATGCTGCAAGGGCATGTAAGCCCAACAATCCGAGGATAATATGACTCAAAGTAAGGAAAAGTCAGCTAATAAGCATGATGAGGTCAAATATAACAATTTGGACCGAAGTTATAATAAACAACGAATGGAGAAAGGGTCAAAATAGGCCGAAAAAGTAATGATAAAGAAATCCATGGAAATAAGTATGAAATGCTCTATAGGACGACGAGCTAAGGGTTTCAATGACCAAGCAGTTAACTAGGTACGAAAATGGTTAGTTATCTTGGAATTTCCAATCTTGAGTAGAGAACCTCAAGAGGAAGAATATTGCTCTAAGCAAAGAGAGAGATAAAATCTAAGAACATACCCTAAGGTAAGGTATGTCTAGTTATGACAAACTCCATGGAGGGAGTAAATAATACAAAGGAAAAAGAATTATTTAAGTGAAGGTTGTAAAATGGGCTAATTAAAAGGACGAGAGAAAAGTTTGCATCTTAAGCAAACACCAAAGGGGTATCAAAGGAAATGATTGCTCATGCAAGGTTGCTAACTAAGTTTTGGGGACAAAACTTGTAAAAGGAGGGGAGAGCTGTAAACCCCGCCCTTTTAAGCTAAGAAAAATCGGGAAGAGAACTGGTCAAACCAAGCGAGAAAACCGAACCGATTCACAAACTCGATAATTGTGAATGGGCAATTAAGGAATTTACAACTCCCAAGTGATCCAAAGGGTTCATAATACTAGGGAAAAGAACCTTAGGACGAATTGGAAGAGAAAAATTAGACCGGTTTGGATGAATCGGGTCCAATAGGATTGAACCGGTTTACGAACCGAGTCGGTTCATGAACTGGAACCTATAGAGATCAGAAAAAACCAAGGAATTCAACTCCATTGTAAATTCTTAAAACTTGGGAAGGAACCTTAGAATAAAGTGGAAGAGAAAAACCAGACCGGTTCGTGTGAACCGGACCCGAACCGGATTGAACCAGTTTAAGGACTGAGTCAGTTTATGAACTGGAATCGATAAAGAGACGGTAAACCAGGAATTTTATGGACCCTAAGTGACCCAAGGAGTCACAAAAGACATGGAAATGGTCTTGTGAAGGAATTGGGGATGAACTAGATTCGATCCGATTTGGACCGGTTTGAACCACTGTTGAACTAAATCCTAAATTCATTTTTCTAGGTAGCTTAAATAATTCAAATTGGAGATTTGAGGCCACTATTTGATAGAGAATGAATTTAGATGAATTTAAAAATTTTTAGATTTGAAAAACTCGATTGAATGGGGGGGGGGGGTGAACCGGCTGATTTAAGCTTTGAACCCGGTTCGGACCTATACGGTCCGGTTCAGAACAGTGTCATCTTCTTCCTCACGATTACAGCACTGGTCAGTCGTTGGGAAACTGAAAAAAATGTCGACGAAGAAGAAACGCTTCTGTTTGGGGCATTTCAGGTCTTTAATGTCAATAATAACGGTGCCAAGTGGACGACCAATGGGTCTCCAAGCTCCCTATATAAGGAGCCCCTCCCCATTCATCATCTCCACATCCTCTTTAGAGCTAAACATGGTGAGGTTGGGTTCTTTAGAATTGGGGATAAGTCAGCTACACGTCTGTAGTCTCCGTTCACTCTGAGGGTCTCCGGCGAGATGCTGGCGTGATGAAACAGTGAAGTAGCTCCGGCAGACCGAAGCTGGCCTATTTCGGGCGAGTTGAAATTGGCCATTTTGAGCTCTCCTCAAGCCAAACCAAGCCCTTCCAACACTTCCTCACCCTCCCATGACCGAATTAGGATTGAAAGATAAGCTAATTCGGCTCCCCACTAGAATTTTCAACTAGTGCTAGAGAGAGAACCGATAGAATTTCAATGGTAAAATTATAACTCAATTCGAAATTAATTGATGTAATTCTTGATACTAGGATGAACCTCAGAATGAGAGCTATCTCCCCAAATCGAAAGCTCGTACCGTCGTCCCTCACTGGTGAGAAATCGAAGCTTTCTCTCTCTACAGTCTATTTTTCGGCGAAGCTCCATTTGAGCTCGTTCCGGCATTAAAATCTTCGATTCAAAGTTCCTTAGAATTGTATGAACATGTAGGAACTCAATTTCAACTCCAATTTCAACAATTAGAGGTGTTTGATCGGTCAATTTGATGAAATCAAATTCGGTAGTATTAAAGAGTTGAAATTGGGGGGAAAATGAGAGATTTTTTAAATTCGAATGACCAAAATGAAATTTTATGAAATTGATGGTCAATTGGGCATGAAAATAATGTTGGAGGACAAATTGAGAAATTTTGGAATTTTTGGGGCAAAACTTACCATTTTTGTAAAGGAAGGGCAAAATGGTAATTTTGGAAAAGTTGCAAGACCAAATTGGAAATTTGGGGAATTAATCCTATTTTTGTGAAATGGAATAAATTGAGGTCCTATGATAAATTTTAGAAGTTTGGGGACTCAATTTGAGGAAAAACTGGCATTAGGGACTTAAAGTTAACGAGAAATAACTTTAGGGACTTAATTGCAAATAAATGGAAGTTTGACTTTCTCATTCATTTGGAATGAATGAAGACTATTAGGCTGAAGGATAATGAACCGAGATGTTCATATCATATAGGAACACGAAGTATTGGGAACGCCAGCAAGGACAAGCTCGCATGAATACAAAGAACTGATCTAGTGGAATTCACGGCATTAACGGGTGAGTGGGTTTACTAACATCATACCCAGTTGGAATGATGAGCACAACTTAAAATTTAAAACCACTTACCGGTTGTGATTGAGAATTGTATATCATACCCAGTTGAGGATGATAAGTACTTTGGTGTGAAAACTTACTATTAAGTGGTATTTTAAACATCACTACTTAGAGGAAGTAATGTGAAAATCATGCGGAAAAACTACTTATCGATTGTAAGTAGATCATACCCGGTTGGTATGATGAGACTTTCTCAAAGGATGTTGAAAACCTGTTCATCGGTTATGAACGGAGGTGTCCTTATACTCGGGCGATATAATGGATAGAAAAAACATATGTTTTGTCGGAAGTGCTCTCCCCTGACTGTGTGGTAATGCTTAAAAAATTTGGGAGACCTTCTTGACGGGAGCTCGAATAGCTCTGATAGGCCGGGGGCCTCAGTTTTGGAACTTGGGGGCTAAATGCTCGATTTTGAAAATCTCATACAGTGTGCCCAAGGCTAGTTGGCACGAGCAGAAGCTCCCAAACAAACATGATATATGTGCCATAAAACTTAATGAGTGAATTGTTTGGCCATGATACCAAGATAGGATCGACATGCTTAGTCAACTAGCGGCAGTGCGACATGAGAAGTCGATGTACCAGTCAAGACAAACAATTTCGGGTTGAGTTGAGAGTCGGAGCCGTCAGACTAGTGGCACCACAGATTACATGGCAATATGAGAAAACATTATTTGTGCATCCATTGTGAGTACGGGATCATCAAGATGCTCATGAGGGGTAGTGATGCGTCCTAAGGGCACTGGACGACCTAGTGGCTATAAGGGCAGTTTGTCGTTCCAGGTGTCTATGCGAAATTTGGAGTATCACCAAGCGCATGAGACCAGGGTGGGGATAGATGAGGTCTCTGTCCTCATATGGACACGAAGAAGTGATTTGAAGATTGAGGGTCGGATGTCTCATACATCCACTCATTCCCAGGGTAGAAGTAGTTGTAATTCTATCCGGGTGGCAGGAAAAGTCGCTTCGCAACCACTAGCGGGTTCAATAGTGATACTAACTTGCGAATGTTTGTAACCTTCATGAAGAAGGATGTGTGTTAGGTGATGACACACCGTGGTAAATAAGAAATAATGGAAAAACCCAATATTTTGAATGAAGGGATTTTTAAAAAGAAAGAAGTATGGCACACTCTAATAATAAATGTTTTCTTAAAAGTCTAAACTTTTGGAAACCCATTCACTGAGTAGTCATACTCGTCCCCTCCCTTATATCACTTTCAGGAGATTTCGGAAAGCCTACCCTTAAAGACCATCAACTAAGATGCCTGTGATACAGGTATGATAAATCTAAATCATTATGCTATTTTGTTTATATTATTCCTGGAAAGGGTGTAGGTTTAAAGGACGCCTTACTATTTACGGTTTATAATAAGGGGAAACCCTTTAATAAACCGGGAGAGTGGCGGGTTGATCACGAGGATCCGACCAAACTGGGTTGGGGCATAACAAGGGTTAATGGAGGGGGTGAGTTCGACAACTCAGTGAATGGTTGTTGGGAGAGAGTGATCAGAACATCTTTAATAGGAGTGTGCAAGACTCCTTATTCCTTCAAAAACATTATTTCTTTAAATTCTCAGTTCATCAAACCACTTTTCCTCATTTCCATATCAGGTGTGTTTAACAATCAACACACACCCTTCCTTATGATGGGAATCACACATTTGTAGGGCAGCCCGTCCACTACACCCACCTATGGCGTCAGAGTGACTTTACGGACCACCTAGATAGAAGCACGTCCACTTCTACCTTGAGAATGAGTGGATGTTCGCGACATCTGAGCCTCAAACCTGAAATAACCTCCATGTTTGTATGAGGATAGAGATATGATCCTAACCCCACCCCAGCCTCATATGCATGAAGTTATCTCGAGCTTTCCTGACTGCTGGCACGACAAACTGCCCTTATCTCCACCATGTCGTCTAGTAGCCCCTATGACGCATCACTACCCCTCTTGGGTTTCTTGATGGTCTTGAACCTCAAGTGCATGCACAAACAAATTTTTTCCACAAAGCCATTTATCTTTGGTGCCAATTGTCCAATGGCCTCGACACTTAACTTGACCTGCAGCTGTTTGTCTAGACTGCTCCGTCGACCTGGTCTTGTCGCACTGGCACCAGTCCATCGAGTATGTTGGTCCTGTCTTGGTACCATAGCAAAATAACAAAATTCATTCATTAAGATTTTTCATGGTTTAATCATTAGGTTTGTTTACGAGCTCTTGCTCGTGCCCACTAGCCTTGGGCCCATTGTACGTGATTTTCCAAAACCGGGCGTTTCAGCACTCAAGTTCCAAAACTGAGGCCCCTGACCTATATCAACTAGTCTAGCTCTCGCCAAGAAGGTCTCCCAAAAAGTTTTAAGCATTGGAACATAGTTAGGGGAGAACACTTCTGACAAAGAAATAACTTTCCATCCCTCACACAAATCGGGTGTGATGACATCTCCGCTTACATCTGATAAGCGGGTTTTCTACTTCCTTCCAAGAAGTCCATCATACCAACCGGGTATGATCTACTTACAACCGATAAGTAGTTTTTCCACATAGTTCTAGTATCACTCCAATCATGTGTGAAGTCATAATTCCACATAGACGTAGTTTTTCATTTTCGATGTTCTCATCATCTCAACCGGGTATGAT
This sequence comes from Trapa incisa, assembly GCA_030064435.1. Taxonomy (NCBI): domain Eukaryota; kingdom Viridiplantae; phylum Streptophyta; class Magnoliopsida; order Myrtales; family Lythraceae; genus Trapa; species Trapa incisa. The sequence goes on from CM057765.1 coordinate 7,553,356, forward strand.
GTGAATAAACCCACTCTCCCGTTAAGCGTGACGTGTTCGTCCTCGGTTGATTTTCCCAAGTCGACGCGAGCTTCTCTTGCAGGTGTTTTGGTCCTTCGTGCTCCTACACGATTTGGACAACCTTATCTATTAATAATTGGCATAACAGCCTTCGCTCCTCAAATATGAATGACTAAACTAACTCAAAACTTCCAATTAATTGCACTTAGGTCCCTAAAGTTCATTTTTCTTGACTTTAAGTCCTTAATGCATACTTTTCGCCCAAATAGTTCTGAAACTTCCAAAATTCACTCTAGGTCCTCGATTTACTCAAAATCGCTTATGGGATTCAAGTTTCCCAAATTTCCAATTTGGTCCCCAACTTTTCAAAAATTACCATTTTGCCCCTACTTTACAAAAATGGCAATTTGACCCCAATTATTTTAAAATTTTGACCAGTTGATCCTCCAACATCCTTTTTATAGCCAATTGACTCTCAATTTTGGGAAATTGCAATTTGGTCCCTCAATTTTATGAAATCCCCAAATTTCCCCAAAAATTTCCCCAATTTCCCCCTTTCAAACTGACCGAATTTGATTTAATCAAATTGATCATTCAATCGGAGTTAATTGCTCCAATTGAAGGTATGGATCAGTTCCTACACTTCCATATGATTCAATTGAGGTTTGAAACCTGTCATTTGGGTCCGAATTGTGCTCAAACGGAGCTTCGTCGAAAAACTGAACTTAGACAGATAAAGCTTCGAAAGCTTACCGTCGGAGGTGCGACAGTCCGATCTCTCTAACTCTGTCCTGCAACGACTGAGGAGTGTCGAATTGGCATACGTTTCAGCTCAATTGAGGTCGTCTAAGGGCTGTGGGGATGTTGAGAGGGCTTGGTTTGGCTGGAGGAGGGCTAAATTCGGCCAATTTTAGCTTGACTAAAATAGGGCAGCTTTGGTGCATTGGAGCTACTTCACTATTTGATTACACAGACGCTTCTCGAGTGATCCTCAGATCGAATGTAGGTTGCTATCGGATAGCTGACTTCCCTTGGAGTCTAAAGAGCTCGACCTCGCTTTCTGAGGTTGAGAAAAAATATCCAAGTTGGAGGTTTGGTTCGAGCTTCAGCGGAAAATGGAGCAGTTGAGAGAGAGAGAGAGAGGAGTTTTCAAGTGTGAGGAGGATGAATGGGGAGGAGCTCTTTATATAAAGAGCTCGGGGACTCTCTGACCGTCCCATTGGTGCCTTTATGGTGATCATTCATGGTCTGAAATGTCCTGAACTGAGACTTTTCACCTTCATCGACGCTGTTCTTTTTTCTGACGAGTGAACAGTGCTATCATCTGAAGGAAGAAGACGACACTATTACGAACTAGACCGTACCGGTCCGAACCGGGTTCAATGCTTAAACCGGCCGATTCATGCCTTATTCAACTGAGTTTTTCAAAATTATTTTTTTTAATTTGTCTAAATTTATTCTCTATTTAATGGTGGCTTCAATTCCCCAATTTGAATATTTTAAGCTACCTTGAAAATTAAATTTAGAAACTGGTTCAATGATGGTCCAAACTGGTTCAAATCAGTTCTATCTGGTTCAGGTCTGGTTCACCAGAATCGGTTTGGTTTTCTCTTCCAATTCATCCCAAAGTCCTTTTCCATGACTTTTATGACTCTTTAGGTCACTCGAGATTTGTAAATTTCTCTTCTTGCCTTTTTTTAATGATTGGGATCGTGAACCGGTTTGAATTTCTCCCTTGGGTTGACTGGTTCTCTCCACGATTTTTCTTATCTTTAAGGGACGTGGTTTACAACTCTCCCCTCCTTTTAGGAGTTTTGTCCCCAAAACTTATTCAACATCCTTTGCATAGGAATTAACTTCCTTTGATGTCAAATTGGAGTTTGTTTGACATGCTAACACTTTGGTTATTTTCACTTAGCCTACTTTAAATCATGCGCTTAAGAAATTTCTTTTCCTTTACATTGTTTTACTCCTCTGTGGGGTTTACCGTAACTAGTATGTCTTGCCTGCGAGTCCAAAGGTATATCCCTAGGTTCATATCTTCCTTTTCTTAGGGCATGATTCTTCCCCTTGAGGTTCTTACTCAAGATTTCAGGATTGGAAGTTTCCAAATGCCCAATCGTTCCTGTGTCTAGTTATTCTCTTTATCATTGAAACCCTTAACTCGGTGTTCTTCTGAGCATTACGTACTTGTTTTCATAGGTTTCGGTGTTATTGCCCCTTCGTTCTATTTTGACCCTTCTTCCATCATTTATTTATTTCAACTTCGATCAGAATTATGTTTGACCTCGTCATTCTTACCAATTGACTCTTCCTTTCTTGAGTCACATTTTCCTCAAGACAGTTGGGCTTACATGTCCCTTACAACATGCCATACTCTAGAACCTGTCTTTGACCATTTTAAATTTTTAAACACTTCTATAATTGTTGTTCTCAACCTTCCAACCTTTCAGGGATAGTATAACTTCGTCCCTCTTTTCGTCTAGTAGTATTTCTCGACTACCTTTAATATTGTCCAATTATCCATCTTGCCCTTGACGTCATATCTTTCATTACCGTATCGGTTTTCCTTATCTACTTGTCTTTTCCCAACTTATTTATTGGGTCTTTTCAATTCCCATCATTTGGTTTCCTAATGGCTTATCGACACGTTAGGATTCTTCCCTTCTTATGTCCTTCCTCATTTTTGGTGGCATCCTTTACTCAAGAATTTTCCTTTTTCCTTCCCCACTCTTACTTTCTCGTGTCCATTTCATGATTTATTTGTTTGGAAAAATTCTTCTTGAACGGTTTTCATTCTCTACTATGTCCTTCAAGGTAGAGACTCCCCTCTTTAGGCGCTATACGTTCGAATTTCTTACTATTCTTTGAAGTTTTCCTTCCTTAACATTCTTACACTCATTTAAATGAGAGCTTTTGCCCACCTTTAATCATTCACCATCTTTAATTTCCCAGTTCACCTTTTTTCTTTCCTATATGAGGTATCTCCGATCGCCGAGTCTTATTTTATGTAATCCACATTATGCCTATCCTATTGCCCTTCTTTTACTAATTCCCGGTACTTCTTAGAGCATTGTTTATCCTCCTTAACCTTCTAGTTGTTACTAGTTATTTCCTTTTGTGAGGCTCGTCTGAAATTCTTATTTGGCTTCTTTGCTCTTCTAAAACATGTCACACTTGGCCATCTCCATATACTCTCAACCACTTATTCTTCTTTATGAGGTTCCTTATTTCGGGTTAAGCCTCTTATGATCCATCTGTTGATTCCTTAGCTTAGAAATTTCCTTTTTAAGATTTCACTTCCTTCCTTTATCCTTCTACCTAGGGACTTCCATCCTAGTTTAACCTCCCTAACGCTCCTTGGAAGCTTTTCCTTCATTCCTTTCTTACACCCATCTAGGTTCGGTATAGTTCTCCACTCTTTATCCTTCACCGTCCTCCAACTCCCTTTTGTTCCTTATTCTCCCTTCGAGGAACTCCTGTTGATAGGCTGGTTCCTAGTACTCTATTTTATATCCAGTCATCCACTCCTTGGGCTCTATTAAGCAAGTGTGGACTACGACCAACCTTAATGTCAATGGTTGTTCCCTTCAGTTACTTCCAAATTGGAAGGCTTACATCTCCAAGGTTTCCCAGATGTTCTTTCATTTATTTCTTTATTATGGTTAGCCCACCCATTCTTACTTGTCACGACATCCTTTGATGCTATCTTTCTACTTACCGGTTCCTTGGGTTTAACTTTCTCCTTAGGTCCTCCTAGTATGCTTCCCTTGGTTCTTTCCCCTCAGCATGCCCTTCATCTCCTCATCCTTCGTCATTTGGTCCATTACTTCTCAATTGGGACATGTATGCTGTCACGCCCCGACCTTGTTTGGTCAGATCCCTATGATCAACCCGCCAATCTCCTGGTTTATTAAAGGGTTTCCCCTTATTATAGACCATAAAGAGTAAGGTGTCCTTTAAACCTGCACCTTTTTCAGGAATAACATAAACAAAACTGCATAATAATTTAAATTTATTATACCTATATCACAGGCACCATAGTTGATAGTCTTTAAGAGTAGACTTTCCGAAATCTCCTAAAAGGGATATAAGGGAGGGGTGAGTACGACTACTCAATGAATGGGTTTTCAAAAGCTTTTAACTTTTAAGAAAATAATTATTATTGGAGTGTGCCAGACTCCTTTCCTTTCAAAATCCCTTCATTTAAAATTTTGAGTTTTTCCATCATTTCTTAGTTACCACAGTGTGTCATCACCCAACACACATCTTTCATCATAAAAGTTACACACATTCGCAGGTCAGTACGACAACTGAACCCACTAGTGGCTTTGGAGCAACTTTATTGGCCACCTGGATAAAAGCACAACCACTTCTATCCTAGGAATGAGTGGATGTACGTGACATCCGACCCTTAATCTCAAATTTGCTTCTTCACATCCATATAAGGATAGAGACCTCATCTTGTCCCCACCCTGGTCTCATGTGCTTGGTGCTACTCCAAATTTCGCACATACACCTGGAATGACGATGTCACGCCCCGACCCAGTTTGGTCGAATTCTCATGATCAACCCGCCACTCTCCCGATTTATTAAAGGGTTTCCCCTTATTATAAACCGTAAAGAGTAAGGTGTTCTTTATACCTACTGTAAAGCCCGCCCTTTTGAGCTAAGAAAAACTGGGAAAAGAACCGGTCAAACCAAGTGAGGATTCAGAACCGGTTCACAAACCCGATCATTTATGAATGGACAGGGTTCATTAAACCTTGGAAAAGAAAATTAAGACAAATTAGAAAACAAAAACCAAATTGGTTTAGGTCAACTAGATTTCATAAGAACTTTAAAGTTAAGCGTGCTTGCTTAAGAGTAATATGAAGATGGGTGACCTCCTAGGAAGTTTGAATATTTTTGTAACCCGAAATTATTGGAATTAATACAAATAATTTATGGCAATATTAATAGTAGTAATAAATCTATCCCATTTAATACACGAGTTTTACACCTATATAAAGAGGTCATCCCCATTCATTCTCCCCACACCCGAACACTTCTCTCTCTCTCTCTACTGCTCCATTTCCCAGTGAAGCTTAAACCAGAGCTTCGACTTCAATATTTTTCTTAACCTCAAAAGGAGAGGTTGGGCTCTTTAGAACCAGGGAGAAGTCAGCTATCTAATAGCAAACTCCAGTCAATCCGAGAATTATTAGAGAAGCGCCAACATGATGGAACAGTGAAGCAGCTCCGGTGGACCGAAGCTGCCCTATTTCGGCCGAGTTGAATTTGGCCATTTCGAGCCCTCCTCGGGCAAAACCAAGCCTTCTCAACACTCCCTCAGCCCTCCCACGGCTGAATTACGACTGGAAGGTAAGCCAATTCGGCTCCTCTCTGCAATTTCCGATCGGTGCTACAAAGAGAACCAACAGAATTTCAATAATGAAATTCTAACTCAATTCGGCATCAATTGATGCGATTCTTGATTCTAGGATGAACCTCAAGATAAGAGCTATCCGCCTAGATCGAAAGCTCAGACCATCGTGCCCTCACCAGTGAGAAATCGTAACTTTCTCTCTATATAGTTTATTTTTCGGCGAAGCTCCGTTTGAGCTTGTACCGGCGTTAAAATCTGCGATTCAAAGTTTCTTAGAATCGTATGAACATGCAAGAACTTAATTTCAACTCCAATTTCAACAATTAGAAGTGTTTAATCGGTAAATTTGATAAAATCAAATTCGGTAGTGTTGAAGAGTTGAAATTGGGGGAAAAATTGGGGATTTTCGAAATTCAAAGGGCCAAAATGTAATTTTATGAAATTGAGAGTCAATTGGGCATGAAAATAATGTTGGAAGACCAATTCAGGAATTTTGGAATTTTTGGGGCAAAATTTACCATTTTTGTAAAGGAAGGGCAAAATGGTAATTTTGGAAAAGTTGCAGGACCAAATTGGAAATTTGGGAAATTAAACCCCTTTTTGTGAAATGGAATAAATTAAGGTCCTATGATAAATTTTAGAAGTTTCGGGACTAAATTTGAGGAAAAACCAGCATTTAGGACTTAAAGTTAAAGAGAAATAACTTTAGGAACCTAATTGCAAATAACTAAAAGTTTGGATTTTCTCATTCATTGGAAATGAATGAAGGCTGTTATGCCGAGTAATAATGAACAAGGTTGTTCATATCGTGTAGGAATGCGAAATACCAGGAATGCCAGCAAGGACAAGCTCGTGTGAATATAAAGAACCGGTCTAGTGGAATTCACGGTATTAATGGGATTTTATAAAGAACCGGTCTAGCTTGTGAGTGTACATTTTATATCATACCTGGTAGGGAATGATAAGTACCTCGATGTGAAAATCCACTATTTAGTGGTATTTTAATCATCACCACTTAGAGAAAGAGATGTAAAAATTATGCGGAAAAACTACTTACCGGTTGTAAGTAGATCATACCCGGTTGGTATGATGAGACTTACTCGAAGGAAGTTGAAAACCCGTTCATAGATTATGAATGGAGATGTCCTTATACCAGTCGGTATAATGGACAGTGAAAATCTATTTTGTCGGAAGTGTTCTCTCCTGATTGTGTGCTAATGCTTAAACTATTTGGGAGACCTTCTTGACAGGAGCTCGAATTGCTCTTATAAGTCGGGGGCCTTGGTTTTGGAACTTGAAGGCTAGAATGCCCAGATTTTTGAAAATCTTGTACAGTGGGCCCAAGGCCAGTTGGCATGAGCAGGAGCTCATAAATGAACATGATATATGTGCCATAAAACTTAATAAGTGAATTATTTGGCCATGGTACCAAGATAGGACTGACATGCTCAATCAACTAGCGGTAGTGCGACATGATAGGTCGATGGACCAGTCAAGACAAACAACTACAGGTTGAGTTGAGAGTCGGGGCCGTTGGACTAGTGGCACCACATATTACATGGCTTGATAAGAAAACATTATTTGTGCATGCACTATGAGTACGGGATCATCAAGACACCCATGAGGGGTAGTGATGTGTCCTAAGGGCCCTGGACGACCCGGTGAGTATAAGGGTAGATTGTCGTTCCAGGTGTCTGTGCGAAATTTGGAGTAGCACCAAGCGCATGAGACCAGGGTGGGGACGGGATGAGGTCTCTATTCTCATACGGACACGAAGAAGTTATTTCGAGATTGTGGGTCGGATGTTGCGTACACCCACTCATTCCCAGGGTAGAAGTGGTCGTACTTCTATCCGGGTGGCAGGAAAAGTCGCTCCGAAGCCACTAGTGGGTTCAGTAGTAATACTGACTTGTGAATGTGTGTAACCTTCATGATGAAGGATGTGTATTGGGTGATAACACACCGTGGTAAATAAGAAATAGTGGAAAAATCCACAATTTTAAATGAAGGGATTTTTGAAAAGAAATGAGTCTGACACACTCCATATAAATGTTTTTCTTAAAAGTTAAAAGTAGACCTTTGAAAACCCATTCACTAAGTAGTCGTACTCACCCCCTCCCTTATATCCCTTTCAAGAAATCCAAGAAAGCCTACCTTGAAAGACCATCAACTAAGATGCTTGTAAGACAGGTATGTAAAGTTTAAAATTTCATGCAATTTTGATTATGGAATTCCAGGAAATGGTGCAGGTTTAAAGGATGCCTTACTCTTTATGGATTATGATAAGGGGAAACCCTTTAATAAACCGGAAGAAGGGTTGGTTGTTCACGAGGATCCGACCAAAACCGAGTCGGTGCGTGACACCTGTATAATTTTCTGGAATAACATAATCAAAACTGCATGAAATTTTAAACTTTACATACCTGTCTTACATGAATCTTAGTTGATGGTCTTTAAGGGTAGGGTTTCCTGGATTTTCTGAAAGGGATATAAGGGAGGGGGTGAGTACGACTACTTAGTGAATGGGTATTCAAACACATATTTTTAATTTTTAAGAAAAACATTTATATGAAGTGTGCCAAACTCCTTTCTTTTCAAAAATCCCTTCATTTAAAAATTTGAGTTTTTCCATCATTTTCTAGTTACCGGTGTGTCATCACCCAACACACATCCTTCATCATGAAGGTTACACATATTTGCAAGTTAGTATCACTACTGAACTCGCTTGTGGCTTCGGAGCGACTTTTCCTGCCACCCGGATAGAAGTACGACCACTTCTAGCCTGGGAATGAGTGGATGTATGTGACATCTGACCCACAATCCCGAAATCACTTCTTTGTGTTCGTATGAGGACAAAGACCTCATCCTTTCCCCACCTTGGTCTCATGCGCTTGGTGCTACTCCAAATTTCACACAGACACCTAGAATGACGATCTTCCCTTATACTCACCGGGTCGTCCAAGGCCCTTAGGACGCATCACCACCCCTCATGGGCGTCTTGATGATCCCGTACCCATAGTGCATGCACAAACAATGTTTTCTCTTATTGCCATGTAATATGTGGTGCCTCTGGTCCGACGGCCCCAACTCTCAACTCAACCCACAGTTGTTTGTCTTGACTGGTCCGTCGACCTATCATGTCGCACTGCCACTAGTTGATTGAGCATGTCGGTCCTATCTTGGTACCATTGCCAAACAATTCACTTATTCAGTTTTATGTTACATGTATCATGTTCATTTATGAGCTCCTGCTCACGCCAACTAGCCTTGGGCCCACTGTACGTGATTTTCAAAATCGGGCATTTAGCACCCAAGTTCCCAAACCGACGCCCCCGGCCTATCGGAGCTATTCGAGCTCCCATCGAGAAGGTCTCCCAAATTGTTTAAGCATTGGCACACAGTTAGAGTAGAGCACTTCTGACAAAACATATGTTTTCTCTATCTATTATACTGCCCCAGTATAAGGACACCTTCGTTCATAACCGATGAACAGGTTTTCAACTTCCTTCGAGAAAGTCTCATCATACCAATCGAGTATGATCTACTTATAACCGGTAAGTAGTTTTTCCGCATGATTTTCACATCACTTCCTTTAAGTAGTGATGTTTAAAATACCACTAAATAGTGGGTTTTCATACCGAGGTACTTATCATTTCCAACCGGGTATGATATAAAATTTTCACTCACAACCGGTAAGTGGTTTTAAATTTTAAGTTGTGCTCATCATCCCAACTAGGTATGATGTTAGTAAACCCACTCACCCGTTAATGCCCTGAATTCCACTATACAGGTTCTTTGTATTCACACGAGCTTGTCCTTGCTAGCGTTCCCGGTACTTTGTGTTCCTACACGATATGAACATCTTGGTTCATTATCCTTTGACCTAATCACTTTCATTCATTTCAAATGAATGAGAAAGTCAAACTTTCATTTATTTGCAATTAGGTTCCTAAAGTTATTTCTCTTTAACTTTAAGTCTCTAATGCCGGTTTTTCCTCAAATTGAGTCCCGAAACTTCTAAAATTTATCATAGGTCCTCAATTTATTCCATTTCACAAAAAGTGTATTAATTTCCCAAATTTCCAATTTGGTCCTCCAACTTTTCCAAAATTACCATTTTGTCCTTCCTTTACAAAACTTCAAAATTCCTCAATTGGTCCTCCAACATTATTTTCATGCCCAATTGACTCTCAATTTCATAAAATTCATTTTGGTCCTTTAAATTTTGGAAATTCGCAATTACCCCCAAAATGTTCCCCCAATTTCAACTCCATAACATAGCTGAATTTGATTTCATCAAATTGACCGATCAAACACATCTAATTGTTGAAATTGAGTTTCTCCATCTTCATATGATTCCATAGAACTTTGAATCGTGAGTTTTGACGCCGGAACGAGCTCAAACGGAGCTTCGCCAGAAAACAAACTGTAGAGAGAGAATTCTTCAATTTCTCACCGATGAGGGCACGACAGTCCGAGCTTTCGATCAGCACAGATAGCTCTCATCTTGAGGTTCATCCTAGAATCAAGAATCACACCAATTGATGCCGAATTGAGTTAGAATTTCATCATTAAAATTCTGTCGGTTCTCTCTCTAGCACCAGCCGAAAATTGTAGAGGGGACCCGAATTGGTTTACCTTTCAGTCCTAATTCGGCCGTGGGAGGGCTGAGGAAGTGTTGTGAAGGCTTGGTTTGGCCTAAGGAGGGCTCGAAATGGCCAATTTCCACTCGGCCGAAATAGGGCAGCTTCGGTCCGTCGGAGTTGCTTCACTATTTTATCACGTCGGCGACCCTCGGAGTGAACGGAGACTACAAACGTGTAGCTGACTTCTCCCTTGTTCTAAAGAACCCAACCTCACCTTATTTGGCTCAGAAAAGACCCCATGTCGGAGCTCTAGTTTGAGCTTCATTGAAAAATGGACAGTTGAGAGAGAATGGAGTTTTCAGGCGTGGAGAGGATAAATGGGGTGGGGCTCTCTATATAGGGAGCTTGGACACCTGTTGGTCATCCGTTTGGCACAATTATTGTTGACATTGAAGACCTAAAACACCCCGAACATAAGCATTTCTTCTTCGCCGATGTTTCTTCAGTTTTCGAACTAGGTTCAAAGCTTAAACCGGTCGATTTACCCACCATTCAATCGAGTTTTTCAAATCTAAAAATTTGTAAATTTATTCTCTATCCAATTGTGGCCTCAAATTTCCAATTTGAATTATTTAAGCCACCTAGAAAAATGAATTTAGGATTCGGTTCAATAGTGGTTCACACCGGTCCGAACAGGTTCGAATCCAGTTCACCCGAACTGGTTTGGTTTTCATCCCCAATTCCTTCACAACTCCATTTCCATCTCTTTTGTGACTCCTTGGGTCACTTAGGGTCCATAAAATTCCCGGTTTACCATCTCTTTATCGATTCCGGTTCATAAACCGGCTTGGTCCTTAAACCGGTTTAATTCGGTTCAGGTCCGATTCCCCCAAACGAGTCTAGTTTTTCTCTCCCACTTTATTTTAAAGTTCCTTCCCAAGGTATATGAATTTCTTTGGAGTACAATGGAGTTGAATTCCTTTGTTTTGCCCAATCTCTGTCGGTTCTGGTTCATGAACTGGTTCAATCCTGTTGGACCAGTTCATCCAAACCGGTCTAAGTTTCCTCTTCCAATTCGTCCTAAGGTTCTTTTTTATAGTATTTTGAACCCTTTGGATCACCTGGGAGTTATAAATTCCTAAATTTCCCATTCACAATTATCGGGTTTGTGAACTGGTTCAATTTTCTCACTCGGTTTGACCGATTCCCTTCTCGATTTTCCTTAGCTCAAAAGGGCGGTGTTTACAGACGAACTGCCCTTATAGCCACCAGGTCGTCCAGTGCCCTTAGGACGCATCACTACCCCTCATGGGCGTCTTGATGATCTCGTACTCATAGTGCATGCACAAACTATGTTTTCTCATATTGCCATGTAATCTGTGGTGCCACTGGTCCAACGGCCCCGACTCTCAACTCAACCCGCAGTTGTTTGTCTTGACTGATCCGTCGACCTGTCATGTCGCACTGGCGCTAGTTGACTGAGCATGTCGGTCCTATCTCAGTACCATGGCCAAACAATTCACTTATTAAGTTTTATGGCACATATATTATGTTCGTTTATGAGCTCCTGCTCGTGCCAACTAGCATTGGGCCCACTGTACGAGATTTTCAAAATCGGGCATTTAGCCCCTAAGTTCCAAAATCGAGGCCCCCAGCCTATCAGAGCTATTCGAGCTCCCGTCGAGAAGATCTCCCAAATTATTTAAGTATTGGCACATAGTCAGGGGAGAACACTTCCCACAAAACATATGTTTTCTCTATCCATTATACCACCCAAGTATAAGGACACCTCCATTCATAACAGATAAACGGGTTTTCAACTTCCTTCGAGGAAGTCTCATCATACCATCTGGGTATTATACTGAGGTACTTATCATTCCCAACCGGGTATGATATAAAATTTTCACTCACAACCAGTAAGTGGTTTTTTTTAATTTTAAGATGTGATCATCATTCCAACCGGGTATGATGTTAGTAAACCCACTCACCCGTTAACACAGTGAATTCCACTAGACCAATTCTTTGTATTCACGTGAGCTCGTCCATGCTAGTGTTCCCAGTACTTCGTGTTCCTACACGATATGAACATCCTTGTTCACTATTACTCAACTTAACAACCTTCATTCATTCCCAATGAATGAGAAACCCAAACTTTTTAGTTATTTGCAATGAGGTCCCCAAAGTTATTTCTCTTTAACTTTAAGTCCCTAAATGCTGGTTTTTCCTCAAATTGAGTCCTAACACCTTTAAAATTTATCTTGGGGACCTCAATTTATTCAATTTCACAAAAAGGGGTTTAATTTCCCAAATTTCCAATTTGATCCCCCAACTTTTCCAAAATTACCATTTTGTCCTTCCTTTACAAAAATGGTAAGTTTTGCCCCAAAAATTCCGAAATTCCTCAATTGGTCCTCCAACATTATTTTCATGTCCAATTGACCCTCAATTTCATAAAATTGCATTTTGGTCCTTTGAATTTCAAAAATCCCCAATTTTCCCCTAATTTCAACTCCTTAGCACAGCCAAATTTGATTTCATCAAATTGACCGATCAAACACCTCCAATTATTGAAATTAAAGATAAAATTGAGTTCCTCCAACCTCTTACGATTCAATAGCACTTTGAATCGCAAGTTTTGACGTCGGAACGAGCTCAAACGGAGCTTCGCTGGAAAAGGGACTGTACAGAGAGAAAGTTTCGATTACTCACCGGTGAGGGCACGACGATCCGAGCTTTCGATCTGAGCAAATAGCTCTCATCCTGAGGTTTATCCTATAATCAAGAATCACATCAACTGATGCCGAATTGAGTTAGAATTTCATCATTTAAATTCTGTCGGTTCTATCTCTACCACCGGCCAGAAATTGTAGAGGGGAGCCGAATTGGCTTACCTTTCAGTCCTAATTCAGCCATGGGAGGGCTGAGGAAGTGTTGGGAAGGCTTGGTTTGGCTTAAGGAGGGCTTGAAATGGCTGATTTCAGCTTGGCTGAAATAGGGCAACTTCGGTCCACTAGAGCTACTTCACTGTTCTATCATGCCGGTGTTTCTCCAGCGATACTATGATTGACTAGAGTTTCCTATCAGATAGTTGTCTTCTCCCCAGTTCTAAAGAGCCCGACCTCTCCTTCCGAGGTTCAAAAAAATGTTCAAGTCAAACCTCTGGTTCGAGCTTCACTAGGAAATGAAGCTCTGGTTCGAGCTTAACTTTAGAGTTCTTATGGATTCTCGTTCACCTGAACCAATTTAGTTTTTCTCTTCTTATTTGTCTTAAGTTTCTTTTCCAAGGTTTAATGAACCCTTTGGATCACCCGGAAATTGTAAATTTCTAAATTGCTTGTTCCCAAATGATTGGATTTGTAAACCGGTTCAGTTTTCTTACTCGATTTGACCGATTCTTTTCCCGGTTTTCCTTAACTCAAAAGTGTGGGGTTTACATATGCCTTCCCAGGGTTTCCTTCCTTGGGAAGGGTTTATGCATTATTTGCTCTAAGACCTCTTTCTACGAAACTTACTAAATCCTCCATATGGCTTGAGTGTGGTCACCATTTCATTTTCGACCATTTATTTCTTCAAGGATTTCCTTCATCCTTCTTTTTCACTGTTATGGCCTTATCACCACCCCCCCCCCCCCTCCTTGCTGGGGTTTAAATTTTATGACCTTCTCAAAGGTCAGTTCGTTAACTGCCTTATCCCTACTACTCTCTTGATTCACTTGTCTTGAAATAGTTGTCCTTCTTTGATGCCTATCCAATCGTCCCTTTGGGGTATAGTCCTTACTATTTTTTGGTTCTTCTTAGTGCATCTTCTCCCAAAATTTCTAGTCCTTTTGGGGTGTAGTCCTTTTTGCTAGGATAGTCTACCACCCTACTTGGCTCCTTTGCTTTTCAAAAGTAGGTCACACCTTGCTATCCTGGGACATCCTAGTTATCTTTCATCGTTCGAGGCTTTCCATCTATGGAGGAGGTGCTTCTTATTTGCTTCTAGGTGGCTTGTAGCACTCCTTAAGGGAAAATTCCCTTAATCTACATTCTGTTCTATCTAGGTTTTCTTAACGTGCTACCCTTGGTCTTTTCCCCATGATCCTTCCTCATGTAATTGAGGCACACAAATAGCATTATTTAGGGACAAGAAATTTTTTTTAGAAACTCAGAATCTTATTCATTATAATAATAGACTTTGGGGTTTTAACATCTCTTAAGGGAGATTGTTACAATGACGGTTTGGGAAGTACTCATTAATATGCTAGGGTCTAGAATGATTTCTTCCTTAGTGAGATTTGGATCCCTATCCGGAAATGTGGTAGTGTTACCCCTTCGGACTTTTGTTGGGGTGGAGGTGTACTTGTTGGAAGGTATCGCTTTGAATCCTTGTGGTGTGGTACAACCTTTTGCTATGTGTCCTACCCTTCTACACTCATAATAGGTTCTTTTGGGTCCTGTTCTCCGAAATGTTGGGCACCTTCTCATGTAGCGTCTCCATTGCCCACATCTATAATTGGTCCTCTCCTTGTGTGGACCTTTATGGTTCCTCCTATACTTTGAGCATTGCGGGGCCTTTCTAAGGGATTGTTGGTGGTTCGGTACTTCGCCTTCCTTGAGCCTAAACACCTTAAATGTTATCTTGTCGAGTCCCCTTTGACCCGGTGTTACTCCAAGAGTCCTCCTATACTTCTGGTTCAAAACCTCCTATGGGATGGGATTCTCCTTGGTTTTCGGGGTGGCTAAGGTAGCGTGGGTTTGTTTGGCTACTTTTCTTGGGGTCATCTTCCTACAAGGTAGGTAGTTTTAGTTTAATCCTTATGTTATATAGTTTTGATAATGTATTCAAGGAAACAGGCTCTGATACCACTCAAGTTGTCACGCCCCGACCTGGTTTGGTCGGATCCCCGTGAGCAACCCGTCACTCCCTTTGGTTCATGAAGGGCTTCGGCCTTTTTTTAAACCACAAGGAGCAAGGCGTCCTTTTTACTATCTTTCCTGGAATAACATTAATCAAAACTGAATAAATTTAACCTTACATACCTATCTTGTAGGTTTAGCTACATGTAGGTCTTTAAGTGGGTTTTCCCTTAGTTACCTGAAAAGGGGGTAAAGGGAGGGGGTTAGTTCGACAACTCAGTGAATGAGTGTTGGGAGTGAGTGTTCAAAACATCTTTAATCGGAGTGTTCTAGACTCCTTATTCCTTCAAAAACATTCTTCCCTTAAATTCCTGGTTCATCAAACCATATTTCCTCATTTCCATATCAGGTGTGTTTAACAATCAACACACGCACTTCCTCATGAAGGGAATCATACATTCGCAGGATAACCCATCCACTGCACCCACTTGTGGCGTCGGAGTGACTTTATTGGCCACCTAGATAGAAACTCGTTCACTTCTACCCTGAGAATGAGTGGATGTTCACGACATCCGACCCTCAAACTAGAAATCAAATCCGTGTCCGTATAAGGATAGGGACCTCATCTCGATCCCACCCGAGCCTCATGCACATAAAGCTACGTCGAGCTTCCATGACTGCTAGCACGACAAACTGCCCTTATCTTCACTATGTTGTCCAGTAGCCCCTATGATCATCACTACCTCTCTTGGGCATCTTGATGGTCCCGAACCTCAAGTGCATGCACAAACAAAAGTTTTCCACAAAGCTCTTTATCTTTTGTGCCAATGGTACAACGACCCTGACCCTCAACTCGACCTACACCTGTTTATCTAGACGAGTTCATCGACCTGGTCCTGTCGCACTACCATAGCAAAATGACAAAATTCATTCATTAAGAATTTTCATGGCTTAATCATTAGGTTTGCTTACGAGCTCCTGCTCGTGCCAATTAGCCATGGGCACACTCTACGTGATTTTCCAAAACTCGGCATTTTAGCTCTCAAGTTCCAAAATCGAGGCCCCTAGCCTATCTGAGTTAGTCCAACTCTCGTCAAGAAGGTTTTTCAAAAAGTTATAAGCATTGGCACACAGTTAGGAGAGAACACTTCTAACAAAAAAATAACTTTCCATCCATCATACCAACCAGGTGTGATGGCATCTCCGCTTACGATCGGTAAGCGGGTTTTCTACTTCATTCTAGGAAGTCCATCATACTAATCGAGTGTGATCTACTTACAAACATTAAGTAGTTTTTCTACATAGTTCTAGTATCACTCCAATCAGGTGTGATGTAAAAATTCCACATAAAATGGTTTTTTATTTCTAACATGCTCATCATCCCAATCGAGTATGATGTGAATAAACCCACACACCCGTTAACCATGACGTGTTCGTTCTCGGTTGATTTTTCAAAGTCAACGCAAGCTCCTACACAATTTGGACAACCTTATCTATTAATATTTGGAATAACAGTCTTCGTTCCTCACGTATGAATGACTAAACTCAAAACTTCCAGTTAAATGCACTTAGGTCCCTAAAGTGCATTTTTCTTGACTTTAAGTCCCTAATGCATACTTTTCTCCAAATTGAGTCCCAAAACTTCCAAAATTCACTCTAGGTCATCAATTTACTCAAAATCACTTAAGGGGTTCAAGTTTCCCAAATTTCCAATTTGGTCCCCAACTTTTCAAAAATTACCCTTTTGCCCCTACTTTACAAAAATGGCAATTTTACCCCAATTATTTTAAAAAATTGACCAATTGGTCCTCCAACATCCTTTTTATGGCCAATTGACCCTCAATTTAGGGAAATTGCACATTGGTCCCTCAATTATACGAAATCCCCAAAATTCTCCATATTTTTCCCCAATTTCCAACTTTCAAACTAGCCGAATTTGATTTCATCAAATTGACCATTCAATCGGGGTTAATTGCTCCAATTAAAGGTATGGATCAATTCTTCAATTGAGCTTTGAACCGCGTCGTTTGGGTCTGAATTGAGCTCAAAAGGAGTTTTACTGGAAAACTGAACTTAGAAAGAGAAAGCTTACCATCGGAGGTGCGGCGGTCTGTTCTCTCTATCTGAAAAGATATCTCTCTTCCTAAGATATCTTCTAGGATCAAGAATTCCTACAATTTACCTCAAATTGTGGGAGACTTTTGTTAGTGAAATTATGTAGTTTCTCTCTCTAACTCTAACCTACAATAACTGAAGAGGGCCAAATTGGCTTACTTTCAGCTCAGTTGAGGTTGTCTAAGGGATGTGTGGATGTTGGGAGGGCTTGGTTTAGTCAGAGGAGGGCTGAATTCGGCCGATTTTAGCTCGGCCAAAACAGGGCAGCTTCGGTCCACCGAAGCTGCTTCACTGATTGATTATGCAGACACTTCTCCAACGCCTTTATGCAATCATTCATGGCTTGAAATGCCTTGAACAGAGACTTTTCATCTTTGTCTGCATTGTTCGCTTTTCTGATGAGTGAACAGTGCTGTCATCTAAAGGAAGAAGATAACATTATTCTGAACTGGGTTCAATGCTTAAACCGATCGGTTATAGCCCAATTCAATCGAGTTTTTCATAATTAAAAATTTCTAAATTCATTCTCTATCCAATGGTAGCTTCAATTCCCCAATTTGAATATTTTAAGCCACATAGAAAATTGAATTTAGATACTTATTCAAATCGGTTCAATCTGGTTCAGGTCCAGTTCACCTGAACCGGTTTGGTTTTCTCTTTCAATTCATCGCAAAGTCCTTTTCCATGACTTTTATGACTCTTTAGGTCACTCAGAATTTGTAAATTTCCTTTTTTGTCCTTTTTCTATTGGTTGGGGTTCCTGAACCGGTTCAGTTTTCTCCCTTGGGTTGATGGGTTCTTTTCCTAATTTTTCTTACCTTTAAGGGATGGGGTTTACACCATTCCTCATTTCGAGCTGACCCTTTTCGTATTGATTCCTTGTTTTGGGGAGGTCTCCCTTTTTTAGGTTTACTTTCTCTACTATGTCCTTCTAGGTAAAGCCTTCCACTTTAATGATATACCTTTGATCTTCTTACTTATTCCTTGAAAGTCTCTTCCCTTTACTTCTCTACACTTTCTTTATTTTTAGGACAAGTGCACATTTTTAATCATCCATTGTCTTAAGATTCCATTTCATCCCCTATCCAATGTACCTATGGTTTTCAGGTCTTATTTCGTGTATTCTCCACTATGCATAACCATCATCCTCCAGGCTCCATTAAGTGAATTTGGACCACGACAAGTCTCGACATCTGTGGTCATTTCAATTATCTACTTGCTAATTGGAGGACTTACTTCTCCCAAAGTTTCTAAGTTAGTCTTTCCTCAATTTCCTTATTACAAGCGATGCACCCCTTTCTTATCTTTACGACATTTTTCGATGCTATCTTCTCATTTACCCGTTCCTTGGGTTTTAACTTACTCCTTGAGTTATGGGTAAACTTCCCTTGTAACTGGTCCTTTATTCCCAACTTGCATTCCATTTGAAATTTACCTTCTATTCTACATTAGTTGGGTTCATTACTTCTTTGTTGGAATATATATGTCTCTTTAGGGCACCTTTCTTTGGTAGTCTTCCTTCTCTTTCCCCTGGATTTCCTCTTTCCTTCATCTTCTTGATTATTTATCTTAAGTTGACCTCTTGACATCATTGATGTCATCCCATCCGACTTATCCTTACGTTGGTAGTTTCACTAGCACATCCCTTATCTTTGTCTTTTATCCCAACTTGTTATTCACTATGATTTTTATTCTTATAGATGAAGGGTTCTCGGTCTTTTTCCTTTCGAGGTTGTTCCATCCCCTTTTGAGAGTTTACTTAATCCTTCCCATGGTTTGGGTTTGGTCGTCGATTAGTTCTCGACTATTTATCTCTCCAAGGATTTCTTCATCCTTCTTTTTCCAATGTTTTGGCCTTCCCACTTTTCTCGTCCTTGTTGGAATTCAAATTTATGGTCACCTCGAGGGTGAGTTCATTAAATGCCTCATTTCCACCACTCTCCTAGTTCACTTGTCTTGGAATAGTTGTCCTTTGAGTTTACTCGTCCTCAAGGTCTATCTCGTTGTCCTTCCTAGGATGTAGTCCCTGCTATTGTTCGATCCTTCATAGGGTGTCGTTTATTTACCATGATCATTTCATTATTTCTAGTTGTCTCCCACTTGACTCCTCTCCTTTTTCCAAAGTAAGTCGCACCCATCATTGAGCGATATCCTTACCTACTTATGCTCCTTCTTAGTTCTCTTATTTTGGGTTATGCCTCTTATGATCCACTCTTCAGTTCCTTAGCTTTCTTCTCATGGTCTCACTTCCCACATCCCTCCTTTTTTCTTAGAGACTTCTGTCTTGGGCTTTCCGCGTTCAACCTCCTTAATGGTCCTTATAGACCTTTCCTTCTTTCCTTTCATACATCTTCCTTATATTGGTACGGTTATCCATCCTTTATGCCTTCCCGTCCTCAAATTCCCTTCTTCTTCCTTATCCTTCCTTTGAGAAGTTCCTGATTGAAGCGGGTTTATAGCACTCTTCATTTTGTCAATTTGCCTATCAATAACTCTTCTGAGGGTACTTGTGCATTCCCCCTAGAGTTCTCTTCCTAGCACACTTCTTTCCCTCTTCCCGCTTACCGTGTCTTATCCTAGAGTTACTTGAAGAGGTTTTATGCGTTCTCCCTTTTTAAGGGAGTTCTTGTACCTTACCTCCCCTCTTGGTTATCTTTCATTCAATTGGTTTCCCTTGGGGCAACCCAATTCCTCTTGGTTTCCTAACTCTTGTATGAAGGGCTCTCTCAATCCCTTTATGGTCCTTATTCCTCCTATATCTTTTAGTTCTACCTTCCCTTACATTGAACCCCTTATGAACACACTTCCTTCCTTCTTCATACCCTTGGTTAGGGTATGTCCTTTTTGGTGACTCCTTCTTAGATAGACTCTTGGTCTTCCTTCCTTTGTCTTGTTGCCTTGTTACTCGGAGTTTCCTAATTCTTGCGGGGAACTATTTAGGCTATCTTAGGGATAGTCTTTCTCCTTAGGTGGTCTTCTCTCCATTTATTTCCCGGTCATGATTGTTTTTACTTCAATCTATTAATCATTATTAAGTAAGGCTAACGTTTAAAGAAAAATAGTCTTTATTCATTGAAGGAGGTAGTTTGCCGTACTCGGCTTATTACAAGAATTCACTACTTCCTAGTCCCTTGGAGTCATAGGTCGGGAGTTAGCCTCCGAATAGTTTCAGGATTCATGGTTTGAAGGTTCTGATGAACTTGTTGATATCCATCCATATTCCCGTCGGACTTTCCTAATAGGACGGACTTCATGAATGGCCTCGAGTTTGAACCTCCTTAACACCTCAGCCTCACACTCGGAGGTTCACCTCATCTATTGGGATGGGTTGAAGTTGGATTGAGCTGGTGGGGGTACTTGGTGGACTTTCATAAACGTGGCATAGGCATCCCAATAATTATCCCATGCCTCCTTCTTAGTTGGGGTCCTTTTTGGTTCTTGTGGGGCTAGAGGAGGTGTCGGGCTTCTTGGAGGAGGGATAGGTTCTTCTTGCCTTGGAGGAGGATATATGATACCTTCTGGCTCTAATAGGGCTCCAACAAGTTTCCTATATGTCCTCAACCATGTCGTTAGGCACTCTCTTCTCGCCCTCTAGGAATCGTTGAACTGCTGCCTCTCTAGGGGTAGGCATCTTTTTCACGATCTCGTGTGGGGGTTTGGTTTGCAAGATGAACTTCTTAGGAACTCTTCTTCCTACAAGGTAGTTAAGTTTTTGTTAGTGTCATGGCATAGTATTGACAATGCTTCCAAGGGAACCAGACTCTGATATCACTCAAGTTGTCATTCCCCAACCCGGTTTTGTCAGATCCTCGTGATCAACCCGCCGCTCCCTTGGTTTAAGAGGGGTTTCCCCTTCCTTTAATCAAGAAGAGCCAGGCGTAATTTTAACCTTATTCCCTGGAATAGCATAAATCGATAAAAATGCAAGCTTTAAAAAAACTTTCAAGCATATCTAACAGAGGGTAAATCCTGGTGTTTTCTTTAGTCATGTTTTCCCCTCTCTTGAAAAGAGATATAAAAGAGTGGGTGAGTTCTACAACTCAATAAGTGGGGGTTGGAAGTGGATTTTCAAAAAAAATAGTTTTCACTAAATTGTGCCAGGGTTATTATTTTCTTTCAAGAAAGTTTTTGTCATGTTCCGATTTTCAAAACCTTTTTTCTCATTTCCAGATTTGGTGTGTTTAACAAATAACACACGCCCTTCATTAGGAAGGAAACACATATTCGCAGGTGCAGCCCATCCACTACACCCACTTGTAGCTCAGAGTGTCTTTACCGACCACCAAGATAAAAGCCCGTCCACTTCTACCCTAGGTCTGAGTAGATGTTTGCGACATCCGACCCTCATACCCGAATATTAGTCCATGTCTGTATGAGGACAGAGAACTCATCTCAACCCCACCCTAGTCTCATACGCAAGAAGCTAGAAATACCTCTGGATAGTGTTTAACCACCAAAATGTCTTCAGGTTCCTTCTCCTAAGACTTTTCGTTGATGACCATGGCCAAAAAAGCTGTATAGCCTTTCTGTATCAACTTTTGGGCCTTCATGTGGGGCATCATCTGTACTTCACCCTTCCTTCAGCCTCCTTAGAATTTTAGTCTATTTGTTTCGGGAGTGTGGAAGGTCACTGTCTTCTTTCCACAGTACATTCTAGCCTGATGGTTACTTAACCAATCCATACTAAGGATCACTTCTATCTCCCTCAAAGGTAATGGAATCAAATTTGCTTCAAGTTTGATTTCTCCAATCTTTATCTCACATCCTTTAAGTTGTTTGTTCCTATTTAACCCTTCTCCAAAGGCTGAGAGAATGTTGAGACTTTGTACTAGAGGGGTGAGTTCTAGGGGTAAACTTAAAATCAGATCCTCTTAGATGAAAGATCTTTCAGCTCCTGAGTCGAAGAGGCCGTAGACCTGTTGTCCCCATAAATTTACATACCCTAATTGGATAAACATATATTTTTAGAGGAAAAGCTTTCTTTATTGAATAAAATTTTCAATTACAAGTTTTTCATAAACTAATTGGGAGGGTTTTGGGATGTACCCGCTACAGTACTAGGATCTTTCCTAGCCTCTTCCTAGGTGAGGTCATATACCCTATCCGATACTCTACCTGTAACATCTGGTTTGGGATTCCTGAGGTTCCCTTGTGGTGGTCCAAGCGTATTCCTTTGCTTGTTCTCCCTAAGAGTGGGGCATTCCTTTGCAAAGTGCCTCACTTTTCCACATGCAAAACAAGACAAGCATGCTCCCTCATGATGCCTTTGGCACCTAGGACAGCGAGGGTTTCCTTGTGGCAAGGTGGGAATTATTCTCTGGGGAGGAGGTGTTATATCCTTCCTCTTTTGAAATACCACTTTATTTCCCCATCTTGAACCATTATGCTCATTTTGTCCTCCCTGGCGGTTTTGGCCCTTGTCCTCCTTTCGAGTCGTCTGCTCCATCCGACGATATCGGGTTTGCACCAGTTGTTCACATTTGTGAGCCATACTAATTATCGCCGCCAAGTTCGTGAGGTGTCCCAGTACTCCCATACGGTCTCGTATGTCCATATTGAGATCGTCCACGAACCGCTAGCATATATTTGCTTGTTCAGCCAGGTCAAGAGCAAAGGATCTTAACTCATTTAATTTAGTTTCATACTTCGATATAGAGTTAAGCACTTGCCAAAGTCAGAGGAAATCCTGCTTCTTCTCATTAATCAAATGAGGAGCTAGGTACTCCTCCATGTATCTCTCCTCAAACTGCTCCCAAGTGTGGGTGGAGGTGTGCAAGTTTCAAACATTTTCCCACCATCTTTTGGCACTTCCCTCCAGGAAGAATTCTCTCAGGATCATCATATCCTCTTGTGATATTCTGATTATCCCCATCAGCTTCTTGACATTTGCCAGCCAATCCATGGTGGCACCAGCATCTTTCTCTCAGAGGAAAGGCTTACACCCCAGTTGATAGAGAGTCTTAAGATTTTTGGGAATGTCAACTGGAGGGGGTGGCTAACAAGAGGAGGATGAGATTGTACTTCCTCTGGTTCCACCCGAGAGTTGGTGCCTGCCTTAGGGGCAAGGTTAGGTTGCCCAAATACATGGGTAAAGTCCTCGTACAACCTCTGGTGTTCTAAGCCAAGTCCAGGTGGGGTTGTTTCGGCTCCTCGGGGAGTTTCCATAGGTAGGGGTGGTTGGGCAGTCTCAGAGACTACAGCTCTAGTTCTCTTGGTTCCTTTCTTGGGAGCCATATGCAAATTTTAAAATCATCCCTATTAGTTACTATATTCTCTAGTTTTGATAATGTATTTGAGGAAACAGGCACTAATACCACTCAAGTTGTCACACCCCGACCCGGTTTGGTCAGATCCCCGTGAGCAACCCGTCACTCTCCTAGTTTATTAAGGGTTTTCCCCTTCTTTAAACCGTGAGAAGTAAGCCATCCTTTAGACATGTACCTTTCCTAGAATAACATTTAATCAAAACTGCATAAAATTAAACATACATACATGTCTTGCAGGTTTAGCTAGCTAAGGGTCTTTAGGTAGGTTTTTCCCTCAGTTATTTGAAAAGGGGTAAAGGGAGGGGGTGAGTTCAACAACTCATTGAATGGGTATTTGAAACAAGTGTTTCAATAAAATAGTTTGAATTAGAGTGTGTCAAACTCCTTATTTTCTTTAAAATCATTCTTTCCTTGAATTCCCAGTTTTTCAAAACCAAAATTCATCATTTTCCACAATCGGTGTGTTTAACAATCAACGCACGCCCTTCATCATGAAGGGTCAGAGCGACTCTACCAGCCACCTAGATAGAAGCTCATCTAGTTCTACCCTAGGAATGAGTGGATGCACGCAACATCCAACCCTCAAACTAGAAAAACAACTCTGTGATCATATGAGGACAGAGACCTCATCCAGACCCCATCCTGGTCTCATGCGCATGAAGCTACATCAAACTTCCCTGACTGCTGGCATGACAAACTGCCCTTATCTCCACCATGTCGTCTAGTAGCCCCTAGGATGCATCACTACCCCTCTTGGGCGTCTTGATGGTCCTGAACCTCAATGCATGCACAAACAAAGTTTTCCATACAAGCTATTAATCTTTGGTGCCACTAGTCCAATGGCCCCAACCTTCAACTAGACTTGCAGCTGTTTGGCTAGACTGGTCTGTCGACCTGTCTTGTCGCACTACCGCCAGTCCATCGAGTATGTCTGTAAACCCCGCACTTTTGACTTAAGGAAAACTGGGAAAAGAACCGATCAAACCGAGTAAGAAAACCAAGCCGGTTTACATTTGAGAACATGCAATATGGAAATTTACAACTTCCTGGTGATCTAAAGAGTTCATTAAACATTAGAAAAGAAATTTAAGAAAATTTAAAAGACAAAAACCAAATTGGTTTAGATGAACAAGATTCCATAAGAACTTTTAAGTTAAGTGTGCTTGCTTAAGAGTAGTGTGAGGATGGGTGACCTCCTGGGAAGTATGAATTTTTTTTATAACCTGAAATTTCGGTCAAAAATTTTTATGTACACCTTATCATAAATAACCATAAATTAATATATATTTAATTATTGTAATTAATACCAATAATTTAATACCTAAATTAAATTATTAGAATTAATACTGAAATTAAATTATTAGAATTAATACCAATAATTTATGGCAATATTAATACTAGTAATAAATCTCGCCCATTTAATACACGAGTTTTACGCATCCCCATTTCATTCTCCTCACACCTGAAAACTTCTCTCTCTCTACTACTTCATTTCCCAGTAAAGCTCAAACCAGAGCTTTGACTTAAAAAAAGGTCGGGCTCTTTAGAATCGGGGAGAAGACAGCTATCTGATAGCAAACTCCAGTCAATCCGAGAATCGTTGCAGAAGCGCCGACATGATGGAATAGTGAAGCAACTCTAGCAGACTGAAGTTGCCCTATTTCGGCCAAGCCGAAATCAGCTATTTCAAGCCCTACTTAGGCCAAACCAAGCCCTCCCAACACTTCCATAGCCTTTCCACAACCGAATTAGGACCGAAAGGTAAGCCAATTCGGCTCCCCTTTACAATTTTCGATCGGTGCTAGAGAGAGAGTTGACCGAATTTCAATGACGAAATTCTAATCCAATTCCACATCAATTGTTGTGATTCTTGATTCTAGGATGAACCTCAGGACGAGAGCTATATGCCCAGATCGAAAGCTCGAACCGTCGTGCCTTCATCGATGAGTAATCGAAGCTTTCTCTCTCTATAGTTCATTTTTCGGTGAAGCTCCGTTTGAGCTCGTCCCGGTATTAAAACTTGCGATTCACATTTCTAAAAAATTGTATGAACATGTAGAAACTCAATTTCAACTTCAATTTCAACAATTAGAAACGTTTGATGGGTCAATTTGATAAAATCAAATTCGGCTGTGTTAAGAAGTTGGAATTGGGGATTTTCAAAATTCAAAGGACCAAAATGAAATTTTATGAAATTGAGGGTCAATTGGGCATAAAAATAATGTTGGAGGACCAATTGAGGAATTTTGAAATTTTTGGGGCAAAATTTACCATTTTTGTAAAGGAAGGGCAAAATTGTAATTTTGGAAAAGTTGGGGGACCAAATTGGAAATTTGGGAAATTAAACCCCTTTTTGTGAAATTGAATAAATTGAGGTACCAGGATAAATTTTAAAAGTCGTTCATATCGTGTAGGAATGCGAAATACCAGGAATGCCAGCAAGGACAAGCTCGCGTGAATATAAAGAACCGGTCTAGTGGAATTCACGGTATTAATGGGTGAGTGGGTTTACTAACATCATACCCGGTTGGGATGATGAGCACAACTTAAAGATAAAAACCACTTACTGGTTGTGAGTGTACATTTTATATCATACCTGGTAGGGAATGATAAGTACCTCGATGTGAAAATCCACTATTTAGTGGTATTTTAATCATCACCACTTAGAGAAAGAGATGTAAAAATTATGCGGAAAAACTACTTACCGGTTGTAAGTAGATCATACCCGGTTGGTATGATGAGACTTCCTCAAAGGAAGTTGAAAACCCGTTCATCAGTTATGAACGGAGATGTCCTTATACCGGTTGGTATAATGGATAGTGAAAACCTATTTTGTTGGAAGTGTTCTCCCCTAACTGTGTGCCAATGCTTAAACTATTTAGGAGACCTTCTTGACGAGAGCTCGAATAGCTCTTATAGGTCGGGGGCCTTGATTTTGGAACTTGCGGGCTAGAATGCCCAGTTTTTTTAAAATCTCGTACAGTGGGCCCAAGGCCAGTTGGCTTGAGAAGAAGCTCGTAAACAAACATGATATATGTGCCATAAAACTTAATAAGTGAATTATTTGGCCATGGTACCAAGATAGGACCGACATACTCAATCAACTAGCGGCAGTGCGACATGACAGGTCGACGGACTAGTCAAGACAAACAACTGCGGGTTGAGTTGAGAGTCAGGGTCGTTGGACCAGTGGAAACACATATTACATGGCTTGATAAGAAAACATTATTTGTGCATGCACTATGAGTACGGGATCATCAAGACGCCCATGAGGGGTAGTGATGTGTCCTAATAGCCCTGGACGACCTGGTGAGTAAAGGACAGATCGTCGTTCCAGGTGTCTGTGCGAAATCTGGAGTAGCACCAAGCACATGAGACCGGGGTGGGGACAGGATGAGGTCTCTGTCCTCATACGAACACGAAGAAGTGATTTCGGGATTGTGGGTTGGATGTCACATACATCCACTCATTCCCAAGGTAGAAGTGGTTGTACTTCTATTCGGGTGGTAGGAAAAGTCGCTCCGAAGCCACTAGCGGGTTCAGTAGTGATACTGACTTGCAAATGTGTGTAACCTTCATGATGAAGGATGTGTGTTGGGTGAAAACACACCGGTAACTAAGAAATAATGGAAAAACCCAAATTTTTAAATGAAGTGATTTTTTTAAAAGAAAGGAGTCTGGCACACTCCATATAAATGTTTTTCTTAAAAGTTAAAAGTAGACCTTTGAAAACTCATTTACTGAGTAGTCACCCCCTCCCTTATATCCCTTTCAGAAAATCCCGGAAAGCCTACCTTGAAAGACCATCAACTAAGATGCTTGTAAGACAGGTATGTAAAGTTTAAAATTTCATGTAGTTTTGATTATACTATTCTAGGAAATGGTGCAGGTTTAAAAGACGCCTTACTATTTACGGATTATAATAAAGGGAAACCCTTTAATAAACCGGGAGAGTGGCGGGTTGTTCACGGGGATCCGACCAAACCGGGTCGGGGCGTGACAATGTTGGTCATGTCTTGGTACCATGGCCAAATCACATCATTCATTAAAATTTTCATGGCTTAACATCATGTTTGTTTATGAGCTCATGCTCCTGCCAACTAGCCTTGGGCTCACTGTACGAGATTTTTCAAAAAAAATCGGCCATTCTAGCCCCTAAATTCCAAAACCGAGGTCTTTGGCTATTCAAGCTCTTGTAAAGAAGGTCTTCTAAAATTTTTAAGCAACGGCACACAGTAACGGGAGAACACTTCTAACAAAATATCTTTTCACTTGTCCATCACACCAACCGGGTCTGATGACATCTCCCCTTAAAACCAATAAGCGGGTTTTCTACTTCCTTTTAGAAAGTTTATCATACCAACCAGCTATGATCTACTTACAACCGTTAAGTAGTTTTTCTGCATTTTTCTCACATCATCCCAACTGGACGTGATGTTAAAATCTCCACTTAGTAGTGGTTTTTCCTTTTCGAGGTACTCATCATCCCAATCGGGTATGATGTAAAAAATCTCACTCAACCGATAGTGTAGTGTATTCCTCTTATTTGACTCTTTGCCTCCACATGAGTTTGTCTTTGTTGGCATTCCCAATCCCTCGTGTTCCTACACGATTTGAACATTCTTTTTCATTATCATTTGGCATAATAGCCTTTATTCCCTACAAATGAGCAAAATGCCCAATCTTTTCAATTATTTACATTTAGGTCCCTAAAGTTCTTTTTCCTTAACTTTAGGTTTCAAATGTAAACTTTTCCCAAATTGAGTCCCGACACTTTTAAAATTCACTTTATGACCTCAATTCATTCAAAAATATAAAAAGGGGTTCAAGTTGTTTCCCAAATTTCTAATTTGGTTGCCAACTTTTCAAAAATTACCATTTTGCTCCTACTTTACAAAAATGGCAATTTGACCCCAAAAATTGACCAATTGGTCCTCCAACATCTTTTCATGGCCAATTGGCTCGTAATTTTTGGAAATTGCACTTTGGTCCCTCAATATTTCGAAATTCCCAAATTTTCCCAAAATTTCCCCTTTCAAACTGGCCGAATTTAATTTCATCATATTGACTATTCAATTCAGTTCAATTGCTGAAATTGAAGGTAAAATTGAGTTCCTACATTCCACACGATTCAATGGAACTTTGAATCCAAATTGAGCTCAAACGGAGCTTCGTCGAAAAACTAAACTTAGAAAGAGAAAGCTTTGAAAGCTTACCGTCGGAGGAGCGATGGTCTGAGCTTTTGATCTGGGTAGATAGCTCTTGTCCTGAGGTTACTCCTAGTATCAAGAATCACATCATTTTATGTCGAATTGAGGAAGAATTTAGTCAGTTAAGTTTCGTCAGTTCTTCCTCTAACACTGATCGAAAATTATAGAGGTGAGCCAAATTGGCTTACATTTCATCTCTAATTCAATCGTATGAGGGTTGTGGAAGTGTTGGGAGAACTTGGTTTGGCATGAGAATGGCTCAAATTAACCATTTTTAGCTCGATCAAAATAGGGCTTTAGTCTGCTAGAGCTACTTCACTGTTTGATCACGCTGGTGCTTCTCAATTATCCTCAAAGCAAATGGAGACTACCGTCGGATAGCTGACTTCTCCCCGAATCTAAGGAACCCAACCTCACCTTATTTGGCTTAGAAAAATACCCAAGTTGGAGCTCTGGTTCGAGTTTCACCGAAAATTAGAGTAGTAGAGAGAGAAGAGTTTTCAGGTGTTAGGAGAATGAATGAGAAGGGGCTCTTTATATAGAAAGCTTGGGGACTCATTGGTTGTCCCATTGGCACCCTTATGGTGGTCATTCATTATTTGAAACTCCCTGAACATAAACTTTTTATTTTCGACGGCGTTGCTCGATTTTCCGGCGAGTGAACAGTGCTGTCATCTGAAGGAAGAAGACGAAACTATTTCAAACTAGACCAGACCGGTCCGAACCAAGTTCAATGCTTAAATAGGTCGGTTCAGGCCCGATTCGACAGAGTTTTTCAAAATTAAAAATTTGTAAATTCATCTAAATTAATTATCTATCCAATGATGGCTTCAATTCTCCAATTTGAATTTTCTAAGACACTTAGAAAAATGAATTTAGAAACTGGTTCAATAGTGGATCAAACCGGTTCAATAGTGGTTCAAACCAGTTCAATCTGGTTCATATCCAATTCACCTTAACTGGTTTGGTTTTTACCTCCAATTTTTCCTAAAGTCATTTCTCATGACTTTTGTGACTCTTTAGGTCATTCGAAATTTATAAATTTATCGGTTTGCTCTTTTTATATCAGTTATGGTTTATAAACCAACTCGATTTTCTATTTAGAAATGACCAGTTCTTTTCCTGATTTTTCTTATTATCAAAGGACGAGGTTTACATACTTGTCATATGTCGTTCTGTGATTGGTCAATCTCATCGACGTGGAATTCTATGTGTTGATCGTTGACTATTGAAACATGTCTCTCTCTGATTGGTCACTCCACTCGACTATTGACAACAAACACGTATCATTTTCTTATTGTTCAGTGGTTCCAAACGCTTATATGTCGGCTGACTGAGTGTGCTCGCCACGTGCCGCATGTTGATTGGTCACGTGTGCTGACCTGGCAGGCGATTCAATTGAATCAAGTTTGATAACCCAAAATCGAAAATTAGTCGGTTCAAACTCAATTCAACCAATTTTCTAAAAATTTAAAATTTATAAATTCGTCTAAATTTATTTTTTATATGATGGTGATTAAATTTTACCATTTTCCCTTTTATGCCATTTCGAAAAATGAATTTTCGAATCGATTAATCACGATTCGGTCCGATTCAATTTCGATTTATTATTATTATGCAAAAAAAATTGATTTACCATTATTTGGTTTAGTTTTCACTTCCAATTACTTAGGTCAATTTGCTTTAAAATTTTGGTAATTTAAGTTTCACTTAGATTATTTTATATATTGTTTGATCTATTTTTATGATGTCGTTTAAATTTGAATTTCAGTTTTATTTAAATATTTTCTTATTCTCATTTAAGATTTTCGTTTATATCCTAGCCTTTAAGCATGATAGTAAAAGTACGCAAAGCTATTTAAGGATAGGGGATACTTGCGCTGTCGCAAAACAAACAATCCGACCTTTACTAAGTGGAGGGGCATCCTTAGATTGCCGATGAGACTATTGGCAACTCGGGGCTCAAATCAGGTGGAACATCACGATGATTGCTAGCCAAAACCTAACTTAAAAACTACAGAAGTGATGAGATAGGGAAGGGGAACGGAGGACAAAACTTTTTAGGAAACGAGGACTATGTAAATACAAAGACATATTGAATCGTCAAATTGAGACATCACGAGTGCTAAGTTGCCCGAAAGCGTAGCAAATTAGACACAACGCAAATTCACACTCTGAAACTGCATCCATTCAAGCATTCTAAGAGCACGATAACATAACAGTACTCTATAAAGCTTTAAGGCAAAAGCGTAGCAAAAGATATGCCCCATGCTTAGAATTTCAAAGTGGACGGTTTGGCTGGATTGTCCAACCTGCAGACAAGCCATGTCATTAGTTGGTTGATGCTCCATCTTTATCATGGAAAGATGATGAAAATTATGAGGAAATTGGATTTTCAAGGAGGTGCTGCACATGCACATGCACATGCACATGGCTGTTTGAACAAGAAAATACTTGAATAATATTAGAGGAAATAGTATATGTGAATACATTGGATCTAAAATATAGTATTAAATAATATTGTTACCCGATAATTATACACATACAAATAAAAGTTATAATTGGTAAATGATTAATATTTATAAAATTATATAGGCACATCAATACTATATTCTATTTAATGAGAAATTTCAATTTTTTTCATCATCCAAAATAATTGCATTAAGTTTATGGAATGAAATGAAAATAAGATTTTAAGAGTAATTATTTTTAGAGAAAATTGATTATGTTTAGTAAGGATCCATTTTGTTGGAAGTAATTAATTATATCAATTATTATAGTGTGTGATTAATAAAAAAACATTCTTAAAACCTCATCCATTTATTTTATTTCTTACTAACAAAACTTTCTAGCAAAATTTTGCTATGTTGCCCCTCTAATAAAAAATTAGATACTCATTATATGTGGATGGTGATTGTCTGTCATGGTGATTGTTTGTCATGATAAGCCATATCATGTGATATCATTGCACACAATTCCCAATGGCCAAAGTCATGCATTAGGATGCATTGTAGTGTGCATGTTGTGAATTGAGTAAAGCGGGCCAATTTAGAAACACAACTATAGTTTATAAGTGGAAAGGAAAACACAAAATTGAAGGTCCATTTTCACACTAGTTTACCGCTCAATGGGTATGCATTAAAAAGGAAACAAATGAAACTAATCAATGTTGTATGAAAGATTATACTCCATATATCCAGTCCTTTACCTTTCTCCCCTTTCCCCTTCCATTTTTTTATCTCCCATTGCCGGAGGGACCCATAAGCTTTTCTGCCTAATGATTGGGCAAAGAGATGGTGGAGGAGGCACTGATCCCCAAGCGGCTAGGCTGTGTGATTGGTGAAGCCACTGAAC
Source organism: Trapa incisa (assembly GCA_030064435.1). NCBI lineage: Eukaryota > Viridiplantae > Streptophyta > Magnoliopsida > Myrtales > Lythraceae > Trapa > Trapa incisa. The sequence goes on from CM057765.1 coordinate 7,585,093, forward strand.
ATGACCAACGTGATCATGATAATTAGAAGGGACGGAAACGCTGAAGTGGTCGGATGGGATGTCCCGGCTCCACCCTGGAAAATCATCCCAAAGTAGTCGCTGTCACTTCCCGACCCTCCGTCGGCCGCCGCGGTGGTCCCGTTTCCGTAAAATCCGGGATACTGGATGCCGCCGACATTGCTTTCCCTAAGGATAATAATAAGTAATAGAAATTTCAAGTTAGGCTGCGTGAAAAAGTTGTCCATACCTCAATCCTGTGTTTGTTTTCCAAAGCACAAAGGTTTAATACAATATCATCACTCTCAATCCTGTTTGGTTTTCTATGATGATATTGTTGTCTTTGCTGAGATCTTGTTGGGTCTCATATTTCATGTATTCTAACTTTACACGTGAATGAAATACCGGAGAACACATATTTTATTCTATATATTTAAATTTTTTTGAAAGTGATTTTTCAATTTGTATATTTGATAAATCATGTTACTTAATTAACCTTTATATATCTTTCAAAACCATTATATATTCTATATATTTTAAAATATATATATTTTTTTTATTTTATATACTTGGAATGGAAGTATTAGTTTATTAAATATATAATACTAAAATAATCCCTTTTAAATATATGATCAACTAATAAATTTGACTAAAGAAACCAAAACCAGCACTTTCATAACTCAAATACATGCAATTTCTCCGACACATAATGTTCATCGTTAAAACACTATGCCCACATCCTTATAACCGAAATCATTTTAAGATATATTCACAATTGGGTGTGGTACTCGTATTATAAGTTATTAAGGTAACTTTTTTTACTTATTATTTCATGAACAAGTTTCATTCGTTAATAAGAATGTATTATATATCAATAATGAATTGTATTAATACTTACTTAAAATTAATAATTTATAATTAAAAAAATATTTCAAAATTTATAAATAAATAACACTTATATATTTTATCTAATTTATTATTATATTTTTAATCTCACTCTTATATATATTTAAATTTTAAATTTTAGCTAAATAATTATATATTAACTAAATATAATTATTTTATTATTTAATAAGTGAGAATAATAACATCGAATTGAATATTTTTACTCTATTTTATATATACCATAAATCCGATATTTACTCTCAATTTTTTAGCACATTAACTAATAATATTATATATATATATATTTCCAAATTTATAAACTAACAATATTTCTATATTTATCTCTTATTATACTCTCCAAATCACACATTTTCTATCAATAAACCACCCAGATCACACTGTGTCATCTATTATGGGTCCCCGTATCAGTATCATGTAGCCTTCTCAAGGGCCTCGTCACATGTGCTACCCTATGAAAGTAACTTTCAATCCCTTTCTCTGCACCAAAGTCATTGCCAAAAAAAATGGCCCATTGTTTAAGACCCACTAATCTACCTATTACCTTAAGTGCAAAAAAAAAATCTACCTATTACCAAAGATCAAAAGTTTCACTATTTAGGCCTTTACACTAATAAAGACTCCTTGTGTTAAAAAGAGTAATAATGACGTTATTTAGTACAACCATTGCTCAAAATTTCTTCATTTTGTACATTTTTTTCGTTTAACTTCATTACAAAACTATAATTAATTTGGTATAAATTTTATTTTTATTAGATTCTAATAATAATATTAATTTATTTAACTAATATGATACGATGCGGCCGATACATCACTATTATATATATTCTAATTATGCCATTTAAAACATAAGTTAATGATTTTTTTATCAAATTTGATAAATTTTTGAATTTTGTATAAATTTAAATTTTATATCAAATGAAATACAATTTTTTAATAATATATGAATTAATAAAATAATTTGTATAAAATAGAGAAAATGAGGTACGGATTACCTGTGATTGTCGCCAAAGACGCCAGCGTTGATGGTGAGCTGAGAGACGAGACTGGCGGATTTGGGCTCGAGGCTGGATGCCTTTGCGTACCGAGCGCTGAGCCCCGCCCCCGATGGCACGAAGAACGCGCCATTCATCATCACATCTCCGTCCGTCCGCCAGTTCCACTTTGCCCACTCCTTCTCTGCCGTGTCAACGCGCTTCGTCACCTTTCCAAGCCAAGCCACCCCAAAATTAGTGCTGGTTCACTTTTCATCATGTGGGTCCCATAGGAAAAAAACACCTTTTTTTACAAATTTTCATTTTCCATAATAAAATAATTATTTTATATTTAAAAATATTTAAACCCTATATTGAATCTTAATGGAAAATTAAATTATTTTGGCTGGACTAATTTATTACTAATTATGTTGATTAGAAAAGGGCAAGAAGAAAAACTCTTTTGTGGACCACGGGGAGCGGGGGCGGCTGCTATCCACGCGCCGCCACGAATGGGCTTTATACCCTACGGACATGGCCAGAAAACCAACACAACCGGCGGCATCATTTTCTAAATCTATCCTTGGATATGATATATATGGTCGGTTGTTGCCTACTTACCTCCTTGGCGTTAGGATCTGCAGGGGCAACGTAGCGGTTGCCCTGGCTGTTGATGGTGGGGCTTGCGCTGCCACCAATGGCATACATCTCCCAGTAGGTGAAGTCGTTGTTCACCACATGGATGTACCCTCGCCGGCACCTCGGCATCCTCTGCACCAGCGCTTCCCCGAACCGGTTGAATGCAATGGTAACCTGCAACATCCAACAGATTGGATATCGAATATTATACAACGAAATTTCGTGATAAGAGTGTTGTATTAGTGTTTTTACGGCTCTGACCGACCTGCATGCCGGAGTCGAGGAGGTACTGATCATTGTGGCCGAGGAGCATCACCTCATCATGGTGGGAGAAGTAGCTGTTCGATATAGTGATCCCGGTTGACCCCATAATGGCGTCGATGAGACCATCCGTACAATAAGATAACGAGCAGTGGTCTATCCATATCTTCGCCGCCGTGTACAGTGAGATCCCATCCCCGTCCGACAGCCCCCTCCACCCCACGTGGGTTGGGCTTGACCGCACCAGCGCCTTCCCCGATGGCCGGCAGTGGTGGACGTGGACGTTGTGGATGATCACGTTCGTGACAAACTGCAGCGTTATGCAGCCGTTTCCGGTGATGTGGACATCGGCCCCCCTACCGTCGATGGTCTTGAAGCTTCCGATGATGAGCTCGTGGCGGAGCTTAATGGCCATGCTCGAGGCGAAGGTAATCCAGAGGGGCTCGGTCTGGATCACGGCGTGGCGGAGGGTTCCGGGCTTGGGGTTTGCAGGGTCGGAGTCGGAGGAGTCGGTGACGACGTAGTAGCGGCCGCCCTTGCCGCCGTCAGCTGAGGCACCGAAGCCGATGGCGCAGTCGGCCAGGTGCTGGCGGTTGGAGGACCAGTCGGGGTCGCACCGCCAGCAGTCATCGATGGGGTTTCCGGTGAGGCAAGAGGATGAGGCGGACGAAGAAGACTGTCGGCTCTGCTGCTCATTGGAGGATAGCAGAAACCTCCTCGAAAGAGAGAGGTTAATTTGCCTTCAACACAAATGGAATATTCTGCTTATATTGACTATTAAGAGTCACTTTTCAAGACACCTTGAGGCAAAAACAGAGCAGTCTTAACATAATGAGCTAAAAGGCTAAAACAGGAAGATGACTTCTTTACTGTAATGAGTGAAGCAAGGAAGTGGGAGCATGATCGATCAAGTCTGACATAATGTGCTAGAAAGAAAAACAAGAAGACTTCGTATTGTATTTGATGAATTAAGAAGATGGGAGTATAATTGGGAAAGCTTCTTTCTCTATGCTGAGCAAAACCCAGGAGGGATATTATCAAGAAATTGGATATTTTTTTGGTCTTGCGTGTTCTATTCTGGGTATGGAAAAACCAGACAAGGAAGAGAAAAAAAAAACCAATGTATGTTGGATGGACTATCTATCAGGGTGAAAGGCAACCCAATGGATGAAGAGTTCGGGAATACCTTTGGACATCTAGGGCCACGACGTCAGGGTCGGGGTGCTGGTGAGAGAGGGTGAGGTTGTGAGGAGGAGGAGGAGAAGAAAAAGCAATGGGGAGGAAGAGACAGATGAGGGAGAGTGCGGAGGTGATGGTGACAGCAATGACGGCTGAGGTGGGGGGCATCGTTTTAATGAGGGAAACGATAATGGCCGAAGGAAGAGGGAGGGAGAGTGGAAGAAAAGGAAGGTATTTATGCTCTGCCTGGTATTACATTTATCATGTATTGTATCTCATAATTTCGTAAATCATTAATAAAATTAGCTTTATATTTTATTATACAATATTTTTTAAATTTTATTTAAATAATTCATATACGTTGATATCATTAATTTTCTAATTTTATTATATTTTATAAATAACATTAATATATTTCCGCTTATATTTGTAATTAATATTAAATTATAAATATTGGGAGGATAAGATAAATGTGTCAAACTATCTCAATAAATTAATTTTGGTAAGATAATTTTTTTTTGAGAGCATTCATTAATTATCCCATGACTCCATAAATATCCTTTCCCAAGTGGTGTTGGTACTCATGTTCATTGTCAATTAAGCATTGGTATTCACTTAGCATTACATGGAAATCTTCCATAATTTGATGTATTTGAGGCTCAAAAGTCACATAAAATGGAGTTGTAGATAAGATCACGAGGATGATACAAAATCTCGACTCCAAACCTCATGGGACTTTGTTGTTGTTATTAGTGTAGTTATGATTTATCTGTGGTAACGAGGGTATGGTTTAAAAATAATTATAACAAATAGAATTAATTTACTCACCTAATTATAATTTTAAATTAAAATATTGACAGAGAACCGATTATCAATGTGAGAGATTGTATATGTTGAAAATATAATTTTAATTTAATTATGTTGAAATATAAATGAGAATTCAAACTAAAAATTGTAATATAATTGAATTTAAAAATTATTTAATGAACAAGATATTAAGATTTTTTAAAGTTATTTTATATTAGTTAGGAAAGAAGGAGTAATTATTTAACTTAACAAAAAAAATTGAAAGAGATAAAAAATGTAATTTTAGAATAATAAAAAATTATAAATAAAATTAGAAAAGACAATCATAAGTTCATCTAGTTCCTCTTTGGATTATGGTTTTTGCGATTAGTTTTCTCGAGTTTGATTGATCGCTATTGCTGGAGTTCGCTCACGACGAGTGAATGTTGGATCGGAGTAACCCTTGGATTTTCTTAGTGTGTTTTGTTTGGAGATAGTAATTATTCGATACGTTAGGGGTTCAGTCTATGTTCATGTTTTGGGTTGGGGCTTTTGCGATTGGACTTCGCTGGTTTCATCAACCAGGCTGGGAGTTGGCTCATGGCAACCAAATGTTGGATTGTTAGAATAGCCGGAATTTTTTATCTCTGATTTTTCCGGTCTTCTTTGTCCGCCTCCCCCGCGAGGGATTTAAAGGATATGCAATCTAATTTCATTTATTTTTCTCACTACAAGTGAATGTTGGGCTGGAACAACCCTTCGATTTGCCAGATCATTGGATCCACTTCAATCGTAAAATATCTCAAATTAACTTATTTTTTTATCAAATTGGACTTAACAAAACTCATTGCTCAGTTCCAAACTCTCACACCCTCCTTATATACTTTTTATAAACTTGAATTTCTCTTTTAAATTTAAAAAAAATAATTCTCATAACCACCATAACTTTAATCTTAAAATTTTTCATCACCCAATTCCCAATTGAGCTAATTATTATTTAATGCTAATAAAAAACTGTTTTTGAATTTTATAGTTGAACTTAAAAGTGATTAGAAACCATTCCATAAAATTTATTTTTTTATTTTGTTTAAAATACATAAAAACTACATTAATTACTGGACTTTAAGAATAATATTTGGCCATCTCCGACCACCACTTCGGTCGATATCGATGCCAAATATTCTCTTGCCTCTCATCTACCCTCCAAGACCTTGTCTAACTCTCGATAAGCTAACTTTTAGTAGTCACAAGTCGATTTTCGACAACGTGTATTTTTTGTAACTTTTAGTTGCGACCATTCAATACCAAAATTCGTCCAATTAATGTATCGTTTGGTCCTTTGCTTCATTTCTTCTACCTGGTCAATGGTGGTGCATTCTCGAGTATTTTTTACCAACCCGTTTGATTTCTACTATTTTTAAAAATAATAAAATTTAGTTATGGTAAGACCTCAAACTCCTTTAAGTTCTTAAAAGATAAATTAAATTATTTAGGATGGATTTATGAAATTTGAAGTTGGTGGAAGTGGTTTGTAAAATTTGAGTATTAAAATGTAAAATTTAAAACTAGTTTACAAAAAAAGAAAAAATTATGAAAACAGTCACTCAGAGAAGTTTAGGAATATGAGGTGATGTTGGATAAATAGAGATGTCAAGTAAGGTTTTAGGATATTTAGGGGTAAAATAATCATTTTTAGTACATTAAAAGTATAATGGTCATTTTTACATAAAATGATAAATTAATCATGTTTTGGTAAACAAATGGCAAAATAATGAGTTGAGATGAATAGTTGACAAAATTAGTAATTTTTATATAAATGATGATAAAATAATATTTTTTTACATAAATAAGGAAATTGATATTTTTTCCTTAACAGGGCAAAATATTATCGAACTCACCCAAGTTAACTTTTCAGGCATCATAAATAGAAATCTTTATCGTCACATTCTCATATGTTATATATAAAATTATAAATTTATGTATAACATATACTTATATTATTTGAGAAATCTTTATTTATAAAATAACTTTTTTGAAAGCAAACTTAATTTTTGTATCATTATTTTAAGCATTATTCATGTCGAGATATAATAATAGTTGATATTATAGTACCGGAAGAAATGGTGGGTTATTCACAGGTTTCGATTGGTCAAACCGAGTTGTGGCGTGACAACTTAAGTGGTATTAGAGTCCTAAGTTTTTAAAAACTGAAATTTTTGTATCATTATTTTGAGCATTACTCATGTCGAGACTATAATGATAGTTACTATTATAGTACCGGGAGAAAGGTGGGTTGTTCACAGGTTTCGATTGGTCAAACCGGGTTGTGATGTGACAACTTAAATGGTATTAGAGCCCAAATTTTTAAAAAATGGAATTTTAAAAATATTTTTGAAAAATATTGAAAGTAATATGCTGTATAAAACTCTACATAACCACAAACTCACTACCAGCTCATTTTTCTAGGAAAATTATAAAAAAAAAAAGAGAGAACTCCCCGAAAATATGTTGAAGATGAGATCTCTCCACCAAAACCTCAACCTGAAAATGAAAGCAAAAATCCGGACCTAATGCTTATCTAGAAGGATGCTAAAAATAACTTTTAGGAAGTTTACACCAACTATATTAGAGTTTTTAAAAAGTTACCACCCCGGTGAACCCATAACAAATCTTATGCATAAAGTATATGAATATGAATTTATATTATTGAAAAATTACGGAGTGTCCATAACCCAAATGACCAAATTTTGAAGCTGATAGATTGAAATGTCATCTTCATAATATGATGAACAAAAAATGAATAACTACACCAAATACGGTAAATATCATGGAGGACCATGCCCACCACCGAATCCAACATGACTACATATTAAGTTTCCAAGGATTGAACCCCCAAAAGAAATGTCCCAAACTCAAGCCATAACAAATTTTGAGTCAATTAACATACATGGCTAGAGATGACTAGGGCAGGAAGAAGGAACTTCCACAAATCAAAATACTATATTTCCATAGGAAATCAAGAGAAACTAACACGATAATAGGTTATGAGAAAGACAAGAACAAAAGATAATACCTACTAGAAACCCCACCACAAATCTCAAAAGAAGTCATTACCCTAACAAAACCTTTAGTAAAAACTTAGGAAAAAGGATAAAAGTCTATACCCAAAATTCAAGCAAAGTATCAACCTGGATAGTATATTCAAATGAAAAGAAGTTAAATGACAAAAAATAGTAAAAGAATTCAAGGAATGAGACAAGAACCAAACTATAAGTAAGGCTAGTACATAAACCTAAAAGGAAGTACTCAAAAATAGTTAAAGACCCAAGAAAATGAGATACTAGAAGCTATACTTCGGTGCCAAAATGGTACTACTAGACTAATTCACTAATGATAGGATGACAAAAATGTCACTTGTAAGATTTAGGATGAACACATAAGAACTTCTCGAGGTGAGAAAACAGAATGGGACATTATGATGGTCCGTAATAGAAATCTATATCTTAAATGACATGATTAAGAATATTGGAGCAAGAAAAGAAAATACTAAGAAAATGCATCATAATATATGTCACACTCTGATCTCGTTTGGTTGGAGTTTTGTGATCAACCCACTATCCTTCCATGAATCATTCTAGTATTCCTACCTTTATTATTTAAGTAAGGTAAATGCGTACCGATACACGTTTTTCATAACATATTTGGAACTCATAGTATGGGACTTACCTTGGGGGATCGAGCCTTCATTTGGGCTTTAGTTATACTTGACACGACCCCATCTTTAGTATTCCTAAAAGGGGTGAAGGGAGGGGAATAAGTGTACGACTCAATGAGCGGAAATATTTCTATAGCGATCAATTATATAAATTTATTTCTTTTTCTTTTTTCCATGATTCACATAGGTTTCATACATCAACCGTCTTTTTTATCATAAAAAGGGGTCACACAATTGTAGAACAATTCCTGACTGTTCCACTTGTGGACCGGAACGCCTTTACTATCCACTCTGATAGAGGCCTGTAACCTCTACCATGAGTTTGAGTGGACAACATTTGTCCGACCCTTAAACCCTAGCCATATTTCATGCCCACGATGTGGCATGAGACCTCTTCCCCCTCTAACCTCGGTCTTAGTGCACAAGAAACTCCCAGTGCTTCTTGACATACTGGACGACAGATCGCCCTTATGTTCCCGGGGTCATCCAACAACCCTTGGAATCAACACTACCCCATACCGGGTGACTCGATGTTCCGCATCTCAGACATGCACAATCAAAGTCTTATCAATTAAGGACATTATCTTTGGCCTACCGACCCTACAAGTTTGTTGGCTTGGCTTCATCCCCTTGCTCACCAGCCCAACGGGTTCAATGACTCGGCTTCAGCTTAGCAACTATTTGGCCCAACAAGCCCAACATCCCGACCTTGGCTCAATAGGTGTCACACACAATCATCCATTATAGAAACTTTTATGGCTTATTACTTGCTAGTTTTCAACATGTTTGTACCCATACCCATTGGCCTTAGGCCTACTTACATCATCTAGTCCACCACTGAAATTAGCTCCCAAATCGTTTAAGTAGATCCACCCAGTTAGGGGAGGCTAATTATGGAAAAATGGTTTTCAATTTTGAGAGCATGGCTATCGTCCCAATCGGGACCGATGCTGGAAATTCCCACTCACTCAATAGTCGCAATGCGTTCGCCCGACTATGTTCCGACCCATGGCATTCTCCTTTGTGCATATCCTCATGCGATCCGTCCTATACGATCCGAGCTTTCAATTATTCACAAATTTAAATTATGTCCTAACTTTTCTCAAACTCCCCAATTGGCCCCAATTTTCCAAGAATTACCAAATTGCCCTAATTTTCCCAAAATTATCAAAATGCCCCTATTCCATGAAAGTCGTCAATTTGCCCTCAATTTCCTCACTTTCGCTAATTGGCCCTCATATTTCAAAAAATTACACAAAAGTCCTCTTATTTTCAAAAAATCCCAAATTGCCCCCAAATTTCCCTCAAATAGTACCCTTGACCACCATCTTCTTAGCTCTTCCAATTAACCGTGTAAACTTCCTTAATTTCTTCCTCTTGTGCTTCTATTCACTTCCTCCCGCTCCCTATGATCATTTTGCACTTTGAATTCCTGAAATCGACTAAGGAGGCCCTCTAGTATGCAATTAATTTTCTTTTCTTCCACTTTATGTTTGGGTTTATTAAGGAGGCCCACAAACTACTCCAACTTGCAGACAAAACCCTGAAGACAATGGCTATTGAGTTTGCAGAGTATCAGATGAGCTCTTGGAAATTAAACTAATAAATCAAATGAAATATAACTGCTGATAATAGCATCATTTTTCCCATTAACCTCATCACATACACATCAACTGATGTTCTAAAGTCTGAACACGTGTTTCTCACTACTTAGAGTTACATAGACATTGCTTCAATATCTGTAGTTCCACGAACTACTGGAGGACAGGTACTTTATCTTCTCATATCGATATGCAAGTCTAAGTTCCATTTAGCTTGAAATATTTATGGTTCAATGCATTCATATTTATGCTCAGACAAGTTCCATGCATTTTGGCTCCAGTTGATGATGTGGTGAAAGTGCTTCTGTTGAATTATGGTGATATTGATGCTGGGCATGTTGTTAAGTTTATTTATTTTGATAATCAACATGTGGATGTGGATAAATTTAAGTCATTACCATTATGATTTATGTAGGTTAATAGTAGTTAGGTGCATATGTTAGTCACTCTTTTTCTTCTATCCTGTTTTTGGTGATAACCAAGACTACCAAATTACTTTAAAGCTTCAGAAGCTGTTAAGTTGCAGTGTGAATTATGTATATGGAATTTTTATCTTTTGTACTATTCCATTTTGACACTAATTTTGGTGCTTGTTTAGGTATATAATTATCTACCCTTCTCAGCATTATCTGATACCGCCAAGCTTTACAATGATCTAAGATGGAACATTATAAGGCCCCAAGGTTTTGAGGCAGTTATGAGAGCCAGATGCAGTCAGGTACTTCCTGCTGGATATCTAAATTTCTCCCCAAATGCAGTTAATCTTATATTTCAGAGATTACTCAATTTTGGAACATTTTGATTTACTTGAGAGAACTTGTAGGGAATTCAAGTTCAAGAATACCATGGAAACTTCTGCAAACGAATTCCTACTGATATTGACCTGCCCGCGGTAAGTTACTTGATGCTATTTAATTGTTTCTTAGTAAATAAATCTGAGTCCTTGAAAAATTAATCTGAACTTGTTTGTTTGACTGGAGTAGAATTAGACCAATGTGCATTTCCTGATATACATGATTTGCTTGTATAGATTAAAAAAAGCATAAATATGTCTGTGGTTTATGTATTCTAGTCTGAGAAATTGGGTCTAGTAGTTCATCATTGAGAAGTTGGCCCTCCTTAGCCAATCATGAGAACTACACTGATGAGTTCATTTGAAAAATATACTAGAATTTCTGTGTTTATGTTTTGGCTCTGGCCAAACAAAGAGAAGGAAAGAAAGAGTCTCTCTTCAATAGACTGACACAATACTTGTTGCTATGCAGATAGACTGTGACAAGGCTATTATGGTATCGCTAAAACACGATGACAAGTTGCCTGATGGTTCTGAATTTGCATTTCAGGTGAATCAGATTTTCTGCCGAACAGTTTACTCTGTATTTTATTCTGTGAACTTGATATTGGGATTTGTACTGATTATGTTTTACAATATGCTATCTAGTGTGCCCTTCTTTATACTACTATGTATGGGCAAAGGAGAATCCGAGTTACAACTTTATCTCTTTCAGTAACCAGCATGTTGAGTTCTCTCTTCCGTGTTGCTGACTTGGATGCTCAATTTACAAGTATGCTGAAGCAAGGTATGCATAGATTCCTCAAAGCCCCGTGTTCTTATTTTCTGTGGGACAGAATAGTAAGTTTTACCTGGTCTCTGCAGCTGCGATTGCCAGTCCATCCACTCCACTTCTTCAAGTCCGGGAACAAGCTATGAATACTTGCATAAATATTTTGCTCTCGTGCCGCAAATTTTGTGCTACTGTATCTTCATCTGGACAACTTATTCTACCCGAGGCACTCAAAACTTCTGCCTCTTTACTCTTTACTCTTTGGATATTCTTATCTAGTTCCCACATCAATTCCTCTCTCTAGTGAACATCTAAGTGACGGGAGAATATATCTTCTGGAAAATGGTGATAATGCTTTGATATATGTTGTGGCTTTGGTAGATTCTGGAATATTGCTCCAATTATTTGGTGCATTCAAAGTGGAAGAAATCCCATCACAGGCAATATTTTCATTTTCAATGCAAACATTTTCGTGGTGGAATCCTTTTCATCCAAACTCCAAGGTACTTGCTCAGGAAGAAATTTTCAAATTTTCTCATTCATTTTCTTTGATGAGAATGGACATTTGGAATTATACAAATCCTCTTTCATTTTATTTTGCTAAGCAAAAGAACTTCCCAAGCATGCCTTTACAAGATTCAAATATCTTTTTTCTTAGATAACATTAAATAAGTGACTGGGATTTTATTGATTAGTTAGCACCCCTTTCAGAAATTACTTTAAATCTTTTGTTCGTCTTTGATGTGTCCAAAATAATTTATACCACTTATCCTTGTCAGGAAATGGAAGAGTTTTTCTTAATGAATGTGATAAAGTGTCTTTTATGCCATTAAATGCAGTGTATCTGTGATTATATGAGGCTGATATGATTTTAGAGGGGTAAGACTTAGAGAAAATCTGGACTGCAGTTTATTTGCATAAGGGGATTCTCATTAGCAAAAGTAAGTACCTAGAATTTAATGGAGGGCACTAGGCTATATAATGCACATTATTACGTGGCATCTTAAAGAAAAAAAAGGAAAGTTTACTTGTGTTTTTTTAAATTGGCCCAATAGATTTCAATTAGGAGTCCTGAAAATTATAACGCAGTTCTCAAATTTTCTAAAATTTTTAATTTTTTTCAAAATTATCATTTGATTTCAAAAACTTATTTTCTTATATTGTCCCATTCATGATTGGAATCACCTTTTTCATATTCCATTTGTCATTTTAACTTTGAAATATTTAATTTGGTTTAAAAATAAGTTTAAATAAAACTTAATTAGAAAAGTTTTCTAGAGAGTTTAATTTTTTTACTGGTAAGGGAACGGTAGTTTGAGCTCTAGGTAAGGGTGGCTAATGTTCGTTGAGGAGAATCTCTCAAGATGAACCTTTGGTTAATTGATTGTTTGAGCATGGAGAATTTAAAAAAAAATGTCATTTTCTGTAACTTTACTATTTCAGTGAAATGGGGCGGAATTGACTTATCTTGAAGGTTACTAGAGGTCAGGGGGAGCTGGAGGAAGCTCAGCCCGGTCACCTGAGGTCGAAGGTGGCCTAAATTCAGCTCGAGCTTTTTGGTTGTTTCAGGGTCGTCGGGGTGACAATATTGTACCGACTTCCCGACACTTATCAGACGATCCTCAGTCCAAAAGGAGGCAAGGACGAGATAGTGGACTTCTTCCCGATTCCACAAAGCTCTAATGTGCCTTCTAAGACTGGAAAAACGGCCCTTGTTGGACCTCTAGTGTAAACCCATCCTTTTAAGGATGAGAAAAACTGGTAAAGAACCAGTCCTTTTAATGAGAAATCTTAGCCATTTAATAAATCTAAAATAGTAAAAAAAAAAAGGGTTAAAAGGGGGAAATTTAAAAACCCAAAGTTGTTTAGAAACCATAAAATCCATGGGAAGAACCATGAATAAAATTGGATAGGAGAACCAGACCGGTTCAAGGTGAATCAGATCGAATCGAGTTGAACCGTAGTGAATCGGTTAAATAATTTATTTTGTCTTGGTGGCTTAAAAAGATAAATTTGGGAAATTGATCCTACTATTTGATAGAAAATAAATTTATATTAATTTAAAATTTTTAATTTTTAGAAAATCTGTCAAATCGGGCCTGAAATGGCCGATTTTCATTTTCGGGTCACCGAACCCCGTCGGACCGGACCGATCAGGGGTCCAACGTCTGGTCAATGGTCAACAGTCAACGGTTAGCGGACACTTGATCATCAGCCACGCAAACACGAGCAGCCGATGTGAGGCTGTACGTGTCCGGTCAACTGATCAACGTTGACACGACGGCTAAAAAGAGTTAAGCAAGTGAAAGTACTAAAAAAAGCTAAACACACATAATAGTGAATTGAAAAGGATGAAATGTTTTGAAGAATAATTTGTTAAATGGTTATTTTTTTAAAACTCAATCCCAACAGCTCACTGAGTTATAGAAACTTACCACTCCCTTTTTCAAGAAAAAAGGACACCAACCTTTAGAGAATCCACAAAGATGAACCCTAGGTTAATTATATTTAAAATTCTCATTTTAAGCTATTGAGTTTTGTATAATATTTTTCTAGTGAATAAGATTAGAAATTACGCTTGACTACTCACGACCTTAAAATGGAGTGATCCTTCTTAAACTAAAGGAAGTGACAGATTGTTCACGAGGATCCGACCAAATCGGGTAGGGGCATGATAATTTGAATGGTATCAAAGTCATGTTCCCTTTTATACATTGTTAAAACTGTAACCTGACACTAATAGAGCCTATTCACCCGGTAGGAAGAAAGATACCTAGGAAATTCGCCGTTCGAACTCACCCCACTCATGGGCCTTTGAAAGAAGTCCCTACCTCAAGTAAGAAGAGTGGCTAATGGCTTATCGAGTTCGAAAAGACTATACCTAAGGATATGATCACGGATTATAGGAAACTACTTTAGGGAAGTACTGAAACACAATAACTTACAGAATGCTCCCCAAAGGTAAGAAGAGCCTACACCTCCCCAGAGAGACCCAACACCTCCCCCAACACCACGACAACCAGAGAGGACTCCAGCACAGAGGAAAGCTTGGAACAACAATTGGAAGGCTCATGCGAATTATATTAACGTCTTTCAGGAACCCCCACCTACCCAAATTAACCCAGAACCCACAAACTGGATAAGATGGGCATACGAGTGTGAAGCTAAGATGCAAGGAAGGTACGGACTCTGAGGTGTTCCATGGGGTTAGAGCTCGCCCCAATATGGATGCCTACTAGGAGTACAGATAGACATCCATGAGCAGAACATCTTTAGAGCCCTCGAACCAGGAGTCCTGAAATAAGTCTAAGGCGAACTCCTGATCCATGACCCCGAGGGATTAAAAAGTGAGTAGCAATAAGTTCCTGTAATAAGCCGAGGACGACAAGAACTACTTCCTTGATGGATAAGAATCAATAAATATTATATATATATATATATATGACAATTTCTTTATTAAAGATGAGTTATCAACGAACATCAAAAGATGGGAAAGTTCCTATGAAGGAAGAGTAGAATGACAAGGTAAGACAAACGAACCAAGGTAATACATGGAGATAGAAATAATGGAGGAAGAACTACCCAAGGAAAATAGAAAGACTATAGAAAAACCTCACCCATAACAGAAATTCCATACAAAATGGAATGGTGGAAGGGAATCAAAAGAAGAGGAGTTAATATTAACTGATAACTCTAGGACGACCTAACTTAAGCTCGGGTAGTCTCGAAAAGGGTCAAGGAGCTTCAACACAAAGGGACTCAAACTTTTTCTAAATAGGATAACTCGTAAAGGATACAAATAAGGTAAAGGAAAGAGTAACAAGGATGGTACACAAGATTTCCACAGAAAAGTAGGTGGGTGAAGATGATGAAGCGAGTTAAAGATTAGATAACCCCAAAGAGGCAATGGACCCAACGGAATTGAGAAAAAGAGAAGATAAGCTCGCAAACGAAATGTAGGTTGAGGTGAAAAGGCCAAGTACAAGGGAAGCACACTCTCAAGGGTCCAAGGGGTAAGATAAACCCAAGGAACGAGTAAATAAGATAATAGCATCAAGTGATGCTGCAACAAGTGGAAATGGGAGGAATATCCATAATAAGGAATTTAGTGATAAAAAATTATTGGCCATCAAACTCAAACCGCGAAAAGGATTAAGTGAGTCTCTCACAAAGGGGTCAAGATATTCCGAAGCAAGGAGGATTTGAACTCTCTCCCTAAGCAAGTCAACTTGGATGAAGTACAACTAGGAATAAGGATATGGTACATAGGAAGTACCCACAAGATTTCCAAAGAAAGGGTAAACATGGGGAAAGGCATCAAGTTTTTCTAGCGTCGGTACCTATAAAAGGGAAGAAGGGAAGAAATATATTAAGGAAGAGAGTCCCGGAAAGATGTATACGATTCAAGGCCATTGAGAAAACCTATGATTGGACAGCTGAGCATAGTGTGGAATACATGAAATAAAACCCGATAATTAGAAGCTACTTGAATAGGGAATAAGGGACGAAATGAGAATTTGAATACCATAAAAGGATTAAACGTGAACAAATGCACTGACATAAGAAGAGTGTAAAAAGATAAAGGAAGGAAACCTTCAAGAAATTGTGAGAAGGTTGATCGTACAAGGTGAAAGTCTCTATTTCGAGAGACACAGTGGAGAATGAGACCATAAAAAAGGGGAACTCCCCAAGTACAAGGATAGACACATAGGCCGAGAGGGGTTGATGCGGAATAGGGAACCGTGAAATAGTCACGAGCAAGAAAACATGGACTAGAGTGAGGAAATCTTTAAGTAAAGACACCATGGAATGTGAGGAAGGGCCAAGAGTATGACAATAAGTCAGGAAATGGATGGGAAACCCAATGGTTGGAACTAGGGAAGGCCCAATAAAGAAGATGGTGAAGGACGAATAAATAAGAAAAGCCCAAATGCTAAGTGTGACATCAAGGAGAAAGGACGTGAGGTGCATGGAAGAAAGCACGAATCAGAAATTGGGTAGGGGAGCACTCTAAATACGTATGAAGAAGAGTAAGGGAACACACAGTCCCGCCCCAACCCAGTTTGGTTAGATCCACGTGAGAAACCCGCCGCTCCCTTGGTTCAAGAGGGGTTTCCTCTTATTTTAATCAAGAGGAGCCATGCGGAATTTCAAATCTTATTCCCTAGGGCAACCTAACCCTCTTGAGCATTGTCAGTCCTCACTCAGTACCATGGAAAATCACACAATCGATTCCATTTTTAAATAAAAGTTTTCATTGCTCTTCCTAATCATGTTTGTTTACGGGCTTCAGCCTGTGCCTACTAGCCTTAGGCCCACTGCACGTGTTTTTCAAAACTAGGCCTTGTGCCCTATGAGTTCAAAATCAAGGTCTCAAGCCTCTTAGAGCTCTTCTAACTTAGGTCAAGAAGGTCTCCCAAATGGTTTAAGTAGTGGCACATAGTCAAGGGAGAACATTTATGACAAAATACTCTTTTAAACTCATCACACCAACTGGGTGTGATGACACGTCCGCTTAAAACCGGTATGCGGGTTTTTTTCCTTTCCGTAAGTAACCTTATCATACCAACCAGGTATGATATTTAAAGGATCCTACTCACAACTGGTAAGTAGATTTTTTACTTTTAAAACGTGTTCATCATCCCAACTGGGTATGAAGTATAAAGTTTCCACTTATCCAGTGTGTCACGCCCCAACCCGGTTTGGTCGGATCCCCATGAGAAACTCGCCAATCACTTTGGCTTATGAAGGGTTTTACCCTCCCCTAAACCGCGAGAAGTAAGGCGTCATTTTTCTTGTTTTTCCTAGAATAACATTACATAAAATTAGATATATTAAAATAAGCATACATGTTCTTATATTTCGACTACAGAAGGGTCTTCAAGGCTGGTGTTCCTCGGTTACCTGAAAAGGGGTAAAAAGGGAGGGGTGAGTTCTACAACTCAGTGAGCGTGTGTTGGGAGTGAGTTTTCAAACAACTTTGGTTTATAAAAACCATGCCAAGGTTATCATTTTCTTTTTAAAAGGATTTTTCTCCAATTCATGTTTCCAAAACCTTTTCCATTTCCATATTAGGTGTGTTTAGCTCTCTTAGCCCATCCCCTTGCCTCGGGAAGTGTTTAGCAAACAAACACACACCCTTCATCAGGAAGGGTTCACACATTCGCAGGTGCAGCATGTACACTGCACCCACTTGTGGATCAGAGCGTCTTTATTATCCACCATGATATAAGCCCATCCACTTCTAGCCCGAGTCTAAGTAGACATCCCAGACGTTAGACCCTCAGACTCAAATGCCACTTTGTGTTCGTATAAGTACGGAGACCTCATCCTGACACCACCCTGGTCTCATGCGCAAGAAGCTCCGAGAGCTTTAAGACCAACTGGCACGACGAACTGCCCTTATCTCCAACATGTCATCCAGCAGCCTTTATGACCCATCACTACCCCCTAGAGGGTCTTGATGGCCCCGTAACACAAGTGCATGCACAAACAAGAGTTTTCATATAATTATATATCCTCTTTTGTGTCAATGGTCCAACGGTCCCGACGTTCAACTCGACCTACAACTGTTTGTCTAGGCTGGTCCGTCAACCTACCCTAGGAATGAGTGTATGTACGCGAAATCCGATCCACAATCCCGAAATCAATTCTTCGTGTCCGTATGAGGATAGAGACCTCATCCTGTCCCCATCCCTGTCTCATGCGCTTGGTGCTACTCCAAATTTCGCATAGACACTTGGAACGACGATCTACTCTTATAGCCACCAGGTCGTCCAGTACCCTTAGGACACAACACTACCCCTCATGGGCGTCTTGATGATCTCGTACTAATAGTGCATGCACAGACAATGTTTTCTCATTATGCCATATAATTTATGGTGCCACTGGTCCAACAGCCCCAACTCTCAACTCAACCTACAGTTGTTTGACTTGACTAGTCCATCGACCTGTCATGTCACACTGCCACTAGTTGACTAAGCATGTCGGTCCTATCATGGTACCATGGCCAAACAATTCACTTATTAAATTTTATGGCACATATATTATGTTCGTTTACGAGCTCCTGCTCGTGCCAACTGGCCTTGGGCCCACTATACGAGATTTTCAAAATCGGGCATTTTGCCCTCAAGTTCCAAAACAGAGGTCCCCGACCTATAAGAGCTATTTGAGCTCCCGTCAAGAAGGTCTCCCAAATAGTTTAAGCATTGGCACATAGTCAGGGGAGAACACTTCCGACAAAATAGGTTTTCACTATCCATTATACCAATCGGTATAAGGACATCTCCGTTCATAACTGATGAACGGGTTTTCAACTTCCTTTGAGGAAGTCTCATCATACCAACTGGGTATGATCTACTTACAACCGGTAAGTAGTTTTTCCGCATAATTTTCACATCTCTTTCTCTAAGTGGTGATGATTAAAATACCACTAAATAGTGGATTTTTACATCGAGGTACTTATCATTCCCTATCGGGTATGATATAAAATGTCCACTCACAACCAGTAAGTGGTTTTTATCTTTAAGTTGTGCTCATCATCCTAACCGCGTATGATGTTAGTAAACCCACTCACCCGTTAATGCCATGAATTCCACTAGACCGGTTCTTTATATTCACGCGAGCTTGTCCTTACTAACGTTCCCGGTACTTCATGTTCCTACACGATATGAACATATCGGTTCATTATCCTTCGACCTAAATGTCTTCATTCATTCCAAATAAATGAGAAAATTAAACTTTCATTTATTTGCAATTAGGTCCCAAAAGTTATTTCTCTTTAACTTTAAGTCTCAAATGCCGGTTTTTCCTCAAATTAAGTCTCGAAACTTCTAAAATTTATCATAGGACCTCAATTTCTTCCATTTCACAAAAAGGGGAATAATTTCCCAATTTTCCAATTTGGTCCTCCAACTTTTCCAAAATTACCATTTTGCCCTTCCTTTACAAAAATGGTAAGTTTTGCCCCAAAAATTCCAAAATTCCTCAATTGGTCCTCCAACATTATTTTCATGCCCAATTGACCCTCAATTTCATAAAATTGCATTTTGGTCCTTTAAATTTCAAAAATCTCCAATTTTAACTATTTAACACAGTCGAATTTATTTTCATCAAATTGACCAATAAAACACCTCTAATTGTTGAAATTGAAATTGAGTTGCTCCATGTTTATACAATTCCATAGAACTTTGAATCGTGAGTTTTGATGTCGACACGAGCTCAAACGGAGCTTCGCCAGAAAACGGATTGTAGAGAGAGAAAGCTGGCACGACGGTCCGAGATTTCGATCTGGGCAGATAGCTCTCATTTGGAGGTTCATCCTAGAATCAAGAATTGAATCAATTTATGCCGAATTGAGTTAGAATTTCATCATTGAAATTTTGTCAGTTCTCTCTCTAGCACCAGCCGAAAATTGTAAAGGGGAGCCAAATTGGCTTATCTTTCAGTCCTAATTCGGCCGTGGGAGGGCTGAGGAAGTGTTGGGAAGGCTTGGTTTGGCTTTAGGAGAGCTCGAATTGGCTGATTTCAACTCGGCTGAAATATGGCAGCTTCGGTCTGCCGGAGCTGCTTCACTATTTCATCATGCTGGCGACCCTCGGAGTGAATGGAGACTACAGACGTATAGCTGACTTCTCCCCGGTTCTAAAGAACCCGACCTCGTCTTGTTTGGCTCATAAAAGACCACATGTCGGAGCTCTGGTTCGAGTTTTGCCAGAAAATGGAGCAGTTAAGAGATAATGGAGTTTTCAATTATGAAGAGGATGAATGGGGAGGGGTTATTTATATAGGGAGCTTGAAGACCCGTTGGTCATCTATTTGGCACAATTATTGCTGACATTGAAGACCTGAAATGCCCCGAACAAAAGCATTTCTTCTTCGCTGGTGTTTCTTCAGTTTCTCGGCGAGTGAACAGTGTTATCATCCTGAGGAAGAAGATGACACTGTTTCGAACCGGACCAGATCGGTCTGAACTGGGTTCAAAGCTTAAACCGCCGGTTCACCCCGCATTCGATCGAGTTTTTCACATCTAAAAATTTCTAACTTCATTCTCTATCCAATGGTGGCCTCAAATCTCCAATTTTAATTATTTAGGATTCAGTTCAATAGTGGTTCAAACCAGTCCGAACCGGTTCTGATCCGATTCACTTGAACCAGTTTGGTTTTCATCCCCAATTCCTTCGCAAGTCCATTTCCATGTCTTTTGTGACTCCTTGGGTCACTTAAGGTTCATAAAATTCCTTGTTTACTATCTCTTTATTGATTCCGGTTCATAAACCGACTCGGTCCTTAAACTGATTCAATCTGGTTCGGGTCCGGTTCACCCGAACCGGTCTGGTTTTTCTCTCCCACTTTGTTCTAAGGTTCCTTCCCAAGGTTTATGAATTTCCTTGGAGTACAATAGAGTTGAATTCCTTTGTTTTGCCCGATCTCTATCGGTTCCGGTTCATAAACCGGTTCAATCCTGTTGGACTTGGTTCATCTAAATCGGTCTAATTATTCTCTTCTAATTCGTCCTAAGGTTCTTTTCCATAGTATTTTGGACCCTTTGGATCACATGGGAGTTGTAAATTCCTAAATTGCCCATTCACAATTGATCGGGTTGTGAACCGGTTCAATTTTTTCACTCGGTTTGACCAGTTCCCTTCTCGATTTTCCTTAGCTTATAAGGATGGGATTTACACCAATCGGGTATGATGTTCATTTATTCCTACTTACAACTAGTAAGTAGGTTTTATCCATTAAAAATAGTACTCATCATCCCACCCGGGTATGATGTGAAGTATTCCCACTCACAGTGGCCTTTCATTTCTAAAATCATGCTCATCACCCCCAACTGCATATGATGTGTAAAGATCCCACTCACTCGGTGATTGTGACGCGTTCGTCCCTAGTCGGCTTACTAATCCACACAAGAATTCTCTTGCTGGCGTTCTGGTTTCATGTGTCCCTAAACGATACGGATATCATTATCAATGAGTGTTCGGCATAACAACCTTCGTTTTCTCACGTATGAGCGACTAGGCCCAAAATTTTGGTTTATTGCACTTAGGTCCCTAAAGTTCCTACTTTTTTACTTTAGGTCCCTAGCATTAAAATTTCCTCAAATTAAGTCCCTAGGACTTCCAATATCCTCCATGGGTCCTTAATTTACTTAAAATTGTGTAAGGGGCTCAAGTTTTCTAAAATTCCAATTTGGTCCCCAATTTTTAAAAAATTACAGTTTTGCCCCTACCTTCCAAAAATAGCAATTTGGCCCCAAATATTTTTAAAATTGACCAATTGGTCCCCCAACACCTTTCTCATTTCCAATTGACCTTCAAGTTTGAGAAATTGCATGAAGGCCCCTCAATTTTTTGAAATCCCCAAATTTCTTCACCAATTTCACCCCCATTAACCTGTCTGAATTTGATTTCTTCAAATTGGTCATTCAATCGGAGTTAATTGCTTTAATTGATGGCATGTATCAGTTCCTACACTTCCATATGATCAAATGGAGCTTTGAATCGTAGAATTTGAGTCTGAAATGAGCTCAAACAGAGTTTCGCTGGAAAACTGTTCGTAGAGAGAGAAAGCATCGAAAGCTTACCGTCAAAGGGGTGGCATTCCGAGCTCTCGATATGGGTAGGTAGCTCTCATCCAAAGGTTTCTTCTAGGATTAAGAATTTCTACAATTGAGGTCCATTCGATGGTGAATTTTGTTAGATAAATTTGACACGTTCTCTCTCGAACACTGATCTGCAACGTCTGAAAAGGGCCAAATTGGCTTACCTTTCACCTCTGTGGAGGCTGTGTGAGGGTCATGGGGGTGATGGGGGCTTGGTTTAGCCGAAGGAGGTCTGAATTTGGCTGAACTCATCTCCGCCAATACAGGATAGCTTTAGTCTGTCGGAGTTGCTTCATTGTTTTGATTCCACCGGCGCTTCTCTGGCAGTCCTCGGGTCGAAAGGAGGTTGTTGTTAGGTAGCTAACTTCCCTCGGAGTCTGTAGGACTGACCTTGCCTTCTGAGCCTAAGAAAAGTGTCCAAGTTAGAGCTCTAGTTCGAGCTTCATCGAAAAATGGAGCACTTGAGAGAGAATGGCGATTTGAGGTGTGTAGAGGATGAATGGAGAAGATATCTTTATATAGGGAGTTCGGGGACCCTCTGCCCGACCACTTTCCATTTTGGTCGAGCTTATCCTCGCCCAAAAATGCCTTGGTCAGAGCAAATATTCCTTCATCAAAGAAGATGACATTGTTCTGGTCTGATCCGACCGGGTTCAATGGAGAAAATCGGCCGATTCAGGCCCGATTCGACCGATTTTCTCAAATCTAAAAATTTCTAAATTTATTTCCTATCTAATGGTGTCTTCAATTTTCCAATTTGATCACTTTAAGCCACCATGAAAAATGAATTTAGAACTCGATTCATGTATGGTCAAACAGGTTCAATCCGGTTCTCTTCCAATTTGCTCCATGGTTCTTTTCCATGATTTTTATGACTCTTTTAGTCACTTGAGATTTTCAAATTTCCCATTTTACACTTCTTTACCTATTTTGGTTCATTAACTGGCTCGATTTTTCTCTTTTGAATTGATCAGTTCTTTTCCGATTTTCCTTTATCTGAGATAACGGGTTTCACAACTCTCCCCTCATTTTAGGAGTTTTGTCCCCAAAACATGATCAGCATCCTTTGTATCGGAAATATATTTCCCTTGATGTCAACTTGGGGTTTGCTTGACATGCTACTACTTTGGTTGTTCCTTCACTTAGCCCTTTAAACCACGTGCTTAAGGAACTTCTATCCCTTTCCATTGTTTACTCACTCCATAGGGTATATCCTGATTAAATATGTTTTACCCACAAGTCCAAAGTTACACCCTTAGGTCCACTTCTTACTCTGCTTAGGGTAAGACTCTACTTTTTTAGGGTTCTTATCCAGGTCATTGGGTTGGATGTTTCATACACGTCTGATCGTCCCATGGGTTTTGATATGATTTCCTCATTATCTTATTTTGGTTTACTATAGTTCCGATTCTAGTTCTTAGGTTTGACTCCATCACGTTTCACTAACATACTCTTTCTTAATTGAGTCCCATTTTCCTGTTTGTCACACCCCGACCTGGTTTGGTCATATCCCCGTGATCAACCCGCCACTCTCCCGGATTATTAAAGGGTTTCCCCTTATTATAAACCGTAAAGAGTAAGGCGTCCTTTAAACCTGCACCTTTTCTTGGAATAACATAAATCAAAACTACATAATATTTTAAACTTATCATACATATCTGATAGGCATCTTAGTTGATAGTCTTTAAGGGTAGGCTTTCCGGAATTTTCTAAAAGGGATATAAGGGAGGGGGTGAGTACAACGACTCAGTAAATAGGTTTTCAAAACTTTTAAATTTTAGGAAAAAGACTTGTATTAGAGTGTGTCAGACTCTTTTATTTCAAAAATCCTTTCATATCAAATCTCAGTTTTTACCACCATTTCCTTATTAATCATGGTGTGTCATCACCCAACACACATCCTTTATCATGAAAGTCAAACACACATGGTCAGCCCGTCTACTAAACCTACTTGCGGCATCAGAACAACTTTACCGACCACCTAGATAGAAGCACGTCCACTTCTACATCCGACCCTCAATCCCAAAATTAATTATCCATGTCTGTATGAGGACAGAGACCTCATTTTGTCTCCACCCCAGTCTCATGATTTTGGTGCTACTCCAAATTTCGCATGGTCACCTGGTACAATGAACTGCCCTTATACTCACCAGGTCGTCCAGGGCCCTTAAGACACATCACTACCCCTATTGGGCATCTTGATGGTCTCGTAATCCCAGTGCATACACAATCAGTATTTTCTTATCATACCATATAATTTGTGGTGTCAATGGTCCAATGGCCCTGACCCTCAACTTAACCTACAATTGTTTATCTTGACTAATCCGTCGACCTGTCATCTCGCACTGCCGCTAGTTGATTGAGTATGTTGGTCTTGTCTTGGTACCATGGCCAAACAATTCATTTATTAAAGTTTTATGGCACATATCTCATGTTTTTTTACGAGCTCCTGTTCATGCCTACTAGTCTATGGCCCACTGTTCGAGATTTTCAAAACCAGGCATAGTAGCCCCCAAGTTCCAAAACTGAGGCCCCCGGCCTATAAGAGCTATTTGAGCTCCCGTCAAGAATGTCTCCCAAATTGTATAAGTATTGGCACACAATCAGGGGAGAGCACTTCCAACAAAAATATATTTTCAAATGTCAATCATACCAACCGAGTATGAGGACATCTCTGCTCATAACCAATGAATGGGTTGTCCACTTCCTTCGAGTAAGTTTCATTATACCAACCGGGTATGATCTACTTACAACCGGTAAGTAGTTTTTCTGCGTGATTTTCACATCACTTCTCTTAGTTGTTATGTTTAAAATACCACTAAATAGTGGGTTTTCATTTCAAGGTGCTTATCATTTCCAACCGAGTATGATATAAAATTTCACTCACCCGTTAATACAGTAAATTCCACTAGATCGGTTATTTGTATTCACGCGAGCTTGTCCTTGCTGGCATTCTCGGTACCTCGTGTTCCTACACGATATGAATATCTCGGTTCATTATCCCTCCGCCTAATAGCCTTCATTCATTCCAAATGAATGAGAAAACCAAACTTTTATTTATTTGCAATTAGGTCCCTAAAGTTATTTTTCTTTAACTTTAAGTCCCTAATGTCAGTTTTTCTCAAATTGAGTCCCAAAATTTTTAAAATTTATCCTAGAATCTCAATTTATTCAAATTCACAAAAAGGGGTTTAATTTCCCAAATTTCCAATTTGGTCCCCCAACTTTTCCAAAAATACCATTTTGCCCTTCATTTACAAAAATGGTAAGTTTCACCCCAAAAATTCTAAAATTCCTCAATTGACCCTTTAACATTTTTATCATATGCCCAATTGACCCTCAATTTCATAAAATTACATTTTGGTCCTTCAAATTTCAATAATTCCCAATTTTCCCCAATTTTTCCCCCAATTTCAACTCTTTAACACAACCGAATTTGATTTAATCAAATCGACCAATCAAACACTTCTAATTGTTGAAATTGAAGTTAAAATTGAGTTACTCCATCTTCATACAATTCAATAGCACTTTGAATCACATGTTTTGACGTCGGAACGAGCTCAAATGGAGCTTCGCCGGAAAACAAACTATAGAGAGAGAAAGCTTCGAAAGCTTACCGTCTGGGGCACGGCGGTTCGAGCTTTCGATCTGGGTAGATAACTCTTGTCCCGAGGTTCATCCTAGAATCAAGAATCATATTAATTGATACCAAATTGAGTTAGAATTTTATCATCAAAATTTTGTCGGTTCTCTCTCTAGCACCGGTCGGAAATTGCAGAGGGGGGCCAAATTGGCTTACCTTTCCATTCTAATTCGGCCGTGGAAGGGCTAAGGAAGTGTTGGGAGGGCTTGTTAAGGAGGGCTCTAAATGGCTGATTTCAGCTAGGCAAAAATAGGGCAGCTTCGGTCCGTCGGAGCTGCTTCACTATTCCATAACGTCGGTGCTTCTCCGGCGACCCTCGGAGCAAACGGAGACTATTGGCGTGTAGCTGACTTCTCCCCGATTCTAAAAAACCTGACTCACCTTGTTTGGCTCATAAATAACCCTATATTGGAGCTTTGGTTTGAGCTTCACCAGAAAATGGAGTTGTTGAGAGAGAGTGAGCTTTTCAGGTATGGAGAGAATTAATGGAGACGGACTCTTTATATAGGGAGCTTGTGGACTCGACGGCCGTCCGTTTGGAACCTTTATGACAGACATTGATGGCCTGAAACGTATTGAACGGAGATGTTTCTTCTTCGCCAGCACTGATTTAATTTTCCGTTGAGTGAATAGTGTTGTTATCCGAAGGAAGAAGACAACACTTTTCCAAATCAGACTGGATCGGTCTCAACCGGGTTTAAAGCTTAAACCAGCTAGTTCACCCCCCATTCAACCAAGTTTTTCAAATCTAAAAATTTATAAACCTATCTAAATTCATTTTCTATCCAATGGTGGCCTCAAATCTCAAATTTGAATTATTTAAGCCAACTAGAAAAATGAATTTAGAATCCAATTCAATAGTGGTTTAAATCGGTCCAAACCGATTCAATCCGGTTCGGATCCAATTCACTTGAACCAGTTTGGTTTTCATCTCCCATTCATTCTCAAGTTTATTTTCATGACTTTTGGGACTTTTTGGGTCACTCGTGATCCATAAATTTCTCGGTTTACATTTTTCTATCAGTTCTGGTTCATAAATCGGCTCGGTTCTTAAACCGGTTTAATTCGGTTCGGGTTCGGTTCACCCGAACCGATCTGGTTTTTCTCTCCCACTTTGTTTTAAGGTTCCTTCCCAAGGTTTATAAATCTCTTTGGGTCACAAGAGAGTTGAAATTTCTCTAATTTGCCCATTCCCCACTAAACGGGTTTGTGAACCGGTTCGGTGTTTCTCACTTGGTTTGACCGGTTCTTTTCTGGGTTTTCCTTAACTAAAAAGGGCAGGGTTTACACTATTGGGCCTACATGTCCCTTACAACATGACATGTCCTAGAAATTTCTTTGTCCATTATAGTTGTAGAACATTTTCTCGATAGTGGTTCATTCCTTTCCAACCGTTAGGAGTCGTGTGGCTTCGTTCCTTCTTATTATCTGGTAGTGTTCCCTGACTACCTTCGGTGTTATCCAATTGTCCCTTTACATTTTGATATCATGATCGTGATGGTTTTGCCTTATCTACTCATCTCTTACCAACTTCCTTATTGGTCTTCCCCCGATTCAAATCCATCAGGTTTCCCGATGACTTACTGACATGTTAGGATTTTCCCCTCTTATGTCCTTCCTCAATTCCAATGGCGTCATTTACTCAAGGACTTTCCTTTCTTCAATCCACTCTTACTCACTCGTGACCATTTCATGATTCTTTATTCTATGTTTGATCCATTTCGGTCTTAGTGTCAATTCCTTTATTTAGGGAGTTCCCTTTCGATGGTTTCATTCTCTACTATTTCCTTCTAAATAGATACTTCCACCTTAGGAATTACATGTTCAACCTTCTTACCATTCCTTGAAGGTTTTCTTTCTTCATTTCATTACACCCTTTTTATATTAGGGCATTTACCCGCTTTTAATCCTTTATTATCTTAAAATTCCCATTTCGTCCCTTATTCCCTATCCAAAGAACTTCCGACTATCAGATCTTATTTCATGTACTCCACACTATGCCCAACCTTCCAATCTTTAGGTTCCAGTAATTGAGTGTGGACCAAAACTAGTCTTGATATTTGTAGTTGTTTCCCTTAATCACTTCTTAATTGAAGGGCTTACTTCTCCAAGGTTTCTTAGATATCATTTTATTTATTTCCTTATTATGGGTATTCCACCCATTCTTACTTGTTACGACACCTATTGATGCTATCTTCCTACTTACTATATGCCTCTCCAGGGCTCCCTTCCTTGGTAGGCTTCCTCCTCTTTTCTCGGATTTCCTCTTTCCTTCGTCTTCTTGGGTATCTGTCTTTAAGTCAATGTCATGACATCCTTTGATGTCATCCTCTCCTGCTTACCCTTACTTTGGGAAGTTTGTTGGCACATCCTTTGTACCTTGTCTTTATTCCAACTTGTACTCACTACAATTTTATTTTTATTAGGGGAGATTTTTATCTCTTTCCTTTCGAGGTTTCTTAATCTCCTCCTAAGAGCTTGCTTAATCCCTCATGTGGCTTGAGTTTGATCGTCGATCCATTTTCAGCCATTGATATCTTTAAGGATTTCCTTCATCCTTCTTTTCCGATGTTTGGCCTTTTCACTTCTCCCTTCTATGTTGGGGTTTAAATCCATGGTTCTCCCGAGGGTTAGTTCGTTAACTGCCTCGTCCCTACTATTTTTCTTGTCCAACTATCTGGGGGCAACTGTCTCTAGAATTCACTCATCCTTGATACCCATTCGGTCACTCTTTTTTAGGGTGTAGTCTTTACTACTTTTCGGTCCTTCCTATGATGTCTCCTTATTTATCCCATAGTCACTATATCACGCCCCAACCCGGTTTG
The DNA here is from genome assembly GCA_030064435.1 of Trapa incisa. Classification (NCBI taxonomy): domain Eukaryota; kingdom Viridiplantae; phylum Streptophyta; class Magnoliopsida; order Myrtales; family Lythraceae; genus Trapa; species Trapa incisa. Next base: position 7,613,787 of record CM057765.1, read on the forward strand.
GTCAGATTCTCATGAACAACCCACCACTCTCTTGGTTCAAGAGGGGTTTCCCTCTTCTTTAACTCAAGATGAGCCAGGCGTAATTTTAACCTTGTTTCTTGTAATAACATATATCAAATAAAATGTAAGGTTAAGAGCAATTAAGCATACCTGATAGAGGGTAAAACTTGGTGTTATCCTTAGTCATTTCTTTATTTCCTGAAAAGGGATAAAAAAAAAAAGGGCGGGTGAGTCTCTACAACTTAGTAAATGGGTATTTTCCAAAAATGAAGTTTCAATAAAATAGTTTTTAAATTGGAGTGTGTCAGACTCCTTAACTTCTTTAAAATATCTCATTCTTGAAATCTCGATTTTATTAGCCATTTCTCAAACCTTAATCAATACCGGTGTGTTTATCAACCAACACACACCCTTTTTCATGAAGGAAACACACATTCGCAGGCTAGGACATCCATTGTACCCACTTGTGGCGTTGAAGCGACTTTATCGACCATCCAAATAGAAGTACGTCCACTTCAACCCTGAGAATGAGTGGATGTACGCGACATCCAACCCTTAATCCCATAATCAAAACTTCATGTCCATATGAAGACGGAGACCTCATCCCGACCCCACCCCGGTCTCATGCGCATGAAGCTATGTCGAGCTTCCAAGACTGCTGGCATGACTAATTGTCCTTATCTCCACCATGTCATCAAGTAGCCCTAGGACATATCACTACCCCTCTTGGGCGTCTTAAAGGTCTCATAACTCAGTGCATGCATAAATCAACAAGTTTCCACATAAGCCATATAATTTGTGGTACCACTAGTCTAATGGTCCCGACCCTCAATTCGACCTGCAGCTTTTTGTCTTGACTGGTTTATAGACCTGTCATGTTGCATTGTCGCCAGTCCATCGAGTATGTCAGTCCTATCTTGGTACCATGGCCAAACAATTCATTCATGTAAAGTTTTCATGGCTTAAACTCAAGTTTGTTTACGAGCTCCTGCTCGTGCCAACTGGCCTAGGGCACACTCTACGAGATTTTCAAAATCGGGCATATTAGCCCCCAAGTTCCAAAACCGAGGCCTCCAACCTATCTGAGCTATTCGAGCTCCCATCAAGAAGGTCTCCCAAAATGTTTAAGTAGTGGCACACATTCAGGGGAGAGCACTTCTGACAAAAATAAACTTTTAGTCGTCCATCACACCAATTGGGTATGAGGACATCTACACTTATAACCGATAAGCGGGTTTTATATTTCCTTCCAGGAAGTTTCATCATACCAACCAGGTATGATCTACTTACAATCGATAATTAGTTTTTTCGCGTAATTTTCACATCACTCCTCTCAGGTGTGATGGTTAAAATACCACTAAGTAGTGGGTTTTCATTTCCGAGGTGCTTATCATCCCAACCGGGTATGATATTAAATCTCACTCACCCGATCATGTAGTGAATTCCTTTTATTGGCTCTTTGTCTCTATGTGAGCTTGTACTTGCTGGTGTTCTCGATATCTCGTGTTCCTACACGGTATGAACATTTTTGTTCATTATCCCTTGGCTTGATGGCCTTCATTCATTATAAATTAATAAAATTTTCCAATTTTTCAAATATTTGTAATTTGGTACCTAAAGTTCTTTATCTTTTACTTTAAGTCTCAAATGCTGATTTCCCCTAAAATTGAGTCCCAAAAATTCAAAATTATACTTTGAGACCTCTATTTATTCAAAATTACATAAAGGGGTTCAAGTTTCCCAAATTCTCAATTTAGTCCTCCATTTTTCCAAAATTACCATTTTGCCCCTCCTTTACAAAAATGGTAAGTTTTACCCTCCAAAAATTGTCCAATTGGTCCTCCAACATCTTTATCATGCCCGATTGGCCCTCAATTTTATGAAATTGTATTTTAGTCCCTCAAATTTTTTAAATTCCCAATTTTCCCCAATTTCAACTTTACAATGCAGCCGAATTTGATTTCATCAAATTGACTGATTAAATGAGTTTAATTGTTAAAATTGAAGTTTAATTGGAGTTTCTACATCTGCATATGATTCAATTGCACTTTGAATCACACGATTTGATGCTGAAATGAGCTCAAATGGAGCTTGGCCAGAAAACCGAATATAAAGAGAGAGAGCTTCGAATGCTTACCATCGGGGGCGCGATGGTCCGAGCTTTCAATTTGGGCAGATAGCTATCGTCCTAAGGTTACTCCTAGAACAAAAATTGCATCAATTGATGCCGAATTGAGTGAGAATTTAGTCATTAAAAATATGCCAGTTATCTCTCTAACACCAATCAGAATTAACAGGGTGGAGCCAAATTGGCTTACCTTTCTGTTCTAATTCGGCCATAGGAGGGTTGAGGAGGTGTTGGGAGAGCTTGGTTTAGCCTGAGGAGGGCTCGAATTGACCAATTTTAGCTCGATAGAACAAGGTAGCTTCAGTCCACCGGAGCTGCTTCACTGTTCAATCATGTCAGTACATCTCCAGTGACCCTCCGAGTAATTGGAGACTACCACCGTGTAACTGACTTCTCTCCAAGTCTAAAAAACCCAACCACGCCTTCTTTGGCTCAAAAAAGACTCTATATCGGAGCTCTGGTTCGAGCTTCACCAAAAAACTGAGTAGCTGACAGAGAGTGAGGTTTTCAGATGTGGAGAGGATGAATGAAGAGGGGCTCTTTATATAGGGAGCTCGGGAACTCATCGGCCATCCATTTGTCACCTTTATAACAGTCATTGATGGCCTAAAACATATTAAATAGAAATGTTTCCTCTTCATCGGCGCTGGTTCAATTTTCCGGTGAGTGAACAGTGTTGTCATCTAAAGGAAGAATACGACACTATTTCGAACCGAACCAGACCGGTCCAAACCAAGTTCAACACTTAAATTGATAGGTTTATGCCCGATTCAACCGAGTTTTTCAAAATTAAAATTTTCTAAATTCATCATCTATCCAATGGTGGCTTCAATTCTCCAATTTGAATTTATTAAGCCGCTTAGAAAAATGAATTTAGCATCCGGTTCAATAGTGGTTCAAACTGGTTCAATCCGATTCAGATTCGGTTCACCTAAATTAGTCTAGTTTTCTCTCCCAAATTATCCTAAAGTCTTTTTTCCAAGGTTTTTATGACTCTTTGAGTCACTCGAGAGTTGTAAATTTCCCCATTTGCCCATTCTCTAGTGGTTAGGGTTCGTGAACCGGTTCGATTTTCTCACTGGGGTTGATCGGTTCTTTCCCGATTTTCCTTAACTCCAGAGGACGGGGTTTATAAGTGTTCTCCCATGACTATGTGCAAATGCTTAAAATATTTGGGAGAGCTTCTTGACGGGAACTAGAATAGCTCAGATAGGCTAGAGGCCTCAATTTTTTAAACTCATGGGGCTAAATGCCCAGTTTTGGAAAACACGTGCAGTATGCCCAAGAATAGTGGGCACGAGCAGGAGCTCGTAAACAAACTTGAGTAAAGAAAGCCATGAAAATTTCTAATGAAATTGTTGTGTGATTTCTCCATGGTACCGAATCAGGACTAACAGTACTCGATGGACTGGCAACAATGCGTCAGGGTCAAGTCGACGGACTAGCCTAGACAAACAGCTACAGGTTAGGTTAAGAGTCTGGATCGTTGGACCATTGGCACCAAAGATAATGGTCATATATGAAAACTATTGTTTGTGCATGCAACAGAACCATCAATACGCCCAAGAGGGGTAGTGATGGGTCCTAAGGGCTACTGGACAACATGGTGAAGATAAGGGCAATTAGTCATGCCAGTTAATTAGGAAGCTCGAAGTAGTTTCTTGCGCATGAGAGTAGGGTGGGGTTAGGATGAGGTCTATGTCGTCATATGGACACGGAATGGCATTCGGTTTAAGGGTCGGATGTTGAGAACATTCACTCAGATCTAGGGTAGAAGTGGACGGGCTTCTATCTTGGTTGACGGTAAAGACACTTCGATACACAAATGGGTGCAATGAGCGAGCTGCACCTACAAATGTGTGCAGTAGATATAACAAAAGAAAACATAAAGATATACCCTCCGTCAGGTGCATTTGATTGATTTATGTTATTACAGTGAGCAAATTTTGAATTTACGTCCAGTTACTATTGATTAAAGGAAGGGAAACCGCTTTTAAATCAAGAGAGCGACGAGTTGATCATAGTGATCCGATCAAACCAAGTCGGGACATGACATTAAATATCCCAAATTTTGAGTGATAATTAGCTCGATAACATGAAAAGTCTATGTTAGTAAGCTTCTACTTATCGAGCTTAAAACTCACCCCTACAACATTTATTTCATAAATAATTTAAGAGTAGTTTGGTAGATACGGGATCTAACTATATATTTGCCAATAAGTCTTGCTTAAGGTATTATAGTTACTAGAGTAGTTCCAACTAGTATTACCATTATTTCCAAATTTATTAGTGAATTATTTTTTTATATTTTATTTAAATATTTAAAAATATTAATATTTATTTTATATTATAAGTGTTAAACCATGATGATATATACTGATGCGGTGTAATAGTATTAAAATGGTGCATCGAGTTATTTAAAATCTCGAGTGTGACCTATATGATCTTGTTGGGTTAAATTATTATTTTTTAGAGTAAACAAATACACTGTATTATATCTCCTTATGCTTGAACGGAATATATTGACATGATTGGTACTCAATTCCATACTCTATGCATCTGAACCCAAAACTTAAGAATGTTGCGAGGCAACTCTACCAAATAAGTTAAAAAGTCAATTTTAATAATTATTTAAAATATATTATAATTAATTTCTTAGTATTATTCACGTGATAACAAAAAAATAATTCATTACCTAATTTACATACTACTTAGCACATGTTGCCCGAGCCCAAAAATGTATTAAAATTTTAGGATAAATTTCAATTTTAATAAAATAATATTACATAATTTAATTTACATACCAATAATATTTAATTTAAAATAGCATGAGTGTATTAGTTGTAATTATAGAGTTGGGAATTGAAAATTTGTACCAATATTATATAATTTGAAAAGTTTTTTATTAAAATTTTACTTTAATAGGTTTTGTATATTAACAATAGATAAAAAAATATATTAAATATTTTTAAATAATTATATAGTTAATTCTAAAAATACGTTATCAAGTTACTCGGCAACCTCGTTATGTTCATTATTACTGTAATGATGCCAACAACAATGCTAACATGAAATCGACACATGTCCGTTATATAGTCACATATAACGACACTATTGTTAAAAAAAGCTGGCAATGAAAGGGACGGCTCGAGAGGCTTTACTCTCTCTCCAATCTCTCTGTTCCATTCATTGATTTTTTGTTAAATAATAATATTTTAATTATTATAAAAATGTTAAATAAATTACTAATATAATCCAAGAGTTTCTGGTTGAAAGCTGCCAGCTCAGTTTCCCACCAAGTGAGAGGCTCACTGTCTACCCGCTCTCTAAATCTGACACAAACACCCTTACCCATGCCCATTAAGTAGCATCAATCACCCATCATCAGTCACCACCTAAAATCTGTTCAAAGATCTAGTGCCAGCCATTGCCATCTTGGCCTTAACTTGTATGACAGTCGACCATGCACGGCACTGGCGACCGGTGTCCGTCATAAAGACCGAACAGCTCGTGGTTTGGCTGGGGCCACGACATCCATGTTGGCAGGCCGTCTCAGTATCCAACCAATGGATCAACTGTTCACGAGTAATTATAGAATAATTTTTTAAAAAAAATATAATTAATAAGCAGTGATATCATTTTTGTATAATTTTATTTTAAAAAAATATTAGATAAAATGAAAATATAATATATCACCGCTTATTAATTTTAAGTAAATGTTATAACATCATTTTTTTACTACTATAATTTATCACGAATTTCTTGGAGGGTGTGTGATTTTCCGAATTTTGCAGGACAAATATTTGTAGATAAGGCGGACGAACGTGTGATGATGTGTCTGGAATATATGGCTTCTCTAATTGTTCAACATTAATACGTGTAAATAATTACAATCCTGATAGGTAGTAGATACGAGGCCTACCTCACTCTCTCCACCTATTAATTGCTGGCCGACCCTCTCATTTTCATCGGTTCTACCGACGGAGCCACCACCGCCACGTTCCCTGCGGCCACCGCCATCTCCGCCTCCGCCGCTTTGGCCTCCTCCCTGAACTTCCTGTATATGTCGCTCCTGTAAAATTTCCTCGTCCTAAGAACCAAGACCAGCGAGACGAGGGTCCCGAACAATGTCACCGCCGTGATTATGAAGAACGAGAACTGGAAGCACTTCACGCCGGAGCAGTCGAGGGACTCGCCGTGCTTCCTCGTGAGGCCACGTGCCTCCATCTGTCGGAGGGCCTCCCGGTCGTAGAGGTGGCCGGTGACCCTCACGTTGAGGATGTAAAGCCCCACGGGGCTCGCTACTGACCCGAAGTTGTATAGTGTGGAGTAGTACTTGAGCCCGAAAAGCTCCGATATGATCGCGAAGAGGAGCGGCCACTGCGCTCCGAAGCAGAATCCGATTATTACAGAGGCCAAGTAGAGGCCGCTGGGGACGTCAAAAGCGATGAGGAGGTGGCCGGCGCAGGAGATGAGGAGGATGATCGTCAGCATGAGCGGCCGTGGGAACTTGTACTTGGCCAGGACGATCTCCGACACGAATCCGGCCGCCACCCGGCCCAAGTAGTTCCATATGCTAACCAAAGTCACGAATGTGCCGATGCTTTGCTTCGGATACTTGAGCGAGATCCCGATCTGGCCTAGGTTGTCGATCGCTGTTAGGGTTCCGCCGACTCCGCACATGCTCGCGATGAATAGGATCAGCATATCGATGCTGAATAGCGCCTGGAGGATCGTGTAGTCCTCTCCCCTTGCCGGCGGCCGGAACGCCGTCCGCCAGCATGAGGGTGCCTTCTCCAACTCCAGTTCTGGCTTCGGCAAGGCCACCGGAGGCTCCGGTGGTTTCAGGCTCTCGGTGGTGATGCTGAGCTGCGAATTAGTGCTGCTTAGGGTTTGCCTCTTTTTGACCCAGATTTTATACTCTTCGATTACAACGATGAGGAGAGGAAGGAAGAGTAAGAACATGACACCGGCGACGCTGGCGCCATAGCCAGCCCTAGGGAAGTTATCATTCCCGATTTGCTTCTCAGTGATGATCATGATCATGAGGAAGCCAGCGAGACCAAGGGAGATGTAGAGGAAGTTATAGAAGACCTTGACCTCGTTGGGCTGCCTGACTACCTTCATAATCCTAATGGTCCTTAGGAAGGCAAATGATATGGCTGCTGGGAGCCAGCCTATGAGCAAGATCAAGGCCTTTGTGTCATGGAAGTATAAGGCATAAAAGATCTGTGTTATGATGGCACCACTTAGCCCCACATAGCCTTTGAGGATCCCGAGCACCACCCCACGACTCTCAGGGAAGTTCTTGACGCAAGTGACAAGGGAGCCGGTGTTGGCGAATGCTTGGGAGTTTGCGCCGATGCAGATGTAGAGGCACATTTGCCAGACATCTGGCCTGGCCACCCGTTTAGTGACGGAGAGCCAGATCATGAGGTAGCCCAAGAGGTTGAGAACGGACCCGATTGAGAGGACGACCCACGGAGGGGTGACCTCGTTGATGAGGCCCGAGAGGACGCCAACGTTGCTGCCCACGTCCTTGAAGAAGCTTAGTAGGTTTAGGGTCGTTTGGTCGTAGCCGAGGGCCGACTTTATGTCCTGCGAGTAGAGGCCGAACATGTACGTTGCCCCGGCTGCGGCCATGATGAGAAAGGAGGCGAAGACCATGAACCACCGGCCCGTTACGACCTGCCTGGCCAGGCTACTCATGTCGGACATACCCATCATAGGGCCGCTGCCGCTGCCGGTGCTAATTCTTGCCACCACCATTGTTTTAACAACTTATCCCTCTGTAAACAGGGCAGGAGGTAGAACTAGAACCAGAACTAGAGAGGGTGGTGTGATATGGGGAGCTGGCATTTGCCAAGTATATATAGGCAAGTAATGGCTTCTGACTACGGATGGGAATAGTGGAAAATTGGATCCCGATTTCAGGTTAAGTCCAAGAGAGCATACCCATATTTCAACTAGTGGGCTTAAGCATCAATAGTGCGCATAGGTGTGGGCCACACTCCTGCGTTGAGGTCAGATTAAATGAAGAAAGACGTGTGTATGGCTGTGAAAGTCCCATATCCCTCTAGTCTAGTTGACCACTTCTGGCCCCCTTTAGGTCTGTAGGTGACGGGGCCCTGACACTGACAGTGCCCCCTTGGCTCGGTATCTTATTATAGTATGTTCTTAATTTTGCCAAGCATAATCAGAAAGTTATAACACATATATGACATAGAGCAACAAATCCGAGTAAATTCTAGTTCTCCTTAATGAGTGTAAGGGGTAAGTGGTGATATTTTATATTGTTATAATGTCATAATATTTTTACTTATACTTAATATGGGATAATTAATTATTGATAAATAATATTTTCTTAAAATTAATAATATAAGTAAAAATATTTTTGAGGCATTGAAGGGGGGTAATTACCCAACAAAAAAAACTAAAAATAATACTTTAAATCATATTGAAAAATAATTAACCCTATGTTTAGATTTTAGACAGGAAATTGCTATATCAACCTATTGATTTCATGTGATCTCTCTTGGCTATTAACTGTATTGAATTAAATATACCTTTTATAGAGAATAGCATTACAGCATGGACTATCTTAATGGGTTCAATCTGTCCCTTCCAACATGTGAAATATTGCCTGGTGGGAGGCTTCAGGTACTGAGTGGTCGCCGGAGGAGCTTGTCGTGTTGCCGGATAAGTATGAAAAGGGTCGTGGATGGAGCTTGTCGTGTTGCCAGACAAGTATGAAAGGGTCGTCGGAGGAGAAGCTTTTCCGGCGGCTGTCGGAGAATGTTCCTTCACATGATAATTATACACTAGTGGTTCTTTCGGATTCATCGTGACGAAGTTAAGGCTACTGAATATATTTTATTTTTAAAAAAAACTTTAATGCGCCATATCAGTTTCAATGACAAAAAAGAAGACAATGGGCAGATTTTGATGTAATAGTAAAAGCTCAAAGTAAATTCATAATAAAATAACAAAAAATATATGTATATAAATTTATATATATATATATTCCAAAATTTGGACTTCATATGTTTTCGTTAGACTATTAAATCATGAATGCGAGTGGTTGTCCAGTGGAAAAGATGGCTTCATTAGTCAACACCGTGGCAGGAATTTTAAGTAAAAGCGGATAAAGGCAAACTCCCACAAGTCAAAGGTTTCCATTCCCATGTCCACTTCCTCCTCCTCCTCTTCTTCTTCTTCCTCCTCGCCCTTAAATTGGATTTGAGTGTCTGGCCAAATGTGTGATGTCAAAAAAGTCTGATTTGCATACTATGATGGATTCTAAAGCTCATGATAAGCGGCCTTATACGGTCATCATACACTGTTGCAGGTGCCATACATTTAAAAGAGCTGCTATATTTTGCTTGTATGCTTACATGTGAGTACTCCATGTTGTTAAATGGTATTGCAGGTGGTACGTACTCCCTAGCACCAGCAGTTTTCATGTTGCTGAGTTGGGAGGAGGAGGATGATGGTGACTGATATGATGCGATCATAAGAGGTATGGGATCTATGCCGTCTCTAGATTGGGGTTGCAAGCCAATTAAGCAGATATCCATAACTCATTTTTCTAAAGTTTATGAGCCTAACTTATTAAAGCTTATAAAATTTTATATATGTTTGTGAGAATTAAAATTATAATTAAAAATGAGTTATCAAAATAAGGATTTGTAAGTTTACCAGATTTTATATCAAAATATTTTACTATTGTTTTTAATTTTATCATTCATTTTCTCTCTATTTTCTTATACATAAAATTGATTCTCATATACTATTTTTACAGATAAAATAAAATTTAATAAATTATAGAATATGAAACATAATTACAGTATAATAGTATAATTTTAACTACCACTTTAATTTGTAATATAAGCTTCAATATTATATTCAACTCATAAATAATCACTATGGGACTAGTAACAAGGTCTCGTTAAAATTATGAATTTGATATAAACATTATATTAATGAAATACAAAATTATGAATTTGTAAAATTTGAGTACTTTATATATATTTAATAAAATATTTATATTTTGTGATATTTTTACAATTAACGAAGAGCAACATTGTTTTTTTTTTTTGAGTAATTTATTTAACTTTGTATATGGAGAAATTAATTAGTTAAATAATAATTTTGGTAGGATTGATAAAGGGATGGTCGGTAATAATGGAAAAGTCAGGAAAGAGATGTCGGTGATAAAACCTAAGCTTTTGGGCAATAAGTGGGAAAAGTCTCAAGAGTCACATCTGCTTTCAAGTGTATAGATTATCATGTTTTTCAATAAAATTATTTAAATTAATATGTTCTAATTACTTTCTACATAAAATAATAAAATAAATTGCTACTCATTCATATTCATTTAAAATATTAATTTATATTAATATTATATATATTTATAACACTATAATATTTTAAATTAATATGAAATTAGACTCTTATGCTACATAATTAAGGCTTTTGCTAGTTTGACAATGATGTATTAAGATGCAGCTAGAACGTAAATCAATCATCATCGGTAATAAGTATGCATTAAACATACTTAGCCATAATTATTTACTTAGATTATAAGCCCCATTTTTAATATTTATTATTTTTTAGGCTTAAATGCACTTAAGGTACCCACGGGACCACGACAAGAGGGCGCTGACCTTCATACATCAGCACGAGGCAGCCCAGAACAAGTCCACGAAGAATGTCGACTAGATAAGTCATTGGGTCTCATGGCCCTAAGCTATATTGCTTAGCGAAGGCAAATGGGTTCAGTGTGCACTTAATATCTCTCACTATCTTTGTAGATGTTAGTCACTCAATATTATTTTATACTAGTTTAATTATTAAATTTCTAATTTTTTTAAAAATGTAATAATTATTATACAAGATAATGATGCACACCTACTTATTTAAAAGTATTATTGGTAAATATTATGATTTTATAAATAATATAATTTTAATTTTAAATTTTAAACTTGTATTTAATAATAATATACTAATGGATTATAATTATTCATTTATGTTCCATAGGATAAAAATAACTTATAGTTAAATATTTTTCCATTATAAATAAATAGTCGAGTTTTTTATTAGTAAATAATGTATTTAAAAATTATTAATGATAAGTATTAAATAATTTTAAATACTTTATTTATATAATATTTATTTTATTTTAAAATATATTTTTTAATAATTATTTTAATTTAAATCGATATAATTTATATAATTATACTTTTTTGGGTATGATATATCTGATAATAAATTTATGGGATATTTAATTAGAGAGTTTATTCTTTGTATATTTACTAAATATTCATCATTATTTTATTATATATTTTATTTTTAAATTTTTTCCATGTAAATAATTTATTTTCATGATTTAAGAATTAATATAATTCAATATTAAATAATATATAAACTATAATATATATATATATATTTTTATATAATTATATTACACAAATTTTATATTAAATTAGATGGATAATAAACTATATTATTGAACAAATATAAATTTAATATCTAAATTATTAAAAAATAATATTGATGGACAATAAAGTGCTAAACAATAGTTGATTCTATTGAATGTGAAGCGAGTGATTTGTAGAGAAACTGAGTGATGAGTTTGGAGAATCACTTCTAAATCAGCCGTTTGTATAGAAAAAAATATAAATAATTAAAAGTATAAATATATTATTATATTATTAATTAAATATTTTTAAATATCATGCTATCTAATTTCTAATACCATATACAATTATATAAAACATCACTTAGTTTTATATCTTGTATCATCATACATGAGTATACATATGTATATTACACATATTTTAACTATAAAAAAATAAAATTTAGATTAATAATAACATAATATATAACATAAAGAATATTATATGTTTATTTAAAATATAAAATTCAAATATATTTAATATAAAACAAACACTTTTAATGTAGTGCACAACACCACTCTTAGTATATTAGGATGTTTAATAAGATAAAATAAATAAATATTACTCAAATACTTTTAATTAATAACTAAAATTTTTAAATAAAAATATACCTATTCTTACTTCATGTACATTCATTGAAAATTTTTATTAAAATATTCATTATTCTCTGAAATTGTTTGAATTACAGTACTTATATTTTTATCAACTTTAACCTATTTTACCTTTTTTCCTTTCACATATTTTCTTTCAAATTCAATTTATTTATCTTCTAAATTATTTCTATGAATTCTTCAAGAATGGTAGAATATTAATTATATCTCATCTCATTTTAAGTTTTAGCATGCTCACTACTCTTTCTATCCTTTCCATATAATACCAAATTGACTTATAATAAGAATGTTTCTACTCTCAAGAAAATAATTAAATACATATAATTACAATAATAAAATATAAATAACAAAATTTTTAATAGAGTACAAAATAATATCATTAACTCATTTAGATTTTTCCAAACTTGAGATCCAACCTCCCACTAGTTGAATTTTATTAAAATTAACTCACTTTAAAAATATCAAAATATTTTAAAAAATATTATTTTAACACGTTTAAATGATTTTTAATTTTAAATTTATTTATGTTGATACAATAATACATTTATAAGAGTATCATCTATTTTAGTAATTCAACACTACGTTTAACATGATGACTCATTACTCATTATTTTTATCATTAATCTACAACAATATTACTTGTAAATAGTATAAATTAAATATTTTAATATCAAAATATAATGATAATATAATATGAATATACCCTACAAAATTATCAAGCATTCTATTTATAATAGTTTTAATTATCTCTTTTTTTATGTTTAAAATAAGAGAAACACAATTTTAACGATCATATTTTTGAAAAATCATCTAAATATTAAATGAACAAATGAAATTAGTCATTGCAGTTTATTTTTTTATATGTAATAATAAGCTCAAAATCTATATATAAAAATGTAATACACATCATATGCATATAATAATATATAAATATAATATATCAAAATATTAATATATTTAAAAATAATAACTAAATATAAAATATAAACTTAGCATATAAACACGGAGAATAACTAATCTATAATACATAAAAATAATAAATATAAACGGATTATCTAGAATATATTATATAAAAAAATATTAAATATAAATATTTGTAGATAAAATAAAAAAACTTTAAATACATTTCAAGAATAGTTAACTAAATTTATTTAATTAAAAATTAAAAGAAAAAGAAAGTAAATAGACTTATTTCTTCATTTTACAGTCTTAGGCTTCCATAATGAATTAAGTATATACAAGCATTGGATTTAGGTTGTCTGGGTTACTCACTAGTAAAATAGGGGAATCCGGGTCGCGTAAATAAGATAACATGCGTGTGTGGTTGCACTTGTCATGCATGCGTTCGTTCGGTGTGCACTGTAGCGAACTAATTTCTGATGAATTTCTCAATTAATTCGGTGATTTTTTGCCCGGTTCACCGTGTTTCCGACCGGTTCTTAAGAAAATAAAAATATAAAAAACTCTTAATTTAGTCGATCCCATTATCCAGTTCAATTCATACTAGTTATTGAATTGAGATTTTCCGGTTTTACAAATGGTGTCAAACACTTCTTAGGTTGTTGGGATCGGTGTCGGGCAGAGGTAAGGAAAGAAAGTCAACCTTCATACGCGCATAATAACAATAAAATCACTAAGTTTGGTGGTAGGAGAATGAAGAATTTTTACTAAAAAATCTCTAGTGTTAGAATGTCACCGAAAAGTCTCTCTCTCAATTTCAGAATGAAATTTGAACATTTGAGGAGAAGATAATCCAATTGCTCATGTGGAGAGATAGGTGGATGAGTTGTTAGTTCAATTATAATTTTTGTTGTGTAGGATTTTATCAAAATTTCTAGTTTTCTAAGCAATTTCGTTCGATGAGGGAAAAATCTGTGAAAAAGTGAGTGAAGGGTCAAACTGGATCACCCATTCGGGCGAGGAAGACAACGTGCGTGTGGTGCACATGCGATGCACGACCGATTTGTATTTTAGCAAACCGATTTCTAACAAATAAATTAATTAGTTCAGTCAATTTTATTTTTTCCTTGATTGATTGTCTCAAATTCCACAATTTCTTAGTCCAATTCATTTTTATAAAATTTATGTAACCAATTCCCTACAATTTGGTGTGAAAGTTTTCCATTTTCCCATTTTTAAGACTATTTGGAAATTTTGTAGAGTTTAATCTAGCAATTAAGTAAAGAACACGTCAAATTTTACATAGAGTTTTACCTAGTCATGAAGCCCAATTCGAGATAAGTGAAATTTTTAACAATATGTACCATTTGATCGATTATGTTATTTATTCACATTTTTATAAATTTTAAAGTAATTGTCTATTTACAAAAAATCTTAGAAAATATATATAAATTTATACCGAAGAATTAATTATGAAAAATACCCAAACATTTAGAAAATGGGTCGAGGCTTGCCCATGTTTAAGAAAGAGTGTTACGACCCAAATTTAAAAAAGAGGGCTATTGTTCATCTTTTATAAAAGAATGGGTAAAGACCCAATATTTTAGAAACAAAATTATAATGTGGGCTAAGACGCATAAATTTTAAAAGATGGGTTATAATCTTATTGTTTAAAATGGGTCATGACCCAATCTACTTTCAAAGAGGGAAGGATAGTGATGCTATATTGTAAATAAGGGGGTGTTATTTGACTTAGAGTAGTTTTAGTCATAGTGAATAGTTCAAATCTATGTTGATCTCGAGTAGGTTGAGTAGGACAAATTTTTTTTAGAATGGAAAAAAATATCTAGTTGGTTATTGTGATACACTTATTTCTCATACTAGTTAGTTATCATGATAGTCTCATTTCTAAGACGTGTGGTTAGTAAAACCTCTGAAACACGTTGTCTAATTATACTAAATGGTTAAATTGTGTGATTAAGCTATTGTCCCGAAGTTGGGTCGTCGAACTCATTGGGCTGGTAGCACCAAAGATAAAGGTCTCACTTAAAAAACTATTGTTTGTGCATGTTAAAATACGGAACTATTGAGGTGCCTAATATGGAGTAGTGTTAGTTCTAAGTGCTGCTGGAAGGCTTGAGGAGCATAAGGGAAGATTTGTCATGCTAGTATGTTAAAAAGCTCTCGGAGCTTCATGCTCATTGAGACCAAGGATGAATGGGGAAAGGTCTCATCCCACTTTAACAGACACGAAGTGTCATGCCCCGACCCAGTTTGGTCGGATCCCCATGATCAACCCACCTCTCTCTCTTGGTTCAAGAGGGGTTCTCCCCATGACCCAATTCTTTAATCAAGAGTAGACAAACATAATTTTAACCATGTTCCATGTAATAGCATAAATTAATAAAAATACAAGCTTAAAAGAACTTTTAAGCACACCTGATAGAGGGTTGATCCTGGTGTTATCTTTAGTCATTTTTCCCTATTCCTAAAAATTTATATAAAAGAGGGATGCGTTTCTACAACTAAGTGAATGAGTGTTGGGAGTGAGTTTTCATAAACAAAACAATTTTAATCAGAGTGTGTCAAACTCCTTATTTCCTTTAAAAATATTCTTTCCTCAAATTTCGGTTATCAAAACCCTTTTTCCTCATTTTTCACATTAGGTGTGTTTAACAGTCAACACACACCCTTCATCAAGAAGGGATCACACATTCGCAGCGCAGCCCATCAACTGCACCTACTTGTGTCACAGAGCGACATTATCGACCACCAAGATAGAAGCCCATCCACTTCTACCCTGGGTCTGAGTAGATGTTCGTGACATCGACCCTCAAACCTGATAACAACTCTATGTTCATATGAGGATAGAGACCTCATTCCGACCTCACTCCGGTCTCATACGCATGAAGCTACGTTGAGCTTCCCTGACTACTGGCACGACAAACTGCCCTTATCTCCACCATGTTGTCCAGTAGCCCTTAGGATGCATCACTACCCCTCATGGGCATCTTAATGGTCCTGAACCTCAAGTGCATGCATAAACAATAGTTTTTTCATGTAGCCATTTATCTTTAATGCCAGTGGTCCAACGGCACAGACCCTCAACCCGACCTAGAGCTGTTTATCTAGGCCAATCCGTCAATCTAGCCTTGATGCACTACCGCCAGTCCATCGAGTATGTTGGTCCTGTCTTGGTACCATGGCGAAATCATATATCCATTTCATTAAGAGTTTTCATGACTTTCATATCTCATGTTTGTTTACGAGCTCCTACTCGTGCCCACTGGCCTTGGGCCCACTGTAAGTGATTTTCCAAAACCGGGCATTTTAGCCCCACAAGTTCAAAACTGAGGCCTCTAGCCTATCTGAGTTGTTCTAGCTCCCGTCAATAAGGTCTCCAAAAAAGTTTAAGCATCGGTACACAGTCAAGGGAGAACACTTCTTACAAAGTATATTTTCACGTCATCACACCAATCGAGTGTGATGATATCTCTTCTTACAACCGGCAATCAGGTTTCTCTTTCCTTCCAGGAAGTACATCATATCAACCTGTATGATCTCTACTTACAACCGGTAAGTAGGTTTTGGCTTTGATTCGCACATCACTCCAACCAGGTGTGATGTCAAAATTACACATATAAGTGGTTTTTCATTTCTAAATTACTCATCATTCCAACCGAGTATTATGTACATAAGCCCACTCACCCGATAATAGTGGTGTATTCCTTCCAAGTCAGTTTTTTCCTCCACGCTATCTTATCCTCATTGGCATTCCAGTCTTTCGTGTTCCTACACAATTTAGGCACTCTCATCTATTATAGTTTGGCATAACAACCTTTGTTTCTCACATATGAGCAACTAGGCTCAAAAGTTGTTAGTTAATTACACTTAGGTCCCTAAAGTTCATTTTCCTTAACTTTAGGTCCTTATTGCTAACTTTTTCCCAAATTGAGTCCTGAAACTTCCAAAAATTTACTTTAGGTCCTCAATTTACTCAAAACTGTTTAAGGGGTTCAAGTTTTTCCAAATTTCCAATTTGGCCCCCAACTTTTTAAAAATTACCATTTTGCCCCTACATTCCAAAAATGGTAATTGGACCCCCAATTATTTCAAAAATTAACCAATTGGTCCTCCAACATTTTTTTAATGGCCAATTGGCTCTTAATTTTGGGAAATTTCAAAATGGTCCCTCAATTTTATGAAATCCCCAAATTTCTCCCTTTGAAACTAGTCGGATATGGTTTCATCAAATTGACCATTCAATCGAGTTTAATTGCTACAATAGGAGGTGTAAATCAGTTGTTACACTTCCACACAATTCAATTGAGCTTTGAATCGCATGAATTGAGGCCGAAATGAGCCAACAAAGCTTTGTTGAAAAACTGTGCTTAGAGAGAGAAAGCTTCGAAAGCTTACTGTTAGAGGTGTGGCGGTCCGAGCTTTCTATCTGAGCAGGTAGCTCTCGTCCTGAGTTTACTCCTAGGATCAATAATCGATACAATTCACCCCAAATTGAGGGAGAATTTTGTCAGTAAATTTTTACAGTTTCTCTCTGTAATACCGACCGCAAATGATAGAGGGTGGTCGAATTGGCTTACCTTTCAAATTTGTTACGGTCATGTGAGGGTCGTGGGAGTATCGGGAGGGCTTGGATTGGGCGGAGGAGGGCTGCATTTGGTCGATTTTAGCTCGGCCAAAACAGGGCATGTAAACCCCGCACATTTGAGTTAAGGAAAACCGGGAAAAGAACCGGTCAAACCGAATAAGAAAACCAAACTGGTTTACATTTGGGAATAAGCAATATGAAAATTTACTACTTTCGGGTGATCCAAAGGGTTCATTAAACCTTGGAAAAGAAACTTAAGATAAACTATAAAACAAAAACCAAATTAGTTCAAGTGAACTAGATTCCATAATAACTTCAAAGTTAAATTATTGGAATTAATACAAATAATTTAATACCAAAATTAAATTATTAGAATTAATACTGAAATTAAATTATTGAAATTAATACCAATAATTTATGGCAATATTAATACTAGCAATAAATCTCGCCCATTTAATACACGGGTTTTACGCATATATAAAGAGGTCGTCCCCATTTCATTCTCCTCACACCTTAACACTTCTCTCTCTTTCTCTCTACTGCTCCATTTCTCGGTAAAGCTCGAACCAGAGCTTCGACTTGAACAAAGGTCGGGCTCTTTAGAACCAGGGAGAAGATAGCTATCTGATAGTAAACTCCAGTCAATCCGAGAATCGTTGGAGAAACGCTGACATGATGGAATAGTGAAGCAACTCCGGCGGACCGAAGCTACCCTATTTCGGCCAAGCTGAAATTGGCCATTTCAAGCCCTCCTCAGGCCAAACCAAGCCCTCCCAACACTTCCTCAGCCTTTCTACGACCGAATTAGGACTGAAAGGTAAGCCAATTCGGCTCCCAATTTTTTATCGGTGTTAGAGAGAGAGTCGACCGAATTTCAATGATGAAATTCTAATCCAATTTTGCATCAATTGATGCAATTCTTGATTCTAGGATGAACCTCAGAACGAGACCTATTTGAGCTCGAACCGTCGTGCCCAGATCGAAAGCTCGAACCGTCGTGCCTTCACTAGTGAGTAATCGAAGCTTTCTCTCTCTACAGTCTGTTTTCCATTTGAGCTCGTTTCGACGTTAAAATTTGTGATTCAAAGTTTCTTAGAATCGTATGAACATGCAGAAACTCAATTTCAACTCCAATTTCAATAATTAGAAGTGTTTGATCAGTCAATTTGATAAATCAAATTCGGTAGTGTTGAAGAGTTAAAATTGGGGGAAATTTTGGGGATTTTTGAAATTCAAAGGGCCAAAATACAATTTTATGAAATTGAGGGTCAATTGGGCATGAAAATAATGTTGGAGGACCAATTGAGGAATTTTGGAATTTTTGGGGCAAAACTTACCATTTTTGTTAAGGAAGAAGGGCAAACTAGTAATTTTGGAAAAGTTGGAGGACCAAATTGGAAATTTGGGAAATTAATCCCCTTTTTGTGAAATGGAATAAATTGAGGTTCTATGATAAATTTTAGAAGTTACAGGACTCAATTTGAGGAAAAACCGACATTAGGGACTTAAAGTTAAAGAGAAATAACTTTAGGGACCTAATTGCAAATAACTAAAAGTTTGGGTTTTCTCATTCATTGGAAATGAATGAAGGTTGTTATGCCGAGTAATAATGAACAAGGTTGTTCATATCGTGTAGGAACGCGAAATACCGAGAACGCCAGTAAGGACAAGCTCGCGTAAATACAAAGAACCAGTCTAATGGAATTCACGACATTAACGGGTGAGTGGGTTTACTAACATCATATCCGGTTGGGATGATGAGCACAACTTAAAATTTAAAAACCACTTATCGGTTGTTAGTGGGTTTACTAACATCATACTCGGTTGGGATGATGAGCACAACTTAAAGATAAAAACCACTTACCGGTTGTTAGTGGAAATTTTATATCATACCCGGTAAGGAATTATAAGTACCTCGGTATAAAAATCCACTATTTAGTGGTATTTTAATCATCACCACTTAGAGAAAGTGATGTGAAAATTATGCAAAAAAAACTACTTACCAGTTGTAAGTAGACCATACCCGATTGGTATGATGAGACTTCCTCGAAGGAAGTTGAAAACCCGTTCATCGGTTATGAACGGAGATGTCCTTTTACCGGTTGGTATAATGGACTGTGAAAACCTATTTTGTCAGAAGTGTTCTCCCCTAACCGTGTGCCAATGCTTAAACTATTTGGGAGACCTTCTTGACGGGGGCTCGAATAGCTCTTACAGGTCGGGGGCCTCAATTTTGGAACTTGAGGGCTAAAATGCCTAGATTTTTTAAAATCTCGTACAGTGGGCCCAAGGCTAGTTGGCACGAGCTGGAGCTCATAAACAAACATGATATATGTGCCATAAAACTTAATAAGTGAATTGTTTGGCCATGGTACCAAGATAAGACCGACATGCTCAGTCAACTAGCAGTAGTGCGACATGACAGGTCGACGGACTAGTCAAGACAAACGGCTACGGGTTGAGTTAAGGGTCGGGGCCGTTGGACTAGTGGCACCACAGATTATATGGCAATATAAGAAAACATTGTTTGTGCATGCACTCTGAGTACGGGATCATCAAGACACCCATGAGGGGTAGTGATGCTTCCTCAGGGCACTGGACGACCTGGTGGCTATAAGGGCAGTTTGTCGTTCTAGGTGTCTGTGCAAAATCTGGAGTAGCACCAAGCGCATTAGATCGGGGTTGGGACAAGATGAGGTCTCTGTCCTCATACGAACACGAAGAAGTGATTTCGGGATTGTGGGTCGGATGTCACGTACATCCACTCATTCCTAGGGTAGAAGTGGTTGTACTTCTATCCGGGTGGTAGGAAAAGTCGCTCTGAAGCCACTAGCGAGTTCAGTAGTGATACTGACTTGCGAATGTGTGTAACCTTCATGATGAAGGATGTGTGTTGGGTGATGACACACCGGTAACTAAGAAATAATGGAAAAACCCAAATTTTTAAATGAAGGAGTTTTTTTTAAAAGAAAGGAGTCTGGCACACTCCATATAAATGTTTTTCTTAAAAGTTAAAAGTAGACCTTTGAAAACCTATTCACTGAGTA
Organism: Trapa incisa; assembly: GCA_030064435.1. NCBI lineage: Eukaryota > Viridiplantae > Streptophyta > Magnoliopsida > Myrtales > Lythraceae > Trapa > Trapa incisa. The sequence goes on from CM057765.1 coordinate 7,634,540, forward strand.
GTCGTACTCACCCCCTCCCTTATATCTCTTTCAGGAAATCCCGGAAGGCCTACCTTGAAATACCATCAACTAAGATGCCGGTAAGACAGGTATGTAAAGTTATAAATTTCATGCAGTTTTGATTATGCTATTCCAGGAAAAAGGTGCAGGTTAAAGGACACCTTACTCTTTATAGTTTACAATAAGGGGGAACCCCTTAATAACCGGGAGAGTGGCGGGTTGATCACGGAGATCCGACCAAACCGGATCGGGGCGTGACAGGGCAACTTCGGTCCATCGTAGCTGATTCACTATTTGATTCCGCTGGCACTTCCCTAGCGGTCCTCATATCAAACAGAGGTTACTATCAGATAGTTGACTTCACCCAGAGTCTAAAGAACCTGACCTTGCCTTCTAATGCTAAAAAAAATGTCAATGTCGGAGCTTTGGTTCGAGCTTCACCGGAAAATGGAGCAAATGAGAGATAATGGAGATTTTAGATGTGAGGATGATGAATGGAGAGGAGCTCTTTATATAGGGAGCTCGAAGACTCTATGCCCGACCGATTAGCATCTTGGTCAAGCTCATTCATGACCTAAAATGCCCTTAACAAAGGCGTTTCATCTTCGTCGGCGCTGTCCATGAATAGTGTCATCATCTGAAGGAAGAAGATGACACTGTTCTGAACCGGAGCGGATCGGTTAGACCGGGTTCAATGCTTAAATCGGTCGGTTCATGCCTAATTCGACCGATTTTCTCAAAATTAAAAATTTCTAAATTCATTCTCTATCCAATGGTGGCTTCAATTCCCCAATTTGAATATTTTAAACTACCTAGAGAAAAAATAAATTAAGCAATTGGTTCAATGATGGTTCAAATCGGTTCAATCCAATTCACCTGAACCAGTATGATTTTCTCTTCCAATTTATCCCAAAGTTCTTTTCCATTGTTTTATGACTATTTGGGTCACTCAAAATTTGTAAATGTCCCAATTTGCCCTTTCTCTATCGGTTGTAGTTGGTAAATCGGTTCGGTTTTCTCCCTTGGGCTTACCGATTCTTTCCCCGGTTTTCTTATCTTTAAGGGACGGGGTTTACACAAAGGCTCAATTTAAGTCTAGGGGGTGGGCAATAGTGCTTACTAGACTTATGGTAGAAAGTGTAGCTTTCTACTAGGGTGGTCGGTAAAGTCACTGAGGGTAATAAGTGGAATAGTGAGAGACTGTTATACGAAAATATGATCCATTTGATGATAAATTGTGTGTGCTTTATTGTTAAAATACATGAAAGAGAAATGTACAATTAACGATAAAAGGAGTATGGAGGTTTAATTACCCAAGAACAAGTATGGAGGTTTAATTATTCAAGAACGAGTATGGAGATATAATGTACAATCCCTACCCTTATTCTATTTTTACTACTTGCTTATTGAGTTGAAGAATACACCCCTCTTACTTAATCCCCTTTTAGGAAAATATAAAGAGCAACGCGGATAAAGAGTATATCATTTGATAAGTGTTATGAAATAATCATATTACGGTATGTTTTATAGAAAAATATATTTTTATAAATTATTTTAAAATATTTTTTAAATTACGACTGATTCCTACCTATATCACACTGGTTGGTTAAGTAGGTCACATTTTATAGCAAGTTTGGTTATAGTGAGTAGTTCAAATTTATATTGATGTGAAGTAAGTTAAATAGGTCACTATTTTTTAGAATGAAAAAAAATCTAATTGGTTATGCTGATACTCTCATTTCTAAGATATGTTGTTGATAAAACCTTTGAAACACCATGTGTGATTATATTAAAATTAATTATATATAACTTACCGATAGTAAGATTTTAAAAGTAAAATCTTATTTAAGATAAAATATATTTTAAATATCTCGAATTTTGAATAATAATTAGCTTAAGAATATAAAAATTATATATTAATAATCTTTACTTATCATGCTTAAAATTCGCCCAACAACATTTTTTTCATTAATAATTCAAGAGCAGCTTTAGAGATATCGGATCTAACTAAATATTTGTCAATAAGTCTAGCTTAAAATATAATAATTACTAAAATAATTCTACTTATTATTACGATTATTTCCAAATTTATCAGTGAATTATTTTTTTATATTTTTATTAAATTTTTAAAAGTATTAATATTTATTTTAAGTCTGCAATGAAAGAGACGGCTCAAGAGGCTTTACTTTCTCTACAAACTCTGTTCCAGATGCTCACGTGGTCATGAATTATAAAGTTCATTGATTTTTTGTTAAATAATAATATTTTAATTAGTATAAAAATGTTAAATAAATTACTAATATAATCCAAGAGTTTCTGGTTGAGAGCTGCCAGCTCGGTTTCCCTCCAAGTGAGAGGCTCACCGTCTAGCAATCAATCCTCTTCTCCTCAAGTAACATCATTCACCCATCACCAGTCACCACCTAAAATCTCACACACACAGCCTTACCTGATATGGCTTGTCTAATTTTTCAACATTAATACGTGTAAATAAGAGGCCCACCTCACTCTCCCCGCCTATTTATCAATTGCTGGCCGACCCTCTCATTTTCATGGGTTCCACCGAAGGAGCCACCACCGCCACGCTTCCCGCGGCGACCGGCACCGCCATCTCCGCCTCGGCCTCCTCCCTGAACTTCCTGTATATGTCGCTCCTGTAAAATTTCCTCGTCCTAAGAACCAAGACCAGCGAGACGAGGGTCCCGAACAACGTCACCGCCGTGATTATGAAGAACGAGAGCTGGAAGCACTTCACGCCCAAGCAGTACTTGAGCCCTAAAAGCTCCGATATGATCGCGAAGAGGAAAGGCCACTGCGCTCCGAAGCAGATGGGGACGTCAAAAGCGATGAGGAGGTGGCCGACGCAGGAGATGAGGAGGATGTCGTCAGCATGAGCGGGCGTGGAAACTTGTACTTGGCCAGGACGATCTCCGACACGAATCCGACCGCCACCCGGCCGAGGTAGTTCCATATGCTAACCAGCGTCACGAATGTGCCGATGCTTTGCTTCGGGTAGTTGAGCGAGATCCCGATCTGGCCTAGGTTGTCGATCGCTGTTAGGGTTCCGCCGACTCCGCACATGCTCGCGATGAATAGGATCAGCATATCGACGCTGAATAGCGCCTGCAAGATTGTGTAGTCCTCGCCCCTTGCCGGCCGCCGGAACGCCGTCCGCCAGCATGAGGGTGCCTTCTCCAACTCCGGTTCCGGCTTCGGCAAGGCCATCGGAGGCTCCGGTGGTTTCAGGCTCTCGGTGGTGATGCTGAGCGTGCTGTTTAGGGTTTGCCTCTTTTTGACCCAGATTTTATACTCTTCGATTACAACGATGAGGAGAGGAAGGAAGAGTAGGAACATGTCACCGGCGACGCTGGCGCCATAGCCAGCCCTAGGGAAGTTATCATTCCCGATTTGCTTCTCAGTGATGATCATGACCATGAGGAAGCCAGCGAGACCGAGGGAGATGTAGAGGAAGTTATAGAAGACCTTGACCTCATTGGGCTGCCTAACCACCTTCATGATCCTAATGGTCCTTAGGAAGGCAAATGATATGGCTGCTGGGAGCCAGCCTATGAGCAAGATCAAGGCCTTTGTGTCGTGGAAGTATAAGGCATCAAAGATATGTCTTATGATGACACCACTTAGTCCCACATAGCCTGTGAGGATCCCGAGCACCACCCCACGACTCCGAGGGAAGTTCTTGACGCAAGTGACAAGGGAGCCGGTGTTGGCGAATGCTTGGGAGTTTGCGCCGATGCAGATGTAGAGGCACATTTGCCAGACATTTGGCCTGGCCACCCGTTTAGTGACCGAGAGCCAGATCATGAGGTAGCCCAAGAGGTTGAGGACGGACCCGATTGAGAGGACGACCCATGGAGGGGTGACCTCGTTGATGAGGCCGGAGAGGATGCCAACGTTGCCGCCCACGTCCTTGAAGAAGCTTAGTAGGTTTAGGGTCGTTTGATCGTAGCCGAGGGCCGACTTTATGTCCTGCGAGTAGAGGCCGAACATGTAAGTTGCCCCGGCTGCGGCCATGATGAGAAAGGAGGCGAAGACCATGAACCACCGGCCCGTTACAACCTGCCTGGCCAGGCTACTCTTGTCGGACATACCCATCATAGGGCCGCTGCCGCTGCCTCTGCCGGTGCTAATTCTTGCCACCACCATTGTTTTAACAACTTATCCCTCTGTGAACAGGGCAGGAGGTAGAACTAGAACTAAAACTAGAACTAGAACTAGAACTAGAGAGGGTGGTGTGATATGGGGAACTGGCATTTTCCAAGTATATATATAGGTAAGTAATGGCTTTTGACTACGGATATTCCCAAAAGAGATAACCATATTTAAGTAGTTGGCTTAAGCATGAATAGTGGCATTTGGAGGGAGTAGGTGTGGCCACACTCGTGCCATTCGAGATTATTGATTGAGTGGGTCCGGTCTCGATAAAATAATATATAAACAATATATAGAATTGTATAATATTAATGAAATATAAAATTATGAATTAGTAAAATTTGAGTTCTTTATATATATTTAATAAAATATTTATATTTTGTAATATTTTTACAATTAATAATGGAAAAGTCATGAAAGAAATGTCGGTCATAAAGGGTGAGTTTTTTGGCAATAAGTGGGAAGTCATACAAGTAACATCTCCTTTCAAGTGTAAACTCTTCTAGATACCTTTCTATAGAGTATCATATTTTTCAATAAAAGTATTTAAATTAATATATTATAAATACTTTCTACATAAAATAATAAAATAAATTGCAACTCACTCATTTTTCATTTAAAATATTAACTTATATTAAATATTTTTATATATTTTTATAACACTATAATATTTTAAATTAATATGAAATTAGACTCATGCTACATAATTAAGGCTTTTGCTAGTTTGACAATGCTGTATTAAGATGCCGCTAGAGCTAGAACGTAAATCAATCACCATCCCTATGCATTAAACATATTTAGCCATAATCATTTACTTAGATTATAAGCCCCATTTTTAATATTTATTATTTTTTAGGCTTAAATGCACAGTATTAAGGCACCCACGACTACGACCACATGGCGCTGACCTGTATGCACAAGGCAGACCGGAACATGTCTAGGAAGAATGTCGACTAGCGGATAAGTCCTTGGATCTCATGGCCCTAAGCTATATTGCTTAGAGAAGGCAAATGGGTTGAGTATCCACTTAATACTTCTTACTAACTTTGTAGATATTAGTCACTCAATATTATTTTATATTAGTTTAATTATTAAATTTCTAATTTATTTAAAAATATAATAATTATTATTAAAGACAATTATGAACACGTACTAATTTAAAAGTATTATTGAGAAATATTATAATTTTTACATTTTTATAAATAATACAATTACAAATTTAATTTTTAATTTTAAATTTATAATTAATAATAATATAGTAAATGAGCACCCTAAGATATTTTTTCTTATTACTCGTATAAATCACGAGCTTATTTTTATTGATAATACATGATAGCATTATAAGTTAATAATGTATTAAATATATATATATATATATATTAAAATCATTAACAATAAGTATTAAATTTTTTAAATATTATAAATATATAATATTTTTTTTATTTTATCTAATTTAAAATTATATTTTTAATAATTATTTTAATTTAAATCGATATAATTTATATAATTATACTTTTTTAAGAATTATACGGTAGTAAATTTATGGGAAATTTAATTAGAGAGTTTGTTTTTTGTATATTTACTAAATATTCATATTTATTTTATTATATATTTTATTTTTAAAATTTATTTATGTAAATAATTTTTTTGCATGATTTAAGAATTAATATAATTTAATATTAAATAATATATAAACCATAATATATATATTGATATAAGTATATTAGCCAATTTTATATTAAATTAAATGGATAATAATCTATATTATTGAACAAATATAAATTTGATATCTAAATTATTAAAAATTAATATTGATGGAAGATAAAGTACTAAAGTTCGGTCACTATATATTTCTCAATTCTACCCTACTATTAGTGAAAGAGTGCATTAGCCTTATTTAGCCTTACTTTCGAAAAAATAATAGAGTTTATTTTTAAAATAATCTTTTAAATTGTAAGTTTAATAAATATTATGAAAAATGAAATTTGGTCAAAAAAACTCATGCCCTAATTTTATAAAAAAATTATGAAGTTTTGATGTGTTTTTCACTTTCCTCATTTTATTCATTTTCTCACATATTTCATTAATTAGCAAATTGATACTTACTTTGTACGTAAATAAGACTTAAAATGATGTAATTTTCTCATATTTAGTGGAAAAATAGTAAAAATGCATAATTGTCATTAATTTATAAGTTGCGTCTAAGATAAAAGTTAAAATTAGGGGAAAATATTATATTTATCTTGTATTTTATCCATGATGCTATAATAGATAATGATTTGGTATAATTTTCAAATTTAAGAATTATTGGAGGAGGGAGAGGAGGGGATGTTAAGAAATAACACAAATCATATTGAACAAGCTTCCAGATTTTAATAAGAAAAAAATGGCTGAAATTTTTAAAATAATTAAAATGTTATGTTATAGTAAATTTACACATAAATTAAAAAATTATTAAGGTATGGTTCTAATAAACATAATAATTCTAATAAAAAATAATATTATCTAAATATAATAATTTTTTTTATCAATTGCTATATTAGTTTATATTATAATTGGAATTTAACTTACATCTGATTTAATTTTACTTACTTATACTTTCGAATACTAATTTAATTTAAGTTAAATTTATCATTTTATCTAATATTTTTTATTTATATAATTATATTTTCATGTAAAAATACTTGCACAATCAATCAATTGTACCCAAATTCGAGTTTCAAATTGAAAAAAATTCTAAATATAAAAATCCAAATCTATGTATCTTCGGATAGTAATAAATGAAAAAAATTCTAAATATAAAAATCTAAATCTATGTATCTTCGAATAGTAAGAAATTAAACTCCGATCTTATAATTGGTGAATAGATCTGGAAAAAATCATGTAAGTATTAAAAACGTTTCTCATATTACTACATTAATAATATGTTTGGATTGAATGGTTTGAAATTATTTGGATTAGAGGTGAAGTGAGGGGCTTTGCAGTGAAAAGATGAAGTGATGGATTTGGATGGATTAGAGGTGGAGTGAGGGGTTTGGAGTGAAAAGATGAAGTTATGGATTTGGAGTTGTTAAAATTTTTTAATAATAAATTGAGGATAAGTGTGAAAATAATTATTAATAAAAAAATTAGAAAAATAAATTTATACTTTTAATTAAATTAAATAATTTATTAGCTATTATATATCATTAAATTATATTAAAAATATATTTTATAATAATTTTTTATTTATAATATTTGTATTATATAATTTTATATAAAATATTATTAATATATAAATTTATTTAAAATATATAAAAATAAATAAATAATATAATATAATATAAAAAAATAAATTAAGATATTAAAGTAATTTATTTAATAAATAACACAATCGCTCCAAATCTCTATATTTTTATCGTGTATCCTAGTTTAAATAAAAGAGTTTGGAGTTGAACCTCCCGTTCAACCCTCCACATCCCTCTAAATTCTTTTATTTTTTTTATCAAATTTTTTCTTTTTTTTTACTAAATGAGAATTTCTTCACTTTATAAATCACTTAATCCGAACATAGCATAATAGTAAAAATTTGTCTTATGAATATTAATCGAAACACTTGGTATCTTGGGAGAAATAAAGTTGGGAGCATAGTAAGAGAATGAATTGGTCCTATTTGGCAGTAAGAGGAAGATATGATTGTTTGTGGCTAATGTTGTTTATATAGTAAAGAGGTTGGTGTTGCTAAAAAGGAAGGAGACATTGCTCAAGAAGAAGACAAAGAGAGTGCATGATTTTAAATATTGAAAGTTTTAGACAGTAATTATTAAGCTATAAAAGTATATCCTATATTATAAATTTAATTATAATTTTTTTATGGTCACAGAACATAATTTGGTTTATGAGCAAAAAAACTAGTACAGTTTAGCTGGTGGTGTTGAATGGATACATCAAATAATTTTATACTATAGAGTTGTACTAACTCATTAGTCTTAAATTTATTTTTATTAAAATAATTTTATTTAATGTATTTATATGATATATTATAAAAAATAAATTCAGTAATATTAATTATGTGGATATTAATTTAATATTTTTTCATAATAATTAACTAAATAATTTAAACTTATTACCTATCCAATAATTTTTGGGTGGTGCCACCTCCATCCCATATTTTACGTGGAATAATCTCTATATTTTGTTATTTTATATGGTATTTTTGCATGAGAGTCCGGTAAGATTCACCGCATATCCCATGCTTAAAGTTTTTATCTGTAAATTAAGTCGTTAATGAATAAATTATTCGTTAATTGAACTAAAAAAAAATATATTTATATTTAAATTGAGATTTTATGCAAAATTTGCACATTATTTGGGATGTTAGTCTTATCAACTTCAAACAATTCCATAAACCGGTTCGGATATACCAAATCAGTTTTAAATTTTAAATCTAAAAAAGAAAAACATTTTTCTTCCCTAATTTTCTTTCAGTCTTCGAGGCAGTTTCCCAAATCCCTAACCTTTCCCCAAATATATCTCCCCTCGCTCAACGCCTGTGGCTGCACCATCGCCCCGTCGCGACAGCTCTGTATGCTATCTCCTATCGCGTTCTTGAGTTTTTATTATTTCATTGCATTGCGTTTGAATTGATCGATCTGCGAAATGGACTTGGAGCTGCTCTTCATAGATTTGGAAGCTAGATCCATTTTGCATTACGTGTCTATGCAGCTGCGTTAATGCATGCCCATTTTTATCGATTTCACTCCTTCTACCTGTACATGCAAGCGATTTTCCGTGATTGGTTTTGAATCCTCTGAAGTTCGCCCTTTTACATTCGAAATCTGTAGTCACGAGCAGTGGAATTTCATCGAGATTGTTGCTTCATTAGGTAAATTATGCTGATGGTTTACGGAGATTTTCAAATTTGATTTTCTTCGAATTAGCTCCAGAAAGTTATTGAGTAATAAAGCGATGCGAACATCCTCAACACTTTTTTTCAACTCGATCTATCGCTACTTTATTGCTGCGCCCTTTGTTTCTTGCTCTCCGTGAAAATTTCCGAAATTGATTGGATTGTGGCAGTTTGAATGAAATTAATGCTTGTAGTGGTAGGATTAGATTTGACTGTAAGGTGTTCTATTGATTGATTAGTTTGTCATGATTTTGGTCGGGTAAAATGGTTGCAGGTCTCAAGAAGTAACATTGTGGAATCATGGGTGGTGGATTTAGAGTGCTTCATCTTGTTAGGCCTTTCCTATCCTTCTTACCTGAGGTTCAGAGTGCTGACAGGAAGGTTCCCTTCCGTGAGAAGGTCATCTACACTGTGATTGCTCTCTTCATTTTCTTGGTGTGCAGTCAACTCCCTCTGTATGGCATACATTCCACAACTGGTGCAGATCCTTTCTACTGGATGAGGGTCATCCTCGCTTCTAACCGTGGAACAGTCATGGAGCTTGGTATTACTCCCATTGTCACATCAGGGATGGTGATGCAGCTCTTGGTTGGTTCAAAAATCATTGAAGTGGACAACAATGTCCGTGAGGATAGAGCACTTCTGTAAGCACCAATTTAGTGATAAAATGTCATGGTGTGAACTGATGCATGATTTTTGCACATCATTTTGTTATTCAAGCAAGGAAAAGGCAGCATTTTGGCCAAGAAATCACTGTTAATCACGTCTGCTATGGACATGGAGTATAAGGAAATATTAATCTTGGAAAATCGGTTTTTATGGTGCTGATTCAGCTTTTAGATAATTTCCTATGCAACTTATGAGCATGTCTTTTGTTTCTTTACTTATTAACAATGTGTTTGCTCCCTTTTTCCTCGTGCAGAAATGGAGCACAGAAATTGTTGGGCATTCTGATTGCCATTGGTGAGGCTGTGGCTTATGTTCTGTCAGGCATGTACGGGAGCGTTGGCCAACTTGGGGTTGGTAATGCTATTCTCATCATTGCTCAACTATTCTTTGCGGGAATCATTGTCATATGCTTGGATGAACTCCTTCAGAAAGGATACGGATTAGGCTCTGGAATATCCCTTTTCATTGCGACCAATATTTGGTGAGTTGCTTCAATCTCTGTAATTTTTACTTCTCCAAATATTTTTTGTTTATCATCTATTATGCCCTGCAGTATCTGCTTGCTAATCTTTTTTGCATAACCACACTTGCAAGAATTCAATAAATTTGCTGCCATCTTATTTCAAGACCAGTCTTTTTGAGCTGTTGGCTGGATAAACTCAATCAATAGAATGTCCTGAAAAAAAGAAAGTGAGCACTTACACTTTTCTGATTTATTGCAGTGAGAACATTATCTGGAAGGCATTTAGCCCAACTACAATCAATAGTGGACGGGGAGCTGAATTTGAAGGCGCAATAATTGCTCTTTTCCATCTTTTGATTACTCGTACTGACAAAGTCCGCGCCCTAAGGGAAGCATTTTACAGGCAAAATCTGCCAAATGTGACAAATCTTCTCGCAACAGTCCTTATTTTTGGAATTGTGAATTACTTCCAAGGGTTCCGTGTTGTTTTGCCTGTGAGGTCGAAGAATGCTCGAGGACAGCAGGGGTCTTATCCAATCAAGCTCTTCTATACATCTAACATGCCCATCATCCTGCAATCAGCTCTCGTCTCCAATGTTTACTTTATCTCACAGGTATGAAATTCATTTTTACCTGAGGAGTTGGTTTTAGTTCTTACTCTTAAAGCTTTATACACGCTTTCTGAATCCTTTCTCCCTATCTATGCAGTTGCTGTACAGGAAGTACAGTGGAAACTTTCTTGTCAACCTTTTGGGAAAATGGAAGGAGTCAGAGTATTCTGGCGGTCAATTTATCCCTGTTGGTGGCATTGCCTATTATATCACTGCACCATCAAGGTGATCTTGTTTTATTTTCTCTTAGTCGTGCTGTTTGCTATATGTGGCTCTTTCTTTCCATTCTCTGCTCTTTACTTGCTGTGCAGCTACTCACCAATTTTGTTCACTGTGTCTTACAGTGTAGCTGATATGGTGGCCAATCCATTCCATGCACTTTTTTATATTGTGTTTATGCTTGGTGCCTGTGCTCTATTCTCGAAAACTTGGATTGAAGTTTCTGGATCCTCTGCTAGAGATGTAGCCAAGCAGCTCAAGGTATCAATTCACCACGTTTTCTCTTTGTGACACAAAGGTGCCTTTAGGTTTAAGTTAGGGTGTGATGTTCTGCCAATTTATTCAGTAAGACATTAGAGTAATTAGTCTGTGTCTGGAGAAACATACCATCCATCAGTTTTTAAAAGCATGTAAGCAAGTCAGATACTATATTTTTTGCATTTCTGGATGCATTTGCATGCAAAAACTGCTTTTTTCTTCTCTGTAGATAATTTTGGCACATTCATTGCATATTTTAGATTAATCTAGGGGCTTGTTATAGAAGAACCTGAGTTTTTTGCTGGATTGCAATTTCAAGAACACTCTGTGAGTTCTTATCACTCCCTCTCTCTTGCTTGAATATTGCAGGAACAACAAATGGTGATGCCCGGCCACCGAGATTCCAACTTGTACAAGGAGCTCAACCGCTACATCCCCACTGCTGCTGCATTTGGTGGAATGTGCATCGGCGCTCTGACTGTGTTGGCAGATCTCATGGGAGCGATTGGCTCTGGGACAGGAATCCTGCTCGCAGTCACAATCATCTACCAGTACTTTGAGACCTTTGAGAAGGAAAAAGCCAGTGAACTGGGCTTCTTTGGTTTTTAATTTCTCCACCTAGGACACTATCAAGGAAAAGGTGTTCGGGAGGTTGAAAGGTCCGAAGTAGTAAGTTTTGGGACTCATTCGACTCCATACGAAATGTAGACTCCATCAGTATGATGAAACTATAGTAAGCTGCTTTTGCCTGTTTACCTTTACAATTAGACCTGCCAGAATTGGGAAAAATGTTCTTATCTAGAGATGATGCTCAGTTGATTGGATCTGAAGTTTCTTTGAATTTCCCCTGTATGGATTAAGTATATGTTTGTCTCAGTAACTATGCGACAAGGTGACTAAATCATGGCCAGATTGAACTGTGGGTGCTTTCTTTGTGTCTTGGACATGGAATTGGTGGTGGATCTACCATTTAATATGGTTGACCTCTTGGTTGAAACGTACTGCATATTACATTGTATATTCTATTCATTGAATGGTTGCTTCAAAAGTTGCTCATGGACGAGTGCTGGAGTGTTGGAAAGTTGTTCGTGGACGAGTGGTGGAGTGTTGCATTCCATTCGAAAGGAAACTTCTCCTCGAGTCCCAGCCATCTATGACGAAGGGAAAGAAAGGCTTCAATGGCACTACATGAAAAAATACAGAAACATGGTCTATGGCACTACATTTATAGGCACACTTGATTCTTCTCTTCGTGGAATATGGATTCAAATCGTGGAATGACGATTCCACCCATTGGCCAGACCGAGTGGTCTGGGCAATGCAATTTGTAGAAACAATTGGGAGGCCACTTGGACATTAAAATCTCTACATGTTACCGGTGTGAATGCTAGGCAACATGACGAGTCAGGCCTGGTTTGAGAGATCTGGACCCACTCGTTGAAGGACGGGGAAGGCGGTAACGTCCCATAGGTGATATGTCCAAGAGAGAGCACTCAGGAACCTGTTTGGATAAGAATATCTGCTTAAAAATTTGGAGTAATTCAGTTGGGTTGAACAATTAGAACATATCTAGAGGTGGAAATGCCCCGATTGGGTCTGGACCTAAACTTTGCACCCGCATCCCATTTTGCTATTAGAAGTTGGACGGGTACTGAGTGATCGAGTCCAACTTAAAGGATAAATACCCGATCATTGGGTACGGCTCGGACTCGACCAGTAAGTTAAATCAGAACTAACGAGTCTACTCAAATTAGGTTTTATTCTATTGTATGGATTTTATTGAATCGGTTTTACTCGTTAAATTGAACACAAATCGAGTAAACCTGTACAATAAATTACCTTAACACTACTACAAATATAATTGTACCAAAAAAATTGGATAGTTACCATTATTTTAAAATTATATAGATATATATAATTTACAATAATTATTTTATAATTTTATAATTATTTATATATTTTTGTATATATAATTTTATAAATTATATAATTAGTAAACTTTATGATTAAAATTTATTATTTTTATATACATTTTTAATAAATATTTATTTTATGTATGTTAATATCAATTTATTTACAAAAAAAAATTTACTAATTTTATATACCATAATTGTTATTATATAAATAATCATTTGAATAAAAAATAATTTATATAAATAAAATAATTTCCATAATAACGTACAATTAAATAGTTATGGTATGTATAATACAAACTTATTTTTAATAAAATTTTTTTATAATTAAAAATGATAATATTTATTATTTTTAATATTATTTATTATTCATAACTTAATTTTCTATATTTACTCTATAGTTTGGCTATAGTTGTAAAAGAACTATTCAATTATTTCATAGTCTGAATTCTGAATTTGTAAGAAAATTACTAAGATTTCTAATTCGATAACAAACCTACCTTATACTAATTGAATTTTACGGTAATACTTAAAATTATCACTACTTTTTTTACAAGTATAATTGTTTTAAATTTATTTTTATTCAAATTTGAAATTATTTATTATTTAGATTGAATAAATTATGTTAATATATAAGTAATGTCTGATGTAAAGATTAATGTTCAATTATAAGTTAATATAATTATTTTAAATTTATTTCTCATTTATCTATATATGTTAAATCTTTAATTAAATTTATTATAAAAAATATTTAAATCTTGTGATAAGTTATACATTAAGTAGCAGAAAAATTCGATGGGATGGGAGCCGATCATCACCTCACCCCGAAATTGAACTAAAAAGCGAGTTCTTTTATTAGCGTCACTACGGTTAGGTCCAATTCTTTGTTAAATTTAATTATTTTTAAAAATAAATTTAGTTATATCACTAACAAATTAGAGAAAAATAATTACAAAAAACAATTACTACAGTGGAAAACGTCCTATAGTATGATATTACTACCACATCACTATTACATTCATATTATTGATTTACGATTAATAATAAATAGGTTTAAATAAATATATTTTAAAAAACAATTAAACTCGTAAAAATCACTAACAAATCAGACACAGACTGGATCGTGTCTGGGCCAAATTGGATTCGATCCGATTGGGTCTAAAGCGGGTCGGGCGGTCAGGTTATATTTGGGCGGTCCCTAATCCTCACACAATTTCTCTTGCGCTAGGGACGTGTGCCCCGGCCCCCAGTTGCGCACTAGGCGTTGCTTGCACACCACACCACCTCCACGTGCACCTCACCTTACACCCATACGCTATCAGCGCCTCCTTCTTCTGCAAAACGTCGACGTTTCCTTGTCTTCTGTTTCCTTTTATAACCAACTACCAGTCTCCTGCCCATTCATCGGCAAAAGGTCATCTCCTATCGTCGAAACCAAACGGTCTACCTGTGGTGCTCACATTCCGATGATGGATGATCGGAAGCTGATCTCTCTTCTCCTCTGCCTTCTCGTTGCGTCGCCGTTGTCGTCCGCGGTCTTGGTTGACCCTCAGATCACGGTTCCAAGCTTCCCGTCTGTCCACGCCGAGGAGCTCATCAGGCAGCTGAATCTCTTCCCTAAAGAGGATATCAATGTCTTGAAGGGCGGAGTTGCTGCTGGTCTCGCTAACGGTAAGAAAATCGTCGAGAAGAAGCTGAAGTTCCCGGGTTTTGGTGAGGAAAATGGGTTCTCCGTCGATGATTTAGGTCATCATGCTGGGTATTACAAGATCGATCATACGCACGATGCGAGGTAATTCTTTTAGGTCTATTACAGCGTTGGAGTTATGGGAGCTAGTCCGTGATGAATCGATCATTTATGGTTAGTCCGTGATGAATCGATCATTTATGGTTAGTCCGTGATGAATCGATCATTTATGGTTTCTTGCATATGGCTATCTTGGCTGATGTTTTTGGGCATGGTGTTTTTGTACATAATCAATATTCCAGGAAATTTTTATCTTATTGAATCAAACTCGTAGTCCGAAGGAAAATTTTATCTTAAAGATTCAGATGAATTTGAAGGTGAATATATTGGATTGGTAGATGAGTTTTGCTAATTACAATAGTTTAGAGGCAATATATCCCAAAATTTCAAGTAATCTCGTATTCCTGATGGTTTCTCATAGCTTTCTAATCTATAACGATATTGTAAGCGCATGGAAATAGCTGACGGTCTTTTTCTTTCTTTGCCTCTTTTTTCTTGAATGATCTGGCAGGATGTTTTACTTTTTCTTTGAGTCAAGGAATAGCAAGGATGACCCTGTTGTCATTTGGTTGACTGGAGGGCCAGGTTGCAGTAGTGAATTGGCCATCTTCTATGAAAATGGTCCATTTGCTATTGCTGATAACTTGACTCTTATGTGGAATGAATATGGTTGGGATAAGGTAATTTCATTTCCACTTTTCATCTTTTTTCCTTGTCCAAACTGTACTCTGTCAAACTAAGACCCACTTTAAGATTCTGTAACACCTTATTTATTTAGAAGTCACTGTTTTCTCCAACCTTGTATGACTGAATACTATTCCATCTTAGGCTTCAAACCTACTCTACATCGATCAACCAGTTGGCACAGGTTTCAGCTATACTTCTGATAAGCGTGACATCCGACACTCTGAAGATGGTGTTAGTACCGACTTGTATAATTTCTTACAGGTGTGTGTTTGCTGTTCCTCCAATCCAAGCAATCTTGAAGTTCATTATGCAAAAAAAGTAATATTGAAATTAAACTGATTGAAGTTCTTTAAGGCTTGCTTTCCTTCAAAATAAAGAAAGGTTACTATAAATCCTCCTACTAGAGATATTGTCATTTATTGTTAGTTCTTATTTCATTTATCCTCGATATAAAGGCTATGCATTCAATATTACATTCATGCCTACATTTATGGGATGCTTTAAAAAGTCAACATCTTTATTAGTAGTGAGCGGAGAGAACCGTCTAGAGAGTCAAAGTCCGTTTTTGTACTTAGTTTTTCTTATAATGAAGATTTTTATTCATATTCAATATAACAAATAAAGTAAATACATGAATAGTGGAGAAGAGTTGTACAAGTGACCTTTTAAGTTTATTCTGGAAGTTTTCCCTTTTTGACTACTGGACCGTGCAAGATAAAAGTGTCTTTCTTTTATTTTTTGGATGAAACATTAAAAATATTATTCATTGGATGATGGAAGATACTTGGAATTAGAACATTTTTTTTTCTAAACGTCTCATAATATCTCATTTCAATGGGAACCCAATGGGTTGTGATGTGGCAAATCAAAGTCATTGGGTATGTCTTTCCTTCTCCAAACTTGTAATTTATAGAAAATCAAAAGGTCATTTGAAGGGCTTCTGGTTTATTCATCACAAGGTAAATAATAATTTTTGTAATATATGACCTTTCCATATATATTTGTTTGTGCTAATAATCATACCCATCTTTCTTTAGGCCTTCTTCACTGAGCACCCTCAATTTGCCAAGAACGACTTCTACATAACTGGTGAATCATATGCTGGACATTATATTCCTGCTTTTGCTGCAAGGGTCCACCAAGGAAACAAAGCTAAGGAAGGAATACGTATTAATCTAAAGGTATGCAAATTGCAATATGTTATTCAAGATGAATAGATTTCTAATGAATAAATTCCTTCATACTTATCAAGTAGTTGAACAGGGATTTGCAATTGGTAATGGCCTTACTGACCCAGCTATCCAGTATAAGGCTTACACCGACTATGCATTGGACATGGGAATCATCAAAGAACCTCAATATGTTCGCATCAATAAGATTCTTCCCGTGTGTGAAACAGCTATCAAGCTTTGTGGTAATGCTGCCATAAATTTCTCATGAAAGTGTTCCCTACTATTAAGCTTAGCTCCCAGATTTTATCATTTTCTACCCTTATGTTATGTAGCACTTCCTAGGCTGATAGGTTTTTATGTTAGAGAATTGCTACCCGATTTATATGTTGATTAATGGTATGCCTAATGCTGATTTTCCTTTTACTAATACTATAGTACTTGGTACAATTATCTAATACAGGTACGGATGGAACACTGTCTTGCATGGCCTCATATTTTGTTTGCAACACCATCTTCAGCAACATAATGACTCTTGCTGGAGACATTAATGTAAGGCCATGTATTATTTTCTTCAACTTGGTTTCTGAGGTTGTTCATTTGAGGCTGAAAACTGCCCCAATAAAGGTGCACCATTGGAGTAATTAGTGAAATGTATGTCACAATTTTAACTTTAGTCCTATCATGGACTTAGATTTTGTTAGCAACACCTCCAGGTGAAGGATATTTGCAATTACTAAACTGAAAATTGAAAATAAAAGATATACTGGAAGATATTTTCTGGACTCTCTTAGTGTTCTTAAGTCTGTAGGTATTATCAAGATATCTGCAAGTAAATCTTGTAGCTCCTGTATGATCCCTTGACATCGAGGCAGATTTTGAAAATCTTGCCAACTTATCAATTTCTTGCTCTTTTTCAGTATTACGATATCAGGAAGAAGTGTGAGGGCAACCTATGCTACGATTTCTCAAACATGGAGAGTTTCCTCAATCAGAAATCCGTCAGGGAGGCCCTAGGCGTTGGGGATATGGCCTTTGTATCCTGCAGTCCCACTGTCTATCAGGCCATGCTCGTGGATTGGATGAGGAACCTCGAAGCTGGCATCCCTGCACTTCTCGAGGATGGAATTCAGTTGCTCGTTTATGCTGGAGAGTATGATCTCATTTGCAACTGGCTCGGTGAGTCCATCTTCTGTTTTAAAGCAGGGGCCCTAACTTTGCTTCATCCATGACCATAAAAATAGCAGGGGCCTAAGTTTGCTTCATCCATGACCATAAAAATGTATCAACGGGCTTTACACTCTCAGGAAACTCGAGGTGGGTCCATGCCATGGAATGGACTGGTCAGAAGAACTTTGTGGACTCCTCTGAAGTTCCCTTCGAAGTTGATGGTGCTGAGGTTGGTGTCATGAAGAGCCATGGTCCTCTCAGCTTCCTCAAGGTTCTCTCTCTCTCTTTCCTTCTCTCTGCTGAGTTTTACAGAGTTGCACTTGTACGGTTTACCGTATCTCCACTTGGCCACATGGCAGGTTCATGATGCCGGTCACATGGTCCCCATGGACCAGCCAAAGGCTTCACTGGAGATGCTAAAGCGGTGGACTCAGGGCAAGCTGTCTGTCACCATAGCCGAAGAGGAGAACCTGATTGCTGAGATGTGATTTGTACCTATGAATCCTCATGGTCATAGTATTCGGTGTTCACATGTAAATATGGCGCTTTGCAACAATATAAATGCTTATTTAAACTGCTGCTGATATATGATGCACCGTTGATCATTCTGATGGAGTTGTTGCTTTTCGTGAAGTTGGCTTCCTCGGCGCACGAATGAGTTTGCCACTGGAATACTAAAAGAAGATAGATGCAATATTAAATTAACCTAATAGAACATGCATTAGAGAAATGAGAGAAAAAGGATGCAAAGGATCTTTATATTTTACTAATAAGAACATAGATTGTCAATATTTCAAGAAATAGGGCTACATGAAATTGGATTTTCTATAGCATCCTAGATGCTCATCATATCCTTTGGCTAGCCCCCAAGTGGCCATCATTCAACCCTTGAAGAAGATGTTACTATAATTCAATAACTTAATAGCTGAACTTCTCTTTTCACAATATGATCTCTTATGCTATGTTGGAAACAAATATGAGTTAAACATTTCCAAGGATATCAACCCATCCTAAAAATACTCCCATGTCAAATCTTATTGATTTCATGTAGTCATTTACAATTAATAACTCCTTACCTATCTCATTCTCAAACCATGCAATACTAGAAGGTGTTGACTTTGATAACAAGTTGTAATACTTGATACAAGAGTTTCTAACATATTTTTGCTATCACATACTTCCTAGAAACAAATCGCAATATGCTACCCATACTAAGAATACTTCAAAATAAGATTTAACTCTCAAGTTCTTTAGTTCTATACTAATATACATGCACAATCTCAACATCCTTAACACAATCATCCCAATTTATTCTACTCAATCCCACGCTAACAAATCTATCATCAATTGTTGACAATATACAATTTATTACATGGTTGAAAAAATTGTTATCTAAAACTTTTCACTACTTTATATCACATATAAAAATGATTAATATCTCTAATTTTAATATTGAACGAATTTAATTTCACAAGATATAATATTCTTATATTCACCCCAAACTTACAATATAATATATGTTTATAGCGGTAGTATTTAATTACAAAATTTTGGAGAAAATCCAAATTCTAATGTAAAATAAATTACAAACTTAATGAATAGAGAATATTGGTTAAAGAAATTTGGAGGCACTAATATTAGGGTTGGGGTTAAATGCTATTTTCTTGAAATTTGAGAGATTATTATTGAATTTCATTGACTTTTAGCATGAGAAAATAAATATTTATGATAATTAATATAATATATTTTGTCAAATTCATTTAACTGAGTCAAATAATATCATGTCACATACTTTAATACGAGTACTTTCACCAAAATATAATCGATAATATAAATAGTTAAAAAAATTTATAAAATTTAGCAAAAATTTTGAAGTTTAAAAATATATAGTAAGCCCAAATTAATTTACAATATTTTCCTCAATAAATAAATGATTAATAAGTAAAAATAATATTTATGAATATTTCTTGAGTTTTGTACCTCGATTACATGTATAGATGTCGAGATTAGTGTATGATTCTCAATACTCCTTTATTTAATGTGTTTATCGACGTAGAGTAACGACATAAATTATGATCTAATCCTCCCTTAATATTTGATTAGAGTTTATTGATATCTTACTTTTATCTTTTTTTGGATTTTTACTCACTTTTCACAATAATATTTTATCTTGTATTCATCATATCGATAATTCATTTTCCATCACACAATTAACATATTAAATACACACAAACAATTCCTGAGTTCTTACACATGCAAGGGATATGTGCGTCATAACGTACTTCTATGTAACATCTCGAAATAATCGTATCCGTCACATGAATGACGATGATGTGTTATCCGACATCCCGCATTTTTTTTATCCAACTCAGTCTAACTCCTAGATTACAAGTAATGCATGAAGTTCTACTGTCATGCCCCGACCCGGTTTGGTAAGATCCCCGTAAACAACGCACCGCTCTCTTGGTTCAAGAGGGGTTTCCCCTTCCTTTAATTCAAGAGTAGCCAGAGGTAATCTCAACCTTATTCCTTGGAATAACATATATCAAATAAAATGTAAGCTTACGAAAAATTAATTATACCTGACAGATGGTAAGGCATTGTGTTATCCTTAGTCATTTCTCTAATTCCTGAAAAGTGATAAAAATGGTGGTTGAGTTTCTACAACTCAATGAATGAGTATTTAAAAAAATAAACTTTCAATAAAATGATTTTTAAATTGGAGTGTGCCATACTTATTTTTTTTAAATTTTTTTCTTCCTTATTTTCTCGGTTTTCAAAGTCATTTCTTCATCATCAACCACAAACAATGTGTTTAACAACCAATACACGCCCTTCATCATGAAGGGATCACACATTCGCAGGGCAGTATGTCCATTGCACTCACTTGTGGCGTCGGAGCGACTTTACCGACCACCTAGATAGAGGCACATCCACTTCTACTGTAAACCCCGCACTTTTGAGTTAAGGAAAATCGAAAAAAAAATTGGTCAAACTGAGTAAGAAAATCGAGCCGGTTTACAAACCCGATCATTTGGGAACAAGCAATTTGGAAATTTACAACTTCCGAGTGATCTAAAGGGTTCATTAAACGTTGAAAAAAAAACTTAAGACAAATTAGAAGAGAAAAACCATATTGGTTTAGGTGAACAAGATCCCATAAGAACTTTGAAGTTAAGTGTACTTGCTCGAGAGTAGTGCGAGGATGGGTGACCTCTCTCTCTATTGCTTCATTTTCCGGTGAAGCTCAAACTAAAGCTTTGACTTGAACATTTTTCTTAACCTCAGAAGGAGAGGTCGGACTCTTTAGAACCAGGGAAAAGTCAACTATTTGATAGCAAATTCCAGTCAATCCGAGAATCGCTGGAGAAGCGCCAGCATGATGGAACAGTGAAGCAGCTCTGGCGGACCGAAGTTTCCCTATTTCGACCAAGCTAAAATCGGCCATTTCGAGCCATTCTCAGGCCAAATCAAGCCCTCCCAACACTTCCTCAGCCCTTCCACGATCAAATTAGGATAGAAAAGTAAGCCAATTCAGCTCTCGTTTACAATTTTCGATCGGTGTTAGAGAGAGAGTCAACTGAATTTCAATGAAAAAATTCTAATCCAATTCGGCATCAATTGATGCGATTCTTGATTCTAGGATTAACCTTAGGACGAGAGATATTTGCCCAGATCGAAAGCTTGGACCGCTGTGCCCTCACCGGTGAGTAATCGAAGCTTTCTCTCTCTATAGTCTATTTTCCGACGAAGCCCTGTTTGAGCTCATTCTGACGTTAAAATTCGTGATTCAAAGTTCTATGGAATTGTGTGAACATGGAGAAACTCAAATTCAACTTCAATTTCAATAATTAGAGGTGTTTGATTGGTCAATTTGATTAAATCAAATTCGGCTGTGTTAAAAAGTTGGAATTGGGGGAAATTGGGGATTTTCAAAAATTTGAGGGATAGAAATGCAATTTCCTAAAATTGAGGGTCAATTGGGCATGATAAAAATGTTAGAGGGCCAATTGAGAAATTTTAGAATTTTGGGGGTGAAACTTACCATTTTTGTAAAGGAAGGGCAAAATGGTAATTTTGGAAAAGTTTGGGGACCAAATTGGAAATTTGGGAAATTAATCCCCTTTTTGTGAAATGGAATAAATTGAGGTCCTATGATAAATTTTAAAAGTTTCGGGACTCAATTTGAGGAAAAACCGGCATTTGGGACTTAAAGTTAAAGAGAAATAACTTTAGGGACCTAATTGTAAATAAATGAAAGTTTAACTTTCTCATTCATTTGGAATGAATGAAGACTATTAGGCTAAAGGATAATGGACCGAGATGTTTATATCGTGTAGGAACACGAAGTATTGGGAATGTCAGCAAGGATAAGCTTGCGTGAATACATAGAACCGGTCTAGTGGAATTCACGGCATTAATGGGTGAGTGGGTTTACTATATATCATACCTGGTTGGGAATGATAAGTGCCTCGGTATAAAAACCCATTGTTTAGTGATATTTTAATCATCACCACATAGAGAAAGTGATGTGAAAATTATGCAAAAAAACTACTTACCAGTTGTAAGTAGATCATACCCGGTTGGTATGATGAGACTTCCTCGAAGGAAGTTGAAAACTCGTTCATCGGTTATGAACGGAGATGTCCTTATACCGGTTGGTATAATGGACAGTGAAAACCTATTTTTATCGGAAGTGTTTTCCCCTAACTGTGTGCCAATGCTTAAACTATTTGGGAGACCTTCTTGACAGGAACTCGAATAGCTCTTATAGGCTGGTGGCCTCAGTTTTGGAACTTGAGGACTAAAATGCCCAGTTTTTTAAAATCTCATACAGTGGGCCCAAGGCCAGTTGGCATGAGCAGAAGCTCGTAAAAAAATATGATATATGTTCCATAAAAATTAATAAGTGAATTGTTTGGCCCTTGTACTAAGATAGGACCGACATGCTCAGTCAACTAGCGACAGTGAGACATGACAGGTTGATGGACTAGTCAAGATAAACAACTGCGGGTTGAGTTGAGAGTCGGGGCCGTTGGACCAGTGGCACCACATATTACATGGCTTGATAAAAAACATTGTTTGTGCATGCACTATGAGTACGGGATCATCAGGACGCCCATGAAGGGTAGTGATGTGTCCTAAGGGCCTTGGACGGCCCGATGAGTATAAGGGTGATCGTCGTTCTAGGTGTTTGTGCGAAATCTGGAGTAGCACCAAGCGCATGACACCGGGGTGGGGACAGGATGAGGTCTTTGTCCTAATATGGATACGAAGAAGCAATTTCGGAATTGAGGGTCGGATGTCACGTACATCCACTCATTCTCAGGGTAGAAGTGGTCGTGCTTCTATTCGGGTGGCCGGTAAAGTCGCTCCGAAGCCACTAGTGGGTTCAGTAGTCGTACTGACTTGCGAATGTGTGTAACCTTCATGATGAATGATGTGTGTTAGGTGATGACACACCGTGGTAAATAAAAAATGATAAAAAACCCTAAATTTTTAAATTAAGGGATTTTTGAAAAGAAAGGAATCTGGCACACTCCATATAAATGTTTTTCTTAAAAGTTAAAAGTAGACATTTGAAAAATCTATTCACTGAGTAGTTGTACTCACCCCCTCCCTTATATCCCTTTTAGGAGATTTCAGAAAGCCTATCCTTAAAGTCCATCAACTAAGACGCCTGTTATACAGGTATGATAAATCTAAATTATTATGCGTTTTTGTTTATGTTATTCTTGGAAAAGGTGCAGGTTTAAAGGACGCCTTACTTTTTATGGTATATAATAAGGGGAAACCCTTTAATAAATTGGGAGAGTGGTAGATTGATCACGGGGATCCGACCAAACCAGGTCGGGGCGTGACATCTACCCTGAGAATGAGTGGATGTACGTGACATCCAACCCTCAATCCCATAAAGAAAATTTCATGTCCGTATGAGGACAAAGACCTCATCCTAACCCCACCCCAGTCTCATGCGCATGAAACTACGTCGAGCTTCCCTGACTGTTGGGACGACAATATGCCAGTATCCCCACCATGTCGTCCAGTAGTCCCTAGGACACAACACTACCCCTATTGGGCATCTTGAAAGTCCCTACCTCAATGAATGCACAAAACAACAGTTTTCTATATAAGCCATTTAATCTGTAGTGCCACTGGTCCAACGGCCCCGACCCTCAACTCGACCTGCAACTATTTATCTTGACTGGTTCGTCGACCTATCATGTCGCATTGCTGCCAGTTCATCGAGTATGTCGGTTCTGTCTTGATACCATGTCCAAACATATCATTCATTTAAAGTTTTCATGGCTTAGACTCATGTTTTTTTAGGAGCTCCTCGTGCCAACTGGCCTTGGGCCCAATGTACGAGATTTTCAAAATCGGGTATGTAAGCCCCCAAGTTCCAAAACTGAGGTCTCTGGCCTATCTGAGCTATTTGAGCTCCCGTGAAGAAGGTCTACCAAAAAGTTTAAGTAATGACACAGTCAGGAGAGAGCACTTTCGACAAAAATAATCTTTTGATCGTCCATTACACCAACCGGGCGTGAGGACATCTCCACTTATAACTGATAAGCGGGTTTCCTACTTCCTTCTAGGAAGTTCATTATACTAACCAGGTATGATCTACTTACAACCAGTAATTAGTTTTTCTGTGTAATTTTCCACATCACTCCATTCATGTGTGATGGTTAAAATTCCACTAAGTAGTAGATTTTCATTTTCGAGTTGCTTATCATCCCAACCGGGTATGATATAAAAATCTAACTCACTCGATAACGCATTGATTTCCTCTTAACCGATTTTCGTCTCTTTGTGAGATTTGTCTTAGATGGCTATCCCGATACCTCGTGTTCCTATATGGCATGAATATCCTTGTTCATTATCTTTTGGCTTGATAGCCTTCAATAATTGTGAATAAATAAAAATATCCCACTTTTCAAATATTTGCAATCTCGTTCCTAAAGTTATTTTTCTTTTACTTTAGGTTCCAAATACCAATTTTTCCCCAAATTAAGTTATGAAACTTATAAAATTCACTTTGGAACCTCAATTTATTCAAAATCACATAAAGGGGTTCAAGTTTCCCAAATTCCCAATTTGGTCCCCAATTTTTCCAAAATTACCATTTTACCACTTCCTTTACAAAAATGGTAAGTTTTGCCCTAAATTTTCCAAAAACTGTCCAATTGGTCCTCCAACATCTTTATCATGCCCAATTGGCCCTTAGTTTTATGAAATTGCACTTTAGTCCCTCAAATTTTCAAAATCTCCAAAAATTCCCCCAATTTCAACATTCTAACTTAGCTAAATTTGATTTCATCAAATTGAACGATTAAATGAGTTTAATTGTTGAAATTGAAGTTAAATTGGAGTTAATACACCTTCATATGATTCAATTGCACTTTGAATCGCACGATTTGACGCCGGAATGAGCTCAAACAGAGCTTAGCCAGAAAACTAAATGTAGAGAGAGAAAGCTTCGAAAGCTTATCGTCGGGGGCACGACTGTCACGCCCCAACCCGGTTTGATCAGATCCTCGTGAACAACCCGCCACTCTCCTAGTTCAAGAGAAGTTTTCTCCTACTTTAACTCAAGAGGAGCTAGACGTACTTTCAACCTTGTTCCCTGGAATGACATATTTCAAATAAAATGCAAGCTTGAGAGAAATCAAACATACTTGACAGAGGGTAAGGCTTGGTGTTATCCCTAGTCATTTTCTCTATTTCTTGAAAAGGGATAAAAAGAGGGGTGTGTTTTTATAACTCAGTGAATGAATATTTTTAAAAATAAAGTTTCGGTAAAAATTGTTTTCAAATTTGGAGTGTGCTAGACTCCTTAATTCCTTTAAATTTTCTCATTTTCAAATCTCAATTTTCATAACCATTTCTCATTCACTATGGTGTGTTTATCAACCAACATATGCCCTTCATCATGAAGGAACACACATTCGTAGGCCAGTCCGTCCACTGTACCCACTTGTGGCGTCGGAGAGACTTTACCGGCCACGTAGATAGAAACACGTCGACTTCTACCCTGAGAATGAGTGGATGTACGTGACATTCAACCCTCAATCTCGTAACAAAACTCCGTGTTCGTATGAGGACAGAGACCTCATTCTGCCCCCACCTTGGTCTCATGCACAATGAAGCTATGTTGAGTTTCTCAAGACTTCTGGTATGACTAACTGCCCTTATTTCCACCATGGCGTCGAGAGCCCTAGGACGCATCACTACTCCTCTTAGGCGTTTTGAAGGTCCCGTAACACAGTGCATGCACAATCAATAATTTTTCATATAAGCCATATAATCTATGGTGCCACTGGTCCAACGGCCCCGACCCTCAATTGACTTGCAACTGTTTGTCTTGACTAGTCCGAAGATCTGTCATATCGCACTGCCACCAGTCCATCGAATATGTCAGTCTTGTCTCGGTACCATGGCCAAAAAATTCATTCACTTAAGTTTTTATGGCTTATAATCATGTTTGTTTACGAGTTCCTTCTCATGCCAACTGGCCTAAGGCCCACTGTTTGAGATTTTCAAAATTGGGCATATTAGCCCTCAAGTTCCAAAACCGAGGTCTCCGACCTAACTAAGCTATTTGAGCTCCCGTAAAGAAGGTCTCCTAAAACTTTTAAGTAGTGGCACACAATCAGGGGAGAACACTTCTAACAAAATAAACTTTTCATTTGTCTATCATACCAACCGAGTATGAAGACGTCTCCGCTTATAACCGATAAGCGAGTTTTCTACTTCCTTCCAGGAAGTTCATCATACCAACCGGGTATGATATACTTACAACCGGTAAGTAGTTTTTCCGTAAAATTTCCACATCACTTCTACTAGGAGTGGCGGTTAAAATACCACTTAGCAGTGGGTTTTCATTTTCGATGTTCTTATCATCCCAACCGGGTATGGTATTAAATATCCCACTCACCTAATCGTGCAGTGAATTTCCTCTAGCCGGCTTGTTGCCTTTGCGCAAACTTGTCTTAGCTGGCGTTCTCAGTACTTGGTATTCCTACACGATATAAACATCCTTGTTCATTATTATTTGGCCTAATAGCCTTCATTCATCACGAATAAATAAGAAACCAAACTTTTCATTTATTTGTAATTAGCTCCCTAAAGTTATTTTTTCTTTAACTTTAAGTATTGGAAAATAGAACATAGAGAGAGAAAGCTTCGAATTCTCACCTTCAGGGGCGCGCGGTCTGAGCTTTCAATCTTGGGAGATAGCTCTCTTCCTGAGGTTTCTCTTAGGATCAAGAATTGTATCAATTGATGCCAAATTGAGTGAGAATTTTATCATCGAAATTCTGTCGGTTCTCTCTGTAGCACCGTTAAAAAATTACAGAGGGGAGCCAAATTGGCTTACCTATCAGTTCTAATTCGGCCTTAGGAGGGTTGAGGAGGTGTTGAGAGGGCTTGGTTTGGCCTGAGAAGGGCTTGAATTGGCCAATTTTAGCTCTACATAAATAGGGCAACTTCGATCCGCCGGAGTTGCTTCACTTTTAGATCACGCCGGCGCTTCTTCAGCGACCCTCAGAGCGATTGGAGACTACCACCGTGTAGCTTACTTCTCCCCGATTCTAAGGAACTCGACCACACCTTCTTTGGCTTAGAAAAGACCCTGTATCGGTACTCTGGTTCGATCTTCAATGGAAAACTGAGTAGCTGAGAGAGTGAGGTTTTCAGGTGTGGAGAGGATGAATGGAGAGGGGCTCTTTATATAGGGAACTCGGGGACTCATCGACCATCTGTTTGGCACCTTTATAATAGTTATTGATGGCTTGAAACGTACTGAACAGGAATATTTCCTCTTCACCAGTGCTAGTTCAATTTTTCGATGAGTGAACAGTGTTGTTATCTGAAGGAAGAAGACGATACTATTTCGAACCTGATCGGACCGGTATGAATTGGGTTCAAAGCTTAAACCGGCCAGTTCAGGCTTGATTCGACCGAGTTTTTCAAAATTAAAAATTTCTAAATTCATCTAAATTCATTGTCTATCAAATGGTGACCTCAATTCTCAAATTGGAATTTTCTAAGCCACCTAGAAAAATGAATTTAGCATCTAGTTCAATAGTGGTTCAAACTGGTACAAACCAGTTCAACCCGATTCAAATCCAATTCACCTGAACCGATTTGGTTTTCATCCCCCATTCATCCTAAAGTCCTTTTTCATGACTTATGTGACTCTTTTGGTCACTTGAAATCCATAAATTTCCCAGTTTGCCCGCTCTTTATTGGTTCTAGTACATGAACTGGCTCGATTCATAAATTGGTTAAATCCGGTTCACCTAAATCAGTCTGGTTTTTCTCTCCCAATTTGTCCTAAGGTTCTTTTCCAAGGTTTATGAATCCTTTTGGGTCACTCGAGAGTTGTAAATTCCCCAATTTTTCCATTCCCCAATGATCGGTTTTGTGAACTGGTTCGATTTTCTTACTCGGTTTGACCTGTTCTTTTCCTGGTTTTCCTTAACTCCAAAGAGCGGGCTTTACAACTCTCCACTCCTTTTAGGAGTTTTGTCTCCAAAAATTATTTCACACTTTTTTCGTATTGGAATAAACTTTTCATTGATATATAAATTTTCTTGTTTATCGTCTTACAACCTTCTAGGTTGTTTTCGTTCATCCCTTACATCACATACCTAAGATTCTTGTCTCATTCTCATCCCTTACTCATTCCATGGAACTTACCTTAGCTAAGCCTATCTCCCTGGAAGACTTAGAATCATTTCTTTTAGTTACATCCTTCCTTTCCCAAGACACCATTTCTCCATTCCAAACTCCTTTACCTAAGATTTTAGGACTATGAGTTTCGATCATTTTCATCCATAGATTTTTGCATTTATTACCTTTTCATCATGCATGGATTCTTTTCTCATTCTTTGATTATCATCTTTACGCTTGACTTTGTTATGCCTTAATCATAAATCCTTCCTTGCCTAAGTCATATTTTCCCTGGGATAGTTGGGTTTACATGCCCCTTACCGCATGACATTCTTCAAAACTTGTCTTTAACTTCAAATCACTATAGTTGTATTGGTTTCCTTACTTACTCGTCTTTCCCGACTTCTATATTTGGTCATTCAATCTTCAAGTCCTTGAGCTTTCGATAACTTATAGATATATTAAAGTTCTTTCTTACTTATTTTATTCCTCATTTCCATTGTCGCCCTTCTTTTTTAAGGTCTCTTCTCCTTTTAAATCCATTTTTAATCACATCGTGATCATTTCACAATCCTTTATTTCGGTCACTCCCTTTCTTACTCTTATGACTTCTTTTGATGTTGTTTTCCTACTTACACGTTACTTGGGTTTGACTTATCTCTTGGATCTTCACGATCTCTTTCCCTTTGTACTTGATCCTTTCATTTCTAACAGCTTATCATTGAGGAGCTTATCTTCTTCTTAATTTTGTTGGTTCCATTTCCTCTTAATTGAACTCATGTGTTCTTCCATGGTTTCCTTTCTTGGTAAGTTTTACACTTCTTTTCTCCCTAATTTCCTTTTAACTTTTACCATTACTAATATTCACTCTTAAATGTCCTTCCTAGCCGCTATCTTCACCTGCTTACCTTTACTCTTGAGATCCTATGAGTACTTTTCGTTTATTTTACCTCATCCTCATTTGCTCTCAGAACTTATTTATTCTTTTGAGGTGAACCTCTCATCCCTCTTGTATCAAATCTTTCATATCTTCATGTCCTTGGTATTTGTCCCTTGTCTCGATTAGGGTGTATTCTTTACTACTCCCCAATTTTTATTAAAGCTTCGTTTACTCTTTCGGACGATTTGGTCAATAGGAGTTTATTTCCGTCAATTGGATCCGTCTAAATTCCTATTTGGGTTTCCATGTCTTTTTGCAAGTAGGTCGTCGTACTTTAACCTTCCCAAACATTCACTTTGTTATTTGTACATCTTTTTGAGGTCCTTATTTTGCTCCATCTTTTTCAACATGTCCTCAATTTTTTTTCTTAACCTAGAACTTTCTCCTTCCTTAATCCAACTTCCTATTCTCATCATCCTTCTAATGTCTCCCATTCTAGGATTCTTTCGTTTGATCACCCTACCATTCTTTAAAAGTTCTCTCTTTTTAACCTTCACTTAAACTTAAGGATCTTGTATGGTTCATCCAGTCCGACTTTTCTTCCTCTTTTGATCCCCATATCTTCGCTTTCCATAAGTCTTCCGATCTTATGGAGTTCCTAAGAAACTGTGTCTTATTTCTTTATAAGTCTTATACCTATGCTTTCTTGTTATTCTATTTTCTTCTCATTCTTCCTTAATAGTTTTGACATCCTTGGTGTTTCCCCCATACTTACTTCCTTTTCTTCCTAATCAACTTCCATTTCTTTGGTCCCTTTTGGAATATTCTACTCCGTTGTGTAACTATCAGAATTTTATAGTTTTGGTCTTTGAACAAACTCATTCATTTTTGGCTACATTTTAGCGTAACCAAGCATACAAAGCCTAGTCCCCTTTTCATGTTTAAAAATTTTCGTTCTCTTCATATGTTGACATCATGGGTTCTTAGTCCAATTCATGCTACATTATACTTATTATATTTCATGTTCCATTTGTGAAGCTCATCATGCTCTTCTACTTTCATCAATTAAATAAAACTTAACAAATAACTATGATCGGTACAATAGGACTGGTCGTCTATAAACCCACTCACTTGAGTATTCGAATACATGTTCGTCCTGATCTATTTCTAAGTATATCTGGTTAACGATTCCACTCAACTATTTGTAGTCACAATATTCATATAAATATAATATTATCATGCTTATTTCTAAACGATATATTATTGTATCATCCCGTAATTTCTCAAAAATTACAATTTTGCCCCTTGAGTCAGGTTTGCTAAAATCTCATATTTGCAACCCATTTATACAACTCTCATTCGTATGTTCTAAATCCCCCAATATTTTCCCACTCTCTTGGTCATTTTCTCACTAAGGCCTTAAACCATTTCTACCTTTTCATATCCTTATACTTTATATTTATTACATATTAGTCCCCAACTTTTTTAAAATTATATTTTGGTTATTTTACTTTCTCTTTACTCATTCTAAACTTAGATTTCATATATAACTTCTTCATCATATCCTCTAACTTTTCTTGGCTTCAATAAGGGTTTCTAACTTCACATAAATTCTATTTTGGTCCTCTAACTTTTCAAAAATCAACATTTCAGGCCATAGCCTATTTAAGCTACCATTTCAGGCCACTAACCTTTTCACTTTTTTTAAGGTTCCTATACTTCTATCGAATCACATTCAGGTCCTTATTTTTATAAAATCATACTTTGGTCTCTAAACTTTCCAAAAATTATGATTTAATCCTTAAACTTTTATCTCTTTCAAAATAACTCTAATAATAT
The DNA here is from genome assembly GCA_030064435.1 of Trapa incisa. Classification (NCBI taxonomy): domain Eukaryota; kingdom Viridiplantae; phylum Streptophyta; class Magnoliopsida; order Myrtales; family Lythraceae; genus Trapa; species Trapa incisa. The sequence goes on from CM057765.1 coordinate 7,665,900, forward strand.
TTTAAAAATCTTATCTAGGTCCCACATCATTTTACCAAGGTCCCCACAATCACTTTCCAACCAACCTTGGTCGGAATGGTGTTGTTTTGCCCTCAATCGCTTTCTCTCTATAAAATAAACACAAAGTTAGATTTTGGCCAAAAACTCACTAGTGAGGAAGTGGTGATTCTCCCACGAGTATATGGACACCTTGATCACCTCTTACGGTGGTTTGAGTCGCTTGAAATTCTCGATTTACAGTGAGGCATAAGAAATAGATATCTATTGGAGTTTCTAAGATTTTTCGTGGTCACGAATCTTACCTATAGCTCGAACAAACATTGTGGTTGGCGAGAGTAGACCGAGAAGGGCTTCATGAATTAATTTGGATTGTAGTTGACTGTTGAGGAGGTCGATGCAGGTTAGAAAACTCATACCCTATTTTCGACCGAGAGAGCAGTGGTACTTTTCTATCGAACTGCCGCTACTAGAGGGTATGTTGGAGTCGAACAGAGGTGCGATTGAAAAGCTGAGCTCAGCATGGTTCCAATGCCATTGACATCAACAAGTTTGGTGGTTATATGAGAAAATGAAAAACTATGGTAGGGAGGTCACCGAAATGTGAAGGAGACTGATTTTTACAGAGAATTACGACCATCATCCGGTGAGAGGAGTGCCGACAATTATATAGACATATCAGGGAACCAATTTTATATTATACCATATCCATATTCAACCAAATAAAACTCTCTAGCCTCTACTTTTTATTTAAATTTTTGGGATGTAAATATAGAAAATCCTGCTAACAATTGGGCTATTTACCGGTGCGGGTCGGGTATTCAGATTCTTGGTTGGGTGAAGAAGACGACAACGCACGTGGACGTATGATGCATGCGTGCACCCGACGTGGTACACTAATCGGTTCACACTCTATCGAATCGATTTCTAGCAAATTAATCGACCGTTTCGACCAATTTCGATATTTTCTTTATTGGTTTACCTAAAACCAATTTCTGATCCAATTTATTTTTCTAAAAAAATTTTGCACAATTATTAATTATTTAAGCACAATAATATTCATTTTTCTCATTTATATATCACTTTATAAAAATTAGAGTGGTTTCAATTGATTTTTATTGTATTTTGGATAGTTTACCTCCATTCCACTTGTTCTTTATTTAATTTTTTTTCTAAAATTATTCATTATATTAAATATTAATTGAACTCAATAATTTACATTTTTTGATTTATTTATTTTTTTAAAATTTGGGACATTTTGCATTAAGTGCGATACCCATTCAAATTGTTTTCATTTTTACTTTTCTTGAATCTCAATTTTTTTTATTGTTATTGAAAAGTAATTTTATAAATTTATACATTATTCAAGTTTAAAGTATAAATTTATTCCTAATACAATTGGATTCCAAATTTGGATTGTTCATTTTTATTTCTAATTTAATATCAATTTTTTAATTTAATTAAATTTAATTTCTAATTTCAAAATTTTTAATTTTAAATATTTTAAATAAAATACATAAAAAATACATAAATAATTGAGAGATTTTTAAATATAACTTTTAAGTTTATATGAATATTAACCGTTACTAATAGTTTTATTTAGTATTATAGTACTACTATTCACATTTTGATTGATAGAAATGAATATAAAATAAAAATACCATTCTGGAGAGGGTTATTATCAACATATCCAACATTTGGAAAATTATGAATTATTGGTATATAGTTATTTATTGTAAGTTTTAATTAAATTTAGCTCAAAGTGATAATGAGAATTAAAATTTTAAATTAGATAAAATAAATAATTATTTTAACTATATAAAATTGATATAATTTGTCATTTTAGGTAGATATAAAAATAAAATTTTAATTATAATATAAGGTATTCTTAGTGAACTACATACGTATTCTTAGTGGAAAAAAAAACTATATACTTTGAAAAAATATTTTCACAACCCTAATTATTACACATTTTAGTAAGTGTTTGCTATAGAAAGTTTGGGGGTGGACTCGTAAATTTCGATACCATGTGAGTTCCTTGTTGGAGAGCTGAAACTGGGAGTTCCCCAGTCGTGGTCTGGTCGTTTCCCCCTCCAGATTTGGCGCCATGAAGTGGGAGAGATTACTGTCTGTCCCAATCTTCTCGGCGCTTCTGATGATGGGCTTCGTGTATTACGTGACGGTGTTCTTCTTCATCGCCGATTGGGTGGGGTTGCAGAGCTCGGCTGGCTCGCTGAATGCCATCATCTTCACTTCTTTGATCTGCTACTGCCTCTTTTCCTTCTTCGTCTGTGTCCTCACTGACCCGGGTCGCGTCCCTTCCTCGTACGTTCCCGATGTGGAGGTCTCGGATCAGGAATCTAGACGACCTGTAAGTCTTGAATCTTTTTCTTTTCTCTCTCTCGATGTTAGAGGTAGCTGCGTGCTTAATGGTTTCTCCTGGGCCGATCTCGTCAATTCATTAATTTATTAGTAATCGAAAATACTGATTATCGGAACAATGACAGTTAGGATGGTGAAAGTTGTTGCGAGCTGGAAATCTTGCGGTGGATCAGATTGTTGTGGCAATGCTACTTTTTTCCAAAAAATCCGAACTAATTGATAGAATTGTGAGGGAATAAGGATGATGCGCATGGATAAGAGATGGCAATGTGTTTCAGCATTTGAGTTTTGATTTGTCTGAAGGGGAGAGGTCGAAAGTTTCAATTTTTATAAATTGATTTTGCTTTTGGAGATATTGGAATAATGTTCGAGGAGGGAAGTATGTATGAGTAGTGACCTCAAGGTATCATCATTTCTTAAGTCTGATCTCCTTCAGCAAGGAATTCACTAGTTTCATATAAGACATGCAATTGAAGTTTCCAGCAATATGTATTGTTTCTGGATCAACAGCTCCTATATAGAAACTAAAAAATTGGTCGCATGACCTTTGTGTAATGAGATAAGAACTTGAGAAAGTGGATTTACTATATCACAATCTTGTAGGAAAGTTCTATTGGCATGTGAATTATAGAGAAAGTTTGCTTGAAATTTTGCAATTATTCTGATAGGTGGTGCAACAAAGGAAATGTGAGACTTGCTCAAACTATAAGCCTCCCAGGTGCCATCATTGTCGGGTTTGCAGAAGATGTGTCCTGAAAATGGTATGAGCAGCTTTCTTTTTTTTTTTCAGAATCCTTCCTGAACATGATTTGGCTCAGACACAACCTTCTTTTTTTTTTTTCTATTATGTTTTACAAATTATTGTGGCCATTCCTGAACCTTGTAATAGTAACCTTGTTACAGGATCACCACTGTGTCTGGACAAACAACTGCATTGGTTATCGGAACTACAAGGTTTTCTTTATTCTTGTGCTATCTGCAACCTTGGGAAGCATATATTCTATGGTATGTTCTAAGAATCATGTTGAATATCTTAGTGTGGAGAGAAGCCTCAAATTTTCAATGATCCTCTGCTTCTTTAGGTAATAATATTCATCTCTGCATTCCAAAGGGACTGGGAATCTCCTGGACATGCTTCGATCAAGATATACTACGTAAGCTGTGTTGAATCTTGAAGACTTATCTTGCCTTTTTCACTCAACGAGCATAGACTCCAACAAACATATAGAAAACATCATAGTCAAGGAACACCAAGAAATTTCTGATAGATCTGATACAAACTCATCTTTAATTTGAGTTAGTATTTTGAATAATTTGCCTAAATATTGATATTTTAGGTCCTATGCGGCGTACTCATGAGTAGCCTGAGTCTAATCCTAGGCACTTTACTTGGTCATCACATCTTCCTCTTGTCTCGTAATATGACAACAATTGAAGTAAGCCTTGCATCTGGCCCTTATGAATCATTCCTACTTTTGCCTCTATAAACCTGTCATTTGATTATGCCTCTGCACATGCTGTCAGTCTTATGAAGCAACACGAGAAGCTTGGTTGGCTCGGAAATCAGGGCTGAGTTATGGTCACTCATTTGACCTCGGTTTCTACAAGAACATTACACTAGTAATCTCTTACCCCTTTATTAACATCAACTATATGATATTGAAAAGTGTATTTTTTTTGCTCAATGTTGCAATTGAAACATGTAAGGTGTAAGATAATTTGCTCCTATTTTTGGGCAGGTTTTAGGTCCAAACATGTTGATATGGTTTTGGCCAACAGCTATAGGCCATCTGAAAGATGGGACCTCATTCCGCAGGATCCCAAATACTACCTCATAGGACTGTTCATATTCCATATACTGTGTTAACAATATCAAGAAATGACTGGAGACCAGCTGTATGGTTCCATTTTCTTTTCAATCCTTTGGAAGAAGGCTGGGTATGATACATGCAGGCTTTGTACACATCGACCGCCATCAGAGTGCATAACACATCATAGAATATGAAAGATCTTCCTTAAAAACCAGAGGCAACAGTGACTTGCTTAGTATTGCTGAACGATATGTTGAAACAGCTTAATAGGTATTTGGGTTGTGCATTTCTGTGTTAGCATTGTATGTAAAACCACAGATATCATCCAGTAGTGTTTGAAAATGTATCATTATGGGTTTCATATGTTTATGGGTGATGTGTTGAATTATTATCTATTTCAATGAATTATGGTTTTAAGCATTTGGGGTGTATGATCTGAAAAAACCCTAAAATTTTTTAAATTTGATCATAATGGTCAGCAATCTTTTCTCCAAATTTAAAAAATTTTAAATTCTGACTTATATCAGACAAGGATTATGGATTCCTTATTAGTTTATCTTATACACAAGTGCTTTGGATAGTAGCTTGTTTCAATAATATCTAGTTGCCTCATAAGCAAATTTAGAACAAGAATTCTAACCAATTTGGCTTCTCTTGCCAGTGTTCTTGCAAACTTGTGTGATGTTTTTTGCTTCACCTAATTGATCGTGGAATTTTTTGTGTTCAATATTCACATTCTGATCACATTTTATACAGAACTGAAAGTCTAATCAATGCCCACTTAAAGCAGAAATACCATCAAGATATTCATCCTGGTTTCCATGAGGATTACTATCTTATTTCAATAAAAAAAAATTAGTTTCCTGCAATTTTGTTTTGGGGATGAATGTACTATGCTGGCTGGTTTTTATGCAGCAAGAAATTGATCTAAGAAAAGTTTTGCTCCAAAGAGCATAAAGGGAGTAAGTGAAAAGGTTGAAATTGTAGCCCGTGCAGAAACCAAAAATCACAGTAATCTGCCCCATTTTCATCCATGGAAGATGTCTATTTTATGCATATCAAATGATTTAACAAGAAAAATATTAATACCCAAAATAGACCCTCCACACCCCCGAAGGCGCAGAGCGGATGAGGACAAAGTTTGCAGAACAGTAGAACCAAACCCACAATTTATCTGTTCTTGAGCCCATAATGTAAGCAAGCCCAAATACCTCCTTTTTTGTTTCCATTTCTTTCACCGCCTTCTCTGAGGACGGGGCGGGGGCTCGGATTTGGGGACTTCGATAGTAATGTAAGCTGAAGGTGAAATTTGTGCCTAACCTGCTCGATGATATGCAATCTTTGTAGCAGATGGAGGAGTAGAAAGAGCACGCGTTTCGGTAAATGAATTTATGCACACTGTCTGCAAAACCTGTTCCTGGTAAAGCTGTCAATATGGTCGATTCTCCCTCTCGTTTCTTCCGTTTTATTCCCTGTAAAGTGTGGATTTTAAGCTTAATCACAATTTGCTGTGTTTTTTTTATTCTGGTCCAAGGTCTCTACTTTAGAGCTGCCTGATCTGGTGTGATAGTGAGGCGCCGAGTATCAGCTTTCTGTATATTAAACATAAAATGGTAGAGTAATAGGTGATATTGTTCTTGGAGATTTCCAATGCACAGCACTTCCATGGCCTTAATATTCTCAAGCTCGGTGGAAGTTCGTTAGGATATATTTTAGTAGTTTCTTAATATGTTTCACATGTTTTCAGAATTATGATCTCCATAATCGAATATTTCTTAGTTCTTTAAAACTCTTGTTCTCAGAGTATATGCTCACATGATTTTCCTTCTGCCTTTTGCTTGTTTCTCCCATTTGTCTGTTACAGTGGACTTGGGCATGAGGCAAGGAGAGGTAGAAACTCCTAGAAGAATGAATTAGAGAAGGGAATCCTGTCAAGGAGCCAAAAAGAGTCACTGGATCACCGTTTGACTTCTTTTGATTTCAGTGAATCTAAAATCATGTACGTTTTGAGGTCAATTTAGCTTTCTTACCTGGGCCTTGCCTCTTTTTCATATTTTTTTTCCTTGCTATGTTCGAACTTCAAATCTAGTATTATTAGTAAGACTAACAATTAAGAACCTAGAAGGGTAGTTTTTCATCCCACGATCAAGTTAATCATACTTTTGATCCATGCTAGTGCTTTGGTAAAAAAAGTGGATGCATTCACCATTGCAAACTTACTCTAGGGCACAATCAGTCATTTTTATTATTTGATAAGATCCCTCAGTAAGTAAAATATTCGTAAAAATCCTAAAAAAAATAATTGTAAAGTACCATTAGTTCATTAAATGTTCATGTTCCTTGTTTCCTCCTATTTTCTTTGATAATATTATGCTGCTCCTTTCTCAATCACATTACTGGCTATCCTTACAAATCCAGGAGCAATACTATATTAGAAACTTGTGCTGATAGCTGACAAATCCAGGATCAATACTCTCTTTACAATTATTACGATGCACACATGAATCCCAGCCTGTCATGTCCATGTGCTAATGAAGCAAGTCAGGGACTTACGACTTCCAATAGCAGTCTCTTATCTTTGTGGCCGCCTAAGAAAGGCTCACATTATTCCTGCCAAGTCTGCATATAAATCCAAGGAGTTTTCATGTTCAAAGTCTACGGTTACAGCATCTGGATCTCCTATGAAACTCAATATTTCACATCCATGGCCCGAGTGGGTGGGCTTGATGGAGATCCTTTTGAGGGAACGATACTTTGAAGGAATTGGAGATCCTTTTCAGACTGAAGTGTTGGGTCCAAAGGAATCCAACTTTATTAGGACTGCATGCCTCAACTTTGGTCGCGACCAGTCACAAATTATGGGGTAAGTATGTTGTTATCTTTGTGGCAGTTAACCTGGTTGAAGTCTTGTATATTGATTTAGTAGATAGGATTTCCATTGGTTAGAATAGGTGTAACATGGAGTTTGAATGGACTGCAAGCGACCTTTTAAATTCTTCGATTATGATGGAAGATGTCTTATTCATGCAAACTGGCATACAAGCTGTGCCATTGATATGTTGAATCATATAAGTGCCCTACTAATGGAGAATATGCGATCTCAGGTTAATAATGATGGTCCACAACTTGTATGTGAATAGCTTTACAAAATGATTCATATATTTGACTCTAGGTATGGTTTACATGGATCAAAATTAATGGTCTTTCATGTATAATAAATACTATAAGATATTCTGCCCTTCTCTCATTTTCCTTAATGTTCTGACTTGTTTTTATACTTTTAACTGATGGCAGCTCACTCGATTCTCTTAAACTGTTATTCATACTTGCCATAAAAATCCAAAATAATATTGTGGGAGGAATAAAAACATCCGATTTATTCTTTCCCTATATCTGTGAGTGAAATGAAGTCCTAGAACCAGATTATTCTATTGGTGATTTGAATGATGAAAGAATAAGTAGAAGTATCTTGAGCTTTTTTTTGCCCAACCGAAGATATCTTGAGCTAGAAATGTAAAAATTCAGGAGCTCTCTGCTTATCATTGTAGCTTAAGATGGGACCACTGAGGGTCTTACTTTTCAAGCTAAAAAGGGGAGTTTTGACTCCTGGAGCATGTGTAAGCTGAGAGTATCCAGTAGTCTCACTGTGGAGAAAGAATGCAATATTGGCTAAAATTGTCTTGGTTTAGAGTCTTCTCAGAATGAAGCGGAGTTATTCTTCCTAACTATATATACGATTTGGTGATGACCAGGAACCTGTCAAGTAAAGACATCAGAGTCATTGTAGAATGTGGCTGCCCAAGCACGGATCGGAAAGTTGTCAATTCAGGCAAGCGTATAAGGGCATATATAGGCCTTGATGAAGGAAAAGTATGTCCTCCTTTACTTCTTCCATTGTTCATTGAATTCCATTGAAGATTTCTCTAGTAGTGTATTTGATCAATGTGACATTTGATAACATTCCTTTTAGTTCATTTATTTAACAGCACCAATCCTCTTAGACTTGCAGCTTATGCAATCTACGAGGGAACTGCGAGAGGGCATTTGTTGAAGCAGGGGAAGGTGAACATGGGAGAACAGTTGATATTATGCGTATCTTGTTGACTTATGGATTGGATCCCATTTTCAGCACCATGGAAAACAAATCTTGTTTAAATATAAGAGCCAAAGCATCAGTAAGGAACTTGCTGAAGCAAATAGTGGAGTGTAGTAGCAAATTTCCTGTATCTAACCTATCAAAGCCAAAAAAAGCAGAGGATCAATCTGTCCTTCCAAACTCGCTTGAGGAAGACTACACTGAAAATAAGATGAAGCCAGGGGATTGGCATTGCTTCAAGTAATTTTGCAGCTGGGGATTACACAAATTCTTATATGTTAATATTCTGCACAATAATCTTGTTTACTTATCATCTTGTGTAGGTGCAACTTTATGAATTTCTCTAGGAACATCAAATGCTTGCGTTGTGGTAGTTTGAATGAAGAGAAAGTGAGGCAAATGCAGGAAGAGCTAGGACATCTTCCACTAAAGAAAGGGGACTGGATTTGTGACAAGTAATTGTTCTGTATCACTTCTATGACTAAGCCATTTTTGTTGCTGCTAATTATTTGGGGCCAGTTAATAGGGGGTCAAACCTGGCAAAATTCAACTTCTGAAAAAATTATTCCAAAGCTTGTTTCTTGGAAGGTTTAATTCCAGTTTTTTAATATAAACCAAATCAATATTTTCTTACCGACATTGTGTTTTCCTTCCATTCTTGTTTTTTGAGCTATTAGAATCTGCGGTGCCATATATAGGAAATATGGATTATAGTTCAACCAGGCCTAGTAATCAAATGGAATATAGATTGCCTGCACCAGCCAAGCACAAAATCATCTGAAAGCGTGGTTTTTCTTCATATCTTCACTGTATTGATTATTACAAATATTTTCTTATTTTCTAATTAATTGTGTGTTTTGCTGACTGCCATGTCAATTGCTCACCCTGAGATTAGTTTATTTTGTTGGGAGGCTATGCAAGTTATATGGCTTGCCTCAAAATTGCACTCATAGTTTAGTTGTATCTCACTTGGTTTGATGATGTAATTTCCTAATTCTATATGTTGTCAGTATACGTTTCCCTTTAATTGATGTCTTATTTGTTTGTTATTGTAGATGTAGTATATTGAATTTCGCAAAAAACACGAGATGTTGGAAGTGCCATGCGAAGCCGCCAAAAAGGCAACTCAATCCTGGGGAGTGGGAATGTGAATCGTAAGTCTTCTTCATCATCATCATTATATCTTGATAAGTTGAGTGTTGATTATCAACATCGACCTTTTTTCCCCTTTATATAGGTGCAATTACATAAACTTCAGAAGAAATGCAATATGCCTGAACTGTGACTATAAACGTCCAAAGGCACAACATGCCTCGGAATTTTCCGTGCTCAGTGAATATGGTAAAGAAACGCATGTGGCAGGAGAAAACTTGGACTCACCGTACTACACCTTCGGAGGGCAGGGTCCATGTATGAAGGAGTGGAGTTTTGTGGATGCAGATGGGGAAGCTGAAGTGCGGGAACAGTTAAACACAGAGGATGATGGAGCATCAACATTCATGGATTTTCCAATTTCTGGGGGTAAGAGTGATCTGTCCCGCGACCCCCAAAGAATTGAAGAGTGGAAGTCGAAGATAGCGGGGATGAAAAAAAGAGGCACCGAACGACCAGAGCGCAGGGATGGGTTGAAGCCCTGGGGCACTCCTACAAAGAAGACAGAGACGCCCAAATGTGCTTATGAAGAAGATGATGACATGGCGGATTGGTTTGGTGTTAGTGGTAAGCGTTGAAACTCAATAACAGTTGATCCTGCAACCAATTGTCAGAAATGGATGGGATGATGTTCCGCCAAACAAGAAGTGGAACTTTGTTTTTGGAGTCTTCGACCACATTGTCTAGAGAAAACGTGCTCACATGTGAGTGCCTGTGTAGATTTTTGGCTGAGATTTCATGGAAACATTTTTTGTACGACAAATAGGTTATGGTACAATTTAATTTTTTTTACACACCAAAATCATATAAATAATGTTTTATTTTTATATTTATTGGTATAAAAACTTTTTAACGATCTTTTTGCTATAAAATATTAATTTAATTATATAATTATTATACGGTTTACCTAGGAATGCTCTCTGTCTCCGTTACCCCCAAGATCTATACCTTCCTGGACAGTTAAGTTGTTTTGCTCTTCCTTCTGTACTGTGTGGCCAGAATAGGCTACATCTGGACATCTTCGAAGCAGGTGCAGCCCAGCTGATGAGTGATGGGATCCTCAAGCTTGCACATGCTTTTTTGGTACCAATAACTAATGAAATGAATAAATACATAGCTTACAGCGCAATCGAGAAAGGATATGCTCTTCAGGTCGAGGAGATCACAGCCCACTGCATTTCTCCAACGTTTATCTGGGTTTTGTTGCAGTGGTCGGCTCTTCCGCATGTGATCATGACTCCTGTTGCAACCAAAACCAAGACAAGATTCGTGAAGATGTCAAACTTTGGCTACCTGAAGTGGGCTCTTGAAGCATACTTAATTGCAAATGCAGAGAGCACAATAGCTTACCCTTTGTACATGAACGTTTAATTTTATACACAAATAGTAGAATTTGCTGCTGACTGTATGATTTTTTTTATACTTAAAATTCAAAGAAAATTATCAGGTGGTTCAGGTCCAGAGACTATAGCAGTAGAATAATGCCTATTACGCACCTGTTATACACTTCTGCTGCACTTCGTGGTAAAAATGTACTTCTGCTGCACTGCATTTGCTATGGCAACCAGCAAATGTCATAATTCCAGCATGATGCTTCTCCAGTGATGTTCACCTCTTTTATGATTACTTTTTACCTGATGTAACACCACAAAAACCCTTTTGGGACACACGTAAAATGCATTATCTCTTTTTTCCCTGAAACGATGTTATTTCCTTATGAAAGCTTTAAAAAAAACTGTTATTTCCATATGATATCCCCCATGAATTTAAGAGCTGGCACGCCTCTTATCTCTACATCAACAAGTGGTGCTTGAATCATATTCAACCCTGCGAGTTCGGGATCATTTTGGATCATCTCAAGAGCGCGCATTTGGTCCTGACACATCCAAATGAGACTTGAATCAGCAAATTCTAAAAATCATTCACTATTTGAGCAACAGTCTCAGCAGGTGCTTGCACTAGAAATTTGCGCAAAATATTTAAAATCATATTAAGTGTTTTTTTTGCCTGGAAAATGATTTATGACAAATGGTCATATTAAATCATTTTACCTTTCTTTTCATTGCACAAAACTTGCAGCCTGAGGCTGACGGAGGGAGAACCTGATTAACGATCAGCGTCTTCACAGGAACAGATTCCTTCTTCAATGATGCATGTAACCTTGATGATTCACTAACAGCCATCATCTGAATAGATAAAGCAAAATCTAGTTAAAATTCATTAAAAAAAACCAACAATAAGTTCTCCGGAAAAAGATCTTTGCAAGTTCTATTACCGTCGGAATTGTAACTATCACGAACTCAGTTGATTCAAAGTCATGAAAAAGTTCACGCACTTTTATCATTCTTTCTCTCAGTCGCTCCAATTTGTCCACCTAATTTAATGAAGAAAGAACAGTTTCTGCATCTCAGATATACCGTCATATCACAGAAAGAAAGAACCTCAATTTCACACTTTTAAGACTTACAGCATCCTGTTGCTTACTTTCTTGCCCAAACAGTGACTTGATAGCAGATGTTGCCGAATTTATCTTTTGCTTAAGCTGTACGAGAGTGTAAAGAATGCAACATGAGAAGATAATTGCTAGGAAGTAAAAGAGATACTGCTAGGGTCTGTCTCTTACTCACCTTTAGTATTTTGCCTATTGATGCATCCAAAAAGTCAGGCAAGGACAAGAGCCGCAGTGTGTGACCCTGTCAGAAATTTATTAATTCAATTAAGAGTGTAATCCAGAAAGGAAGGCAACAAAGCGGACATTTTCACTTACTGTTGGAGCAGTGTCAAACACGATTCGAGTAAACATGTTGTACTCTTGCGATTCAAGAAATTGTATCACCTGAAAAAGTTCATAGCCCAAGAATATATACAGAGATGCAAAAATATGCAAAGCCCACATGTAAATAACTATAAAATAAAAATAGAACTAAAACAATCTACCTTAGATATTGCAATGGCTTCGTCTAGTCCAGGAGGCGGAGTGTCAAGTAGTTCTCCCAGTTTAAGCTCCCCAAGCTTTCTCAAACAAAAGAAAAGAGGAAAGATATTTAAGAGGATTCAAGACATGAGACAGAAGCCGAGTAAAATTGACAGATACTGACAACTTGTATTATCATGTTATGATGGTGGTTTCAGCAAGATCTAAATTGTCCCAATTTCACAATAATAACTACCAAACGGTAATATTTTGAAAAGCTCATGCTAAAAAATTCTGAATGAATATGCCAAAAACTGCCAGCTCTTGTGCAATTTCAATGGAACAGAACACTTAGAAAAAATAATTCCACGCTATTTTAGTAATCCTTAAAAAGAAAAAGAAACAGAATTGTCTGGTGTAAAAACTCTATGATACTCTTTACCTGATCCACAAGCATTCCAAGACCCATTCCATCCATGAAATCCTTGACACCAGTCCCACCATTTTTCTGGCTAGCAGCTCGAAACTCTTCCCTAGCTTTTTCAGGGTTTATCTGAAAAATTTTAACAGATTATCAAGAGAATAACAAGTAATTTAACAAATTATTGGAGCTGGACCTTCACCTCAATACCTCAAGAGCAAAGAGGGGATAATCAGGCCCTTCAACTCGTACAAGTGTTCCTCCAGTTAAATCCTATGAATAAGCAAAATGGAAAAATGATATTCAAATGGTTAGATAATTTCCAAAAAGCAGTAAGTTCTAAGGAAAAACCAAAAGTAAAAGAATATCAATAGGCAAAACCTGAGCAAAGGAATCGCTCAACGAGTGAGCAGGGTCGGTTGAAACAACAAGAGTGGGGTGCCCATTGTTTGCAAACTTGACGGCAAGGGATGCAGCACAGCTCGTCTTGCCAACTCCACCTTTACCACCAAGAAGGTAATACTTCCGCTGAGTTCCTGATACCATCTCATCAAACCCTGCAACTGGTTCTGCTGGAGCTGCCACAGCTCTTACTGTTGGTAGTTAAAAGAAGAGCTAGGTCAATGATCGTCCTTCATCCCTCCAAATATGGAACAATATCTTAAAATGGCACGAACTTTAGCATTTTTCACCATTTTAGCACCAGCATTTTTCTTTGAACTCAAAATAAACCATCGTTATACCATTCTCTCTGACGACCTCACTGTAAGAGTAGGGGATTCCAACACTAATGTAGTGTCACAAATGGTATAACACACCAAAATTGGTGCATTTTTTGGTTTGTAACCCTCCAAATATTTACAAGCTGAAAGTGCTCATAAGGCATCAATCAGGTTCATATAAGATCTACGATTATTTATCCATCCAATCCTTCAAAAAGGTTTAGGCAACAATATGCAGGGAGAGGAAGTGCACGTTTCCACCTTATATCGTTCTCTCCCCGTCTCATTTGCACAGTCAAAGCACATTTCTCTCTCATTTTACTTGAGAGGGAACTCCCAATCCAAAAAGGGCGAATAAAACTTAACAGTAAACACAGGTGAAGTAACCAATCTCCAGTATGCCATTTTTTTTTCTAACTTCACCAATCCAATCACACTCGAGAAAGCTCAATCAGCTTCTCTAATCAAAGCTTATGGTTCAAGTGGATGAGTAAACAACACTACACCAACGAAGCCATACTGCAATCAGCAAGGTAATTTCAAGCTTCTACTAGGAACTCCAGCATCATAAATGAAACCAAGACATGATGCAACTTACCTTGAAGCGACGTCCTGGAAGACCTTTTTTGGATGGAAATCGAGAGGAGCTTCTTAGAGAATGGTGATAATTTGAATCTCCGGGGCGCATAGGAGAGAAAACCCATCGATTCGAAGGAAGTCCTGGGGACGAACTTGAGAGGAGAAGGGGAAGCCATAGTCCAAGCCACCGCCATTTTCCTGCTGAGTTTCTAGTACAAGAAAAGGAAAACATATAAAACAATTAAGTGGAAGAATCAAAATATTAGTGGTTTAATAGTTTATTACTTTATTTTTTATTTATTAATAATTACAACTATTATTTTATTTATTTATTTATTTATTTTAGAGATGATTTAATTCTCCAAATTTATTTTTATCTAATATGTTTGTAGTTTATTTACTCAAATTAAACAATTAAATGGTAGAATTAAAATATTATTGGAATTAAAATTTAAATATTAAGCTCTTGAAAATATTTTAAAAAATAAAAATTGAGAACTAACATATTAAAAAATAAATATAATAAAAAAATTTATTAATAATTAAAAAATATCAGCTAATCAAGATTTAATAATATTAATAAAAACATAAGGGGTGGTTTAATAAATTAGAGAAGTAAAATATAAATTAGAAAAGTAAAATATTAAAAATGGGATTAGTACAAGGAAATAAAATTGAAAAAATATGTTATTAAAAAAATACAGTTATAAATAACTCAAAATTAAAAATTAAACTAACATGAGTCAGAGGTCACGTCACTATTAGCCATCCGATGGACACCATGGCATATGGGCCCCGAAGAAAGCGTCAACTTCAACAGACAAAATGGCGGCAATATCGTAGATTCATAGGTTGTTCCCCGTCATGGCTGTTTTTGTTGTCTCAAGTTGGCAAAGACTCAGCCTTCGGTTCTAAATGGAGGAAGTTAAAAGGCATAGAAGGAAGCTCAAAACAAACAGAGAAAAAAAAACCATAACCATTCTCTGAGGTAGATTGAGCAGGAAGAAGATAGAGAAGGATTCCAGAGGGAGTCCTGGGATTCCTTTGAATCGATTCTCTGATCCCCTAGCTGGGATCAGAGGATCGGTTCATAATCGTCTCTTCCCTGTTTTTCTTTTTTCTATTCTTTTTCTCTTTTTTATTTTACGTTTCCTGCGTCGCCAAGTTCTTGGCTTCAAAGGAAAAAAAACAAGAAATTTAAGGAGAAGGGACGAAATGTTTATTGGTTCTACGTGAAGGGCAAGAAGCTTTCTTTTATGCGGAGTGAGTTTTTTCAACAAATGGGTGATTCCACGGTAGAGTCGAAAATGGAAGGTTGGCTCTACGTCATTCGCTCGAACCGGTTCGGGCTTCAGTATTCTCGCAAGCGATATTTTGTCCTCAAGGATTGCTGCCTCAAGATCTTTAAGATCCTCCCCGTTAACCACAAAGAGGTACTTTCATGGACACCCTTTTCTTGCCATCCAATGTTGCAGACTCTGGAATTTTTGGAAACCTACTTCTTCCGTCTTGATTGAGCCGATCACTGGGTGTTTTGGGAAATTATGGGCTCTTCAGGATTACGTCCTAAATGCCTTGATTGAGATATCAAGGGAGTTTTTCGAAATTTGATCCATTTTTTGGACCAGTAACCTACATGGGGTTGGAGGAAAAAACAAAACCTTATCACTTGTTTCATAGTTCCTTCACACACGTCAGCCTTAAATTCCAACAAGTTTGGTTTCAGATTTACAGTAGATCGGATACTTTTGTTCATTCGCGTTTTTTGTGTCTTCCTCTTTTGAAGTTGAAATTGTCTGCATCTATCTCTTCAGGACCCTGTACGAAGTGCTACCATTGATTCATGCATCCGGGTTACAGACAATGGAAGGGAGTGCATTCACCGAAAAGTAAGATGGATTGTAGATAAGTATGCTTCCCTGTTTTGGAAGTTAAAGATATATGATTCTGGTTGGATTCAACTTGCAGGTTTTCTTTATCTTTAGCCTACATAATGCATCTAATCACAACGATCAGCTCAAGGTGAGTGGAAAAATTATCAGTGGAACTCCACTATAATAAATTTTCAGAGAGTTGGAAGATCTTAACACATATTGTTAATGGACAGTTGGGGGCAAGCAGTCCTGAAGAGGCAGCCAGATGGATTCGCTCATTGAAGGATGTTGCAGCAAAGGTTTATTATTGTTAGGATGTACAATCTTTTATGGTTAATGATGTTGTGATGTGCTCACTTTAAAATTTGATTCTATATTCAGGAGCACCCAAATCCTATGATGGACTTTCTTTCCTGTCCTAAGAGGGGATGGCCATATTTCAGGTATACACCACATGTCTATAATCATTCTCTCTTCTTACCTCTTGCATTATCTCCTTTGTTCTGTCTAGTAGCACTCTGTTCAAAGGTTATGCGCATTATAGCTTAAAGCATCGGCTTGTTAGATATGAGGGCTCTACTTAACTTTATTTGATATGATCATCTCTTGCACTTGATAGAATCCATACTTCAAAAAGGCATGGCTGTCAAGTCTCTATGGACTGGACATTGAGCTCTTCCATTCCTCCAGAGGCAATGGTATCTGATGTTGTAGCTCCTTCTCCCTGGAAAATATTTGGTTGTCAAAATGGTGAGATTTTGAATTTTGCTGAATAAAAACTCGCATATTCATCAAATAATATTTGAGCAATTGAATCAACTGGTAACAGTGATTATAGAACTTCCACATGCTAATGTTAATTCATTTGTATATGTCAAGGGCTTCGGCTTTTTAAAGAATCGAAAGATTGGGATTCCGGTACAAGGGTATGTTGATTCGGTGCTTCCAATATGTTGCTTGCATACTTTTTCGATTATTCATGATGATGATACGAGCTGCTGTTATTACAAATGATTTTCTTGCAGCACTGGGATGACCATCCAGCAATAATGGCAGTGGGTGTTGTTGATGGTACTTCTGAGGCCATTTTCCAAACTCTCATGTCCCATGGTCCTTCTCGCACAGAGTATGATCCTTTAATTTTTATATTTCTTATTAACTTTTGGATCAAAATTTTGGGTGGGATTAATTTGGTTGTTTAAACGCTTCATCTATATAGATGGGATTTCTGCTCATTCCAAGGAACTGTGGTTGAGCACCTGGATGGTCATACAGACATTATTCACTTACAGTTGTATGGTGATTGGCTTCCTTGGTCAGTTTACATATTCAAGTCTGGAAGTAGTCAGTTTTAAGTCTGGTGTCATGAATGGCATTTGAATGATGCAATTGAATTTTCAGGGGAATGAAGAGGAGAGATCTTCTTCTGAGACGATACTGGAGGCGTGAGGATGATGGCACATATGGTCCTGCCCTCCTCTTGTTTGCAAGACACTATACAGTTCTCTTTCTATTTTCAATTCATAACCTTTCTGCTTCTTCTTCTTCTTGATGTTTTTTTGCAGTAATTCTCTACCATTCAGTCTATCATCAGAATTGTCAACCCCAAAAGGGCTATATTCGCGCTTCCCTTAAAAGTAATCTATGCTTTGAACAAATTTTCTCCTCACAGCAACCTATCTTCCACCTATGTTCTCTTGATTTTTTTCCTCTATTCTATTTTGTGAAACATGCAGGTGGAGGGTTTGTGGTAACTCCTATAAATCAAGGAAAACAGTCGCTAGTGAAACACATGCTTTCTGTTGACTGGAAATTCTGGAAATTGTATTTACGTCCATCATCTGCTCGATCCATTACAATCCGTATGGTTGAGAGAGTTGCAGGTGGGCTTCTTTTAGTAACTGTATAGAGCTCTCATCTTTAGAATGGCCTTAAATCAGCTCCTGTGCTCTAATGCCATGTTAAGTTGCAGCTATGCTTTATATGAAAAAGAGAGAAGCGTGAAAACCTGTCCTTCACAATCTCCATTTCAAAATCCACTGATCTTGTCTGTATCTGTCATTGTTTTGCAGCACTGAGAGAGATGTTTAAGTCCTACTCGGGGAAGTTTTCATTGGAGTTCTCGTCCGGGGATGTGACAAGGGATATTGTGTTAACTACGAGTGAGGAGGACATCAAAGAGGAAATTCAGGAGATGAAAGAGAACATCCCCAAGGATGAAGTAGAGAGACCATCTTCACAGGCTGTGAGCTTGATGGAAATGCAGGATGCGGCTGATGAGTTCTTTGATGTTCCGGAGCCATCTGATTCTGATAATTTGGAGAATGAGTGGTCACCTGAATCAAGTCCCGAGCATCGTTTTCAGGTACAGACAGACATTGTCACCATTATTGATCCACCGAGCTTCATGTGCATTCTTTCCCCCTCTGTATGTCTGATTCTGAAGCTATGCATGTTCTACAGAATACGTGCCAGCCCATGTTTAACTCAGCTGCCTTGGTAAAAAAGCTTCACGATCTTACTGGCAAGTCTATCTACTACTCCTATCAATGCCCATGTTGATATTCCCACACGTTCTGTGTTACATATAAAGAAAAATCCTTCTCTTTTTGCAGCTCATAAGAAGGGCTACATTGATCTGCAAGATTCTTCTCAAGAAACCATGCTCCGTTATGGGTCTACTCTTCAGAGTGATCCAACTCGGAGCCTGCCTTGCAGTTGGACCAGTGGCGATCCTTCTTCATACTTAGTACGTGCAGAAAGTTACTTGCAAGACAACCATAAGGTATCTTCTTCTAGTTCCCTAAAACTATTTCACTCCTCCCCCACAAACCAACCATGAGGTATCTCAAGATCACTCTCTTCTCTTCCTCCAGGTAAAGGGAACAACCACCCTGACGGAAATGATTGGTGCTGATTGGCTGAGATCTGACAAGCGAGAGGATGATCTTGCTGGTCGTCCTGGTAGCATTGTTAAGGTGTGAACTGCCTGATCATTACCATCATATGACAACCATTCAAAGAGATCCTAAACACGAAAATGGCTGGTTTATGTTATGCAGAAACATGCAGACAGTGGGAGCCCAGAATTCTTCTTCATTGTAAATATTCAGGTGTGATATTCTTGAGCTAATTTTTTTCCCATCTTCCTTTGATCGAATTTCCTCGGTCAGGGGCGATATAGAAAGAGATTTTACCGAGTGCCCAACTGTGAATCAGGTCCCTGGTGCAACGACTTATAACTTGACATTCTACTACATGTTGAAAACTCCACTTGAGCAGCACCCACTGCTGCAGAGGTTTGTAAATGGAGATGATGCCTTCAGGAATTCGAGATTTAAGCTCATCCCGTATATTTCAAAGGCAAGCATTTGCTGGGCATTGATGCTGTGGAATCATTCAAAATACCAGTGTTCCTGACCCCTTCCTTTCCTCCAAGCAGGGATCGTGGATTGTCAAGCAAAGCGTTGGAAAGAAAGCATGTTTGATTGGACAGGCGCTGGAGATAAATTATTTCCAGGGAAAGAACTACTTGGAGGTAAAAGGAACGAACCTCTTCTTTGGACATTATATATACATATAATGAAGCAGCATGGAACTTTTCAAATTGTTTTTGATGGTGTTTCATGCAACTTTCAAACATCCAGCTTGACGTTGACGTTGGCTCTTCCACTGTGGCAAGGGGAGTAGTCAGTCTAGTTCTTGGCTATCTGAACAACTTGGTTATCGAGATGGCTTTCCTAATACAGGTATGGAGTTTGGTATATCAAAAACTGTCTGCTCTATACAACTTTGTAAAAGCAGAGATGACGAAGAAAACTTTGCAGGGAAACGCTCCCGATGAACTCCCGGAATGCCTTCTTGGTACATGCCGAATCAACCATCTTGATGCCTCCAAGTCCGTTCAAGTCAAGCCATGAGCCTTGTCAATGCCATGCTGTCCAGATGCCTCGAGAGAGATCTAGTGATGGGAAATGGCACAGCTGAAAGCTTGCCTTGACCAAGCTGACAAATTCTTCAGTAACTGATCATCCTAATCAATGACGAACTGGAGCAAAATCCTCAAAATTTTTGTCGCCTTTTGAATCTTTATTGGTCGCAGGAAACGGATACGGTTTGTAAAGTGGTGGTGATGAGCTCTCTGTAATCTTTTGTCACTACATTAACATCAACATTCTAATTCTTATAAGGCTGTCTCAGTGCTGTTCCTTGTAAAAAAACTATCATTTGAACGGCCTTGTTGGTATAATCTCCATGCCCACATCATAAAGACTTTAAGAAGCACATGGAAAAGCTCATCCTGTCTTTATAAAATTCATGCAATCTTTCAAGTTGATTATAAAGCTTAAAAGTTCAGTTTCTTCTCCCCACAGTTTGCTTTTCGCCCTTAAAATTCATGCACATGTTCCCTTACATTATTCAGGGAACAGCTGATCATTAAAGTATTACATAGGAATGACAATAAAGATGGCGCAGGTGCAAGATGTCTCACATTCACTGCATGTGAGCATCCTCAGATGGAGGAGCCCCCCCTTCTGCATGAAATGTAAACTAAGATTCAAGTTTTGCATTTGATAATGTTGAAAACAAATAGAGGTTCCTTTTCTGTAATAAAAGTTGGATAAGACAGAAGAATAGGCAGTAAATTGTTTCAGAATGATTTTAGGAGAGCAATTTTGATCAGTGGAAATATGAGCTTCAAAACCAAAACTGAATATTCCAATTTGTGTTCCCGCTCGAGATCAACAAAATACAAGTTGATCTTTCAGCAGTTAAATATGGACAGCGTATATAGTTTCAGCCATTGAAGTAAGTATAGTAGGGACACACAATACCTTCACCATCTGATGGGGCATAAGGAGATTTCCTGTATCTTGTCTGCTGCTGAGACGGCTGCAAAGAAGCCCGAAAAAAATAACACATTAGCAAATATACACACATATTATGATTATACAACTCTTAAATTTAACCGTTAAAAATTTACAATGTCATTCAGCTCAACTCAATCATATGTTTCCAAAAAGGTTACAAGAATACGGTTCAGAAAGTATTCAAACAAAATTGATAATAAGCTTACTATGCTAAATTTATAATCTTTTAATGGCTGCACACAATTCATTCAATATTAACTGAAAAGGTATGGATAAAATCTCATCTTTAACCTATCAAGATTAAGAGCAACAAATACCTGCAATTTAGGGCGCAGAGCTTCAAGAGGTCCTTTGGGTTTGCCTGCACCTTGCTGCAAATTGTTTGAACACTAGAATTAGATAAATACCACTTTAAGGTGCACAAGCACAAGAAAATCATAAAGACTCTCAAACACAAGAGCTTAATGGGAGTAGAACTTTACCTTTCCCAATGCCCAATCAGCGGAATCAAAGTACGCCCGCTCATGGTCCTGAAGTCAATGTGTACAGAAAGAGTTTACACAACTGGCATTTAAAAAAGCTGATACATAAATAATTGCCTTTGACAGAACATATATCACCTTGGAAATGAGGGGTGGTTTTTTCGGCATGATACCACCATACTTCTTCTTTACAGCAGTCTCCTGAATTAAAAATATATAGTTAATAATCTGAAACTCCACAAGTTCTTGGCTAGCTAGAGGTATTACTTATATGTACATTGTTTTGGTAAATAAAAATATCACTTTAGTACTATCTTTGGAAAGGCCAAGGTGATTACAGATGACATCTGTTTCACAGGATGCCTGACTAAGCCAGAGGTATCATGTATGCCTTTGGACATGCCGCTTGATGCAAATCACATGAACTAATCATTGAAACATCTTCCTTCATGAAGATAATTGAGTGTAATTTGAAGTTCTTTTTCCAAAACTTGTTGAGACTCCACAATATGGAATTTAATCCTCCTCATTTTTTCATGGTATCTTATCCTTATAAATGTGTTGGTTTCGGTTATAACATTACAAGCTTTCCAAATAAGGTCCATAGCATACTATACTAACACTTCTCAATTCCACTTCAACCTTAGCATATAATATGCTGCATATTCAAATATCAATCTAACTGCTCTCTCTTTAATGCACAGAGTCAATGGAAAAGCTGACATATTCTACCTAGCATCCACCGGCAGATTCGTTTCATTGCAAATCTGAGAAACCACAAGGCTGGTGAATAAGACACTGTCAAGTGTCAACAGAGAGATACAGCCCCCAATTCGATAGAATTTCAACTCACTTCCCATTAGAGTCATACAATTTATGGATCATCAAGACGCAGACGAATCAGCAACAAATTAGAGTGGAAACAAGAAAGGACCTCTTCTTGGGCTGAAGGCATGCTCTTGTCGCAATCCATCCGGGAATCTCCCTCCACGCGTTCTTGCTCTTTGAAACCCTCCATCCACGGACTAAATTTCTCCTTTCTGTCACAGAACAGTGCGATTTTTCAGCAGTCCAACAATCACGAACTATGCCGATCTGAAAATCCCACCGAGAAATTGAACAGGAAGAGAGAAATGGGAATCCAACATATGCCAGGATAATTGACGGAGGTGAGAGCTTTACCAGTCGAGCGAGCTCTCGAACACCTTTGAGCCTTGAGGATTCAGAACTTCAACGGAGTCCAAGATCAATTTAGGTCCACGGAAATGGAATGAAATAATTATATAAACAAATAATAATTATTATAAATATATTATTTTATTTTAAATATAAAATAATAAATTATATTTTATAAAAAATAAATTCATAAATTAAAAAAGAACCCGAATTGTAACTGAATTTCATTTTCAGTTATATTTTCCGAATTTCTTAAATATCTCCTTCCATTTTCGTCTACTAGCGGTCTCCTTCTTCTCCCCGTCTCTCTGTAAGAAGATTCCAAGATCGTCCATTAGCCTCCCTGATTATTCCCTACCGGCGTGAAGATGCGGATTTGGCCATCGAAGATGCTCAGGGACTCGTTCAAGGACGAGTACCTCAGGCAGGTGGAGTGGAACCTGCGGAGGATGAAGAGCGAGAAGCAGAAGATGAAGGAGTCCTCTTCGAACGAGCATAAGCTGCTCGAGAATGGAGGAGGAGTGGGCGGAGAGGTAGCGTCCTGCTCGAATTCCGTATGTGAGTTCATCAGACAGTTGGGCAGATCGGTGATAGTGATCAGCTGCACCTACTGCTGCTTCTGCTGCGGAGGTGAGCTCCTAATTTTGCCCTCTTTCTCTGTTTTTTTCTTCTGTAAACATTGTATCTTGGATGATGGGAGGACCTTGAATGCTTGGGTGGTACCAATCACCCCATTGATGGTGGTATTTGTCGAATTCGGTCCTTCTAAAAGGATATCATAACGCCAAGATTTATTCTGTCATGAGAGGGGATGCCATGCGATAGCAGACAAAACCCATTGTCATCGACCTGCAGGGCCTTTTCTAGGAAGAAACACTTGTTAACTATGATGCTAGAAGTTGTTCCTTATCAACGTGTTTTCTGGTCTCTTATACAATTTTCCTTTCTTGACCTATGCTTTCTTATACAATGAAAATACCACCTTTCTTATTCTAGAGTGGTTGTCTATATAGAAAATTATCTATGTAAATATCTTGAAGTAAGGTTTGATCCAATTCATGAGTATTAGGGGAGAATAGGGTCGGTGGGATCCTGTGGCGTTTGATTGATACATTGATATTGGTAGGAGCTTTCAGTGACTGCATGGTGGTAATGGGAGGGAGAGAAGATAATGAGTTGAATGTGTTAATTTTTCTGGCTGTATGTGATTACCCTGATTACCAGAAGGAATGGAGTGCATTTTATTTTCTCAAAGTCAGATCCTTTTGTGTTTGGTATATGATCTCCTTATACCTCTTTTGCTTAGGCTTGCTCATTGTTGTTGGATGGAAACCCTGCATTTTTTCCATCTCGTTCAAGAAACCAAAATTTTATGTTGTCCTTTGTGTAGTTTCAACTCTAATGGTTATTGTGCAAAAAAAAAACTCCAATGGTTAGATTGGGCAAAAAAAAAGCTCTAATGGGTTGCTTCAAGGCTATGTGTTATGTAGATTCAAAGGTCTTATATACTGGTTTGGTTGGCTTCCAATAATCAAATGCTTGTAAGCATTAATGGTCACTGGAAATTTTGATGCACGGCAAGTTCATTATCTATATAATGTACATATAGTCATCAGTTTGTTTTGTTCTATCTTCTTATACTAAGGGGGCCTGCTTGATGCCCTCTCTATCATGCAACATTTCCGAGCTTAGTGAATTTATGATTGTTTTCTGGTTGATCATTCCTTTTGTATATTCTATTTTCTGTACCCTTAGGTTCATATGGATTTCATTACCTGATATAAGAATACTTGATCATTTTCAGTTTGCATGGACGAAGAAGACATGATCTAGACCAGAGCAGCAG
The DNA here is from genome assembly GCA_030064435.1 of Trapa incisa. Lineage (NCBI taxonomy): Eukaryota > Viridiplantae > Streptophyta > Magnoliopsida > Myrtales > Lythraceae > Trapa > Trapa incisa. The sequence goes on from CM057765.1 coordinate 7,690,223, forward strand.
CTTATGATGCACCAAAAAGGCTGACTTGAGACCATCTATCTGTACATAGTGATTAAGAAAAAAGCCCACTTTAGGTCAGAAATTTTCGCAACGTGGAGTGAATTAAAGGCATCCTAAATCTGTGCCACATGGTCCATGATCTAACCTTAAAAAATAAGGGGCAACTATTTCAAAAGGAAAATTTGGGTGATGTTTCTCTCTGTCAACCATGGCACGAGGATGAAGCTCCCTCCAAGGTATGAACGTGAATCATCTCATTTTGCTCAGGCTTCCAAGACAGCACAACAAGACTGCTAGTTGTTCATGGTGACCCTAAGCACCAAGAAGCTTCTTTTCTCTTGCATGAAGGAGGCCTTCTAAATTGACAATTGGGAAACCACCTTAGCATAAACATTCTTGAGGGATTGAACCTTCTCATCACCCATATGGAAGGCTACCAAGTGAAGGGAGCTCTCTTCCTATAGTATTTGCACTTGCTTGCTCTAAGTCGAGAACCTTGGAACTTAGCCTTCTTTCTCCGGATAGTGGAAAGTTGGGCCTTAGAATTCATGGTGACCCTAGTTGTAACACTTGAAGAGGGACAAAGAGGAGATAAGCTATGGGAGGCCATGATTAGAGAAAAAGAAAAAAAATGTATAATAAAAAAGGCGATATATAAGATTAAATGATATTGCAAGTTAGACATTAAGGACAAATTTATGGGAGAAAGTAGTGAGAAGAGTAGAAACATGGGAATGGACAGGCAAACCTGATTCATGATCCATAGTTATGCATAGTTAGATTCGAGATATGTAATCCCGAGTCTATTTAGAGAGTATGTGAACCTAAGAAAACTTAAAATTTTGAATTAAGTGTAGCAATATATCGTGAGTGGCCCGGTTGAAGAAATAATTGACAGTCGGGTGCATAATTATCTCGCCGTTGGATTCGTACTACAGGTGTTGGTGTACCCTGGGTTGAACATGTACTACATGTGAGGTGAGTGGGCGTAAAACAAGGAGGAGGAGCCTCCAAGGCTGCCGCAACAACATGATCCGAGGTGAAAGGTGCATCGTACGACGTTTGGTCGAGCATATACAAGAGGGAAGTTAGCATCTTGCTACAAGAGATAGGATTTCATAGTGTTAACCAAAATCGAGCCAACTTTAAAAGTGATACCATGGACTAGAGAGTTCCACTTCTGACATCCTTGAGCTCAACGGTTGATTTGGGGCAACCTATCTAGGAGTATTAGTCGATTATTTCCCTTATGAATGTCATGCCACTGCACCTTTCGTGCCTATAGTTGAGAATTATAATAGCGTTCCAGTTTATTTCATGCTTCGGTTGTGGACTGAATATCCATGACTTGTAAATTTTGAAACAAAATTTGTAACTTCGAGATCTACAAAACAGACACTTAACTTAATTAGAACACTACCTGAGAATATAAACTAGGCCGGAGTAGCAATCGAACTAGAATTGGAATTAGTTAATCCAAGGTCAGGAAGAGTCTAAGCAAGAATAAATTTGTATTGGCATTAAAACGGCTTGGGCCAGAAATATTAGGATTTTTTTTGAAATATTTCAAAAATAGGAAAACGTAAATTCTTGCCTCCAAATTATAGATAAATGAAAAAGAAATTTGAGAAAAATAAATTAGCTCAAAAATCAGTCGAATAGGAGATAACTACACAATAGAAAATCAAAATTAGTCGAATTGTGCAATTTAATTATCAAAAACTAGTCCAACACTAAGCGGAGTAGTCGTGTGTCACAAGCGTCCCATGCACACACGGGTAGGTCTCCCTTGCCTAATTGAGGGTTCGCGACCCGACTAAGTGATCCAGATCCGTATTTTCCCTTTACCCACATTTGTCAGAATTTCTCTTGTAATACGATGTTACTCCCCAACCTAATCTCATGGGTCGGGGTCCGATTATAACTTGCCATGTCCCTTCATACTTGGTACTTTCATCCAATTAAAATCGACAAGAAATAAGGCGTTAGAATAAAACATACAGATTTTAATGAAAATTTAAATTTTTCTAAAAACATATAAACTCAATATATTTACAAATTTTTCCTAAAAAATTAAGAATCTGATAAGTAAACATAATATTTGTGCATGCTTATCGAATAATGTACCTTGGTTGCGTGGGTATAAGAGTCGAGGTTGTTATTAATCTTTGTGCTACTTATACAATCTTGAAAAAAAGTTAGAGGAATGGGTGAGCTCACAATTGAGTAAATAAATTTATCGATGTCAAGCCATAACGGGTCTTATATTATTTTTACGACTTTTTTTGGTAGGTATTTTATCACATATTCACAACCATGGAAATTCATTTCTCCATTCCACATATCATGCTCCAACCTGAGTTCCTACGGTCTGAGTGCTCATGACAACCACTACATCCTTTCGACAGTTTGATGGTGGGTACATTTACGAAAGTAGAACCGATATGATGTAAGACCTAGAAATAAAAAACATATATAATTTACATCAGAAATTTAACTTTTTATAAATCATACATCGAGTCTCCAAAATATTTAAACATAAATTTTTCTTTGGGAATAAAGCAATTGATAATTAGAATTCTTAACATTGGTGCATGCAATAGAGTATTATACCTCCTTAGTTCATAGTGCTCCCTCTCCTAAACCTAAAATATTTTTAGGGAAAGAATGTGAGTTCATCGATTTACAACCTGCTCTTTACTAAAATTTCTTATTATGGTTTATTTCTAAAAGCTGAGGGTTTTTCTATTTTATATATTACAATTTCTTGTATTGATTTCTTTCAAATTTGTATCTCTTATAATACACTCAATGCAACATAACATTCTCGGGGTTGCCATATGCGACCGCGAGATTAGAGTGGTAACCGTGCATACGTATTCTGCACTCGTGAGATCATCCTAGATGACCTACCCACTCGTACCGTCGTTGATAGAACTCATGTTATGCTGACATCACACCTGGTGGCCAGACCACTATATCCCCCGAAGGCTCAAACACGAGCAACTCAAGGCTATGAGGGCATTGTGAGTTATTTATCCGCGCTTACTTGGAACATCCATGATGAACCATCTCCCTCGTACGAATATCGATAATGTATCATGTGGTATTCCACATCCCTTTGATCCGCTCAACCTATACCAAGATCACACAGGATGCCTGGACCCCAAACATAAGCATCCCTAGGTCCTCGGAATTTCTAGAAGTCACTCTTCCATTATATTACCACTTCCGTTATTCCCTATATATCAACACCACCTCTTATGTTAGGCATTGGATGCGTAAAGTACCACAATCAGTCAAATAGGACTTATCATCTAAAATCCACTCACCTCTTTTTCGAGACTTGTACGTCCCGGAAGGTTCCCTTTTGTCGGTCTCGGGATGCACACACTCTTATGTTATTTGGGACAATGATTTCACTACAAATTTTGAATTATACAATTAAGGTCAGATTCATTTTTCCTTGGTTAGCTATGACACTATCCCATAATTGTTATAAAATTACGGTTTTACCCCTTTAACTGGGTTCACTCGAATTTCACATTGGTGAGCACGTATTTATAATTATCCCTCTTTGCCCCATATTTCTATATTTTGCCATTGGTTAATTTACTCATATTTATTTCAATGTCCCTAAAATTCCCATATCTTCTAAAAATACCCAACTTTTATATTATTACCTTTTTACCCCTTAAACTTCATAAAATTACTGAAATGTCCTTGTTCTTTTTACAAGCTCTTTTGATAAGTCAAATTCCTTAAATATTTCATTTTGGTCCCTACATTACATCTTAACTCCATTCTAATCCTTAAGTTTACTAAATTACCATTTGGCATCACTTTTCTTATTATTTACCATTTTACCCCTTAAACTTCCTAAAATTACCACAATGCCCTTACTCTTTTTATTTTCTCATTTTTATAAGCATTATTTCTTAAGTATTTCAGTCTAATCAATGCATTTTACCATAATTCTATTATGCTCCTTAAGTTTGCTAAATTATAATTTGGCTCCACTTTTTACTATATTTACCATTTTACCCCTCAAACCTTTTAAAAACTCCACTTTGTTCTTTAACACATTTTAAACTCTAAACTTAGGTCTATGAGTTTATTAGCATATTATATATGGTACATATACTTTTACTGACTAGATCCTAGGTTCCCATATTTTTAAAAATTTGAATTTGGCCCTTATATTTTTTTAAAATTACACTTTTGTCCCCCAACTTTATTAACAAGTCCTAATATAGTAATGAGCATGTTCCTAAGGTCCCCACGACCCTATTCTGGTCGGCCTTGGCCGAAATAATGTCGTTTCAACCGCGTTTGGCCCATTACTGAAAAACGACACAAAGTCGGGTTTGGGGTTATACCACGCCGGAGAGAGAATGACATCTATTGACACTGGCGGGGTTCAAAAGCTAAATCCCCAATGAGATCAGAGCCACATTGATCACCTTCAAAGGTGGCCATGATTGCCTACAATTCCCCATTTACACAGGGGTGTTAAAAATAAAGTCTAAATGAAGCTTCCATGGAGGAGAACAACCATTAGGCTTACCTTTGGCTTATGAGGCCAATATGATTCATTAGCTTGAGTCAAGAGGAGACTGTGTGAATTTTCATGCGATTTTAGGAGGTTGGGAGGAAGAGAATTTGGCCCTGAAAGAAGTTGAGCATTTTTTGGCGGGAGATGGTCTGTTACTGTGCGGGTTCATCGACACTGGTAGGAGGGATGTCGCTATGGGACACCAGTGCAGATGGAAAGCCAACCTCCATGGGAGTACGAGTACACCAAAATCACTAAGCTTGGTGCTCTAAGGGAGGAGAATTTCTACTCGAAGGTGTCTATTATTAGGAGCTCAATGCTAACTCTCTCTAATTTTAGAGCAAAATTTGAACAAATAAGGAGATGATAGCTCAATTGCTCATATGGACTAATATATTGATGAGTTGTCCGTTCAATAAAAATTTTTATTGCATGAGATTTTATCAAAATCAGAGGTTTTATAGCAATTCCCTATTGCGTGCTGCAAAGAAGATTTTTGTCAAACGGGACGCAAGTTCAGGGTTGGGTTTTCTGTTAGGCAGTAGAGATAAGGTGGCATGTGCATGCGCCCGGTGTGGCGCACCAACCGGTTCGCACTGTAGCAAACCGGTTTCTGGTGACTAAATCAACTGTTTTAACTAATTTCGGCCTTTATTTGGCTAGTTCATCCCCAACTCAACCGATTCTTGGCCTATATAAATTCTCTTATTCAATTGAGCTCAAGAACGTCCATATTTCAATTTAATTTGCCCCTTTAAAATTAATGGTTTTACTGCTCTGAGCTGGTTTGACCAATTTTTGCCATCCTTCAGCCGATTCACCCTTGATTTTCCTAATTCTTGGCCCCCATCAAATTTTATAAAAATGATTATTCACATTCCCTATTGATTGACTCAAGATTTTTCTTTTTCTCGATTCATTTATATCCTTTAAGAATTTAGGGGGAATTTTACTTAAATGGCTCGATATTCGTTTCAATCCGATTTCCATTTGAGATTTTTCCGATCCACAAACACTCATTGGGGGAGGGGGGGGGGGGGTTCCTTGGGAGTATGGTATGCTATCTAAATGATCCCATTACTCATGTTATTAACTAAGCATATATCAACATAACAAGCAATAGTTTTTATTTAAATTCTCGGGGTTCAGCATATTAGCCGACCGACCCTCATTGCTTGTTTTTCACATTTAGAAAGTTTTATTATACCAGTATCGAATGATAACTCGTGGCTCTGGCATTAGGCCCACTTATTCCTTTCCGGCTATATCACCCTATTTGTGAGATATAGTCTCGTTCTCATGTTTAAAAGATAAATCTCAATCTTCTCATATATTACCATTTACTGTTATAATTGCTATTCATGCAACCTCAAGCTCATTATTTTCGTATTACACTTGTAAAACCTATCATGCTCTTCTATTATTATTATTATTATTATTATTATCATCATCATCATCTAAAGAAAATTGGATAGAAAACCATGATCAATCTGGATATGTGTTCATTCCGATCTAATTTTTGAGTGTCTCTGGTCGATGTTTTCCACGTAACCAATTTTATAGGTACGAGCTATAATTTCATAAATAAATAACACATGATTAGGTTGTATTCTAAATGGTATGTCATAATACCGTCCGTAGTTTCTCAAAATTACGGTGTTGCCCTTTGGGTCGAGTTTGCTCAAACCTCACATTTGAAATCCATTTATCCAACTCTCATTCGTAGTACTAAGTTCCCAACATTTTTGCCTTATTTGTAGGTCACGTTTGCTCTACGGCCTTAAACCTTTTCCACCTTTTCCATTAAGGTCCTCACACTTTCTATTTATTGTATTTTAGTCCCTAACTTTTCAAAATTGTATTTTAGTCCTTTTACTTTCTCTTTACTTCTTTTGGACTTAGATTTAAGATATTCTCTTGGTCCTCTAACTTTTCTTGGCTTCAGTAATGGTCCCTAATGTCATGTCCTGACCCGGTTTGGTCGGATCCCCGTGATCAACCCGTCGCTTCCTTGGTTTAAAAGGGGTTTCCCCTTCTTTTATTCAAGAGCAACCATGCGTAAATTCAAATCTCGTTACCTAGAATAGTATAAATCAATCTAAAATAAGCTTAAAAGAAACTTTAAGCATACCCGACGGGGGGTACATCTTCATGCTCTCTTTTAATTTATTTCCTTACTCCTAAAAAGGTGTAAAGAGAGGGGTGAGTTCCTATAATACAGTGAGTGGGTGTTCAGAGTGAGTTCAAAATAATTTTAGTTAATCAAAACTAGACCAAGGTTTACAAATCATTTTTTAAAGGAGTTCCTCAAATTCAAATCTCCAAAACTTTTTCCATTACCATACTATTAGGTGTGTTTAACCCATCCCTTTGCTTGGGGAGGTGTTTAGCAAATGAACACACGCTCTTCATTAGGAAAGGTACACATAATCGCAAGTGTAGCACGTACACTGCACCCACTTGTGGATCAGAGTGTTTTTACTGTCCACCATGATAGAAGCCCGTCCACTTTTACCCTGAGTCTAAGTGGACGTTCTAGACGTCTGACCCTCAGACTCGAATGCCACTTCGTGTCCGTATTAGGAGTGAACCAATTCGATTTTCTCACTCGGGTTGTCTGGTTCTTTCCCCAATTTCCTTTTCTTTAAGTGTTAGGTTTACAGGATCCATCATCACACTCAGTTTGTGTGGTGAGATAAAAATAAAATTTTTGTTAGAAGTGTTCTCCCCTTACTATGTGCCAATGCTTAAAATATTTGGAACACCTTCTTGATGGGAGCTAGAACAACTCAGATAGGCCACAGGGGCTCAATGCCCAGTTTTGGAAAACTCATGCAATGGGCCTAAGGCTAGTGGGCACAGGTAGAAGCTTGTAAACAAACTTGATTAGGAAGATCCATGAAAACTCCTAAATAATGGAATTGATTGTGTGTTGCACCACGGTACCTAGTCAGGACTGTCAATGCTCAATGGACTGGCGGCAGTGCGTCAAGGCCAAGTCGACAAACTGGCCTAGACAAATAGTTGCAGGTTGGGTTGAGCATCGGGGCCATTGGACCGTTGGCACCAAACAGGATGGATAACTATATGAAAACTCTTATTTGTGCATGCACTTGTGGTATGGGACCATCAAGACGCCCTACAGGGGTAGTGATGGGTCTTAAGCACTGCTGGATAACATGGTAGAGATAAGGGTAGTTCGTCGTGCCAATTAGTCTTTAAGCTCTAGGAGCTTCTTACGCATGAGACCGAGGTGGGGTCAGTATGATTATCAAGAGAACAGGAAATTTGGGAAATTTACAACTCTTGAGTGACCCAATGAGGTCATAAAAACCTTGGAAGAGGCCTTAGGACAATCTGGGAGAGAAAATCAGACTAATTCAGGTGAACCGAATCAAAATCGGATTGAACTAGTCATTTTCAAAGAGAAAACCCATGGGGTTTATAAACCGGAAACGATAAAGAAAAAGAAAACTAGGAAATTTATGGATCTCGAGTGACCTAAAGAGTGACAAAGTCATGGAAAAGGACATTGGGGTGAATTGGAGATGAAAACTAAACCGGTTCAGGTGAACCATATTCGAACCGGATTGAACCGGTTTGGACCGGTTTTAACCACTATTGAACTGGATACTAAATTCATTTTTCTAGGTGGCTTAAAAAATTCAAATTGGAGAATTGAGGCCACCATTAGATAGAGAATGAATTTAGAAATTTTTAATTTTGAAAAACTCGATCAAATCGGGCTTGAACCGACCGGTTCGAAATAGTGTCATGTTCTTCCTTCAAATGACAACACTGTTCACTCACTGAAAAATCGAGGAACACTGGTGAGGGAGTTTTAGGCAATGAATGACTGCCATTAAGGCGCTGATCGGACAACCAAAAAGTCTCCGAGCTTCCTATATAAAGAGCCCCTCCTCATTCATCCTCTCAACACCTAAAAACTCCATTCTCTCTCAACGGCTCCAATTTCTAGAGAAGCACAAACCAGAGCTTTGATATAGGGTCTTTTCTGAGCCAAAGAAGGTGTGGTTGGGTTCTTTGGATTTGGGGAGATGTTAGCTACACGCCAGTAGTCTCCATTCACTTCGAGGATCGCTACAGAAACGCTGGTGTGATAGAATAATGAAGGAGCTCCAGCGGACCGAAGCTGCCCTATTTTGGCTAAGCTGAAATTGGCCAGTTCAAGCCCTTCTTAGGCCAAACCAAGCCCTCCCAACACCTCCACAGTCCTCCTACAGCTGAATTAAAGTTGAAAGGTAAGCCAATTTGGCTCCTGGTGCTAGAGAGAGAACCGACAGAATTTCAATGACAAAATTCTCACTCAATTCGGCATCAATTGATGCAATTCTTGATCCTAGGAGGAACCTGAGGACAAGAGCTATCTGCCCAGATTGAAAGCTCAGACCACCACACCCCCGATGGTAAGCTTTCAAAGCTTTATCTCTCTAAGTCCAATTTTTCAGCGAAGCTCCATTTGAGCTCATTCCGGCATCAAATCATGCGATTCAAAGTGCAATTGAATCATATGAAGGTGTAGGAACTTTAATCTAACTTCAATTTCAACAATTAAACTCCTTTGATTAGTCAATTTGATGAAATAAAATTCGACTAAGTTAGAAGGTTAAAATTGGGGAAAATTTTGGGAATTTCAAAAATTCGAGTTGGCACTAGTAGGAGCTTATAAACAAACATGATTATTAAGCCATAAAAACTTAAGTAAATGAGTTGTTTGGCCATGGTACCGAGACATGATTGACATACTTGATGGACTAGCGATAATGCGACATGACATGTCTACAAATCTATCAAGACAAATAGTTGCAGGTCGAGTTGAGAGTCGGGGCCATTGAACCAATGGCACCACATATTATATGGCTTATGTGAAAATTGTTGATTTGTATATGCACTATGTTACGGGACCTTCAAGACACCCAAGAGGGGTAGTGATGCGTCTTATGGATCTGGATGACATGGTGGAAATAAGGGTAGTTAGTCGTACTAGAAGTCTTGTGAAGCTCGATGTAGCTTAATGCGCATGAGACTGGGGTAGGGATGGAATGAGGTCTCTGTCCTCAGATGGACACATAGTTTTCTTATGGGATTGAGGGTCGGATGTCGCATACATCCACTCATTCTTAGGGTAGAAGTTGATGTACTTCTATCTAGGTGGCCGGTAATGTAAACCCCGCACATTTGAGTTAAGGAAAACTGGGAAAAGAACCGGTCAAACCGAATAAGAAAACCAACCCGGTTTACATTTTACAAATTTTGGTTGATCCAAAGGATTTATTAAACATTGGAAAAGAAACTAAAGACAAGCTAAAAAAACAAAAACCAAATTGGTTCAGGTGAACTAGATTTCATAAGAACTTTAAAGTTAAGCGTGCTTGCTTGACCTCCTGAGAAGTATGATTTTTTGTAACCCGAAATTTCGGTCAAAAATTTTTATGCCAACAGCTTATCATAAATAGTCATCAATTAATATATATATTTAATTATTGAAATTAATACCAATAATTTATAGCAATATTAATACTATTAATAAATCTCGCCCATTTAATACACGAGTTTTGTCATCCCCATTTCATTCTCCTCACACCTAAACACTTCTCTCTATCTCTCTCTCTACTGCTCCATTTCCCGGTAAAGCTCGAACCAGAGCTTCGACTTAAACAAAGGTCGGGCTCTTTAGAACCGGGGAGAAGACAGCTATCTGATAGCAAACTTCAGTCAATTCAAAAATCGTTGGAGAAGCGCCGACATGATGGAATAGTGAAGCAACTCCGGCGGATCGAAGCTGCCCTATTTCGGCCAAGCTGAAATCGGCCATTTCAAGCCCTCATCAAGCCAAACCAAGCCCTCCCAACACTTCCTCATCCTTTCCATGGCCGAATTAGGACCGAAAGGTAAGCCAATTCGCCTCCCAACACTTCAAAGTTTCTTAGAATCGTATGAACATACGGGAACTCAATTTCAACTCCAATTTCAATAATTAGAAGTGTTTGATCGGTCAATTTGATGAAATCAAATTCGGTAGTGTTGAAGAGTTGAAATTGGGGGAAAATTTGGGGATTTTCGAAATTCAAAGGGGCCAAAATACAATTTTATGAAATTGAGGGTCAATTGGGCATGAAAATAATGTTGGAGGACCAATTGAGGAATTTTGGAAATTTTGGGGAAAAACTTACCATTTTTGTGAAAGAAGGGCAAAATGGTAATTTTGGAAAAATTGGGGAACCAAATTGGAAATTTGGAAAATTAAACCCCTTTTTGGTGAAATTGAATAAATTGAGGTCCCACGATAAATTTTAAAAGTTACGGGACTCAATTTGAGGAAAAACCGACATTAGGGACTTAAAGTTAAAGAGAAATAACTTTAGGGACCTAATTGCAAATAACTAAAAGTTCGGGTTTTCTCATTTATTAATGAATGAAGGTTGTTATGCCGAGTAATAATGAACAAGGTTGTTCATATCGTGTAGGAATGTTAAATACTAGGAACGCTAGGAAGGACAAGTTCGTGTGAATACAAAGAAACAGTCTAGTGGAATTCATGACATTAACGGGTGAGTGGGTTTATTCACATCATACTCGGTTGGGATGATGAGCACAGTTTAAAGTTAAAAACTACTTACCAGTTGTGAGTGGGTTTACAAACATTATACCCGATTGGGATGATGAGCACACCTTATAATTTAAAAACCATTTACCGGTTGTGAGTGGGTTTACTAACATCATACCCGGTTGGGGATGATAAGTGCCTCGATATAAAAACCCACTGTTTAGTGGTATTTTAATCATCACTACTTAGAGAAAGTGATGTGAAAGTCATGCGAAAAAAACTACTTACGGGTTGTAAGGAGGAAGTTGAAAACCCGTTAATCGGTTATGAACGGAGATGTCCTTATACCGGTCGGTATGATGGACAGTAAAAACCTATTTTTGTCGGAAGTGCTCTCCCCTGACTGTATGCCAATGCTTAAATAATTTGGGAGACCTTCTCGACGGGAGCTCGAATAGCTCTCATAGGCCGGGGGCCTCGATTTTGGAACTTGGGTGCTAAATGCCCGATTTTGAAAATCTCGTACAGTGGGCCCAAGGCCAGTTGGCACGAGCAGGAGCTCATAAATGAACATGATATATGTGCCATAAAACTTAATAAATGAATTGTTTGGCCATGGTACCAAGATAGGACCGACATGCTCAGTCAACTAGCGGCAGTGCGACATGACAGGTCGACAGATTAGTCAAGACAAACAGCTGCGGGTTGAGTTGAGAGACGGGGCCGTTGGACTAGTGGCACCACAGATTACATGGCAATATAAGAAAACATTGTTTGTGCTTGCACTGTGAATACAAGATCATCAAGACGCCCATGAGGGGTAGTGATGCGTCCTAAGGGCACTGGACGACTTGGTGGCTATAAGGGCAGTTCGTCGTTCCAGGTGTCTGCGCGAAATCTAGAGTAGCACAAAGCGCATGAGACCGGGGTGGGGACAGGATGAGGTCTCTGTCCTTATACAGACATGAAGAAGTGATTTCGGGATTGTGGGTAGGATGTCATGTACATCCACTCATTCCCAGGGTAGAAGTGGTCGTACTTCTATCCGGGTGGCAGGAAAAGTCACTCCGAAGCCACTAGCGGGTTCAGTAGTGATACTGACTTGCGAATGTATGTAACCTTCATGATCAAGGATGTGTGTTGGGTGATGACACACCGTGGTAACTAAGAAATAATGGAAAAATTCAAATTTTTAAATGATGGGATATTTGAAAACAAAGGAGTCTGGCACACTCCATATAAATATTTTTCTTAAAAGTCAAAAGTTTTTAAAAACCCATTCACTGAGTAGTCGTACTCACCCCCTCCCTTATGTCCCTTTTAGGAAATCCTGGAAAGTCTCCCCTTAAAGACAGTCAACTAAGATACCTATAAGAAAGGTATGTAAAGTTTTAAATTTCATACAGTTTTGATTATGCTATTCCAGGAAAAATGTGCAAGTTAAAGGATGCCTTACTCTTTACGGTTTACGATAAGGGGAAACCCTTTAATAAACCGGGAGAGTGGCGGGTTGATCACGGGGATCCGACCAAACCGGGTTGGGGCGTGACAGGTAAAGTCGCTTCGATGCCACAAGTGGGTACAGTGGACGGGCTGACCTACGATTGTGTATTCCTTCATGATAAAGGGCGTGTGTTGGTTGATAAACACACCGATATGATGAGAAATGATTATGGAAACCAAGAAATTGAGAATGAAATGTTTTTAAAAGAAAAATAAGGAGTTTGGCACACTCTAAATTCTAACTATTTTTCTAAAAGTAAATCTTTGAACACCCATTCGTTGAGTCGTGGAACTCACCTCGTCCCTTATATCCCTTTCAGGTAAACCCATAAAGCTTACCCCAAATACCACCAACTAACGCACCTGTAAGGCAAGTATGATAAGTTTAAATTTTTGTGCAGTTTTGATTATGTTATTCCAGGAAAGGTGCAGGTTTAAAGGATGCCTTACTCCTCACGGTTTATAAGAAGGGAGAACCCTTAGTAAACTAGAAGAGTGGCCGATTGATCACGGGGATCCGACCAAACCAGGTTGAGGCATGACAACTTGAGTGATATGAGAACCTATTTTCTTGAATACATTATCAAAACTATATAATATAGTAACTAATAGGAATAATTTTAAAATTTTACAGATAGCCCCAAGAAAAGCAGCCAAATAAACTTGTGCTACCTTAGTCACCCCGAAAACAAGGAATAACCCCATTTCAAAGGAGGAAATAAACCAGAAGTATAGGAGGACTCTTGGAGTAATCCCGGGTCGAAGAGGACTCGACAAGACAACCTCCAAGATGTTCGGGCTCAAGGTCGGCAAACCACTGAACCACTAGGATTTCCTTAGAAAAGCCCCCACAATGCTCAAATTATTGGAGGAACCACAACGATCTATGCAAGGAGATGATCTGTTGTAGATGTGGGCAATGGGAACACTACACAAGAAGATGCCCAACATTTTAGAGGATAAGATCGGAGAGGATCTGTTATGCATGTAGGAGGGTGGGACACATAGAAAAGGACTGTCCCACACTGCAAGGAATCAAAGCGATACCTTCCAATAAGGATACCTTCATTCCTATAGAAGCCCAAAGGGATAATGTTACAAGGACCATAATTCTGGCTAGGGATCCCAATCTCACTCAGAAAGAAATCTTTCAAGACCATAGCATAGTACTAGGTACTCCCTAAACCGTTATTTTGACAATCTCCCTCAAGAAATGTTAAAACCTCTAAGTTGTACTCTTACTTCAATGAATAAAATTCTAAGTTCCTGAAAATTTCTATGTCCCATAAAATAATGCTATTGTATGCCTCAATTATATGAGGAAGGATCATAGGAGAAAGATCAAGGGGAGCACCTTAAGAAGATCCAAATATAGCAAGAAGGGAGATAAAAGGAATTTTCCTTAAGGGGGCACTACAAGCCACTTAGGAGCAAAGAAGGAAACACCTACTCCATAGAAGACAAGCCGAACGATGAAAGATAACTAGGATGTCTCAAGATAGCGAGATATGATCTACATTGGAAAAACAGAGAAACTAGGTAGGGTTGTAGACTAAGCTAGTAAGGAAGAGGAGGTGAAAAGGCCAAAATAATAGAAAGGAAGGATGAAGGAAATCCTTGAAAAAATAAATGGCCAAAAATGAAATGATGACCACACGCAAGCCATAAGGAGGATTTAGTAAGTCCCGCACAAAGAAGCCTTGGAACAAATAGTGCTTGAACCTTTCCCAAGGAAGGAGACCCTGGGAAGGCATACATGTTACAACTAAGAAGTAATGGACCAAGTGACGAAGGATGAGAAAATGAAGTGCATACCGAAATGAAAGAACATCTGAAGAACCTTGGAGTCGTAAGCCCTCGAATTCGAAAGTGGGTAGGGAGAAAATAACCAATGACATCAAGACTGGTCGTAGCCCACACTCGCTTAAATAGAGCCCAAAGAGTGGATGGCTGAACATAAAATAGAGTGCTAGGGGCCAACCAATGATTAGGAACTCCTTGAAGGAAGAATAAGAGACAAAAAGGAATTGGAGGATGGAGAAGGATCAACGGAAGATGACCATATTGATATCACAAGGGTGTAAGAAAAGAGAGAAGGAGAAGCTTTCAAGGAGCATTAGGGAGATTAAACGTAAAACTCCCAGGACGAAAGCCCTTAGGTAGAAGGATAAAGATAGGGAGTGGGACCAAAGAAAGGGAAATTTTTAAGCTAAGTAACCGACAGGTGGATCATAAGAGGAATAACCCAAAATAGGGAATGTCATTAAGGGGCATAAGTAATTAAGGTTGTATCGATATGGCCAAATGTGACCTGCTTTGGAAGAGTAGAGGAACCAAATAGGGATGTCGGAAAAACCTTATAGAGGGAAGCAACTAGTAACAATGGGATGGTTAAGGAGGATAAACAATGCCCTAAGAAGGACCAGGAAGTAGTAATTACTACATTCTAAGAAGGGCAATATGATGGGCACCAAGAACGAGTGAATTCTAGATGCAGTTGCCCAAACAATTGATCAAGGAGAATAGTAGGAATGAGACAGTTAACAAACTGACCCTTATGAAGGTTAAAACTTCAACAAAGAAAGGAAAGGTGGAAAGACCAAAATAATTGAGAAATGAGGATGAAGGCAAAACCTTAAAGAGATCTTGAAATAAAGAGGATGTAAGCTTTCCCTAAAGGAAATAGACATGTCCTGGGATATAAGTGAGAATGAGGATGGGGTGCAAAAGAGGAGATGTCCAAAAGTAAAGGTAAGTAGGAGAAGATGACATCAAAGGATGTCATTTAAGGTGAGATGTCCTCAATGGCAAATGAGAAGAGAATTCCTAGAGATAGGAGTATAAACCCTACCAAGAAAAGAAACCTTGGAGAAGTGAGCCCTCCAGTTAAGAAGTGATTAAAGTAAATGACCACTGATATCAAGACTGGTTGTGGTCCACACCCAAATGATTGGAACCGGAAAGACCCAATAAAGAAGTTGGGAAAGGACGAGTGGGTAGGGAAAATCAATACGGTTATGTAAGTTTATTAGATAACGGTAAAGGTAGTCGAGGAATACTACTAAATAAAAAGAGGGATGAAGTTATACGAACCCTGACAGGTTATGAAATTGCGAACAACCCTAAAAGAAGTGTTATAGAAATCTAATGTACAGAGACAAATTCTAGAATATGTCATGTTGTAAGGGACATGTAAGCCCAACAATCCCGAGGAAAAATGTAACTCAAGTAAGGAAGAGTCAATTAATAAGCATGATGAAGTTAAACGTAGTTTGAACCAAAGTTGTAATAAATAATGGATGGACGAAGGGCCGAAATAGAACAAAGGAGTGATAACACCGAAACCATGAAAACAAGTATGTTATACTCGAAAGAACAATGAACTAAGGGTTTCAACGATCAAGAGGATAACTAGACACAAAAATGATTGGGTATTTTGGAATTCTCAATCTTGAAACTTTGGGCAAGAACCCTCAAAAGGAAGAATCTTGCCCTAAGTAGAGGAGGAAGTGAACCTAAGGATATCCTTTTGGACTTGTGAGTAAGACATGCCTAATTATAATAAACTCCAAGAAGTGAGTAAACAATGAAAGGAAAAGACATTCCTTAAGTGCGTGATTTAAAGGGGCTAAGTGAAAGAATCAACAAAGTGATGGCATGTCAAGCAAATTCTGAGTTAACTTTAAGAGAAATTATTTCTGATGCAAAGGATGTTGACTTACTTTTGGGGAAAAAACTCCTAAAAGGAGGGGAGAGTTGTAAACCCTGACCCTTAAAGACAAGGAAATCGGGGAAAGAACCGGTCAACCCGAGTTAGAAAACCAAATCGGTTTACAAACCTGATTATCAAGAGAATGGACAATTTGGGAAATTTACAACTTATGAGTGACCCAATGATGTCATAAAAACATTGGAAGAGGGCCTTAGGACAATCTGGGAGAGAAAACCAGACTAGTTTAGGTGAATCGGACCCAAACCGATCATTTCTAAAGATAAAAATAGTTAGTTTATAAATCAGAACTGATAGAGAAAGGGTAAACCAGGAAATTTATGGATCTTGAGTGACATAAAGAGTCACAAAAGTCATAAAAAAGGACTTTAGGATGAATTGGAGATGAAAACCAAACTCGTTCAAGTGAACCGGTTTGGATCGGTTTTAACCTCTATTGAACCTGATGCTAAATTCATTTTTCTAGGTGGTTTAGAAAATTCAAATTGGAGAATTGAGGCCACCATTAGATAGATAATGAATTTAGAAAATTTTAATTTTGAAAAACTCGGTCAAATCGGGCCTAAACCGGTCGGTTTAAGCTTTGAACCCGGTTTGGACCGGTCCGGAACAGTGTTGTCTTCTTCCTTCAGATGACAGAATTGTTCACTTGCCAGAAAATCGAGTAGCGCCAACAAAGCTGAAAAGTTTGTGGCCAAGGAGTTTTAGGTGATGAATAACAGCCATTAAGGTTTCAATCGAACGGCCAAGAAGTCCCTGAGCTTCCTATATAAAGATCCCCTCCTCATTCATCATCTAAACACCTTAAAACTCCATTTTCTCTCAACTGCTCCAATTTCCAGCGAAGCTCAAACCAGAGCTCTAATATAGGGTCTTTTCTTAGCCAAAGAAGGTGTGGTCAGATTCTTTAGATTCGGGGAGAAGTCAGCTACATGCATGTAGTCTCCATTTGCTTCGAGAATCGCCAGAGAAACGCTGGCTTGATAGAATAGTGAAGCAGCTCCAATGGATCGAAGCTACCCTGTTTTGGCCGAGCTGAAATCAGCCAATTCGAGCCCTTCGTAGGCCAAACCAAGCCCTCCCGACACCTCCACAGTCCTCCTACAGATGGATTAGAGCTGAAAGGTAAGCCAATTTGGCTCCACTCTGTAAATTCCAATTAGTGCTAGAGAGAGAACCAATATAATTTTGATGACAAAATTCTCACTCAATTCGGCATCAATTGATGCAATTCTTGATCCTAGGAGTAACCTTAGGACAAGAGCTAATTTCCCAGATTGAAAGATCAGACCGTCGTGCCCCTGACAGTAAGCTTTCGAAGCTTTCTCTCTATAAGTCCAGTTTTCCGGTGAAGCTCTGTTTGTGCTCATTTCAGCATCAAATCGTGCGGTTTAAAGTACAATTAACTATTATGAAGGTGTAGGAACTCCACTCTAACTGTGCTCATCATCCCACTCTAACCACTCTAACAAGTGCAATTTCATAAAATTGAGGGCCAATTGGGCATAATAAAGATGTTGGAGGACCAATTGGGCAAATTTTGGAATTTTGGGGCAAAACTTACCGTTTTTGTAAAGTAGGGACAAAATGGTAATTTTGGAAAAGTTGGGGACCAAATTGGAAATTTGGGAAATTAAACCCCTTTTTGTGAATTTGAATAAATTGTGGTCCCAAGGTGAATTTTAAAAGTTTCAGGACTCAATTTGAGGAAAAATCGACATTAGAGACTTAAAGTTAAAGAAAAATAACTTTATGAACCTAATTGCAAATAAATGAAAAGTTTGGTTTTCTCATTCATTTGGAATGAATGAAGGCTATTAGGCCAAAGGATAATGAACAAAGATGTTCATATCGTGTAGGAACACGAAGTACTAGGAACGCCAGCTAAGACAAATTCGCATAAAGTCAACAAGTCAGCTAAGAGGAAATTCAATGTACTATCGGTTGAGTGGGATATTTAATATCATACCTGGTTGGGATGATAAACACATCAATAATGAAAACCCACTACTAAATGGTATTTTAAACATCACACCTGAGAGGAGTGATGTGAAAATCATGCAGAAAAACTACTTAATGATTGTAACTAGATCATACTCAGTTGGTATGATGAAACTTTGTGAAAGTAGAAAAGTTGAGATGTCCTCATACTCGGTTGGTATGATGGACAGTTGAAAATTTTATTTTGTCGGAAGAGCTCTCCCTTGACTGTGTGCCACTGCTTAAAATCTTTGGGAGACCTTCTTGATGGGAGCTCAAGTAGCTCATATAGGCCAGAGGCCTCAGTTTTGGAACTTGGGGGCTAATATGCCCAATTTTGAAAATCTCGAACAGTGGGCCCTAGACCAATCGACACGAGTAAGAGCTCGTAAACAAACATGATTATTAAGCCATGAAAACTTAAGTAAATGAGTTGTTTGGTCATGGTACCGAGATAGGACTGACATACTCGATGGACTAGCGGCAGTGCAACATGATATGTCTACGGATTAGTCAAGATAAACAGCTGTACGTCAAGTTGAGAGTCGGGGCCATTGGACCATTGGCACCACATAATATATAGCTTATGTGAAAATTGTTGATTTCTGAATGCATTGTGTGATAGGACCTTCAAGATGCCCAAGAGGGGTAGTGATGCATCCTAGGACTCTGTACGAAATGGTGGAAATAAGAGCAGTTAGTCGTACTAGAAGTTTTGCGAAGCTCGACGTAGCTTTATGCGCATGAGACCAGGGTCGGGACGGGATGAGGTCTCTGTCCTCATACAGACATGGAGTTTTGTTATGGGATTAAGGGTCAGATGTCACATATATCCACTCATTCTCTGGGTAGAAGTGGACATACTTCTATCTAGTGGCTAGTAAAGTCACTCCGATGCCACAAGTGGGTATAGTGGATGGGTTGGCCTGTGATTGTATGTTCCTTCATGATGAAGGGCATGTGTTAGTTGATAAACACACCATTATGATGAGAAATGATTATGGAAACCAAGAAATTAAGAATGAAATGTTTTTAAAAGAAAAATAAGGAGTTTGACATACTCCAAATTCAAACTATTTTTCTAAAAGTAAATCTTTGAACACCCATTCACTGAGTTATTGAACTCACCCCCTCCCTTATATCCCTTTTAGATAAACTCGGAAAGTTTAGCCCAAAGACAACCAGCTAACGCACCTGTAAAACAAGTATGATAAGTTTAAAATTTTGTGCGATTTTGGTTATGTTATTCTAAGAAAGGTGCAGGTTTAATGGATGCTAACTCCTCACAGTTTATAAGAAGGTGCAACCCTTAGTAAACCAGAAGAGTGGTGGGATGATCATGGGGATCCAACCAAACCGGGTCGAGATGTGATGGATCCGCTTAGAGACAGTAGGCGGTTTTCTCCCCTCCTTAAGGGAATTCATCATACTAACCGGGTATGATGTTTGTTTCTTCCTACTCACAACCGGTAAGTAGGTTTTATCCATTAAATATAATGCTCATCATCCCAACCGGGTATAACGTCAGATAATCCCACTCACCTGGTGATCGGGACGCATTTGTCCCCAATCAGCTTCCAAGTCCATGTTAGCTTTTCCTTGCTGGCATTTCGGTCTCTCGTGTCCCTACATGATTTGAGTATAATTATCAATTAAGGTTTTGCATGACAACTTTTATTTTCTCATGTATGAGCGATTAGGCTCAAAGTTATTGGTTTATTGCACTTAGGTCCCTAAAGTTCATTTTTCTTAACTTTAGGTCCCAAATGCTAATTTTTCCCAAATTGACCCCCAAGGTTTCCAATATCCTCTTTGGATCCTTAATTAACTCAAAATTGTGTAAGGGGCTCAAGTTTTTCCAAATTTCCAATTTGGTCCCCAATTTTTCAAAAATTAAGGTTTTTCCCCTACTTTCCAAAAATAGCAATTTGGCCCCAAATATTTCAAAAATTGACCAATATGTCCCCTAACATCTTTCTCATTGCCAATTGACCTTCAATTTTGAGAAATTGCATGGAGGTCCCTCAATTTTTTGAAATTTCCAATTTTTCCCAAAATTTCCCCCAATTTCTCCCCTTTATAGTGAACGAATTTGATTTCTTCAAATTGGCCATTTAATCAGGGTTAATTGCTCAAATTGATGGTATTAATTAGTTCCTACACTTCTATACGATTCAATTGAGCTTTGAATCACGGTATTTGGGTTCGAATTGAGCGCAAACGGAGCTTCACCGAAAAACTATTTGTAGAGAGAGAAAGCTTCGAAAGCTTACCGTCAGAGGTGCGGCGGTCCGAGCTCTTGATCTGGAGAGGTAGCTCTCATCCTGAGGTTTCTTCTAGGATCAAGAATTGGTACAATTGATGTCCAATTGAGGGTAAATTTTATCAGCAAAATTCAGCACTTTCTCTCTCTAACTCAGACTGGCAATGACGAAAGAGGGCCGAATTGGCTTACCTTTCAGCTCTGTTGAGGCCGTGTGAGGGTCGTGGCGGTGTTGGGGAGGCTTGGTTTGATCAGAGAAGTGTTGAATTTGGCCGAATTCAGCTCAACCAAAACAAGACAGCTTCGGTCCATTAGAGCTGCTTCACTATTTGATTCCGCCAGCGCTTCTCCGACGATCCTTGGGTTGAAAGGAGGCTACTATCAGGTAGTTGACTTCCCCCGAAGTCTATAGGACCCGACTTGCTTTCTGAGGCTAAGAAAACTGCCCAAGTTAGAGCACTAGTTTGAGCTTCACCAAAAAATGGAGTAGTTGAGAGAGAATGGCGATTTGATGTGTGTGGAGGATGAATGAAGAGGAGCTCTTTATATAGGGAGTTGGGGACTCTCTACCCGACCACTTTCCATTTTGGTCGAGCTTATCCTTGTCCAAAAATGGCCTGATCAGAGTGGTTACACCTTCACCAGAGAAGGAAGTTTTCTACATTTATGAATAGTGTTGCTATCCCGAGGAAGAAGATGACACTATTCTAAATCAGACCGGTTTGGTCTGACCGAGTTCAATGAAGAAAATCAGCTAGTTCGGGCCCAATTTGACTGTTTTTCTTAAATATAAAAATTTCTAAATTCATCTAATTTCATTTACTATTCAATGGTGGCTTAAATTTCCCAATTTGATCACTTTAAGCCACTACAAAAAATGAATTTAGAATCTGATTCATGTATGATTCAAACTGGTTCAATATAGTTCGATCCGGTTCACCCTGAACCGATCTAGTTTTCTCTTCCCATTTGTTCCAAAGTTCTTTTCCATGATTTTTATGACTCTTTGAGTCACTTGGGATTTGCCAATTTCCCATTTTACCATTTCTTTACCGGTTTGGGTTCTTTAATCGGATCGATTTTCTCTTTTGAATTTACCGGTTCTTTTCCCGATTTTCTTATGTTTAAAGGATGGGGTTTACAACTCTCCCCTCCTTTTAGGGGTTTTGTCCCCAAAACTAAGTCAACAATCCTTTGTATCGGGAGTAACTTCCCTTGATGTCCTCTTGGGGTTTGCTTGACATGTTACCACTTAGGTGGTTCCTTCACCTTACCCCTTTAAACCACATGCCTAAGAAGTTCTTTTCTTTTCAATTATTTACTCACACCATGGGGTTTATCATCATTAGGCATGCCTTGCCCACTGGTCCAAAGCTACATCCATGGGTCTACTTCTTACTCTACTTAGGTTAAGACTCTTCCTCTTAAGGGTTCTTATCAAAATAACTCGGTTGGGTGTTCCATAAACGTTCAACTAGCCCCATTTCTCATCATTCCCTAGGTCGTTGATGCTCTTAGCTTAGCATTGTTTCGAACTTTTGCCCTTACCCTCATGGGTTTTGACATGATTTCCTCCTTATCTTATTTTGGTTCTTCCCCCATCTTTGGTTTACTATGACTCCGGTTCCAATTCTTAGGTTTAACTAACGAACTCTGTCTTACTTGAGTCACCTTTTCCTAGTACTGTTGGGACTACATATCCTTTACAAAATGACATGTTCTAGAAATGTCTTTATCCCTTATAGTTCTAGAACATTTGTCCTCAATAACAGTACATGCCTTTCCAACCGTTTAGGAGTCGTGTGGCTTCATTCCTTTTTGTTACATGGTAGTGTTCCCCAACTACCTTCGATGTTATCTAATTGTCCCTTTACATTTTGACATTGTGATTGTGTTGGTTTTGCCTTATCTACTCATCTCTTACCAACCTTTTTATTAGTTTTCCCCGGGTTCCAATCCACTGGGTTTCCTATCATCATGTTGGGATTTTTTC
The DNA here is from genome assembly GCA_030064435.1 of Trapa incisa. Taxonomy (NCBI): domain Eukaryota; kingdom Viridiplantae; phylum Streptophyta; class Magnoliopsida; order Myrtales; family Lythraceae; genus Trapa; species Trapa incisa. The sequence goes on from CM057765.1 coordinate 7,712,815, forward strand.
CTCTTATGCCCTTCCTCATTTCCAATATCATCCTTTACTCAATGACTTTTCCTTTCTTCAATCTACTCTTACTCGCTCGTGACCATTTCATGATTCCTTTGTTTGGGGAGTTCTCCTTTTACGGTTTTCATTCTCTACTATGTCCTTCAAAGTAAAGATTTCCATCTTAGGGGCTATACCTTCGATCTCCTTACCATTCCTTGAAGGTTTTCTTCCTTCACATTCTTACACCCTCTTTGAGCTTTCGTCCACCTTTAATCCTTCACCGACCTTAATTTTCCCAATTCACCCCTTTACTTTCTATCCGAGGAACTTCCGATCATCAGGTCTTATTTTGTGTACTTCACATTATATCCAGCCATTCATTCTTTAGGCTCCATTAAGCAAGTGTGGACCACAACCAGTCTTGATATTTGTGGTTATTCCCCTTAACTAATTCTTAATTGGAGGGCTTACTTCCCCATTGTTTCTCGGACGTTTTTTTCTTTATTTCCTTATTATGGGTAGTCCACCCATTCTTACTTGTCACTGCATTTTTTATGCTATCTTCCTATTTACTATTTCCTTGGGTTTAGCTTACTCCTTGGGTCCTCCTAGTATGCTTCCCTTGGTTTTTTCACCTCAGTGTGCACTTCATTTGCAAGTTCATCTCCACATCCCTCGTCACTTAATTCCATTACCTCTTAGTTGGGACATGGATGCCTCTCCAGGGTTCCCTTCCTTGGGAGGATTCTTCCCCTTTTCTCCGAGAATTCCTTTTTCATTTACCCTTGAGGGCATCTAACCTTAAATCTACTTCATGACATCCTTGGATGCCATCCTTCTCGTTTCCCTTTCTTTGGAAATTTGGTGGGTACATCCTTTAGATTTTCTCCTACCTGTATCTCGTCACAAGTTTATTTTTGTAGGGAATAGAACTTTCATTTATTATAACGGTAATGAATTACAGGGTTTTGGCTATATTTGTCCAGAGGAATTTTGGTAAGTACTAGCTACGGTACTAGGATCCTTTCGTGCTTCCTCCTGGGTGAGGTTGTATACTCTGGTTGGTACTCACGACGTAATGGCTATGTCTTGTCCCCCATCTAGTGCCCTAGGGTTCCCTTGAGGTGGTTGATGGGTACTTCGTTGTGTATTCCCACAAAGGGCTGGACAGCACTTTACAAAGTGTCCGAGCTGTCGACATTCGTAACATGCTCGACTGACCCTTCATGGCTTTTCGGGCACTTGGGGCAATAGGGGTCTCTCCTTTGTGGGGTTGTACTTGCCTCCCTTTGGGCATGATAACCTTCATTTCTCCTAAGGAACCCCATTTTTGTCCCCCATCTCTACCCACCTAGCTCCTTTTAACCTATTTGGTTGTTTTGGCCTCCTTCCTCCTTCTGGTCGGCTTGCTCTATCCGACGGCGTCTTGTCTATACCAGATGCTCACATTCATGGGCCATGTTAATGATGGCAACCAAATCCGTGGGATGTCCTAATACTCCCATCCGATCTCGTAGGTCCATGTTGAGACCGTCCACGAACCGTTGGAAGATATTTGCTGGTCCGGCTAAATCTGGAGCAAAAGGCCTTAACTCATTCAATCTAGTCTCATATTCCGAGATAGTGTAGGATCCTTGTCGGAGTCAAAATAATTCTTGCTTCTTCTCATTGATCAGTTACGGAGCTAAGTATTACTTTGAATACCTCTCCCAGAATTGCTCCCAGGTGGGTGTGGTGGTGTGTAGGCTCCTAATGTTGTCCCACCACCTTTTTGCGCTAGCATCCAGGAAGAATTCTGCCAGGATCACCATTTATTCTAGTGGGATCCTGATTATTCCCATAAGTTTCTTAATTCTAGCCAACCAATCCATAGTGGCTCCAGCATCCTTCTCCCTTGGGAACGGCTTACATCCTAATTGATGAAGGGTCTTGAGGTATTTGGGAATGTCAATAAGAGGAGGGATGTTAACAGAAGTGGAATGGGACTATACTTCCTCGGGCTCAACTCGAGAATTGGTGTCCACCTCGGGTGTGAGGTTGGGCATTCCAAACACTCAAGTGACGTCTTCATACATCCTTTGATGTTCCGAGCTTAGTTTCAGGTGTACCCGTTGGGGCTTTTCTAAGAGTTTCTACAGGGATGGGGTTTTGGGCAGTGTTAGTGACTGCGACTCTAGTTCTCTTGGTTCCTCTCTTGGGAGCCATCTGTAAATTTTAAAACTTATTTCTCTTAGTTACTATGTTATATAGTCTAGATAATGCATTCGAGGAAATAGGCTTTGATACCACTAAAGTTGTCATACCCCGACCTGGTTTGGTTGGATCCCCGTGAGCAACTCACCACTCCCTTGGTCCATGAAGGGTTTTCACCCATTTCTAAACCGCAAGTAGTAAGGCATCCTTTTACCTGTTATTTCTGGAATAGCATTATACAAAACTGAATATTTTAAAATAGACGTACCTATCTTATAATTCCAATACATGAAAGTCTTTAAGTTGAATGTTTCCCTCGGTTACCAAAAATGGGTAAAAAGGGAGGGGGTGAGTTATATAACTCAATGAGTGGGTGTTGGGATTTAGTTTTCAAAATAGTTTTATCCAAACTATGCCAAGGTTATCATTGCCTTTAGTTTTCAAAGGATTTTTCCTCATCTTTAGTTTTCAAAAATTTTCCATTTCTATATTAGGTGTGGTTTTCAAAACAACACATGCCCTTCATCAGGAAGGGTACACACATTTGCGAGATGCAATTATGATGACTACACCCACTTGTGGATTGAAGCATATTTATCGTCCACCTTGATAAAAGTCCTTGATTTCTACCTGGAGTCTAAGTAAACGCCCCACACATCCTACCCTCAGACCCAAAATACTTTGTGTCTGTATGAGGATAGAGACCTTATCCCGACCCCACTCCGGTCTCATAAGTAAGAAGCTTACAGAGCTTCAAGTCTGACTGACATGATGAACTGCCCTTATCTCCACCATGTCATCCAGTAGCCCTTAGGACCCATCACTACCCCATAGGGCATCTTGATGGTCTCATACCACAATCCATGCACAAAAAAGAGTTTTCCACATATAGCCATTATCTATGGTGCCACAGATCCAACAACCCCGACGCTCAACCCGACCTGCAGGTGTTTTTCTAGGCTGATCCATCGACCTGGCCCTGACGCACTACCGCTAGTCCACCAAACACTGTCGGTTATGACTTGGTACTGTGGCAAAATCATACAACCAATTCCATTAGAAATTTTCATGGCTCTTTCTTAATCAAATTTATTTACGAGCTCCTGCTCGTGCCTACTAGCCTTGGGCCCACTACAAGTGTTTTTCCAAAACTGGGCACTTAGCCCCATGAGTTTGAAAACCGAGGTCCTTGGCCTATCTGAGTTGTTCTAGCTCCCATCAATAAAGTCTCCCAAATATTTTAAGCATTGGCACACAACTAAGGGAGAACACTTCTGACAAAAATTCATTTTCATCTCATCACAACAACTAGGTGTGATGTTATCAACGCTTACAACCGATAGGCGCTTTTCTCCTTTTCTCAAGTAAACTCATCATACCAACCAAGTATAATTATCTCTACTTACAACCATTAAGTAGGTTTTATCTTTTAAAGATAGTGTTCATCATCCCAATCGGGTATGAAGTTAGATAATCTCACTCACCCAATTACCGTAACGTGTTCGTCCCTAGTCAGTTTCCAAGTCCACACTAGCTTTTCCTTGTTGGCATTCTGGTCTCGCGTGTCCCTACACGATTTGGGCATCCTTAATAATTGAGGATTGGCATGACAACCATCATTTTCTAATGTATGAGCGACTTTGCCCAAAATTGTTGGTTTATTGCACTTAGGTCCCTAAAGTTTATTTTTCTTAACATTAGCTCCCTAATGCTAAATTTTCCTCAAATTAAGTCCCGAGTACTTACAATATCCTCTTTGGGCCCTTAATTTACTTTAAATTGTGTAAGGGGCTCAAGTTTCCCAAATTTCTAATTTGGTCCCCAATTTTCCAAAAATTACGATTTTATCCCTACTTCCAAAAATAGAAATTTGGTCGCAAATATTTTGAAAATTGACCAATTGGTCCCCCAACATCTTTTCCATTGCTAATTGGCCTTCAATTTTGAGAAATTGTATAGAGGTTCCTCAATTTTTCGAAATTGCCAATTTTTCCTCAATTTCTCCCCTTCAAACTGAACGAATTTGATTTATTCAAATTGGTCATTCAATTAGGGTTAATTGCTCCAAATGAAGGTATGGACCAATTCCTACACTTCCATACGATTCAATTGAGCTTTGAACCACAACATTTGGGTCTAAATTGAGCTCAAACAGAGCTTCACCGGAAAATTATTCGTAGAGAGAGAAAGTTTCGAAAGCTTATCGTCGGAGGTGCAACGGTCCGAGCTCTCGATTTGAGGAGGTAGCTCTCATCCTGAGGTTCATTCTAGGATTAAGAATTTCTACAATTGATGTCCAATTTAGGGTGAACTTTATCAATAATATTCAGCACTTTCTCTCTCTAACTCCGACCAGCAATGATGGAGGAGGGTCGAATTGGCTTACCTTTCAACTCTTTGAGGCCGTTTGAGAGTTATGGGGGCATCGAAGAGGCTTGGTTTGACTGGAGGAGGGCTGAATTTGGCCGAATTCAGCTCAGCCAAAATAGTGTAGCTTCGGTTCATCGGAGCTGCTTCATTGTTTGATTCCACCGGTACATCTCCGGCGGTCTTCGAGTGGAAATGAGGTTACTGTCACGTAGCTGACTTCCCCCGGAGTCTATAGGATTTGACCTTGCCTTTTGAGGCTAAAAAATCTACCCAAGTCGGAGCTCTGGTTTGAGGTTCACTGAAAAATGGAGCAGTTGAGAAAGAATGGCAATTTAAGGTGTGTGGAGGATGAATAGAGAGGAGCTCTTTACATAGGGAGCTCGGGGACTCTCTATTTGACCACTTTCCATTTTGGTCGAGCTTATCCTCGCCCAAAAATGGCCTGATCAGAGCGGTTACATCTTTGCTAGAGAAGGAAGTTTTATGCACTTATGAATAGTAATGTCATCCTGAGGAAGAAGATGACACTGTTCTAAACGGGACCGGTCCGATCCGACCAGGTTCAATGGAGAAAATCGGCCGGTTTAGGCCCAATTCGACTAGTTTTCACAAATCTAAAAATTTATAAATTAATTTTCCATCCAACGGTGGCTTCAATTTCTCAATTTGATTACTTTAAGCCACCATAAAAAATGAAGTTAGAATCTGGTTCATGTATAGTTCAAAGCAGTTCAATCCAGTTTGATCCGATTCAAGTCTGGTTCACCCTGAATCGGTGTGGTTTTCTCTTCCCATTTATTCCAAGGTTATTTTCCATGATTTTTATAACTCTTTGAGTCACTTGGGATTTTCCAATTTCCCATTTTACCATTTCTTTATAGGTTTGGATTCGTTAATTGGCTTGATTTTCTCTTTTGAATTGACCAGTTCTTTTCCCGATTTTCTTATCTTTAAAGGACAGGGTTTGCATAGTATATAAGTATATTGAAATTGAATTTTTTATAATGAGAAGAAAATAGAATTGTGCATGGTTGAATGGTAGCCCTAAAGGGAGAATAGTTAAACCAAACATATAGGAAAATAATTGATCTAAAATAAAGAATTTAATATGATATTTTGAGATATAATGATAATGGAGATGTTGATGGAGATAATCGTGAACTAGGAAGGATAAATAGTTTTCTTCCAATTATGAAATGAAGCGTTATATCTGTATGAACCCCATGGTGTGTAAAGTGGCTTATTTAATTTACTTGGTGAAGTAATTATGGTTGCATATTTGTGATACACTATTATATGATGGCATACCTGTGATTTGTATGATGAATTGGGTATCGATAGGATACCTATGAGAGGTAGTGTAAACCCCGTTCTCTCGAAATAAGGAATCGAAAGGAGAACCAGCAAATTTCAAAGGAAAATCGGGACTGAAATAAATTGGAATATGAAAATATGATTCAAAATGGGAAATTGGAAAATACCTATTAGCCAATAATGACCCAACGGTCATGGAGAGGAACCATGAATGGAATGGGAGGGGAAAACTAGACCGGTTCATGGTGAATCGAGCCTTAACCGGATAGAACCAGACTCAACCATGAAGAACTAGTTGAAAGATTGATTTTTTAGGTGACTTAAACACATCAAGTTGGGAAATTGAAGTCGTCACTAGGTGGGAAGTGAATTTAGATAAATTTAGAAATTTTTAGATTTTAGAAAACCGGTCGAATTGGGCCTGAACTGACTAATTTTTTATTTCGGGTCACCGGTCAACGGTATAGTCTGTCAATGGATTGTCTACTAGGTCAATACCCAGTCAATAGGCATGACTAATTAGCGAGCGACGTGTGGCAAAGCACGCCCAGTCAGCCGCTCGGTCAGCACTTGTAAACACTGACCAATCAGGGTGTAACGGTCAAATCCACGTCATAGACGACCCACCAATAAGAGAGTGGCACATGTCCTCAGTCAACGGTCACCTAAAGAGAAGCCTTGTTAGCCAGGCTGGCCAGTGAGAAGCTGACATGTGGAAATGGTGCCACGTTAGCAACCGACTGGGATGTCAAAGAAATGATCAAGCAATTAGGGTCCCACATGTGGCAGAGCCATGTCGGATGGTCTTAGCCAATCAAAGGCTGACATGTGGCAGTGACACTGTATTTAAATGAACTAATCAGAGTGCCACGTGTCATAGTCAAACAGCTGACTGAATACAGTCAGGAACCACGTTGGAATGAGCGACTAATGGGAGGTCGCCACGTGGTCGATCAACGAGTAAAAGGGTGACTCGGACGCTAAGTGGGAAACTGCGTCAGCAAAGCCACTCAATCATGGCGCGCCACGTGGCAGCTCGCACGTGTGAAATTGTTTAAATATTTTGGGAGTTATTTCCGAGGAGAGCTAGGGATGCTCGAGTGGGCCCAAGGCCAATAGGCACGGGCTTAGGTTCGTAGACAATTAGACGAGTAATGAGTATATGAAAACTCATATAATTGGTAAATTGTGTGTGATAGCTACCGAGCCATGACCAGGGTTGTCAAACTCATTGGGCTGGTGGTTACTGAGCCGAAGTCAGGTCGTCAAACTCGTTGGGCCAGTAGTACCAAGCTAAAGTCGGGTCAACAAGCTCATGGCGTGCTGATATCACCAAAGTTAAAAGGTCTTTAAAAAAAACTTGTGTTTGTGCATGCATAAGATACGAAACCATTAAGCCACCCGATATGGGGTAATGCTAGTTCCAAGGGTACTAGACAACCCAAGGAGCATAAAAGAAGTTATCATCAAGTGAGTCAAGAAGGTCAAGGAGCTTCATGCGCATTGAGACCAAGGAAGTAGGGGGAGGTATCATTACATAATAGCAGACACAAAAAATATTGAGGTATGAAGGATGGGCAGTATGTCACACCCCGACCCAGTTTGATTAGATCCCCATGATCAACCCACCACTCTCCCGATTTATTTAAGGGTTTCCCCTTGTTATAAACCGTAAAGAGTAAGGCGTCCTTTAAATCTGCACTTTTCCTATAATAACATAAATAAAAAAATGTATAAAATTATAAATTGATTATACCTGTCTCACAGGCGTATTAGTTGATGGTCCTTGAGAGTAGGCTTTCCAAGATTTCCTAAAAGGGATATAAGGGACGGGGTGAGTATAACGACTCAGTGAATGGGTTTTTGAAATTTAATTTTTAAGAAAAAGATTTGTTTTGGAGTGTGTCAGACTCCTTAGTTCCTTTCAAAAAATCATTTTATTTCAAATCTCTATTTTTATCACCATTTCTTATTAATCACGGTGTGTCATCACCCAACACACATCCTTCATCATGAATGTCAATCACACAATCGTAGGCCAGTACATCCACTGAAACCACTTGTGGCGTCGAAGCGACTTTACCGGCCACCTAGATAGAAGCACATCTACTTCTACCCTGAGAATGAGTGGATGTTTGCGACATCCAACCCTCAATCCCGTAACAATTCTCTATGTCTGTATGAGGACAGAGACCTCATCCCGTCCCCACCCCGGTCTCGTACTCTAGAAGCTACGTTGAGCTTCGCAAGGTCACCTCATAAGACTAACTGCCCTTATATCCACCAGGTCGTCCAGGGCCCTAGGACACATCACTACCCCTCTTAAGCATCTGGAAGATCCCGTAAACACAGTGCATGTACAATTAGTATTTTTATATTATGCCATATAATCTGTGGCGCCACTGGTCTAATGCAACCCTCAACTCATCCTGCAGCTGTTTGTCTTTACTAGTTCGGAGACCTGTCATGTCACACTGCCGCTAGTTAACTGAGTATGTTAGTCCTGTCTTAGTACCATGGCCAAACAATTCAATTATTCAAGTTTTCATGGCATATAATTCATTTACGAGCTCCTGCTCTTGCCAACTGGCTTATGGCCCACTGTTCGAGATTTTCAAAATTGGGCATAATATCCCCGAAGTTCCAAAATTGAGGCTTCTAGCCTAATAGAGCTATTCGAGCTCTCGTTAAGAAAGTCTCCCAAATTGTTTAAGTAGTGGCACACAATCAGGAGAGAGTACTTTCGACAAAAATATATTTTCAACTATCCATCATACCAATCGAGTATGAGGATATCTTCGCTCATAACCGATGCACAGATTTTCCACTTCCTCCGAGGAGGTTTCATCATATCAACCGGGTATGATCTACTTACAACCAGTAAATAGTTTTTTTGTATCTTTTTCACATCACTCCTCTATGTTGTGATATTTAAAATACCACTAAGTAGTGGGTTTTCATTTCTGAGGTACTTATCATCCCAACCGGGTATGATATAAAAATCCCACTCATCCAATCGTGTAGTGAAATTCCATTTAGTCAGTTTTCGTCTCTTGCAAGCTTAACCTCAGCTGGTGTTCCTGATGTCTCGTGTTCCTACATGATATGAACATTGTTGTTCATTATTATCTGGCTGGATCACCTCAAAATAGTTAAATTCACAATCTTTCCAATTTTTGCAAATTAGTCCCTAACGTTATTTTTCCTTTTACTTTAGGTCCCAATTGCCGGTTCTTCCCAAAAATTTTAAAATTCCTCTTGGGACCTCAATTTATTCAATTTCATAAAAAGGGGTTCAAGTTTCCCAAATTCCCAATTTGGCCTCCAAATTTTCCAAATTACCATTTTGCCCTTCCTTTACAAAAATGGTAAGTTTCACTCCAAAAATTCTAAAATTGCTCAATTGGCCCTCTAACATTCTTATCATGCCCAATTAACCCTCAATTTTATAAAATTGTATTTTGGTCCTTCGAATTTTCAAAAATCCCCAATTTTTCCCCCAATTTCAACTTCCTAACACAACCAAATTTGATTTCATCAAAATGACCAATCAAACACTTTTAGTTGTTGAAATTGAAGTTAAGATTGAGTTTATGCATCTTCATATGATTCAATAGCACTTTGAATCGCAAGTTTTGATGCCAGAACGAGCTCATACGAAGCTTCGCCGAAAAATAGAATGTAGAGAGAGAAAGCTTCAATTGCTCACCGACGGGAGCGCGGCGGTCCGAGCTTTCAATCGGGGCAGATAGCTCTTCTTCTAAGGTTCCTCTTAGGATCAAGAATTGCATCAATTGATGTTGAATTGGATTAGAATTCCTTCGTCGAAATTCTGTCTGTTCTCTCTCTAGCATCGGCCGGAAATTGTAGAGTGGAGCCGAATTGGCTTACCTTTCAGTCCTAATTCGATTGTGGGAGGGTTGAGGAGGTGTTGGGAGAGCTTGGTTTGGCCTAAGGAGGGCTCAAATTGGCCGATTTCAGCTCGGCCGAAACAGGTAGCTTCAGTCCGCCGGAGCTACTTCACTGTTCGATCACGTTAGCATTTCTCTGTTGACTCTCGGAGCAAATGGAGACTACAAACATGTAGCTGACTTCTCTCCAGTTCTAATGAACCCGACCATGCCTTCTTTGGCTCAGAAATGACCCTATATAGGAGCTCTGGTTCGAGCTTTGCAGAAAAACTAAGCAACTAAGAGAGAATGGAGTTTTTAGGTGTGGAGAGGATGAATGAGGAGGGGGCTCATTATATAGGAAGCTCGGGGACTTCTTGGTCATCCCATCAGTGCCTTAATGGTGGTTATTCATTGCCTGAAACTCCCTGGCTGGAGACTTTTTAGCTTCACTGGCGCTGCGCGATTTTCCGGTGAGTGAACAATGCTGCCATCTGAAGGAAGAAGACGACACTGTTCCGAACTAGACTAGACCAGTCTAAACCGGATCCAAAGCTTAAACCGGCCGGTTCACCACCAAATGAATGAGAAAACCCAAACTTTTAGTTATTTGCAATTAGGTCCCTAAAGTTATTTCTCTTTAACTTTAAGTACCAAATGTCGGTTTTTCCTCAAATTGAGTCCCGTAACCTTTAAAATTTATATTGGGACCTCAATTTATTCAATTTCACCAAAAAGGGGTTTAATTTCCCAAATTTCCAATTTGGTCCTCCACTTTTTCCAAAATTACCATTTTGCCCTTCCTTTACAAAAATGGTAAGTTTTGCCCCAAAAATTCCAAAATTCCTCAATTGGTCCTCGAACATTATTTTCATGCCTAATTGACCCTCAATTTCATAAAATTACATTTTGGCCCTTTGAATTTTAAAAATCTCCAATTTTTCCCCCAATTTCAACTCTTCAACACTTTCGAATTTGATTTTATCAAATTGACCGATCAAAAACTTCGAATGTTTTGAGCGTATTATCTCGATATCCCAATGATAAGACGAGATTTTAATAAGTACTTAGTGAGTGCAGAGCGCAACACGCACTCTCTTATCGCCCTGAGTTTCATGTATGATGACTCAGGGCATGATTGAGCCATGATTAATTATGATTTTATATGATATGAGATTGATGGATGCAAATTGATATGAGAGTTATTTATGTAGATAAGTCGAGTTGTGAATTGATATTGAATATTATAATTAAAGTGAAATTCCTAATGATAAATAAATTAAACCATAAGAAATTGAATATATATATATATGGGACTAAACTATAAGATTCACTAAATGTATGATATTTTAGGTAGAGAATTGGGATTAAACTATGAAATAGTAGGACGTTAGTGAACACATTCACTGTGTTATGAGATAAGACTTTCCTAAAATATTATTTAGGTAATAGAACATTTCGTAAACTATTCCGAACCCTTACATTCCAACCCCGAGTTTAAGGTTAATAGTAAGACGAGACCTACAGTTTGCATAAAACCACATCACTCAATTGATCATATCTAACTGTCACCAGAATACAGGTCATACATGTAGTGTACACAAATATTCTATTTGTTATTTTTTATTTTTATATGCTATAACTCTATATAAATATGTGTTATGATATGAATGAAAGGTGTGCAGAATTATATGGAAATATCTATCATACTTCTTCTTTCCCTCCTTTCCCTTAAGCTCTTTCTCAAGCTCTTTATGATATCAGAGTCATCTGCTTAGCGGCCTCTACATTTCCCCCACTTCTTCACCTTCATTTTTCTTTCATTTGCTTTGCTTCTCTATAGAGAAGCATCATACGTTGCTAGCAAGGTAGGAGTCGGAGCCATGGATTGAGCCTGTGCAGCGGGCAACACAATAGTGAAGAGGAGAGTAGTGATCATCGCCACAACACCAACGGATACCCTAGAAATAGCCATTGCTCTTCATTCTTGCCAAAAAAATAACTTACTCAGCGGAATCAGGTGAAGGAAAACAAAATGGATCAAAGAAAGATGATGCTTCCGAGAAAAGAACCATCGGAATAAGGAGGCTTCCATCACCTTTCAGCTCCAAGAAGACGATAGATCATCTACGTTACACAGATCAAACTTTCCTTCTCCCTTTGGAGGTACTCCTCTGTCTCCTTTTAGACAGAGCTTCTTTCACAGCTTCTTCATAGGAATAATCACGACGAATGTTGCCAGAATAGACGTGATATGGCTAAATGAATCACAATCATTCATCTAAATATCTTCAAAGGACCAACTATTGAAGAGCTTCATATCGTTAACCTGTTGAGTCTGCTCAATTGCTTCCGCCATATCTGTAAAAGAGGTCCCGCTACACTGCCACGCTGCAGCTTTTACTACTTGTTGTCTCTCTCACACCCTCTCATAAATAGCTTTTACTCTTACTACTTGCAGTTTCTCTCCTTGTCGTCTCACATTTTGTTATAGAGGCATTGTACTGTGAACGAACGAAGATGAGCAGGACGTGTAAGACATTATGATTTGCTCATTTCTAGCAGTCGCGGTGAGGTAAAGAGGTTCTCCCTTATTTGCTACACTTCCATCCGCATGAAACTTAGGGCTATTCGGGACATCGATATTTGGTAGTATGTTGGTTGCATGGACGAGAGCATAGCGTCGATTGGAGTAGCCAATCTCCTCTGTTGAGACAAGTGAAAAGAGAAGGGGAAAGAGCAAGCAAGAAAAAAATGAAGATGAAGGGAAGAGAGAGCAGAGGTAACTGGTAACGCAAAAGGCCGCAGAGAGAGAAGGGAAAGTGACAAGCAAGAAAAAAAATGAAGATGAAGGGAAGAGAGAGAAGAGGTGACTGCCAGCAACAACTCACTCATCCTAGAGTACTCCATTAACTCTTCTGGAAATTGGGCCAAATAGGGCCGTAGGAAAGGCAAAGACAGCTCATCTGATGTATACGTTAAAAGGCTCGTTTTGCTGTCTTCCAGATCTATATGTTAACTATGTGGTTTAATGGATCACATGTCCATTCATTGTCCATCATATAAGGTCATACAAACTCAGGCTCATTCTTCTTACAATACAAAGCCCACCCCCATCAAGTCGATTGGTATGTTGATTATGGTGCTGCCACACATATCACTAACAGCTTGTCTCATATCTCTATTCAGGACGATTCGACCCTTCCTATGCATCTAATGATCGGTGACAGGATAGGATTACCCATTTTACCCTCTAGTAATACTTATCTTCATTCGCCACCTCATAAATTTATTCTCAATCATATATACTATGTTTCTCAATTTTCTTTAAATATTCTCTCTATCTCTCAATTTACTCGAGATAACCCATGTTATTTTGAATTTTATTCTACATATTTTCTTATAAAAAAATATATTCTCTCATCAAGAGTTGCTGCGTAGGAGTCGTAAGGCCGGACTCTACTATCTTCGCATAAGTCGTGTATCTTTTCCTATTTTTCCTACTGCTTATGTCAATTATGTTGCATCTGCTTCTATTTGGCATCAACATTTTGGTCATCCTGCTTTTTCCATTGTTAATCATGTGCTTTCTACTCATTTTTCTATGAAAAATATATCTCAATTTCCATTCTGTGAAGCTTGCTCATATGGTAAAATTGTTCAACAACCATTTACTCTCACTCATCATAAGAGTCACGCTCCACTCGAGCTCATTCATACCAATACATGGGGACCTGCTCCCATTATCTCTCATACCGGCCATACCTACTATGTACACTTTCTTGATTATTACAGTAAGTTTTCATGGTTTTACGTAATGAAGTGTCGTTCTGACATTCTCTCTGTTTTTCGTATATTTCGTTTACAAGTTGAAAATCAACTCAATTCCAAAATCAAATACTTATAATCTGATGGGGCTAAAGAATTTTTGTCCAAATCTTTCCAGTTTGAACTACAATCTACAAGAATCTCTCATCGTATTTCATGTCCTCATACGCCTCAATAAAATGGCTATGTCGAACGTAAGCATCACCACATAGTCGATATGGGCCTTACTCTCCTAAGTCATTCACATGCTCCTGCTAAATACTGGTATTTTACCTTTGAAACGACTGTATATCTCATCAACCGCCTTGCTACTTGGTCTCTTAGGTTTTGTTCTCCTCTTGAGGTACTCACCCATACTATTCCTCATTATAAATCGCTTCATGTTTTTTGTTGTCTTTGTTTTCCATACCTTCATTCTTATCTTTCCCACAAATTACAACCCCACTCGCATTGCATTTTCCTTGGGTATCCCTCTCATTATGAAGGTTACCGATTTCTTGATACTCGAATTGGTCGTATTTTTATTTCTCATACCGTCCACTTTAATAAGTATGTCTTCCCTTTCTCTCATGGTCCTTCGCGCACGACTGACCCTGTCCAGCACTCCATCCCTACTCTTCTGATTCCCTCCCATGTCCCAACGTCGTCCTTGGACTCAAGTATGGTTCCTCCTTCTCCTTTGAGTATACATGAGACTTCTTCGGAGACCTCTCCTATGGGTTCGCCTCCTCCTCCTCCTCTGTCGGTTCCCGCATGGTCACTCGTTCTCAAGATGGCTCTCTCCCTCCCCAGCGTTTTGCTATCAACCCTACTTGTTTGTGGCACAGGCACCTCGCACCTTTCCTCAAGCTCGCCATCACCCTCTTTGGATGGACGCCATGAAAGTTGAACTTTCTGCGCTTATTCACAATCATACGTGATATTTGATTTCTGCCTCCTCCTAATTGTCCTGTTATTGGCTGCAAATGGGTTTACAAGATTAAGGAAAATCCCGATAGTACCATTGCTCGACATAAGGCTCGCCTTGTTGCCATAAGACAAAAAATAACAAACAAAATATTTATGTACACGGTAGGTACGACCTTTATTCTGGTGACAGATAGGTATGGTACATTGAGTGATTTGACTGTATACAAGTTGTAGGTCTCATCTTGCTATTAAATGTATAGATCTCAAACACAAAATACAAATGTTATATTATTTTTATCCATTTAAGTGTTTATGTTGTATGTTGAATTTGTTATTTTGTAAGAAAATTTGATATGATTTGAACTTATTTTGTATTTTTATATATTTTAAATATATTAAAAGAAAATTTGAGCCAATATGAAGTTGTTTTATATTATTAGTTTGTGGCCCACCTTTTTCTATAAAATTCTTGGTATCTAATTTTATAGTCAATCGAACTAAAAATTCGAGAAATAGCATGATAAAACTAATATCGTGCTGGTGAATTCCGTATTAGGAGACTGATTCTGGTTGGTTCCACTTCTCGACAACAATGGATGTGGAGTGGTCCCAAGAGCGTAAGGAAGAAGTTCATAACATTTGGTAAGAGACAATATTATTATGTTATATAGATAGTAATTGTTATGATAACAAGATTGCTTGAAAGGTAAGTGGAAAGTTGAAATAGGGTACCCATTTTGCATATAGTGCTGCTGCCTTCTTGGTGTTTATTCTCAAAGATGATTCACATGGATAATTAAAGGATGCTGATGGAGTTTTTTAGGTTTTTTGAAGTGACAAATGCCCCTTTGAAGAATCTAAAGATTACTTTTCTACTAGTGGAATGAATGCAAATACGTAGACTTGATCAAGTTACTAAATTGTTGCAGAGATCAACCGCGGATTTTTAAGAAGGTTAAGAATTGAAATGATTAAATTTAGGAAAAAAGATAAATAATATTAGGAACTCTAATACTATAAAATAATTAATAATGTAAAAATAAAATATTTTTCCTCCTAATATTTCATACGAGATAACATGATTTTATTTAGAAAAATCAAAATTAACAACTCAGTAGTATTAATAGATGGGTGAATGCTAACTAAAAGACAAATAGAGAGAATAAAGGATAAATATGAAAGATAGGTGAAATATTTTTTAATAAATTTGGTAAGATGATAACTAATATTTTGGGTTTATTTTTAACTTGGATAAGCATATATAAGATTTAATAAACTAAGATGGCAATGTCAAATAATATTATAGGAGCTTATTTGTGGATAAGAATTGGTAAACTCTTATAAGGGTGAAATAAGTTCTACTCACGTACTACCAGGAATATATGCACTAACAAATATTATCAAGAAAAGAAAATCATAGTAAAGATCACTAGATGTATAACAAAGTCAGTCCAGTCTTATCATACCTGCGTGCCTATGGGAACCATTGTCACCCTTAACCCCCTTACTTCAAACATCATTCATATTCATAAACTTTGACAGCATCAAAATCCCGGTAATACGGGCTCCATATTAATACCGCCAACATAATATGACACAGTAATAAAGACTAATGGCTAACATTTAAATTTTATTTCAACTTAGCATTATTTTTTAGTTTACTCTTACTACCCATTCACTATCATTAGTAGCAAATTGACTGCCAAACTCCATGACCAACCAAACCCTACGCACCTTCGGCGGCCCGGCGCTCCGCCCGGGATTTCAGCCACTCCAGCACGTCGCCGAACACCTTATTGGTGCTCTCCTCTGGCTCTCCGACCATCTGGTGCCACATCCCCTCGTAGATCCTCAAGGTCTTGTCCTTGCTGGAGGCGCGGCTGTAGAGTTCCTTCACGCACTCGGGGTCGCAGACGACGTCACCTCCTCCGTGGACGATGATTAACGGAACCTCAACCTCCTCGAACCGTCCCTGCCATTAAAATATTTCATTATATTGTTAAAATAATCTTTTTAAATAAATATAATATTAATTAAGTAAAATTATATTATTTATATTCATATTTATATTATTTTAAATATATAAATAATTATGTCTCTTATTAATTATTTAAATTACTTATTAATAAACTAAGTTATGTTCCTTTGGTTTATTCATATAGAACACATATATCTCTTAATATTTATTGACTTCATATATAATTTATTTTAAATTCAACACCTGTAACTCCTTGCAGATCCTCACGAACTCGGCGGCCGTGGCAGCCCGCGGCCTCGCCACCGACCTTCTCGGACTGGCCAGGGCCAGCTTCCGCTTCCACTCCTCCTTGAACGACACCTCGGGAATCGTCCCGCGCGTCGGAACCACGCACCAGGTCGGTATCAGGATGGCGGCGATGGAGAGCAGGTGTTCGAGCGGCCACGGCGGTTTGAACTTGGCGCTGATGCCGCACATTGCGGCGTTGAGGACCAGCCCGTCCCACAGCCTCTTCTGCCGGAAAGTGATGTAGAGACCGATTGCGCCGCCGAGGGACTCGGCGTAAAGGAAGGCCGGCAGGTCCTGGCGGTAGCGGCTGCGGAAGGAATCGAAGAAGGAGATGCAGTCGTCAACGACCGGGTTGATGTCCGGGATGTGCCTACGGAGGCCGCCGGAGAACCCGTGGCCCTGGTGGTCGATGCCACAGACGGCGAATCCGGACTCCGCGAAGAGGATGGAAGTGAGCTGGACAAGCCAGCTGGACTCGCTGGTGTAGCCGTGGACCATGGCGATGATTCCGACGGGCTCGGCCTTCGTTGGAGTCCACCACTGGGTAAAAATTTTCAGCCCCCGAGGGTTGATGACGTACTCGGACCCGTGAGTCACCGAGTGACGGGCGTAGAACTCGTCCTCAGTCAGGGACCCGAAAATGTTATTCTCATCTGCCTCAGCTATCGGATGCTTCACCATTTTTTATCTCTCCGTCGATCGGCCGGGGAACGATGACTACTCAGAGAGAGAGAGAGAGGCCGTTGGGGGGCAATGAGCATGAGTGAGACCGTTGGGGAAAATCACTGCTCGGGGTAGTGGTGAATTGGGGGGGGGGGGGGGGGGGTGGGGGGGGGTGGGGCGGAATGGATCCGATGTAGTCACTACCACCTTTATAATGTGAGCTAACCAGTAGTCTAATACCATCGTTCATCGGATCTCGGGACCACCCTTACTAAGGTGAGCTCACAGGGTAACTAATTGCAAACGGGCTTTCTTTGCCAGCTACGCTACAACCCTACGTACCAACCAATGATCAATGTTCTGGGTTGGTCGGTCCATTGTATCGAATTTATGGTATAGAATGAAAGGATGAGAGGGAGACACACGTAAGCGCTACGTCTGCATTCCGCAATGAATGCTGGGGACCAAACTAGACAACACAATTATAAAAAAAAAAAAATAAGTGAAAAATATAAGTAATCTAATGAAGCTATTATCAATTGATTATTTCCTATTATTATTTATTTAAATCACTAAATTTATTTTTTTTCGTCTTTATTTTCACACAAATTTTTAATAATTTGATTTAATTAAAAATATAAGAAAAATTACACAATTGATACAATAATTTCTATCAATCTTACTATTTTGTACAATACTTTTAAAAAGTTAATTTATGAAAAAAAAATCTATGAAAGTTGCATAATTGGTATATAATATTTGAAATTTGTAACATTTTGGTATAAATTTATTTTTAATAAAATATTTAAATTAAGTATTTATTAGGTATACTTAATTAATATTTAATAATATTATTATTTTTTATCGATAAAACAAAACCCGGAGAAAGCCTGTCATGATAGAAGGCGTTTGTATTGATTGGTTGATCGGAAGAGTAATTCACCGGGCGGATATAGATGTTGGTGTGTCTTGTTCAATGATATTATTAAGGTGGTTGTGCCCCATTTATGTCTTTACTAGTTGTAGTTGCAGTGATACCTAACCCGACATCAGTGTTGGGAGCAAGATTAACAATATTGTGGTCTTCAATTTTAATATTATTTTAAAATTTCCAGAATTGTGGAAAGAAAATCCACAAGATATTTTCAAGAATGGTCAATATAGGACCTCTTGACTTTATTTTTTTTAATTTTTATTTTGCTGTTATTATAAACTTATAAATAAATGTATTTTCTATATAATTTATTAATAAAAATGCGTGTTATTATATTTTAGACCAATTAACTAATCATATCTAACTTTCACTATATATTTCTTTAATTTATTGTATTTTAAATTTAACAGGAAATGTTTGCTTGTATTTGATTGATTATTCATTGAGTATTATTATTAGACAACAAAAAAATATAATAAACTCAAATAATTACTCAATTAGATAGCTCAAAAAATCAAATATATGCAGGATCGAGTAGAAATATTAATTTGTAGTGGGCGTCTGTTATTAGGTCTGACGTCAACTTTCGAGCTACCATGGAGTGAATGCATGTGGGAGGACCAGCCACACCGAATACTTAGGCACATTGATTGGACAAATACTCAAACCATATCTTATATGAGTTATGAGATGAAAATGAAAGTAATGTTTATATGAGTTATGAGTTGCTGATGTTGAAGTTTAAATTATAAATAAAATTTGTAAATTTATTTTAAACCATATTTAATATAACATATATTATTAATATTTAATTTAGGTATACAATTATTATAAAATATAATATTTTAATTCATTTTTATTTTTTCTCTATAAATATATTAATTATTTTGTTAATCAATATATATATATATATATACTTATGATTTCAAATTAGTAAAATTAATTGTGAAAAAGTTAAATTAATGCAATATATAGATAAAATATATTAATATTATTGTATATTAATAATGGGTGAAATATATATTTACTTAAAATAATAAATTGTAAATATTAAAATATTTTTAATATTATAATCACAACAATTATTTATTTTATTTAACTTGTTATTATATTCTCAATTACAAATAATTAGTAAAATTATCTCTCCATATTATTTACTTTCAATCTTATGATCCTACTCTTCTAATGCGATACATCATTAATTATCGAATTTTTCGTACAATACCAAAATCAATTGAAATATGGATAAATTACTATAACTTTTTATCACTTTATTCACTCTATTAATCAAACTTAATAATATGAATTTTTATTTATGAAAAAAAAATATATTTTTACTAATAATGTAAAGGTTCGACTCGATTACTAAGGTGTTGATCTAATAACAATCTAACACGTTCTCTATTTTAGGGTGTTGAATAAGTTAACCAAAATAATACTAATAATTCTAATAATTATAATAAAATATTTATAAATTTAAGTGAAAATTAAAAATTTTCATAATTAACAAATATTTAAAAATTTGGAGAATATATATATTACCAAATCTAAAGTATTTGTACACTTTTTGAAAGGATCTCTATCTCAATATTGACCTTGAACGTAGTTACTTTTCAATGTTTCTAATCTTTTTCTCATATCTTTATTTATTATACTTGAAAATATATTGGAAAGGGAGTGAACAATGTTTAGTGAGTACAAAAATTAATTATTAAATGGTTGGATGTCTTCTCATCAAAATAGATAATAAAGAGTTTTAATAATATTTTTTTCTAATTATTTTTAAAGTTGTTTAATAGTCATATGTTCCATTAGGGATATATTCAAAATCGCTATATATGTGGTTCCACCATTACTAGATTAATTCAAGTTTATTATTATATACATTTCAAACATCGGATGAAAACTAATCTTTTATACCAACTAATCGAGTAATCTCCATTGATGCATCGTGATTATTATTTTTTATTTTTAATGAATATTATATTTATATCAGATTTATTTATAAAAAATTTTAATATACACTACTATCCTATTCCATATAATACGAACAAATACCCTTAAAAGGTGAGTGTTAAATAAATTATGTTCAAATCAAATATAATTCTCATAGTACAGATACAAATTTTACAAAAATTTAATTAATCAAAATAATAAAAATTTTGTAAGTACCACTTTTATTTCTCGTTCTCCTATACAATTTATTTATACTATATATTATTATAATCAATATATAGTTACTATTTCTTCCTTATCATCATCATATATAACATGTTTATTCTAATTATTACCATGCTCAATATACATAATATTATACAAAATATAATACTTATTTAAAAATTAATTTACTATCTAACTAATCACAACACATGGTAGGACCAGAACCTTCAATCCTATTGCATAAGTTCAATCCCTATTTACTTATGCACAATAAAACACATGCACATGTCATATGTAATAAAGTTTTTTATTGTTATCTTTCTTTTAAAAATTGCTCATCCCGTTATTTTATAACTTAAATAAGTCGCTCCATTCTTATATTAATAGTTAACTCAAAATTATATATTTATGCTCAATTAGCTTATTTACTCGCCAAATATTTATTATCCACTCACGCTTTTTTTTTTGGACAAGTTCAACCTTATTAAACTTCCTTTTAGTTTGAGTAATAATTATACTAATTTTAGAAGAAATATTAAAATATTATAATATATTACTATGATATTATTTTAGGTAATTATAATATATATATAATATAATTTTAACTAATCAAAATTATATCATATATATTTAATTGTATTATTTATTTTTATATTTATATAATTATTAGCTTATAAATAAGCACTTTTATATTTAATTTATTAAGTAATTTATTAATAAATAGTTATTTTTATAAATTATGGCTATCATCGATCAATCTTATCTTTCAATCTATTATTCTTCACTATTTTAATTTTTTACAATAGGAAATTATATCTTCCACATTTGTGTTTTCACTTGTAGGTTTGGTATGAGGATCTTTTAGTACTTTTCAAATACTTTTTTTTAAAAAAAAATATTTTCACTTTTCAATATCTAGATTTTAAAAATTGTGTATTATAATATTATTTAAATTGTCAAATCGACTTTAACCGATTGTAGCTACAGATAACTTGACACATGCTCTTAATATTACAATTATTAGCGTCTCATCATTGTAATCGCGATACGATTAAAAACTCAGAATAAAAATATATTAGAATATCTTTTAAAGAATATTCATTTGAAATATGAAAAATAAATTTAATAAAAATACCAATATTAAGCACGGGATGAAAAGGATATTAGACTTTCACTTATATTCACAATTCAACACATAAACTAAAATATGAAATATGAGATATTTATATAAAAGTATTACAAAAGATTTAATTATAGAAATGATTAAGATAGAAACTCTTATTTGGCAAGTATTGTTCACATCACACCATATTTTTTTATCATAGAAGAATTATATAGAATAAGGTGTTTATGTGAATTTATCTATATTAATATTATAATCCAGCTCCTAAACATATCAAATTTTTCTACTATTGAGGGATAAGGTATTTTCCACTTCGCCAAAGTCTAATGTGCTCATATCCCTTTCCATTTTAGTAACTATTCACTTTTATTATTTAATCTTTTACTACTTAATATTGGTGTTAAATAATTTCGTGCAACAATCATATACAAGATATTTTATAAATTCATTATTTTTGTTCTATCAATTTTATGAGAAATATACCTAATTCTAGTTTAATAGAATTTAATAGGCACAAATTATTTCTGACAATCATATTCATCATTAAAAAAAATATGGTATTAGATCCACTCTTACTAGAGTTTTAAAAATATGGAATTGAGAACAGTCATTTTAAAAATGAAGATATTGGGTTTAATTTTTGTCAAAAATGAATATAGTCCATTTTCATTAATAAAATTAACCCAAATTTTAGAAAATAATTTTCAAGTTGACTCATATTATTAATTTACTAATAATAACACATTATTAAATTATAATATTTCTAAAATTACAATTTTTTTTCATATACTATAATTTTATAATTAAATCTAAATTTATTAAATAATAGAAATATAAACAAATTTCTAAATTTTATACATTTCTTAATATCATACTTTAAGAATCTCGGGTTGGACATTATGGCATACAATCGATTTCTAGCCAAATGCGGCCTTAACAAACACTTCTCATCTGCCAAACTCGTCTCTAGGCATTTCTATAATTTTCTCCAACTATCGAGGACAATTGTGTCTTTCCATTCATCTGCCCCTGCTGATCAATGGGGTTTAGTTTCCCTCAGTTCATTCTACATGGTATTTTCTATCAAAATGCCTCTCTTCTCAGGCTATTGGTCGATCGTTGGCGTCCTGGTCCGGCGACTGCCCAGGCGATCTCGTCCCTGTCTCCTTCCGGCAGTTCCAATGGCATCACGGTGGTTCGTGCACCAGGTGAGTCCCGTTCAGTTTTCGATTTTCCATCATTGTTGGCTTCCCCGTTACCGATTTTACCGAAGTAGTCCCCCACAACTGTTATCGGTTTCTGCTGCCTTTTCTCATTGAAGTGTAGACCTAATTGCTCATCTTGGCACCAGTTATTTTCTCTCGTCGTCAATCCAAGGGAATTCCATCCTTACTTGGGAAACAACTTCCAGTCGCCTGGTTCCATACCAATTCCATGTCCCAACATCGATGTAGTTCCAAGTTGTGCATCTACGTGCTATCTGGGCGACCGCTAGAGACCATCAATGACCTTCCATCGAAAGGTAAATTTTAGGATCAGGTGAAAGGGCAACATTCTTTAGGTTTGTCATGTGAAGCGTTCACAATTCCAAACTCTTTCAACGCTCAGATTCATCTCATAGGATTAATGCAATACTAAGCTCTCCTAAAGAAAGAACGAGATGATTACTTACTTTGTTTGTAGGGATGGGAAGAGGGCAATTGCATAACGGACAAGGATCCCCGAACTTGGGATTCTTTCTGCAGTTGTAAGGCATCTCCGGTAAAATCCCAATTTCTCCATACTCGTTTCTATTTTTCTGAGCATACTTTATGTGAGGGAAAAGGAATCTGAGTTCCTTTTATTGAATGGTCGAAATTTCCTTTGGTTTTGCATGAGAATTCTGGTTTGCAGGGGCAGAGTTTGAGAGTTCTGGGTTGTAGGGATAGAGGTTTGTAGGAACACTATACTAGTAACAATTTTAGTATTGTTACTATTACCATGTTACGAACCGGATCATGATACGAGAGTCGTGATTACCTCAGGTGGGGGCTCGGAGCTCGGAGTCTAGAAGGGGGCTCGTAGTGGAGGATGGGGCTTAGAGTCGGGGCGAGGGTTCGGGTGGGTGCTCAAGGCGGGCGATAGAGAGCTCGGGCGGGGGATTGCTCGAACGGGAGTTGCTTGGGTTGGAGCTCGTTGGGCGGGGACTCGCTCGGGTGGGGGCTCGCTCGGGCGGAGGGTTGTGTGGATGGGGGCTCGTCGGGCGGGGGCTCATCGGGCTCGGGCGCGGATCATCGCTCATGCGGGGGATGCTCGAACGGGGGATGCTCGGGTGGGGACTCGTGCTCGTTGGGCTGAAGGTTGAGTCCCGGATCCATTGTTGGCCATGGATCCGATCCTTGTATGGGGTCTAATTCGAGTCCAATATCGAGACCCGAACCCAATAGCAGACCCGACAATACCTGAAAAACTTCGGGTCAAGTCAGGTCGGGCGCGAGTTCAGATATCGGGTTTTGGGTAAAAATGACAACCCTATTTGAGACTAGGGATTCTTTCTTGTGTTAAAGTCAGCTAAGGTGCTTCAAGATTTTTGTTGCTGGAGAGACTTCATCGATCTATGAAATGAATGTACAACTTGGAAAAAGGTTTCTCCAAGTACAAGTATTTTCATTATCCAATTATTTACTAGTTATTGTCTTACTTTCCATTTTCATCTCCTTTTATTTGGAAAGGGTTAGTTGATTGTCATGCATAATTGTAGGTGTAATGCTGATAGTTTCATAATCCCTATCAACAAGAGTCAATCAAGATTAATCAGTAAGGGAAATGAGTTAGTTTCCATTGTTGCACTCATGGCTAACATTTTTTTTGGCAATTTCCAACTAAGAGAATTTTGAAAGTGAAACATTTATCATTGGATTTAAGAGCCATTTAATTGAATCAATAATGCTTATCCAGGCCAAACAAGTTAGTCCTTATGAGAATTTAATTCACATCTGGTACTTATAACATTGTTAGATTCATGATAGTATTCATATGTCTCCTATCTTTCCAATTGTTGATTGAGACTAGTTGAGCCCAATACTCCAATTCAATGTTCCTTTTTAGTAAGTACTTGGTTTATTTAATTTTTGTTGCAGACCAACATTGAGTTTATTGGTAGTTGGGTGTAGTTGGGTGTTTGATTTAATAGTAGACGACTAATGGTTGGATGGATACTCATTGGATATTTTCAAAGAAAATTTCTAACTCCAAGAGTGTTATGCACTTAGCAACTCGTGCAAGATTGTGTATGATGAAGAGAGTTGAGCTTTAGGTCTATTCAATAGTTCAACTAGAATTTTTGTTGGATTGAGATCCTTAAGAGTTATGTGTTTTTATTGGCCTTAAACAAATTATATGATAGTTTAGTGGGTTGTTTATGGACTATTCTATGGGCTAATTGTTTTCTTCCTTATTGTTGGGCCAAATGGCTGTTATTTATGGATTTAGCTTCTTAAATGGATCTTTTGGTCATTCTAAATTTATTCCATATTATTTGTGTTAATATAACTCTTTAATAGAGCACTTTGGACTTTCATTTCCTATTTATTTTATTTATGTGTTGTATTTCTCATGCAAGTCCTTTATTAAATCCAACTTTTATATATATATATATATATATATATTCTCCAACTTAATTATTTATAAATTGAGTTTAATCCAATAAAATCTCTTATTTGATTACTGTCGAATTAATTTGGTTAAAAATTATTAAATTTCTAAAAAAATAATAGTATCATTATTGTAACTCACACTCATTGATAGTTGCTTCTATACCTATAAAACACTACTCTTGCTCATTTATAAGAAATATCTTACTCTAATATATTCAGATCTTGATTATATTTTCAATTAAATTTGTCTCATTTGTCCAAGTATTCTTCGTTTAATTATTGTAAAATATGCTAGTACTCCAATAAAATCACTAGTTAATTATTGTATATTTATTAGTTCAAATTTAACATGTACTTCAATAAATAAGCTCTAATATTTTGGGCAATCCTATTATTGAGCTCATTTAAATTTACTATGTTCTTACTTATATTCAATTAACTTATCTTCCGGCCTATGATATATTATAATAATTTATCTATTATTTATTTTATTAATAATTCAGTATTTCATACCGACAAAAATTGATTTTCATACATATTAACAAATCTAATACATTTTACTCTCCAACACCCAACAACATTAAGAACCATGTACAAAGCAATCTCAAAATTGTTGAAATTGATTTGCAACACAAACCCAAGCCCTCAAATAGTATTTTATATGTTCACACATACAATATATTTAATATACATGGATAATTATAAATAATTCTTTCTTTCTATTCTATCTATCATATATATTCTTATATTTATCTTAATAGGCAACTATATCAATATAAAAGAAAAAAAAGTAATTAGAACTTGAGAAAATAAAGAGAAATGATAAAAATGTAAAAAAAACTTGTATAATCTATCTAACATTTGTGGATAACTTATTTTTTAACAAAATTTTAATTTCCATAAATTTTGTAGTTTAAAAATTTATTATTTAAAATAAGCTAAAGGTAATCTCCAAATATATTTTGCCAAAGGCATGTTATGCCTTTAAAGCAAAATAATATTTCAATGGTTTTAAATATTAATGAAGGTTGATAGTTGGCTCATATACTTTTATTTTTAATAGTATAAGATATGCTAATATATTTTACAATTCGTCAAATCTATACTAATCTTAACATCAATAACTTTCTGATGTAATATTAAAATAAAAAATTAGAGGGGAATGAAGGCTGCCGGAGCATCCCTCAGAGGCTCCCTCTGGAGGAGGCCGATGGAGATAGGAGGCATGAGTGCTGCCAGAGTGCCCCTCCACCGGTGGCCACTTGGGAGGAGACGGGAGGCATGAACGTTGTCGTTGCGGGAGGCCTCTCACCAGTGGCCTCCTTGGGTGTTCGTCGGCCCATCGAGGAGACCGCTGGAGATAAAGAGGCTTGAACGCTACCAGATGGGCCCTCGCCGGTGGTTCTCTCCAGTGGCTTCCTTGGAAGGCTCGTCGGCCCCTCGAGGAGGCCGCTGGAGATTGGGGCGGCCGGGAGGCTCCCGAACAAGATATATAGGCCCAACATTAAAATCTATGTTTTTATTATTAAATATGGAGCCCAATGGCCATTCAATTTAGGCCAACCCAATAGTTCGACCGCCCATTATCAGATCATGCATGACCGCCCAGCACAACATTACAAGAAAAAAAAAAAGGCTTTTCATGCTATCGGCCTCTGAGTTTTTTTTTTTGTGATGCGCCAACTTACCTATAAAAATTGGCCATTACTCAAATCTACCCTGAGTTTTTGTGAGGCTTTCTACAAAATGGTACCCCAAATTTCAAAGTATTCTACATTTGCATTAGAAAGCCATGTAGTGAAAATATTTCAAACCCGAAACCTCACAATATTATACACGTATTAAAATAAAATAAAATAAAAATGTGAAAACTTAAAAGGAACTATGGCTCCCATATTGATTGCAAAAATAACATGAACGGCCTCCCGTGGGATTTGTTATCAATTTAGGTATAAAATTAATAATTTTAAAAAATTTATCTGATAAGTATTATATATATATAAGATTTATAGAATTCCTTCTATTATAAATTATGTGTTTTAAGTGCATATGTATATAATATATTATGGATTTATTATATTATATTATATAATTAATTATAATTTTATTTTCCACTAATTAGGAAAAATTTCACTCCTAGTTTATTAGAGTATTTAAAATATATATTTAATTCGATATTATTATTATTTATTTATTTAAAATCGAAATAATCATATTTAATTAATAAATAATTATTGATTACGGGTTTATAAAATATTACTAAACAATCCATAATAAATTAGATAAAATAATGAAATTTAAGGATAACATAAAATTAAAATGTTAACTTATTTATAAATTATAATTTTTAAATATTATTGATTTAATATTTTTAATATAATATCATATTTAATTAAATTGCATTGGTACTAAGCGCTGATAATAAAGAGTTAGTAAAATAAAATTATTGAGCATTTTATTTTAAATACGAATATAAGGGTTATATAATTTATTATAAATTAATTAAAAATAAAAAAATATTATTAATATATAATATTAAAATAATTTTACTTTATAAATTTTAATTAATTTTCTATTTATAATATTCTATAATATATAAAAAAATTTGAATATCTCATTGAACAGATTCCGTATCTTTAGACACAAGAACCGTTCCGGTTCAAGACCCTCACACAAAACTTGGAAGTAATGTTAGATAAATGTAAATTTCATCCTATTCATCAAAATTTATTTTTGAACATTATTTCCTTCTAATCACTTACCAGCTCTTTCAATCATTATTCACATTGCCACAATACCACTTATATTGTGAACCGCTTGGTCGATCCAAGGTACGGTTTGACGGATGGAACCTAGTGCGAAAGATGGATATTAGCAAGTGGTAAAGTAACAATGACATTAACATATTATTGAGATAGTATAACCCAAAAACCCTTTACAAGCAATGTTGTGTTAGTGCAGCCGTGAAACACATCCTAATCCATGAAGCATGCAAGAATTGTTATAAATTTTATGGGAACACTACTGCCTAATGATCAACAACACGTGGTAACTGGCCCATGAAAGGCTCAACCATGAAAGACCCGGATGGGGCCACCCTGTCCCGTGGACACCACAAGTGACATAAACCCACCCGTGATAGGGAAGGACCCGGTAAGGTCAGGGAGTGATGAGGGGATTGGGGGCATGGGCTTTTGACATAAATAGTTATAACTTGTACTTGTAAATGTTAAACCATGCATTGGAAATTTCAATATTTGGAGTTAGTCTACCAACTCATGATCAATATAGTCTTAGATACTCTTGAGTGGTGTAATAGTTATCTTCATTATAACAATTCAAATGTCAAAAAGTGATATTATGTGAGTTAATTTTATAATAAATACACAAGTTATTGACAATATTTTAAATGAAGTTCATAAGAAAAAAATGTTTGAAATGTAAAATAATTTTTCGTTAATGTAAAATAAAATTTTATTGATAATAAATAATATTTTTGCCCTAAAATATTTACATTTTCAATGAAATTTTCCAGCATTATTATCCCTTCATTCCAATAAAATATTAACATTTTTATATTATGAGTTTGACATTTTAAATATATTACATTATTAAATAATAATAGTAATATGATTAAAAAAATCATTTTTATATCAACTTGGACACCCACAATATTGTTTATACAAATGACGTCCTTAACCCTAATCCTTATAGGGTTTTTCTATTTGTAAGACTGGACCAAGCTGTTGTTGAAGGGGACATGCGCTCTTCAAAACAAGAAACAAATTACAGTTAAGTCAATGCAATGCTACAGACAGGACAGAGCTCTGAAACAAATTACAGTTCTTGTTTCCTCATCTTCCTTTCCTCTCTAATGGTGGGTTGTTTGGTTCCATTGCACTTGTATTTTGTTTTGGGCAAGGGGCTGTTGCTTTCTCTTGCCTGTCCAGTATGTTGCTCTTTTTTTTTTTTTATAGACGCAGCAAGAGAGGTTTCTCTCTAAAGGGGGCTCTATTTCTTCTCTCTTAGTTCTCGGAGCTGATGTGATCGGCCCCCAGTTGAAGTTGAACGGAGCAGAGATTTGAAGTTCTGACGAGGGATGTTGCAGCGATGGAGCCGGGGGAGTTGATGCTTTATTGGGAAGGCACGGAGACCGATAGGTAACTCTGCAATGACAATCTGTCACAAAACAGAGCATCAGCATTGTATAATAATTGAAAGCGCACGATTCTTGTCTCTGGTTCTTCTGCAAGCTCGGCTTTCTTGATAGTGATTGATTCGAAGAGACATATTCAAGAGAGGCATCCGGAAGAAGCTAGGAGGAAGGAGGATCGCCTTTTCGGAACACTTACCGCAGAGGGTTTCCTCAGGTGGGTTTTACTAAGAATCCGCCATTAACGCCCCCTTCCAAGAAAAGAAACGAAAAGCTATGGAATTGCAAGAAAGTTATTTATCTGAAAATTTATAATCTATCGTAGATTGATTGTTCATTGTGGTTTGATGCAGGGGACTACGATTACTGATGGCTACGTATAGAATCCAGTCGTCGGAGATGGAGGAACCGAGCATAGACACCGACAAGCTCAGCTACGAAATCTTCTCCATCCTCGAAAGCAAGTTCCTCTTCGGCTACGATGACCACAACAACAAGCTCTGTGTCCCTAAGCAAATCGGCTCCAACAAGGCCGCTCTGCTGCCGGCTATCCCCATCCTCCACAATGGAAATGGGCGACCCCTCGCCGCCGCCGACGATATCTCATCCGTCAAGAACCAGAGGGGGAAAATCTGCATCCTCAGCATCGACGGCGGGGGCATGAGGGGGATACTCTCCGGTAAGGCTCTCGCTTACCTCGAGCAGTCACTGAAGAACAAGTCTGGCAACCCTGACGCGATGATCGCCGACTACTTCGATGTCGCGGCCGGGACCGGCGTCGGCGGAATTTTCACGGCCATGCTCTTCGCCACCAAGGACCGCCTCCGGCCCATCTCCGGCGCTGAAGACACGTGGCGGTTCCTGGCGGACCAAGGGAGGGAGTTCTTCCGTGGCTCTCCTTCTTCTTCGTCATCCTCCAACGACGGCCTCATGCGGCGGATCCTCTCCGGAGGGAGCAGCCGGTCAGGCGGCCCTGCCGCCTCTGCCATGGAGAGGACAATGAAGGAAGTCTTCACAGAAAAGGGGCGGAGCCTTACGCTCAAGGACACACTGAAGCCTCTTCTGATACCCTGCTATGACCTTAGCAGCTCGGCACCATTTCTCTTCTCTAGGGCTGATGCTTTGGAAACTGATAGCTATGATTTCCAGCTATGGGAGGTCTGCAGGGCAACTACGGCAGAGCCCGGAAGGGTTGGGCCGCTGCTGATACAGTCTATGGATGGGCAGACTAGTTGCCTGGCCGTGGATGGTGGGTCGGTGATGAGTAACCCGGCTGCAGCGGCGATCACACATGTGCTGCATAATAAGCAGGAGTTCCCATTTGTTCGCGGGGTGGAGGATCTGCTGGTCCTTTCCATTGGGTCAGGTCAGGTTCTAGAGACGGGGTTCGATTACAAGCAGGTGAAGGGTTGGAAGGCCAAAGACTGGGCTCGTCCCATGGTTCAGATCTCCCGTGATGGCTCTTCCGACCTGGTCGATAATGCAGTCGCCATGGCCTTTGGTCAGTTCCGGAGCACCAACTATGTGAGGATTCAGGTAACTAGAACGCCTTACTTTGTTCTTCTTTTACACGCAACTTACCGCAAATGGTGAATTTTCATTGAAATTTCTCTGTGAAATTGGTTCTCTTCACTGTGAGGTTGCATAAATAGGTAATCTGGCCTTAGAATAATATACCGAGATTTAGCACTTTTTCAGGTCCTGGCTAGACTTTCCTGGAAAAGTTCATTGAGCAGAAGCATATATCTGCCCTGTCTATAGCCTGTCCAAAAACATAGAATGATCCCATGTGTTGCAGGTCAGGCAAATAGGATTTTCCTTCTTATAATACGTAGGATGTGGATCATTTTCACTTGGGCAATTCAGGGCATTAATGGTGAAAGGCAAGTTTTGGATTCTATTTTGCCTGTTTTCTAGTGCAAGTCTGCAAGAGAGACAGACTAAGCCAGGCTGGTATGAGGCTATGAGCAGCAAGGACTCTTGTCTTGGCTCTGGGATATCCTATAGCAGCACCATTGTTTTGTGCCTCTGCGTTCCATGATATGTTCTAGATTGCGCATCTGAATACTACTACCTAAGCTCAACTATAGAAGCCACATAGTGCATAGTCTGGATTGGTTATAGACATGTCACCCATCCTGCTAGATTCTCAAGGTCACATCCACCTGAAAATTAATGGTAAAAAGGAGGTTACCCCATTTTGTATGTATACTAACTGTACATTAGGTGATCATCACATGGCTATGATCACTCTTGAGCGCTGTAGACGTGGTTACTTTCAAGCAGCATGTTTTGTATACAGGCCTTTTCTTTTTTTTTTTTTTGTTCCTTTGGTAATCAAATCAAATTGGTCAACCAATTGGTTTATTTAAGGTCAGAATCCTTGAGCTGTTATCGTAAGTTGCTTCATATTCCGCACTCCATTTGTTTAGCCCTTTTCTTCTATCTCAGACTGAAAAATATATGAATGATCTTCCTACCAAAGATTATATGAGTTAAAACTTTATATCCTGGAGTGTTTAAATCTGATGGGTGTGCCTATATTTCTTCCCATGATTTGTGCCCGTCTAGAGGATACAAGCAAGGATCAAAGGTTAGTGTGCGTCCTGATTCCAAGATAAAATATGACATTGTCCTCATTCAGCTTGATTAGAGCTCAGATAATGTTGCTGGAGTTACAGATGTTATAACATAGGGCACTACTCTATGTACTGTCAGGGTATTTGTTCTATGTTATGAGATTCCCCCATTTCTGTCAAATCTCCTTAAGTGGGAGACCTGAAATTGATGGAAGAAGTTGCATTTCCTATTCATTTGGAAAAGTTACTTTATCTCATTTTTCTTGTGAATTCGAATATTATACTGAGTTTCTAGTGATCCTGTGGTATCTGTGTTTTCTTCCCTTATGAAATCGAATTAATGGCAGATAATGGAGATCTATGCAGGCTGCCATTTGATTGAATTCTTTCCCTGAATCGTTACTGATGTGTTTCACTTTCTTTACTTTAGAAAACCAAGTTTTAAGTTGACTGTGATTTCATATCTAGTGCTAGGTGAATTGAACAATAGACATAAAATTCTATAAATATTGCAGGCAAATGGGTCCTCGATCAGGCACTGTGTGCCCAACATGGACACTGATGCGAGCCCTGAGAACGTGAAGATGCTGATAGCAATGGCTGAGGAGATGCTGAAGCAGAAGAATGTAGAGTCAGTGTTGTTTGGAGGCAAGAGGATTGCCGAGCAGAGCAACTTTGAGAAGCTTGACTGGTTTGCAGCGGAGCTTGTGCAGGAGCATCGGAGGAGGAGTTGTAGAATAGCTCCCACTGTTGCTTTCAAACAAGCAGCTCCTGCACACCCTGACCCAGAGGGAAGGTAGATAAGGTAAATGCTCTCCTTTGTGTCCCAGGATTAAATGATCAACTCTTCAGCTCACTTACTTTTGGTGGGGACTTGGGTGCATTGTGAACACTCGGGCAGGTTCATAATTTTCTTTTAATATGTTCTTACTTCTGGTAACAGATTTAGCTCCTTCATTCCAATTTCTTGTGCAGTCAGTTCAACTGCATGGGCCTAAATTGTGTATAAACACTTGAGAACTGCATAAAAAGTTTACTTAGCATAACCATTGAACTAACATTTGGAGGTCTATTCTATGTGGATCAGCTAGAAAAATTTTGTTATGGTCAAATCTTCTGCTGTCTGGAAAAGGACTGCAGCATGAGGTATCATCATTTAGCTGGGCAGCAGTCATTACAGTCTTCCCATGGAAAAGGACTAGTCATCAAATGGTAACATAACATGTGCTCTGAACTGTCGGCAATCATTTTTCGGCAGCTATCATTATTTGGGTATGTTGTACTTGAAATATGCCAAGGGGGAAAATAACTGCTAGAACTGGTTGTTCTCACGTTGCTAGACTGTGGGGCATATTTCATATTCCTAGAAAACTCCACTAAAGAATTATGGATGTGGGTCACTGCTGAGACTGCTTATTTTCCTATTGACAACTGATCCCCCGGACAGAATTTGGACAAAGTAGGCTATTTGAAAGCTCCATGAGGGGGCCATTGGATGCTGATGATTGGGGGCGAGAAGGGGTTTGTGGTCATTTTTATTGTCTGGATCAAACCAGTGTCAATTCCTGAATTAGGCTACTTGCTAGTTGGTTTTCTCCTGTGATTGTATGCTGTTTGTTCATTAGAAGAGGCAGAGTCTGAGTTTTATCTTTGTGTTCCCCTCTCTACCGACCATCTCTGTTAGATTTTCTACGGTTCTTGGAGTTGTCACTCCAATGAAAAGTCTTCCAACCTTTTGACTGGTCTTGAGAATGTTGGACCACTCAGTACTGGGAAATATCAAACCTGTAATTGCAAGCACAGCTGCAATTCAGGTGTACGACATACCCAGATCTAGTAGAGCAAGAAGAAATATTCTATCAACCCAGAATCAGTTGAGATGGCCCACCTGCCGCTATTCTATCTTAAGCTGCATGGATGAAGCAAGAGGACGTCCAGGATCTATTGGGAGGACCAATATCAAAGTCTACTTAAAATTCATACTACTAGTAAAAATTTTCCAAACTTATAAACGTCCCGTACGTACACATCTCAACTGACTATTTTATTAATATGGGATCTTATTCTTAACATATTATCTTATTTCTCTCTTTTAAATTATTTTGAATTCAGTAATAAAATAAGAGAAAGTGATCCCTCCTCCTAAATGCTCTATATGTTTACTTTCTGCTTACTTCTGTCAATAGAGAGATAGAAAGTGGATTTAGACCCCAAAGTCATTAGAAATGTGTGCTTGGCCTTGGACTATGTTAGACCACTTTTTTCCTGTCTATTTTAATGATGGATTATGACTCGTGTTTTGTTTGAAATGCAGAATATGAGAGAAGAGGAGTTGCATTTGCAAGAGAGAGAACGTGAAGACAAGCTTTTGCTTTTGAAAGTGAAGAGGAAGGACTTGGGGAGTAAGAAAAGCTAGGGGAAAGAGAGAGGGGGAGATCTTTGGTAGCACATTTTTGCCTGCCATAATTCAGGTACTGTGGGTTTCCACTTGCCCTTTATGTCTATATATATATATATTATAAAGAG
Organism: Trapa incisa; assembly: GCA_030064435.1. Lineage (NCBI taxonomy): Eukaryota > Viridiplantae > Streptophyta > Magnoliopsida > Myrtales > Lythraceae > Trapa > Trapa incisa. Next base: position 7,747,343 of record CM057765.1, read on the forward strand.
AATACAAGAAGAGAGCAGAGGAGAAAGGAAATGAAATTGCGAATGTATCTCTTGGTCTATGAGAACATGAGGGTCTAAGATGATATCAGACAAGAAACCATGGTTGTTCCCCGCCAAAGAATGTCCCCTCTTTTGCCAATCAGTCATATCTCGGAATTCGAAAGTGATAGTTCATAGGGAACAGTACAGTCAACGAGACAGCTTTGTAGATCAATGCAGCTAACATTGACAGAGATTTGAGCATTCATAATTGGAGCATGAAGAAGCACAAAATGCAGCTAACATCATTATCCTATAAGCCAATGATTAAACTCCATACAAGTTGTGTGGAAAAAGGAAAGCCATCAATCCTAGGAAAATTTTCTTAGGGCCAAGATCCCCTTGCCACAATGGGAAACCCAACATCCACATCGACCTGAATTTTGAGAACCAAATTCACTCGCTTAAGGAGAGTGATAAAATCTTAATGTAGCTACAACCCACTCTCTCTCTATATATACACATATGCATATGATTGTTATTTATTGAGGAATTTTCATAGTTTAGGTGGAAGTAGTTCTTCCCTTGAGAACAGTGCTTGATCGATCAAACATGCTTATTATTCTGTGAATAATGGATCATCAAGTTAGAACATTGAAAAACCTAACATATGAAGGGTTCATAACAAAGGCTAGCAAAAGGGTTGGATCTAAATTTTCAATTTTCAACCCAAAGGTTCTAAATAAGTTAATTAATTTTATTTTAGTATAATATTTTATTATTTATATACTCAAGAAATATGTACACCCATATTTTTCGGTGCAATATGATAATAGAATGTAATTATACTTGTTCGTATATATTTGAAATCAGATTCGACCGTTCTCTTATTTAAACGTGATAAAAGGTTCGAATCCGTAATAATTCGGATCGGATTTAAAATAAAATATACTCGAATCTCTACTCAAATTTTCATATTTTAAATTATCGAAATTGAGTATATATTCTATTATAAAGATTCAAGTTCGAGTCGAGTTTGAATTACAATAAATTTAACCCCATCTTAAGAGAAAACTAGTTGTAATCTCAATTGTTGCTCCCCATTTGGGCTATTGAACTGAATTGCAGTTTCAACCCCCGGACAAAATGCCTTGTCATACCTTTAGTTATCCCCAATGTTCGCTTTTCTTATTGTAGGGTCTCACAAACCGTCACAGTTTTTCTTGATAATTCTGGGTAAGGATAACTATCATTTCATACAGGTTCGCGTCGTCTGTTGTGTACTGCTTGCTATCCATTTCACCATCTCTTAGGATGATTGGAACTCTTGCTAGATTCTATTCTAACACTTTCTTTCCATGAAATTTGTCATGATAATTATTAATAATTAGATAATATTCAATGTGATTACTTAAAATTTTATAACTTATAATTAATTGTTTATTAATTTTTGTATAACACTTGTTTGCCATGCATGAAAAATTTGTCATGATAATTATTAATAATTAGATAATGTTTAATGTGGTGACTCCAAATTTTGTAACTTATAATTAATTATTTATTAATTTTTATATATTAAGAGTTATACATTAATTGATTATTTATGTATCATTTTATTCATATAAGAAAGATATTGTAATTCTATCAATTATAGAAATTCACCTTTTTTTTATAGTAGCATATTTTTCTTACTAATACAATTCGATCCAACATACTAGCTAAATTTTAGTTCTTATTTTCACCAGAATATTATCTAGATTTCTTTTGTTATTACTATATCTCTATCATTATCTCACTTGCTTAACCCCTATCAATTTTCATTATATTCCAAATTTCCTTTCGGGAGTTATTCAAAAGTACCGGTTAAACTTACAATCAATATTACAATACTTCCGGTTAAGATGAACAAAACAAACTATTTTCTATATTACAACAATATTATACCACTTTTGAAAATTTACAACTTGATAGGGTATGCCGATCGAACCATCTCGACACCGCCAGAGTTCTTGCCTACTCAAAAAGATGATGAATCTACTCTTATTCCCAACACATCCTATAAGACTTGAAAAATCTATGATAAACTATGTCTTACCACTATCTTAGAATCACTAGACACTCATGTTAATCTACAGGCAATTGAAATTTACAATTTCGTAGATATGTGAGATAAATTGGAAGTTCTATTTGCTCAATAAGTTTGAGTTCATCACGATCTCCTAGACTCTTAATGGCATGACACGGTTAAAAAAGATCAAACAATGAGAGTTTACCTGACATCCATAGTGAGTCTCGCCACCAGTTATGCCCAGATTGACCTCCCTAAACTTGAATCTAAAATCAAAGATAAAATTCTCGCTGGGTTAGGGGAAAAATATCAATATCTTTACATGACCCTCACTTCTACTTTCAAGTAAACAAGTCATTATTCGCTAGTGTCACTCGCCACTATCATCGTGGATTTACCAACTCTTCTTCTACATGATGATTTTTAGAGCGTCGACCCCGTTTCTCACCTTCAATTCTACGGCGATTCTCGAACCCTAGAATCACCTCTAGAAATCAGGAACGAGAGCATATGTTAGGCTCTCACATGAACACTCCATCATCAAAATATGAAAGACGACATTTCACTCAACATGCGGACTTTTATAACATTGTAAAAAATTAGGTATCTTGACAACCACAAAGTAACAACGGGCTTCAAGGACGAGACCACTTCTCGTAGTAGCCCAATCCATACAAAATGTCTCATGGGCCAGTTTCCGGTGTACATAGGTCGGGCGCATGCAATTATCAACAAAGAGGATTATGCTTATTTTTGTCAAATATGTAAAAAATCAAGCCAAATTGCTCCAAATTGTCCTCGATTTCTGACAAATTACAGAATCCCTCCCAAGTTAATGTAACCCACAACAATGATCCATGAGCTCATACTCTTGACTTGTATATAGATTCTGGTGCCACCAACCATTTGACCAATGACATAACACATTTATCTATATAGTAAAATATAACTCATCTTGAACAGTTTCTCATTGGAGACGGATCAGGTTTAAAAATTCTCTCTGTTAGTTCAACTTTCTTTTCAAACTCAAATGATTTTCTTTTAACTAAAGTATTATATGTTCCCACTATTTCCATTAACTTATTACATGTTTCCTAATTTACTCAAGATAATCATTTTTATTGAGTTTCACCCTCACTTCTTTATTGTAAAGGATCATCCCACTCATTAGGAATTATTTTGGGGAGCTCGTAAAGGGGGCTTGTACTATCTGCATGCAACACATTTATCATTAATTAATTCTTGTATTTTAAGTATTCAAATATCTTGCAACATTTGACATAATAGACTTGGATATCATGCATTTCCTATTGTATCTCAAATTTTATTTACAAATTTAATCGAAAGTAATTCTATTGGTAATATATTTTGTAATTCATGTTCCATAAGTAAAATTAATCAAAAGTCTTTTACTTTTAGTAACCATAACACCACTCGTCCTTTTCAGCTAGTACATACTAATATATGGGGACCCGCTCTAGTATAATTTTATACTAGACATATTTACTATATTTATTTTACTAATAATTATAGTAAATATTATTGGTTTTTTCTTATGAAAAGTCGCTGAGAGGCTTTTTAAATCTTTCGTACATTTTGATTACGTGTTGAAAATCTCTTTAACACCAAAATTAATTTTTTTCAATTAGATGGTGCCAAATAATTTTTATCTGTAACTTTTTAAGCTGAACTTCAAAATAATAGGTTCACTTATTGTCTTTCATGCCTCCCACACCACAACAAAATGGTACCACAGAAAGAAACATAGACAAATAATTGATATGAGACTCACACTTCTAAATCATTCTTATCTTCCCATCAAATTTTGGGATTTTGCATTTAAAATTGCAGTCTATTTAATCAATAGATTACCTACTTGTACACTTCAATATCAATTTACTTTCTAAATTCTTTATAAAACTTCACCAATCTATACTCATTTACGAGTTTTTGGATGTTTGTACTTCCTTTATTTTCGACCATATCAAACTCATAAATTTCAACCTCGCTCCAAAAATTGTCTTCCTTGGGCATCTTACTAATTTTATTGGTTATCGATTTCTTAACCCACAAATATGGCGTATCTATATTAGTCTAACTGTACACTTTAATTAGACTAACTTTCCTTTTAATACGTGTTTGTCAACAGCTGCTACATCTCCAATGACTCCTAGTAATTCTATTATTACTTCTCTTTCATCTTACTCTTTTTTATCAATACCTGAATTTGATTCTATAATAACAATATCCGATTAGCTATCTACATCTATAACTACTCACTCTCATGTCATTGAACACTCTAATACCGAATATTTAGCTTCTCCAACGGATGTTTATGCTTCATCCACAAACCGCATGATTACCAGATCACAAAATGGTAAATTACCTCCACGTCATTTTCAAATAACTTATCGGGCTTTTCTTACTATTTCTGCCAAATAACCTCAAACCCTTAAGCAAGCACAAAAATACCCATGTTGGGTTCATTTAATAAATGTTAAATATGATGCTCTTATAAAAAATCACACATTGTCACGCCCTGACCCGGTTTGGTCGGATTCCCATGAGCAACCTACCACTCTTCCCGGCTTACTAAATGTTTTCCTCTTTTTTTAAACTCGAGAGGAGTAAGGCGTCCTTTAAACCTGTACCTTTCTTGGAATAACATTATAAAAAACTAAAAAAACTTTTAAACAAACATACCTATCTTCACAGTTCCCATACAAGGAGTTCTTTAAGTTTGGTTTTCCCTTGGTTACCTTAAAGGGGTAAAAGGGAGGGAGTAAGTTCTACAACTCAGTGAGCGGGGGCTGGGAGTGAGTTTTCATAAACAAAACAACTTTAATCGGAGCGTGTCAAACTTCTTATTTTATTTTAAAATATTCTTTCCTCAAATTTTGGTTTCAACACCTTTTCCCAAGGTTTGTCAATTATTTTTTTTTAAAGAAAATGTTTTCAAATTGGAGTGTGCCAGACTCCTTAATTCCTTTAATTTTTCTGCACTTTAAATTCTCGATTTTTTTAAAAAACACATCCTTTATCATGAAGGTCAATCACACAGTCGTAGGCCAGTACTTCCACTGAACCCATTTGTGGCATTGGAGCGACTTTACCGTCCACCTAGATAGAAGCACGTCCACTTCTACCCTGAGAATGAGTGGATGTATGCGACATCCGACCCTCAATCCCAAAATCAATTCTCTATGTTCGTATGAGGACAGAGACCTCATCCCGTCCCCACCCTGATCTTGTATGCTTGGAGCTGCTTGGAGCTACTCCGAGCTTCGCAAGGTCACCTGTTTCGACGAACTACCCTTATACCCACTAGGCCGTCCAAGACCCTAGGATACATCACTACCCCTCTTGGGCATCTTGAAGGTTCCGTAAACACAGTGCATACGCAATCAGTATTTTCACATTATGCCATATAATCTGTGGTACCATTGGTCCAACGGCCCCGACCCTCAACTCAACTTGCAACTGTTTATCTTAACTAGTCTGGAGACCTGTCATGTCGCACTACCGCTAGTTGACTAAGTATGTCGGTCCTAACTTGATACCATGGCCAAACAATTCATTTATTTAAAGTTTTATTACATATATCTCATGTTTGTTTATGAGCTCCTACTCGTACCAACTGGCCTATGGCCCACTGTTCGAGATTTTCAAAATCGGTTATATTAGCCCCCAAGTTCCAAAACCGAGGCCTCCGTCCTAATAGAGCTATTCGAGCTCCCGTCAAGAAGGTCTCCTAAATCGTTTAAGCAGTGGCACACAGTTAGAGAGAGTAATTTTGACAAAAAAATATTTTTAACTATCCATCATACTAACCAAGTATGAGGATATCTCCACTCGTAACCAATGAACGGGGTTTCCACTTCCTCCGAGTAAGTTTCATCACACCAACCGGATATGATCTACTTACAACTAATAAGTAGTTTTTCCGCATTATTTTCACATCACTCTTCTAATTTGTGATGTTTAAAATACCAATAAGTAGTGAGTTTTCATTTCGTGGTGCTTATCATCCCAACCGGTTATGATATAAAAATCCCACTCACGATGGCTTCCAATTTAGAAAAAGTGCTCATCATCTCAACCAGGTGTGAAGTGTAAATTAGCTCACTCACCCGTTAACCGTGACATGTTCGTCCTCGGTTGGTTTTTCAAGTTGACATGAGCTTTCTCTTGCTAGCGTTCCGATCACACTTGTCCCATCGGAGGTGCGACAGTTTGAGCTTTTTATCGGGAAAGGTAGCTCTCTTCCTAAAGTACCTTCTAGGATCAAGAATTCCTACTATTGACCTTTCAGCTTTGTTGAGGTTGTGTGAGGGTTGTGGGGATGTTGGGAGAGCTTTGTTTGGCTAGAGTACAGTTGAATTCGACCAAGTTTAGTTAGGCCGAAACAGGGCAGCTTTGGTCTACTGAAGCTGCTTCACTGTTTGATTATGTTGGCGCTTTTTCGACAATCCTCATATTGAATGGAGGTTGCTATCAGATAGCTGACTTCCCCTGGAATCTAAAGAGCCCGACCTCTCCTTTTGAGGTTGAGAAAAATGCCCAAGTCGGAGCTTTGGTTTGAGCTTCACCGGAAAATGGAGCACTAGAGAGAGAGAGAGGAGTTTTCAGGTTTGATGAGAATGAATGGGTATGAACTCTTTATATAGGTGTAAAATTGTTTATTAAATGAGGAAGATTTATTATTACATTATGGGTATTAATGTTGCCATTATTTTTGTTAAATTAGAAATTGTTGGGTATTTATTAGTATTAATTCCAATAATTGAATGTAGGTATTAAATTATGGGAATTAATTAGATATTAATTTATGGGTATTTGTGGTAGTGGTGTAGGATTAATACTAATTAAACCAAATTCACCTAATTATCTCTTTATTTTCACCTAAAATAATTTACTAGGTATTTATTTATTTAGGTCAAAACAACACTTTTCATTTTATTTATTCCAATTATATCAATTGAATTTTAAACTTATAATACAATTCCATAAAAATTTTAATTGAAATTTCGGGTTAATGGGATCCGATGCATTAGTGTTGGTATGTTTTTTTTTTAATTTAAAGTTACTAAAAATACGACGTGACAACTATTGATGGGGTGCAACATGAATACTTCCGATGAGGTACACATCCTAAAACTACTCTTCCCCTAGCACGCTTAACTTTGGAGTTTTGATGGGATCCAATGCATTAGTGTTGGTATGTTTTTTTTTTAATTTCAGATTACTAAAAACACAATGTGACAATTACTCCCCACCTTTTTAGGAGTTTTGTCCCCAAAACTCATGTAACAATAGTCTCTACTTCTTACCCTTTTTTTTGTGCACTTATGTGGTTTCATTTTCAATAACTTTGTACTACACCTTAGGCATTGGAGAACTTTTAGGGTGGTCTTCCTACGGGAGCAGATTGTTGGGTAATGTTGGTGACCTTAGTCCTAGTTTTCTTAGTTCCTCTCATGGGAGCCATTTGAAAATTTTAAAACTTTCTCCTAGTTACTATGTTATATAGTCTTGATAATGTATTCAAGGAAACATGCTCTGATACCATTCTAGTTGTCATGCCCAGATCCGATTTAGTTGGATCCCCATGAGCAACCCGCCACTCTTCCTGGTTTACTAAGAGTTTTCTTCTCTTTTAAACCCGAGAGGTGTAAGGCGTCCTTTAAACCCGTACCTTTCCTGGAATAACATAATAAAAAATTAAAAAATCTTTTAAACAGACATACCTATGTTCACAGTTCCCATACATGTAGTTTTTTAATTTTGGTTTTCCCCTGGTTACCTGAAAGGGGTAAAAGGGAGGGGGTGAGTTCCATAACTTAGTGAGCGGGGGTTGAGAGTGAGTTTTCATAAACAAAACAACTTTAATCGGAGTGTGCCAAACTCCTTATTTTATTTTAAAATATTCTTTTCTTAAATTCTAGTTTCAACACCTTTTCTCACGGTTTACCAATTATTTTTTTGAAGAAATTGTTTTCAAATTGGAGTGTGTCAGACTCCTTAATTTCTTTAATTTTTCTCCACTTTAAATTCTCAATTTTTTTTCAAAAAACACATCCTTCATCATGAAGGTCAATCACACAGTCGCACGCCAGTATATCTACTGAACCATTTGTGGCGTCAGAGCGACTTTACCGGCCACCTAGATAGAAGCACGTCCACTTCTACCTTGAGAATGAGTGGATGTAAGCGACATCCGACCCTTAATCCTGATATTAATTCTACGTGTTCATATGAGGACAGAGACCTCATCCCGTCCTCGCCCTGATCTCGTGCTCTTGAAGCTACTACGAGCTTTGCAAGGTCACCTAGTCCGACAAACTATGATTATACCCACCAGGTCGTGACACATCACTATCCCTCTTGGGCATCTTGAAGATCTCATAAACAATGTGCATGCACAATCAGTATTTTCACATTATGCCATATAATTTGTGGTGCCACTGGTCCAATGGCCCTGACCCTTAACTCAACATGCAGTTGTTTGTCTTGACTAGTCTAGAGACTTGTCATGTCACACTGCCACTAGTTGACTGAGTATGTAGGTCCTGACTTGATACCATGAACAAACAATTCATTTATTTAAAATTTGATGACATATATCTCATGTATTTTACGAGCTCCTGCTCGTACCAACTGGCCTATGGCCCACTGTTCAAGATTCTCAAAACTAGGCATATTAGCCCCCGAGTTCCAAAATTGAGGCCTCCTGCCTAACAGAGCTATTCGAGCTCCTGTTAAGAAGGTCTCCCAAATCGTTTAAGCAGTGGCACACAGTGAGGGAGAGTACTTTTGACAAAAATATATTTTTAACTATCCATCATACTAACCGAGTATGAGGATATCTCTGCTCATAACCGATGAACTGGTTTTCCACTTCCTCTGAGAGAAGTTTCATCATACCAACCGGGTATGATCTACTTACAACCAATAAGTAGTTTTTCCATGTTATTTTCACATTACTCTTCTAATTTGTGATGTTTAAAATACCACTACGTAGTGGGTTTTCATTTCAAGGTGCTTATCATCCCAACCGAGTATGAAGTGTAAATTAGCCCACTCATCCATTAACTGTGACATGTTCATCCTTTGTTGGTTTTCCAAGTTGATGTGAGTTTTCTCTTGTTGGTGTTTCGATCACACTTGTGCCGTCGGAGGTGCAACGGTCCAAGCTTTGTATCAGGAAATGTAGCTATCTTCCTAAAGTACCTTCTAGGATCAAGAATTCCTACTATTGACCTTTCAGCTTTGTTGAGGTCGTATGAGGGTTGTAGGGATATTGTGAGCGCTTGGTTTGGCCAGATGAGGGTTGAATTCGACCAATTTTAGTTATGCCGAAACAGGGCATCTTCGGTCTGTCAGAGCTGCTTCACTGTTTGATTATGTCGATGCTTCATCGACGATCCTCAGATCGAATGAAGGTTGCTATCAGATAGCTAACTTCCCCCGGAATCTAAAGAGGCCAACCTCTCCTTCTAAGGTTGAGAAAAATGCACAAGTTAGAGCTCTAATTCGAGCTTCATCGAAAAATGGAGAAGTAGAGAGATAGAGGAGTTTTCAGGTGTGAGTAGAATGAATGGGGATGATGTTTATTAAATGGGGAAGATTTATTACTACATTATGAGTATTAATGTTTCCATTATTTTCATTAAATTGGAAATTGATGGGTATTTATTTGTATTAATTCTAATAATTGAATTTATGTATTAAATTACGATAATTAATTCCAATAATTAAATATAGGTATTAATTTATGAGTATTTATGGTAGTAGCGTAGGATTAATACTAATTAAATCAAATTCACCTAATTATCTCATTATTTTCACCTAAGAATTTACTAGTTATTTATTTAACTATGGGTATTAATGTTGCTATTATTTCATTATTTTCACCTAAAAGATTTATTACTACATTATGGGTATTAATATTGCCATTATTTTCATTAAATTGGAAATTGATGGGGGAGAACGCTTAACTTCGGAGTTCTGATGGGATCTGGTGCATTAGTGCTGGTATGATTTTTTTTTTAATTTCGGGTTACTATAAACACTGTGTGACACATGTGATCTTATTCCTACCCCAACCAACAAGAATATTGTGGGGGTGTAAATTGGTTTACAAATTAAAACAACATCCTGATGGCTCTATCTCCCGATGTAAAGCCAATCTCATGGCTCAAGACTTTTCTCAATAAGAAGTTATCGACTATTATGCTACTTTTAGTCCGATAATTAAATCTGTCACTATTTGTATTGTGCTTTCCATTACTATCACACATAATTGACATATTTGACAATTGGACGTTGACAACAACTTTTTTCATGGTCATCTGGATGAAGAGGTTCACATGATTTAACCACCGGACAATATTGATTCATCATGTTCTGATCACGTTTGTCGTCTTCGTCGATCCTTATATGGTTTGAAGTAAGCCCCTAGAGCATGGTTTCTTCGTTTGAGTGCATTTTTACTCACACTTATCTTTGAAGCATCACTGGCTAATACATCCTTATTCATCTACAAAACCCCAAATTTTATAATTTTTTTCTAGTTTATGTAGATGATATTATATTCATATGATTTTCTATTGCTCCCCTGAACTTCATCCTCAGTGCCCTCAAACAAAAATTTTATATCAAGTATCTAGGTACACTACATCACTTTATTGGCATATAAGTACATTAACATTTCGGTGAGATTATTCTGACTCAATAGAAGTATATTTCTTATATACTAACACACACTGCTATGGTTGATTGTAAACCTTCCTTGACACCTATTACTGTCAGCTCTCGCCTATCTCTTCATGATGGAACTCCTCTGGATGATTCTCATCTTTATCGGGAGGTCGTTGGTTCTCTTCAATATCTCACATTAACAAGACCTGATATTTCTTATGTAGTTAATCATGTATGCCAATTTACGCACCAACCAACTATATCTCATTGGGTGGCAGTTAATCGAATTATGCGATATCTCAAAGGAATATCAAGTCATGGCCTTTATTTTTGGAAGAATTCTCAGTCTCACCTCCATTGTCTCTTCGATGTTGATTGGGCTAGTAATCCTGATGATCGACATTCTATTAGTAGTTTCTCAATTTTTCTTGGTAGCAATATGATTTTAAGGAGTGCTAAGAAGTCACGTATAATTGCACGATCTAGTATTGAAGTTAAATATAAAAGCTTGGAAAACGCTACAACTGAACTAATATGGATTTAATATCTTCTTTGGGAAATTGTTTTCTCGCCTTCATATTTTCTTATTTTATGGTGTGATAATCTATCTACCATTTATCTCAATGATAATCCTATTTTTCATGCGTGTACCAAGCAAATTAAGATAGATTATCACTTTATTTGAGAAAGGTCGCTACCAAATAACTTATCATTCATTTTATTAGCACTAACACTCAAATTGCATATATATTCACCAAGAGACTATTTTCTCATTGTTTCTCTATAATTCGTTCCAAACTTAATATTTCCAAACCTCACATTTCGCTTGCAAGGGAGTAATAACTAGATAATATTCAATTAAATGTGGTCACTCAAGAGTTAGTAACTTATAATTGATTGTCTATTAATTCTTGTATATCAAGAGTCGTACATTAATTGATTGACCATTCACTTATCATTTATCATTCATTATATAAGAAAGACATTGTAAGTTTATCAAACACCATACAATTATTGAAATTCATATCTTATTTCAACTATATTCTTTCCATATTGTCAACACATTAAATGTGTGCTATGATCCATGATTCCATCCATTTCACAAAATGATAAGTATGCATGCATTTAATTCTAAGGCCACAACACACAAACCATAATGTTTTTCTCCAATACTAGTGACACAACATATGTTAGTAGTTTAGTCTAATCTACATAATGGACATTTAGGATTATAACTCAAACAATATTTAACTTAGATCTTAGAGCTATAGCGACCTCAATAAAATTAGTACTTTTGATTGGTAAGGAAAGTTTCAAATACTAGTCAACTTGTGAAGAATGACATACCACGAGAACACACAAAGCCTTTAGATTTTCTATTGGTCAAGTACATAAGTATAAGTCGACTTGATAGTTATGTCACCATGTCTATTCCACGGTCAAACTAACCATCATGTTGTGCTAGTGTCACAAGAATATGAGATGGTAACACCTTAATCATATTTCAGGTGGGAAAGATAATAAATTTAGTATATTACTCTCCATTCTAAAATAATGGTGGGCAATCGTATGAGTATCATAAAATAAACTTTATAAAATGATAAACTCACTTTAAAAATTTCATCTAAATAATTTGAGAATTACAAATGAATCACTAATAAAAATTGCCTTTCTAAAAATTTTACTAGAGTTTTATAAATTGAATTTGGTAACTAATATTCAACTTAACATTTTTTGTGTTCTATATACACTTGAGTCTGAAAACTAGTTAGAGTGTTATGTATTGTACTCAAACCTTACTAAAAATATGCTATAAAATATACTTTCATTAGAATTTTTTAAGTTTCATGACTCGTCCTCTATATACACGTTTCTCAATAATTATTAATACTAATTACTTGAAAGTATCATAAATAATGTCACTAAGCCACAAACTAAATTATAAACATAAATCAAAGTACAAAATTAGTTTTCTTGGCCCAAATTTTGTCATTGGTATTAACTATTTTATTAATGCAAACACATGAAAAAAACTCGATTTTTCTATAAAAAAATAGTTTATTGGCCAGAAATCCGTTACCAATACTAAAACTAAGCCACAACTCAACTTTTGTGAAAAATAATTTTGATAATCAGAAGTCCTTCACTGGTCCTATACTAAACACTTGAAATTGTTAACCAACCAATACCAATCTAAAAACAAACCATCACACACCTATTCTCTAGGGTCAAATGATTCATTGGAGTAAAAATTGTCCCACTTATACTACCGACTTCAATAAGCATCATAGTACATCTCCATCATTCTTTAGAAGGTATTACTCTCGATAGAAACCGAGTTGGATTAAAAATTAACTTGAACCAAAATTTATGAATTTGCTAAAATAATTTATACCAATTCTAAAAGACCCCATTTGATCAAAATATAAGAATGTGGAGATATTCGATTGAAATCGGATAAAAAATTGGAAACTCGAACAATAATACAAGATTTTTGAAAAGCTGGTCTATACCAAATCAAATAATGGGAAACTAATTTAAATCCATGATAAGACCCACACATGAAAAAAAATGGTAATTTTGGGGATAAATATATAAATAAATAAATAAAGGAGTTTTCACCAATTGCAAGTGAGAGCCAAATCGAGTGAACGCGTTCCCTGCCCAAGGAGGAGGATAAGCACTTGGGGTTTCCCTCCCTTGTATGCCTCGTGACTAGAAGTTGGTTGGATAGAATCACCATAATGATCTATGATTAGATAGTGACATTCAACTGAGTGGTCCATTCTATGTTGAAAATTGCGAGGATATGCTCACATGAATTTATCCACTCATCGTTTTTGAATGGATGAAGAAGCGACATTTTGTAGTGTGACACTACCCACATACTTGATTATTTGTGTGTGCTTGAATGCATTGAATAAGACCCATCGCTTGTGATTAAAAGAAAAAATTTAGAATCTTTTGAAAAGATATACATTTTGAAAAAATGATAATTATGCTTTGAAAGATGATAAATATTCCACACACCAATATATATATGAGTCACACCTCTTAAATATATTTGGTCACATCACATGTGGCTAGTGAGGATAGAGAAATTATATATGGATGAATTAATGAATTCATGTGCGAGCCATTCTCATATTGGGAATTCAATACAAATATAATATTTGATGAAAATGAAAATAATAATGAGTCTGTGTTAGTGAACATCACTCGATTAGTTGGTATAGAAGGAGAACTTCCGACTAACAATATTTTTCCAAACAAATGATATTGGCATGAAGATTATTATATTGATGGTAGGTCTAAAAAATAAACCACTGTAGATAATGAGTTATAAAAATATTATGCACTAGGGATTATCAACTTTCAAAGTAGTCTTAAAAATGGAAAGGAAAAATTGTGCAACTTAGTATTAGCCACTTTAGGTATAGACAAAATCAAGATTATGAACAACTTGATGACCAGTTCTCATGCTCACAGAGTGTTGCTGTGAATCCCGTCTTCTTGGAACATGGAAACCGGGAAAAGAACCGACACTATTCATGAGAAAATTGAGCCTATAAATGAACTAAAAATGATAATGAATGGTTAAAACGGGGATTTGGAAAATCCCAAGCAACCAAGAAGTCCAAAAAATCAGGAAGAAGAACTAGAGAATGGATTGTATTTGAAAACCAGACCGATTCAAGCTGAACCGGGTATGAACCAGATCGAATTGGGTTGAGCCATGATGATCCGATTTAATAATTCATTTTTCTAGGTGGCTTAAAAAAGTAAATATCAAAATTGAGGCCACCATGTGATAGAAAATGAATTTAGATTAATTTAGAAAATTTTAATTTTTAGAAAACCAATTGAATTGGACCTAAACCGGCCAATTTTCATTTTCCTTCATCTAATGACACTATTCATCAAGGAAAGTTCACCTTCCATTTTTAGCGAGGGAATATTACCTCCGATTATGACATTTTCTGATGAGGATAAGCTCGATCGATATGGAAAATGGTAGAGTAGAGGGTCCCTGAGCTCCCTATATAAAGAGCTCCTCTTCATTCGTACTCCACATACCTCAAACACTCGAAGAAGAAAAAGTGCTCAATTTCCCAACAAAGCTCGAACCAGAGTTCCGACTTGGGTACTTCTTTCAACCTTAGAAGACGAATTGAGGTCCTGTAGATTCTGAAGGAAGTCAACTACCTAATGTCACCTTTCATTCGACCTAAGGATCACTAGAGAAGCGCTGTCGGGTCCGAACAATGAAGCTGCTCCATAGGACCCAAGGCTGCCCTATTCTGTCCAGTCCAAATTCGACCAATTCCGACCTCTTGCGGCCAAACTGAGCCATCATCTAGCCTCTACAGCCTGCACACAACCTCCTCAAGCAAACATGTAAGTCAATTTGGCCCTCCCTTGTCGGAATAGTTCGATTCTAGAGAGAGAAAGTGCCTGAATTTCACTAACCAAATTTCCACTGCTGAAGACATGATTGTAGTGGCTCTTAATCCTAGAAGTACCCTGTGGACGAGAGCTTTGTTTCCAAATTCAAAACATAGACTGCCGCAACTTCGATAGTAAGTTTTCGAAGCTTTCTCTCTCTACGTTCAATTTTTCGGTGAAACTTTGTTTGAGCTCGTTTTGGACCCAAACAGAGGGCCAATTGGTCATTTTTAGAAAACTTGGGGCCAATTGGTCATTTTTGGAAAAATTGGGGGCGATCAGTAATTTTGGAAAGTTAAGGGACCGATTGGAAATTTTGGAAAAATTGTGTTCCAATTGTGATTTTGAGAAAAATTAAGGACCTAAAGAGGATATTGGAAATCCTAGGGACTTAATTGAAGATAATTGAGAGTTAGGAACCTAAAGTAAAATATTATGAACTTTAGGGACCTAAGTGCAATAAGGCAAAAAATAAGGCCTAGTTACAAATACATGGGAAAGCTCGTAAACGAACATGATATATGTGCCATAAAACTTAAATAAGTGTATGGTCATGGTACCAAGGCTGGTCCAACATTCTCAGTCAATTGGCAGTAGTGCAACATGATCGGTCTCCGAGTTCCCATTGGCATATGGCCCACTGTTCGAGATTTCTAAAAATCGAGCATATCAGCACCCGAGTTCCAAAAATCGAGGCTCCCCGGCCTATAAGAGCTATTCGAGCTCCCGTCGAGAAGGTCTCCCAAATTTTTTAAGCATTGGCACACAGTTAAAGGATAACACTTCCAACAAAAAATTGTTTTCACTGTCCATTATACTGATCCGATATAAGGACATCTTCGTTCATAACCGACGAACAGGTTTTCAACTTCCTTCGAGGATGCTTCATTATACCAACCGGGTATGATCTACTTATAACGGGTAATTAGTTTTTCTGCAAGGTTTTCACATCACTACTCTAAGTCATGATGTTTAAAATACCACATAGTAGTGGGTTTTCATTACAATGTGCTTATCATCCCCAACTGAGCATGATATGAAATCCCACTCACTAGGTCATGCAGTGAAATTCCACTTAGTCGAGTTCCGTCCCTTGCACATTGGACCTCGACTGGCGTTCCCGATGTCTTGTTCTCCTACACAAAATGAACATAGTTTTTCATTATTCTTTGGTCTAATAGCCCTCATTCGTTCCAATGAATGAGAAAACCCAACTTTATATATATATTTGCAATTAGGTCCCTTAAGTAATTTTTCTTTAACTTTAAGTCCTTATTGTCCGGTTTTTCCTCAAATTGAGTCCCAAAACTTTTAAAATTTATCTTAGGACTTCAATTTATTAATTTCGTAAAACGGGGTTTAATTTCCCAAATTTCCAATTTGGTCCCTCGATTTTTCCAAAATTACCATTTTGCCCTTCATTTACAAAAATGGTAAATTTTGCCCCCAAAATTCTAAAATTTCTCAATTGGCCCTCTAATATTCTTATCATGACCAATTGACCCTGAATTTTAGAAAATTTCATTTTGGTCCCTCGAATTTTTGAAAATCCCTAAATTTCCCAAAAATTTCCCCCAATTTCAACTATTTAACACAATCGAATTTGATTTAATCAAATTGACCGATCAAACACCTCTAATAGTTGAAATTGAGTTTCTACATGTTAATACAATTCTATAGAACTTTGAATCACAGGTTTGAACGCTGAAACAGGCTCAAACGGAGCTTCGCCGAAAAATAGAGTGTAGAGAGAAAATGTTTCGATTTCTCATTGGTGAGGGCGCGACGGTTTGAGCTTTCTATCTAGCCAGGTAGCTCTCCTCGAAAGGTTCTTCCTAGGATGAAGAATGACATCAATTGATGTCAAATTGGATTAGAATTTCGTCATTGAAATTTGGCTCACTCTCTCTTCAACATTTTTTAGAAATTGTAAAGGGGAGCCGAATTGGCTTACCTTTCAGTCCTAATTCGGCCATGGATGGGCTGAGGAGGTGTTGGGAGAGCTTGGTTTGGTCTAAGAAGGGCTCGAATTGGCCGATTTCAACTCGGTCGAAATAGGGCGGCTTCAGCCCGTCGGAGTTGCTTCACTGTTTGATCACTCCAGCGCTTCTCCGATGACTCTCGGAACGAACGGAAGTCACCACCGTGTAGCTGACTTCTCCCCGGTTCTAATGAACCTGACCTCACCTTCTTTGGCTCAAAATTGACCCTATATCAGAGATCTGGTTTGAGCTTCGTCGAAAAACTAAGCAATTGAGAGAGAGTGAGCTTTTTAGGTGTGGAGAGGACGAATGGAGAGGGGCTCTTTATATAGGGAGCTTGGGGACTCGTTGGCCGTCCATTTGGCACCTTTATGACAGACATTGAATACCTAAAATGTATCGAACGGAAATGTTTCTTTTTTGCCAACACTACTTTGATTTTCCAGCGAGTGAACAATGTTGTCATCTTGAGGAAGAAGATGACACTGTTCCGAACCGGGTTCAAAGATTAAACCGGGTGGTTCACCCCTCATTTGACCGAGTTTTTCAAATCTAAAAAATTTTAAATTCATCTAAATTCATTTTCTATCCAATGGTGGCCTCAAATCTCCAATTTGAATTATTTAAGACAACTAGAAAAATGAATTTAAGATCCGGTTTAATAGTGGTTCAAACCGGTCCGACCCGGTTCAGATTCGATTCACCTAAACCTGTTTGGTTTTTCATCCCCAATTCCCTCACAAGTCCATTCCTATGTCTTTTGTGACTCCTTGGTTTACTTAGGGTCCATAAAATTCTTGGTTTACCATCTCTTAATCAATTTTGGTTCATAAACCAGCTCGGTTCTTAAACCAGTTTAATCCGATTCGGGTCCGGTTCACCCGAACTGATCTAGTTTTTCTCTCCCACATTGTTATAAGATTCCTTCCCAAGGATTATAAACCTCTTTGAATCACAAGGGATCCATAAGCATCTTGGTTTACCCATTCTCTATCAGTTCTGGTTCATGAATCACCTCGGTTCATAAATCGATTCTATCTAGTTCAGACCCGGTTCTCTTGAACTGCTTCGGTCTTTCTTCCTCATTCTGTCCTAGGGTTGTTTTCCCAAGTTTATGAACCTTTTTGAGTCACATGGAAGTTAGAAATTTTCAAATTTGCTCATCCTCTAACAATCTAGTTTTTAGATCAATTCGGTTTAAAGATTCAGATTGACTGGTTATTTCCCTGGTTTTCTCATTACTAAAGGACGGAGTTTACATTTTCCATCATCATGCCTGGTTGGGATGATGAGTGCACTTTAAGCTTAAAAATAATTTTCCAGAAAATGATCTCCCCTGACTGTGTGACACTGATCAAAATCTTTGGAGACTTTTCTGATGAGAGTTGGGACAGATCCAATAGGCTAGAGGCCTCGATTTTTTTGAAATCATAGGTCTTAAGGCCTAGGTTTTGAAAAACTTGTGAAGTGGGCCCAAGGCTAATGGGCATGGGTTGGAGCTCGTAGATAAACATGATGATAAGAGCCACGAAAAATCTCATAACTGGCTAATTTTGTGTGCACCACTGTAAACCCCGGACATTTGAGTTAAGGAAAATCAGGAAAAGAACCGGTCAAACTGAATAAGAAAACCAAATCGGTTTACATTTGGTAATAAGCAATATCGAAATTTACAACTTTTGGGTGATCCAAAGGGTTCATTAAACATTGGAAAAGAAACTTAAAACAAAATAGAAAACAAAAACCAAATTGGTTCAGGTGAACTAGATTCCATAAGAACTTCAAAGTTAAGCTTGCTTACCTGAAAGTAGTGTGAGGATAAAAAAATTTTATGCGAACTACGGCTTATTATAAATAGCCATAAATTAATATATATTTAATTATTAAAATTAATACCAATAATTTAATGCCTAAATTAAATTATTGGAATTAATATAAATAATTAAATACCAAAATTAAATTATTGAAATTAATACCAAAATTAAATTATTGGAATTAATACCAATAATGGAATTAATACCAATAATTTATGGCAATATTAATACTAGTAATAAATCTCGCCCATTTAATACATGGGTTTTACGACTATATAAAGATGTCATCCCCATTTCATTCTCCTCACACCTGAACACTTCTCTCTCTCTTACTACTGCTCCATTTCCTGGTAAAGCTCGAACTAGAGCTTCGACTTGAACAAAGGTCGGGCTCTTTAGAACCGGGGAGAAGACAGCTATCTGATAGCAAACTCTAGTCAATACGAGAATCGTTGGAGAAGTGCCGGCGTGATAGAATAGTGAAGCAGTTTCGGCGGACCGAAGCTGCCCTATTTCGGCCAAGCAGAAATCAGCCATTTCAAGCCCTGCTCAGGCCAATCCAAGCCCTCCCAACACTTCCTCAGCCTTTCCACGACTGAATTAGGACTGAAAGGTAAGCCAATTCGGCTCCCCTTTATAATTTTCAATTGGTGCTAGAGAGAGAGTCAACCGAATTTCAATGACGAAATTCTAATTCAATTCCGCATCAATTGATGCGATTTTTGATTCAAGGATGAACCTTAGGATAAGAGCTATCTATCCAGATCGAAAGCTCGAACCGTCGTGCCTTCACCGGTGAGTAATCGAAGCTTTCTCTCTCTATAGTTTCTTTTCCGGCGAAGCTCCATTTGAGCTTGTCCCGACATTAAAATTTGCAATTCACATTTCTGAAGAATCGTATGAACATGTAGAAACTCAATTTCAACTTCAATTTCAACAATTAGAAACGTTTGATGGGTCAATTTGATGAAATAAAATTCGGCTGTGTTAAGAAGTTGGAATTGGGGGAAAATTGGGGATTTTCAAAATTCAAAGGACCAAAATGAAATTTTATGAAATTGAGGGTCAATTGGGTATGAAAATTATGTTAGAGGACCAATTGAGGAATTTTGATATTTTTGGGGCAAAAATTACCATTTTTGTAAAGGAAGGGCAAAATGGTAATTTTGGAAAAGTTGGAGGACCAAATTGGAAATTTGGGAAATTAAACCCCTTTTTGTGAAATGGAATAAATTGAGATCCTATGATAAATTTTAGAAGTTTCGGGACTCAATTTGAGGAAAAACCAGTATTTGAGACTTTAAGTTAAAGAGAAATAACTTTAGGGACCTAATTGCAAATAAATGAAAGTTTGACTTTCTCATTCATTTGGAATGAATGAAGGCGATTAGGCCGAAGGATAATGAACCAAGATGTTCATATCGTGTAGGAACGCGAAATACCGGGAACGCCAGTAAGGACAAGTTCGCGTGAATACAAAGAACCAGTCTAGTGGAATTCACGGCATTAACGGGTGAGTGGGTTTACTAACATCATACTTGGTTGGGATGATGAGCAAAACTTAAAATTAAAAACCACTTACCGGTTGTGAGTGGGTTTACTAACATCATACCCGGTTGGGATGATGAGCACAACTTAAAGATAAAAACCACCTACCTATTGTTAGTGAAAATTTTATATCATACCTGGTAGGGGATGATAAGTACCTCAGTATTAAAACCTACTGTTTAGTGATATTTTAATCATCACCACTTAGAGAAAGTGATGTGAAAATTATGTGAAAAAAAAACTACTTATCGGTTGTAAGTAGATCATACCCGGTTGGTATGATGAGGCTTACTCGAAGGAAGTTGAAAACCCATTCATCGGTTATGAACGAAGATGTCCTTATACCGGTTGGTATAATGGACAGTGAAAACCTATTTTGTCGAAAGTGTTCTCCCCTAACTGTGTGCCAATGCTTAAACTATTTGGGAGACCTTCTCGACGGGAGCTCGAATAGCTCTGATAGGCCGGGGGCCTCGGTTTTGGAACTTGGGGGCTAAATGCCCGATTTTGAAAATCTTGTACAGTGGGCCCAAGGCCAGTTGGCACAAGCAGGAGCTCGTAAACGAGCATGATATATGTGCCATAAAACTTAATAAGTGAATTGTTTGGCCATGGTACCAAGATAGGACTGACATGCTCAGTCAACTAGCGGCAGTGCGACATGATAGGTCGATGGACTAGTCAAGACAAACAGCTGCGGGTTGAGTTGAGAGTCGGGGCTGTTGGACTAATGGCACCACAGATTACATGGCAATATAAGAAAACATTGTTTGTGCATGCACTGTGAGTATGGGATCATCAAGACGCCCATGAGGGGTAGTGATGCGTCCTAAGGGCACTGGACGACCTGGTGGCTATAAGGGCAGTTCGTCGTTCCAGGTGTCTGTGCGAAATCTGGAGTAGCACCAAGCGCATGAGACCGGGGTGGGGACAGGATGAGGTCTCTGTCTTCATACGGACACGAAGAAGTGATTTTGGGATTGTGGGTCGGATGTCACGTACATTCACTCATTCTCAGGGTAGAATTGGTCGTACTTCTATCCGGGTGGTAGGAAAAGTCGCTCCGAAGCCACTAGCGGGTTCAGTAGTGATACTGACTTGTGAATGTGTGTAACCTTCATGATGAAGGATGTGTGTTGGGTGATGACACACACCGTGGCAACTAAGAAATAATGGAAAAACCCGAATTTTTAAATGAAGGGATTTTTGAAAATAAATGAGTCTGGCACACTCCATATAAATGTTTTTCTTAAAAGTTAAAACCTTTTAAAAACCCATTCATTGAGTAGTCGTATTCACCCCCTCCCTTATATCCCTTTCAGGAAATCTCGGAAAGCCTTCCCTTAAAGACCGTCAACTAAGATGCCTGTAAGACAGGTATGTAAAGTTTTAAATTTCATGCAGTTTTGATTATGCTATTCTAGGAAAAAGGTGCAGGTTAAAGGATACCTTACTCTTTACGGTTTACAATAAAGGGAAACTTTTTAATAAACCGGGAGAGTGGCGGGTTGATCACGGGGATCCGACCAAACTGGGTCGGGGCATGACAACCATGATGCTTAATCTAGACTGACTAGGCTCGATGGGCTAGTGGTAGTGTGCCGAGACCAAGTTGATGGACCGGCCAGGCAAATAACTAGGGTGCCCAAGTTGAGTGTCGGGACTATTGGCACCAAAGATAATGGCTTAGTTATCCTAAGACTATTGTTTGTGCATGCACTATGATACAAGACCATCGAGATGCCCAAGATGCTAGACGATCATGATGCGATAATGGCAGTTTTTTTCATGCTAGTAGTCATGAAGCTCGGAGTTGCTTCTTGTGTACCAGAACCGGGGCGAGGTCAAGATGAGGTTTCTGTCCCCATATCACGGACACAAAGTACTTTTGGGTTGGATGTGTAACATCCACTCAGACTTAGGGTAGAAGTGGTTGGACTTCTATCAAGGTGGATAATAAAGACACACCGATCCCCAAGTGGGTACAGTCGGAGTACTGCATCTACGAATGTTTGTACCCTTTATGATAAAGGGCGTGTGATTGTTTGCTAAACATTTCCCGAGCAAGGGGAAGTGTTAAAAGAGCCAAACTCACATAACAAAAATATGAAAAATGATCCTTGAAATTCTTTATTTTAAAACTTAACCTAATGCCCACTCACTGAGTTGTAGATAACTCATCCCCTCCCTTTAGCTCTTTTTAGGAAAAGAAGAACACTATTAAAGAAATTTCAGAAACAAGCCTAAAGACATGTACGTTAAAGTGTTTTTAAGTTATTAAGTTTTGTATAATGCTATTTTAGGAAACAAGGTGAGAGATTACACCCGACTCCTCGTGGTCTTGCGAAGTGGTGACTCTTCCTAGACCAAAAGGAGTGATGGGTTATTCACGGGGTTTTGAGCAAACTGGGTCGGGGCGTGACAGTTGCTCACCCCTTCCCCTAACATATTTTCATGAAGTAAAGAAAGAAGGAATGAAGGGAAGAAGAATTCAAGCATTGGATCACATCTTTGATCGAGATCTAGATCGAGGTAGACGTTCTCAAAGAGGATTTACAAAAACTTTCCATTCACAACTAAATGCTTTCCATAGATTTTCAAATATTTTATAAACTTGTACAATATATTTATAAAAAGTTCAAAATTTTATAGAAAATAAATGTGTTTTACTTTTTTGAGACTCACATCCTATTGGAGCTACAATATTGTAGCATTGAGAGGGTGTGATAGGTTGTTATAAGTCCCTGACTTAGGAAATCGGGTTGAGACATGCCATAGCAAATCCATGGTTCACATTCAGTAACCCAATCTCTATCTAGAGTCTCCCTCTTCCTGATAGGGTCCGAAAGTCCTCATGTCACTATGTTTCCCCATTTCTATACCTTGGTTTATAATCTCATTAACAATATCTCTTTTTTCCTTACATTTCCTAAATTTACACTCTTACCCTTTTCCACTTTCAAAATCACATTTTTGCCCCTCATATGTTAGAATTACCTTTTTACTCCAAATTCTTTATTTGTCCCAAACATGTGAAAATTCCTTATTTACCATTCTACTTTATGAAATTACCTATTTGTCCCTCTCATTTAAAAAAATACCAAATTGCACCTTGAACTTTCCAATAGTTCTATTTTTCCTTCATATTTTCAAAAACCATATCTTTGCCCATTTACACTTTAAAAATTACATCCTTGTCCATCATACTTTTTAAAACTCCATACTCGGCCAAAATATTTTAAAAATTCCATATTTGTTCTCATTAAAATTTTAATTACTCTTTTGCCCTTATACTTTTCCAAAACTCACGCTTTAGTCCCTTATCCCTTAAAACTTCACATTTAATCACCATCTTTCCAAAGCATCCCATTTTGACCCTCAATGTTTCAAAATACCATTTTGGCCCATGTTTTTCTAAAATTACATTTGAATCCCTAATTTCCAAAAATCATGCTTAGTCGTCCCTTAAAATTCCAAAAATCACATATTAGTCTCAAACTTCCCAAAAATTTTCATCACAGTCCCTTGAGCTCTCATCCAATCACATTTCTCCAAGTTTTTCCTCTTTGAAAACTAGCCCTCGAACTTCTAAAGTTTACATTTTGGTCGCTAATATTTGAAAACTTCATCAACATGAGAGAATCCCTTAAATTCATGCTAAATACTTCCATTAATCCTATCTTGATCCTTAGGTGGTATAAGGGTCCTAATTGTGGTGATTTTTGGCCATTTTCCTACTCTGGTCAGTATAGTATTGTCAAAGAATTTTGCTGGAATATTCACTGGAGACAATAAGCGTGAAAATCATTGGTGAGGGGAAATCTAGTTAAGGGTCTAGGGAGTTCGCCTGTGCTAACCACCAATCATGAGATTGATGGTTTACCTATTTTTGGAGTTGGTTTATCTTTGATTGAGAGTTATAGAGGTGATCCATCAATGGAAAAAAAAAAACTCAGTAAGGGAAGAAAGATGCTTAAATAAGGTGGAAAAAGCATGTGAGTTGACTAGGGAGACTCATGCGGTTCATTTGGTACCAATGTCGACTAGAATGATGCCATTGAGACTCCAAAATCATCGTAAGAAGAGTTCAACCTTTTATATCCAAGAAAGCGAGCTTGAAAATGGCTTTAGTAGAATGATTTTCATCCACTCTAGTTTCATGTCAAGACCTCATAAAGAAGAGGTGGCTGTCACGATTCTTGAAATCAAGAATCAATTGTTTTGTTGGTAGGGATAGGGAGAATTTGAGCTCGAAAGCTTTAGTGATCTGGAAATGGTCGATAGTTTTCTCTTTGATTTCAGAGTAAAATTCATCTTTCTGAAACCACACAAGCTCAATTGTTCTTAATGAGAGGTAGTGAGATAAGTTAGGAGTTTGTCCATGCCCTATTGATGCAAAATTTGACTAAAAACTAGCATTTTAGAGAATTTTCTTTGATGGGTGCATGTGGGGGAAATGACAAACATGTCATATGAAAGGTGCGCAAAATCATTTCATGAATTGGGTTTGTGGGTATGTGTAGTGCTAATCATTGACCGGTTTGGCATCCGTTGACCTGTTGATCCATTCAACACTATTTGAATTGGATATCGATGAACTAATTTGCGAGTTCAATATTTTCTTGATCGGTTCACCATCAATTAGACTGGTTATCATCCCAAATTATTTTTATAAAAATTCGTTGACTCATTTCCTTGAGTTTTGTGTCAAGAATCTCCCTTTTTTTTTTTCCTTTTTTTAGTTGTAAACCCTGTACTCTCGGACTAAGGAAACCTAAAAAGAGAACTGAAAATTTTCGAGAAGAAAATCGAGAAACTAAGTGAACCAAAAGCAGTAAAGAAAGTTTAAAATGGGATTTTGGAAAACACCAAGTAGCTAATAAATCACAAATATCATGGAAAAGAACCATGAAGTGGATTGGAGGTGAAAACCAGATCAGTTCAGGGTGAACTAGACTTGAACTAGATTGGACTAGGTTGAACTGGGAAGAACGAGTTCAAAGATTCATTTTTCTAGGTGGTTTAAAAATATCAAATTGGAAAATTGAAGCCATCATCAAATAGAAAATGAATTTAGAAAATTTTAATTTTTGGAAAACTCATCGAATCGAGCCTAAACCGGCCAATTTAAGATTTCGGGTCACCAAATCCGGTTAGATTGGATCGGTCAACAGTCTACCTGGTCAATGAACTGCTGCTAGGTTAGTGCCCAATTAGTAGGCGTGACTAATCAACGCGTGACATGTGGTAGAGCACGCCCAGTCAGTCACATAGTCAGCGCCTAGAAGCACTGACCAATTAAACCGTGACACGTGTCCTTGGTCAATGGTCAAATGAGAAAAATCCATGTTAGCTATGACTGACCAATAGTACAGCGACACGTGTCTTGGTCAACAGTCAATGTGAGAAAGGCCCGTTAGCAAAGACCAACCAATGAGGAGCTGACACATGGTAAAGGTGCTACGTTAGCATCCGACAAGGATGTCGAAGAAACGACTGGCCAATCAGAGGTCAACACGTGGCAATGCCATGACGTTAGCCAATCAGAGGCTGACACGTGGCAGTGACAGTACGCGTCAGGGGGAAATCCAACCCATTTAAATTAGCCAATTAGAGGACACCACGTGTCACAGTCAATGGTCAACAAAAATCTGGTTAGTAGCCACGTAGGAACGAGCGACCAATGGGAGGTCACCACGTGTTCGATCAACAGGTCAAAGCTGACTAGGCTACTGAGTAGGAAGCCACATAAATAAAGTTAGCCAATCAGAGAGTGCCATGTGGCAAGTACGCACATGCAAAGCTCACACATGCGGCACAGTCTCATCTTCCTCCTTAGGAATGCTAACATAAGAGAGGAGGGAGAAAGGGCTAGTCTTTGGCGACCCAAAAACTGCTATGGTATGACTGGCGACAGCCGACTTAGGGGTCGAGTCTTTGGTAGACGGTTCATCAGTCATTTGTCGAGTTCCCTATTTAAAGAGCACCCCTTCTCCTAACTTCCTCATCCCACAACCTAGTGAAAAAAAAGAAGTGCTCCATTTTTCGGTGACGCGTAAACCAAAGCCCTGACATCGGGCCTTTCTCCAATCTCCAAAGCTACATTTGGTGTCTCTTGAATTCGGAGGAAGTTATCCACCCAACTACACCCTCCATTAGGCCTGAGGACCACCGTAGGAGCGTCGACAAGCTCAAACAATACTGCTACTCCAATGGTTGTAAATGATCTGAATTACCGAAGTCAAATTTTGGTCACCTCAGACCTCTTGTGGCTCGACCAAACCTCCCACAACCTTCCTTGACCGACCCTCAACCCCTTGGAACCTAGAAGGTAAACTAATTCCACCTAGTTCTACCGGAATGGAAATGTTGAAGAAATTTGAGCACTAAAACTTCTCTCATCAAATTGACCTTGCTCCAGTTGCTAATTGACTCTCTTTTTTATCCTAGGAGTATCTCCTAGATGAGCACTAGTCACCCCTATCCAGAGCTTTGACTGCCACCCCTCTACCGATAAGAGAACCAAACTTTCTCTCTCTAGAAAGTTTTTCCGATTAAGCTCCGTTTGAGCTCAACGGTGAGCCAATTGATGTCATTCAAAGGTGAGAATGCTCGCAGGGAGATAGAGGGCAATTAACCACATTTAAGTGGCCAATTGAATGAAATGAGAATTTTCGGGTCAAAGTGCAATTTTTGAAAAAATTAGGCAATTTAGGAATTTTCAGAGAATTGGGGGTAGAATTGTAATTAATGGAAAATTGGGGGGACTTTTATGAAATTAACTTCTAATTGAGAACCAATTGGCAATTTGGATAAAATTGAGGGTCAATCGGTGATTTGGAGGAAAATTGGGGAACAATTGGCAATTTCAAGAAATTAAGGACCAATGGGTAATTTTGGAAAAATTAGGGACCTGAGAGAGAGATTGGAATCCTTAGAACCTAATTAAAATAAATTGAGTATTAGGGACCTAAAGGCAAAATTATGACCTTTAGGAACGTGATTGCAATCAAGGAATAATGCGAGGACCTATATGCAAATATACAAAACTATTAGGTCTTTTATGCCAAGTTTTTCTTGATGATAATACTCAAACCATGTAGGAGCTGGTTGTTTGAGTACCTATGCAGAATAACACATCGTAGATCAAAATCTCACTAGGAAGATCACGTCACTATTTTCGAGTGAGTGGAGTTTCTAACATTGTACTCGGTTGGGGTGATTAGTACTGTTTTCAGTTAAAAAATATTTTCTGGGAACATACTCCCCTGACTGCTGAAATTGCTTAAACATTTTAGGAGGATTATAGCTAAAATAACTCCAATAGGCTAGACGCCTCAGTTTTGAAAATTATAGGGCCTAACGCCCTATTTTTGAAAAACTCGTGAAGTGGCCCTATGGCCAATGGGCATAGGCTGAAGCCTATAGACAAATAAGCTTATGAGCTAATAAATATTTTCACAATTGGTAAATTGTGTGAACTACCACCGTGCCGAAGCTAGACCCTCAACTCGATGGGCTAGTAGTTGTTGAGCCGAAGCCAGGTCGTCGAACCTGTTAGGCATAGTAGTTATGGAGCCGAAGCCAAGTGTCGGGATTGTTGGGATGGTAGCCCCGAAGATGATGAATGTAAATAATAAAACCATTGTTTGTGTATGCACCGATTACAAAACCATCGAGGTGCCTAATATGGGGGTAGTGTTGGATCTAAAGACTGCTGGATGACCCAGGGAGCATAAGGGAAGACTCGTTGTCCGGTAAGTCTCGAAGCTCGGAGTAGATTCCTATGCATTGAGACCGAGGTCGAAGGGTGGGAGGTGTCGTTCCACTATAACGGACACGAAGAATTACGAGTCTGAGGGTCGGACAATTGATGTCCACTCAGCCTCAGGGTAGAAGTTACAGACTTCTATTAGGGTGCACGATAAAGACACTCTAATCTACAAGTGGATGCTATTGGTGTACTATATCTGTGAATGTTTCACCCCTCTTTGATAAAGGGCGTGTGATTGTATGCTAAAAAAATTTTAAGCAAGGGGAATAATTGAAATGTTTTCTAAGAAGATGAAAGAAAATATGTGAATAGAAAAGATGTTGCATTTAAGAAAACTCACCCTAATATATACTCACTGAGTTGTAGAAACTCACCCCATCCCTTAAGCCCTTTTAGGGTAGGATATACACTGGGAGGAGAAGAGCAACAAGCAGGAAGCCTTCAACCGCTAAGGTACAAATTTAACCATACTTTATTTTGATTTCTTTGCTTTGAAAAAACCAGTTAACATGATGCCTTTACTTTTCTTGTCCTATCCGAGTTAAGGTGCCTATGTGGTATAAGGAGTGCTGGAGAGTTGCTCACGGGGTTTCAACCAAATCGGGTCGGGGCATGATAACTTGAATGGTATTAGAGCTTGGTTTTTCCAAACAAAGTTTCAAAAATTTAAAACCTTAGAACCCCAACAAACGGTAAACCTCAATTCTATAGATATGACCCCTACAAGAGGAACCAAATGAACCTGTGCTGCCACAGCCACCACAGAAACCGTGGGAAACCCTATTCCAATAAGGAAATGAGTCTAGGAACTAAGAAGTTTAGGAGGACTCTTGGAGCAACCTCTAATCAAAGAAGACTCGATAAGGAATTCGTTAAGGTGTTCGGGCCTTAGGACAGTGAAGTACAAAACCACCGGTAGCCCCCAAGAATGACTCCCCAATGCTCAAAGTGTAGGAGGAGCTACAAAGATCCACACAAGGAAAAGACCTATTATAGGTGTGGAAATGGGGACACTATGTAAGAATGTGCCTAACACTATTAAGGTAGGTACCAAAATAACCTGTTATAGGTGTGGAGGAATAGGACATATGGTGAAGGACTGTCACACATCCCAAGAATTTAGGGCAATACCTTCCAAGAACAACACCTCCTGAACTACCGAGGTCCGAATGGATACCACCCCAAGAATCACGACTCCAATTAGGGATTTCAACCTCACACAGGAGGAAACTTTTCAAAGCCCTAGTATAGTAGCGGTTACTTCTCGACCTTTCATTTTAACAATCTCCCTTTAAAGAGGAGATAAAGCCCCAAATGTATTCTTGCTTCGATAATGAATGAAAAATTTCAAGTTCCTAAAAAATATTTTTGTCTCTCAAATCATGATGCGATCTTGTGCCTAAAAAATGTGAGTAGAGAAGAATTAGGAAAACCAAGCATAAAAAAAAACAAGGATGAAGGAAATTACTAAGGCAACCAATGACTAGAAAAGGATTAATATCAGCTGATATGCCAAGGATGGAGTAGGCCTCTCACAAGGAGGTCCAAAAATCTCGGAACTAAAGGGATCTGAACTCTTCCATAAGAAAGTAAACTTGTAAAGCGATACTAGTAGGAATACGGATAGGGTACAAAGGATGTGGCCACAATATTCCCAAAGAAAGTGTAAACATGTAGTATGACGTTATGGATATCATAAAGTTGCTCTAGGGTCAGATACCCATAAGGACAAATGAAAGGGGAAATTCCAAGAAGAGAGGAAGAAGCCTACCAAGGAAGGGAGTCTTGGAGAGGTATATATCCCAATGAAGAAGTAATGGAATGTAGGTTGAGGTAAAAGACCAAGTACAAGGGAAGCATACTCATGAGAGCCTAGTGAGCAAGTTAAACCCAAGGAACAAGTGAGCGGGAAAATAACATCAAATGATGCCATAACAAGTGGGGATGGGTGGAATACCCATAACAAAGGAATAAAGTAAAGGATTTCCGAAAGGAGAGGAACCTTGGAGAAGTGCACACTTCAATCAAGAGGTGATTAAAGGAATAACGATGGACATAAAGGCTGATTCCGACCCACACCCACATGGGAGAGCGCCAGATTGGACAACTAGGCATAGTGTACAGTAGACGGAATAAGACCCGATAATTGGAAATTCCTTGGATAAGAAGTAAAGTTCGAAAGGGAAATTTAAAGTTGGTGATGGATTAAAGAGGGGTGAATGCATCAATATGAAAAAATGTGTAAGGATACGAAAGAAGGGAAAATCTCAAGGAATGGTAAGAAGGTGGAATGCATAGTTCAAAAGATGTAAGTCTCTACTTTGAAGGATGAGAGTAGAGAATGGGACCAACAAAAAGGGACTCCCCACGGTAAGTCCAAGGAATCAATGAGTATATGGTAAGGGATCAAATGGGAGTGAAGGGAGAGTAACCGTGTCACGTCCCGACCCGGTTTGGTCGGATCCCCATGAACAACCCGCCACTCTCTCGATTTATTAAAGGGTTTCCCCTTATTATAATCCGTAAAGAGTAAGGCATCCTTAAACCTGCACATTTTCCTGGAATAGCATAATCAAAACTGCATGACATTTAAAACTTTACATACCTGTCTTACATGCATCTTAGTTGACGGTCTTTAAGGGGAGGCTTTCCGAGATTTCCTGAAAGGGATATAAGGGAGGGAGTGAGTACGACTACTCAGTGAATGGGTTTTTAAAAGTTTTTGACTTTTAAGAAAAACATTTATATGGAGTGTGCCAGACTCCTTTATTTTCAAAAATCCCTTCATTTAAAAATTCAGGTTTTTCCATTATTTCTTAATTATCGGTGTGTAATCACCCAACACACATCCTTCATCATGAAGGTTACACACATTCGCAAGTCAGTATCACTACTGAACCCACTAGTAGCTTCGGAGCAACTTTTCCTTCCACCCGGATAGAAGTACAACCACTTCTACCCTGGAAATGAGTAGATGTATGTGACATCCGACCCACAATCCCGAAATCACTTCTTCGTGTCCGTATGAGAACAGAGACTTGATCCT
Source organism: Trapa incisa (assembly GCA_030064435.1). NCBI lineage: Eukaryota > Viridiplantae > Streptophyta > Magnoliopsida > Myrtales > Lythraceae > Trapa > Trapa incisa. The sequence continues at coordinate 7,778,700 of CM057765.1, forward strand.
ATCCCCACCCTAGTCTCATGCACTTGGTACAACTTCAGATTTCACACAGACACCTGGAATGACGAACTGCCCTTATAGCCACCAAGTTGTCCAGTGCCCTTAGGACGCATCACTACCCCTCATGGGCATCTTGATGATCTCGTACTAATAGTGCATGCACAAACAATGTTTTCTCATATTGTCATGTAATCTGTGGTGCCACTGGTCCAACAGCCCCGACTCTCAACTCAACCCGCAGTTGTTTGTCTGGAGTGGTCCGTCGACCTGTCATGTCGCACTGCCGCTAGTTGACTGAGCATGTCAATCCTATCTTGGTACCATGGCCAAACAATTCATTTATTAAGTTTTATGGCACATATAACATGTTAATTTACGAGCTCATGCTCGTGCCAACTGGCCTTGGGTCCACTGTACAAGATTTTCAAAATCGTGCATTTATCCCCCAAGTTCCAAAATCGAGGCCCTTGACCTATAAGAGCTATTCGAGCTCCCGTCAAGAAGGTCTCCCAAATAGTTTAAGCATTGGCACACAGTCAAGGGAGAACACTTTCGACAAAATAGGTTTTCACTGTTCATTATACTGGTCGATATAAGAACATCTCCGTTCATAACCGATGAACGGATTTTTAACTTCCTTCGAGGAAGTTTCATCCCTTCCTCTAAGTGGTGATGATTCAAATACCACTAAACAGTGGATTTTTATATCGAGGCACTTATCATCCCCAACCAGGTATGATATATAATTCCACTCATAACCGGTAAGTGGTTTTTAAATTTTAAGTTATGCTCATCATCCCAACCGGGTATGATGTTAGTAAACTCACTCACTCGTTAATACCGTGAATTCCACTAGACCGATTTTTTGTATTCACGCGAGCACGTCCATGCTGGCGTTCCCAATACTTTGTGTTACTACACGATATGAACATCCTTGTTCACTATTACTCGACTTAACAACCTTCATTCATTTCCAATGAATGGGAAAATCCAAAATTTTTAGTTATTTGTAATTAGGTCCCTAAAGTTATTTCTTTATAACTTTAAGTCCCCAAATGTCGGTTTTTCCTCAAATTAAGTCCCGAAACTTTTAAAATTTATCTTGGGACCTTAATTTATTCAATTTCACAAAAAGGGGTTTAATTTCCCAAATTTCTAATTTGGTCCCCCAACTTTTCCAAAATTACCATTTTGCCCTTCCTTTACAAAAATGGTAAATTTTGCCCCAAAAATTGCAAAATTCCTCAATTGGTCCTCCAACATTATTTTCATGCCCAATTGACCCTCAATTTCATAAAATTTCAGTTTGGTCCTTTTAATTTCGAAAATCCCCAATTTTTCCCCAATTGCAACTTCTTAACACAGCCGAATTTGATTTCATCAAATTGACCCATCAAACGTTTCCAATTGTTGAAATTGAAGTTGAAATTGAGTTTCTACATGTTCATACGATTCTTTAGAAAAGTGAATTACAAGTTTTAACGCCAGGACGAGCTCAAACGGAGCTTCGCCGAAAAATGAACTATAGAGAGAGAAGGCTTCGATTACTCACCGGTGAAGGCATGACGGTCCGAGCTTTTGATCTGAGCAGATAGCTCTTGTTCTGTGGTTCATCCTAGAATCAAGAATCGCATCAATTGAGGCGGAATTAGATTAGAATTTTGTCATTGAAATTCGGTCGAGTCTCTCTTTAGCACTGATAAAAAATTGTAAAGGGGAGCCGAATTGGCTTACCTTTCGGTCCTAATTCAGTCGTGGAAAGGCTGAGGAAGTGTTGGGAGGGCTTGAAATGGCCGATTTCAACTTGCCAAAATAGGGCAGCTTTGGTCTGCCGGATCTGCTTCACTATTCCATCATGCCGATGCTTCTCCAACGATTCTCGGATTGACTGGATTTTGCTATCAGATAGTTGTCTTCTCCCTGGTTCTAAAGAGCTCGACCTCTCCTTCTGAGGCTAAGAAAAATGTTTAAGTCGAAACTTTGGTTCGAGTTTCACCGGGAAATGGTCCTGAGGTCACCCATCCTCACACTACTCTCGGGCAAGCACAATTAACTTCAAAGTTCTTATGGATTATTATTCACCTGAACCAATTTGGTTTTTCTCTTCTAATTTGTGTTAAATTTCTTTTCCAAGGTTTAATGAACCCTTTGGATCACCCATAAGTTGTAAATTTCCAAATTGCTTGTTCCCAAATGATCGGGTTTGTAAACCGACTCGATTTTCTTACTCGGGTTGACCGGTTCTTTCCCGATTTTCCTTAACTCAAAAGTGCGGGGTTTACAAATCGCAAAATGGTCATGAACAAGTAAGCGACATCAAAATTAGATATAAGAAAATACCTTTGGACAAGTGGGTAGGGTAAGCCAATGAGAATGGTCCCATGGAATGGATGGATATTTGAGAAGAGAAATCCATTGAGTATGTTGTCTAAAGAACTATGTGAAAGAGTAACCTTAGGGATATTTTGCTGAGGAAAAACTTATATGCAAGAAAATGCTCAAATAAAAGGAAAAGGGAGGCTGAATCACTCTGGAATCTTATTCTCAAGGGGTAAGGTCAAATCACACTGTTAAGAATGATAGAGAAATAAATGATGAAATAATAGACGTCCAATACCTGGAAAGGAAAGATGCCCAAAGGGTAGACGGACATGAAGGATGCCCAAAGGAGATGCAACCAGGATGGGGACGTACCTCGCGGTATCATATCAGAGCAAATTACAAGTCGACTTTTAAGGAAATCATTCACTATGTAAGGAATGCATAACTAGTTTTGGTTACAAAACTTCTAAAAGGCGGGGGAGAGTTGCAAACCCCGTCCTCTCATACCAAGGAAACCAAAAATGAGAAACAAAAAATTTTGAGAGGAAAATCGAGGAACTAAGTGAACCGAAAGCGGTAAAGAAATTTCAAAACAAGATTTTGGAAAACCCCAAGTGGCCAATAAATCACAAAAGTCATGGAAAAGAACCATGAAGTGGATTGGAGTTTTAAATCATACCGGTTCAAGGTGAACCAGACCTAAACTGGATTGAAACAAGTTGAACCGTGAAGTACCGGTTTAAAGATTCATTTTTTTAGGTGGCTTAAAAATATTAAATTGGAAAATTGAAGCCACCATCAGATAAGAAATGAATTAAGAATTTGAAATTTTGGAAAACCAGTCAAACCGGGCCTGAACCAACCGATTTATGATTTTAGATCACCGAACTCGATCGGACTAGACCACAGACTGCTGCCAGATCAACAAGTAGTTAGATGGCATGACCAATCAACACGTGACACGTGACAAAGAGTGCCTAACCAACCATACAATCAGTGCCTCGAAGCACTGACCCATCAGAGCGTGACACGTGTGTCACACCCCGACCCGATTTGGTCGGATCCCTATGATCAACTCGCCACTCTCTGGATTTATTAAAGGGTTTCCCCTTATTATAAACTGTGAAGAGTAAGGCGTCCTTTAAACCTACACCATTTCCTAGAATAGCATAATCAAAACTGCATGAAATTTTAAATTTTACATACCTGTCTTACAGACATCTTAGTTGAGGGTCTTTTAGGGTTGGCTTTCCAGGATTTCCTAAAAGGGATATAAGGGAGGGGGTGAGTACGACTACTCAGTGAATGGGTTTTCAAATGTCTACTTTTAATTTTTAAGAAAAACATTTATATGGAGTGTGCCACACTTCTTTCTTTCAAAACCATTTCATTTGAAATCTTAGGGTTTTTCCATCATTTCTTAGTTACCATGGTGTGTCATAACCCAACACACATCCTTTATCATGAAGGTTACACACGTTCGCAGGTCAGTATGATTACTAAACCCACTAGTGGCTTCAGAGCGACTTTACCGGTCACCCAGATAGAAGCACGACCACTTCTACCCTGGGAATGAGTGGATGTACGCGACATCTGACCCTCAATCCTGAAATCATTTCTTCGTGTCCATATGAGGACAGAGATCTCATCCTGTCCCCACACCAGTCTCATGCACTTGGTGCTACTCCAAATTTCGCACAGATACTTGGAACGACGATTTGCCATTATACTCACCGGGTCATCCATGGCCCTTAGGACGCATCACTATCCCTCATGGGTGTCTTGATGATCTCGTACTCATAGTGCATGCACAAACATGTTTTCTTATTGACCTGTCATGTCGCACTACCGCTAGTTGACTAAGCATGTTGGTCCAATCTTGGTACCATGGCCAAACAATTCACTAATTAAGTTTTATGGCGCATATATCATGTTCGTTTATGAGCTCTTGCTTGTGCCAACTAGCCTTGGCCCCACTGTACGAGATTTTGAAAAACTGGGCATTCTAGCCCTCAAGTTCCAAAACCGAGGCCCCCGGCCTATAAGAGCTATTCGAGCTCCCGTCGAGAAGGTCTCCCAAATTGTTTACGCATTGGCACACAGTCAGGGGAGAGCACTTCCAACAAAACATATGTTTTATCTGTCCATTATACCGCCCAGGTATAAGGACACCTCCGTTTATAACTGATGAACGAGTTTTCAACTTCATTAGAGGAAGTCTCATCGTACCAACCGAGTATGATCTACATACAACTGGTAAGTAGTTTTTCCGCATAATTTTCACATCACTTCCTCTAAGTTGTGATGTTTAAAATACCACTTAATAGTGTGTTTTCATACAGAGGCACTTATCATCACCAATCGGGTATGATATAAAATTCCCACTCACCCGTTAATGCCGTGAATTCCGCTAGACCGATTCTTTGTATTCACGCGAGCTTGTCCTTGTTGGCATTCCCGATACTTCATGTTCCTACACGATATGAACATCTTGGTTCATTATCCTTCGACCTAATAGCCTTCATTCATTCCAAATGAATGTGAAAGTCAAACTTTCATTTATTTGCAATTAGGTTCCTAAAGTTATTTCTCTTTAACTTTAAGTTCCTAATGCCAGTTTTTCCTCAATTTGAGTCCCGAAACTTTTAAAATTTATTATATGACCTCAATTTATTCCATTTCACAAAAATGGGATTAATTTCCCAAATTTCCAATTTGGTCTCCCAACTTTTCTAAAATTACCATTTTGCCCTTTCTTTACAAAAATTGTAAGTTTCACCCCAAAAATTCTAAAATTCCTCAATTGGCCCTCTAACATTTTTATCATGCCCAATTGACCCTCAATTTTAGGAAATTGCATTTCGATCCCTTGTATTTTTGAAAATCCCCAATTTCCCCCAATTCCAACTCTTTAACATAGCCGAATTTGATTTCATCAAATTGACTGATCAAACACCTCTAATTGTTGAAATTGAATTTCTCTATTTTCATACGATTCTATAGAACTTTGAATCATGAGTTTTAAGTCTGGAACGAGCTCAAACGGAGCTTCGCCGGAAAATAGACTATAGAGAGATAAAGCTTCGATTTCTCACTGGTGACGGCACGACGGTTTGAGCTTTCGATCTGGGCAGATTGCTCTCATCCTGAGGTTCATTCTAGAATCAAGAATCGCATCAATTGATGCCGAATTGAGTTAGAATTTCATCATCGAAATTCTGTCCGTTCTCTCTCTAGCACCGGTCGAAAATTGCAGAGGGGAGCCGAATTGGCTTACCTTTCAATCCTAATTCGGCCGTGGGAGGGCTAAGAAAGTGTTGGGAGGGCTTGGTTTGGCTTGAGAAGGGCTTGAAATGGCCGATTTCAACTTGGCCAAAATAGGTCAACTACGGTCCGCCGTAGCTGCTTCACTGTTACATCATGCCGACGCTTCTCGAACGATTCTTGGATTGACTGGAGTTTGCTATCAGATAGCTGACTTCTCCCCGGTTCTAAAGAGCCCGACCTCTCCTTCCAAGGTTAAGAAAAATGTTCAAGTTGAAGCTCTGTTACGAGCTTCACCGAGAAATGGAGCAGTAGAGAGAGAGAAGTGTTCAGGTGTAAAATTGTGTATTAAATGGGAGATATTTATTACTAGTATTAATATTGCCATAAATTATTGGCATTAATTCTAATAATTTAATTTAGGTATTAAATTATTGATTTTAATTAAAATAATTAAATATATATATTAATTTATGTATTTATGATTAGGCGTATGTTTACAAAAAAAAAATTACTTCCAAGGAAGAGGTCACCCATCCTTGCACTACTCTCGGGCAAGCATACTTAATTTCAAAGTTCTTATGGGATCTTGTTCACCTGAACCAATTTGATTTTTCTCTTCTAATTTATCTTAAGTTTCTTTTCTAAGGTTTAATGAACCCTTTGAATCACCTGGAAGTTGTAAATTTCCAAATTGCTTGTTCCCAAATGATCGGGTTTGTAAACCGGCTCAGTTTTCTTACTCGGTTTGATTGGTTCTTTTCCTAGTCTTCCTTAACTCAAAAGTGTGGGGCTTACAACGTGTCTTTGGTCAACGATCAAAGGAGGAAAAGCCACGTCATCAACGAATGATCAATAGGAGAGCAACACATGTCTCGGTCAACTGTCAATGTCGAAAAGACCCCATAACAAAGACCAACCAATGAGGAGCTGATATGTGGCAAGGGTGTCGTGTCAGCATCCGACAAATATGTCAAAGAAACAACTGACAATCAGAGGTCGACACGTGGTAGTGCCATGTCGGATGACCTCAACCAATCATTGGATGACATGTGGTAGTTCCACTGTACGCCAGGAGGGAAATCTGATGCATTTAAATTAGCAAATTAGAGGACACCATGTGTCATGGGCAACGGTCAACAGATATCCAATCAGTAGCCACGTAGGAACGAGCGACCAATGGGAGGCCACCACATGTTTAGTCACCAGGTCAAAGGTTGACTAGGATGCTAAGTAGGAAGCCACATTAGCAAAGTTTGCCAATCATAGAACGCCACATGGCAAGTCTGCACATGCGAAGCTCGCGCACGACACAATGTCATCTTCCTTCTTAGGAACGTTGACAGAAGAGAGGAGAGAGAAAGGGGCAGTCTTCGATGACCCTTAAAATGCTCTAGTACGACTAATCCTTTATAAAGAGCACCCCTCCTCCCTGTTTCCACAATTGAGTGAAGAAGAAGTGCTCCATTTTCTGGCTAGGCATAAACTAGAGCCCCAACATGGGGCCTTTCTTCAACCTCCGAAGCTGCATTTGGTGTCTCTTAAACTGGGAGGAAGTTCTCCACCCAACTGCACCCTCCATTTGGCCCGAGGACCACCATAGGAGCGTCGACATGCTCAAACCTTGCTGTTGCTGCGATGGTTGTAATGGAGCCGAATTGCCCAAGTCAAATTACAATCACCTCCAACCTCTTACAGCTCGGCCAAACCTCCCATAATCTTCCTCGACCAACCCTCGACCCCTTGGAACCTAGAAGGTAAGCTAATTCCGCCCAATTCTGCCGAAATGGAAAGTTTACAGAAACTGGAGCACTAAAACTTCTCTCATCAAATTGACCTTGCCTCGATTGCTAATTGACTCTCTTTTTTTTATCCTAGGAGGATCATCTGAATGAGCACTAGTTGCCCCTATCTAGAGCTCCGACCATCGCCCCTCCGCTGGTAAAAAAAACCAAGCTTTCTCTCTTTAGACAGTTTTTCACGTGAAGCTCCATTTGAGTTCAAAGGTTAGAATGCTCATTGGTAAAAAAAAAACCAAGTTTTTCCTAAAGAGCTTACTTAAATCATGTAGGAGCTGGTTGTACGAGTATTTTTGCAGAAGAACAACACAGATCAAAATCTCACTAGCAAGATCACGTCACTATTATTGAGTGAGTGGGATTTCCAACATCATACCCTATTGGGGTGGTGAGTACTGTTTTTCAGTTAAAAACCATTTTCCGTGAACATACTCCCCCAACTGCATGAAACAGCTTAAAAAGTTTGGGAGACTTTTCTAATGAGAGATGGAATAGCTTTAGTAGGTCGAAGACCTCGATTTTAAAATTTATAGAGCATAAGCCCCATTTTTGGAAAACTCGTGAAGTGGGCCTAAGGCTAATGGGCACGGACTGAAGCCCATAGACAAATAAGCTTATGAGCTAAGAAATATTTTAACAATCGATAAATTGTGTGAACCGCCACCATGTCGTAGCCGGACCGTTAACTTGATGGGTTAGTATTTGCTGAGCCGAAGCCGGACCGTCAACTCGATGGGCTAGTAGTTGTTGAGCTGAAGCCATGTCGTCAAACCTATTAGGCATAGTAGTTATGGAGCCGAAGCCGAGTGTTAGGATCGTTGGGCCTGTAGCCCCAAAGATGATGAATGTAAATAATAAAACCATTGTTTGTGCATGCACCGATTACGAAACTATCAAGGCACCCAATATGAGGTAGTGTTGGTTCTAAGGACTGCTGGACGACCTAGAGAGCATAAAGGAAGTCTCGTAAGTCTCGAAGCTTGGAGTAGCTTCCTATGCACTAAGACCGAGGTCGAAGAAGGAGAGGTATCATCCCACTATAGTGGACATGGAGAATTACGGATCTGAGGGTCGGACAATTGATGTCCACTTAGACTTAGGATAGAAGTCACAGACTTCTATCAGGGTGGACAGTAAGGATGCTCCAATCCACAAGTGAATGCAATCGGCGTATTGTATCTGCGAATGTATGACCCCTTTTTGATAAAGGGTGTATGATTGTATACTAAACAAATCCTAAGTAAGGGGAATATTTGAAATGTTTTTAGAGAAGATGAAAGAAAATCTGTGAACAAAAAAGATTTTTCCTTTACGAAAACTCACCCTAATAGCCACTCACTGAATTGTAGAAACTCACCCACTCCCTTAACCCCTTTCAAGGTAATATATACACTAGAAGGAGAAGAGCAACAAGCAGGAAGCCTTCAACCACTAAGGTACGAATTTAACCATACTTTATTTTAATTTATTTCCTTTGGAAAAACCAGTTAACATGATGCATTTACTTTTCTTGTCCTATCTAGATCAAGGTACCTGGGTGGTACAAGAAGAGCTGATGAGTTGGTCACGGGGTTCTGACCAAACCGAGTTGGGGCATGATAGTAGTTCCTTTGAAAAACATCTTGTTTCTGATTAGGTTTAGTCCAAATTTAATCTAATTCTTAATCGAGTGTTTCTCATTTCTTAATTTTCGATCAATGAGGTCCTTTTGGATTGGTATAGTCCTCATCCATATTGATTTTTCTAAATTACTTTAATTCCCATATTCTGACCCATGTTTCCTTTCTTAGTTTAACCTCAATTTTTGGTCCAATAAACTTGATTCGACTTAAAAAAGCACAATGTTACAAGTTTTCTCTTTTTTAGGAGTTTTTTCTTGTGAACTTGTACTCGTCCAATTAGGTGAGGGTCCTCATTCTATAATCAACTCATTCTGCCACATTTGTTCTTCTATATGGTCACTTACGCATGAGAATCTTAGCCACATTCACCTTTTCCCTTTTTTCCCTAGGTATTTTTACTCATAAGTTCGTTGTCTTTCTCCATCTTATTTCGGATCTCCTTGAGTTTGGGGCAACATCAGTTTTTACCAGTGTCCCATGGTGCATGTCTCATTTATTGGGGCTTCGATATATTCTTTTTGAGATTGTATTCCCCCAAACTCCTTTGTTTAGGGGTGTTAATACCTTGGTCAGGTCCAGAGGACCCGAGCCCATGCGGACCCAACCTTTGGGTCCACACAAAGTAACCTAACCTTTGGGTCCCCACAAAGGGACTAGGAGCCAAACCCGTTGTTCGGGTCCAAGATCATGGACTGGGACCTAAACTTGTGGACGGGTCCGCGATCATGGACGCAAACATGATTTTGGGTCTAGTCTTGGCCAAGGACCCGAACTCGAATCGGGTCCTTGGTGCTAAACTCGAATCCGATTCAGGTCCTCAGAGCAAGCTTCGAATGGGCCAAATCCGATCATTCATGTCCAACATGAATCGGGTCATGGTCCGATCTGAATTGGACCATGGCCCAATATTGATCCGATTGGCCCAAACATGATCCAATTGGGCATACTTGACTCGATTGGCCCAAACCCAACCCAAATGGCCCATACTCGACCCAATTTGTAAAATCTCACCCGATTGAGCATACAGGACTTGATTAGCACATTCTCAATCCAAATAGCCCAAATCTGGCCGATTGGTGCAAAGTGACTAATTGGGCATACCTAACCCGATTGGCCCATTTCCAAGTTGGATGACCTAAACTCGGCTCGAATTGACCAATCCGACCGATTGGGCATACTCGACCTGATTGGACTAATTTGACCCGATTGGGCATATTTGACCCGATTAGTTTGAACCCAACCCAAATGGCCCATAATCGATCCAATTGGCCAAATTTGACCCAATTGGATATAACTGATCCAATTGACCCAAACCTGACCCGATTGACCCATTCATAGCATGTATGGCCAATTACGACTTGATTAGCTAATTTGACCCGATTGGTCCAAATCCGATTCAATTGGGTATACCTACACAATTGGCTCAAACCCAACTCGATTTGACAAAACCCGACCTGAATGGCCCTTACCCTTCCTGATTCAATTTGACCCGATTGGGCAAACCATACCCAACCCTATTGGCCAAATCTTGACCCAAATGGTACAAAGCCGAACTGATTGGTCCAATCTCACTCGATTGGGCATACTTCATCCAATTGATCTAAACCCAACCCGAATTTCCCAAACTTGACCTGATTGCCAAATCAAATATGATTGGACCATACTCGATTCGATTGGCCCAAACTCAACTTCATTTGAGTTTTTAAGAAGTTATGTTTTTAAAAACGTTTGATATGAGCTTCGTCTTTACATTATATTTACACTAACTATTTTAAATATAACTATTAAAATTAACTCAAATTTTAAGTTTAAAATCATTATAGAATTCAATCAAATTGTACAAAATATGAAATAACTCTAGAAATGACAATGCGTGCATTTGACAATCGCCGTTGAAGATGATCATTCATTTACCGCTGACTCCAGCTTGATCATCAACATTGATCGAATGATACATAAAGTCATCATTAGAATCATAATTTGTCACGCCCCAACCCGGTTTGGTTGGATCCCCATGAACAACCCGCCGCTCTTTCTCGGTTTAAGAGGAGTTTCCTCTAACTCGAGAGGAGCCAAGTGAAATTTGAACCTTGTTCCCTAGAAGACATATATCAATTATAATGCAAACTTAAGGAAAGTTAAGCATATTTGATAAAGGGTAAGGTTCGGTGTTAGTCCTAGTCATTTTCCCTCTTTCCTGAAATGGATAGAAAAGAGGGGTGAGTTTCTACAACTCAATGAATGGGTTTTTCAAAAGTCTACTTTTAACTTTTAGGAAAAAAGACTTGTATTGGAGTGTGCCAGACTCCTCTCTTTTAAAAATCCCTTCATTTTAAGAATCGGTTATTACCACCATTTCTTATTTATCTCGGTGTGTCATCACCCAACACACATCCTTCATCATTAAGGTTACACACATTCGCATGTCAGCACGACCACTGAACCCACTTGTGGCTTCGGAGCGACTTTATCGACCACCTAGATAGAAGCACATCCACTTCTACATTGAGAATGAGTGGATGTATGTGACATCCGACCCTCAATCCCGAAATCGATTCTTCGTGTTCGTATGAGGATAGAGACCTCAGCCTGTCCCCATCCCGGTCTCATGCGCTTGGTGCTACTCTAAATTTCGCACGGTCACCTGGAATGACGAACTGCCCTTATACTCATCAGGTCATCCAAAGCCCTTAGGACGCATCACTACCCCTCATGGGCGTCTTGATGATCCCATACTCATAGTGCATGCATAAACAATGTTTTCTTATTATGTCAGGTAATTTGTGGTGTCATTAGTCCAACGGTCCCGACCTTCAACTCAACTTGTAGCTGTTTGTCTTGACCGGTCCGAAGACCGGTCATGTCGCACTACTGCTAGTTGACTAAGAATGTCAGACCAGCCTTGGTACCATGACCATATGGGACTGGGTTACCTGAAAAGGGGTATAAGGAAGGGGATGAGTTCAACAACTCAATGAATGGGTGTTAAAAATATGACTTTTAGAAAATAGTTTGAATTGGAGTGTGTTAGACTTCTTATTTTCTTTTAAAACATTTCATTCTCAAATCTCAATTTTCATAGCCATTTCTCATAATTAATCACAATCGGTGTGTTTATCAACCAACACACGCCCTTCATCATGAAAGGGAACACACATTCGTAGGGTAGCACGTCTACTACACCCACGTGTGGCATCATAGCGACTTTACCGACCACCTAGATAGAAGCCCATCCACTTCTACCCTAAGAATGAGTAGATGTACACGACATCCGACCCTAAATCCTGTCAAGAAAAACTCTGTGTCCATATGAGGACAAAGACCTCATCCCGACCCCACTCTAGTCTCATGCGCATGAAGCTATGTCGAGCTTCCTTGACTACTGGCACGACAATCTACCCTTATCTCCACCATATCGTCCAGTAGCCCCTAGGATGCATCACTACCCTTCTTGGGCATCTTGAAGGTCCCATACCATAGTGCATGCACAAAACAACAGTTTTCCTTATAAACCATTTAATCTTTGGTGCCACTAGTCCAATGGTCCTGACCCTTAACTCGACCTATAGCTGTTTGTCTCGACTGGTCCATCGACCTATCATATCACACTGCCGCCAACCCATCGAGTATGTCAGTCCTGTCTTGGTACCATGGCCAAACATATCATTCATTTAAAGTTTTCATAACTTAAACTCATGTTTTTTTATGAGCTCCTACTCATGCCAATTGGCCTTAGGCCCACTGTACGAGATTTTAAAAAATCGGGCATATTAGCCCCCAAGTTCCAAAACCGAGGCCTCCAACCTATCTGAGCATTTCGAGCTCCCGTCAAGAAGGTCTCTAAAAAATTTTAAGTAGTGGCACATAGTTAGGGAAGAGCACTTCCAACAAAATAATCTTTTAGTCGTCCATCACACCAACCGGATATGAGGACATCTCTGCTCATAATCGATGAACGGGTTTTCTACTTCCTTCTAGTAAGTTTATCATACCAATTGGGTTTGATCTACTTACACTCGGTAAGTAGTTTTTCCGTGTAATTTTCACATCACTCTTACTCAGGTGTGATGTTTAAAATTCCACTAAGTAGTTGGTTTTCATTTCTGAGGTGCTTATCAATCCAACCGGGTATGATATAAAATCTCACTCACCTGATAACGCACAGAAAAGGGTAAAATGAGAAATTGGTAGAGAAAACTAGACCGGTTCAAGGTGAACCAGACCTAAACTAGATTGAACCGATTTGAACCATACATGAATTGGTTTCTAAATTCATTTTTCTTGGTGGATTAAAGTGATCAAATTGGAAAATTGAAGCCACCATTGGATAGAAAATTAATTTATAAATTTTTAGATTTGAGAAACCAGTTGGATCGGGCCTGAACCGGCCGATTTTTACCATTAAACCTAGTCGGACCGGACCGGTCCGATTCGGAATAGTGTCATCTTCTTTCTCAGGAAGAAAGTACTATTCATCGGTTCAAAAATGATCCTTCTCTGGTGAAGGAATATTCTCTTCGATCAGGACATTTTCGGGTGAGGATAAGCTCAACCAAAATGAAAACTGGTCGGGTAGAGAGTCCCCGAGCTCCCTATATAAAGAGCTCCTCTCCATTTATCCTTCACACACCTCAAATCACCATCCTCTATCAAGTGCTCCATTTTTTGGTGAAGCTCGAACCAAAGCTCCGACTTGGGCACTTTTCTTAGCCTCAGAAGGCAAGGTCTGGTACTACAAACTCTGGGGGAAGTCAACTACATGACAACAATCTCCCTTCGACCTGAGGACCGTTGGAGAAGCACCAGCGAAATCAAACAGTGAAGCAGCCGCGACGAACCGAAGCTGCTCTATTTTCGCCCAGCTGAATTTGTCCAAATTCAGACCTCCTCCGGCCAAACCAAGCCTCCTCAATGCCCCTACGGCTCTCACACGACCTCCACAGAGGTGAAAGGTAATCCAATTTGGCCCTCCTCCGTCGTTGTAGATTAGTGTTAGAGAGAGAAAGTGTCGAATTTCACTAAAAAAATTCACCTACGTATGGACTTCAATTGTAGCAATTCTTGATCCTAGAAGGAACCTAAGGACGAGACCTACCTCCTCACATCGAGAGCTTGGACCGTCACACCTCCGACGGTAAACTTTTGAAGCTTTCTCTCTGTACGAACAGTTTTCTGACGAATCTCCATTTTAGCTCATTTCACACTCAAATTCTACGATTCAAAGCTCTATTTAATTGTATGGAATGTAGGAACCGATCCATACCATAAATTGGACAATTAACCCCGATTGAATGGCCAATTTGAAAAAATCAAATTTAGTCAGTATAATGGGATGAAATTGGGGGTTTCAAAAATTGAGGGACCTTCATGCAATTTCTCAAGATTGAAGGCCAATTGGCAATGAGAAAGATATTAGGGGACCAATTGGTCAATTTTCAAAATATTTGAGGCCAAATTGCTATTTGAGATTATTTAATGTTATACCTGGGTGGGATGATTAGCACTATTTTAACGAATAAAACCTACTTATTGTTTGTGAGTAGGAATGAATAAACTTCATACCCAGCTAGTATGATGAGTTTCCTTGAGGAAAGGAGAAAATTGCCTACTAGTTGTAAGCGGATCCATCATCACACCCGGTTGGAGTGGTGAGATAAAAATGTGATTTTTGTTAGAAGTGTTCTCCCCTGACAGTGTGACAACTACTTAAAATATTTGTGAGACTTTTTTTACGGGAGCTAGAATAGCCTAGATAGGCTAGGGGCCTCAGTTTTTGAACTCAGTTTTGGAAAACACGTGCAGTGGGCCCAAGGCCAGTGTGCACGTGGAGAAGCTTGTGAACAAACTTTATTAGGAAGAGCCATGAAAATTCCTAATTAATGAAATTGATTGTGTGTTGCACCATGGTACCGAGTCAGGACCGACAGTGCTTGATGGACCGGCGGCAGTGCGTCAGTGTTAGGTCGATGGACCGGCCTAGACAAATAGTAGCAGGTCAGGTTGAGCGTCGAGCTGTTGGACCGTTGGCACCAAAGATGATGGATAACTATATGAAAACTATTGTTTGTGCATGCACTTGTGGTATGGGACCATTAAGACGCCCTAGGGGTTAGTGATGGGTCCCAAGGGTTGCTAGACGACATGGTGGAGACAAGGGCAGTTCATCGTGCTAGTCAATCTTGAAGCTCTAGGAGCTTCTTGCGCATGAGACCGGGGTGGGGTCGGGATGAGGTCTCCATCCTCATACAGACATGAAGTGGCATTCAGATCTGAGGATCGGACATTTGGGACATCCACTAAGACTCAAGGTAAAAGTGGATGGGCTTCTATCATGGTGGACGGTAAATACGCTCTAATCCACTAGTGGGTGTAGTGAACGTGTTGCACCTGTGAATGTGTGTACCCTTCCTGATGAAGGATGTGTGTTTATTTACTAAACGCCTCCCGAGGCAAGTGGATGGGCTAAGAAAGCTAAACATACCTAATATGGACATGGAAAAAGGTTTCAGAAATTTGAGTTTGAGGAAATCATTTTAAAAGAAAATGATAACCTTGACATGTTTTTATAAACAAAAAATGTTTGCAAAACTCACTTCCAACACCCACTCACTAAGTTGTAGAACTCACCCCCTCCCTTTTACACCTTTTTTGGTAATCGAGGAAAACCAACCTTAAAGACCCTCCTGTAGTTGAACTGTAAGACATGTATGATTACTTTAACATATTCAGTTTTGTTTAATGTTATTCTAGAAAAAACAAGAAAAAGGACGTCTTACTCCTCGTAGTTTAGAAGAGGGTGAAGCCCTTCATAGACTAAAGGGAGTGGCGGGTTCCACATGGGGATTCAACAAAACCGGGTTGGGGCATGACAACTTAGGTGGTATGAGAGTCTGTTTCCTTAAATGCATTATCAAGACTATATAATGTAGTAACTAAGAGAAATAAGTTTTAAAATTTACAGATGCCTCCCAAGAGAAGAACCAAGAAAACTAGGACTGGCGTCACCAACACCACCAAACACTCTATCCTTGTAGGAAGACAACCCTAAAAGCCCTCCAATTCTTGAGGTATAGTAGAAGTCCCAAAGCACCAAGAAGACATTAGGGGAAAGTGTCCAGGAGGATGGTGTCAGGACCTATTGAGGACACAACCTTGAGTATGAAGGGAGCCAAACCTAAAGCTAGGAACGCCAACAAGGGCTTATAACCTTACCAAGGAGGACACTTATCAGGAACTCTATGGTTCCCTATCTATTCCATGACCAATTTTTGTAATAGGGCTAAAACCCCAACATATTGTACTTCTCTATTAATGAAATACTCCAAATTCCTAAAACCTTGTCTCTTAAATGATTTGATCTTGCATAAAAAGATGGCCCCAAGAAAAGTAACCAAACAAACTCGCGCTATGTAACCACCATAGAAACAAGTGAGAATCCCATCCCAGTTAAAGAAACTAAATTAGGAAATCTAGGAGGACTCTTAGAGTGACCCCTTGGCAAAGAAAACCCAACAAGAAAACTCACAAGGTGTTCAGACTTAAGTACAACAAAGCACCGAACCACCAGCAATCCCCTAGAAAGGCCCTGTAATTCTTAAAGTATGGAAGGAACCACATAGATTCACATAAGGAAATAACCCGTTACAATTGTAGACTATGGAGACACTACGTGAAGAAGTGCCCAACCCTACTAAAGACAGGTACCAAGAGAACTTGTTATAGGTGTAGGGGAATAGGACAAGTAGTGAAGGATTGCCCCACACCCCAGGGATTTAGGGAAATACCTCTTAAGAACCATGTCAACTACCGAAATCCAAACTCACAGAAGGTACGAATGTCACGCCCCGACCCGGTTTGGTTTGATCCCCGTGAGCAACCTGCCACTCTCCCGATTTATTAAGGGTTTTCCCCTTATTTAAACCGTGAGGAGTAAGGTGTCATTTATACTTGTACCTTTCTTGGAATAACACTAATCAAAACTGCATAAATTTAAACTTTCATACCTGTCTTGCAGGTTTAGCAAGCGGGAGGATTTTTGGTAGGTTTTTCCCTCAGTTACCTAAAAAGGGGTAAAGGGAGGAGGTTTGTTTGACAACTCAGTGAATGGGTGTATGAAAATGAGTTTCTACAAAATATTTTTTTTAATTGGAGTATGTCAGACTCATTATTTTCTCTAAAATCATTTTTTCCTTGAATTCCCAATTATTCAAAACTAATTTCCTCATTATCCACAATCATGTGTTTAATAATCAACACACACCCTTCATCATGAAGGGATCACACATTCACAGGGCAGCCCGTCCACTGTACCCACTTGTGGTGTCGGAGCAACTTTACCGCCCACCTAGATAGAAGCCTGTCCACTTCTACCCTAATAATAAGTGGATGTTCGCGACATCTGACCCTCAAACCCGAAAAGCAACTATATGTCCATATGAGGACAGAGACCTCATCTCGACCCCACCCCGATCTCATGTGCATGAAGCTACGTCGAGCTTCCCTAACTGCTGGCACGATAATCTACCCTTATCTCCACCATGTCGTCCAATAGCCCTTATGATGCATCACTACCCCTCTTGGGCGTCTTGATGGTTCCGAACCTTAGTGTATGCACAAATAAAGTTTTCCATAAAGCCATTAATCTTTGGTGCCACTAGTCCAATATCCCCGACCCTCAACTTGACATGCAGCTGTTTGTCTAGACCGGTTCGTCGACCTAGTCCTATCGCACTACTGCCAGTCTATCGAGTATGTCGATCCTATCTTGGTACCAAGGACAAATCACACAATCATTCATTTAGAATTTTTCATGGCTTATCAACATGTTTGTTTAGGAGCTCCTGCTCGTGCCAACTGGCCTTAGGCCCACTGTACGAGGTTCTCAAAACCGGGCATTTCAGCCTCCAAGTTCCATAACTGAGGTCTTTGACTTATATGAGCTATTCAAGCTCTCATCAAGAAGGTCCCTCAAACTTTTTAAGCATTAGCACACAATCAAGGGAGAACACTTCTGACAAAATAAATTTCAATTCGTCCCTCACACCAACCGAGTGTGAAGACATATATGCTTACAACCAATAAGTAGGTTTTCTACTTCCTTCTAGGAAGTTCATCATACCAACTGGGTATGATCTACTTACAATCGGTAAATAGTTTTTTCTCGTAATTCTCACTTCACCTCCAACCAGGTGTGATGTTAAAATTCCACATAGTAGTGGTTTTTTATTTTTGAGGTACTCATCATTTTCGGTGAGTGAACAGTGTTGTCATTTGAATGAAGAAAATGACACTGTTCTAAACCAGATCGGACCATCCGAACCGGGTTTAATGCTTAAACCGGTCGGTTCAAGCCCGATTCGATTAAGTTTTTAAAAATTCAAAAATTCAAAAATCATCTAAATTAATTCTCTATCCAATGGTGGCTTCAATTCTCCAATTTGAATTTTCTAAACCACCTAAAAATGAATTTAGAAACCGGTTCAATCCGATTCAGGTTTGGTTCATCTAAACCCATTTAGTTTCCTCTTCCAATTCATCCTAAAGTCCTTTCTCATGACTTTTGTGACTCTTTAGGTCACTCGGGATTTATAAAATTCTTGATTTTCCCTTTCTCTATCGGTTATGGTTTATAAACCGACTTAGTTTTTTCTTTGCAAATAACCGATTCTTTTCCTAATTTTTCATATTATCAAAGGACGGGGTTTACAACTCTCCCCTCCTTTTAGGGGTTTTGTCCCCAAAATAGTTACATGTCGAATAATTGAGGGTACCCATGCCTCATTACACTCTCGGTCTCCCATGTCTCCTCTTGCACAGGTTCGTTTTGCCAAAGAACCTTGACCATAGGAATTCTCTTATTCCTCAAGTTCTTATCCCTCCGATTGATCATTTGTATCGGTTGAACTTGATAGGTCAAGTTCTCTTCCAATTCTGGTGGAGATCGGTCCAACACATGGCTAGGATCAGGTTGGTACTTTTGAAGTTCCGAGATATGGAATACATCATGTATTCTCTATAAATCTGGAGGTAGTTCCAATTTGTAGGCCACTAGTCCTATCCTTTGGACGATGGGATAAGGACCGATGTACCTTGGTTTCAACTTTCCCCATTGTTGAAACCTTAGTATTCCCCTCCAGATACCTTTAGAAACACTTGGTCTCCCACATCAAACTCCAGATCTCTTCTCCGATGATCTGCATAACTCTTTTGCATGTCCTGAGCAGCCTTAAGGCGACTCTTGATGAGCATGATCTTCTCTATGGAATCCTCTATTAGTTCAACTCTTTCCAACTTTCTTTCCCCCACTTCTTCCCAAAATAAAGGGGTACAACATGGTCGTCCATAAAGGTTTCATTAGGAGCCATCTAAATACTAGCCTGATAGCTATTATTGTAAACAAATTCCATTAAGCACAACTATTCATCCCAACCCTTATCCATGGTGAGTACGCAAGCTCTCAACATGTCTTCCAAGGTTTGGATCATTTGCTCATACTTTTCGTCAGTCTGAGGATGAAATATCGTACTCGTATGGAGCTTGGTTCCCAAGGCACTTTGCAAACTTGGCCAAAACCTTGAAGTAAATCTAGGGTCTCTATCTGATACTATGTTCACCGGAATGCCATATAGTCTTACTATCTACTTCATGTAGGACGGCCAGTTATTCTACTGAATCTATCACTCTTATTGGTAGGAAATGGGAGGACTTGGTTAATCAGTCCACTACAACCCAAATTGCATCTCGTCCCTTTCTTGTCATAAGTAACCCCGTGACAAAGTCCATAGTGATGTGCTCCCATTTCCATTCTGGGATTGGTAAGGGTTGCAACAATCCTAATGGTTTCTAATGTTCAACTTTAATCTCCTAATAAGACAAGCATCGAGCTACGTATTTTGCAATATCCCTCTTCATTCCTTTCCACCAATATCCTTGTTTGAGGGTGCAGAACATCTTAGTACTACCTAGATGCATTGCATACACAGAATCGTGTGCCTCTTTTAGAATTAACCTCTTCAATTCCTTGTCTTTAGGCACACATACTCTACCCTTGTAGATTAGTACTTTGTTGCCTCATAAAACATAGTCTGGTTTTGTCCCTCTGTTAACCAAGTCCAAATAGAATTGAAGTTCCTTATCAGCCTTTTGTTGGGCCTTAATCTACTTTGTTAGACTAGGTCTCACCACCACATTAGCCAACAAGCATTTCTCTTTCTTGTCCATCATTAGATCCACCTCTATTCTTCCCAACTGTTGCAATAAGGGTAAGTAACTTGTCTTTATTTGCGCCACCTCAGTTTGGTATTTGCGTCTTAGGGCATCTGCTAACACATTTGCCTTTCTGGGGTGATACTCTATCACAAGGTCATAATCCTTTACCAATTTCAGTCATCTTCTCTGGCGGAGGTTCAACTCCTTCAGAGTTAGAACGTATTTAAAACTCTTGTGATCCATGTATATCTTACACTTAACCCCGTAGAGGTAGTGTTGCCAAATCTTTAAGGCGAACACTATCGCCGCTAATTAGAAAGTCATGGGTAGGGTAATTTCACTCATATACCTTAAGTTGTTGTAAAGCGTAGGTGATAACCTTTCCATGTTGCATCAGTACACATTCGAGTCCTTGTCTGGATGCATCACTATAGATGGTGTACTCTCTACACTTAGGTCAGGAAGGGAGAGTACCAGTGCGGTTGTCAACCGAGTCTTCAACTCCAAGAAAGACTTCTCATAGCTTTCGTCCCATTTATACTCAACTCCTTTCCTAGTGAGTCGAGTCAAAGGGGCTTCTATCTTAGAAAAATCCTGCACGAACCGTTTGTAGTATCCTGCCAGACCTAAGAAACTCTGTATCTCTGAAGGATTCTTGGGTGCCTTCCAATCAAATATGGCTTCCACCTTTGTCGGGTCTACATTGACTCCATCTTTAGACACTTTGTGTCCTAAGAACCCTAGCTCCTATAGCTAGAACTCACACTTGGAGAATTTTGCATATAGGCGATTTTCCCTCAGTGTCTCCAAGGTGATTGCCAAATGTTCTTCGTGCTCCAACCTAGTTCGTGAGTATATGAGAATATCATCTATAAATACTATCACGAACCTGTCTAAGTGTGGTTGGAACACTCGGTTCATTAAATCCATGAAGGTTGCAGGGGCATTGGTTAAGCCAAAAGGCATCACCCTAAACTTGTAATGCCCATATCGGGACCGGAATGCGGTCTTAGGAATATCTTCTTCCGTGATTCTAAGTTGATGATAGTCATACCGAAGGTCTATCTTGGAGAAGTAAGCTGCTCCTCTTAGTTGGTCAAACATATCATCGATTTGTGGAAGTGGATCTCTATTCTTGATAGTGACTTGGTTCAGCTTCCAAAAATCTATGCACAGTCTCATGCTCCCATCCTTTTTCTTTTCGAACAAGACTGGTGCACCCCATGGAGATCGGCTAGGACGTATGAAGTCCTTCTCCAATGGCTCGTCCAATTGCTCCTTCAATTCCTTCAGTTCTACTAGAGCCATTCAATAAGGGGCTTGGGATATGGGGTTTGTTCCTGGCATGATTTCTATGGTGAACTCCAATTGTCAGTTTGGGGGCAGTCTAGGTAATTCTTCCAGAAATACTTCTGGATAGTGTTTAACCACCAGGGTGTCTTAAGGTCCCTTCTCCTTAGACTTCTCGTTGATGACCATGGCCAGAAAAGTCGTACATCCTTTTTGTATCATCTTTTGGGCCTTTATATGGGACATCATCTGTACTTCACCCTTCCTTCGGTCTCCTTGGAATTTTAGTCAATTTGTCTCGGGAGTGTGAAAGGTTACCATCATCTTTCCACGGTCCATCCTAGCTTGATAGTTACTTAACCAATTCATCCTAAGGATTACTTCTACCTCCCTCAGAGGTAATGGAATCAATCTGCTTTGAGTTTGATTCCTCCAATATTTCTCTCACATCCCTTAAGTTGTTTGTTCTTATTTAACACTTCTCCTAAGGGTGTGAGAATGTTGAGACTTTGTCCTAGAGGGGTGAGTTCTAGGGGTAAACTTGGAATCAGGTCCTCTTTGATGAAGGATCTCTTAGCTCCTGAGTCGAAGAGGGCGTAGACCTTTCGTCCCCACAATTGCATGTACCCTAGTTGGAGAAACACATAATTTTAGAGAAAAGATTTCTTTTATTGAATAAGATTTCAATTATAGGTTCTTTCTTAATCTAATTGGGAGGGTTTTGGGATGTACCCACTATAGTACTAGGGTCTTTCCTAGCCTCTTCCTAGGTGAGGTTATATACCCTAGTTGGTGCTTTGGTTGTAACGTCTGACCTGGGATTCCTGGGATTCCCTTGTGGTGGTCCAAGCATATTCCTTTGCTTGTTCTCCCTAAGAGTGGGGCATTCTTTAGCAAAGTGCCCCACTTGTCCGCATAAAAAACATGATAAGCATGCTCCCTCGTGGTACCTTTGGCATTTAGGACAACGGGGGTTTCCTTATGGCAGGGTGGGGATTATTCTCTGAGGAGGTATGTCCTTTTTCTTTTAGAAACCCACCCTATTTCTCTATATTGGGCCATTGTGCTCCTTCCATCCTTCGTGATGGCTTTGGCCCTTGTCCTCCTTCTAGGTCATTTGTTCCATCTGACGGCGTTAGGTTTACACCAGTTGCTCACATTTGTGAGCCATAATGATTACCACCGTGAAGTCCACGGGGCATCCTAGTAGTCTCATACGATCTCGTATGTCCATATTGAGACCGTCCATGAACCACCGGCATATATCTATTGGTCCAGCTAGGTAAGGAGCAAAGGGTCTTAACTCGTTGAATTTAGTTTCATACTCTGATATAGAGTTAAGCCCTTGTCGGAGTTGGAAGAAATCTTGTTTCATTTCATTAATCAAATGAGGAGCCATGAATTCCTTTGCGTACCTCTCCTCAAACTACTCTTATGTGGGTGTGAAGGTATGTAGGCTTCGAACATTGTCCTACCATCTTTTGGCACTTCCCTCCTAGAAGAATTCGGTCAGGATCACCATGTCCTCTGGTGATATCCTAACTAGCCCCATCAGCTTCTTAATGTTAGCTAGCCAATCCATGGCAGCTCCAACATATCTCTCTCCGAGGAAAGGCTTACACCCTAGTTGACGGAGAGTCTTAAAATTCTTGGTAATGTCAACTGGAGGGGGATGATTAATAGGTGGAGGATTAGATTGTGCTTCCTCTGGTTCAGCCCAAGAGTTGGTATCGGCCTCAGGAACAAGGTTAGGTTGTCCAAATACTCGAGTGAACTCCTCGTACAACCTCTGGTATTCTGAACTTAGTCTAGGTGGGGTTGTCTGGGCTCCTCGGGGAGTTTCCACTGGGAGAGGTGGTTGGGCAGTGTCGGAGACTATGGCAATAGTTCTCTTAGTTCCACTCTTGGGAGCCATCTAAAACTTTAAAATTATCCCTATTAGTTACTATTTTCTCTAGTCTTGATAATGTATTCGAGGAAATAGGCTTTGATGCCACTCAAATTGTCATGCCCCAACCAGGTTTGATCGGATCCCCGTGAGCAACCCGCCACTCTCCCAGTTTATTAAAGGTTTTCCCCTTCTTTAAACTATGAGGAGTAAGGCATCCTTTATACATGTACATTTCCTGGAATAACATTAATCAAAACAGAATAAATTTAAACTTTCATACCTGTCTCGTAGGTTTAGCTAGCAGGAGTATCTATAAGTAGGATTTTCCTTTGTTTACTTGAAAAGGATAAAGGGAGGGGGAGAGTTCGACAACTCAGTGGGGTGTTTGAAAATGAGTTTCTACAAAATAATTTTTTTCTAATTGGAGTGTGTTAGATTCCTTATTTCCTTTAAAATAATTTATTCCTTAAATTCCTGGTTATTCAAAACCAATTTACTTATTATCCACAATTGGTATTTTTAACAATCAACACACGCCCTTTATCATGAAGGGATCACACATTCACAGGGCAGCCTATCCACTGCACCCACTTGTGGCATCGGATTATAAGATCCAGTAATGATGAGATCATCAATATAGATTAGCATAATCATGATGAAGGTGGATGTACGATAAATGAAGAGAATTATTCGTAATAGAACCATGAAAGTCCACTTGAATGAGAAAAGAGTTGAGGCACATAAACCAAGTTCAAGGTGCCTACTTGAGACCATAAAGTGATCTACGAAGCCAACAGACATAATGGGAAGAAAGAAAGTCAACAAAATATGGTGGTTGTTGCATATATACTTCTTCAGTAAAATGATCATGAATAAACACATTATTGACATCGAACTTACAAATAGGCCAATGAAGTGAAACAATAATAGAAAAAACCAATTGAATGGTAACTATCTTAATAACATAAATATTTCATCATAATTAAGCCTAGGTTGCTAGGATAATCTTTTGGCAACAAGATGAGTCTTGCATCGAGAAATAGATCCATCTGGTTTTTCTTTGATTTTGTAGACACACTTGCAACTGACAATGGGTTGACCTGTCAGCGCATACACCAAATCTCATGTGTGATTGTGGAGAATGGTAGAGAATTTTGCTTGCATGGATATAGGGGCACGACGACATGCATGTGCATATGTGTGAGGTTTTTATGGAATTGCAAAAAACACAAAAGGATCAATAGTAAAACGTCGTAGGGGATAAGGAGTAATCCTATGAGCGAGTGATCATACGAGAAGGAGTAGGAGGCACCACAACAGAATCTTGACCGGGAGGAGAGACAACTAGAGAAGTAGTGGCAATATGTGTAGTGGGAGAAGAAGGATGTGACATACATGAGCATGAAACCGGAGTAGGGACAAGATGGGGAATGGGTAGAGGAACGACGGAGCACTTCACGAAAGCGGATAGATGCGTAATGTATGTTGGGAAGGGAAATACTATTTCGTTAAAAAGAATAATGTGACAGATAAAAGTGCGATTAGTACGAGTATCCAAGATGCGGTACCCAACATAATTAGAAGGATAGCTAAGGAAAATACAAGGAGAGAATTGAGGTTGAAGTTTGTGAGATATGCAGTGACTAATGTAGGGAAAATAGAGACACCCAAACACATGTATAGATTGTAAGGGTATGATAAAGTACCTAATAAAGAGAATGAAACCCTAGGGATTGAATAGGAAGACGATTAATTAGATAGATAAATGTATCGAAGTAAAAATACTAAAATTTTGTTGGATCATGAGAATGAATTAAGATAATGAGACCGTCCACAATATGACGATATTTATACTTAGTTGATTCATTTTGTTGGGGTGTGTATGGGAACGAGAGGCAACGAGAGACAGTCACTAATGTCAGTAAGCTAAAGTTCACACTAAAAAGAAGCAAACATAAATTCATCCACACCATTTGAATAAACAAATTTAATTTTACAATTGAGCAAATTTTTAACTTATAAACGAAAAACTCAAAAAATAAATAAAATATTAGAATTATTTTTCATGAAAAAAATCATTAGATCTTAGTTTAGTCATAAGGGAATAAACATAGTAAGATAACTTGTGTGAAATGTAATGGTAGCGAGTTCCCATATGTCGATATGAATAAAATTAGAAGGATTAGTGTTGATATGATAAGTTAAAAAGAAATAATGTTAAGAGATTTTGCCACAAGAATATGTATCACATAATAATAATAAAAATGAGATAAATTTTATTGATAAATCTTTAGAAATTACATGACTTATAATAGGAAAAATAGCATGTCTTAAACGTTGATGTCATAATTAATTAGACTTGGTATGACTAACACAAGTAACTAGAGGTAAAACAGAAAAATTACAACTAGTATGGAGATAATACAATACTCCCTTACAACTTTCACACAATAGTTTTTTTTTATGAAAAAAATATTTTTTATAACAAAGTAAGTGATGTGAAATTTAAAATAGAAAGTATTGTTTTTAATAAATTGGTAGAAAAAAAGTAAATTAAGAAAATATTAAAAAAATATAATAGATATTGTTGAGATGAAAGTCACAAATAGAAAATTTAAAAAAGGTAGATTAGTAGAATAAAATGAGTAAAATTGGATAATTTTTAATTAATAAATATTTAGTGTCTCATTATAGTAAATAGATAGATATATGAGATAAATTATTAGTAAAATTAGTTATCACTAATAAATTAATAAACTAGTAAAAATAATTTTAACTAAATTTATTAATATAAATAGAGAAAACTTTAATGATTGGAAAGAGAGACATATATTTATATCAATAACAATAATAATGTGAAATGTAAGTAAGTGGGTCAATTAAAATTCGTATTAAGCGAATTAAAATATTAACATGATTTTGATATAAAATATACTCGAAAATGTTCAAATTAATAATGAGAGCTCATTTTTCGATTAGGATTGGGAGAATTTTTAAAACGAGATAATAAATAACAAAAGTGTTAATTACTGATGAAAAAAGTGAAAATAAAGTTAAAAAAGAGCTGTGATAATGCTAGAGTAGTATTTTTTAACACAACAATTAATATTATATTATTTAATTTACAAATTATACTCAATATTATTTAACAAGTAATTAAAAATAAATAGAAATTAGAAATTAATAGTTATTGATTTGATAAAGTAAGTATTTTAGCTATACAAGATTGTGGTATACAATATAAATAACGGATATGAATAATTTTTTATTAATAAGTGATTTAATTAATTAAATAGAGCAATTCTTATTTATAAATTAAATATAATACAAATATATAAATAAATAATATTATAATATTAAATATTTTTAATTATTTTATTAATAAATATTACATTATATCTTAACGTTATTAATATAAAATATAAATATCTTTATCTAAAATTTAAGTGAATTTTAATTAAAAAAAGTAGCTTAAAGTTAAGTTATATAAACTATGATATTTCAATAGTATAATATTTCAAATTTATTTTTATTTAATAGTCTATTCCTTTTTAATCACTTATATGATGCAGTTGCTTTCACAAGTTTGAGAAAAAGGAAAAATATTAGATAAAAGTGAAATTGAATAAAAAAATGTTGAAAATAAAATTAATTGATAAATTTATTAATAAATGAAAAAAATTGGAATGTAATCTTAAGTCACTCTTAATAATGTTTACCCCTAATTTACCTTATACCGATTTTGAATCTAATGCCTACAGATCCCTACCTCTTACCAACCAGAGAGAATTCACACGTTGAACAAGGAGAAAAGGGAAAACCCTAGACGGACATTCTCTGATCAGTCTCCTCTAGCGCTGTCCCTCCCCCTCATCCATAGATCCAACCTTCACCGCCGATCGTCTGCACTCTGCTCGTCCAGCTGCCGCTGCTCTCTTCTCTTTGTCCGTCTCTAGTCAGACTGCTGACAAGAGAGAGAAAACACGGACGAGAGAGAGATAGATATATATAGAGAGAGAGATAACAGGCTGAAGCCAGACTGGCCCCTGTCCCTTCTCGGTTGCATAGCTGCTCTTCCGAATTGCTTTTTCGTTGTGTCCTTTGAGATTGAAATTTTGGAACCCCTTCTTTATAGCTTGCTTAGCATTCTTCTCTTTATCGGTCCTTACTGGATACTCTCCTGATTTGGAAAGGTACAATCTTGCAATCAGTACTCTTTTTCTTCTCTTTTTTTGGGGAATTGGTCGTTTCTTTTCTATATTTTTTTACATTAGTTTTTGTCTCGTTTTATGATTTTTCATGTGACATTAGTCTATATATTGTGTGGTCTCGGGGAATTTTGCATCGTTGAGGACTGGGGAATTGTGGATCATTCTTCTAGGAGCCTTTATGATATATGGTTGCTTTTTTTGTTTAACACAATTGTTTTGCTTCTTTGTGTATATATAACTATCTCTTGCAAACTAAGTTGAGACATGTTTTCGTCTTCTGAATACATTTATACATGTTTCTGGATGCGTTTGATGAGAGTATTACCGGATTAATAACGTGCAACCTTGTTTTGGTTGATTCTGTCAGTGTGCTGATCTGTAAATCTTGGGTTTTGGCTTTGTGGGGTTGAAGCCATGATCTTGGCTCTGTTAAGTGGGTTACATGCTTAGTTGATTGTGTGGGATCATGCATGCTTTCATGTGCTTATTTAGTCACTTCACTTTGTACTTGTCCTAATTGCTCTTTTTGTTTGAGGCATTCAGTGGACCAGTATATTTTAATTTGAAGATGAGGAAATAGGATGTTTATTCCGACTCTTCTATTAGGATGCAATTGAATTGCTTGATGCTTTGACTGTTGCTGATAATCTATTGGTTTAATTACTCATAGTCAGGCTAATTGTGCGTTTATCTTTTATGAAGTAGGTGCACATTGGCATGACGACTTGACTGTTAAAGTATGACTCAAGCACCGATTGCACAGTGCTGAAGTTTTATCTGACAATGTGTGCATCGTTCAGGGGCGATTAATTAAAGTATAATGGAGTGCAATAAAGGTGAGGCAGTACGGGCCAAAGAAATTGCTGAGAAAAAGTTCAGATCAAAGGATGTTGTAGGAGCAATGAAATTTGCTTTAAAGGCACAGAATCTGTATCCAGAGCTTGATGGGGTTCAGCAAATGGTATCCACTCTTGATGTTCTTATTGCTTCTGAGCACAAAGTATGTGGTGAGTGTGATTGGTACAAGGTACTTGGTGTAGATCCGAGGGCTGACGATGAAACTGTGAGAAAACAGTATAGGAAGATTGCACTCTCCATGCACCCTGATAAAAACAAGTCCGTGGGAGCTGATGAGGCCTTTAAGCTGGTTTCACAGGCTTGGAGTTTAGTGTCAGATAAGGTAAAGAGGACAGCATATGATCAGAAGAGGAAGGCAAATACATCCCAGAAGGTTCCTAACCCCAGGGGAAGTGGTTCTCATGCTCCAGCTCAGGCTGATGGGCTTCATAATCCTAAGAACAATGCAAGCTTGGGCAAAAAGACCCGCAAGGGTAATGGAGTTTCTGGTCAGTATTTCCATAGACAAAAATCAGACACTTTCTGGACTGTGTGCCATCGATGCAGAACTCAATATGAATACCTAAGGGTATACCTGAATCATAATCTCCTGTGCCCTAACTGTCACAAGGTGTTCTATGCTATAGAGATACCTCCACCTTCTTCCAATGTACATAGAACTAGGCATCACCATTCTCACCAGAGTCAGACAACACATCAGACAACTCCCAATTGGGGTCAATCATCTGGAGGAGCTTCTTCATCAGCTGCAAATGCATTCCACCAGGCATACCCAAAAGTGAAGAGGAACCGTGAGGAAGGCCAGACAAACATGAAAAGAGAGGAGGCTCTGAGAAGGAAAGTTTCTTCTGTCAATGCTTCAAAAAGGAAGGTAAGCACAAATGAAATGATGATTAGTGACCAAAAGAAAGTTCCAAGCTCAACTCAGACTAGGGTTGTTGGTGCAGCCAATTCAATAGAATCAGATATTAGGAAGATGCTGATGCAGAAGGCTAGGACTGAAATTTGTAATAATCTAAACACTCAAAAAATTTATACAGCGGAGGAAGCTGCAGTTGTGGGAGACCTGAATGGTGATTTGACAGCTAATGGGTTTAACTCTGTTGAACCAATGGACATTGATTACAACCATTCATGTGCCCTGAAAGAGTCATTTTGGAATGTATCTATTGATGTCCCAGACCCAGATTTTCATGATTTTGATAAGGATAGATCTGAGAAGTCATTTGCAGAGAACCAGGTTTGGGCTATCTATGATGATGCTGATGGGATGCCCCGTCGTTATGCATTGATTCGCAGTGTGATTTCTTTTAACCCTTTTAAAGTTAAGATCAGTTGGCTTATTCCAATGACCAATAGCCAATATGGTGTCCTAAACTGGTTGACCTCCGGCTTTCTAGTAACATGTGGGGATTTCTGGTTGGGCAGATGTGAAATGATTAACACACGCAACTGTTTTTCTCATAAGGTTCGGTGGACTAAAGGTTCAAATAAAATGATTCGTATATTACCCCGGAAAGGAGATGTCTGGGCTCTATATAGGAACTGGGCTACTGATTGGAATGAGCTAACTACAAGCAAAGAAATACACAAGTATGACTTGGTGGAAATCCTTGAAGACTACGATGAAGTGCAAGGGCTAGCCATTCTCCCTTTGGTCAAGGTAGCTGGTTTCAGGTCAATGTTCCACAATCACTTGGATTACAAGGAAGTCAGGCAGATCCCGAGAGAAGAGATGTCTCGGTTTTCTCACTATGTTCCTTCATTCTTGCATAGAGGTCAGAAAGGTCAGAGTGCTCTGAAGGATTGCACAGAGCTGGACCCTGCAGCTACTCCAGAGGAATTTCTTCACGTGGTAGCAGTTTCTACGGAAGAGATCTTGAGTAATGGAGAAGATGTTTGAGAGTGCTGTGTTTCAGTTGATATCAGACAGACATGCCATATGACTTCAAAGTGGGGAGGAGCATGAATCTCATCTTTCTTGTCTGAGCATCTGTGCACACATTTTGGTTTCTAAGCAGCTTTTGCCCAGAAGAGATCTGCATGTCTCTCAGAGAGTGCTTTTGTGGGTGCGTGATTTAGTTGAATGTGCATAATGGAAGTTGGAAAATGCTCCAGCTTAGAGTTAGTTCAGCCAGCTGAGTACCTTGATGATGTATGAGGTGAGAGCTATCTATTCTTCAAGAGAGTTTTCCTTTGAGAAAGTAGCCACACTACAGTTATCTTTCACAATTTCGATTTGTAGTTTCAATCAATGTGCTCTATTCCACACTACAATTATGTAGAAAATTTACTAATCGTTTTTAGATTTTGATTAAATTAGCTTAGTTCGCTCCCCTCCCCTTGAACATCAAACATTGACTTTCACCCTTCTGGAAAGAATTTCCAGACCCTGAATTCTTTTGCACTATGTTGTATGACAAATATGATTTCCCATCTTTGCACATATACCCCAATATGGAGCCTGCCATGTATTTTTTGGTTAATGAAAACATTTTTATCTTCTAGTACTGAAATTTGCTTGGCTCTCCTTTATCCATCAAGTGCTATTTGTTCTTGCTTCAAAAGTGTTTCCTCTCCAATCATCTAATCCATCTATTTTCATTTGTAGGTACATCAGTTTTGTAGTTAGATGGCAATAAGATAAGATATTGAGGGGGAAAAATACGACTTCCAAGTTTAACTTGAGGAGCCTAGAAATTATGAGCCAATGCCATGCCATTTCTGTTGCTGGGGCTATAATTCCATCTAGGGAGTTTGATTATGTACAGTCACACAGCTGAGTTCTCTGTTATTTGAAGTGATGAATCTCTGCTAACCCCTTAATGGAGATTTCATGGACCAGTAACTTGTAATCATTATAGTCAAGCATATCAAGGTGAAAACTATCATCTGCCTAACTGTATGATAGAAGATAATCATTTATCTTCCTGGAAACTAGCTTCGTTGATTGATAATGTTCTCTCTTGCAAGTCATGTTGTTTGTGCTGAAACACCATTTTGGCTCAAGTTTAAACCTTTGTAACACCCTTCTCTTTCCCTCCAGCACCTCAAGACACATCACTTACAATTATATATTCTTCTTTATCAATTAACAAGTCTAAATCACTTCTAAATATTTTTATAATATTATATTATTTCTTATTAACCCTTATAAGTAATTCTAAGATTAATCTTGCCGAAAGGCCAACCATTTTTTTTTATCTTTAACATTGCTTGTGCTTTCATACTAAATAAGGAACCCTAGGACTTTTCCTTGGCTTCCTTCCACTGGGCGTCTGCCAGATTTTGAAGCTTCTCATTAGCAAAAAGTAGTGTTCAAAGAACTTTGTGTTCCCTCGCAATTGGAGAATTATACATGAATAATAACAATTGAAACCCTTTTTACACTATAATATGTACTGTGTAAAATATTAAAAAAATTTCTATATAATATACAAAATGCAAAAAAGAAAAATACAAACACCTTCATATATAATTGCAAAATGTCTAATAAATTTTTATATATTATATTCGATAAAAAAACTTATATATGAAAAATGTAATCATATTCTTTTATTAAAAACTCTATTTCAGGAAAATATCACATTTTCAACCAAATTATAAATTTGCGCAAAATTAATCCTATGTTTTATAAAATATATTGATAAAATTCAATTATATTATATATCAGTAATTCACTCAATTTATAATTGAAATATTTTGAGATATTTGTATTTATATTTCGAAATATTTGTATTTATATAAAGTGAGTTCACATTTTGTATCTATATAATTATAAATTATTAATGTGTATATATATAATTATTTAAAATTTTCTTATAATTTAATTATTTAATAACTA
This sequence comes from Trapa incisa, assembly GCA_030064435.1. Classification (NCBI taxonomy): domain Eukaryota; kingdom Viridiplantae; phylum Streptophyta; class Magnoliopsida; order Myrtales; family Lythraceae; genus Trapa; species Trapa incisa. The sequence continues at coordinate 7,811,006 of CM057765.1, forward strand.
AAAATATAACTAATTTCCATCTATCTTATTATTTAGCATTTATTTATAAAATACATGTTTTTATAAATTACACTCAAATTTTAAAAAATACATCTTTATTCCTAAACTTTCATTTTTTTCATATTGGTCCTTCATATTTTCTTATTAACATTTTGTTCATCAATTAAACTATTTTTCACAAATTAGCCCATATCACTTGAAACTTGAATATAATTTCCCTTTTCTTCTATTTTCAAAATCAATCCACATTTTCTATAATATACATTTTATCTCCAACTTTTAAAAAGTTATAAATTTATTAATTGTAATTTAATCTCAAAATATATAGTTTCAAGACTTCTTATATTTATATTTTAAAATCAAATACTCATATTTCCCTACTTGCAAAATATTTCTCCAATTTTCCAAAATTTACAAATTAGTCTATACACTTTCAAAATTTTCACAAACGAGTCATTAACATCATAAAACCATCTAGATCAATTCCTTCCATTTTTTCTAAGCTATAATCATCGATACATGACTTCAATCATTATTTTATCAAATTTTTTAATACTTTCATTTTTTTTTCCAAAAAAATAGAGCATCCCGATCTAGGGGAGACAACTAATTAACAGCAGCGAGAGCAATGCTAAGAGAGGCTATGATGGACTATGGTAACCGTCTCCGTACTTCAAGAATTGAAATGGTATCCGTATGGGTGGTCGAACTGTCGAAAAATATTGTTCAATATTTGATATAAATAAAGCATATAAATATTATTACGCTCGATGTAATTCCTAGTTTAGGATCCAATAACAACCCATCACACATTATAATAGTTGACAATTTTATCGTGTTAGAATCAATAAAATACAAGACTCAAATTATAAAACATCACAATTTTTATAAAAAATTGAATATTTCATTAATATAATAAAACTAATTTATAAACATATTTAAAACGGTAAGGAAAACATATAAAACTAAATGAAAACTATCATACTTTCCTTTGAAAATATTTATCTTGATGTCGACCTCGACCTCGGTAAATTATCATTTTTTTTGTTTTTCATGTCTAGTTCTTATTTTTCAATCTAGTTCAATAATAACTTACCACGTGCTGCAATCACCCAAGTTCTTATTTTTCAATCTAGTTCAATAATAACATACCACGTGCTACAATCACCTAATACTATCGCTCATGTAAAAGCTAGTGGACGAAATACTTAGAATATAAAAAAAATTTTGCTTCACTTAAAATTTTTCTTTTAAAATAATACATACAAAAAATTTCTAAAGAATAACAATGTAAATAAAAAAAATTATACCTTTGTGTTGAACTCTTGAGGTGTATGCCTCTAGTAGTGTACATTCGTCCTCAAATCTTCTTGTTATTTAAAAAATAGTTTAATAATAGGTGAACTATTAATTTATTAAATGGACTTATTAATTTCGAGCCATTTTAATTCTGGTTTTCAACCCAAAATATTATAAATTGAGTAAATTTTACAATTTAATCATAAAAGTATGTATCAATTTTTTTGTAGTTTAATTGTTTAAATAATTATATCAATTTATTTATTATTGAATTGTTTTAACCTGAATCACAAATCTTATATCAATTCTCAATTTAAATATATTGTAATAAGAAATCTGATGTGATATAACTTATGTATCAATTTTTTTGTAGTTTAATTGTTTAAATAATTATATCAATTTATTTATTATTGAATTGTTTTAACCTGAATCACAAATCTTATATCAATTCTCAATTTAAATATATTGTAATAAGAAATCTGATGTGATATAACTTTACAATTCAATTATAACTCAACTATATTACTTGAGTACTCATATTATCACAAAAAATCTCATATCATATATATCACAATCAATAATAGCATATTTATATATCTGAATATTAACAAAGCTCGGGATAATAAGTATATGTGTTGCACTATATACTCACAAAATACTACAAAAAATATATTTTTCCATTGGAATGTCGAGATAGTGCACTCGAATTATCTATATAACTTAGTCGTCCTTTTTAATCACACACAAAGTATACATATACGTTAGGCATCCCAGCATATACACAAATGCATGGTCTAATCTCTAATAGGTATGTGAGTGAGATGTGAACATCATATCACACCCATCCATTTTATAACTCTATCACATTCAACCTTAACACTCGACCCTATCTCCTATAGGTATTCAGTCGATACCCATTTCATTATACACATCACAAGCATACCAAATATATAACAATTTATTATAAGCATGTAATAATAATCATTTCATCTCATATCATAAATAAACATATTCACATATTATAAAGTTTATATAATGCATACAACACTTCATTTCATTTCAAAATAAAGTTTCATTTAATTTTAAAACATATTTACATATTATAAAGTTCATATAATATATACAACAATAAACACTTCATTTCATTTGGAAATAAATTTTCTTTATCCTTTCTAGGATGTGATTATCCCAACCAAACCTCTTTAATAATTATCAATATAATTTTTATCACCATGGATAGTTCACTTTAAAATCAGTCAAATCATTTCTTAATTTTCTTTTTATTAAAAAGTGCTCTCCCTCTAGCATATACAATTATTATATAGTTTTATCACTCAATATTTATTTATACCAAAATATCTCTACCTAGTTTCCCTTTTCTTCTCCTCTTTTCAAATCATAACAATGGTATTTAATTTTTAATATGAAATATTGTAAATTATTGTGGTAGGATCAATTAGACTCACTAATGATAAAACCTACTTACCTTATATTTAACATTTGTTCACCATAACTTTCTTTTTAATTATCTCGAGAAGTGCAATGCTTACAAATTATGCAATTTTATTTCTCTACACAAATTATAGTATAATGTTATGATTACTTGTACACACATATATTTGCATTATTACAAACTTTCTAAATTTGCGGTTATTATCCTACAACTCGTTCCCACTTGTATCAGGTAGCAAATTCGATCATATTTCCATATATTCATAATTTCTAGATTATTCACCTATTTTTTTCCATTTACTATACCGTCCCAAAATTTTTACACTTTTAAAAATTAAACTTCAAATTTTCTAAAATTATCCTTTGACCACATAATTTTTTATAATTTACCAAAATGCTTTTACTTCTTCTAAATTATTCCCTTTATGAGTCTAACTTTCAAATTTTTTCTCCATTTAGTCCCCATTTTGTGCCTTAGTCTCATTTGGGTCTTTAAGTCTTACAAATTATATTTTACCCTAAACTTTATATTATTTACCATTTTTATCTTTTCATGCAAAACTTCCATTTTGCCGCTTTTATTTTAAAAAAATATATTATTTTTACTCATAACTTATCAAAACTAATCATTTTGCCCCTATTTAGGCAAAAAAAAATACCATTTTACCACTCATTTCCCAAAAATGACTATTTTACCCCTAAATTCACAAAAATCATTTTTGACACCTCCATTTGTTCCAAACTCACCCATTATCTCCTTTGAGTCCCCTTAGCAACTATTCCACAAGTTATTCCTTTTTTGCAAACTAATCCCTAAACTTTTTAAATCGTGCATTTTAGTCCCCAAACTTTGGAAACAACTCCAATAAACTTCAAATTTTGTAACTCCACCCCCAAATACTTTCATTTATCTCATAAGGGCTCATAGGAGGAGTTCGGGGTCTTACCCCGACCAAATTTGGCTGAATTGAGTCATTTTCCAAAAATGGTCGAAATTGAGCTAATTGAGCGTTGGTTGGAAATACTCACTAGAGAGGGCACCATCGGTGGGTGAAGGGTAGATGTTTTGAATTTAAGGCATAAGTGACTCATTCTGTGGTATTGGTTGGGCACATGGTCACCAGAGCTAAGTGAATTTTGGCCCTGAATGGTCACGGTCGGTAGTTCCAAAATAGACCTGGTAGAGGAAATTAGCTCGTATCGGATAAAAGTCTCATTTTCGAAGATCAGCTAAGGCTTGTGGAGGTAGATGAGAGGCAAAGGGTTCTTTTGACACTAGTGGTGGTGGGCGAGGTGACTAAATTTGGCCCTAAAAGAGTGACAACACCACATCATTTTTCTGTCCCAAGGTGGTGCCAACCAAAATGACCATCATGCAATATTTTCCTACCACTTGCAGATCGGGACCTGATATAGACTTCAAGAGGACTCCCTTAATGGAATTTTGACACACAAATCCCCTCATTTGGTGGTTAGATAGAATATTATTGTCGACCACTCGGGTGTCAGGAGCATTTACAGAAACGAGTTTTTCAACTTTAGGAGTGAAATTTGATATGATGAGGAGTATATAACTCAATTAATTTCACATGGATGCCGGTAAGGGAGTTTTCAACTTGATCTCAAACTTTATTTCGTGAAATTTAGTGAAAAATCAAGTCCATTATGGGTGTTTTCTGACCGATGGCATGCGTTAGAAAAAGCTACATGAGTGGGTGGATGGGGAGGAGTAGGGTCATGCAAAGGAACGTGAGTTGGATCCTTGACTCAACTTGGAGACCCATTTTTCCCTTTTGCCCTCTTAGGATCCTCTCGACAATTTAAATCATGCAATTTTCTTTTATGAATCCACACAAATCCAAATTAGCTTTTGACAAATCTCAATTCCTTATTTTGGAAATATTTTATGATCCTATCTTATCAAATTTCAATTCTTGGTTTGAATTCTCATTCTCGGTTCAACCTCGATTTTCAATCCAACTATGCTAGGTTCTACTTTCGGCAAATCCCAGTTTTACAAATTCTCCCATCATTTTATGAGTTTTGTCCTCAAAAGTTTTATTTGATAGGAAAAAGAAATTTCCCTCCTGGTTAACACAAGTCCTTCCACCTTCTTAGTTTCATCCCATCATTATGTCACTATGCACTCTTGCCATCTCCCATTTACTTTTCTATAACCCCTTCATTTTAGTCTAATGGCCCTATCACACACCTTAGGCTTAGGGAAACTTTTTCCCATTGCATCTCTTGGGAATATCATGTCATTCCCTTTATGTCTCATCTTAGAGTCATCCCTAGGATGTTCCTAACATTTGTCTTAGTCTACTAAGCTATCACTATAAGTTACTTGCATATTCTCTTACTCATATTTATAACATACAAGTCCTTATGGACATCCATGGATAGTATGTCACATCTCGACCCAGTTTAGTCGGATCCCCGTGAGCAACCTGCCACTCCCTTTGGTCCAAGAGGGTTTTACACCCTTCTAAACCACAATGAGTCAGACATCCTTTTACCCTATTTTTTCTAAAATAGCATTATACAAAACTCAACATATTATGGATTTACATACCTGTCTTAGGGTTCATGTCACGCCCTGACCCGATTTGGTCAAGGTTTCGTGATCAACCCGCCACCCTTTCGTGCATCATCCGGATATCCCTACCCTAATGATACAGGGAAGGTAAAGGCATGCCTACGTTTAAACCCTTACTATAAGTTGGGTTAGGGAATGTACCTTGAGGGCCTGAGCTTGTCCGAGAACTGTTCGTCCTTGTCCTGGACCTGAAAGGTGTGAGAGGAGGGGAATGAGTATATAGACACATATACTCAGTGAGGGAAACTACTATAACAGTTAATTTGTTACTTAACCCATTAGTTATTCATTTGTCATACATCAACCACCCTCCTATCATAGGAGGGATCACACATTCGCAGAACGATCCCCAATCATTCCACTTGTGGACTGGAGTGCATTTACAGTCCACCCTAATAGAGGTTAACTACCTCTACCCTGAGTTTGAGTGGACATTAGTAGTCCGACCCTCAAACCCTATCTGTTTCACAATGTTTACTTTGTGGGACGAGTCCTCCTTTCCCCTACTGCCTCGGTCTCAGTGCACAGGAAGCTCTCTGAGCTTCTCGACCTACTTGATGCCATACCACCCTTATGCACCCTAGTTCGTCCATCAGTCCTTGGGTTCCATCATTACCTCATGCTAGGTGTTCTGATGGCCTGAATCTCACCGTGCATGCACAATCAAGAGTCTTTTAAGTTATAGCCATTATCTTTGGCCCTCTAGCACAATAGTCCGTTGGCTTGGCTTCAGCCCATGCGTACTGGCCCAACAGGTTTGACAAGCTTGCTTCGACTAAGTAGCAGTTTGGCCCAACAAGTCCAACGACTCAAACTTGGCTTGGCGGGTATCACACATAATTTTCCGTTACTTGGATCTTTTAGCATTATTCATCACATGCAAATTCTGAACGAGTCCATACCCATGTCCATCGGCCTTGGGCCCACTTACATACTAAGCCTAAACCCCGGAATTAGCTCCCAAATATTTTAAGTAGAGTTACCCAATCAGAGGAGGCTAATTCCAAGAAAATCATTTTACCAAAGTAAACTGTCATTCCAACCGGAATGAATGTTATAGCAATTCCCACTCACCCGGTAATTTTGACGGGGTCGTCCTAGCGAGGTTTGGCTTCACGGAGTGCTTCTGGAGTCGGCCCTCAAGCAGTCTGCTCCTACACGACACGAACATTCATATCAAGGCGCGTCAACTGAGATGTCACATATTTTCTAGCGTTTGCGCATAGAGTCTCGTATTTTTCCTTAATTGTACCTATGTCCCTAAGGTTTGTACTTTTACCCTTAGACCCTTATTTGTCCCTGAGTTTCAATTAAGCCCCTAGGATTTCCAATTTTCCTTCTTGGGTCCTTAACTCTTCTAATTTCACCTATTGGCCCTTATTTTTTCTAAAATTTCCATTTAGTCCCTAATTTTCCAAAAATTGCAATTTGCTCATCCACTTTTCAAATTTTCCAATGTGCCCCCTATCTTGTCCAAATTGCCCAATTGGCCCTTAATTGGGAGTGAATTTCATGAAAACGCCCTCAATTTAATCAATTTACCATTTGGTCCTCCAATATTTTGAAAATTGCACAAAAGCCCCAAAATTCCCCATTTTGCCATCTTCTTCTACCCCAATTTGAGCATATGAACATCCAAATCTTACCTCGTCCAATTGATGTCATGTAAGCCCTTGATTTCTTTTTTTTTTTCTTGCTATAATTTTTTCTCCTCCAGCTCTCCTCGATTGTCCTACACTTCGAATTTCCGAATTTGGTTGAGTTTTAAGCCTCGTCGGAGTTTCATTGAAAATTTACAATCGAGAGAGAAAGCTTGCTTAACTTTCTGATGGGGTGGGGGCTTGGGGATGGGGCGGTGGCAGGAGCTTGAGGTAGGGGTAGCTAGTGCTCGTTGAGGGGAACTTACCAGGATGGAATCCTGCTGCAATTCGCCTATGCCCTACGAGAATTTGAAGAGAGAAGTTTTGAGTGATGTAGTTCTAAAACTCAGAAATTCTGATGATGAGAGGGGAAATTGAGCTTACCGGGGGTCTGGGAAGGGCTGTGGAGGGTCTTAGGTGGTCAGAGATGGCCAATGCTGAGGGCGGGAGGGCTGAGGGAGTCGGGGTTGGGTCGGTCAGGAGCTCATTGTTTTGAGCTCTGGAGTAGCTTCATTATGCTATCGTCTCTACACTTCTCCGATCATCCTCTAGTCACTTTAAGAGTGTCTCAAGCTAGAGCACTCTTCCTCGATTTCGGGGAGGAAGGGGGTGCTCTTTATATAGGGAGCTCGACAACTGTTCAAGCTACCGGTCAGCGTGAGACTCAGCCTCTGATCGGCGGTCGGCAACCTGACCGGAGAAATTTTCGAGTCATCGGAGACTCCAGGTTTTTTTGGCCTCTCTATCTTCTTTGTCAACAGACTGAGGTTGAAGACATTGATGTGGTGGGTGTGCCATGTGGCACGCTGTGATTAGCCAGTTTTGCTAACGTGGAGGTCCAACTCAATCGCCACATCAATCATTGACCGGTTTACCGGACACATGGCAACCTCTCATTAGCTGCTGACGGGGCACCATTAACTGTTGACCGGTCTGGTTCGTTGACCAGTTGGACCATTGACCGGTCCGATCCAATGGGGTTCACTGTCCTAAATTCAAAAATCGGCTAGTTCGGACTCAATTCAACTGGTTTTCTAAACTTTAAAAATTTCTAAATTCATTTTGTATTTAATAGTGGCCTCAATTTCTCAAATTAACATTTTTAAGCTACCTAGAAAAATAAATCATTGAATCAGTTCACTATGGTTCATCCCAGTTCATCTCGATTCGAGTCCAGTTCACCCTAAACTGGTCCGGTTTGCTCATCAATTCCACTTCTCAATTCTTCCTCACATTTTTTGTGAATTTTTTGTTACTTGGGATTTTCCAATTTCCCTTGTCAACCCTTCTTTAATATTTTCTATTGATTAAATTGGCTTAGTTTTCAAAAATAGTGTAGGTTTTCCTCCGAGTTTCCTTGGTCTGAGGGGACAGGTTTCACAAATCTTCCCTCCTTTTAGGAGTTTTGTCCTCAAAACTTTACTGTTCCTCTTTTCTCTAGGAAGGGATCCCTGTGCGGTCTCCTTAGGGTACAAGTCGATATCCCACTGTCTTGGGTCACTTCTCTTGCCTCAATTCCCTTACTCTTTGGGACTTAGTCAGTTTGACTCGCCTTTTCCCCTCGGTGTTCCCGAAGCCCCTTAGGTCTGATACTCCCTGCCGCTTAGGGTCAGACTTTTCTCTTTGGGGGTTTTGTTTGGAATCGAGGTTCCGACATGTTCCATCTCACTTGGGTTTATTTCCTCCCTTACTCATTGGGGCTTCTTAGTCTGTCATCCCTTCGGGCTCTTGCATTTGCCTCACTCAATTTTTGGTGTTATTCCTCTTTCATGGCATTAGGGATAACGCCGATGAAGCTTAAATTGATCTGATCAGGCCATTTCAGGATGAGGATAAGCTTGACCAAAATGGAAAGTTGTTGGGTAGAGGGTCCTCGAGCTCCCTATATATAGAGCTCCTCTCCATTCATCCTCCACACACCTCAAATCTCCATTCTCTCTCAACTACTATAGTTTCTGGCGAAGCTCAAACCAGAGCTCCAATATAGGCATTTTTCTCAGCCTTAGAAGGCAAGGTCAGGTTCTTTAGACTTTGGGGGAATTCAGCTACCTGACAGCAACTTCCTTTCGACTCGACATCCGCTGGAGAAGTGTCGATGGAATCAAATATTGAAGCAACTCCGAAGGATCGAAGCTGCCCTGTTTTGGCCAAGCTGAACTCGGCTAAATTCAGCTCTTCTCCGACCAAACCAAGCCTTCCCCACACCTCCACGGCCCTCACACAACTGCAACAGAGCTAAAAGGTAAGCCAATTCGACCCTACTCTGTCATTTCTAGTTGGAGTTAGAGAGAGAAAGTGCTAAACTTCACTAACAAAATTCTCCCTTGATTCGATGTCAATTGTATCAATTCTTAATCCTAGAAAAAACCTTAGGACGAAAGCTACCTTCCTAGATAGAGAGCTTGGACTGCTGCACCTCTGACAGTAAGCTTTCGAAACTTTCTCTCTCTATGAATGATTTTTCGGCGATGCTCCCTTTGAGCTTGTTCCGACCTCAATTCATGCAATTCAAAGCCTAACTAAATCGTATGGAAGTGTAGGAACTGAATTATACATCCAATTGAAACAATTAGCCCCGAATGAATGGCCAATTTGAACAAATCAAATTCAATCAGTTTGAAAAGGGGAAATTGGGGGAAATATTTTTGGGAAAATTGGGAATTTTGGTAAATTGAGGGACCTCTTTACAATTTCCCAAAATTGAAGGCCAATTGGCCATGAAAATGATGTTAGATGACCAATTGGTCAATTTTTGAAATATTTGGGGTTAAATTGCCATTTTTGAAAAATATGGGCAAAATAGTAATTTTTGAAATAGAGGAAATCATACACAGTTGGTATGATGAACTTACTTGAAGGAAAGAGAAACCCGCTTGTTGGTGTAAACGGATATAGCATCACACCCGGTTGGTGGGATGAAGTGAAAAAACATATTTTTGTCAGAAGTGTTCTCCCCTAACTGTGTGTCAATGCTTAAACTATTTGGGATACCTTTTTTACGGGAGCTAGAACAACTCAGATAGGCCATAGGCCTCATTTTTTGAACTTATAGGGCTTAATGTCCGGTTTTGGAAAATCATGTGCAGTTGGCCCATGACCGTTGACCGGTTTGGTCCGTTGACCAGTTGGACCATTGACTGGTCGAACCGTTGAGTTCAAAACAATCAGTCTATTGAAAAGTTTTATGCTTTTAATTTATTGGAATATGAGTTCATCTCTTCTTGAGCCCTTCCCCGTGCTTGGGAGGCGTTTTAGCAAGCATTCACACGTCATTTCTATCATAGAAAGGGATCACACATTGGTAGAATAGTCACCGACTATTCCACTTGTGGACCGGAGCGTCTTTATCGTCCACCCTGATAGAGGCGCACTACCATTACCCTAAGTTTGTGTGGACATCAATAGTCCGAACCTCAAAATCTAATTATGTCTGCTTGGGATGAGACCTCATTTCCCCTTTGCTTCAATCTCAGTACTTCATCATGTCCGCTTTGTGGGACGATACCTCATTTCCCCTACTGCCTCAGTCTTAGTGCGCAAGAAGCTATCAGAGCTTCTCGGCATACTGGACGTCAAACCATCCTTATGCGCCCTTGGTTCATCTAGCAGCCCTTAGGACCCATCGACTACCCCTCCTGGGTGTATATATGCTCACAGATTCCTCATGCATGCATAACAGCAGTTTTGATTCATCAACCATGATCTTTGGTGCCAACGGTCCAACAGCCCCAACAATCGACCTGGCCTATAGCTATTTGCCTTAACCGGCCCGTCGACTTGGTTTGGGTGTACTGCCACTAGCCCATCGAGCCTTGTCAGTCCTATCTTGGCCCTGTGGAAAATCACACAATAATTCTAGTTTTTATGAGAGTTTTCATGGTTCTTATGATTCGTGTTTGTCTACAGGTCCAACCCATGCACATTGGCCTTGAGCCCACTTCATGAGTTTTCCAAAACTAGGCCTTCGGCCCTATCCTTTTCAAATTCGAGGCTTCAAGCCTATCAGAGCGAGTCTAGCTCTCATCAAGAACGTCTCCCAAAATGTTTAAGTAGTTTCATGTAGTTAGGGGATACCATTCCTGGAAAAATTATTTTTCAAACTTTAAAACGGTTCTTATCACCCCCAACCATATATGATGTTGAAAATCCCACTCACTCGGCAATAGTGATGTGGCCTTCCCAGTGAGTTCTCGAGTTGTGGTGTGCTTCCTCGCACTGGTACTGGTATAATTAGCTTCTACATGGTTTGAGTACCATTATTGGGGGAATCGATATAAGGGGCCACATAGTTTTGGATATTTGCACATAGGTCCTCACACTATGCCTTAATTGTATTTAGGTCCCTCAGCGTTTATAACATTACATTTGGGTCCCCAAATTTCATTAAATCTCCATTAAGTCCTTAGAACTTCCAATTACCCTCCATGGGTCCCTAACTTTTCTAAAATTACCAACTGGTTCTCAATTTATCCAAAATTGCCGATTGGTCCTTAACTTCTCACAAATTACCAATTGGTCCTTGAACTTTTAAAAATTACCAATTGGCCCTCCATTTCATCCAATTGTCCAATTGGACCCCAATTGCAAGTTGATTTCATGAAATAGCCCCAATTTTCCTTAAATTTCAATTTAGATCCCAATTTTCTAAAATCCCCAAATTGCCCAATTTTCTCAAAATTACAATTTAGTCCCTGAATCTCAATTTCGTTCAATTGACCCCCTAAAACGTGGTTAATTGTCTTAATTTGTTATCTGAATCATCTTCCCTATGTCTCTCTCATCATTTTGAGCTTTGAATCGCTCGATTTGGCTCAGAAATGAGCTCAAACGGAGCTTCGCCAAAAAATTTAGTCTAGAGATAGAAAGTTTTGATATCTTACTAGTAGGGGGCCCGACGACTGGAGCTCTTGCTTTCTCTTAATTACTCTCCTCCTAGGTATCCTCCCTAGATCAAACCACACTTCAATTAGTGGCCTAAGCAGTGTGAATTCCTTAGTTTCAGTTTTTACAGAAAAGCACTATGAACAGTATTTTCCAACGAAGGGGCGGCGAAGGGGCTTACCGTATTAGCTCGGTGGAAGGTCGGGGCACCTCTAGGTAGAGTGTAGGGGGTCTAGCTTAGCTGCAATTCGTCGAGGGAAAGCTCGAAGTGAGCTGTAGAAGGTCGATTGTTTTCTGGCCAAGGAGCAGCAGCACTATTTGAGCTCCCTCACTCCTCATCGGTGGCTCTCAAGCTGAACAGAGGGTATGGTTGTATAGAGGACTTCCTCTCGATTCTAAGGACACCAAATGTGGCTTCGAAGGTGGAGAAAAGCCCTGATGTCAGAGCTCTAGTTTTTTGCTCACCAAAAAATAGAGCAGTTCATATTCTTCAGTCGATTGTGGGATGCTAAAAATGAATGGAGGGGTGTTCTTTATATAGGGAGCTCGAAACTGTTCAAGCTACTGGTCGGCATGAGACTCGGCCACCGACAATCTGACCAGAGAGTTTTTCAAGTCACTGAAGACTCCAGATTTTCCAACCTCTCTCTCTTCTTTGTTCTCTCTATCGGCGGCTGAATGTTGAAGACGGTGGCGTGGAGGACATACCACATGGTGTGCTATGATTGGTCAGTTTTTCTGACGTTAAGGTCCACCTAGGCCGCCACATCAGTCATTGACCCGTTGACCAAACATGTGGTAGCCTTCCACTGGTTGCCCGTGTCTGTGTGGCATGCTGATCGGTCATCCATTAACCAAACATGTGGCAGCCTTGCATTGGCAACCCATGCTTACGTGGCTGCTGACAGGGCATCGTTGTCTATTGATCGTAGGGATGTCAATAGCTTGGGTCGGGGTGGGTTTTAGCGGACCCGTGCTTGAGTGGACCCAAGCTTCGGGTCCATTTGATGGGTCCAAACCCGACCCGATTTTGGGTCTACTAGACCCAAGACCCACTTGGATTTGAGTCGGGTCTATCTTGTTTTTTTAATATATATTTTTTACTAAATATAAAAAAAATTAAAATTATTGTAATATATAAATTTTCTAATATTTTTTTGGTAATTTAATTTTTCAAATATTTATTATCTTTAATTTACCTAATAATTTACTAGTATAATTTTTCATTAACTTTAACTTGTAAATAATAAGAAACGATAATTAGTAAAACTGTGAATATGAGAAAATTAATTGACAAAATAATACAGTGTGATATTAATATAATTTTATATCAAATAATACATTGTGATATTAATTTAATGTAATATGAATTTTATAGTGTAATTTTTACAAGTATTTATAAATTTATTATCGTATAAGAAAGAAAAAAATAATATATTAGGTTTTAAAAAAGGAAAAAAATTAATATAGTATATCAAGAATATATTTATAAATTTATTAGAATATAAGAAAAAGAAAAAAATAATATAATATAAAGAGAATATATTTATAAATCTATTAGGTATAAGAAAGAAAAAAAATTAATTAAGGTTTAAGAAAAGAAAAAAATAATATAATATAACGAAATAATAGAAAAAAATATAGTAATTTTTAAATCACTTTTTTATTAAAAAATTTTAATATTTTTTCTTACATTTAATTAAACGATGTGGTTGTATTAAAAAAGGAAAAAATTTAAAATAACCGTGGGCCCACATTCGGGTCCACTTTTCTAGACACGAGGCCCGGGTCCAGCCCGTGGGACTCGAGCCCGCAGGAATCAAATCAGCAAGACCCGAGGCGCAGGTCTCGGGTCCAATCTATGGACCTGAACCCGAGCACAGACCCGAGGCTACTCAGGTTGGGTAGGGACCCAAAGCTCGAGTTGCGGGTCCCATTGACATGCCTAATTGACCGGTCTAGTTCATTGATCGATCTGGTTCGACCGATTTCGATGTCCGGAATATGAAAATCGGTCGGTTCTGACTGATTCAACTAGTTTTCAAAAATTTTAAATTTTCTAAATTTATCTAAATTTATTTTCTATCTAATGTTGGTTTCAATTTCTCAAATTAACATTTTTAAGCCACTTAGAAAAATAAATCATTAAATCGGTTCCCCATGGTTCATCCCAATTCAGGTCTAGTTCACCTCAAACCGATTTGATTCTCTCATCACTTCCACTTCCCGGTTCTTCCTTGTGATTTTTATGAATTTTTTGGTCACTTGGAATTTTCAAATTTCTCATTTTAACCCTTCTTTATCATTTTTTTGTTCCTTTTTTGGCTCATTTTTCTCAAAACTATCAGTTATTTCCCCGGTTTACTTGGTCGGAGGGAGGGGTTTGTCACGCCCCAACTTGGTTTGGTCGGATCCCCGTGAACAACCCGCCACTCTCACGGTTTATTAAAGGGTTTCCTCTTATTATAATCCGTAAAGAGTAAGGCGTCCTTTAAACCTGCACCATTTCCTGAAATAGGATAATCAAAACTGCATGAAATTTTAAACTTTACATACATGTCTTACAGGCATCTTAGTTGATGGTCTTTAATGGTAGGCTTTCTGGGATTTCCTAAAAGGGATATAAGGGAGGGGTGAGTATGACTACTCAGAGAATGGGTTTTCAAAGGTCTACTTTAAAAAAAATCTTTTTATTTAAAAATTTAGGTTTTTCCATTATTTCTTAGTTAACAGTGTATCATCACCCAACACACATCCTTCAACATGAAGGTTACACACATTCGCAAGTCAGTATCACTACTGAACCCGCTAGTGACTTCAGAGCGACTTTTCCTGCCACCCGGATAGAAGCACAACCACTTCTACCCTGGGAATGAGTGAATGTACGTGACATCCGACCCACAATCCCGAAATCACTTCTTCGTGTCCGTATGAGTACAGAGACCTCATCCTGTCCCCACCCCGGTCTCATGCGCTTGGTGCTACTCCAGATTTCGCACAGACACTTGGAACGACGAACTGCCCTTATAGCCACCAGGTCGTGCAGTGCCCTTAGGACGCATCACTACCCCTCATGGGCGTCTTGATGATCCCGTACTCACAGTGCATGCACAAACAATGTTTTCTTATATTGCCATGTAATATGTGGTGCCACTAGTCCAACGGCCCCGACTCTCAACTCAACCCGCAGTTATTTGTCTTGACTAGTCCGTCGACCTGTCATGTCGCACTACCACTAGTTGACTGAGCATGTCAGTCCTATCTTGGTACCATGGCCAAGCAATTCACTTATTAAGTTTTATGGCACATATATCATGTTCGTTTACGAGCTCCTGCTCATGCTAACTGGCCTTGGGCCCACTGTACGAGATTTTCAAAATCGGGCATTTAGCCCCAAGTTCCAAAACCAAGGCCCCTGGCCTATCAGAGCTATTCGAGCTCCCGTCAATAAGGTCTCCCAAATAGTTTAAGCATTGGCACACAGTCAAGGGAGAACACTTCCGACAAAATAGGTTTTCACTGTCCATTATACCAACCGGTATAAGGACATCTCCGTTCATAACCAATGAACGGGTTTTCAACCTCCTTCGAGAAAACTCATCATACCAACCGAGTATGATCTACTTACAACCGATAACTAGTTTTTTTCGCATAATTTTCATATCACTTTCTCTAAGTGATGATCATTAAGATACCACTAAACAGTGGGTTTTTATACCGAGGTACTTATCATCCCCTACCGGGTATGATATAAAATTTCCACTCACAACCGGTAAGTGGTTTTTATCTTTAAGTTGTGTTCATCATCCCAACCGGGTATGATGTTAGTAAACCCACTCACCCGTTAATGCCGTGAATTCCACTATACTGGTTCTTTGTATTCATGCGAGCTTGTCCTTACTAGCGCTCTCGGTATTTCACGTTTCTACACGATATGAACAACCTTGTTCATTATTACTCGACATAACAGTCTTCATTCATTTCCAATAAATGAGAAAACCCAAACTTTTAGTTATTTGCAATTAGGTTACTAAAGTTATTTCTCTTTAACTTCAAGTCCCTAATGTCAGTTTTTCCTCAAATTGAGTCCCGTAACTTTTAAAATTTATCCTGGCACCTCAATTTATTCAATTTCACCAAAAAGGGGTTTAATTTCCCAAATTTCCAATTTGGTCCCCCAATTTTCCAAAATTACCATTTTGCCCTTCTTTTACAAAAATGGTAAGTTCTGCCCCAAAAATTTCAAAATTCCTCAATTGGTCCTCCAACATTATTTTCATGCCTAATTGACCCTCAATTTCATAAAATTGTATTTTGGCCCTTTGAATTTCGAAAATCCCCAAATTTTCCCCCAATTTCAACTCTTCAACACTACCGAATTTGATTTCATCAAATTGACCGATCAAACACTTCTAATTATTGAAATTGGAGTTGAAATTGAGTTCCTGCATGTTCATACGATTCTAAGAAACTTTGAATCACAGATTTTAACGTCAGAACGAGCTCAAACGGAGCTTCGCTAGAAAATAGACTGTAGAGAGAGAAAGCTTCGATCACTCACCGGTGAAGGCACGGCGGTCCGAGCTTTTGATCTGGGCAGATAGGTCTCGTCCTAAGGTTCATCCTATAATCAAGAATTGCATCAATTGATGTGGAATTGAATTAGAATTTCGTCATTGAAATTCGGTTGACTCTCTCTCTAGCACCGATCGAAAATTGTAAAGGGAAGCCGAATTGGCTTACCTTTCGATCCTAATTCGGCCGTGGAAAGGCTAAGAAAGTGTTGGGAGGGCTTGGTTTGGCCTGGGGAGGGCTTGAAATGGCTGATTTCAGCTTAGTCGAAATAGGGCAGTTTCGGTCCGCTAGAGTTACTTGACTATTCCATCATGTTGGCGCTTCTCCAACGATTCTCGTATTGACTGGAGTTTGCTATCAGATAGTTGTCTTCTCCCTGGTTCTAAAGAGTCCGACATTTGTTTAAGTCGAAGATCTGGTTCGAGCTTTACCGGGAAATGGAGCAGTAGAAAGAGAGAGAAGTGTTCAGGTGTGAGAAAAATGAAATGGGGATGACCTATTTATATAGGAGTAAAACCTGTGTATTAAATGAGTGAGATTTATTACTAATATTAATATTGCCATAAATTATTAGTATTAATTCCAATAATTTAATTTTGATATTAAATTATTTGTATTAATTCCAATAATTTAATTTAGGTATTAAATTATTGGTATTAATTACAATAATTAAATATATATTAATTTATGGTTATTTATGATAAGGCGTACATAAAAATTTTTGACCGAAATTTCAGGTTACAAAAAAAAATTCATACTTCCCAGTAGGTCACCCATCCTCACACTACTCTCGGTTACACATGCTTAACTTTGAAGTTCTTATAAAATCTAGTTCACCCTAACCAATTTGGTTTTTATTTTCTAAAGTTTCTTAAATTTCTTTTCCAAGGTTTAATGAACCCTTTAGATCACCCGGAAGTTGTAAATTTCCATATTGCGTGTTCTCAAATGTAAATCGGCTCGGTTTTCTTACTCGGTTTGACCGGTTCTTTTCCCAGTTTTTCTTAACTCAAAAATGTGGGGTTTACAACATCAGTGGCCGATTAGGAGGTCGGAGAACTATTGACCAATTAGAAGTCAACACGTGGCAAAGCCATGACAAATGGCCATAACCAATGAGAGACTAACATGTGGCAATAGCATAGTGCGTTAGGTGGGAAAACTAACGAATTTAACCCAGCCAATTAAAGAACACCACATGTCATAGTCTACTAACGGTCAGATCTAGTCAAGAGCCATGTCGGACAAAGTGACCAATGGGAGGTCACCACGTGTCCAGCTAGCGAGTTAATAGATGACTCAGACGCTGAGTAAGACGTCGCATGAGCAAAGCTACCCAATCACGGTGAGCTACATGGCAATTCACATGTGCGAAACTCGTACCCGCGTACACAGTCTCATCTTCAACCTCTGAACAAGCAGGAGAGAGAGAC
Source organism: Trapa incisa (assembly GCA_030064435.1). Taxonomy (NCBI): domain Eukaryota; kingdom Viridiplantae; phylum Streptophyta; class Magnoliopsida; order Myrtales; family Lythraceae; genus Trapa; species Trapa incisa. The sequence continues at coordinate 7,828,885 of CM057765.1, forward strand.
CAAATGATCGCCATTACTCCAATAGCTAATGAATCTCTCCAACAATGCCTTAAATTAGAGAGTTAATCATAGACCGATGGAGAAATGGATAGAACAGTTAGTTCCCGAGCTCCATATATAAAGAGATTATCACGCCCCGACCTGGTTTGGTCGGAACTCCGTGCATAACCTACCACCTTTCCTTATGCTATCCAGATATTTCTACCCCGTGAGGATAAGGAAAGTAAAGGCATTGCATTCAGCCAGTTTTTCCAAAGCAAAAGCATCATATTGATTTAAGGGTAAGCTCGTACTTGATAGGTGACATTATCTTACTTTGTTACCACTCCCTGAAAAAATTTTTAGGGAGTGGGTGAGTCTCTTAACTCAATGAGTGGTTATCTTATCAATGTATTCTAACTTTACATTTGAATTTAAGCCATTCATTTGATTTTTCGTACACAATTCAACTGCCCTTTCTTACAAAGGGTTCACACTTTCGCAGAGCAGTCTCCGCTCCACTTGTGGATTAGGGCACCTTTACCATCCAACCTGATAGAAGCATGTGACTTATACCCTGAATCTGAGTGGACATCAGTTGTTCGACTCTTAAACCCATATCATACTCTGTGTGCACTATATGGGACGAGATCTCTTCCCCTCCGACCTCGGTCTTAGTGCGCATGAATTTGTGCGGCTTGATTATGGAGGGTTAGACGGACAAGTAAGGCTATCTAGAGTTGAAAAGGTCATGCATGATCAAGGGAGTCACTTAGTATTCAGTGACACTACTAATGGATGAAAAATGCCATCTAGGGTCAAGGAGACCACGATAAGATTAAGGTAACCACCTATAGTAAAATGAAGTCACCTAAGGACGAGTGAAGCCATTTAGGACATGATAAGGCTTGAAAGGCTCAAAGAGGCTACCTTGGATCAAGGGAGACCACAATAAGACAAAGGGAAGGTTATCTAGGTGGAGAAATGACATATTAAGATTGAGGGAGGCTATAGTAAGGTTAATGGAGTCCTCAAGGATTGAAAACTCAAGTTAAGGTTGAGAAGGTTAACTTGAGAAGGTGAGACCCGAAACTCAACTTAATAGTAGATGAATGTGGTGTGAAAGCATTGATATAACCCTACACAAAATACCATTAAAATTAATTGTAATGAATCATTTAATAAGTACACTAAAATAGTTCGAATAACCACTATAACTCAAGTAATTGTGGTAATTGAACTCAAACGGAAGTTTTTCTCCTTTTTTGTACTATGTATATTTAAAATATATTTATTTTAGGTTAAAGTAAGGCTATCTAAAGTTGAGAAGGCCACATAGGACCGAGGGAGTCACTTAGGATTCAATGATGCTACTCATGGATGAGAAATGTCGTCTAGGGTCTAGGAGACCACGATAAGATTGAGATGACCACCTATAGCAAAATGAAGTCACCTAAGGATGAGTGGGACTACTTAGGGTTGAAGGAGGGCATGATAAGGCTTGGAAGGTGGAAAGAGGCCACCTTAGATTGAGGGAGACCACAATAAGACAAGGGAAGGCTATCTAGAGGGAGAAATGACATATTAAGGTTGAGGGAGGCAATGATAAGGTTAATGGAGTCCTCTAGGATTGAAAACTATGTTAACTTGAGTAGGTAAGACTTGAATCTCGACTTAGTAGTAGAGAGTACTAACAGAACATATTTGACCACAAAAACTCCAGCAACCCAAGGATGCCACATATGTATGCTGTGTAAAAGCATCGGTGTAGCCCCACAAGATACCATTAAAATTACTTGTAATGAATAATTTAATAAGCGCCATGAAATAGTTCGAATAAGCACTATAACCCAAGGATAGTTCATACTCGGGTAGAAGTGGTAATATTATAATATAAATTTTACATTTTAAATAAATAATAAAAAATCAATAATAATTTAATTAGTATATTATAAATCCTAATATTTATTAAGTTAGAAGTTCAAACACCTTTAAAATAAAATATATTTTAGATAAAATATTTAAATAGTACGAGCCCAAAAGAATTTGGTGATTGGGTGCGGGTCCAATAGTTGGACCTCTACCCAGCATCCAGACCCGACCCGTTGTAGGGAACTCACCGGAGGAGAGGAATTTGTACCGAATCTAGCCAGAATGTCCATGTTGGTCTCAACTCTCTCATTAATATAAATGTTTATTTGTCGAGCAAAAAAAGTTAGAATATTCACTCACGTCATCATTTTTTTTGCACTATGCACGTCAACATATCTAATAGTGTAAAGAAATATATGAAGGGTCTTCTATTTTATTCGGGAAATTGCTCGAATTAACACTTTGATACACAATAGAAAATTCTAGTATTGAACCCTTGAGTTTAGAGCATTCTATTCTCAGTAGAACAACTTCACTATTTTCCTCTCATGAAAATCTGAGACGATAAAGCCATATGCACTTGCAACACATAAGTACAGTCTCAGCCCGCAGTTTTCACTTACCGAACGAGAAATTCGATCCATTTATATGGACGGAATGATGGGATGATCCTTCTCGGGCGTCCAGTCGCCGGTCCTGTGCATCTACCTCCATGATCCCTTCCACGGTGGTGGTTCGGTTCAGGTGTGAGTCGTCATCGTCTCCACCGTGGTGGCTTCGGGGAGAAGGGGTGTGAGAGCCCGCCGGCACGGCCCAGTTCTCGGGCTCGTAGTGGGTGCCCCTGGGTGGTGGGTCGTGGAGGCTGTCGCTGCTATGGTGGTAGTAGTTGTGGAGGAGGTGGACGGGGGAGGAGCCGTGCTCTGGGGTCGTGGGGCGGCTGTAGAAGGGCGTGACGGAGGTGGAGTGCTTGCTGTCCTTGGCATGCTTCTTGGCCCCGTGGTGCCACCGCTTCAGTGCCGTCGCCACTTGTTCGTCGAAGATGGTCGACTTCATGGACGAGCCCATCTGCCCACCACGAATCGATCAACCCGGTCAAGAAAACGTAATATTTTAGTAAATTTATATTTTAATCCTTCAATTTTGACAAAATCAATATTTTAGTCCTATCATTAAAAAATTCATTAAATGAAAATCCATTAATCTTCTTCCTCCAGCAATGTCATTAGAAAATCATCTGTGTGGTGTGAAGAGCTAACCTGTGTCACCAAGGCGTATAGAGGCAGTGTCACATAACTGCAAAAGACCTGAATGACGACCCTGCACAGAATTTCCAGGCATACATGCGTACATTACTCAGAACAACATCGATGAACCAATTGGTGATCTGCTGAAGAAGAACACTCACCCCATGGACAGTCTGATGATGATGTCCGCGTTCTTGCTGTGGAAGCAGTTATTCATTTTCTTGAATGCATACTGTAAGGGAAATGCACTTAAGTAGCCCAAAAGTATAAAAATTTAAGGATGTGATGGAGGAGTCTGTGAATGAAGCTTACCGTACTCCAAGCGAAGAAGGCGAGCTGGAAGGCATTCTGCAAGGAGGGAGACCGTGTCAGATGTAAAGCTAAGTTTGCATGTTATTTGAGATTTTGGCTTAAACTTATGGAATATGCAATGTAATCAGGTATTTATTACCTGGAAGAGGACGAAGTGGATGAGAAAGAGGAGAAAGCGCGGCTTGCCGAACCAGAAGAGATCATCGCCGGGCTTGACCACTGGGGTGCCCTTGACCACGTCTCCCCTCTCTTGGATCCCGACCGCCATCTTTGTGATGATCACTTGGAGCTTGGTTCCCACCAGCAGAATGATCTGTCCAAGCAAGCAAGCATTCACATTTACTTGGGGTGCATGATGGAACTTAGAAGTGGTGAGAAACTTTAAGAACTCTGGTGCGATTATCCCAATGGTGTCAATTTTTTGCATTAGTGCTTACAATGAGGGGGATGAAGGGCAGCCACAGATAAGAGTTCCATCCTGCAACATTGAGAAAGATCAACAAAGCCATGGTCCCCACTCGATCTGCTTGGCTCCTAGATTTCAAATATTACCAAGGCATAGTGATGGATCCAAGCTGAAGTAAATTACCATGTGTGTTGGCGAGCAGGAAGAGCACCACGGCGAACCATATAACAGGGCTGCAAGTTCGATAGTGTCATCATAAGACCAGCCACAGATTCATAAAATATGTACAAGGCAAACAAGAAGATTATATATATATATATATATATGACAATAAGTCTTAAATTTTAGAAGTGGATTTGAAAGTCATGCAGTCATTTTGGCTGGTCGAACTAACCTTATACCAACGACCACCTTAAAGTCCTCCTCAAGCGTCCGGTGGATGTACCGCTGGAAATCCAACGAGAACTCTTTCTCGGGTGTGAGATGTGCCTGAAAAGAAGTCAGAAGGATCCATGGATGGGGCGATTCGGATTATCATATTCAAGTAAAGATTTAGTCATTCACTTACAACTACGAATCCATGTCTGAGTGCAAAGTAGTCCACTTTGGTCACAGACCCAATGAACTGTCTGAAGAAGCACACCTGCAGGGACAACCAATGGAACAACATAGTAAACACAGAAAATTCCAGCTTGAATTTCTTTTTCTTCCACTTCTAAAATTCAAACACAAAGTCTTGTTGAAAAGAGTACATCCAACTTACAATCCATAGGGTAATGGATGAATTGGCCCAACTGCGCAAATGCCTTCTTCCAAATGAGGTCTCCCTTGCAAATCTAAACCTCTCAGGATCTACAAGGGACCAAATGAGCTGTTTTACACTACGGTGTATGAAATTAAGAGATGCCTTATTAATATGAATATGTATATGCATTTTTTTCACTTTATTTTGATAGAGAGGGACCATAATTGGTCAATAGAAGCAGCTTTTTAAAAAAATTTAATTCTTTATTATCTTAAAATTTTAATTTTTAATTCTTTATTGCTTTAAAATTTTAATTTTTAATTCTTTATTGCTTTAAAAATTCAATTTTAAATTCTCTATTGCCTTAAAAATTCAATTTTTTTAAAATTTTTTGTTGCCTTAAAATTTAAGAGATGTTTTTATTACCACTTTCTCCTAAAGGAGATGCAGCTTTTTTTTTTGTCAATGGAGCATGCTTCCTAAAAGTTAACTTGGACAGCTACTGCCATCCAATTGTTTATTGCAATACCAATGCAATTTTGGTAGCTAAAATTAGAAATTAAATATAAGTTAATAGAATATATTATGAATTTTGAATAATTTCATAATACATACCCATTTAAGAGAATTATAGTATATTGACAAAATTATTTATATTTGTAAGATTTAAATGTGTTTTATTTTAAAAATTAGGCATATTACTCAATTTAAATTGTTTATAAGGAAAGAAAATATCTTCTTTTGACCTATGATGCCCAAAGTGGCAATATATTTCCAATAAAAAAGTTGTCAATAAATTAAAAAAAGAAAAAAAATGGAAAATGGTCACTTGGGTACCATTCGTATACTTGTATTCAAGTGTCTTTGTCTCATCATCCCATGCCTTCCACCTCCTCATCTGCAAAATTATGAGCCAATCAAAATAACCTAAAAACCCTCTTCAATCTTATCCCAAACTTCAAATTTTAAAACATATATATATATATTCAATCATAAATATAGGGTTCTTCTGCATACTAAGTATGGGTATAGGTGACCCAATATACAAGGATTTTGAAGTAGTTATGTTTACCTTAAATTTGCCAAAGGCCAATGTAATGATGCAGTAAAGGACATGGAAGATTGCCAACACGAAGATGAAGACGTGAAGCTGGTGGATGCTGTATGCTGTCATGAAGGCGACCTTTCCCTGCAACCACAAAAACAACCCAAGTTAGTTTTGCAGTAGCTTAGCACATAAGGTGTATCTACTGAGAACAGTTGACCTTTTTCGTGCACTTGTCCATCCCTTTGGTGGCCAGGCTCCGGCGGGGCATCTCCTCCTCAGGCCCGGAGTCGAAGAACTCGAGCAGCCTTCTCTTGCCGTAAGTTTTTTCGTCGATAGGGCGGCCGCATGGGGTCCAGGTCTCAGCCACGCTTGTCTTGATGCATATGTTGGATATAGGGTCCTGAAGCACCGTCAGCAGCAAGGATATGAATCCCAGAAGCATAAGCTCTGCAACATCAATTCGATTTGTATTGTTTTATGAGACAGGGATAAGAAATCAGGAGGAGGGCCAGGGGATGGAGGGCAAGTACCTGCTTTAACCTTTTCAAGGGCCTCAACCAGTGTTGGCTTCTTTTTTCCTTTTAGCCACTGCATACAGAAGCCATACTTCAATTGAAACTCGAAGGAATCGATCATGTCAGTGACAGTGTCAAAGAAGTAGGAAGGAAAGGAGTTGCCATCACCAGAAAGAGGGTTTGATGCAGTTTCATGACACTTTCATCCCCTCGATGAACAAAGTAAACATTGTATTCCTGTCATGGGTTTCATCTTCCCTTTGTCCCCTAATCTATTCTCCCTTATTCATAGCCCCTTTTAAGCCCATTAAAAAAATCAAATAACTTTCCATATAATCGGAAAAGTATGGATGTTTCCTGGAAACTGTAACCTACCCCAGCAGCAGCAAAGATCTTCATGGCACAAAATTACATGCCCAAGTAGAGCTAATGAGTTTACACAGTGGGAATATATATATATATATATAAATAAATATATATAGATGCACCTTTTCAATGAGGTGGATGATGTGTTCGGCCGCGAGGGAGATGATGAGCAGCACGAAGCAGACGGTGGCCACCGCCCATGTCGCCGTATCCTCCATGGTCCGCTCATACCGGGGCGGGGAAGTTTCCGACATCTTCTACTTCTTATTCTTTGCCTTTCACCTCCTTAGCCAATTTCTTCAAACCCAACTGCAAGAGATAGAGAGACAAGAAGAAAGAGCTGTGTAATTTGCAGTTGTGAACGCATGTGAAGGTCTTCTATACGAAACAGCAGCGAAGACTCACCTGCTTATGAACCCACTTGTAAATATAATATACGTATGTGCGTGTCTATGGAGGATCGACAGCAGGCAGCATTCCCTAATGAAGATGAATGCAATATGAGATTATATAGGCTCCCGTGTGACTAAGCAGTTGAGGCTGAGAAATGAGCTAAGGAGAAAATATCAAAGGCGTTGACTTTTCAAAAGCTAAAGGAAAGAGATTCCAAAGGACTAATGGTCCCCCTAGGACATAATCCCAAAAACCCTTGATAAGATATTATGGATTTGGATGAAAAAAATCCTAAAAAAATCATACTTAATTAATTAAATTTTAATATAAATTTTTAATTGAGCAGAAAATTCATTGGTTAAAAACAGATCTTATCCTATATGGATGCGGATATTTGAAAATAAAATATTAATGTGATAATAATATAAATATTATATTATAAAATTCGATTGTTTTAAAATTTTGTTTATATTATAATATTTTCATTTTGAATAGATAAAACAATAAAAAATACTATATATAGTAATTTCAAATATTTAAAGTAATTTATAAATAATGTACAATTTGATGTTGGACAATGGTTATAAATATGGAGGAAGTGGAATATTTTCTTCCCCTAGTGGAAGGGAATATGATTAATACGTGAGAAGACACGTTAGATCAGCCCCTATGAATGGGAGATATCTCATCCGTCAATCTCAACCTGACTTTCAATTTATTTCATATAGAATTACTTTTTTGTCATTATAAAAGTATATTTTTAATTTAAGCTAGAAAAAATGGAAAATAAGATGGTTCTCCATTATAAATTAAATAAAATTAAATTTTTGGTAATCGAAAAAATATTGTATGCATAATTTTTGTAGAAGTAATATTTTAAAATTGAATATGTGAATAGAGTGCATTTTATTTAATAAAAATTTATTTTTAAAGAGATTTGAAAAGTTTATATTTAATAGTAAAATCTTTATAAAATCAACTTTATTTCCTTTAAAAGTGGAATAGATATTTTTAGAATGGTATTTATTTAGAATATTATAATAAATTATATAAAATAGAGAATTATTATTTATTTATAATATTAGAAAATTTATATTACTTTTAATTTATAAATTTTAAGTAAAAATAAGTTTAACCTATTATTTGTACACAATACATTTTTTAAATAGTATTACAATAATTTGAATTGTACACATGAGATATTAAAAATAACTCATACTTTTTCTAAAAAATAAATAACTTATAAGTAGTTTACATTATAATTTTAAAATTTTACTTATTAAATTAATACATATTGTTTGTGAGGTATATCGGACCATACGATTAATTATTTAGCAAAAAATAATAACATATAAGTAGTGTAAATTTGTTAAATGTAATTATAAAATTTTACTATTAAGTAAATATATATTTTATATTATTTATAAGTGTGGGTTGAGAATATAATTATAAATTTAATAAAATATAAAAGTTTTTTATATTTATAATATAAAATATTTAATGAAACTGATTTGGCAAGTAGAAGAGAAGCAAGATAGCAAGATTTAGTGCTTGCATTGACTTTTGTTAGGCAGGACCAAGCAAGATTTAGTGCTTACATTGACTTAGTTGTTCCAAGTTTTTGGCCTCTTAGCTGAGCTGCCTCAAGGTCCCTTGCTAGTAATGGCGTGCCTTTTCTTCTTGCTGTTGCTTTCTCATGCCAAAAGGCCTTTTGGCACGGTGAGTAAGTCCATGGAGATTTTGTGTACATTATTTATTCTTTTAAGCACATAGCAGCCCATCATGGAATTCATTAGGACAAAATCATGGCATCACGACAAAAATTACAAAGATCAATGGAGGCACTCCACGTCTCTTTTTTCTTGAATAAAAACCTATGTTCTATATCTCTTATGGACTAAGCAGAGCTTATGTTGAAGATGGGATGTATCTCCAAGCTCCAATTGTACTAATACCATATGAATAAATGAGAGAATCATAGTATAAATTAACAAACAAATCATCTCCAAAAGCTAGTTGCCAAAACCTACTTGATATAATAAAGCTAGTTGCAAAAATAATGACTTTTTTAGTCAACTCCAAATATCTTGCAATGCAAAGGTTGTCTGTCATGTCCGCCAATCAAATTGGCTTCATCTTGCATTCTCCTAAATTCACAATCTACCATAAAGTTGCAGAACTATGCTTTCAGGTTTATGCTAAAGGAATCTACATACAAGTAATGAACCACACATATGCAAGATAAGGGCACTGCAGTCAGTGGTAGATGCAGGGAATGGTGCATGCCCATGGGATAAAGAATGATGGCCAAAGCATTTGGGAACTACAATTTTCTTCTTCTTCTTCTTCTTCTTCTTCTTCTTCTTCTAAGATTGCCTTCTCTATAAAGACTAGAAGGCAGTGGTGTTTATACAGGCAAGAATGAGTAGGGCACTCGAGCTGAGTGCACCTCTTATTCAGCTATTATAAAAACCTGTACTTGAAAAAATCTCGTAAAATTATGTGTTACTTGAGATAACAGTTCTTCAGCTCGGCATTGGTTTATTTGCCAGGAATGATCTGAAAAGAATGAATGCTTGCCGAGGTCGATGGAGAGGAACTTCATGCCCAGCCCCGGTCACTGACACAAATGTCAGTCCCTTGTATATCTGGCTCCACCCACCAACCTTTACCAACAGCAAAACAACAGGAAATGAGCATTCTAACAAGAGAATTGTGGTCAGTTTATAGAAGTTTGATGGTATCCTTGCTCAGTTTTTGGAGAACTTGGGAGAATAGCAAAAACCAATGCAAATACTATATAGTCATCTTTTCAAGAGGGGAAATAGTGAAAGATCAATGAGGCAACATCAGTTTCATGGAAGAACTGAGGAGATCATATCGAATAAGAAGTTCAAATACCAAGAGGAAGTAAAAGGAATGCGTATAATTTCAAGTTTTTTGTCTTGTGAAGGAACAACACTGACCTTTCCTTTGTCGTACCAAGGATACCAGTTGGTTACAGTTGCAAGCTTCAGTGCATCGATGGAATATCGACTTGCAGTAAGAGGAACTATGGAATCAGTGTCTCCACTGTATGGAAAAATATCAATAGGATAAATGGAGATAGGTCATAAGTAAAAAAAGAAAATGGCAGCAGCCAAGGGAACTCTTTTCTGAGTGCAGGGAAAACTTGCCTGAAGACCCATATTTTGATTCCTGCGGCTATGAGCTCTTGGTAGATGGGAAGCATCGAAAGAGGAGAATCTGCCCAATAATTTCCTACTATATCACTGCATTGAATTTCAAAACAAGAGATCTCACTCTTTCCTGACAGAACATTAAGAGGGGAAAAGAAAAATAAAGGGGAAAAAGTGGAAACTGAAATATGCCTGCATGTTTTCCAAGGGTATGGGATCCCAGTGACATTGGCGTGAAGTGCCTTCTGAACTTCCGGCAGGTTAAAGTAAATCTGGGAGTGCCTCTCAGTGCAAGGATCATAGGCCCTAGACATCCATGGCTAAGTGCAGAAAGAAATACATGAACTTCAGGAAAATCAAACAGCTCAAGTTATTATTGTTAGTCTCATTAACTTTTTTACAGATATTGCGGGATTCACTGCATAAGGAAGTAACATAAAGTAATGAATTCACTTAGTTTTCCATTGTGTTTGATCATTCCTATGCTGATTATCACAAAAGAAGCAACAGAATTCCAAATAGGAAGGATGGGCCGACATAACACAAAGCTGAAATTATTGTTAAGATGAGGAAAAAATATGCAAAAATCTGTGCTGGGTGAGAAATTCATGATTCAGGGGTATAAAGTACAAGAGAGAATGGTTTTTGAGCCATAATTTGTGTTCATTTAAAAGAGAAATAATGACAAAAATGTTAATGATTTTTTTCTGACTCTGGAACCGAGGATCGTCAGTCTCCTAGAACAAAATCTTAGTGTTTTAGTTAGCAAGACATAAAGAAGTTCATCTACTGCTACAAGAAGACAATTATAGATTCATGTAAGAAACTTACATAATGTCCCCTAAGGTTCTGCTTCAGTGCATTGGTGTTATTGCAGGGCTGAGTGAAGATGCTGTAGGGATCAATATTCCCCTGCTCGGCCTCAGCGATATAAAGGGCCTTTATGCAGTCTAATGAAGGATGCAGGGAGGACCCTGAACCACAGGCAGCCCGAAGAGCCCTGTAAGTCGAGTCAGAGATCAACCCATGGGTCCACCAGTACTCAAAAGTCCCAATATAGTCGTGGTAATCATCAGTAACAGCATTCCCCACCTAAAAGAAAGATGGAAGTGAAAAAGGAAAGAAACTTGTTTAGGCATGTCTATTCTTGCATTATGGCCTTTTTTTATACTTTGGGAGCTGAGTAAAGAAAAACAAACCCTTTCTGATGCTATTAATACTGACCATAAAGCCTTTGAAATTGATAGCTGGACTCGGAATTCCTTTGTTTCTCTCATAGACAATCTGAGACAGCTGAGGGACATAATGGCCTGTGACATATAAGATAGATGCAGAAACTCACAAGCAGATTTCATTTTCATGGGCTGTGAAAGTTCTTTCAGAAGGTCTCCGAACCTGCATAACTCTCTCCCACAATGTAGAAATCTCTGTGCTCGTACTGAGGAAACCTCTCAAACCAGTTCAACAGGAAAGTGTATGCATCTTCAGCTACAAGGATTTGGAGATCATTAGGCTATCCCCGTGCAGGATTAAAACAATTGGTAAAGAACTAAATATTGTATCTTGAGCTAACCTGTCCTCTTATCGCCTGCAGTGTACAGGTCCGTGGTTGTGTTCGTGTATGAGAAACCAACACCTGCCGGAGATTCGAGGAATAGGATGTTTGCCACTGCTCCATCAGATAACAGCTCATGCTCATTAGTCCAAGATCAAGAAGTGTACAAAATTAATTAGAAATGGCATACATTGGCATAGACCCAACCTAAAATCTCAAGCACTGATCTTACTACATGTTGGAATAAGTCATTATTTCTATCAAAATTGTATCATATGATAACAACACAGGGAAAAAAGCTTCATTTATCGTATCTAGTCTAATGTCACCATTTTTGTCAAAACTGCATAGCATGCTAAAATCCATGGTGCATCTCAAATACTATCATTTGGCACCAAATTTCCAGCACAAAAAAAATAAGCTTCCTGGCAATAACACAGAATTGTAGAGCGAGCTCCCAGCAAACTAATACATAACTTGGGCATATCCAACAATTCTGTGTTATTACTACAAAGTTCATTTTATGCATTGGTCTCACGTCATTCAGTGTTTGAGATTTGTCTACTTATGAGGAAAATGTTGGTCTATAACAAAATGGTGTACTTCAATGGCTATTACTGGTTATTTATCCTAAATAATGAACTAAGAAAACAGCAAGCAATAGAGAATCTACTTACAATTGTTCCAAGCATAAGGATTCAAGTAGAGTGCCCTCCCATCAGGCCTAATTCGAAACGGGCCGATCTCTTCCGCGGCTCCATAGGCAACTGAGGAGCATCCAGGACCCCCATTGAGCCACAGAACAAGGGGCCTCGAGGCCGGCATACGGCTCTCTGGCGACTCCACCAGCCAGTAGAACAGTGCCCTTCCGGCCTGCTGATTCACCGTCACATAACCCGAGTAGTGAGCAAAATCTACACTAGGCTGTCCCGGCAACTCAGTGATCCTATCCCTCTCCTGATCTTCCAAAGGGGAAGAAGAACACAAGCAGGAGAAATTCAATAGTACGAACAGGAAGCAGCATAGAGCAGCAGACAGGGAATGACCCATGAATCTATCCAATCAAGAGATTGCTAAAACGAACAATGTGCATCTGGGGTTATCAGAAGAGATGATTTTCTGGGCGAAAATGTGGATAAAGTTCGAGACTTTGCCGGAGGAGGCATGAAGGATAGTCAGCTTGCAGCCAATGAGACCCAGAAGAAGACCAGATTCCAACATCTCTCCATCTGTTAGAGGAATTTATAGAGATCTCAGAATTTAGGAAGACAAGAGTGGTGTATGAGAGGACTTGCAAGAGTGGGAATTGGTAAATTTTCAAGTCTTCTTTTTTCCTGGCGCAACAGACAAAGATCAAAGAGATGGAGGGCAGCAAGCACATGGCAGGTCTCATTTGGGCTTAATTTTAATTGCTCTATTTCACTAACATAAATTGGTTGATACCCAAAATAATATATAGATGTTATACCAAAAGCATTGTCCTTTTCTTATTCTAACCCACGTAAATTCCAAACAATTTGTGATAAAAGCAGCATCACCCTTCCTTCAAATAATGTTATGCATGTGTATGATTAAGATCATATAAAAAAAATATTAAAATCTAAGATAATACTTTACACTATCAACTCCTAGGTAGGTGCTGATGAGTCCCAACAAGAGTATTGATCTATTGTTAATTCATGAAAAAAGACTTATTTTGGTAATGAATCATTACCTTTCGTTTATATGGAAATAATTATGTTTAAGTAAGCAAATATGTCATGGTTGTAGGAGTCTATCCATCGCATATAGGCTTTAAGAACATCGTAGCATAAAACCGTCGAGATGATATCAGGGCCTAAAAGATCGAAAGGAGGAACCTATAGACAAGTAAATCCCTTATGAATTATAACCCTTTAGGGGCTTCATCTTTCAACGGGAAGTACACTACTAATGTAAGTAATCTAAATTTCACATTTCATTTATCATTTATGTAGTAATCTAAATTTTAATAAAGAATTCAAAAAAAAATCTAAAGAAAAAAAAGAATAAATCAATAAAATGTTGCCGGGTCTTTACTGCTAACTTGAGTAAGGAGTAAGTAAATGTGGATCTTTTGAGGTTTTCAATAATTTGAAAGTGAAAACCTCTTTTTTATTTGGTGTAATTACTTGAGTCGGATGAAAGGAAACTTTCGATTTTGAAGGAGGAGATCCTATAGGATCAGGATTCTATTCCAATTTCTCTTTTGCCAGACCCATAGCTAAAAAACCTACTTTTTTACGATTACGAGTATTATTTGAATATGAAATTTAATCCTGGAAATACAGCATTCCACTTTTTTTTTTACTACTCAAGGCTTCGATACATTTCGAAATCGAGAAATTGCTATTGGAGCGGGGGCTATCCGAGAACAATTAGCCGATCTAGATTTGCGAATTCTTCTAGGTTATTCATTGGTAGAATGGAAGGAATTAGGGGAAGAAAGACCCACGGATAATGAATGGGAAGATCGCAAAATTGGAAGAATAAAGGATTTTTTGGTTAGACGCATGGAATTAGCTAAGCATTTTATTCGAACAAATATAGAACCTGAATGGATGGTTCTATGTCTCCTACCAGTTCTTCCTCCCGAGTTACGGCCCATTATTCAGATAGATGGAGGTAAGCTAATGAGCTCAGATATTAATGAACTCTATAGAAGAGTTATCTATCGGAACAATACTCTTACCGATCTATTAACAACAAGTAGATCTACACTAGGGGAATTAGTAATGTGTCAAGAGAAATTGGTACAAGAAGCTGTAGATACACTTCTTGATAATGGAATCTATGGACAACCAATGAGGGATGGTCATAATAAGGTTTATAAGTCGTTTTCGGATGTAATTGAAGGCAAAGAGGGAAGATTTCGTGAGACTCTACTTGGTAAACGGGTCAATTATTCGGGTCGTTCTGTCATTGTTGTAGTACCTTCACTTCCATTACATCGATGTGGATTGCTCGGGAAATAGCAATAGAGCTTTTCCAGACATTTGTAATTCGTGGGCTAATTAGACAACATCTTGCTTCGAACATAGGAGTTGCTAAGAGTAAAATTCGGGAAAAAAATCCGATTGTCTGGGAAATACTGCAGCAAGTTATGCAAGGGCATCCCATATTGCTGAATAGAGCACCTACTTTGCATAGATTAGGGATACAGGCATTTCAACCCATTTTAGTGGAAGGACGTGCTATTTTTTTACATCCATTAGTTTGTAAAGGATTCAATGTAGACTTTGATGGGATCAAATGGCCGTTCATGTACCTTTATCCTTATAGAATGTTTTATAAGTTTTATAAAGTTGGTTATCCTTATAGAATGTTTCTTTTAAATAGAATTCATCCCCCTTTCCATTTACTTGGATCTCTACCCTTTCATCGATTTTGTCCGAATCCTCCCTTTCTTTCGAAAAAAGGGAAGGAGAAGAATCTTTTTCGGTGGATCTCTCTTTTTCCTGTTTAGTCCCCTTTATTTCGAAAGTTCTTTCTATTTGTACATATGTTTCTTCCTCACTTTCCCCCTTATTTAGTTTCTAAGGTTTCTTTCAGTTTTTTAGTAATAATAGGTGAGGGTATTCTGCCTAAATAGTAAACACAGGTAATAAATAAGAGAATATTAAAAATTCGATCTATAGAATTTCTCAATTCTGACACAAGGTACACTTAGTTTTGCATGGCATACTATTCAACAAATCTAACTCATCAAATACCTGCCTTAGAATTTCCAATATGGGTATATCCACCAATTAGGTATTGAGTGCTTGGTTTTCACTTCTTTTATCCACAATCTGTGGAGTCGATCTCCAAGATTATATCTTCCAAATACCCTTTCATTTGACATTCTCCCACCAAAGTACCAAAGCTGAGCTTCTAGGAGATGTATCTGCTGCACCTGCACCACCTTTTATGTAATATTTGAATTTCAGGCATTAGAATTATTTATTTATTCTTTGGATTATTTGCATGGATGGAATCAAGTTTTTTTTTTTATGACAAGGGTTATTTGTTTAACCTGGATTGGGCAATTTAGTATTAAGAAAAATTATGATTCCAAGGGAATAGATCTAGGGTACCCTATAGACTCATAATTTTTTTATGAGATTTATATATATTAACTTTATTTTATTTTTTTTATTCATCCTATGTATAAGGTTAACTCTAGAGTACTTCCAACACCAAAAAAATTATATTAGACTAATAGACACTTATTAATGTGTGTTTAATAAGATTCCACAAATGGAGGCTTGAACTAAGAAGGAAAGAGAATGGGAGTTTTCATCCATTTAGAAAAGCAAATTATTGGCAAGTAGGAAAAGTCATTTAACAACCCACTTATAATATACATCATATAGAAAAAGTACTTTTCAGTTTTTTTCCTAATATATATAATTGTTTATACAAAAAAGGAACAAGATAGAAAATGACATTTTGGTAATTATTGAAACCCAAAAAAGTATGAAGTAGGGGGGACAATGGGGCCTAGTGGACTTGGAAAGTAGAGCAAATTGGCAATGGAAAGCATGTTATGAGTTAACTCTATAAACTCTTAATCATTTTGTTTCATAATAATTTTTTTTACAATTAAATGGTTGGAATATTCATCATTCAAATAATAGAATTTATTTACTCGCATATTAGTAAATTATATATAGTAAATTATTTGTTATATAATTTTATTAAAAATATATGAAATTAAATCAATTACAATATAATAATATCATATTAATTCTCTCCTACCTTACTATTTACAGTAGAATTATAGATTGTTTTAGAGTTTTTTAATATTAATATTACTTCCTCGTAAAAAAATATAAAAAACACAAAAAAACTTTAAAACTTTAAAGATTTAACTCTATTGGTACAATTATTCATTATATTATAATAATATAGAAATTTCAATTTACTTGTTCGATGTAGATATTCTATTTAAAATAATTTGAATATCAATCTATTTAATTTGTATACCAAATTTAATTTGAAACTATATTAATCTAATTCGATATATATTATAATTACAAAACAGTTTAAATTTCATTTAATTCATATACCGATTCATATTACCGAATTTAATTTAAAAGTATATTAATATAATTCGATATAAAATCTAATTCATCCGTACAAAATCGATTTTGCCGACTCAACCCTCTAAAAATCCATTGGGACAACAGAGGGAGTTAATTGACACGTCTAACACCAGCTCTATCACAATTGGTTACCTAACACAAAATTTAATAGTGTCCACATAAATAAAGAATTGTCCATTTACAAAATATCATTATCATATTTACTCTAATCAATTAGGTCCACAAGCCACCTATAGGGGATCATCCTTCTTAATGTTTATATCCATCTTATATTTAGTTGGATCATGTAAACTTGTGTCAAGAAGAGAGGCCTCATGGTTCTGCACTTGCAAAATGAGGTGTACCATTTTGAGCAGTGCAAAATTACTGTTGAATAACATGTAGAAGTTGGTGGGTCATGCAGAAACAGTTGTCTTCATTGGAAGAAACATCTGAACCAGGGCATTTCCAATCTTTTTCTTCCTCAACATCTACTGTGAAGAAACTATCATTGCCAAGGGTGAGATGAACAGAAATACTGAGAGTGATATACTTCCCCGCTTGGAACCCTAATGCAATAGTGTATAGTTTTGGGGAACAAGTGGTTTGGGTTTTAGTATGAAGTTAACACTCCGTGTATAATTTGAAACTGCTCCTACGGGTTTTCAGCAGCCTGAAATGGTCACGGAAGGTGCAGGTATCATGGCAAGTGGACCCCTTGATGGTGAATCAGACCCTGTGGCTGCCTTGAAGATGCACTTAGTGAAATATCTAATTAGGATGTGGCTAACTAATTCAGTCCCTCCCCATCTAAGCAACAAAGCAATAACTTCATTTGTTGCTATCTGTATGATTGATAGCTCTGAAATATGGAATCAGTAGCAAAGTATATATATATACACATATGTTTTGTTGGTTCACTTTAAGCTGAAAGGCCTTTTGATGGGATGAGCCTCCAGTTTAGCTTTAAGATCAGAAGGAACATTAGATATGATGCAAAAAGTCAGTTCCTGGTATGCTATTTATTGCAGAATGAGAACCATAAGGGTTTTCCAATGAACATGGTTTTGCAACAAAGAACAAAAGAGTAAGGTTGTGTCACCATCTTCAGAGCAACATTTCAATGCAGAAGCTATGAATATTTTCTGACAATAAATATCGGACCTAAGAGTGGGATATGAGGAAGAGAATCAACTTATCTGCTCATAGAAATCAGGAAGGTCCCTTGCGCCTTTTCTTGGCAGAATTAGCAATTACACTACATATCTGTTGTCTCATTTTTTTGGCGCTGGCACGGCAGTCCATGTTCTTATTTTTTGGGGGATTGTAGTCAGCGTCCTTGTTACTGCCACTGCAGCAGTTGAAATTGCTGTCTAGTTCAGTTACCGAATTCTTCATCTGTTCTTCCAATGCATTCTTCACCAGGAACTTCAGACTCCATGCAGCAGAGTCATTCTGCAAGGAAATAACAGCCTGTCTTTATTCTGAGAGAAACTCAAAGCTGGCTTTAGAGGGAGAGTATACTGTTTTGCACGCAGACTCTCCTAAGGAGAGAAAACAATGGTTCATAAGAAGATGGAACCAAAGTTCTCAAAACCAGACTAAACCAATTGATCAAGCATACCATTTTTTTCACTCAAAAAAGCATACAATTTGAACTCTAAATTAAAGCCACTAATATTGAACCAGTCCCCCGTCCCCCCAGATTTTCTGGTGAACTGGTCTATCCTCCTTTTTCACTTGCTGAACTATAATACATTTAACTGATTCTTACACTTTGGATAAACTGGCTGAACTTATTAATGGAGCCACTTCATCATGTTTACTGTCCATCCAGTCATGAAAACAATGGGTAGAAGACAGAAAACAGTTGGCAGCAAAACAATCAGAAAATATCTATACATGAAAACAGCTCCTTTGGAGAACATAGGGACTAAACAAATATAACATATATACAGAGAGCATGTAATCACCTCAGGAGACAAGTCCAGTTCAATATGTTCAACTCCACAAGAGAACTCGGGATTAGACCAACCAACAATCTTTAGAACCTTCATCATTTCCTCAAGGGGCAATTGACAAAAGTCCTCCATGAGCTGAAATTTATCAAATACTGAAAGTTTCCTGTATTTACATCAGAAAACATGCAATTAGGCAAGCACGGGGTTTGACTGCGAAAGGAAAGCTTTGACTGAATGGTATGAAGTATGTATCATCATAATATTTATTTACTTGCAAGAGAGTAATATCTTCAATTCATTACCAATATAGTAATCCAAGATTCTAAGTTCATTAGTCCACTTCAATACATGTGACTAGATTATTAAAAATAAGGAAAAGAACCTGCATTTCTGAAGAACCATTTCTTTGAGCTCCTCCAAATTCGCCTCAACTTCAGAAAGCTGGAAAGAGAAAAGAAAGACTATGCTTAGATAGAAACGCTGCTAAAGGAAAATAATATCCGGAAAAAGAGTGAAAGTCCTCTCTGAATTAATCTGAATTCACAGTATCTCAAAATTTCAGAAATCCTTCTACCATGATATTTACCTCATTAATGATATCTCTGGCCATTTTTGCATGCTCTACCTCCCTGGATAATTGTAAATTGAGTTGGGCTTCAGCCTTCTCCTGTTCTCTTCTTCGTTCCTGGATAAAATTTTCTTCATTTAATGAAAATATTACACAATACACATATATCTTCAACTGGAAAATCCACCAAGGACCACAGAAGAAAAGTGGCACATCTTTTACATGATATAAATTTTGAAGATGTGAATCAACCAACCTCATCAATAACCTTCGGTAGCAGTTGCCGCCAACTCTCTTCAAATCTGGCAGACAAGTTTTTGGCCATAGTATATATGTTGCTCTTCTCATCATTGTACTTCTTAGCATTTTCAAAAACCAGTCTTACATCTGCATATATTTCTCGGACATTTTTATAGCCGGAACCATCCTTGGCTCCCATTCGGGCCTTTATGGTGGCGAAGTCCATTGGCTTGTCAATTATCTAGAACATGCAAATTTTCAGCGTTACTTATTTGTGATATATCATGGAGAAAATCCACCAACTGAAACATGTATAGAAATTTTCCTCCTATGTGAATGTGCATTAAGGGAAGCAGAAACAGGTGTAGCTGGTAATGATCAATAAGCATGAATACCTCATGATAGTCATCGAGACTGAGACCTTTAACATCTACAGGCTGCAAAAATGGCCACGCCCATCTGTGTTTGCTGATCTAAGGGAAGTCAAAATATGTCGAGTAAATTATCCTTATTACAATTACAATAAATAAGACAAAAAGACAAATTCCATAAGAAATAGTGATATAAGCATAGATAAATTATAGGATTGATTGAGAGAGATTCAACACTTATTACTTTCTATTTCATTTCCTTATCATTTTTCTTATTTAAAGTTGCATGCTAAGAACTTGTGAAGTGAAGAAAGAATATATTTTCCGATTTCTCTCTATATTCTTACAAAACACATCGGTGTGAGATTTAATAAGACCTAAAAGGAAATATCACTATAACCTATAGAAACTAACAAATGCGAGAAACAAGGACATGAGAAACAGGCCATTATACAAAAATGCACTGATATTGACTGGACTCTTACATTTACATTAATAGCAGATTACATCTACTCATATGATCAGGCAGTAACAGTCTATGCTCACCAGCAGTTGGAATCTCATTGTAAAATGGTGGACAAATTTGAAGTTAAAGGATGCAGTTAAACAATTTGGAAAATTCAAGACTTAGGAAGAAGACCATTCATGTAAAGCACTCGGGAAAAACATTACCTGATGTAGTATGTTGGCAAATTGGACCATAAGTTCCTGCATTTTGTCCGCAGCAGAGGCTTGCCTCTCTGAAGCTACTTGCTGCTTCTTACTTCCTATACGTTGATTCCTGTTTCTAAACTGAGAACTAAACTTTGGAGCATTCAGTTGCATCTTACTCATATCATCATAGAACTGTTCGACTCCACTGACTCTTCCATCTAACTGGTCAACAAAAATGATGAAGACAAGACACAAGAGAAACGAAAACCATAGGAACCAAACCAAAGAGCAGCTACAATTCTACATCACTTGGCCAAATCATTACCTGATCGACTTTGGCAACGATCTGGTCTAGATGATTCTGAAAAGCTTCGACTTCAGAAGCCGAATTTCCAGCATCAAAATCTTCCATCTTGCCTAACAGTAAAAAGTCACAATTATATCAAGCCGAATTGCAACAGTGAGAGAATCAAATTGCAAACTTCCGTATCCATGCAGACTGGCGAAAAACAAAGAAATGCATCCAACATTTTCCGGAAAAATGATATCTTTTCCACACTACAATCAGCGCCGACAACATCAATTTCCAAGCGAATTTTTCTACGTTAGGAGTCAAACAGAAGCAGCAATATCTATCCAGCGTAGGTGTTCCATCAATAAGTATTAGGAAAAACAGAGATCTGCATTCAACAATCGGAAACTTGGAATCGGTCTCTTTACACTACTCTCAATGAGCCGCGAGGGAGAATTTGATGACATTGGAGGAGAGGAGGAGGTGGAGTGGAACCAATACCGAGGTGGCGTAGGAGGCCGACGGAGCGAAGAGTTGTTTTCGTTGATGGAATTCCGGCGGGAGCCGTTGCGCTTCTCCGACTTGAAAGCAAAGGTAAAGAAATAGTACAATGTAGCTGTAACTTTTAAGTCGCTTGCTAAATTTTAATATTCGCGTGCTCATAAAAAATTGCCATTGAATATAAATTTAATTAACAAAAAATATTAAAATATTAAAATATTTAATTTTATCTTTAAAATTTTGATAATTACTATTATTTAATAATAAATTATTAATTGTGCACATTATTACATTTATATTTATACGGGTTAACTTTAGTTAGTTTTATTTAGGGTAGATAGTCTAAAAAAAATATGAATTTGGATATTGGATAGTTTTATTTAGTGCAAAGAAAAAGCAGGATAATAAAGCATCCTCCCTTGAGCTGATTCTTGGTAATGATCAGAGTGCTTTCAGCATATCAATTGAGCACTGTTCTCATTTGTTAATGTAAAAAATAATTTCCAAAATTTTCCTAGACAGAATACATTCTACATCTCAGGTTGCAAAACTTCCGTGGACTTTTCACTCCTGCTAGTTCTGTATTTTGAAGAAGTTGCAGGAAAGAAAGGGCTCTTTCATATCTTCCTTTTCTTCTGAGCTGTTCCATCTTCCTCATTTCCTTCGGTACCATTGCAGTGGCTCTGAAACTGACGTTTTTTTCTTGGCTGCTTTTTCTTGTTCATTGAACTGTAAGAAGGAAATTCAATCAAGTGAAGCTGCTTATGGTCAAGGCAACTATGAAAGGAAATCAGGGTCAGACTCTACATAAGATTTACAATGTGCATACCTTGACTTCTGATTCCAAAACAAATCATGTGATACCGCCTTTTGTATGATACTCCCATAGTATTGCTTAAATGAAGTATTCTGGTTTGATCTCTCAAGCTACAAAAAAAGAATCAACTGGGTCTCAGTTAACATGAGGGAACCAATCATACCATCTGCCAGGGATCCAAGTAAGTATATGTCAAAAAGAAACTTGGACATCAAACTGAGGTCCTCATGGCTCATAATTTCTTGGGTGATTGACCTGTTTCGACATGCTTGGAATAAAAATTTGAAAATTTCACTATTTTGATCCATTTTTTCAATGAACATTCTCTACTTTGATCCTACCTTGTGTAGCATGAAGCTTATTTTATATGGAACAAGTAATAACACGATTATAATGTTGTACAGCAAAATGCCAGTATGTGCAGATGTGAATCAGTAAACTGGAAATATGATTTAGGACAGGGCAGCATAACTTGATACCAAGACCCTAATAAGCTGGTTTAGTGCTCATGAAAATGATCTGTGTCATAAGAATTGAATCAGACCTGGAGAAATGTTTCAGAAGCTTCTTCATCTTTGGGTGAGAAGGCAACATCATCTCTCTTCTTCCTTACAAAATCAATATTGAGTTCCACCTATGAAATTGGGCCAGACAGATTATGACACTGAAATTATGGCAAGGAAAGAGCTTAAGGAACCTTCAAAACATCCAAGAGAAACAAGGTTAAAATGCACATTTACCTGATCAATGAAACGCTTCAATGCACGCTTAAAGTTCTCTTCTGTAATTGTCTCACATAACTTCCTGAGGCGGATAAGTGGTGCAGTTGCAAGTTCAGGGAAGGATATGTGGAGGCTCCATTGATTGAAGTGCACACAAAGCAATTCAATAGAAGAGAAAATGCACTGATCTTGGAACTCTCTAGATTTGAGCCAATGCTTTGGCAACTGCAATGGCAACAAATATAATGGTGTGGTGTTTGGTTCTATAAAGACAAAAATCACAAGCTGAAAAAAGTTGTATTTCCACAGCTAAAAGAAAGGTCTGAAAATTTGCATTTCCATGGATTTTCTATAATTATTAGCATTCGGATTCTGTATTGAACACTAATAAGCAAGCCTTTCCCATGACTTATCTCGCTAACCTTTACTGAGGACGAGAAACTGAAGTTCTTTGCATGCTTTCCACTTGTTTTGCTGACCTTGTATTCCAGTATGTCAAGTGCAAATGATGCAACAGGTATAAAAACCCCACTAGATTGGGATAGATAACTTAACCACTGAATGCACTTGATTCTCAGGGGCAGGTATCTTGGTCCAATAAACAGACGGGTCATCCCATTAATAATCTGAACAATAATAAACAGCAGTGGCTGGAGATCATGTTCTGAGATATTCTCAGATACAAATGTGACCCATATATCAATACAGTTTGTGTACTGCCAACTGCATACTTTCTTTAATGCCTCCTGGTAAAAAAATAAAAAAAAAATATTTCAGTGAATGAGGACAGAGTTCTTCCACAATGTGGCATATTCCAAACAACTTGTGAAATATTTACTCATATTTTCCTTGATTTGTGAAAAAAACAGATACATGGGAATAGGAAATATATTTGATATACGACTTCAACTATGGAAGTAATTTTACTTGTTTATATATATATATATATATATGAATCAGTATATCTCATTCAATTGAATTTGAGTCCTCATTTTCCCACCAAAACAGTGGCCTCAACCAGAACCTCACTTTTTATGTGAATAAACAAGCTTTCAATATTTCCCCTAACAGTCACATCTAGTTCAATATATAATTTATGACTATAGCAGAATTGATGCTTGAATTATTTGACCAAAAGATTATTGGATGTAAGGCAGATATACAATTTTCTTGCTCTCAATCCCACTATATAACCTAAGAATAGAGAATGGGCATAGCATACCTTTTTCTTTGTTCTGAGAGCAAGTTGCAGTATCTTAGCCAGATGCTTCACGGAAATAAGTGCCTTGTCCGATGACTTGTGGACATTCAGTAAGCATAGCTCAACAAAGGAATTTCTGAGATACTCCATGTGTTTAAGCAATTCCGGCTCCATGAACTTGCATTGGGCAGCAAAGGTCTTGTACATTTTAACCAGGCAGGTGTCATACCAGTCTGAGCCGAAAGTAGAGGCAAAGACATGAATTATGAGAAAGGACAGGTAGGATGTGGTCCCTTTGCCAGTTGCCCACAAGTGAATTGACACCTGAACAATAATGTAAGAAGAAAATTTTATCTAACAAGTGGGTATCATGTAACCTAAGTAATTATAAGTTACTAGTATATAATGATTTCATGTATATCTAATACTGTGCATTATATCACAATTTATATAATGCTTAGTATCTTACCTTCAGATTTTCCATTTCTAATTTTTATAAAATTGATTCTAGTATTTTAACAATCAGGAATGTGATGAGTTTAACAGTATTATTTAGTAAGTGATATATCTTCTATTTTTGTTTGAAGTGGTGAAATGCAGAAGCTCTAGCACAGATGTGGACAGTTGCTATTTAGATGAGCCAATAAGAAGGAGAACAAGCTTTATGTAAGATCAATATCTATGAAAAATAGGATTTGCATGCCAATTAAAATTGTTTTGATATTACTTGACTGAGCGTACCTTCAATAAACGATGTAGGAGAGAAGGGAAGGCAGCAAAAAAGATTATAGAATCTTTGAGTTGTGTGAGGACAAAATTCAATATTCCCAAATCAGTGATCTGGCCAAGTATGAACAAGGTGCTGCGCAAGTAAGACTTGACCAAGGGCTTCAGAGTTTTCCACTTTTCAGTATTTCTCAGATTTGTGATGGTTTCCTTCTTGCAACTAGAGCATTGAATTCCCAAGAGCCCACAGAAAGTCTTATTGGCTTCACAGAACATAAAGACCAATATTCTTGAGTAACATTCACCATTTGGGATTTCATAGAACAAGGGACCATGAGACAACTGAGTGAGCTTGGTGCCATAGTGGGATGCAGCTCTATAAGCATTTAGTAGGCTAGTTAGAGCAGACAAACTTTGCTGCTCAACAACTTGTTGACACCAGCCATCAATAATAGACATTGTCAACACTTTTCCCTTTCTTTTTCGGGAGCTATCCTCTTCATCAACTTCCATGCCATCATTATCAGTGTCATCACCAGAGTACTATCAGGAAAAAGGAAATGGAAAAACATATTACAGATTTGAAGCATCAAAATTTGTTTCCCCTGTAACATTTTCTGTAAAGAGACAATCACTTTTCAGAACATCCATAAGAAATTTCTATGCACTATTAACCATATTTTAAAAGAGAACTTAATACGATCACATATATCATGTTAAGGTTATATATATAATCTCATGGACAATCTAACAGTTTAGGACTAAAATGAAAAAAAGATAACTTTGAAAATAAGCTTTTGATGCCAAATGACAACAATCTGCATAAATGTGTATATGCATAAATTCTACGCCTTTATGTGAGTAAGAAAATCAATTAACTCACAGATTCATCGTCTCTGAACTGACCAAGGCCCTTCTGGTAAGTGTCTAGAAATTTAGAAAATTCAGGATCCTGTCATACATGCAAAGTGGCATTCTTATTATTATAAAAATGAAAAAATACTATTAGAAACTGCAGATTGAGAATGTCATGCTAATTACAACGTATATTCATAGTTTTCACAGGAAAAAAACACCAGAATTTAATTTCTATTTCTAAAATTAAAAAATAAGCAGATATAATTGGAAAATTTAACTTATGCTCTTACCTTCTGCTTTAACTTCATCAACCTATTCTTCTTCTTTACAAGCTCTGAATAGATTTCATTGTTCTGAGCTGAATAACCTGTAATGCCATTGTTACCTGCAGAAGCACTAATTTAATTATCAAGTGAAGATTATATGAGCATACTAAAAGGATGAACTGTAAAATATTCACTACACAAACCTTCTTGATAACTTCCGCCTTCATCACCCTGTGCACATGTGTTGCTTTCCTGGACATAATATATCAAATTATCAAATATAAAAAAGAGAAAATTGCTGAGAAAAGAGTTCAAAAAGGAAATTCTAAAACCTCTGATAGGTAACTGTCACTATCTGAATCATCTACATCCTCATCAGTATCCTCCTTGTAATAGATATCCTCAAGTGGGATGTCTAAAATATCTTGATCTTCACAGTTTCTGATAACAACAAGAAACCCATGTGGAATATAGTTTTAAAAAACATATTTCATATGATAGTTTTTCAATGTAAGAATATTTGAAGTAAGCCCCAAAAAGAATATGGGAAAAACAAAACACAACTGCAATTATCATATCTGGTGAAAACGAAAGTATGGCCATTTACCTTTCTTTTGAAAGATGTATCTTGTCCATTTTTTCATTTTCAGTATGATCCTTCTCCTCTCCTTCAAAACAATTAAAGAAAATTTCAGGATTAATAAGTGACCGAATCAAATGAAAAAGAAGAAGAGTTATCATGTAAATTATCTTCTCCTATCTATTTCTCAGGTATGTTGAAGAAGAAAGAAATTCAATTAAATCTCAACCACGCTGCATGATAATTCATGCAATTCATATGCGTAGGATCAATGAGTGAAAGGAACACAAGATCAACAGCAGAACAGAGTACACCTACCAGAACTGCTACTGAATATTAAATGCAACTATTTACTAAAAAAACAAAATTACTTCTTAATGAAACAAATGAAAATCTAGCGCTGATGGAATATAGAAAAATAGATGAGCAGGTTTCAAGAACAATATTCACATGGAAAATAATGATAGAAGTTCACAGCATTCATTCCATGACTACATTGTACTGAAGACAGTAAATTCAGCAACAAGGAAAAACAGCTTGCACACCAAGGCCTCCATCAAGGTAAATTCCTAGCTATCTTCCTATGAGGAGAGAAGAAAACCTACAACTTGTATAAGTTCTAAACTGAGTTTTCCTTGCTTTTCCAAATTTCCCATTTTTTCTCCCAATTTTTATGTTCAAGGTGGAGGTAGTTGTGTACCCAATAACGTATTCACCAAAAAAACTGCTTCAATACAAAGACTTGGAGAATTCTCAAAACAGCCATAACCCAACGGAACTCATCAAAGCAGAAACTTTCATCATCTGTCAAGGTAGACTTACTCCTGGAGGTTTTCCTTTTGATCATGGACTTAAACTTTCTCCTCTGTTTCAGAACAGACTGGAGATTCTTTTTGGCGAACTTCCTCGCCTTCTTTCCCAGCTTCCCCATTTTCTGTCAACTTCCAAGCAATCCCCAACTATTTACTGAAAAAAAAATTCAACTTTCACAACAATACCCACAACCTAGAAAAGGAGACGACTATATAAATGGCAAGAAATCAATGTGAGAAAAAGAAGTCTTTCATACGGAAATAATCGTCCCCTTCTTCGTCGCTGTGGTTCAGATGGGTTCTTCAGAACGACTCTATGTTCCACAAAACTTATGTGCTCTTTTCTGGAAGTGGAGGGAGAGCAGAACAATCGAAGGATCTAAAAGTGAGATCTCAAATTCTTTGTGGTAGTTTATTGGAATATGCGTAAGTGAGGGTATTGAGAAAAGTTTTACGGCCGCCAGTGTCGTCACTCTCCTGACATACTCGCGAAAATAAAGTCAAAGCTATATCACCCTTTTACAGCCGTCAGATCATGTTTCGACAGTCAGGATCAACTCTATGTAAAACCCTAGGGTTTTTAAGTGAGGGGACAACATCGTCATACTATATTACTATGGGGGTTATAATGGTCATTACCGTGAAGAATAAAATAAACAGTGAAACGTGGCACCGTTTTTCACCGTCCATGGTGGTGTAAATCTTACGGTAGACATTGAAACCCTAACCTGAGATGGGGGATATTAATACATCGTCTTCTCCGCTTTTTGCGAAGACTCTCTGTATTTGCTCTCCCTGCTCCTTTTCTCTCTGCCATCAGATTCGGTAAGGCATTTTCGTTTCATGAATAGTTTGTTGTATTTCATTTACTTTTGTGATGTATATGATTGAATTTGTTGGATCTGATTAATATCTTTTGATTCGAATTATTTATCATCTTCTGTTCTGTTATTGCTGGTCATCATCTGGTGCGATATTTGTTAGTTGTGATCGAACTGATCCATATCGGAATTGGAGATCGTATTCTGTTCATTTTTCCATTCTTTTCAGATATAATCATCGACTGTAATTACTGTATTCTTACCATCTCTGATATTTGAGTTGCCAGTTTTTTCGTTAACTTTAAGATATAGAAATTAATTTATGGAGTATTGGGAGCTTGGAAGATGATATATTTTATTTTCTGTGGATTATTTCTATTTTTTTATCCAATTTTAAATTTATGAAAGGTTCCAGTAAACTGTACCAAGTCCATCAAAGAAAAGTCCCGTTCATGATATGCTAGTATATTGTTCATTACCATAAATAAGACTTGATGATAACTTTGTTTAGGGGCTAACCGTTTATTTGTCCTATTTACAGAAACCTCTTATTGATGTCTCGATTTATTGACAGTTTTCATTGAATTGAGCTTTCAATGAAATATTTGCATGTGGATAATGCACAGATAAAGTTGTGCACCTAAATTGAGCTACCTTATTTGGGATTTTAGACCAATGTCTTGTCTTATTGTGTAGATCTTCTGTGACTGGATAAATTTGGATTAATGCCTGGATTTACTGTGTAAACATTTGAAAATTATTTGTTTAAAAATGTTTGTAGGTGTCCCTTTCAAGTTTATTATAATTTTTTATGCACTGTAGTTCATGGGTTATCTTTTTATATCTTCACTTAATTATTCTTATTTTTTCAGCTATCCTGATTAACTAAGATGGGAAAGGAGAAGGTTCACATCAACATTGTTGTTATTGGCCATGTTGACTCTGGTAAGTCAACCACCACTGGCCACTTGATCTACAAACTTGGAGGTATTGACAAGCGTGTGATTGAGAGATTCGAGAAGGAAGCAGCTGAGATGAACAAGAGGTCATTCAAGTATGCCTGGGTTCTTGACAAACTCAAGGCTGAGCGTGAGCGTGGTATCACCATTGATATTGCTTTGTGGAAATTTGAGACCACAAAGTACTACTGCACAGTCATTGATGCTCCTGGACACCGTGACTTTATCAAGAATATGATTACTGGAACCTCACAAGCTGATTGTGCTGTCCTTATTATTGACTCCACCACTGGTGGTTTTGAGGCTGGTATCTCTAAGGATGGTCAGACACGTGAACATGCTCTCCTTGCCTTCACCCTTGGTGTGAAGCAAATGATATGTTGTTGCAACAAGGTATGAAGATCTTGATTTTGTTTGCTTCACATTTTCTTGATTCTTGCGATTTTCAAACAATTGATTCATTTCAGCCTAAAATATTATCTTATGTTTAACAGATGGATGCCACCACTCCTAAGTACTCCAAGGCTAGGTATGATGAAATTGTGAAGGAAGTCTCTTCATACCTCAAGAAGGTTGGTTACAACCCTGATAAAATCCCATTTGTTCCCATCTCTGGGTTTGAGGGTGATAACATGATTGAGAGATCTACCAACCTAGACTGGTACAAGGGCCCAACTCTCCTGGAAGCTCTTGACCAGATCCAGGAGCCCAAAAGACCTTCAGACAAGCCTCTCCGACTCCCACTTCAGGATGTATACAAGATTGGTGGTATTGGAACAGTCCCTGTGGGTCGTGTGGAGACTGGTGTCGTCAAGCCTGGTATGGTGGTTACTTTTGGTCCAACTGGGCTGACCACTGAAGTCAAGTCTGTTGAGATGCACCATGAAGCCCTCCAGGAGGCTCTTCCTGGTGACAATGTGGGATTCAATGTGAAAAACGTTGCAGTAAAGGATCTGAAGCGTGGTTATGTTGCATCCAACTCCAAGGATGATCCTGCTAAGGAGGCAGCTAGCTTCTCCTCCCAGGTGATCATCATGAACCACCCAGGTCAGATTGGAAATGGATATGCCCCAGTTCTTGATTGCCATACCTCCCACATAGCCGTGAAATTTGCTGAGATTTTGACCAAGATTGACAGGCGGTCTGGTAAAGAGCTTGAGAAGGAGCCCAAGTTTCTTAAGAATGGTGATGCAGGTATGATCAAGATGATTCCCACCAAGCCCATGGTGGTGGAGACTTTCTCTGAGTATCCTCCTCTGGGACGTTTTGCTGTGAGGGACATGAGGCAGACTGTGGCAGTAGGTGTGATCAAGAGTGTGGAGAAGAAGGATCCTTCCGGTGCTAAGGTCACTAAGTCTGCAGCCAAGAAGGGTGGCAAGTGAGAGGGGGGTCCTTTAGCAGCTGTGAGAAAGGGGATTACTATCGTTTTGGATGTGTTTATGGTTTCATTGTTGCCTTGGTAAAAGGCATATTTGACTATCTTAGGATTTTGAAAGGGTACTTGCACCTTTGTGAATCAACAGGCGAGAGCATCATTTTCTTATTAGAGTTGGTTTTCAATAGCTACTCCGGAGTTTGAACTTCTATTTGCCATTCTAATTGTATCGTTGTTTCTGTTTCCTTAGTTCTTGTTTCACGTCTTTTCATCCCTCATCTTTTGGGGGTTTTGATAGTCAATTGAGATGGGCTTTTGCTTCATTACATTTCCAAATTCAAAATTCAATTTTGCCATTGGTATTAGTGGAAAAAGTAATATTGTTGGAAAAATTCCAACCCAATTATGAACTTTCACTCATATGTAAGGATTTTCCCCCTTGGATGATACAGGATGGGTGGAGAGGGGGGGAAGGAAAATTTATTTTTTTAATTGAATTTAAAAATTTATTAAATAATATAGCATATATATATATAATTAAATTGTATTATTAAAAATAACGTGATATATTATAAAATAAAATATCAATATAATAAAAAGATATTTAATTAATGTAATATTAAATAAATAATTAAATTTTACTATATAATCAAATTATAAAATATAAATGGGTTATTGTTATAATAATAAAATAAATGAATATTAATTTTATAATAACAATAGAAACATTAAAATATTTAATAAATTATGTTATATATTTATTATATTTTTATCATATAATCCTATATTATTTACAATATGCTATGCTAAAAACATAAATATGTATATGATAAATTATAATATATACATCATATGTATATTATTTTTATAATATAATAATATTATATAATTTAAATGAATTATTATTACAATTAAAAAATTAATTAATATTAATTATATAATAGTACTTATATATAAATATTGTATAATTATAATAAAAATTATAATAAACTATATTATATATGAACTACATATATTTTTTATTTATAATATTTTATTATATAATTATAAAATATTATTAAGACAAATTTATTTAAAATATTTATGAATAAAAATTAAATTAAAATAAATAAAAATATAAATATTAAAACGATATTAAAGTGATTATAATTATAAAAGTTACAATCCCTGTTAATTGCCAAATAAATGATATTGTATTTGAGTATAAATTTAGATATTTGAAATAGTAAAAACCCCATTTTTATGACCCTTCAAATCCTGGACCAAAGATAGTGTAAGGCTTTGAAAGTAAAAAATGATTTACTGCCTCAAACAATAATAAAAGTCATAGAGATATATTCATTTACATACAAGTTCTCTACTTAAAAGTGCGTACATACACATCCATTTCTAATTAAAATTCATTAATTATAAATAGTTTAATATTTTTAATATTATAAATTTAAAATAATTTTTTATTTTATTTAATTTATGATAATATTTTAAATATCCACCCTCATTTACAATATAATACACTTATTTAATAACTATCTATTAGCTATATATTATTTTTTTAAAAAGAGTAGCAACAATTATTTCGATTTAAATATTTTTTTCTCCATATACAAAATAATATGAGTTGAATTTTTAGAGTAGAGTGCATCATATTATAATTGATATAGAGAAAAATATATAATAATAATTTATTTTATTCATTTAAAATAAATAGTATACAATATATAACTATTACTTCACTTTTTATTTATTATTATTTCACTTACTATTATTGTTTTTCATATTATCTATATTATTCCTTCACAATCTAAATAAATATAGCGTATTAAGTTTTGATCTTAATAAGAAAATAATTTGAAATTGGTTATATTTACTAAAAAGTGAAAAAGTGTTAACCTGTTGATTTAATAGAGATTTATTTTATGTTGAACTGTATAACAAAATATAAACAAATAAAAAATTTAAAAGTGTACTAATTATTAAAATAATAAAAATTTGTGAGTTATATCTAAAATAAAATCATAATAAAACTTTGAAAAAAATTTGATATGTAAAATAAAGGTAAATATATTGTTAGTTATTTATTAAATATGCTAAATAGAATTTGTAATAAATAAAAATATGAGATGAGAGTATTATATAAAATGATATACTGTTTATTTGAATGAGTGTAAGTGCAACTAAGATAAATAGTGAAAGATATAAGGGAGAAACTAAAACATCTACTCTATTAGAACAAGATTGAAGGTTAGAAAATAAAAAATAAATTTGTAGTAATAAGAAATGCTATAACAGTCACTATGGTGGGACTATTAAGAGGTAGAAAAAGGGAAATGATATTTTAGAAATGAGGAATACTAGTTTTTATCAAACAAAACTATAATATCGAGATAAACTAATAATCAATTTAGGAGAAAAGATTGATTAAGGTAAAATAATTATATAAAAAGTTATTGAAAAACCGAGATTTGAATATTTGACTAGTTTGAGAAGATAATAAATTTTAATTGAATGAGATCTAAGATATTATTGAATAAAAAGAATAAATTTATAAGACTAAAGTAATGAATGTAAATAAAAGAAGTGTTGGTTTTGACGGAAGATGCAGCTATTTCATGGAGAAGGTACTGCTACTCTAGAATGATTTATTTTTTATTGGAATGTCCTAAGCCGAGGATGAGCAGGCAACTATGAGGGTGGTAACATTTGCAGTCAGAAGTCTATGCTGGGGAGGCAGTAATGGAACCTCAAAAGAACATGCCAGAAAGGTCGAGAAGAATATGAGGGTAAGCGCCCTTAGGGATGTTTTGGAGTAGGAACTGCAATTGGACTACTGCTACATGTTATGCAGAATACCAATTGAATATTGAATATTGCATAACCAGAAATATATTAAGTATCATACCAAACAGATTGGAGAAGAGTGGACTCTGCAATCCAAGCAAGCAGATTATTGCAGCCAAGTTGGCATATGCCCACACTCATCAAGCACCACAATCTTTAGCCTTTTGGGAGGCTTTCATCTGTCAGTTATCCATACTTACAGCCCTGCCTCGGGTTAAGTTTCCTCTGTGAAAGTTCATGTGCATCAGCATTTGAAGAGCCCTTCCAGGCTCTCAAACCTGACATTCATAGACCCAAGGAACCCTCAATGGAGATGTAGCTTGTGAGAGGGGTCGATTGATGTCTGCTCAGCCATGGCTAACAGCATAGCGCTTGGCCACCGACCCTTCAACCCCACTAAACATCAGCCTCAACAACGGGCATCCAATATGTCTATTCAATATCTGGGAAAGGGAAGAAGCAGCTCACTGTGTCCACGAGGTGATTGATTAACTTAATCTAATAATGCTGAAGCTAATACTTAATAGTTTGTCTGTTCGTCATAGATTTGCTCTCCTGACAGTCAAATTGGACGAAGAAAATCAGTCCCAGCTTGGAGAACACGCTATTGACACTACATAGGCACCGCTTATTACGAGATCATGCTATTGTAGATGATCTATGATCTTATAGCTAGTCAGGGCATGGGTCAGGACTCACAGCTTACACCAATGCAGCTGGTCATCTCAATGATCATCGGGATATAGAGCACCGGGAATGATCAATGTCCTAACCCATTTAATATGCACACTGATAGTAAGAGTTGACAATGCAACTTAACATGCCTAAATTCCTCCTTCCAGCAGTTTGAGAGAGAGATCTTGACATGGAAATGAAGTTAATCAATAGAAACTTCAAGAGGGTTACCTCTATTCCCAATGTCCAAACCAAGAAAGTGGACACGAAATCGGTAGTTCGCACTTATTGCAAATAAAACAGCCGGACACAAGTCTTGGTGATCTGCATTGAGACTGAAAATCTTATCAATAGCCCCAGTAGTCATTCCTGATCTCTTCATCGAACTTCTTCTTCAGCTCTGGGTGCTTCTCAAAATACTCATCTGCTGTCATCGTGCTGATCTTTTTCTGTCAATATATATATGTATGGGTATTAGTGATCATAACACTGCCATCAATTAAACATGGAAATTAAACAGTGACAAGCTCTAAACAAAGAAAAGGGCAAGAATAACACCTTCAACTCTTTGACTTCTGCGATCTCCTTCTCTAGCCGCTCGGACTCCTTGAGGGATCTCTGCTCAGCTTCTTTTAGCTCGACCAACTGTTAGGTAAGTACTTGGATTAGCATCATATGCAATAGACCAGGCATAGTCCATCAGCCATCAACCAACAGCCAATAAGTGGAATGAGAAAAAGATACATAGATGTGACAGAACTATGACTTACCAGAGCATCAAATTTTGGTTTGTACTGAGGTGTGACCGTGTCCACAAACTTGGGTACTTCAACGCCTGAAAACAGAACAAATGATGGTGAAACAATTAACTGAATGGAAGAGCCTCACAGTCTTTGGCTTCTTTTTATGAGTGGTCATTACCAGATTTTTGTGTACTTGTAGAACCAGAGCGAAATTGTAAACTTATCCCAGCTACAGATCACTAGGTCACAGCTACACCATATTTCGAAATGAAAAAGATGTAGATCACAAAAGCAAGTGAATACACCCAAAATCATAAAATGCAATTTCTATGTCCATACTCTGAAATTACGAAAATTCTTACAAGAATATCCTTAAACCAAACTATTGCCCATCCTCTGACTACCTTACAGATTTTACAAAATAGATTATCCCTATATCGAGGGTCAGTTATTATTTGCACGAAATAGGTTCTGTTAACTCACTCTCATAAGCTTCCTTGTACATATCCACAATTCGAGATCCAATTCCTTTTCTGTAATATTCCCAGTCAATGGGTTCAGGTTCCTGCATAGAGTAACAAAAAAAGTCATTAGATAAAATCTTCATCCTTAACCGGATGCACTTCATGAAGACGTCTGCAATGTGTGGATAAACTAATAGAAATTGCAAAGCTATATTAAGCAGAAGTACTAATAGAAATTGCAAAGCTATATTAAGCCGAAGTACTAATAGAAATTGCAAAGCTATATTAAGCAGAAGTACACTACATTTCTACCTTTTTTTCCGACCAAAGCCTACATTTCTACTTGATTCCGGAACATAAACACAAAATCACAGATCTACGATAATCACCAACGCTCAGAACCAGCAACTCAATAGATAGCTCTCCAATTCGTGTCCAATCAAAGATCTGCGCATCAATGAAGGAGAAACGAATACAGAATCCGAGTGATGAACGCACCTGGCTGAATTTGGTCTGGAGCTGAGAGTTAACATCGTCGAAGGCGCGTCTGAGGGCGGAGAACTCCTTGCGAGCCTCATCGGAGACGATGAGCTTGGCCATCCCTTCCCAGTCGATGGTCTTCGAGGCCTTGAACGCGACGTCGGCCGCCTTCTTCACAGAGCCGCTCATATTCTCTCTTTTCTCGTCCCGTCGATTAGTAGATACGATCCCTTTCAGCCGTCTGCTTGTAGCTGCTTCGGCTTCTCCTACACTTTCGGGGTGCGAATTGGTAGCAGGGAGGATGATGGACCAACTTATTGGGCCATAAAATATTTGTGGTAAGTTATTGAGCTTGATATTTAGGGTTACCGATTGGGCCTCTTTGTTTATTGAAGAACACAACATATTTCTTAGAAAATGTGATGGTGATATGAGTTTGAATCAAGTGGAATTGAATGAGTACAAATTTACGGGCTATCAAGAAAACAAGTAGTACAAATTAATAACTAAAGATAGATCAATATATAGATCAAGTGATAAGTGTGGATGACCCACTTCAAGAGGCTATCATCAATCTATTTATGCGGTATAAAATCAACATTGATATAAAGAGCCACTTTTATTAGGTGTGTGGAGTGTGAATTATCGATCAGAGTATATCTAGCTGCACTTTAAGTAAGAAAGGTTGTCGATATTTTGCTTCCGCTGTGGGAGATTAAAGCACACAATCAAATAATTTTAAACAAAATCACATAGTAACAATCCTAAGATTGCTACTCTGTTTACCCGATTAGCTACTAAACCAACTGATAGGACACCATCATAGCCTTGTCCATCAGCTCCGTGTTTTATTCCTTTCTCGGGTCATGTATTATCACATTCAAATGAAAGGCATAATTCAGTTCAAGAGCAACATGTGCAAAAAGTACCATTTTTGGGGTTCTATTCTTCTAGTATTCAATATCTGGAACTAGTGGAAGACAGAGAAAGCGAAAGACCAACTCTCCCCTCGTCTGCTAGCTAGAGGCATGGAAAAGTTAATTGAATCTTGTTATGATTACGTGTGATTTCTCCAGTGAAGATCTTGAACTGACGTTCCTAACCGTTAGGTGCATATTCTTCCGATACTACTATAGTGGTTACCATAATTATAGTAGTATCGAAAAAATATAACGGGTTGGTACATGTATTCGACTTGTGGAATCGATTCAGCATGTGACAACTTCAAGTGATATGAGGAGTAATATGCCCTTACGAGCTAGGCATGCTGTCCTAGCAGGAGAGACCAAAGGAGTAACTCCTACTGGAGAACCAACATTGAGACCTAATGCTAGGAATGTACCTCCCAAGGAAGTAATGGACGTACAATACGTTGATAAACCGAAATGCTTGAAGTCACTTCTATTGTTGGGTTGCAAGAGCTTCAACCGAGAGAAGAATAATGTGGTAGCCATGGAGTGACTACGAAACACAGAGAAGGTCATGACGATTATAAAAGTGTCGACTATAGAGAAGGTAGTTATGGTTGGATTCATATTGGAAGGTTATGTGAGCTGTTGATAGGAGAATACCCTAGCAACATCTTCTACCCCACCAACCTTGGAGGACTTCAAACGGAAGTTTCAGGAGGAATACAAAGCTTCTCAAATAGTGAATGAGAAGAAGTTGGAGTTCTATAGGCTCCAACAAAGCTCAAATACCGTAAACAATACGAAAATAGGCTTATTGAGCTACACCTGTTTGCTCCGGACTTTGCTAGTCCATAAGATATATGTCAAATATTTGTTCAAGGATTGGATTTCAATATCAAAAGAATATTGGGAAGCGTATGGAGACCCACGGATTTGGCCTCTGCAATAAGTAAGGCATATGAGTGCAAAAGTATATTTCAAAAAGGGATAAAGCACTAAGAGAAAAGTAAGGAAATGAAAGTACTATTAGAACTTGAAATGGAACTGGAGCTAAGAATTAAGAGCATTTCTAGGGGTTTCCTGTAAAGGGAGCTAACACGGGCCTAAGTTTGCATGAAATGACGACCAACATATATAGATGCAAGAAAACATGAATGAGGAAACCACCCGATGAAATAATACTAGAAGTATGATGGGTGGTAAGCATGTATGCCACAAATGTTAGAGGTATAATGGAGGACCCTGACGTGGCATCATAACTTGTTATGAGTGTGGCTAGCCATGACATATCTCCCGGTATTGTACAAGTGATAACACAAAATAAAACATTGAGGTGTTAACCTATCTCCTATTCCCCGGAGTATTGGGACCCCCGAAAAAGGGAAATTTATTGTAAGGAGAAATGGCCCTGGGGTAGTTAACAGGAGGAAAGATATCACCAAGGATTTGAGTGGAAGGGACCGATTCAGGTGGGTGGTGATAGATGTAAATGAGTTAAGGTAGTGGAAAACACACTAGAACTTTTTTTTTTAAGTTATTTTTGTAAAGGGTGGATATAACCACTTTTGTAAGGTAACCTTGCCATGAAAGTTGAGAGAAAGTTGTCATCTTCCTCCTTAGAATATGATGCGAATCCGACTAAAAAGACTACAAATTCAAAAGTCCAATCAACCGAACCTGCAATGGAGCTGAACAGTTTGTCACCAAATGAGATGAATAATCATTTGAGACTGCAAAAGGGCCCAATCACAAGGTCAAGGGCTAAAAGATTCAAAGAAGCTTTATATGGGCTGATTAAAAAGATTGTTGAATATTCAAATAGAAGCCCAAATGAAGAGGCCAAGATGAGCCCAAGAGAAGGTCCAAATTTAATTAATAAGGAGAGATTTATAAATATAATAAATCTTTTAGAATAATATTAGGTAGTTCAGATTTTTAAATTAGTTATTAAAATATCCTAGATATTTAGATTAGATATGGTTAGCTTATAACCATAATAGATTTTTTTTCTCATTTTGTGGGCCATTCAATTGTTTTCTGAGCCTATAAAAGGCATACTCCACAGCATTGGAGAGACACACTTTGGAATTTCAATCTTGT
Organism: Trapa incisa; assembly: GCA_030064435.1. NCBI lineage: Eukaryota > Viridiplantae > Streptophyta > Magnoliopsida > Myrtales > Lythraceae > Trapa > Trapa incisa. The sequence continues at coordinate 7,867,518 of CM057765.1, forward strand.
GAGTTTTATCTTCTTTCTATCTTGAAAGGGCACTTATCAGGTTTTTACCTGTGGCGTTCAAGCAATCAAGACTTATCACTCGGGGTTTTCTAAGAGTTCTTCTTAGAGGATTTGGGTGTGGCGTTTACATATTCCATACCTTGTTTCTCACATAAACAAGGTATATTCCATCTTTTCATACTTACGTCGTGAAAGTCTTGGTATCGTTGCCATATTTGGTGTAGGGTGTTGTCAGCATATTGGCGAGGTTCGCATCAGTTGGTATCATAGCACACGGTTGCACAACAAGTTCTATCCCATCTTTTTATCTTATTCTTTTTTTTCTCTGCCTATTTCTATTCTCTATAAAAGAAAGAAAAAAAATTCTCATCTTCTTCTATCTATCTTCCCTTCAATCAGTTAAAAAAAAGCCAAAAAAATCCATGCCACAAAAAAAAGAGGAAAAAAAAGCAAAAAAAATTCGTGCTAAAAGGGAAAAAAAAGGCACACAATTCTAGCTTGATTTTCATTCTATCTAGTCTACTTCATTTCATCTTAATTTCTTTATCTATTTAAATTTTATTCTTCTCTAAGTCAATTCGTACACCACACTTAAATTCTTTTGGAATTGGTTTTTGAAAACCTTATTGATTTGTCTTGATTGTTCCTCAAATTGAACTGCTTCGTAAAAATGATTTGTTTTTAAAGTTCAATTTAGATTAAAAAAAGACATACGAGAGGAAAAAGGCAAGAGTGTTTGAATCTTTAAGAGAAAGCCAATTGAGTGTGAAAGCACGAGTGATTGAGAGAAATACGTGAGTGAGCGTTTGCAAGGTTCTTCTGTTATTTTTATCATTTGTAAGAACTCATGGCACAACGACGAGGAGATACGCCAAATGAAGAAGATTCCCAACAACCGATTCCAAATTTACAAATGCAAGCCATAATAAGCGAAATGAGATGAATGCTGAAGTTCGAGTTGGAACCGCTTCATGAGCGAATTGATCAATTGGAAGAAGGAGTGAGGGGTTCGCATCAACATACCCCTACTGAACAGCGACCTCAAAGCTTTCAGTCAAGACGTTTTGATCCACAATAACTTGCGGAGTTTGATCGATATGCTCATAGAGAACGACCCCGAGTTGATGACAACCTAGATAATATCAAGTTGAAGATACTCTCTTTTCAAGGAAAAACTGATCCAGAAGTGTATCTTGAATGGGAAAAGAGGATGGAGATGATTTTTTACTGTCATAATTACTTGGAGATGAAAAAGGTACGACTTGCTGCTATCGAATTTACTGATTATGCTATAATATGGTGGGATCAATTGGTGAAGGAAAGGAAATGAAATCACGAACGCACTGTGGAGTCTTGGGATGAAATGAAAGCGATCATTCGACGACGATTTGTTCCCAGTCACTATCACCGGGAGTTGTTCAATAAACTCCAAAGGCTTACCCAAGGATCAAGAAGCGTCGACAAATACTTCAAGGAGATGGAGATTGCGATGATTCGAGCAAATGTAGAGAAGACAGAGAGGCAACAATGGCGAGATTTTTGCATGGTCTAAACCATGAGATAGCTGAAATGGTGGAAATGCAATATCATGTTAAGCTCCAAGATATGGTACATCAAGCTATCAAAGTCGAACAACAATTGAAGAGAAAGAGTTTACACAAAAGGGGATTAAACAATGGTTCCTCAAACTCATGGAAACCATCCTCAAGGCGATTTGAGAGTCAATCAACTCAACCTCAACATGCTCCACTAAAAGAGACAACCAAGCAAGCTGTGGCCCAAAATCAAGGTAACACCCATATCACAACTCCCAAAACTCGTGATATTAAGTGTTTTCGATGCCAAGGCAGGGGTCACATTGCAAGTCAATGCCCAAATAAGCAGGCAATGGTGATCAATGCTAATGGTGAAATTAAGACCGGTGATGAAAAAGAAGATATCGATCCGGGGATGCCACCACTTGAAGATGCTAATGAATATGTAGAAGAAGGGGAATTGTTGGTTGCATGACGAACTCTCAGTATTCAAGCCCAAGAAGAAGAAAACAATCAGCGTGATAACTTATTTCATACTCGTTGTTGTGTGAAAAATAAGGTTTGTTGTGTTATTATAGATGGGGGAAGCTGCACTAATGTAGCTAGCACTGAGCTGGTGGAGAAATTGGCATTACCAACCTTAACGCATCTGAAGCCTTATCGACTCTAATGGCTGAACGACCAAGGTGAACTCAAGGTAACCAAACAAGTGTTGGTTGCATTTTCTATTGGAAAATATCTAGATGAAATACTATGTGACGTGGTACTAATGCACGCGTGCCATATACTTTTGGGACGACCTTGGCAGTTTGATCGTCAAGTTATGCATGATGGATTCACTAATAGGTACTTTTTTGTGATGAATGAGAGACCAATATCTCTTATACCATTGACTCCAAGGTAAGCTTTTGAGGATCAACTGAAAAAGAAAAAGGCAAATGAATAGAAAATAGAAGAAAAAAAGAAAGGAGAAATATCAGAGTTGAAAAAAAAGAGGGAAAAGCCAGAAGTGGAAAAAAAAGAGAGTAAAAGCAATTTCATTGCAAGAAAAAGTGAGATCAAGCAAGCTTTACTTTCACATCAGTCTCTTATTGTACTTATGTACAAGGACGCCTTTTTGAGTACTAACGATCTTGTCGAATCTTTACCGAGCAATATTATTAATGTTTTGCAGGAATTTATCGATGTCTTTCCTGATGAGATACCACCAAGTTTGCCACCAATTCGAGGAATTGAACATCAAATTTATTTCATCCCTGGAGTGACAATTCCCAACCGACCAACATATAGAAGTAACCCTGAGGAAACAAAGGAACTTCAACGCCAAGTTCTAGAGTTAATGGAAAAAGGGTATGTTCGAGAGAGTATGAGTCCATGTGCTGTGCCAATACTACTTGTACCTAAGAAGGATAGAACATGGCGAATGTGCGTGGATTGTCGAGCCATCAACAACATCACGGTAAAGTATCGCCACCCTATTCCTCGTTTGGATGACATGTTAGATGAGTGGCATGGATCTTGTTTATTTTCGAAAATAGATCTTAAGAGTGGATATCATCAAATTCGAATGAAAGAAGTGGATGAATGGAAAACTACATTTAAAACTCAACAAGGATTATATGAATGGTTAGTTATGCCCTTTAGATTAACTAATGCACCAAGCACTTTCATGAGATTAATGAATCATGTATTACGTGCTTTTATTGAGAGATTTGTAGTGGTATATTTTGATGATATTCTAATCTACAGCAAGACCATGGATGAACATGTAGCACATTTAAGAGCTGTGTTAGAAGCATTAAAGCAACATAAGTTGTTTGCCAACTTGAATAAATGTATCTTTTGTTCGGATAAACTTGTGTTTCTTCGATATATTGTAAGTTCAAAAGGTATTGGAGTTGATGAGGAAAAGATTAAGGCAATTCGCGATTGGTCGACACCTAATTTGGTAAGTTAAGTAAGAAGTTTCCATGGATTAGCTAGTTTTTATAGACGTTTTGTTCCAAATTTCAGTAGTTATGTTGCACTTCTTACTGCTGTTATAAAGAAAAACGTACCTTTTAAATGGGGTAATGAGCAACAAAATACATTTCAATTGATAAAGGAAAAATTAACTACTACCCCATTGCTCTCATTGCCTAATTTTTCGAAAATATTTGAAATTGAGTGTGATGCATCAGGAGTAGGTATTGGAGGTGTATTAATGCAGGAAGGAAGACTAATTGCATATTTCAGTGAAAAGTTGAGTGGAGCAACCCTTAACTATCCTACCTATGATAAGGAGATGTATGCCCTAGTTCGAACTCTTCAAACATGGCAGCACTACCTATGGCCGAAAGAGTTTGTGATTCACACAGATCATGAATCTCTTAAACATCTCAAAGGACAACACAAGTTGAACAAACGCCATGCAAGGTGGGTGGAGTTCATTGAAACATTCCCATATGTGATCAAGTACAAACATGGTAAGGAAAATATAGTTGCAGATGCTCTATCGCGAAGGTACGCTATGCTTTCAATGCTTGATTCTAAATTACTTGGTTTTAATTATATCAAGGATTTGTATGCAAACGATCCTAATTTCTGTGAAGTGTTTAAAGGTTGTGGAAGTGGTAGGTTTGGAAAATTTTATTTATAAAATGGATTTCTTTTTCGAGAAAACAAATTATGCATCCCTCAGTCTTCTTTGCATGAGTTACTTGTTAGGGAAGCACATGGTGGAGGACTTATGAGACATTTTGGGGTAGCTAAAACTATGGCGATAATGCATGAGCATTTTTTTGGCCTCACATGAAAAGGGATGTTGAGAAAATTTGTTCTCGATGCATTACATGTAAGGAGTCTAAGTCTAGGCAACAATCTCATGGCCTGTATACTCCTCTTCCAATTCCTAATGCACCTTGGATTGATATTTCCATGGATTTTGTTTTAGGATTACCAAGAACTAAGAGGGGGAGGGATTCTGTGTTTGTGGTTGATAGGTTTTCGAAGATGGCACATTTCATTCCATGTCATAAAACTGATGATGCATAGAATGTTGCTGATTTGTTCTTTAGAAAAGTTGTTAGATTGCATGGTATGCCTAGGACTATTGTTTCTGATCGTGATTCTAAATTCTTGAGTTACTTTTGAAAAACCCTATGGAGTAAATTGGGAACCAAACTGTTGTTTTCAACAGCATGTCACCCACAAACTGATGGTCAAACAGAAGTAGTAAATAGGACATTAGGTACTTTATTACATTTTATAATAAAAAAGAATTTGAAATCATGGGAAGATTGCTTACCACATGTTGAATTTGCTTATAATCGTTCTGTTCATTCTACAACTAAGTTTTCACCATTTGAGATTATTTATGGTTTCAATCCATTAACCCCTCTAGATCTAACTCCACTTCCTGTAGGTGAATTGGTGAATTTTGATGGAAAGAGAAAAGCAAAGTTTGTGAAAAAACTGCACGAGAAGACAAAGATGCACATTGAATGGATGACTAAAGTTTATGAAAAACAAGCAAACAAGGGCCACAAAAGTGTCATTTTTGAACCCAACGATTGGGTCTAGCTTCATATGAGGAAAGAACGATTTCCGAAAAAAAGGCGATCAAAACTTCTTCCTAGAGGAGATGGACCATTTCGTGTGTTGGAACGCATTAATAATAATGCTTACAAGCTAGAGTTACCTGGTAAGTATAGCGTTAATGAAAGTTTCAATGTTACTGATTTAATGCCCTTTGATGTAGGTAATGAAGAAACAAAAGATTTGAGAACAAATCATTTTCAAGAGGGGGAGAATGATACGAATCCGACTAAAAAGACTACAAATTCACAAGTCTAATTAACCGAACCTGCAATGGAGCTGAACAGTTTGTCACCAAATGAGGTAAATAATCATTTGAGACTGCAAGAGGGCCCAATCACAAGGTAAAGGGCTAAAAGATTCAAAGAAGCTTTATATGGGTTGATTAAAGAGATTGTTGAATATTCAAATAGAAGTCCAAATGAAGAGCCCAAGATGAGCCCAAGAGAAGGTCCAAATTTAATTAATAAGGAGAGATTTATTATAAACCCCGCACATTTGAGTTAAGGAAAACCGGGAAAAGAACCGGTCAAACTGAATAAGAAAACCAAACCGGTTTACATTTGGGAATAAACAATATGAAAATTTACAACTTTCGGTTGATCCAAAGGATTTATTAAACATTGGAAAAGAAACTTAAGACAAACTACAAAACAAAAACCAAATTGGTTTAAGTGAACTAGATTCAATAAGAACTTTAAAGTTAAGTATGCTTACCTGAGAGTAGTGTGAGGATGGGTGACCTCCTGGGAAGTATGATTTTTTGTAACCCGAAATTTCGGTCAAAAATTTTTATATGAAGGCTTATAATAAATAGCAATCAATTAATATATATTTAATTATTAGAATTAATACAAATAATTTAATACTGAAATTAAATTATTGGAATTAATGCCGAAATTAAATTATTGGAATTAATACCAATAATTTATGGCAATATTAATACTAGTAATAAATCTCGACCATTTAATACACGGGTTTTAGGACTATATAAAGAGGTCATCCCCATTTCATTCTCCTCACACCTAAACACTTCTCTCTCTCTCTCTACTGCTCCATTTCTTGGTAAAGCTCGAACCAGAGCTTCGACTTGAACAAAGGTCGGGCTCTTTAGAACCGGGGAGAAGACAGCTATCTAATAGCAAACTCCAGTAAATTTGAGAGTCGTTGGAGAAGCGCCGACATGATGGAATAGTGAAGCAATTCCGGCGGACCGAAGCTGCCCTATTTCGGCCAAGCTGAAATCGGTCATTTCAAGCCCTCCTCAGGCCAAACCAAGCCCTCCCAACACTTCCTCAACCTTTCCACGGACGAATTAGGACCGAAAGGTAAGCCAATTCGGCTCCCCTTTATAATTTTTGATCGGTGCTAGAGAGAGAGTCGACCGAATTTCAATGATAAAATTCTAATCCAATTCCGCATCAATTGATACAATACTTGATTTTAGGATGAACCTCAAGACAAGACCTATCTGCCCAGATCGAAAACTCGGACTGTCGTGCCTTCACCGGTGAGTAATCGAAGCTTTCTCTCTCTATAGTCTATTTTCTAGCAAAGCTTCATTTGAGCTCATTCCGACGTTAAAATCTATGATTCAAAGTTTCTTAGAATCGTATGAACATATAGGAACTCAATTTCAATAATTAGAAGTGTTTGATTGGTCAATTTGATGAAATCAAATTCGGTAGTGTTGAAGAGTTGAAATTGGGGGAAATTTTGGGGATTTTCGAAATTCAAAGGGGCCAAAATACAATTTTATGAAATTGAGGGTCAATTGGGCATGAAAATAATGTTGGAGGACCAATTGAGGAATTTTGGAAATTTTGGGGAAAAACTTACCATTTTTGTGAAAGAAGGGCAAAATGGTAATTTTGGAAAAATTGGGGAACCAAATTGGAAATTTGGAAAATTAAACCCCTTTTTGGTGAAATTGAATAAATTGAGGTCCCACAATAAATTTTAAAAGTTACGGGACTCAATTTGAGGAAAAACCGACATTTGGGACTTAAAGTTAAAGAGAAATAACTTTAGGGACCTAATTGCAAATAACTAAAAGTTTGGGTTTTCTCATTTATTAATGAATGAAGGCCGTTATGCCGAGTAATAATGAACAAGGTTGTGTCATATCGTGTAGGAACGTTAAATACTGGGAACGCCAGCAAGGACAAGCTCACGTAAATACAAAGAACCAGTTTAGTGGAATTCACGGCATTAACAAGTGAGTGGGTTTACTAACATCATACCCGGTTGGGATGATAAGTGCCTCGATATAAAAACCCACTGTTTAGTGGTATTTTAATCATCACTACTTAGAGAAAGTGATGTGAAAGTTATGCGAAAAATACTACTTACGGGTTGTAAGTAGATCATACCCGGTTGGTATGATGAGACTTCCTCGAAGGAAGTTGAAAACCCGTTCATCGGTTATGAACGGAGATGTCCTTATACCGGTCGGTATGATGGACAATAAAAACCTATTTTTGTCGGAAGTGCTCTCCCCTGACTGTGTGCCAATGCTTAAACAATTTGGGAGACCTTCTTGACAGGAGCTCGAATAGCTCTTATAGGCCGGGGGCCTCGATTTTGGAACTTGAGGGCTAAAATGCCCAGTTTTTTTGAAAATCTTGTACAATGGGCCCAAGGCCAGTTGGCATGAGCAGGAGCTCGTAAATGAACATGATATATGTGCCATAAAAATTAGTAAGTGAATTGTTTGGCCATGGTACCAAGATAGGACTGACATGCTCAATCAATTAGCGGCAGTGCGACATGACAGGTCGATGGACTAGTCAAGACAAACAACTGCAGGTTGAGTTGAGTGTCGGGGCCGTTGGACTAGTGGCACCACAGATTACATGGCAATATAAGAAAACATTGTTTGTGCATGCACTGTGAGTACGGGATCATCAAGACGCCCATGAGGGATAGTGATGTGTTCTAAGGGCACAGGACGACCTGGTGGCTATAAGGGCAGTTCGTCGTTCCAGGTGTCTGTGCGAAATCTGGAGTAGCACGAAGCGCATGAGACCGGGGTGGGGACAGGATGAGGTCTCTGTCCTCATATGGACATGAAGAAGTGATTTCGGGATTGTGGGTAGGATGTCACGTACATCCACTCATTCCTAGGGTAGAAGTGGTCGTACTTCTATCCGGGTGGCAGGAAAAGTTGCTTTGAAGCCACTAGCGGGTTCAGTAGTGATACTGACTTGCGAATGTGTGTAACCTTCATGATGAAAGATGTGTGTTGGGTGATGACACACTGTGGTAACTAAGAAATAATGGAAAAATCCAAATGTTTAAATGATGGGATTTTTGAAAACAAAGGAGTTTGGCACACTCCATATAAATATTTTTCTTAAAAGTCAAAAGCTTTTAAAAACCCATTCACTGAGTAGTCGTACTCACCCCCTCCCTTATATCCCTTTCAGGAAATCCCGAAAAGCCTCCCCTTAAAGATTGTCAACTAATATGCCTGTAAGATAGGTATGTAAAGTTTTAAATTTCATACAGTTTTGATTATGCTATTCCAGGAAAAAGGTGCAAGTTAAAGGATGCCTTACTCTTTACGGTTTACGATAAGGGAAAACCCTTTAATAAATCGAGAGAGTGGCGGGTTGATCACGGGGATCCGACCAAACCGGGTCGGGGCGTGACATTTATAAATATAATAAATCTTTTAGGATAATATTAGGTAGTTCAGATTTTTAAATTAGTTATTAAAATATCCTAGATATTTAGATTAGATATGGTTAACTTATAACCATAATAGATTTTTTTCTCATTTTGTGGGTCATTCGATTGTTTTCTAAGCTTATAAAAGGCATACTCCACAGCATTGAAGAGACACACTTTGGAATTTCAATCTTGTGAGTTTTGTCTTCTTTCTATCTTGAAAGGGCTTTTGAACTTATCAAGTTTTTACCTGCGGCGTTCAAGCAATTAAGACTTATCACCCGGGGTTTTCTAAGAGTTCTTCTCAGAGGATTTGGGTGTGGCGTCTACATATCCCATACCTTGTTTCTCACATAAACAAGGTATATTTCATCTTTTCGCACTTGCGTCGTGAAAGTCTTGGGATCGTTGCCATATTTGGTGTAGGGTGTCATTAGCATATTAGCGAGCTTCGCATCAGAATATCTAACATAAAGGGATAAGGGAGAGAGGGGCAGTCTCCAGCGACCCGAAAAATGCCCCGATCTAGCCTCTGGCGAGCGAGACAGGGGTCGAGTCCTATGTCGGCTGGTAGCCCTATCAGTTGTCAAGCTCCATAGAACACCCCTCCCCTCGACTTCCTCATCCCACCAGAGCTCCAACATCATGCCTTTCTTCAACCTCCGAAGCTACATTTGGTGTCTCTAGAACTAGGAGGAAGTTCTCCACCTAGTTGCACCCTCCATTTGGCCTAAGGACTATTACAAGAGCACCAGCTAGCTCAAATAGTGTAGCTACTCGGACAGTCGTAAAGAAACCAAATTGCCCAAGTCAAATTATGGTCGCCTCCGACCTCCTGCAGCTCGGCCAACCTCCCTCCCCCCAGCCCTCCTCGACTGACCCTTGACTCCTTGAAACCTAGAAGGTAAGCCAATTCGGCCCAATTCTGCCAAAATAGGAAGGTTTTAGAAACTCAAGCACCAGAACTTCTCTCATCGAATTCTCTGTGCTCATGCCACCAATTGACTCGCTCTTTGATCCTAGGAGGACCCCCTGGAAGAGCACTAGCCACCCGTATCCAAAACTTCGACCGTCAACCCATTTCCGGTAAGAAAACTAAGATTTCTCTCTGTAGAAGGTTTTTCCAATGAATCTCCATTTGAGCTCAAATTTGGGTCAATTGATGTCGTTCAAAGGACAAGAAGCTCGTAGGAATATAGAGAAGATGATTAGTAGCATGTTAGGGGAAATTAACCAAGTTTAAGCCATCAATTTGATGAAATGAGAATTCAGGGTCAAAGTGCAATTTTGGAAAAAATTAGGCGAATTGGGGATTTTTGGAAAATTAGGGGTCGAATTACAATTAAGGAAAATTGAGGATTTGAATGGAAATAAGAGGACATTAGGGACCCAAGAGAGTATTGGAAACCTTAGGGACCTAATTGAAGACAAAATGAATATTAGAGACATAAATGTAAAGTTATAAAATTTATAAACCTAATTATAATTAAGGCATAATGTGAGTACCTATGTGCAAATACTCAAACCATATAGGAGTTGGTTGTCCAAGTACCTGTGTAGAGGAGCACATCATGAATCAAGATCTCACTGGGATGACTACGTCACTATTACCAGGTGAGTGGGATTTTTGACATCGGGATCGATTGGACCGATTGGAGCTTTTGAAATATCATGCTTTATTTTAAAAACCCATTTTGACATAAATATAATCTTTTGACTGTGTGAATTCGCTTAAACATTTTGGAGTTATATTTCTAATGATAGCATGCATCTTAATAATAGGATAACTCATGTTCGGTGTATGGATACACCACAAGTGTTATGGTCTAGTCCGACCGTCAATGCGGATATGGGTGAAGACCCATGATCGACAAGGGCGTGTTAGATCTATTACTGTACTAGTGGGGCCAAGGCCAATATACACGAGCCGAGCCCCGTAAATAAGCTTGATATATTAGCCTATCAGAAATGATCAAAGAAACCGGATAATGCTTATGAAGCTACTGTGCCAAAGCTAGGTTATAGCATGATGGGTCAATAGCGCAAAGACAAAGGTTTTAAATCAAAACTTGTGTTTGTGATTGCGATCGTACGAGACCAAAGAGATGCCCATTTTAGGGTAGTATTGGTACTAAAGGCTACTGAACAGCAAAGGTGCTATAAGGTAAGGTAGTGATCATTGTTCAAGTATGTCTCGAAGCCCAAAACGCTTCACATCGAGGTCAAGGGGGTGGAGGGAAAAAATCTCACCCCTAAAGTATCTAAGGACTAAATAATCGATAAGCCTGTGGGATGAGCTGCAGAGCTCACGTAAACTTGTGGTGGAGAGTGCGGCCTCTCACCGAGGTGGACGATAAAAACCCTGTGGGCCACAAGTGGAACATATCAATATCGTTTAGCCTGTAAGTGTTGTTCTGCGACCATTTGTTCCTTTTATGGATAAATGACGTATGTTTGTTTTAGGTATTAAACAAACCTTGGTAGGTTCACTAATGTAAAACCCTTCAAATTAGGAAAGTACTACCCTAAGGTTAAGGAGATAAGCTAAAAAATATCAAGAAATCAAATTAATGAAGATAAGACAAGTAATGGCTTGCTTATCATACGATTTTCCTCCAATAAATAAGACATATTGTTTAAAGACCTTGAAGTCATGTTGCCCTCCAACCTTGCTCACTGAGTTGTCGAACTTATCCACTCCCTTATCCCCTTTTCAGAAAAACTTGTATAGAGAAGAAAGGGTAGCCAAAAAGTAAAATTTATTAAAATATTTTATTTACTTTATTATGGAAAACAGGTAGGTTTATACGTATTTAGTGTAATTTGGTAGAAATACTATCCTAATACGTGAAATAGTAATGGGTTGTTCATAGGGATTCGACTAAACCGGATCGGGTGTAACATAATAGGGTTTCTGACACTGGAAAAGCCTTTTTACAAGTACCTAACTCATTAAGCATAATGCAAGTCGGGGATAAAGCTCAGATAAGGGAGTGTGTAAATGGGTAAGTGGAACCTAGAAACCCTGGAGCAGGGAAGGCTCAAATCAACCCTCCATCCGATGAGGCCAAGAATGTGCGAGTAAGTAACCTGCTGAATGGAAGAATGGGTAAGTGAAACCTAGAAACCATTTCAACATATATTTCTCATGAAAAGGGCCGCAATAGAAGTTATATATGTAAATGGTGAGTTAAATCATGGTAAAATAGTATGGCCATAGGTACCTTTGGAACTTTAATTATAAAATCTACATATGCATTTTTATTAACTAAGAAAGTTAGGCAGAAACGTGCAAGATGAGGAATCATCATCTCGTTCAGTTAGCAAAATAATGTGGAATATAGTATGGAATATTAAATTTGTGCCAAAAATAAAATATTTTTTTATGAGAGTTCTATCAAATGTGATAGCTATAAATACCACATGTTCTTCCAAAATTGCTAGCATGTTTACCCGTTGTGCTTTTTGTAGGAACAGGGAAACACCATAATACATACTACTAGAATGCCCATAGACGCATGGGTGTGGTTTGCTAGTTCTAACCTTGCTACCCAAGTAGAAGTTATTTGAGATTTTAACCATTCTGATACTGCTGGCAGAGATGATAGTCCAGTGATTCAAAATTTAACCATATATATTCACATATTATGGTATCTTACTTTTGATATCCTCGTTTGTAGATGCCGAAGGGTATACCATCGACATACATCTCGAAGGAAACAACTCGTATCCCTGCAAGCAAGGCAAGAGTGGATGTGATCTCATCTGCCATTAGATTTTGAAATCATGGGCTTCTGCTAGACCGTTATCCACTTTCATTGATGTTGAATTATGTTTGTCAAAATACCCTCCAGCCATTTCTGATAAAGGGCAATAGATTTATGATGTGGTTTGTCTAAATGCAGTGGGGGAGGATTAAGGTTTCTTAGGTTTGTCACTGCTCAGATATGTTCAAATACATATTGAAAACGTTGATGGTAATCAAGAAATTAAAAGGATGGTGAGAGACTTACCCACAAACTGTCGAATGGGCATTGAATACAAAGAACATACTCAAATCAGAGCCAAGGATTTGACAAAAAGGGAGCCTTGTCTAAAAGATAAGCCTAAGTGAGATCTTCTCAGAGATGGTAATACATACGCGTGCTTCTGAATTCCCCATGAGGTAGGAAATGTAAGCTTGGACAATGACAGATGAAGAGGAACATGTTCTCTGATCACCGGGCTATTCAGCTCCCATCATCTGCACACAGATAACCAGATTTTCTGAATGAGAAATCCACAAAAAGGGCTTCTCTTTGGGGAAAGTGATTGCCTGAGAGGGATTGTGACCATCAACAGCTACATCTCCACCCTCAGTCTAACAATTTGATGATGCAAATTGCAGAGAGGTGCTAACTACCAATCCTCCTCCCATGTGGTCAGATAGATGTCAACAATGGTCCTTAGTTTTGGGGATTGTTACTTACTAAGAACCATCCACCCTCCAATTGTTAATGTGAATTTAGCATGTTTTGGGACTGTACAGAAGCCAGATGACAGTGACAACTCACCTTGAAGATATCCCCAAACATGCTTTGTAGAGGATTCCTAGGCTGCACCCCGTAGAACTTCTCCGCAATTAAATCCATAAACTGAATCACAAAAGGCACATGTTGAAGGATCCAATGCAGGAAATGATAGAACCGGTTAAGATAGTTGAGTGGTAAGCAGCACGAGAAAAATAACACAGCCGTTATCAGTTGGGAAAGCATACCTCGTTGAATGATGGATCCCTGTCTATGCTTGACTTGTAGTTTGCTCTCAGCATGTTGAAAAGTGGTAGAGCGTCCCTTTGCAACCTACAGAGAGAAATTTCTTAGAGCTAACATTCATCAACAGGTAATATGGAGTTCATTATAGAAGAAATGGCTTTTTACACTTGTAGCAGATATTCTATGAATTGCATCAAATCTGAGCTGGGAAGCTCTAGATTGTTGGACTGCACTTGCTTCTTTATCTCATCAAAGAGATTATTAGCATCCCTTAAATTACCTAATGCACAATACCTGGATAGACAATAAGATTATCTTGAAGTTAGGGAAGTTCACAAACCATAGATTGTTAAAATCTCATCAGGGGCTTGGAAAGCAGCAATTTTCTACTAGCACTTACATTAATACTGCCCGTGCAATGGCTAAATCATCTTCACCAGGATAGCACTGACAGTCAATTAGACTAGGATTAATACAAGTGTTATAATCAATTTTCATTCGGTTCAGGAGGAAAAAAGGGTATAAACTACTGCTATTATGGTTAATGAAAGTTCAAATTTCACAAGTACATAGAAGAGAAGTGACCTAACCTTTCCCATAAAACTAACCAAAGTGGATGCAAACTTCTTCGGAATGTTTCCCCTAACAAAGTGAAAAGAAACCTTTGCCATATCCTGAAAAGAATCATCATAAGAATGAACTGAAATTTGGACACTGGCAACCTAGCATAGTCAAATTCATTTTGCCCACATATACAAATGTGTAATTTTTTTTCTTTTTAAATATTAACTTGTTAGTGGGGAAGAAGTCTTAGATTCCTGTATTGAAGACATTATTTGTAAACGAACCTACCACTTCAGGTGATTCAGAAAATATGTATTCTGCTAGCATAGCATGAATTTCCGGTGCACCACTCTTATGGGATCCAAATCGCACAGACCACCTGCTCAAGAAGGATGCCGAAAAATGAACTAGTATCAGAAAACAAAAAGCAACTAAACCTAGCAACAGAAAAATGGTATGTGAATGCAGAAGAAAATGGATTTAAAATAAATTAATCTATCTAAAGGAAATTTACAAAAAGATTAATCAATAGTCCAAATATAGATATCAGGGACTGTCAATATATTGGCAAGAGCAGAAGTTCTATTTCTCATATTACTAACAACAATAGCCTAGAATCTTACTTTAAAGCAGATTTCAAGAAAGATGAACAGCCCTCAACTCTTATCTTTGCTGCACCTATTGCTTCTGAAAGCTTCTGCATATCATCATCCACTTCTACATCTCCCAATTGTAGTGGTACTGAAATTTGAGGAAATTTCTTGTAGATTTTCCTGACACGATCTAGCATGACAGTTTTGTTATAATGAATAAAGAAGATAGATAACAAGAACACTGTAAATGGTTCAAAGGCAAGTCTTGGTGATTATATGGATTTTATTATTTGATCTTCTATAAGCAGACTTTTATGAGAGACCAAAACACTGCACTATGGAATAAGAAAATTTATAACCAAAATAAAAGCACTGCTAGGGATAATATTCTCCTACCTATGTGAATAAGACTTGTACAGTTTTTATAATACTGCTTCCTGGGAAACATGAAGCTCTGGAATAACAATATCAAAAAAACTCTCCCTTTAATAACCTACAGATAATGCAATTCCTAAAGCCTATGATGGAACAAAGAAGTTTAGCAGCCCAGCAACAAGTCTTGTACCCACTAAAGGAGCAACATTGAATGAGCGAAGGGCAGCAAGTAATTTCTCTTTGTAAAAATGAACTGACCTATTGTGTCATCATTGCAAGGATAATTTCCTTTGGTGAGAGCTTCTATAAAAAGCACTGCAAGCTCTGCCCCACAGGTAATCTGCATGAAAGGATAATGAATAACTATAAGATATCATGAGCAGTGTATATTGAAGCTTTGAAACTGAAAATACTTGAAAGCATTGCCTTGTTCTCTTCCAAAGTACTGAAACTGTAGTGGACATCCAAATAGCCATAAAATATTCTATTCAAAACAGGAAAGAAAATAACAGATTTATGGAACCATTCATCCCAAAATATAGAAGCCTCTCCCACCTGTCCATTGGTCAGCTGGATGCAGGCGCCTGATTCTATAATATCAAGAGCTTCAGAGTAACGTTCTGCAGATATATATCTGTAACAGTTTGTTGCATCCATAATAAAGAAATTAGCGGCATTATCAATCAGTTCAACTTGTATAAGGAGAAACGTAACTTCAAATAATAATTTTCACACAGTTGTATCCTGCACTAAATAAAAGTTCTAAAACATTGTAACTTTACATTAAATTACCCAGATTTATCTATCGTCCATCTTGTTAGTACCAATAAGAACTGCTCCAGTGAAAATATATATTTTATAAATATGACAAGTAGAACTACAATCTAATCGTTTAACAAGTAACAAGAAAGGATTTAATTTTTCAAGTTAATCACCTAGAAAATTATGTCAAATTCCAAAATTTTTATCATTGTCACATGAACTTTGCTAATCATCTAAAATGTGAAGTGTTAAATGATTTGTTCTCATATTATCACCAAACTTAACATTGCTACAAAATCTCCATAATTGCTAACTGTGCATGCATATATTGTATTTTTGTTGAAATGGACCAGGTAAGGAAACAACTAATAGCATTACATGTAACTTTCCTCCATAATTTAGATAACATATGTTGAAATGGCTCCTCTAACTTTCTTTTAAGAAAGCCAAAATCTTTTCAATATCAGGTTCGTCCTACTGTAGTGGACAAAAAAATAGGATATGCTAATTTGGTCAAATACCTTTTAATTGGTCCACTTCAGCAAAAGTAGGCCTCATCAAAGTATATTATCTCCATTTAATGGTGTTGACTAAACGGAGTCAGGCTTCATAATATTACTTGGAACAATGTCATTTTAGACAGCTCGCAAGCCTTATGACAATGCCAGAAGTTTGAGGATTCCACTTGATTTTTAGGCCATTTCCGCAGTTCTTTTTATCAAATATCGACTCAAACAGTAGGGAAAGACTGCGCTGTTTCAAACCAAATCAAGTACGTAAAATGAAGAGGATGACAACGCTAAGTACCTTGCACTAATAGATTTGTACATCTGCTGAGCTCCATAGAAATTTCCTTCATTGACAACTTTCTCCAGCTTCTCAATGTTCTGCATCATACAATCATAAATAATTCATACAAAACACGTCGAAAATTCTCCCATAAAAAAAAAGTAATCAGCACAATCGCCTCATAATTAACGACTGAATCAAGTCCACGAATTGGGATAGCACAAGTCGCCAGGCTCTGTTTACAAACTCAATTTTCCAGAACTGATAGACGAGGAGGAACGAGGTGACCTCTTGAGCAGGCAGCCGAGTGACTCTTCTGGGCCTCTCCCTCGACATGGTTGCCACAGAAAATATTCAGAATAATCTTCTTCCTCCTCGTGAATCCCGCCGGTGATTCGATTCGAGCTCCTCTGTTTTGCGATCTCGGAACGGAAGAAGAGAACTAGCGGCGCTCCGGCATTGGGCTATTTTCTCGTGGGAAGAATTGCCGCATTTAGCACTTATTGTAGTCCTTAATCAATTCAGTCCCTATAAAATGTTGGGTCTCCAATTTAGCACCAATACGATTACTCTAAATATTAATCCTACGGGGTGGATTGTTAAAAAACTTTAAACTGAATTGGATTAGGAATTTGTAGTATAGGCATGCACACGAGTTTAGAACTAGTATGAGTTATCAATTTTATTTCACAAATATTATTTTGAGTTTATTTTATTTTATAAATAATTATTTTAAAATATGATTATAAATTATGGTTAGATTTGAAAAAAAATAACATCATATCCAAATTTAAAGTTATTTTTTTTATTTTTAGTATTATTTAAGTTTTTGTTAATTATTCTCTTTTTTCTATTTAATAGTTTATTGTTCTCTTTATTATCATTACATTCATTTAATTTATTTTAAAAATTAAATGCTACTAATTTTAAATTATAAATATATATTTATTTTCTATTTAATTGACAAAAAAATTAATATTTAAAAATAAGTTAAAATTATTATATTTTTATAATAATCTTATACTAAGTTTAGTTCTGATAATCTATTTTATACCAAATATTTTTACTTCTAATATAATTACTTTAATTTAATCTAATTAAAATTTATAATTATTCTGAAAAAGTATTGTATTTATGTTTATATATAATTAAAATTTATAATTTTTAACTATGTTAAAATTTTTAATATTATAAACTTAACACTTTTCTATTTTATTAAATTCACAATTATATTTTTAATATGTACTCTAATAATTTAATTTTAAACCCAATTTCAACAATTAAGATATTAAAAATATTTAAATATCATGTATTATTCTTCCGGTATAAGAATAGAAATAGAGATAATTATATTTAGTTGACTATTTTTTCTTTATAATTGAGTAAATTATAAGATTTATTTTAAATATTGGATGTCCGAGTGTAAATAAATATTATTTAAGAATTTATTGCTTACTAATAATAAATTAAATTAATATATATGTAAAATTATTGTCATTTTTTCAACTTTATAAATTTATCAAATTTTTCTATTTTATATAATATATTATATACTGTTATTAAAAACTAATTCAATTCAACACTTTTTTTTCAACAAACCACCAAATTGATTAAGATACTCACGTATATTTGAATTGACTAATATAAATGACCTTTTTTTTAATGTGACAACTGAAGCACATTAGCAATGCAAATTGACACTTCCCATTAAAAGGTTTGTGACCAATTTCATTCACCATACACATTACTTGCACCATCATATCATTGATCATCAATCTCATCGATATTATGACAATAACATCAACAAATTACTCTCCAATGTTAATGACGTGGTCTCCTTCACATACTATGTCCAATAATCTTTCACTTATCACACCTTATTTGTCAAAAAATGTAAGGCAATTGTCATTTGCTCATATGGGCAACTTGATGTTTGCATGTCAATGTGAATGATAGATGATGAACTCCCTCATCAACTTGTTACAAAGATAGTATGGAAGACATAAATCAATATTTTTAATGCAAATTGAAGCCAATAATTTGTACCATGGCTGAAGAAATTGACGTTCATTGCTATTAATATATGTGAGATTTTGGATGATGCTACAAAGTTCATAATTTTCTTAATGATCAAAGCTCATATTTGCCTTCTCAACCTTCTTACTCTTTGATGGAAGTTCACTTGCTTGTGAAGGAGGGTCATCGCCAAAATAGGAGTAATAAGTAAGAGCCAGGCAGGACTGATAATAGCATCCGGGTAGAACTGCTCTGACTAGAACCATGCTGTCAGATTCTGCATGCAGCTCACATGCATCTATCTAAAGGAAGCTGTGGAACATGGGTTACTGGATCACGTGGAAGGTTCCCTGCTGAAGATTGTAGGATAAGGAAGATAATACTTCATGGAATACTCGGCCATGGACAGATACAAGAATCAGAATCTAAGGCATGAAACTCAGTTCAAGAGTGCAATGATGAGGATAAGCAAGTGACAATGGATTATTATTTAACAGAAACTTTCACATGTAGCTACTGCTTCACAGCAAGAACTATGATTTGCATTTGACATCTCTGAAGAAAGAAAGATCCACGTTTATGCAGCAAAACCAGAAAAGAAAGGGACACACATTTTACAGACATTTTCCATTGTCAGATTCAGATTCAGTCAGATGTATATCTCACCGTGTTCTGGTGGATCTGTCAGTTTCTGGGTAAGCAGTGCCACACCAGAGCCTGATCAACCTTGCAGGATTCACAAAAGTCATGAAGCCAACAGGTAACCCTCAAAGGATGCTTTCCGGATGACCTCCGCCTGTTCATAAAATGGGAGATGGTACTCTCATTGCTCTCTCAGGTTTGATTCTAATGTTAAATAAGAAGAAATTAAGGTCCTTACATACCTGGATTGTCATTGTGATCATCCCAGGACCATCCTGTTTCCATTAAAAATGGAAGAGGAAGAAAAAAAGATGTGAAGACTGAGGCATCGAGCAGGTTGAAAACTGAAAAGAATCTAGAAAGAATGGAAAATGATGTTACATGCATACCTTCAGGTGCTTCTCCTCCCATTCTATCTCATTCCAGCTTCTCGATTCTGAAGGGTCCCACGAGCTGGGAACTCTAACACTCACCACATGCTGCAGAATCCGTAAGCTATCTGAAGCCACCAGCAAAAGTAACCCAGGACAATTCAAAATTGAACTATTCAATACTGTGAGATGATGAGAATTGCATTCTACTCCATGAAGCTTACTTGTGATAAATGCTTCTTCCCACGATTCTCGCATCGACCATGAAGGTGCAACTTCCCTGACTGGTATTCCCATGCTCAAGCACACCCTATAAATGTGGAAATGATAACTTTGCATTAGTTTACTAGCACCATTTGAAGTCTACAAATCTCTAAAACTTCAGCAATTTCTTAAGCTATCATTCTAGTGCTTATCCTAGATGTGCAGAAACATTCACATTGAATTTAGGTTAGATAGAGCCTACTCGATGACCAGTTGCCTTATGATGCCCGGAAGTACATCACCAAGGGGAGCAGTCTGTACTTCAAAAGAAGAGTAGGTGTCTTCATTTGCTTCCGTTGATTTTTCATCCTGCAAATAGGAAGGAAAGGAAACAAACAATCCATGGAAAAATTAATCCATCATACAGCTGGACAAGTTTTAACATATGGAAACAGAATTATTAACTGAACAGTTAGTATGCATGACTTACTACCTACCGTGCGACTCACAACAAAGAAGTTCGACACTGATCCTTCAAGTATATGATCACCATCATTTGACAGCAGTAGCTCAGTCACTGAAGGAGCCCTTAACTTCTCCAGAGTCTTCCTATGCCTGCTTGAAAATGAAAACATTAGCACATGAGCTCAGAGGAATGGAATCGGGAAACCTTCACAACAGGCTAAACCAAAGAATTTTATTTTAAGGTCAAATCTAATCCTCGGGATTTCAGGTGAAATACCCATATGGTGGTTTTGGTCATGATGATGTTTTACATAGCTAGGACTCAGAAATAATAGAAGACAAGTTATATTAGCCCTTTATGGTAATTACTAGTATCCCGCATAACTTCAGAATTTCTTCTTACTGTTTCTCAACTCTTCTAAAAAATGTTCGAAGACTACAAACCCATCAACATACCAAGTTGTAAAAAACCGACCTCACCCAATCCAAATGCTTTGCAGTTGCAAGAGTCCTTCCTCGCCCCACCAATGCCAGACTGGCCCCACTGCTACCAAACACCATCGGAATGTGTGAGCTGACATGAATATGAACATCAAGAGCCCTTGAGATCTTCTCTCTATCTAAACTCGCATGTTCAATGAACTTCTCAGAGTTCCCACAGACAAGAACAGCAACAGACCATTCTTGTCCTACCTTTGTCTCCTTACAAATGTAAGGAGACACTTTGCTAATTGATTCATTGACCAAGCACTGGATGATCGGCTCAAACTGGGGCAACTGTGTTGATGATAACAGTGATGAATGAGCAGTGGACCAGTTTGGCCCAAATAAAATCTTTGGATTTGTCTCGAACATTATTCTCAAGGAATTGGCGAGCCTCTTCAGATGTCGCTCCCACAGTAACAGACATGAGGCATTGTTGTGAGTCCGAGTGACCGTATATACACCTAATCCAATCACATCAGATAATTAGATATTAAAAAGATTAACACCTGCATCTTACATATTCCGGTGAAAAATGCATATCCATGACTAAATATTTGGTTGGTATTACACGAGTTCCTTCAGTAAGTACCAATAAAAAAACTAAGATGTGCATATGGGTTGTATAACTATTTTTTAAAAGTTTTTCGAAGTTATAAAAGATCATAAACATTCACTTTTTACGAGCTCCTATAATACAATGATCTCATTGTGTAATACTCTCAGAGTATTCTGCAATTATGGACTCATCCATGACACATGCTGCTGTCCATCCCAAAAAGCCAGAATCATATGAGAACATAAGTTCCCAGCTTTAAGATTTTCACATATACGCTAACTGCAAAATGAAAAAGGCTATTGGATTAACCAAGAAGGTTGCTCAAACTGTTTGAAAGACCCAACATGCCATTTATGCCTAAATAGTAAGCACAGGTAATAAATAAGAGAATTACTGAAGATTGTTCCATTCATGGACAACATTATGTGCACTTTACTTTACCTAAAGTCAATATACACAATTGTTGGTTTTCTCCTGCTTAAAAGTTGATCACCATCATGAAAATGGGCATAGGGCCCTTTTATCTATGTATCTATTTATATTAGCAGAAAATATAGATTTCGGTCTCATTTTCAAAAACCCTAAGATGCCCTTAATCAGCACAACATCCAACTTCACAATTCAAGTAGATGATAAGGGCAGAAAACAACTTTCAACTTATGGACACAAAGTCAACAGTCATGGGGATGATCAACCTTTAAGCAGGAAAACAAGGAATCGTCATTCAAATGCGTTCACCATCACCAGGAAATCAAAGGAGCAAGTAAAATCATCACAAGACAAGCTATAGCCGTGTGTCTAAGAAATCCGCGGTTTCTAAAATATACAGTACAGTAGGGGGGGGGGGGGGGGGGGGGGGGGGGTCTGGAGGGGGAGCTCGCATGCATACCTGGATGGGCTTCGAGGAAGGAAGTAACAGGAGGGACGTCGGAGACCTGATGAACGATGCCATTGCTGAATAGAAACCTCGTGCTGTCCATTTGCTGGCGTTCTTCTCCTCCTCTGACGCTGAGCAAGCAGAAAAGTGACGAGCACGCAGGAAGAAGAGGAAAAGGGTACCTGTATTTCCCGAAAGATTAATGAACTTTCAAGTATTTGCTCGAATTCCCTAAATGTTTCCAGGATGAGCGATAAAGCCCTCCTCTTGAGGGGTAGATCCAAAACTGGAAAACATGAAAGCTTTGTTTTTATTCTGGTGAAGCACGGATCTTGTCAATTCATGCTGCTGACACCTATCAAAAGTGTCACCGTCCTCCAAGGATACACTAGCTGGGACTGGGAACACTTGATATACTTAGCTCCTATGGTGGGTCTGTTCTTATGGGTCAAGTTTAAAGCTAACAATGGAAGAAGGCCAACTAAGCTTCGTCAATACCTCTTTAATCCAAATTTCTAAACTCACTGAGGAGATTCAATTAGAGTAGCTAAAGGCAATCCTAACACCCGATCAAATAGGCCTAGATGAAGGCACCTCTGGTCAAAGGCGTGGTGCAAATATAAGCATATGGTCTTACTAGCCTTATATTAGCACATTAATAAATATTTTATATAATATAAATATATAATACAAATATTATAAATAAAAAATTAATGTATAAAATATTTTTAATATAATTTAATTATATATAATATCTAATAAATTATTTAATTTAAATAAAATAATAAATTTATCTTTTTAATTTTTTTTATTAATAATTATTTAAATTAATTTATTCATATAAATAATAAATTATTAAAAAATTTTAAAACATTCAAATTTATCACTTAACTTAAATCTCCAAATTACTACGCAATTAAATTAATCCAACCCCTCAATTCAAATGTACTCTTATTCTTTTCTAATTGAATTAAAAATTTATGATTATGATATTAAGTTATGTTATCACTATTCAACTGAGCAACTATAGCTGCTGAAGCTCCGTTAAAACGAAAATCAAGCTTTTTAATTGATTACTATTACTTCTCAAGATCCATATTTCAAAATTTGAAACATTTCTGAGCCAATGATTGACTCTCATGTTTTATTCTCAGTTTTACTGTTATAACCTGGTTACTACATTCATACTCTAAATTGCAAGACCTTTTCACCTTATTTGGCCAAAAACTGTATCACATAGACCCGAGTTTGTAATGTAAGTGTTCTAACTTATGTATCCTTTAGAGTCTGAAGTGTAAGAAAATCGTGCTGATACACGAAGAAGGCTTTGGAGC
Organism: Trapa incisa; assembly: GCA_030064435.1. Classification (NCBI taxonomy): domain Eukaryota; kingdom Viridiplantae; phylum Streptophyta; class Magnoliopsida; order Myrtales; family Lythraceae; genus Trapa; species Trapa incisa. The sequence continues at coordinate 7,891,089 of CM057765.1, forward strand.
TTGGTGTTGGTATAAAACTATAGTTTTTCTGGAGGAAGCTGGATTACATCCTACTGCCCTTGATTTTAAGGGATCTGGTATTAATATCACAGATTCGAATCATTTCACTAAACTAGCAGAATTCTCAAGCCACTGATAGACTATCTTCAAAACTTTGAAGGGGATGAAAAGGTTCGGAAAAAACTGGCCAAATTTTCATCGTTCACTTCATTTGCTTTTGTTCAAACATTATCTCCTTCATTTCAAGTTCATTATACTTACTTTTCTTTGCAGGTTTCATGGTGTTGGGTGCATGCATTTCTTATGCAAAGGCAGGCTTTTATCTTATCATTTTGTATACAACATGGTATCGATAAGACCCATTCCACTAGGACCAGTAATGGAGAACATCAACGGAGAAATATTGAACTTGTCGTCCCTTCTACATACTAACATTGTATTACAATAATTTGAAATTTTTTATTCTTGGTTCAAATGAACTCTTCGGATCCAATTTCTAGACTTGAGTTTCGGGTTCAGACGGGGCTCAGGCCTAACAAACTCGAGATTGGGTCGGATCTATACTCGATTAATTAGACTCGATGTTCGGGTTCACTTGAATGCGGATCAAACACAAGTTTAGCAAAATCTATCCCGACTTGAGCTATTTACCTCCCTAAAATAAATATCCTTTTGAGTATAATAGCTTGGAATTACAAGGGGTTAGGTGGCCTTCTACAATTCATTCAGTGCAATTTCTACTACGTGCTTTTTCTTTCCCATGCAAAATGGTAACCTATTGGGTCCTAAGGATTGCCAAAAGGAGCAAACTTGGAGGTTTTCAGAGCAAGGGAAGAGCAGGACAGGACTTGCCCTAAGTATGTATACACTAATATCATACCAAATATAGGCTAGCTGAGGTATGTATATACCGCACAGTCAATCAATACACCTCTAGAGTATTTTCAGCTCCCAGAGAGCTGTGAATTTAGGACTTCATGTTCTTCCCCTGCAATATGCACCTTAGAGATGCGGGTCTCCCCTGTGTAACCGAATAAGAAGCCTTGAGGCTAGGAAGAAGATGAGAATCCTGATGATGCTGCATTATTATGGATGGCTAGAGCCTTTGTCGGGGTTCCCTGGCGTGCCAGCCCCGTAGTTTCCGTTAACTGCCGCCATCTGCTGCCGGATGTTGGAGGTCGTGGGGGGCCTCGGCCCTCCTCTTGTCCACTGACCTCAAGAGTTGAGAGGACATATGAATCAGGTGAACTTATGAAGGGTTTTATGATCACTAAGAATTCTACTCATTATCATTTAGAAGTCTGGAGGGAGCCGGAAAAAGGCCGAAGGATTTTTCAAATGTAAAACTGAGAACCTCAGGGCTCGGCAAGAGGAAAGGGTAAGCATCTGGTCAAGCTGGGATGAGCTTGTTGGCTATTGCAGAAGCATTTGAGAAGCCAAAAACCTGCAAAATATCTTAAAATGGGTGGCTCCGTCTGGCCGGCATACCGCCGGTGATTGCCCATTGCAGTAGGTTCCTGCAATTCTGCACTTGGAATCCCCTTCTGATGGCGGAGCTATTCCAAGGTCAAGCTCTTTGGCTCCACTTCCTGTTGAGAAATGTGGTAGAATATCCTAATCAAGCTACGTTTGTAAAGAAGATCAGATCTGATCTACATAGCAGAAACAGGCAAGTATCATCAGTAGGGTACCTCCGGCTCCATTGGTGGCTTCCAAGACCATATCAAGATAGTGATGGCTGTGCTCAAGGCTGGCCATGGCTGCCTGCTGGTTATACTGTTGGATCAAGTTCTCGAAACCCCTGTATTTAACATAGACATAGTCAAGATCTTCTGGTTGTAATTTAGCAGAGCCATAAGCAAGCAAGAACTTAACAGGGAAATCGGAGTTTATCAATCAGAATCTCACTTATTCCCAATGAAATCACCCATCCTAACATCCCACTGGCCGCCGCATTGAGGCGGCTCTGCCCCGCGAAGCATCGAAGCGCCACTGTAAGATCCAGTGCTCTGTCTACGGAGCACTTGGATGAACTCTTCATTGGTCAAGTTCCCAATCTGCCCACATAGACCAAAGCCATCGCCACTCTAACTTAAGCGAAAAAACCTAACATTTCGATCATATTACCCCATCTTTTTACCTGTTTCACGTCTTCCTCATAGTCCCGGAACTTGATCACAGCCCGATCGTATGCGAAGCCAAGCAAGGCAATTAGAACAAAACTGAAATCTATGCAGATAAACTTGCCGTGTTTTGAGGTGGCAGGGAAAGCAAATCATTACTACCTTGATGCACATGAGCAGTCTCAAACCCACCTGAAAAACCGAACAGTCCATTTGATCAAAGACATCCCAACAAGGCCAACTCATCAAAATTAATGCATATTCTTTTTTACTGAAACGTAAGGATCGATTACCCAAGTAGACTTGCTTCCCACATTCCTCATTCCCACAATGGATAACATGAGAGAGACAATTGTTGAGACCATCCATCTCTAAAAAATAACTAATAAAATGGATATTAAAAGAAAAAGAGTAATAGAAAATATATTTGTATATATTGATGTTAATTGTTACACAATTAACAATTAACGTTACTATTTATAAGATAATAGAGTTATATGTATATTAACGTAATATTGAATATAAAAATAAATTATTAACTAATAAAATATCATTTTAACGTAATATACTTCATTTGAATGGTGTTCTTGAATTCAAAAATTCGACTACAGTAATAAATTTAATTTATTAACTTTATTTGAAAGATATTCTTGGATTTGAAAAAAAAACGACTTATAATGTGGTTTATTACTATATGCAAGCGAAATAAGAGACATGAAACATTGAGTTTAGATCGAATTAAATTAAAATGATAAGAAAATAAACATTTGGTGAAGATATAAATACCTTGATCTTCGGTGTCGATGAAGTGAATGATCGGATTTTTATTTTTTCTCTCTATCAAATAAAGTAATAAGGATAAATATCAATTTTATGAAAAAGATGCTGAGTCTAAATAAGTTTATTAGTTGTATTGCCTAAACTTTTGTAGTCAACTTCAGTACTAGAGCGAACAAATGTACTACTTTTTAGCACTTAAAATAATCAAATTGATATAGAAAAAGATAGAAAACTCACTCATGGAGCACCAATTATTGGGATTGTTTGCCTAGGCATGAGAAAAACAATAAGTTGGGATTGAGAGGTTTTTTAAAAGTAAAGACTATGGCCTGATATACCTTGTAAATATAAAAAAATTTGCTTAACTATCAAGTGAGTAGTGGTGGGTTAATGCATGAATTGACATACTTGATTGACCGTATATGAAATGTCTAGTATTGTCAAAGTTAGATATTGAAATGCCCCAACAACATGTCGATAACTACAAGTGTTATCAAGAGTAGACTCATCATGTAGAGATAGACGTGTACCCATACTTATAGTAGCCATCCAAAGTTTACAGTTGACCATGGAGGCCCTAGTAAGTAGATTATGAATATACTTCTGTTAAGTGAGAATGAGCCTATCAATATGATAATGAACTTCGATGCTAAGAAAATGATGAAAAATATCAAGATCTTTGATGGAAAACTCTTGTTTAAAAGTATATAATCTTAAATATATGGGAGTAGAATGTGACCATGTAAGTATAATGTCATCCACATATACTAGAAGAAAAATGATAAACTGAAAAGTTCTCTAGATGAATAAAGATGTATCTATCACTGATGCAGTAAACCCAAGGGTAAGGAGAAAGTTGCTCAGTCGAAGAAATCAAGCTCGAGGGCTTGCCTTAGTCCATAAAAAGATCGATAAAGTCGACAAACATGATGAGGTTGAGTATTAATATAGCATGGCGGTTGGGTCATATAAATTTCTTCATCCATATATCAATGAAGGAAATCATTATCCACATTGAGTTGTCGAATATGACAATGATGAGAAACAACAATGGAGAGAACAACTCTAACGATGACTAATTTGATGACACGTAACATCATAATCAATATTTTCTTGTTGGAAAAAATTCTTGGGCAACTAGGCACGCTTTACACCTTGCAAAGATCCATCAGGATGTTATTTCAATTTATAAACTCATTTGCAGCGAACAATATATTTTCTAGAAGGGGTTGGAACAAGATTCCATTTATGGTTGTTTAGAAAAATTGTATATTTAGAGTTAATAGCTGCAACCTAACATTAATATTGTTGACCTCACTAAACATCAATAAAGGTTACATGATCAATTTGAAAGCGGTGAGGGGACAACTTACTATCCTGAGATATTGTAAGCATGCGTATAGGGAGTTCATCAACAAATCTAGTAATTGCAAGTTTGATATCTATAGGCTCAATAGGGGGCATTAGTGACAATAGGAGGTTCCAACTCATCGAATGCAACTTTGGTGGGTCCCGATCACATAATGATGAAAAAGAGTGAAAAGATAAGTGAGGAAACTTAAGAAATTAGTGTAAGTCCCATGAAGTAGGTGGAGGTCAGTAGAAAGGAGAAGTCCTCCAAGGGCGACTTAGATAGGGACTAAGCGAATAAGCAAATCGTAAGGGTAAACACCAAACCTTGCTGTCTGGAACAAGGAAAAAGACTAAACCCAAGGAAGTTCAGTTGCTACGGGTTAGCAGGAATAATGGCCCCAAAGCAGAGGGAGAAGAGAGGAATAAGGGAAGGGAAGAACCCCTCACTAGTCGGATGTGAGAATAGACTAAGGGAGGAGAACCCTAGTAGGCCGATGGGACAGAAGGGGGCGAGAAACCTGACAGCTAGAGATAGGAAGACCCAATAAGGAAATAGGGTAGGACGAATAAATGCGGGAAACCCAAACTCTCACAAGGAGCCTAACATCTACATTCAAAGGACATCAAAGCATGGAGGAGACATATAAAATCGGAACCTATGGGTAAATAGGAATCGAGTAACGAAGTAACTTAGACAATGCAAAAGTAAGGACAAAAGGGAGTACGCTCTAAGGAAAAGAGTGGAAGGACGCGGTTCCAACTACAAGGCAAGCTGGGCTTCAGACCCAAGGTGGAGCAACATGATGCGAGAGTCATACTGCCACGGACATGTAGGTCCAATGACCCGACAAAAAGGGAACTTGAGTACGAAAGGACGAACTACAGGACCAGGAAGGGGGAATAGCACCTAAAACTGAAAAAGGCAAACACAAAAGCCCAAAGGGATGACGAACTAAGGAGTCCCAACGAACAAGGGAGTAAACAGACCCAAGTGCGATTGGACATGTCGGAACCCCAATTACGGACTAAACCCTCCAAAAGGAAAGCATGACCTCAAGCTACATGGAGTATTGGGGATTGAGTCAAAAGAGGTAACCAAAACGGTAGGGTATCAACTCGTACCCTAATTGGACCGCACAAGGATCCTCTTCCAATAGAAAGGAGATACAACAGAGTTTTGAGGACAAAACTCCTAAAAGAAGGGGAGAGTTGTGGAACCCGTCCCCTCAGACCAAGGAAACCGGGAGGAGAATCAACAATATTTTTGAAAACCAGACTAATTTAGTCAATAGAAAATAGTAAAGAAAGGTTAACAAGGGAAATTGAAAAATTCCAAGTGATAAAAATTCACAAAAATCGTGATAAAAACTAGGAAGTGGATTGGATGAGAGAACCAGACCAGTTTGGGGTGAACTAGACCCAAACCGGGATGAACCATAGTGAACCGATTCAATAATTTATTTTTCTAGGTGGCTTAAAAATATCAATTTGTGAAATTGAGGCCACCATTGGATAGAAAATGAATTTAGATAAATTTAAAAAATTTTAAATTTCAGAAAACTGGTCGATTTTCGAATTTGGGTCATTGAACCCGATCGAACTGGACTAGTCAATGGTCCATCTAGTCAACGAACCAGACCGGTTAATGGTCAACGACATCCAGTTAGCAGCCATGCAAATACGAGCAGCCAATGGGAGGCTATCACGCGTCTGATCAATGGTCAGCGGAGGACCTGTCAGCTTGCTAAGCAGACACAAGCAGCCAATGAGAGGCTGCCACATGTCTGGTCAACCGGTCAACAGCTGATGCGACGCCTGAGTTGGATCACCACGTTAGAAAAACTGGCTAATCACAGTGTGCCACATGGCATGTACACCACATCGTCATCTTCAACCTATGTTCGATGACAGAAAGGAGGGAGAGGTCGGGAAAGAGGGAGTCTCCGACGACTCAAAAATTCCTCCAGTTAGGTCACCGGCAAGCGGGGCGGGTGCCGAGTCTCATACCAGTCGGTAGCCTGAACAGTTGCCGAACTTTCCATATAAAGAGCACCCTACCACTCGTCCTCCTCACCTCTTAGGCGCTCTCTAAAGACAAACTACTCACTTTCTGACGAATCTCTGATCAAGGCTCCAACGGACCAATTTGCAACCACAGAAGCTCCAGTGGGTGGCATTAGAACAGGGAAGGAGTTCCCTAGCTCGAGACACCCTCAAAGCGACCGAAGGACAGTCGGAGAAATGTCGGAGCGATAGCATAGTGAAGTTGCTCTGGAGCCTTGGAACAGTGAGCTCCCGATCGACCCAACCTCGACTCCCTCAGCCCTTCCACCGCTAGAATTGACCACCTACGACCGACTAATACCCTCCCCATCCCCTCAAAGACCCTCGGTAAGCTCAATTTTGCCTCTCCTCATCAGATTTTCTAAGTTTCAGAACTTCACCTCCCCGAAACTTCTCTCTTCAAATTTCCGCCGTGTGGTGGCAAATTACAATGGGAACAATGCTATCATTTTTTGAAATTCCCAAATTTCCCCCACTTTCGTCCTTTCAAACTGGTCGAATTTGATTTTATCAATTTGACCATTCAATCAGATTTAATTGTTGAAATTGAAGATAAAATTGAGTTCCTACACTTCCATACGATTCAATGAAACTTTGAATCACGTCATTTGGATCCAAATTGAGATCAAATGGAGCTTTGTCAGAAAATTGGACTTAAAGAGAGAAAGATTCGAAAGCTTACCGTCGGAGGTGCGAAAGTTCGAGCTTTCGATCTAGGTAGGTAGCTCTCGTCCTGAGGTTACTCCTTAGATTAAGAATTGCATCAATTCATATCAAATTGAGGGAGAATTCGACCAGTAAAATTTTGCCGGTTTTCTCTCTAACACTAATTGAAAATTATAGAGTGGAGCCAAATTAGCTTACCTTTCCATTCTAATTGGGTCACATGAGGGCTGTGGAAGTGTTGAGAGAGCTTGGTTTAGCTTGAGAAGGGCTCAAATTGGCCGTATTTAGCTCGGCCGAAACAGGGCAGCTTCAGTCCGCTAGAGCTGCTTCATTGTTCGATCACGCCGACCTTCTCCAGTGATATTCGGAGCAAATGGAGACTGCTGTTAGGTAGCTGACTTCTCTCCAAATCTAAGGAACCCGACCTTGCCTTCTTTGGCTTAGAAAAACCCCAATGTCGGAGCTCTAGCACGAGCTTCACCGAAAATTGGAGTAGTAGAGGGAGAGTGATGTTTTCAGGTGTGAGGATGATGAATGAGGAGGAGCTCTTTATATAAGAAACTCGGGGACTCCTCGGCCGTCTGATTGGTGTCTTTATGGTGATCATTCATGGGCTAAAATGCCCTGAACGAAGACTTTTCATCTTTGTCGGTGAGTGAACAATGCTATCTTTGCTGCTAGAATTGACCACCTACGACTGCCTAATACCCTCCCCAGCCCCTCAAAGACCCTCGATAAGCTCAATTTTGCCTCTCCTCATCAGATTTTCTAAGTTTTAGAACTTCACCTCCCCGAAACTTCTCTCTTCAAATTTTCGCAGTGTGGCGGCAAATTGTAGCGAGACCAAGTCCTAGTCGAACCCCCTGGACGAGCACAACCTGCCCCCACATCAAGCTCCAGCCACCACCTCTCCATTAGTAAGCTAAGCAAGATTTCTCTCTCTACTATAATTTTTCTGACAAAGCACCGATGGAGCTCAAAACTCAACCAAGTTTGGTAATTCAAAGTGTAGAATGATCATGTGGAGCTAGATGAGGTAAATAACAACAAGAAATGAAGAAATTAAGTACTTATAGGTCATTAATTGGACGAGTTAAGATTCAGATGTTCAAATGCTCAAATTGGGGAAGAAGAAGGAAGTAAATTTGGGGATTTTGGGGTCTTTTGTGCAATTTTTCAAAAATGGGAGAGTCAAATGGAAAATTAACAATATTTGGGGCATTTTCATGAAATTAAATCCCAATTGAGGGCCAATTGGGCAATTTGGCCAAGATGGAGGGCCAATTGGGAAATTTGGCCAAGATGGAAGGCCAATTGGCAATTTTGAGAAGTTTAGTGCCAAATTGCAATTTTTGGGAAATTAGGGACTAAATGGCAATTTTTGGAAAATTGTGGGCCAATGGGTGATTTTGAAAAAAATTAAGAATCCAAGAATGATAATTGGAAATCCTAGGGGCATAATTGAGACTAAGGGGCAATTAAGGCATAATATGATGCCCTATGCGCAAATATTAGAAAATATGTGGCCTCATAGTCAAAGCATCATGATATGGATATTCGAGTCGTTTAGGGGTAGACTATCCAAGCACCAGCTCTAGGGAGCACGCCGTAAAACAAAGTTTCGTCGGGACAACCCCGTCACAATTACCGGGTGAGTGAGAATTCTATAACGACCATTCCGGTTGCAATGACGGTTTTTCTTGAAAAATTACTTTCTTGGAATTAGCCTCCCCTGACTGGGTGACTCTACTTAAAACATTTGAGAGCTAATTCTAGGGCTTAGGCTCGTTATGCAAGTGTGCCCAAGGCTAACAGACATGAGTATGGACCCGTCCAGAACTAACATGTGATAAATATTGCTAAATTATCCAATTAATGGGTAATTGTGTGTGATACTCACCGAGTCAAGTCTGGGATGTTGGGATTGTTGGGCCAAACTGTTGCTAAGTCGAAGTAAGGCTGTCGAACCTGTTTGGCCAAAATGCATGGGTTGAAGCCAAGCCAACGGACCGTTGCGCTGGAGGGCCAAAGATAAGGGCTATAACTAAAAAAGACTCTTGATTGTGCATGCACTGTGAGATTCAGGGCCATCAGGACATCTGATACGAAGTAGTGATAGATCCTAAGGGCTATTGGATGACTATAAGGGTGGTTTGGCGTCTAGTATGTCAAAAAGCTTGGGGAGCTTCCTACGCACTGAGAACGAGGCAGTAGGAGAAATGAGGTCTCGTCCCACAAAGTAGACACCATGAAGTGATTAGGGTTTGAGGGCCAGACGAGCAAGGTCCACTCAAACACCGGGTAGAGGCAGATAACCTTTATCAGGATGGACGATAAAGGCGCTCTAATCCATAAGTGGAATAGCCGGGGACCGTTCTGCAAACGTGTGATCCATCCTATGATAGGAGGGCGGTTGATGTGTGAATGATATGTGAAAAATGACAACTGAATGAATAATGGATGATGTCATACCCCGACTCAGTTTGGTCGGATCCCCGTGAGCAACCTGCCACTCTCCTAGTTTATTAAGGGTTTTCCCCTTCTTTAAACCATGAGGAGTAAGGCGTCCTTTAGACCTGTACCTTTCCTGAAATAACATTAATCAAAACTGCATAAAATTAAACTTACAAATCTGTCTTGCAAGTTTAGCTAGCTGAAGGTCTTTAGGTAGGTTTATCCCTTGGCTACCTGAAAAGGGGTAAAGGAAGGGGGTGAGTTCGACAACTCAGAGAATGGGTGTTTGAAAAAAGAGATTCTATAAAATAGTTTTGATTAGAGAGTGCCAGACTGTCATGCCCTGTCCCGGTTTGGTCGGATCCTCGTGATCAACCTACCACTCTCCCGATTTATTAAAAGGTTTTCCCTTATTATAAACCGTAAAGAGTAAGGTGTCCTTTAAAGCTGCACCTTTTCCTGGAATAACATAAATGAAAATTGTATAATATTTTAAATTTATCATACTTGTCTCACAGATGTCTTAGTTGATGGTCTTTAAGGGTTGACTTTTCGGAATTTACTGAAAGGGATTTAAGGGAGGGGGTGAGTACAACGACTGAATTAATGGGTTTTCAAAATTTTTAACTTTTAGGAAAAGAATTGTATTGGAGTGTGCCAGACTCCTTTCTTTCAAAAATTCTTTCATTTCACATCTCGGTTTTTACCACCATTTCTTATTAATCACGGTGTGTCATCACCTAACACACATTTCTTATTTGGAAATGACAGGTTCCTTTCTCAATTTTCTGATTTTCAAAGGACGGGGTTTATAGATGAAGTAACCAAATAAATCAATCATTGTAGTAGTTTTGCTCACTTAGTATATGTATCTATATACTCATTCCCCTCATCTCACCCTTTTAGGTCTAGGGAAAATACGAAAAGTTATAAGACAAGCTCCGACCCTCAAGGTACGTTCGTGCCCCCAACTTATAGTAAGGGAATGCACGTTTACCTTCCTTGTATCATTAAGTTAGGAGTACCCAAATGATACATGGAAAGGTGGCGGGTTGATCATGAGACCTCGACCAAACCAGGTCGGGGCGTGATAGGACCGGTCAATGGTCTAACCAGTCAATGAACTAGACCGATCAACAGTCCAACTGATCAACAAACTAGACTAGTCAATGGTTTAAGGTGCCTAGTCCGCAGCCATGCAGACACGGGTAGCCAATGGGAGGCTGCCACGTGTTTGGTCAATGGTTAGCAAACAACCCGTCAACTTGCCATGCAGACACAGGCAACCAATAGAGACTGCCACGTGTCTGGTCAATGGTTAGCAGATGACCTGTCAACTTGCCATGTAGACACGAGCAGCCAATGGGAGCATGTCCGGTCAATGATTGACACAGCAACTGAGTTAGACCACCGCGTTAGAAAAACTAACCAATCACAGCACTCCACGTGGCATGCTTGCCACGTCATTGTCTTCAACCTCAGTCCACTAACAGAAAGGAGAGAGAGACCGGGAAAGAGGGAGCTGTAGGATGATCGGGGGGAGTTGAAAGAGGTGGATAGTAGCAAAAAATGAAGAAATTAGGGACTTCCAAGCCGTCAATTTAATGAGGTAAGATTCAGGAACTCAAACATTCAAATTGGGGAAGAAAGGGGAGACAATTTGGGGATTTTTCAAAAAAGAACGGGCTTTTGTGCAATTTTCAAAAATTCGAGGGCCGAATGGCAAATTGATGAAATTGAGGGCATTTTCATGAAATTCACTCACAATTGAGGGTCAATTAGGCAATTGGGTAAAATAAAAGGCCAATTAGCAATTTTAAAAAATGAAGGACCAAATTGCAATTTTTGGGAAATTATGGACATAATGGCAATTTTGGGAAAATTGAGGGCTAATGGATGATTTTAATAAATTAAGGACCTAAGAAGGATAATTAAAAATCCTAGGGGCTTAATTGAAATTAAGGGGCAATTAGACACCTAAATGTAAAAGTACAAACTTTAGGGACCTAAATACAATTAAGGCATAATATGAGGGCCTATGCACAAATACTAAAAAAATGCGGCCTCTTATGCAATGTGTTTTGATATAGACATTCTTGCCATGTAGGAGCAGACTGCCCTGGCGCTGGCTCCAAGAAGCGCGCTGCAAAGGAAGGTTCTTCGGGGACAACCCTGTAGAAACTATTGGGTGAGTGGGAACTCTATAACGTCAATTTCGATTGGAATGGCAACTTGCCTTAAAAATAACTTTCTTGGAATTAGCCTTCCCTAATTTGGTGACTCTGCTTAAAATATTTGGGAGCTAATTCCGGTACTTAGGGTCAGTAATGCAAGTGGGCCCAAGGCTGATGGGTAAGAGTATGGACCTATCTAGAATCAGCATGTGATAAAATACTGCTAAAAGATCTAATTAATGGGAAATTATGTGTGATGCCCACCGAGCCATGTCTGGGATGTTGGGCTTGTTAGGCTAAACCGCTGCTAAGCCAAAGCTAGGTCATCGAACCAGTTGGGCCAATACGCATGGACTGAAGCCAAGCCAACAGACCCTTGCACTGAAGGGCCAAAGATAATGGCTATAAATAAAAAAAAGACTCTTGATTGTGCATGTACTGTGAGATATGGGGCCATCAGAGCACCTGGTATGAGACAGTGATGGATCCTATGGGATGCTAGAAGACCTAGTATGCATAAGGGCAGTTTGGCATCCAGTACGTCGAGAAGCTTAGGGAGCTTTCTATGCACTGAGACCGAGGCAGTAGTGGAAATGAGGTCTCATCTCACAAAGCGGACACCATGAAGTGAGTAGGGTTTGAGGGTCGGATGAGCAAGGTCCACTTAAACTCAAGGTAGAGGCAACTAACTTCTATCAAGGTGGATGGTAAAGGCGCTCCGGTCTACAATTGGAATAGACGAGGACTGTTCTATGAACGTGTGATCCCTTCTATTATAGGATGGCGATTGATGAGTGATGAATATGCGAATAATGTCTAATGAAGAAAGTAGTGAGTAAAATAAATCAATCATTGTAGAAGTTTCCCTCACTGAGTATATGTACCTATATACTCATTCCCGTCCTCTCAACCTTTTAGGATCAGGACAAAGGAGACGTAACACTCCAGGAAGAGCTTGGGCCCTCAAGGTGTTTCCCATCCCAAACTCATAGTAAGGGAATGAACGTAGGCCGCCTTTACCTTCCCTATATCATTAGGGTAGGAATGCCCGGATGATGGATGGAAGGGTGTTGGGTTGATCATGGGACCTCGACTGAACAGGGTGAGGGCGTGACAAGACTTCTCTCATGCCCTTTGTAGCTCAATCTTTGGCTTGAAAGTTCATTCATTGAAAAACTGAGCAATTGACTTTTAGGGAAATAATCCAAAAAATATGGGAGGAGATGAGTGCTTAGTGAAGATTTCTAGGTTGATATTGAATTAACTGGATTTGTGTAATTTTGTGGCAATTTTCCACGGTGTCGGAGCAGATAAGGATTGACAAAAATTTTCCATAAATACTCTAGAGTGGCTCCCTTATTTTTTGGTACAAGTTTATCGGAGAAAATGATATTGTGTGTACACGTGCATACATCACGTACTGTAATTGGAATTCGCGAGGATTGGTTGTGGCTCGTGATCAGCTAAATTGATTAAAATAATCCTGTTGTACTCTCTGCCATGTGTTGTTCAACCATTGGACACAATCGACTAACTAGATTTAGCCATTCACTAACTTTCACGCCCCAACCCGGTTTGGCCGGAGTTAGGTGAAAAACTCGCCACTCTCTCGAGTCTCAAAGAGGGGCTCCTAAGGGAGATCAAGAGAGTCAGACATATTACCTATCCTATTTTCCCTGGACAACATTAAACAAAACTGAAACTTTTAAATTTGTGTATCTGGTTTGGGGTCTGGGGAGGAAAAGCTGGTGTAGTTGCATTACTTCATGAAAATGTTTAGAGGGAAGGGGTGAGTTCGATAACTTAGTGAGTGGGAGAAACTCTTTTATGAAGGCTCAATTTGGAAATTTCAATTATTTTATAATTCAACAGTTTTTTCTTGGTTTTCTCAAATCAAGAACCGCCCTTCTATCATAGGAGGGATCACACATTTACAGAATAGTCCTTGACCGTGTCACTTGTGGATCGGAACGCCTTTACTGTCCACCTGATAGAGTGATACTACCTCTACTCGGAGTTTGAGTGGATATCAATTATCTAACACATCAAACCCTCAATTACTTCACCATGTTTGCTCAGTGGGATGAGACCTCATATATGCATTTGCATATAGGCCCTCGTATTTTGCCTTAATTACACTTTGGTCCCTGAAGTTTGTATATTTATCTTTAAGTCCTTAATTGCCCCTTTTATTTGATTCGGCCTCCAGGTTTTCCAATTATCCTTTTATGATCCTTAACTTTGTCAATGTTGCCCATGGGCCCCTCCATTTCTAAAATTGCCATTTAGCCCCAAATCTTTTCAAAATATTACTTTACCCCAAATTCTCCAATTTTGTAAATTGGCCCTCCATTTAATCCAATTTTCCCAATTAACCCTCAATTGGGAGAGAATTGCATGAAAAGACCCTCAATTTTATCAATTTGCAAATTGGTCTCGAATTTTCGTAAAATCCCCAATTTGCCCAAACTTTTCAAAGTTTGTAGTTTGTCTTGTGAATCACATTTTTGTTCAATTGGCCCTCAAAACTTGGTTAATTGCCCTCATTCTTGATTTAAATTAACTGGTCTATATTTTTCTTATCATTTCAAGCTTTGAATCACTCGATTTGGCTTGGAAATGAGCTTAAACAGAGCTTCACCAGAAAATACAGTCTAGAGAGAAAGCTTTTATATCTTATCGGTCAGGGTTCAGTGATCGGAGCTTTGGCTACCACAGTGTTTCTCTCATCATGGGGATCCTCCTTAGATTATACCACACTTCAATTGATGACCTAAGTAGTGCAAATTTTAGTGTTAAAGTTTTTGCATATTTCATTTGTGCACAGTATTTTCTGGCGAAGGGTGGCGGGGGGAGCTTACCTTCTCAACTCAGAGAAAGGTTGGGACACTTCTAGGTGGGGCGTAGGGGTCTAGCTTGGCTGCAATTGGCCAGGGGAAGGGTCGAGGTAGGCGGGAGGAGGCTGGCTATTTTCCAGCCGAGTAGTGACATCATTGTTTGAGCTTCCTCATTCCTCCTTGGTGGCTCTCAAGCTGAATGGAAGGTGTGATCAGGTAGAAGACTTCCTCCTGATTCCAAAGACACCCAATGTGCCTTCACAGGTTGAGAAAAATCCTGTTGCCGAAGATCTAGTTTGCAGCTCGCCGAAAAATGTACTCTTCTTCTTCTTTGCTCGATTGTGGTATGCAAAGAACAAATGAGGGTGTGCTATTTATATAGTGAGCTCGACAACTATTCAGGCTACCTATCGGTGTAAGACTCGACCTTCGACTTAGTTGCGTGTGACCTGGTCGAAGAGTTTTTCGAGTCACCGGAGACTCTAGCTTTTCTGGTGACTCTCTCTTCTCTATCAGTGTTTGAAGGTTGAAAATGATGATGTGGCGGTCGTGCCACATGGCACGCTGTGATCGGTAAGTTTTTCTAATGTGGAGTGCTAGAGCCACCGCATCAGCTGTTGACCGAACATGTGGGAGCCTCTCATTAGTTGCTCGTGTGGCGGGCTGACGGGTGCCAGCTGACCGTAGACCGGACATGTGGTAGCCTCCCATTGGTTGCGTGTGTTTGTGTGGCAACTCATAGGGCGCCAAACCGCGGTCTGTTGTCCGCTGACCAGTCTGTTGATCGCTCTGATCGTTGACTGGTCTGGTCAAACCATTGACCGGTCCGGCTAGATTGGGTTCGCTGCCCAAAATTTGTAAATTGGTCGGTTCGGACCCGGTAAGACCATTTTTCTGTAATTTAAATTTTTCTAAATTTATCTAAATTCATCTTCTATCTAATGGTGGTCTCAATTTCGTAAATTAACATATTTAAGCCACCTATAAAAATGAATATGTGAACCGGTTCACTATGGTTCAAGCCGGTTCGGGCTCAGTTCTCCCTGAACCAGTTTGGTTTTATCCTCAATTCCACTTCCGGGTTCTACCTTGTAATTTTTGTGAATTTTTGGTCACTTGAGATTTTCCAATTTCCCATATTAACTATTTTTTTTGTTCATTAAACGACTCATTCTTCATGTGTTAACCAATACCGGTTATTTTACTAGTTTTCTTTGATCCCAAAGGATGGGTTTTACAACTCTCCTCCCCTTTTAGGAGTTTTGTCCTCAAAACTATTACATATCAAATAATTGTAGATATCTATCCCTTATCGTTGCCTTAACCTCCCACGTTTCTTCCTCCACTGGACCATTTTGCCATAATATCTTTACCATGGGAATACTCTTGTTTCAGAGGTTCTTCTCACATTAGTTGAGGATCTAAACGGGTTCTACTTCATAGGTTAAGTCTTCATTGAGTTCCGGTGGTGGCTCATCTAGCACGTGACTTAAATCGGGTTTGTACTTTCGTAGTAGAGACACATGAAAGATGTCATGGATCCTCTACAGGTCCGAATGTGACTCCAATTGGTATGCTATTGGTTCAACCCTTCTAATTATGGCATATGGGCCAATGTATCATCATTTCAACTTCCCTCTTTGTTGAAACCTGAGTATCCCCTTCTATGGTGACACTTTTAGGAATACTTTGTCCCTGACCTCGAAATCTAGGTCCTTTGTCTGGTGGTCGACATAACTTTTCTGCCTAACTTGGGCTGCCTTAAATTGGCTCCTTACTATATGGATCTTCTCTGACATGTCCTCTATCAACTCAACCTTCTCAAGTTTTCTTTCTCCCACCTCCTCCTAAAACAAGGGCGTGAGACAAGGTCGTCCGTAGATCACCCCATAGGGCGCCATCTAGATGCTGGTCTAGTAGCTGTTGTTATACATGAATTTCATGAGGCACAAGTGGTCCTCCCAATTCCTTTTCATCATCAAAACACAAGTCCGTTGTATAACCGAGAAAAGAACCGGTTAAACCGAGTAAAAAAATCGAGCCAGTTTACAAATCCGATCATTTGGGAATAAGCAATTTGGAAATTTACAACTTCCGGATGATCCAAAGGGTTCATTAAACCTTGGAAAAGAAACTTAAGACAAATTAGAAGAGAGAAACCAAATTGGTTTAGGTGAACGAAATTCCATAAGAACTTTGATGTTAAGCATGCTTGCCCAATAGTAGTGTGAGGATCAGTGACCTCTTGGTAAGTATGATTTTTTTTGTAACCCGAAATTTCGGTTATTGGAATTAATACAAATAATATAATACTAAAATTAAATTATTGGAATTAATACCAATAATTTATGACAATATTAATACTAGTAATAAATCTCTCCCATTTAATACACGATTTTACACCTATATAAAGAGGTCATCCCCGTTCATTCTCCTCACACCTAAACACTTCTCTCTCTCTCTCTCTCTACTGCTCCATTTCCCGATGAAGCTCAAACCAGAGCTTTGACTTAAACATTTTCTTAACCTCGGAAGGAGAGGTCGGGCTCTTTAGAACTGGGAGAAGACAACTATATAATAGCAAACTTCAGTCAATCCGAGAATCGTTGAAGAAGCATCAGCATGATGGAACAGTGAAGCAACTCTGGAGGACCGAAGCTGCCCTATTTCAGCCAAGCTATAATCGGCCATTTCGGGCCCTCCTCAAACCAAACCAAGCCCTCCCAACACCTCATCAGTCCTTCCTTTGCCAAATTAGGACCGGAAGGTAAGCCAATTCGATTCCCCTTTACAATTTCAGATCGTTGTTAGAGAGAGAGTTGACCGAATTTTAATGAAGAAATTCTAATCCAATTCGACGTTAAATGGTATCATTCTTGATCCTAGGAAGAACCTCTGGAGGAGAGCTACTTGCTCAGATTGAAAGCTCTAACCGCCGCGCCCTCACCGGTGAGAAATCGAAGATTTCTCTCTCTACAGTCTGTTTTCGGGCGAAGCTCCGTTTGAGCTCGTTCCGGTGTTAAAATCTACGATTTAAAGTTCCTTAGAATCGTATGAACATGTAGGAACTCAATTTCAACTCCAATTTTAACAATTTGAGGTGTTTGATCGGTTAATTTGATGAAATCAAATTCGGTAGTGTTGAAGAGTTGCAATTGGGGGAAAAATTGGAGAAATTGGGGATTTTTGAAACTTCGAAGGACCAAAATGTAATTTTCTAAAATTGAGGGTCAATTGGTCATGATAAAAATATTTGAGGGCCAATTGAGAAATTTTAGAATTTTTAGGGCAAAATTTTACCATTTTTCTAAAGAAGGGGCAAAATGGTAATTTTGGAAAAATTGAAGGACCAAATTAGAAATTTGGGAAATTAAACCCCTATGTGTGAAATCAAATAATTTGAGGTCCTAAGATAAATTTTAAGGGTTTCGAGACTCGAATTTAGGAAAAACCTGACAATAGGATCTTAAAGTTTAAGAAAAATAACTTTAGGGACCTAATTGCAAATATACGTAAAGTTGGGTTTTCTCATTTATTTGGAACGAATGAGGGCTATTAGGCCAAAGAATAATGAACAATTATGTTCATCTCATGTAGGAGAATGAGACATCAGGAACGCCAGTCGAGGTCCAACTTGCTAAGGACGGAACCCGACTAAGTGGAATTTCACTGCACTATCAGGTGAGTGGGATTATATATCATACTCGGTTGGGGATGATAAGTACCTCAGTATAAAAATCCACTGTTTAGTGGTATTTTAATAATCACCACTTAGAGAGAGTGATTTGAAAATTATGCAGAAAAACTACCTACCGGTTGTAAGTAGATCATACCCGGTTGGTGTGATGAGACTTTCTCGAAGGTAGTTGAAAACCTGTTCATCGGTTATGAACGGAGATGCCCTCATACTGGTTGGTATAATGGATAGTGAAAACCTATTTTGTCGGAAGTGTTCTCCCCTGACTGTGTGCCAATGCTTAAACTATTTAGGAGACCTTATCGACGGGAGCTTGAATAGCTCTCATAGGCCGGGGGCCTCGGTTTTGGAACCTGAGGGCTAATATGCCCTGTTTTTGAAAAACTTGAACAATGGGCCATAGGCCAATGGACACGAGCAGGATCTTGTAAAAGAACATGATATATATATATATATATATATGTGCCATTAAAACTTAATAAGTGAATCGTTTGGTCATGGTACCAAGGAAGGTCCGACATACTTAGTCAACTAGTAGCAATAGGACATGACCGGTCTCCGGACCAGTCAAGACAAATAGCTACAGGTTGAGTTGAAGGTCGGGACCGTTGGGACAAATGGCACCACATATTACATGGTAATTTAAGAAAACTTTGTTTATGCATGCACTGAGCACGAGATCATCAAGACGCCCATGATGGGTAGTGATGTGTCCTAAGGGCCCTGGACGACTCGGTGAGTATAAGGGCAGATCGTCATTCCAGGTGTCTGTGCGAAATTTGGAGTAGCACCAAGCGCATGAGACTGGGGTGGGGATGGGATGAGGTCTCTGTCCTCATACGGACATGAAGAAGTGATTTTGGGATTGTGGGTCAGATGTCGCATACATCCACTCATTCCTACGGTAGAGGTGGTCGTACTTCTATCCGGGTGGCAGGAAAAGTCGCTCCGAAGCCACTAGACGGTTCAATAGTAATACTAACTTGCGAATGTGTGTAACCTTCATAATGAAGGATGTGTCATTCCTAACCGCGATGTCTTGTGTTGGGTTGTCCTCATTCCACTCCTAATGGGGATGGAGTTCCTCGTCCTCCTTCTGTAGAGCTCGTGTTTGGTCCACTAGGCCAAGTCGTACTACTAGGCTGGCTACTAGGTTACCTTTGCCCTTCTCCACGTGGAGGTCCACCCTTAGGTTGCACAACTGGCTTAGTAAGGGTAGGTAGCTGGTACTGACTGATGCCACTCCCATGTGGTACTTACGGCTGAGTGCGTCTACCACTACGTTGGCCTTATCAGGGTGATACTCGATCGTCAAATCGTAGTCCTTCACTAGCTCTAGCCACCTTCTCTACTGTAGGTTGAGCTCCTTTTGGGTTAGAAAGTATTTTAGGCTCTTATAATCGATGTAGATGCGGCACTTTACTCTGTACAAATAGTGGCACCATATCTTGAGGGCGAACACAATTGCGGCCAGCTCGAGGTCGTGGGTGGGGTAATTCTTCTCATGGGGCTTTAATTGTTGTGACGCATAGGCAATAACCTTCCCTTGTTTCATTAAGACGCATCCTAGCCCTTGCCCAGATGCATTGCTATACATCGTGTATTCCCCAACATCCATGTCGGGTAAGGCTAGTACTGGAGCCATCGTTAGTCAAGATTTGAGCTCTTGGAAGAACTCCTCGCACTTTGCGTTCTACTTGTAGTCCACTCCTTTCCTCGTGAGGCAAGTTAAGGGAGTTGCTATCCTGGAGAAGTCTTCCACAAACTTCCGGTTGTATCCGGTGAGACCGAGGAAGCTATGGATCTCGGTTGGGTTGGTGGGGGCTTTCTAATTTGAGATAATCTCTATTTTGGCCGGATCCACCTTTACTCCATCTTTGGACACGATATGTCCCAGGAAGCCCACTTCTTGAAGCCAAAACTCGCACTTAGAGAATTTGGCGTACAACTAGTTTTTCTCGTAGGGTACTCAGGGTTATCTCCAAGTGTGCATGATGCTCTTCTTTAGTCCAGGAGTAGATGAGGATATCGTCTATAAATACAATCATTAACTTATCCAAATATGGTTGGAACACTTGATTCATCAGATTCATGAAGGCCGCGAGTGCATTTATCAGTCCAAAGGGCATTTCCCTAAACTCGTATTGCCCATATTGTGATTGGAAAGCTATTTTCTATATATCCTCTTCCTGAATCTTCACTTGGTGATATCCCGACCATAGGTCAATCTTGGAGAAGTGCCCCCTCTGAGTTGATCAAATAAGTCATCTATCATGGAAAGAGGATATTATTCTTAATCGTTACCTGGTTCAATTTCCAGTAATCGATGTAGAGCTGCATACTTCCGTCTTTCTTCTTGACGAATAACACTAGTGCACCCCACGGGGACTGGCTTGGGCATATGAATCCTTTCTCTAAAAGTTCATCCAATTGGTCTTTCAACTCCTTGAGTTCTGCGGGTTCCATTCGGTAGGGTGCTTGAGATATAGGGTGGGTGCCTGGCACTACCTCAATTAAAAATTCTAATCGGTGATTCGGAGGTAGGCTAGGTAAATCTTCCGGGTAATAGCTGACCACTGGAATTTCTTCTAGACCCTTCTCCGGCGAGTTCTTACAAGTAACTTGCATGAGGAATACCTTACATCATTTTCATAGTAAGTCCTGGGCTTTCACACAGGAAACCAGGTGTATTCCGGTCCTTCCTCTGTCCCCTTCAAACATAGCCTCTTCCTTTCCAGGGGCATGGAAGGTTATCCTCTTATTTCTACAGTCTACTTGGGCTTGATGTGTGCTTAGCCAGTCCATCCCCAAAATGACTTCTACTTCTTGTAGTGGAAGAGGAATTAGGTTGACTTCTAGGGTGGTCCTTCCTATTCATACTTTGCAAGCCTTAAAGTATGCGTGCCTTTCTAGTGTTTCGCCTAGAAGGGTGAGGATGTGGAGGGGTGGCAGGAGAGGGGAGGTTTCCTTTGGAAGTTCCGAGACTAGGGCTTCCTTGATGAAAGATCATTCAGCCCGTGAGTCAAAAAGGGTGTATCTTTCCTTTCTAAATACTTGAATAAAGCATGAGTGGGAAATAACGAAAATTTTCAGGGAATGCATTTTATTAAATTAAAAAAGGGGACTACAAGACTTTGACTAGAGACTCGACTTATGAGGAGGAGGATTGGGACGTACCAACCACCACATTGGAGTCCTTCTGGGCTTCTTCCTAGGTCAGGTTGTAGACCATAGCTGGAACTCTCGTGAGTGCTTCCCGTCCCTCATTGGGTGCCCTCTGATTTTTGGCGATGGTGGAAGAGCATTTCGCAAAGCATTTTCCTGTGTCCTCAGGCAACTCCTAATGTAGTGCCCGAACTGTCCGCACCCGTTGCATGTTATACATGCTCCCTCATGGTTTTTCTGGCACCAGGGGCAATAGGGGCCTCTCTTTGAAGGGAGTGCGTCCATCTCCGTGTGGCCATGGTGGCCCTTCTCCCTTCGGGAAAATCTTGGTGGGTTCCTCCATCGGGGCTGACCCTATTCCCATGGGCCTCCTCTACTACCCTGTCCCCTGTCCTCCCTATGTCCACCCATCTCCATTTGACGACGCCTCGTCTAGACCAACTGCTTGCATTCATGCACCATGCCCACTTTGGCAGCTAGGTCGATGGGGCATCCTAAAACCTCCATCCGGCTTCTTATATCCATATTGAGACAGTTAATAAACTTCTGGCAGTGGTCGGCTGGTCCAGCTAGGTTAGGGGCGAAGGGACGCAGCTCATTGAACTTGGTCTCATATTCTGAGATCGTGCAGACTCCCTAGCAGAGTTGGAAGAATTCCACCTTCTTTTTGTTGATGAGGTGGGGAGCCATGTACTCTTCCAAATACCTTCTTTCAAACTCTTCCCAGGTAGGTGGGGTTGAGAAGAGGGTCATGGCATTTTCCCACCATCTCTTCGCGCTGGACTCCAGGAAGAATTCAGCCAGCATAACCATCTCCTCCGGGGGTATCCTGATGATATCCATAAATTTCTTGAGGCTCATCAACCAGTCCATGGCGGCCTCGACCTCCTTCTCCCCATAGAAGGGCTTGCACCCCAATTGTCAGAGCATCTTCAAGTATTCGGGGATGACGAAGAGGGGGTGGAATGGGTGCGGAAGGGGATTGGGACTGGACCTCCTCCTGGTGGGTTTGGGACTCGGAGTCCAAATGGGTTTTATCAATGAGGTGGAGTTCCCCGAATACCTTGGTGAATTCCTCATACAACCTTTGGTGTTCGGAATTGATGCCCTATGGGGATGAGGTAAATCCTGGGAATATAGCCTTTATCTTTTACCCTTTAGCATAACGGTTTGTCGGCTTGACTTTGGCCCACGCGTACTGGCCCAATAAGTTCGATGACCTGGATTCGGTAGAGCAGCGGTTCGGCCCAACAAGCTCGATAACTCAAGTTGGCTTGACAGGTATCACACAAGGTTCTCATTATTCAGATCTTTTAGTATCATATATCACATATCTGTTCTGGACGGGTCCACGCCCGTATCCATTAAACTTGGGCCCACTAGCATCTCGAGCCTAAGCCCAAAATTAGCTCCCAAATATTTTAAGCAGGGTCACCTAGTTAGGGGATGCTAATTCCGAGAAAATAGTTTTCAAAGCTAAACCATCATTCCAACTGGAATGGACGTCATAGCGGTTTCCCACTCACCCATGATTTCGGCGGGGTCAGCCAGTGGAGTTTGGTCTCGCAGTTTCTTTTCCGGAAGTTGGTGCCCGAGTAGTTTGTTTCTACATGGTACGAATATCCTCGTTAGGTATTAAACTTAGGAACTGCATTTCTTTACGCATTTGCATATAGGCCCTCGTATTTTACCTTAATTACACTTTGGTTCCTAAAGTTTATGTATTTATCTTTAAGTCCTTAATTGCCCCTTTTTCTTCGATTCGGCCCCTAGGTTTTCCAATTATCCTTTTCTGGTCCTTAACTTTATCAACGTTGCCCTTGGGCCCCTCCATTTCTAAAATTGCCATTTAGCCCCAAATCTTTCCAAAACTATAGTTTAACCCCAAATTCTCCAATTTTACAAATTGGCCCTCCATTTAATCCAATTTGTCCAATTAACCATCAATTGGGAGAGAATTGCATAAAAAGACCCTCAATTTTATCAATTTGCAAATTGGCCCCCCAATTTTTGCAAAATCCCTAATTTGCCCAAACTTTTCAAAGTTTGTATTTTGGCCCTCGAATCACATTTTCATTCAATTGACCCCCAAAACTTATTTAATTGCCCTCGTTCTTGATTTAAATCATCTCATCTATATTTTTCTCATCATTTCAAGCTTTGAATTGCTTGATTTGGCTCGGAAATGAGCTCAAACGGAGCTTCGCCAAAAAATACAGTTTAGAGAGAGAAAGCTTGTTTAATTGACCCCCAAAACTTGTTTCATTGCCCTCATTCTTGATTTAAATCATCTCCTCTATATTTTTCTCATCATTTCAAGTTTTGAATTGCTCGATTTGGCTTAGAAATGAGCTCAAATGGAGCTTCGCTAGAAAATACAGTCTAGAGAGAGAAAGCTTCGATATCTTATCGGTGAAGGTTCGGTGATCGGAGCTTTAGCTACTACCATGTTGCTCTCGTTGTGTGGATCCTCCCTTGATCAAACCACGCTTCAATTGATGACCTAAGCAGTGCGAATTTTAGTGTTAAAGTTTTTGCAGAATTCGGTTGTGCACAGTATTTTCCGACGAAGGGTGGCGGATGGAGCTTACCTTCTCAGCTCAGGGGAAGGTTGAGACACTTCTAGGTGGGGCATATGGGGTCTAGCTTAGACACAATTGGCTGGGACAAGGCTTGAAGTGGTAGTAGGAGACTAACTGTTTTCGGGCCGATGAGTGAGAGCACTATTTGAGCTTCCTCGTTCCTCCTCAGTGCCTCTCAAGTTGAATGGAAGGTGTGGCCAGGTAGAGAACTTCCTCCTAATTCAAAAGACACCCAATGTGGCTTCAAAGGTTGAGAAAAATCCCGTCGCCAGATCTCTGGTTCGCAGCTCGCTAGAAAATGTACTCTTCTTTTTATTCGCTCGATTGTGGAATGTTGAGAATGAATGAGGGGGTGCTCTTTATATAGGGAGCTCGACAATTGTTAAGGCTACCCGTTGGCGTAAGACTTGGCCTTGAACTTGGTCGTCAACGATCTGACCGAAGAGTTTTTCGAGTTGCCAAAGACTCTAGCTTTTCTAGCTACTCTATCTCCTCCTCTTCTCTGTCAGCGTTTGAAGGTTGAAGATGATAACATGGCGGTCGTGCCATGTGGCACACTATGATTGGTCAATTTTTCTGACGTGAAGTGTCAGCTCGACCGTTGCATTAGCTATTGATCGGACACATTGTAGCCTCTCATTAGCTGCTCGTGTCTGCGTGGTGGGCTGATGGAGCACCAGCTGACCGTTGACCGAACACGTGGCAGTCTCCATTGGCTGCCTGTGTCTGCGTGGCAGCTGACAGGGCACCAGCTGTCCATTGACCATTAACTGTTGACCGTGGTCTGTTGTCCATTGACCAGTCTAGTTAGACCGGGTTCAGTACCCAAAATTCGTAAATCGGCCGGTTTAGACTCGGTTCGACCATTTTTCTTAAATTAAAAATTTTTCTAAATTCATTTTCTATCTAATAGTGGTTTCAATTTCCCAAAATAACATTTTTAAGCAACCTATAAAAATAAATTTGTAAACCGGTTCACTATAGTTAATGTCGGTTCGGTCGGGTTCAGGTCTGATTCACTCCGAACCAGTTTAGTTTTATCCTTAATTCCACTTCTCAGTTATTTCTTATAATTTTTGTGAATTTTTTATCACTTAGAATTTTACAATTTCCCATATTAACTATTTTTTTTCATTCATTAAACGGATTATTATTAATGTGTAAACTTATACTGGTTCTTTTCTCAATTTTCTTTGATTTTAAAGGACGGGTTTTACAATGTAACTATTACCACACTATGTGATTGGTTACTCTTGTCAAGCGTGCTTTAACTATTGCTGACAATGTCAGTTTGACACATAACGCACTATAATTGATAGTTGACGTGGTTTACTCAGTTGCTGATGAAACTACCACGCCACTCGACACGCGATAATTGATCGCCTAGCCATGTGGCTTATAGTGATTGGTCATGGTTATCATTATGGCGTTCTAATCCCTGTCGGTTGGTCAACATTATTTATATCGGTTTCTGACAAATTTTATGACCGATTCGACCAATTTCAATCTTATTTTGTTTTTTTCATCTAAAAGTGATCGATTTTCATCTTAATTTAATTTTCTAAAAATTGTATAACTTTTTTTACTTTAAAGTTAAAATTTATTTATTATTTATTCTGAATTATTTCAAAAAATTTATTATATTTTATTATCATTTTGATTTATTCTAATTTTAAATTAGTACTTTTTAACTAATCAAATTATAAATTGGCTATCATTCATTACTTATGAGATATAAGTTTTTTATATTCTTAATGTTTGTTATATAAGATTATGATTAACCAAATTTCTTTTATTAGTACCAAATTCATTTGCTATTAATGCGAATAACCTTTAGTGAAAAATTCAAAGTATTACACTATCATTCTCTAATATTTCTATTCAAAATTTTATTTATAATACTGTAAAAAGGAAACTCTCGTGGAGAGTCCGATACACTTATCACATCACATGGGTATTGCGGGTGACAACAAGCAACACCATAGTTGAAATAGTAAAATTGTCTTCATATCTCCATATCACATGTTATTTATAAATTAAATAAATCACAAGATTCATACGATGCTCACTAACAAATCAAATCCATCAATCAAGAAAATTTGAGTGATTCAAACACAAAATCAATTGAATTAATCTTAATTAGCTTGAGTTTTTGTGCAAAAAAAAGTAGCATGAGTTCACCTAGATTCCATAGATCGACGCCAAGTCTATGAACCTATAATGCTACCTTGATATAAAAATATTTTTTACTATAGTTGTATGATAATTCTTCAAAAAATATGAATGATCATATACCTCATCCACCCACTAATTGGAATATAAACAATTGTGTGATTGTATGTTTATTTTTCAACCAAAACTACGATATTTTGATATAAATTATTAAATTTCTACTAATTATATGCTTTAATTTTTATTGACATCATACTAATAATAATAATAATAATAATAATAAATGAGTTATTATAATAATATATTTTATTTTTTATAATTATTTTACACAAAATTTTAATATTAATAATTTATATTATATCCAACACTTTTTAAAATAAAATTATAAATTTCAGCTTGTAAAATTAACTCAACCTTTACAATCACTATCACTTCAGCCTAATAATGTATATTTTGCAAAAGTTTAAAACACAATCTATTCACATTTTAGTAAATTTGGAAAATAGTTACTTTTATAATTAAAATGACTTTAATATATATATTTTGTATTTTATTTATTTTCTTCTTTATTTTAATTTTATTTTGTACATTTTAAATAAATTTATATGTTAATAATATTTATATAAAGTTAAATTATATAATTATATAATAAAAATATTATACTATATATGATTTTAATAATATTGTTATTATAAATATTTATATAAAAGTATTATTATATAATTAACATTAATTTATTTTTTTATTATAACCATAACTCATTTATTTTATATGATATTATTATACCATAAAAATAAAATACATATGATGTATATATATATATATATATATATTATATTTTATCATATGCATATTTTTTTCTTATTATAAATATTTACATATAAAAATTATTATAAAATTAATATATTTTTTTCATTTTTTAATTATAATAATGATCTATTTATATTATATTATACAATAAAAATATAATATAAAAAATAAATATCATATATAAAATAATAATTTATTATATATATTATTTATATTCTTATTATTATACTATTAATATTCATTAATTTTTTTATTATAAAAATAATTCAAATTTTTAAATAATTGAATTATATAATAAAATATGATACATATAATTAATTATACATAATATTAATATATTTTTTATTTTATACTAATATTTTATTTTATTATATATTACATTATTTTGAGTAATACAGTTTAATTCAATTAAAATAAATAATAAATAGATATAATATAACTTAATAAATTATTACATTCAATTAAAAAATTAAATTCCTATAAATTTGGAGAGGATATTAAACCACTCCACCCATCAACCCAAACAAAGCCCAAGGCCTCAATCCAAAGGATTTAAATAGATCCATAGACAATAAATATCCTCACGATCGGCTCCCGATGGCCGTGGATTTGCGCACGTTGACGTCGATCAATATAGAAATTGCTTTTCGGCCGCAAACTGCTGGTGATGCAAAAACCCTATGAAGTGTAAATATTTAAATTAATTAAAATAACGAATAACTTCCCTATTTTTCTCACATATCCTTCAACAACTTGTGTTGGCCCATAGGATGGAGGTGGGTACACCAACTTGTGTTGGGCCATGGGATGGGATGGAGGTGGGTAAGCATTACCACAAAATGAATTATGAGACCAATCATGGAAGTGGGTCTCACAAATTAATATATTGCACAAAAAGATAAATCAATCCTTGATGATTGATCTATTGTCCAAACACGGCCGACCTTGCCTAGATGTAACATGTGCGTATCTTTCTGTCAGAAATTGTGGGCTTATGCCATGTGGCTAAATTGTCCTTTTTATAAAAATCCCATAATAGCCCATCAAATGGAACAATTTTAGGATTTTCTTATAAAAGTATAAAATTAAAATGTTTGTTGTTTTTATTCACTAAATTTAAACAAACAAATTAGTGAATTATTTCTTGTACAAAATATTTTAATTATTTTTAAATTTAGTATAAAACTTTTAAAAAAGTTATTACAAAACCTTTTATAAATATTATATCTTAGTAAAACTTATTAAAATTTGATTAAAATATTAACTTTTGTTGACATTATAATATTTATAAGATATTTTAATTAATATAAAACTTTGATATATAAATTAATAAAAATAAATAATTATTATAATGAAAAATGGGAAAAAAGATAAAAGAGAAAGGTTGAAAAAAAGTTAAAAAAATAGAAATAATAATAAATTAAGTACAATACGAACTCAATTTAAATTCGAATCGGTAAAACTTAATTCGTACAAATTTAACAAATATAAGAAATCGGGTTAATGTTTGAATATAACTGAAAATAAATTTAAATAGAACTAAAATCGATTTAATTTATATAATATAAACCATACCTAAATTACATTTTTATTCTAGCAAATATTACATGTTTATGCGAGCAATCATGTACTCAACTTAATATTAGATTAGTAAGATACCGTGACCAGAGAGATATGATGATGCGAACTCAACCAAAGCTCACATCTTTCCTATGGAATATCCTATATCCAATACATGTATCATCACAACCTAATATGCGGTGGAATAGCCTCTCATTTTTTTTATATTAACTTGAATATGGCAAACATGATATATTAGTAAAAATTAAATATATTAATTAAAATTTATGAATTAGTACTAGAATTTAATATTTTTTAAAATTATACTTTACTAATAATTTAAAAAAATTATACCAAATCTATCCGCCAGATGTCAAGTTTGAGTTTGGATTTTGGAATCCCCAAGCATACACAAGTTGCCAATACATACTAAGTCTATAATTTAAAAAAGAAAATACTAAATGTTTTCCGACCAAGTAATCCCTAAACATAAAGACCCATGAGATACGACGGATCCCCTCTTTAGAAGACAACGCCTTACCTATATTTACCAGCAAGAGTACCTTAGCCATCTTTGTGTATATTTTCTAATTAATTGCCATCATAACTGATCAAATTTAAACAAGTTGGAAGAAATAATCTTATAACATCTCGATCTATTTTTCGTGTTTTGGATCGGAATAAAACTGATTCGTCGTATCATTTCAAATTTTACTAAAATAATATTTTTACTACCTAGTATAAATATGATACAAAATTTATAATATAAATATTATATATATGTATTATATTTTTGTATTCAAATTTAAACTTTTAAATATAAAATGTGAATATTTACCAATCTTATAAAATCTCGTAATAACAATATTTTAAAAAAATATATTTTCGTAGTACTATCCCGGGACTTATATCTCGAGTAAGTAGCTACAGTGGTATCGTGATCCTTCTGACTCCCGATTTCTGTTGAAAGGGGTTAGATAGAAGAGATTAGCTTAAAATTTAATAATTGAGAATATTGATGACAAGTGTTGTATTTTTGTTTGCAACATTTACTAAAATATTATACAAAAATATTTTATTCATACACTTAGTAAAGTAAAGTTCAACTTTTATGTGCCAATCTAATTTAGTTAGAATTTGGTAAAAATCTATTACATTCCTTCAATACTATAATTATAAATAATTTCACTAAATACACAAATATCTGGTCTTATCCCATGGCACATGTAAACATTGCTTTCGATTGTCTTTCTTAATTACTAAAATTGTATTTCTTAATTTTCAAATTATCAAGTTGGCCCATTCCTTCATTAACCTTAGAATCTTAGTAATTTCTTTTAACAATATTAGACTCTCGCTCATTTTTCTAAATTTGTTAGGACTTAGTCTCCTAAATTTATTAGGAACTTGGTCTCATGTTTTCAAAATAGTGGAATCCGCCCATTTTTTATAAACATTAGAAACACGATTTTATAATTTCAAAATAATATATTAATTGTGCTCAGAATAAAAAAATGTCGAAAACGTATCCTAAAAATACCTTTTTATAAGGATCATACATATTTTCTTAAGTATTTTATAAATCATATACATACTCTATTTTTAAAAATGTAAATATATAAGTTAATACAATTGGATTCAATATTAGAAATTGATTTCAATTCTTCCCCACATATTGTACACTCATTTGGGATATATTCCTATAAATCATATATATATATATACACGATTATATCTCTCATTTATTTACTATCCGCCTATATTGGTATATCTCATACTGCACTCTAATTTTTTATAAATTACAATTTTATCTTTAAAGATCGACAAATTCATTTTAAACGATATGCCTCTTAAAATATTTCTAAATTTTAAAATTTTCCAAAATTTTATTCCATCCCCCTAGTTCCCTACTTTCCAATAATTATATTTAGTACTCTAACTTTTTCTAAAAATCATCACTTAGTACTTGGACTTTTCTAAATTTACATTTATTTTCTAAATCTTTCATCTAGGTTTCTAAGTTTTACAAACTTATCTTTTGGGTTCTCAATTTTTTAAAAATTGCATTTAGGGATCTAGTTTTTCAATATTTACCATTTACACTTAATTCTTTCTAAAGTTTTACTTAGATTCTTATATTTTTAAACTCCTCCGCTTAATACCCTAGATTTTTCATGTCTTTCACTTAGGTCCCTAACCCTTTTCTAGGTTATATTTGGGTCTACCCAAAAGTTTCTTATTTGCGGATTGGTCCTCCAAAGTAACCAAAATTTCATTTTGGTACTCAAACTACTTATTCATGCCTCGACTCAATTTTCCAAGTCAGGGTCCCATAACAATCCTTCATTCCATCTTGACGCTACAATAGTTGACATTTTCACCATTGTAGAATTGACATAATGTAAGAAATAAAAGTTTAAAAAATATTCGAAAGCCTAAGAAAAGCATCTAGTAATGAATGAAAAACATTTCTCGGTTCTCTTCGAGAATTTTTACCTCGATCTTAGTCTTAAGCGGAGGTGCAATCCAAAACTCCAGATCTTCTCCCCTTCTAATATAATTCCTAAAAATTATATTAAGGAAGGGGGTCAACTGTAAACCCCATCCCTTAAAGGTAAGAAAACTAGGGAAAGAACCGGACAACTTAAGAGAGAAAATCGAGCCGGTTTACAAACTACAACCGATAGAAAAATGATAAATTGAGAAATTTATAAACCCCGAGTGACCTAAATAGTTATAAAAACCATGAAAAAGAACTTTGGGATGAATTGGAAGAGAAAACCAAACCAGTTCAGGTGAATTGGACCTGAACCGATTTGAACCATCATTGAACTTGTTTCTAAATTCATTTTTCTAGGTGGCTTAAAGTATTCAAATTAGGGAATTGAAGCCACCATTGGATAGAGAATGAATTTAGATGAATTTAATTTTGGAAAACTCAATCGAATTGGGCCTAAACCGACTGGTTTAAGCATTGAACCTAGTTTGGACTGGTCCGGTCCGGTTCGGAACAATGTCGTCTTCTTCCTTCAGATGACAACACTGTTCATTTAACAGAAGAATGGAAAGCACCGACGAAGATGAATTGCCTCCATTCAAGGCGTTTTAGGTCATGAATGAGCACTATCAAGATGCCAAACGGTCAGGCAGTGAGTCCCTAAGCTCCCTATATAAAGAGCTACTCTCCATTCATCATCCTCACACCTGAAAACTCCATTCTCTCTCAACTGCTCCATTTTTTGGTGAAACTCGAACCAAAGCTCCGACTTGGGCAACTTTCTCAACCTCACAAGGTGAGGTCAGGTTCTTTAGACTCCGGGGAAGTTAGCTATTTGATAGCAACCTCCGTTCAATTCGAGGTCCACTGGAGAAGTGTCGACAGAATCAAACAGTGAAGGAGCTCCGACGGACCGAAGCTACCTTGTTTCAGCCGAGTTGAATTCGGCCAAATTCAACCCTCTGGCCAAACTAAGCTCTCCCAACATCCCCACAACCCTTATATGACCTCAACTAAGCTAAAAGGTAAGCCAATTTGGCCCTAATTAGTCGTTGCAGGTTGGAGCTAGAGAGAGAAACTGTAGAATTTCACTAACGAAATTCTCCCTCGATTCGGGGTCAATTGTAGGAATTCTTAATCTTAGAAGGTACCTTAGAAAGAGAGCTATCTGTCCAGATAGAGAACTTGGATCGCCGCACCTCCGACGGTAAGCTTTTGAAGCTTTCTTTCTCTACGCTCAATTTTCCAGTGAAGTTCCGTTTGATCTCAATTCGGACCCAAATGACGTGGTTCAAAGGTCAATTGAATCGTATGGAAGTGTAGAAATTGATCCATACCTTCAATTGGAGCAATTAATCCCAATTGAATGGTTAATTTGATGAAATCAAATCAAGGCAGTTTGAAAGGGGGAAATTAATGGAAAATTTTAGGGATTTCATAAAATTGAGGGACCGTTTTATAATTTCCAAAAATCGAGGGTCAATTGGCCATGAAAAAGATGTTGGAGGACCAATTGGTCGATTTTTAGAACATTTGGGGTCAAATTGCCATTTTTGGAATGTAGGGGCAAAATGATAATTTTTGAAAAGTTGGGGACCAAATTGGAAATTTGGGATAACTTGAGCCCCTTATATAATCTTGAGTAAAATGAGATCTCAAAGGGAATTTTGGAAACTTTGGGAGTCAAATTGGGCAAAGGTTTGCATTATGGACCTAAAGCTAATGAAAAATAAACTTTAGGGACCTAAATGTAATTTATTGATAAATTGTGAGTCTAGGCTATTATGCCAAACCTTAAATGAAAAGGCTGCCCAATTCGTGTAGGGACAAGTATGATCGGAACGCCAGTAAGAGAAGCTTGTGTCAACTTAGAAAACCAATCAAGAACGAACACGTCACAGTTAACGGGTGAGTGGGTTTATTCACATTATATCGGTTGGGATGGTGAGTACTTTATAAATGAAAAATCACTTATATGTGGGATTTTAACATCACACCAGGTTGGAGTGATGTGCGAATTAAGCTAAAAACTACTTACCGATTGTAAGTAGAGGAAATCATACCCAGTTGGTATGGTGGACTTCCTTGAAGGTAGGAGAAACCAGATTGCCAGTAGTAAGCGTGGTTATCATCACACCCGGTTGGTGTGATGAAGTGAAAATTATATTTTTGTCAGAAGTGTTTTCCTCTGACTGTGTGAGAATGCTTAAACTCTTTGGGAGACCTTGTTGACAGGAGCTAGAACAGCTCAAATAGACTAGAGGCCTCAATTTTTGAACTTGTGGAGCTAAATGCCCAATTTTGTAAAATCACGTACAGTGGGCCCAAGGTCAGTTGGCATGAGGAGGAGCTCGTAAACAAACATGAGATTATAAAAGACATGAAAACTCTAATGAAATGGTTATGTGATTTCGCCATGGTACCAAGACAGGACCGACATACTCGATGGACTGGCAGCAGTGCATCAGGGCCAGGTCGATGGACCGGCATAGACAAACAGCGGCATATCGGGTTGAGGGTTGGGGTCGTTGGACCAGTGGCACAAAAGATAAATGGCTATGTGGAAAAATTATTGTTTATGCATGCACTTGAGGTTCGAGACCATCAAGACGTCCAAGAGGGGTAGTGATGCATCCTAGGGGCTACTGGATGACATGGTGAAGATAAGGGTAGTTTGTCGTGCCAACAATCGGGAAGCTCAACGTAACTTCTTGTGAATAAGACCAGGGTGGATCAGGATGAGGACTCTATCCTCATACGGACACGGAGTTGATTTCGGGCTTGAGGGTCGGATGTCGCAAACATCCACTCAGACCCAGGGTAGAAGTGGATGGGCATCTATCTTGGTGGTAGGTAAAGTTGCTTCGAGCCACAAGTGGGTGCAATGGATGGTCTGCCCCGCGAATGTGTGATCCCTTCATGATGAAGGGCGTGTGTTGACTATTAAACACTCCTGATGTGGAAATGAGGAAAAATGTTTTGAAAAATTGGAACTTAAGGAAAGAACATTCTTAAAGGAAATATGGAGTTTGACATACTTCAATTAAAGATATTTTGTTTATGAAAACTCTCTCTCAACACCCATTCACTAAGTTGTCGAACTCACCCCTCTCTTTACCCCTTTTCAGGTAACCAAGAAAAAAAAACCTAAAGATTTTCCTATAGTCGAACCTGAAAGACAAGTACATAATATTATATATATACTCAGTTTTGATTAATACTATTCCAAGAAAGATACGTGTTAAATGATGCCTTACTCCGCAATTTAGAAATAGAGAAAGACTCTTAATAAACCATAAGAGTAATCTCTAATTGACTTCTTTGCTATTCCAAATCAGGTAATACTTTGGCAATCCTGATATACCCTTAACCACTTATGGTCCTTTATGAGGTTCTTTATGTCGGTTTAAGCCTCTTAGGATCCATCTGATGGTTCCATAGCTTTGGAACTACCCTTTTGAGGTCTCACTTACTACTTGTATCCTCTACCTAAACATTCTCGTCCTGGTTCAACCTCTCTAACGCTTCTTAAAGGTTTTCCTTCTTTCCTTTCTTACACCCTTCTAAGATCGGTATTGTTGCCCGCTCTTTATCCTTCACTGTCCTCCATTTCCTTTATGTTCCTTATCCTCTCTTCGAAGAGCTCCTACTGATAGATTGGTTCCTAGCACTCTATTTTATGTCCAGCCATCCACTCCTTGAGCTCTATTAAGCAAGTGTGGGCCATGACCAGTCTTGATGTCATTGGTTGTTTTCTGCTTACCCTCTTCCGAATTGGAGAGCTTACTTTTCCAAGGTTTTTTGGACGTTCTTTACTCTATTTCCTTATGATGGGTAGCCCACCCATTTTCACTTGTCACTAAGTCCTTTGATGCTATTTCCTACATACCTGCCCTTGGGTTTAACTTTCCCCTTGTGTCCTCTTAGTATGCTTCCATCAATTCTTTCACCTTGGCATGCACTTCATCTCGTCATCCTTTGTCACTTGGTCCATTACTTTTTAGTTTGAACGTGTATGCCTTCCTAGGTTCTCCTTCCTTGGGAAAGGTTCAAGTGTTATTTGCCCCAAGACCTCTTTGTGCGGGACTTACTAAATCCTCCTTATGGCTTGTGTGTGGTCATTATTTCATTTTCGACCATTTATTTCTTCAAGGTTTTCCTTCATCCTTCCTTTCCATTGTTCTAGCCTTTCCACCTCTCCCTTCCTCACTAGGTTAGTCTATAACCCTACTTGGCTCCTTTATTTTTCCAAAGTAGATCATACCTTGATGTCTCGAGACATCCTAGTTGCCTTTCATTGTTCAGTTTGTCCTTTATGGAGGAGGTGTTTCCTTCTTTGCTCCTTGGTGGCTTGTAGTGTTCCGTAAAGGAAGATTCCCCTTTATCTATATTCTGCTATTTCTAGGTTTTCATAAGGTTTTACCTATGATCTTCTTTCCGTGATCCTTCCCCAGGTAATTGAGGCATACAATCGTATTATTAAGGGACAAAGAAATTTTCATGAACTTAGAATTTTTATTCATCGAAGTAAGAATATAGTTTTTGGCTTTTAACATCTCTTAAGGGAGATTGTTACAATGACGGTTTGGGGAATTCTCAGTACTAAACTATGGTCTAGCAAGACTTCCTCCTTAGTGAGATTGGGTTCTCTAGCCGCAATTGTGGTTCTTATAATGTTATCCCTTCGAGCTTCTGTAGGGGTGGAGGTGTCCTTATTGGAAGGTATCGCTTGGATTCCTTGCAATGTGGGACAATTCATTGCTATGTGTCCCACCCTCCTACACTAATAACAAATCCTCTCAAGTCTTGTCCTCTAAAATGTCGGGCATTTTCTAATGTAGTGCCCCCATTGCCCACATCTATAACAGGTCATCTCCTTGCATGGACCTTTGTGGTTACTCCCATACTTTGAGCATTGCAGGGCCTTTTTAAGGGATTGCTGATGATTTGATGCCTTGCTGTCCTTGAGCCTGAACACCTTGGAGGCTTTCTTGTCGAGTCCTCTTTGACCCGAGATTACTCCAAGAGTCCTTCTATATTCCTGGTTCATTTCCTCCCTTGGGATGGGGTTCTCCCTGGCTTCCGGGGTGGCTAAGGTAGCACAGGTTTGTTTAGCTACTTTTCTTGAGGCCATCTAAAAATTTTAAAATTATTTCTACTAGGTACTATGTTATCTACTCTTGATAATGTATTCGAGGAAATAGGCTCTAATACCAATCAAGTTCTCACGCCCCGACCTGGTTTGGTCAAATCCCCGTGATCAATTTGCCACTCTCCTAGTTTATTAAGGGTTTTCCCTTCTTTTAAACCGTGATAAGTAAATCATCCTTTAAACTTGTACATTTCCTAGAATAACATTAATCAAAATTGTATAAAATTTAAACTTATCATACATGTCTTATAGGTGTGGTTAACTTGAGGTCTTTGGGTAGGCTTTTTCTAGGTTACCTAAAAAGGGGTATAAGAAAGAGGGTGAGTTCAACAACTTAGTGAATGGGTGTTTAAAATATGACTTTTAGAAAATAGTTTGAATTGGAGTGTGTCATACTCCTTATTTTCTTTAAAATATTTCATCCTCAAAATCTCGGTTTTCATAGCCTTTTCTCATCATTAACCACAAATGGTGTGTTTATCAACCAACACACATCCTTCATCATGAAGGGAACACAAATTCGTAGGGCAGCACGTCCACTGCACCCACTTGTGGCGTTAGAGCGACTTTACCGGCCACCTAGATAGAAGTCCGTCCACTTCTACCCTAAGAATGAGTGGATGTACGCGACATCCGACCCTCAATCCCGTAAAGAAACTCCGTGTCTGTATGAGGACAGAGACCTCATCTTGATCCCACCCCGGTCTCATTCGCATGAAGCTACGTCAAGCTTCCCTAACTGCTGGCACGACAATCTACCCTTATCTCCACCATGTCGTCCAGTAGTCCCTAAGACGCATCATTACCCCTATTGGGCGTCTTGAAGGTCCCATACCTCAGTGCAAGCACAAAAATTATAGTTTTCCTCAAAAGCCATTTAATCTTTGGTGCCATTGGTCCAACGGCCCCGATCTTCAACTCGACCTGTAGCTTTTTATCTCAACTGGTCCATTGACCCGTCATGTCGCATTGCTGCCACTCCATCAAGTATGTCAGTCCTATCTTGGGACTATGGCCAAACACATCATTCATTTAAAGTTTTCATGGCTTTAAACTCATGTTTCTTTACGAGCTCCTACTTGTGTCAACTGGCCTTAGGCACACTATACGAGATTTTCAAAATTTGGGCATATTAGCCCCAAGTTTCAAAATCGAGGCCTTCGGCCTATCTAAGCTCCCGTTGAGAAGGTCTCCCAAAAAGTTTAAGCAGTAGCATATAGTCAGGGGAGAGCACTTTTGAAAAAATAATCTTTTAACTGTCCATCACACAAACTGGGTGTGAGGACATCTCCACTCATAATCAATGAACGTCTTTTCTACTTCCTCCTAGAAAGTTCATCATACCAACCGGGTATGATCTACTTACAACTGATAAATAGTTATTTTTTTCGCATAATTTTCACATCACTCCATTTACATGTAATGTTTAAAATTCCACTTAGTAATGGGTTTTCATTTTCGATGTGCTTATCATCCCAACCGGGTATGATATAAAAATCCCACTCACCCGTTAACGTAGTGATTTCCTATTAACCGGTTCTTTGTCTTCACGCGAGCTTGTCCTTGCTGGCGTTCCCAGTACTTTATATTCCTATACGATATGAACATCCTTGTTAATTATCCCTTGGTCTAATAGCCTTAATTCATCATCAATGGATGAAATACTCAAACTTTTAATTAATTGCAATTAGGACCCTAAATTTCTTTTTATTTAACTTTAGGTCCCTAATACCGATTTCCCCCCAAATTGAGTCCCGAAACCTCTAAAATTCATCTTGGTACCTCAATTTATTCAAAATCACAAAAAGGGGGTTCAAGTTTTCCAAATTCCCAAAATGGTCTTCAATTTTTCCAAAATTACCATTTTGCCCCTACTTTACAAAAATAGTAAATTTTACCCCAAAAATTCCAATAATTGGCCAATTGACCCTCCAACATCTTTTCCATGCCAAATTGACCCTCAATTTTAGGAAATTGCACTTTAGGTCCTCGAACTTTCAAAATCCCCAAATTTTCTCCCAATTTCAACCTTCCAACCTCATCGGATTTGATTTCATCAAATTGCCCAATCAATCGAAGTTAATTGTTGAAATTGAAGGTGGGGTTTGAGTTCCTGCACTTCAAGATGATTCAATTGCACTTTAAATTGCATGATTTGACGATTGAATGAGCTTAAACGGAGCTTCGCCAGAAAAGTGAATGTAGAGAGATAAAGCTTCGAAAGCTTACCGTGGGGGCGCGACGGTCCGAACTTTCAATTTGGAAAGATAGCTCTTGTCATTGTGTTCCTCATAGGATCAAGAATCACCTCAATTCATGTCGAATTGAGGAGAAATTGGTTAGTAAATATCTGTGGGTTCTCTCTCTAACACTGATTGGAATTTACAGAGGTGAGCCAAATTGGTTTACCTTTCCACTCTAATTCAACTATAGGAGGGTTGTGGAAGTGTTGGGAGGGCTTAGTTTAGCATGAGAAGGGCTCGAATTAGCCATTTTCAACTCGGCCGAAACAAGGAAGCTTTGGTCCATCGGAGCTGCTTCATTGTTTTATCACGTTGGCGATTCTCAGAGCAAATGGAGACTATAGTCGTGTAGCTGACTTCTTCCGGAATCCAAAGAATACGACCACGGCTTTTTTGGCTAAAATGGAGCTCTAGTTTGAGTTTCACCTAAAAATGGAGCAGTAGGGAGAGAGTGTAGTTTTTAGGTGTGAGGAGGATGAATGAGGAGGGGCTCTTTATATAAGAAGTTCGGGGACTTCTTATTCATTCGATTGGCACCTTAATGGCGGTTATTCATTGCCTGAAACTCCCTAGCCAGAGACTTTTCATCTTCACCGTCATTGCTCGATTTTCCGGTGAGTGAACAGTGCTATCATCTGAAGGAAGAAGACGACACTATTTCGAACTGGATTCAACGCTTAAATCGGTCAATTAAAGCCAAATTCGATCGAGTTTTTCAAAATTAAAAATTTATAAATTCATCTAAATTCGTTCTCTATGAAATGGTGGTCAATTCCCCAATTTGAATTTTCTAAGCCACCTAGAAAAATGAATTTAGAAACTGGATCAATAGTGGTTCAAACTGGTTCAATTCGGTTTAGGTCTGGTTCACCTGAACCAGTTTGGTTTTCACCTCTAATTGATCCTAAAGTCCTTTCTAATGATTTTTGTGAGTCTATAGGTCATTTGGGATCCATAAATTTCCCAGTTTACCCTTTCTCTATCGGTTGGGGTTCGTGAGCCGGTTTGGTTTTCTCACCCAAGTTGATGGGTTTTTTCCCTGATTTTCTTATTCTAAAGGAGCGGGGTTTACATGCTCTTTATATAGGAAGCTTGGGGACTCTCCGGCCATCTGTTTGGCACCTTAATGACAATCATTGATGGCCTGAAATGTCCTGAATGGAAATGTTTCCTCTCTGCCATTGTTGTTCGATTTTCCAGCGAGTGAACAGTGTTTTAATCTAAAGAAAGAAGATGATACTGTTCCGAACTGTAACGGACCGGTCCGAACTGGGTTCAACGCTTAAACTGGCCGGTTCAAGCTCGATTCAGCCGAGTTTTTTAAAATTAAAAATTTCTAAATTCATTCTTTATCTAATGGTGACCTCAACTCTCCAATTTGAATTTTATAAGCCACCTAGAAAAATGAATTTAGCGTCCGGTTCAATGATGGTTCAAATCAATCCAAACCACTTCAATCCAGTTCGAATCTGATTTGAATTCGATTCACCTAAACCGGTCTGGGTTTCTTTCCCAAATTGTCCTAAGGTCCCTTTCCAAGGTTTTTATGACTCTTTGGGTCACTCGAGAGTTGTAAATTTCACAATTTGCCCGTTCTCTAGTGCTCGGGGTTTGTGAACCAATTCAGTTTTTTCACTCAGGTTGACCGGTTATTTCTTTGATTTCCTTAACTCCAAAGGGCGGGGCCTACATCTCTAGTTAACCCAAACTATAAAGATAGCCAAATAAGTTTATCCCCTACCAGATAATGGAGAAAACAAGATTTGGAAAGAATTTCTAGAAGGGTTTGCCTAGAGTTCACCAAGAAGGGCATACCCTAACTAAGGGAAGGAAGAAGAAGAGTGTGAAGCCAGTGTAAAGGGTACAAGAATAGTAAAAGCCTAAGTACCATAGAGAGTAAGGAAGAGACAATATATATAAAAGTTAGGAAACTAAGAAGATTGGGCTGCCCCAAAGGAAACTAGTGGAATGGAAGCTGGACAGGAGGAAAGTAAGGAAGAAGTAAGGAGCGCATAAGATGCTGGGATGGAGCGATAGAAGTTTTGAGAATTCAAGAGAAGGTCACGGCGAGACGAGTCGTTTATCATGATGAAAAGGATGAGCTTCAAGAGAATGATTCAAAAGGAAGGAAATCCATGGACCGACCCCATCGTCTCCACCAGGGAGGTTTGCCTAGAAGCAGCCACATGAGATTTTCACTTCATATGCCTGTTGAAGAATGAGCCGTCACCCTAGAATAAAAGGGGTGATCAACTTTCTACTCACTTGTGGGACCCGGGCGGTCGGTCTATTCTTTTATATTCTTTAGTTTCAATCATGATCAAGGCACCCCCTTTCAGTGGATTCTCTCTACTTTGGGGTAAGACAAGGAGAAAGGAAAGAGGAAAGAAGTATGGTAGGAAGAAAATCGGAGGAATAATACAAGTACCCTTGAAAGAATTAGTGATAAGTATGACATAATTATAAGTAACTAAATAACAATCAAGAGCTTCTCAAAGAATGGATTTTGGAGGCCAAGGAGGAATCAAGAGGGAATAACCATACTAATGGTGGAAAGGTGTAAGAAAAGAATATGGGTAAAATATTCAAGAAGCGTTAAGAGGGTAGAACGTGAAACTCCTAGGACGAAAGTCCATAGAAAAAGGATAAGGATAGGAAGTGGGACTATGGAAGGAAAAAGGCCTAAGCTAAATAATCGATAGATGAACCATCAGAAGCTAGAATTGAATTAAGGACCTCATTAAAAGACATTAGTGGTTAAGGATATACTTAGATGGCCAGGTGTGACCTATTATAGAAGAGCAGAAAAGCCAAATAGGGATTTCAGACGGACCTAGTTGAAGGAAATAACTAATAACAATAGAATGATTAGGGGGGGTAAACGACGCCCTAAGATAGATCGAGAAGTAGTGAGAACTACACCCTAAAAAGGAAAATAAGATGGATATTAAAGATAAGAAGACTCAAGAGACAATTGCCACAAGGTAATTTGACAAGGAGAATAATAGGTAGTTAACGAACTAGCCCTCTTGAAGGTCAATACTCTAATAAAGAAGGGAGAGGTGGAAAGGCCAAAAACATTTGGGAAATAAGGATGAAGGAAAGCCTTAAAGAGATCAATGACTGAGACGGGAGTAACACAAAAAAATCCATGAGAAGGTTAAGCAAACCTCTTGCAGAACAATTAAGAGATCTGGAAACAAAGAGGATGAGAATTTCACCTAAAAGAAATAGATGGATATTATGAATAAGGGAGAGAATGAAGACGAGGTATAAAAGAAGTACATGTAAGTTTTCAAGAGTAAAGGTAAGCAAAGGAGGATGGCATCAAAGAATACTATTTAAGGCTAGATGCTCTCAATGGAAAAATTGGAAAAGAACCCCGAGAGAAAAGAGTATAAACTACTAAGGAAGGAAACCTTGGAATGACATAAGTTTCCCAATTAAGAGGTAATGGGACCAACAGAAGTGGAAAGGAGATAAGCTCATCAAGGATATGCTGGTCGAGATGGAAAGATCAAGTACGAAGGAAAGGTACTTAGGAGGACACAAGGAGTAAATTAAATCCAAGTAACAGGTAAGTAGGAAAATAGCATCAGAAGATGTCGTTAGAGTAAGAAAGAGGTGGACTGCCCATAAAAGAGGAAACAGAGGAAAGCACATCTAAGAACTCTTGGAAAAGTAAACCCTCCAGTTAAGAAGTGATCAAAGTAAATGATCACTGACATCAAGACCGGTGGTGGTCAACGCTCAATTGATGGAGCCTAAAGAGAGGATGACTGGACGTAGTGTGGAGTACATAGAATAACGTCGAGAATCGGAAGTGTCTCAAGTAAAGAATAAGGGATGAAACTAAAATTTCAGTTAGAGAAGGATTCAAACGGGCAAATGCCTTAACATAGAAAAGGGATATGAAGAAAGGAAGGAAAGAAATCTTCAAGGAATGATAAGAAGGTTGAGCATGTAGTTCCTAAGTTGAAAGTCTCTACTGTGAGGGACATAGTAGAGAACAAAACTGTAATAAGGGAACTTTCCCAAACAAGTAATCGACACATAGACAAAAAGGGGATTAACTTAGAATAACGAATCATGAAGCAATCACGAGTGGGTAAGAGTGGATTAAGAGAAAGGAAAGTACTTGAAGAAAGGACACCACTGAAAATGAGGAAGGACATAAGAATGGTTAAAATTGGATGAAAAGGAACTAACATCGAAACCCATGAAATCAAGTACGTAGCATTCGAGAGGACACCGAGCTAAGGGTTTATACGATAAAGAAAATGACTAGACACTGGAATGATTGGGTATCTTGGAACTTCCAATCCTGAAACCCTAAACCTCAAGGGGAAGAATCTTGTTCTAAGCAAAGGAGGATGTGAATCTAAGGATATAACCCTTGAACTCTCAGGTAAGATATGCTTAGCTAGGATAAGCTCCATGGAATGAGCAAGCAATGGAAAGGAAAAGAAATTTCTTAAAGTGCGTGTTAGAAAGAGGCTAAGTGAAAATAACCGAAATGTTAGTATGTCAAACAAACTTAGAGAAATTATTTTTGGTGCAAAGGATGTTGAATAGGTTTTGGGGACAAAACTCCTAAAAGGAGGGGAGAGTTGTAGACCCTGTCCCTTGAAGATAAGGAAAACCAGGGAAAGAATTGATCAACCCAAGTGAGAAAACTGAATCGATTCACCAACCCCAACCGTTAGAGAAAGGGTAAATTGAGAAATTTACAACTCTTGAGGGACCCAAAGAGTCATAAAAACCTTGGAAAAGGACTTTGGGATGAATTGGAAAAGAAAACCAAACTGGTTCACGTGAACCAGATCTGAACCAGATTGAACCAGTTTGGACCAGTTTCAACCATCATTGAACCGATTGCTAAATTTATTTTTCTAGATAGCTTAGAATATTCAAATTGGGGAATTAAAGCCACTATTGAATATAAAATAAATTTAGATGAATTTAGAAATTTTTAATTTTGAAAAACTCAGTCAAATCAGGCCTGAAACGGCCGGTTTAAGCATTAAACCCAGTTCGGAACAGTGTTGTCTTCTTCCTTTAGATGACAGCACTGTTCACTAGCTGGAAAAATGAACAGCGACAATGGAAATGAAACGTTTCTATTTAGGGCATTTCAGGCCATCAATGAGCTTCGTTAAGGTGTCAAACGGTCTACCAGAGAGTCCCCGAGCTCCCTATATAAAGAGCTCCTCTCCATTCATTCTCCTCACATCTAAAAATTCCACTCTCTCTTAACTACTAAGTTTTTCGGTGAAGCTCAAACCAAAGCTCCAACATTGAGGTTTTTCTAAACCTTAGGAGGTGAGGTTAGGTTCCTTAGATTGAGGGATAAGTCAGCTATCCAACGATAGTTTCCATTCGATCCGAAGACTGCCGAAGAAGCGTCAGCATAATCAAATAGTGAAGCAACTCCGGCGGACCA
The DNA here is from genome assembly GCA_030064435.1 of Trapa incisa. Classification (NCBI taxonomy): domain Eukaryota; kingdom Viridiplantae; phylum Streptophyta; class Magnoliopsida; order Myrtales; family Lythraceae; genus Trapa; species Trapa incisa. Next base: position 7,934,861 of record CM057765.1, read on the forward strand.
AAGATGCCATGTTTTGGTCGAGCTGAAATCGGTCGAATTCAGACCTATTCAAGCCAAACCAAGTTCTCCCAATACTCCCGCATCCCCTCATACGACCAAATTAGAGCTGAAAGGTAAGCCAATTTGGCTCTACTCTGTCATTTTCGATCAGCGTTAGAGAGAGAAAATGTGAAACTTCACTAACCAAATTCTCCCTCAATTTGATATGAATTGTTGCAATTCTTGATCCTAGGAGAAACCTCATGATGAGAGCTACCTGCCCCGATAGAAAGCTCGGACCATCACACCTCCGACGGTAAGCTTTCGAAGCTTTCTCTCTCTACACATAGTTTTCTGGCGAAGCTCCGTTTGAACTTGTTTCGGCCTCAATTCATGCTATTCAAAGCTCAATGGAATTGTATGGATGTGTAGGAACTGAATTATACCTCCAATTTCAACAATTAAACCCGATTGAATGATTAATTTGATTAAATCGAATTCAACCAGCTTGAAAGGGGGAAATTGGAGGAAACTTTTGGGGATTTCGTAAAATTGAGGGACCAAATTGCAATGTCCCAAAATTGAGGGCCAATTGGCCATGAGAAAGATGTTGGAGGACAATTGGTCGATTTTTTAAAATAATTGGGGTCAAATTGCCATTTTTGTAAAGTAGGGGCAAATGGTAATTTTTGAAAAGTTGGGGACCAAATTGAAAATTTGGAAAACTTGAGCCCCTTAAACAATTTTGAGTAAATTGAGGACCCAAGGTGAATTTTTGGAAGTTTCAGGACTCAATTTGGGGAAAAGTTAGCATTATATACCTAAAGTTAAAGACAAAGAACTTTAGGGACCTAAATGAAATTAACTAAAAAATTTGGGCTTAGTCTTACGTGACGAATGAAGGCAATCATGCCAAATATTAATAGATAAGGATGTCCAAATCGTGTAGCAACACGAAGGACCGGAATGCCAACCAGGATAAGCTAGCGTGGAGGCAAAAACCAATTAAGAAGGAATACACTACAATTATCGGGTGAGTGAGTTTATTTATATCTTACCCAGTTGGGTTGATAAGCACTTCGGAAATGAAAAACCACTTTTATGTAGAATTTTAACATCACACCCGGTTGAAGTGATGTGAGACCTATGCAGAAAAACTACTTACAGATTGTAAGTAGAGAGATCATATCCGGTTGGTATGATGGACTTCCTCAAAAGAAGGAGAAAACCCCATTGTTGGTTGTAAGCGGAGATGTCATTACACACGAATGGTGGGATGAATGGAAAATTATTTTGTCGGAAGCGTTCTCCCCTGATTGTGTGCCAATGCTTAAAAATTTTGGGAGACCTTTTTGACGAGATTTAGAATAGCTTAGATAGGCTAGAGGCCTCGGTTTTGGAACTCGAGGGTTAAAATGCCCGATTTTGGAAAATTACTTACAGTGGGCCCAAGGCCAATTGGCACAAGCAGGAGCTCATAAACAAACTTGTGATATTTATGCTATGAAAATTCTAAATGAATGAAATGTGTGATTTCGTCATGGTACCAAGACAGGACCAACATAATTGATGGATTGGTGGTAGTGCTTTAGGGTTAGGTCGATAGATCAGTCTAAATAAACAGCTGTAGGTTGAGTTGAGGGTCGGGGTCGTTGGACCAGTGGCACCAAAGATAAATTGCATTATGAAAAAATTATTGTTTGTGCATGCACTTGAGGTTCGGGACCATCAAGATGCCCAAGAGGGGTAGTAATGCGTCCTAGGGGCTATTGGACAACATGGATAAGGACAGTTTGTCATGCCAACAGTCAGGGAAGCTCGACATAGCTTCATGCGCATGAGACCTAGGTGTGGTCAGGATGAGGTCTCTGTCCTCATACGGACACGAAGTTGATTTTGGGTTTGAGGGTCAGATGTCACGAATATCCACTCATTCCTAGGGTAGAAGTGAACGGGCTTCTATCTAGGTGGCCAATAAAGTCGTTCTAATGCCACAAGTGGGTGTAGTGGATGGGCTGCCCTAAGAAAGTACGATTCCCTTCCTGATGAAGGGCGTGTGTTGACTGTTAAACACACTTATTGTGGATAATGAGGAAAAAAATTTTGAAAACCGAAAATTGAGGAAGAAATGATCTTAAAGGAAATAAGGAGTCAGACACACTACAATTAAAACTATTTTTTTTTTTATGAAAACTCATTCCCAACACCCATTCACTAAGTTTTAGAAACTCACCCCTCTTTTCTATCCCTTTTCAGAAGTAGATAAAATGACTAAGAAAAACACCATAACCTATCTTTTGTCAGGTATACTTAAAAGTTATTTTTAAACTTGAATTTTTATTGATCTATGTTATTATAGGGAAAAAGGTTAAAATTATGACTGGCTCCTCTTGACTAAAGAAAGGGGAAAACCCCTCTTGAACTAAGGGATCGGCGGATTGATCACGGGGATTTAACCAAACTGGGTAGGGACGTGACACATGGAGTAATGCCAGTGTAAGGAAAGAACCACCCCAATGTTCAAAGTGTGGAAAGGATCACCCAAGGATTTATCGAGGCATGTCTTGTTTTGTGTGTGGGCAACTTGGACATTTTACTCGTAGCTGCCAGAATGTCAGTTACCTAACCACAATAATCAAGGCCTCAACTACATGACACCCACTATGCTCGGGATTCTAAGTAGGGTCTAACGTTGCATTAAGTAGTGGTACAAAAAATGGGGGATCTCAAACTCACTCAACTGAGCCCATGGTTCTGGCTAGAGTCTACAAACTGATATATAAAGAGGTTAGAGTTGACCCGAGTGTTGTACCAGGTACTTATCATAAACCTTAAGTGAGAATTTTATCTATCTACTTTTGAAAAATGGAAATGTGATGGCACCATCTTGTTAAAAAGTATAACATTGGACTCTAATTAAAAAATGTGTATTAAAGTGAGGGGAAAGTAATTTAGTATGTCTCATTTTAAATAAGAAATTTAATAAAATGGTAATTTTTAGAAGTTAATGTGAGTGAATTTATTAACAGCTACTCAGACTAGATCGACAGGTACACTTTATATATTTTCGTAAACTCCATGATCATGTGTATGCTTTTGTAAAAGTAATATGAAAAACTTGAGTAAAACCATATGGAGACATATTTTATAAAAGAGAGATGGTTAAATATTATTGCATAGAAAATGAAGGCTTAAATTCATAGTGATTAATATAGATGTGAATCAATCCTAAATTATTTTTGGGTGTGAAGTCTCTAGGTAATATGAATAGCAAGGTGGTTCAATAGAATGATTGGTAATATAACATGTCAATCCTTAATTTGTTAACATGATTGATTTGCATTGTCGGTGTATGAGGCAAATGTGTGTGAGACCATATATATGCTTAATGATAGATAGTATAGTTACCGAGTACTACCAGAATCATTGGGGTAAATAAGAGTGGGATTATTTGGTTCTGGTATGTCAGGACCCACATAGTCATAGTATGTGATCCAAATCTATTTTGACTTAAAGTATACTAGTCTATCGTAACTTTCTCAAAATGGAAAAAAAATGTCTAATTGGCTATTCAATACTTAAATTTTCCTGATATATATATATATATATATATTAATGAATGATAAAAAACTTACCACTAGTAAGATTTTTAAAGGTTAAAACTTATTTATGAAAAACTTAAAAACTCATTGCAAGGAAACTACTACTCCAACTTATTGGGTAAGCTCACACCTTTTAAGAGAAGGTAAATTGAGTACATGCAATGAAGAATTCTTGATATAAACCCTCAAATATAAATTAATGAGATGTTTACATTTAATTGGTTATTTCCCCTACATACATCTTGGATTACTTAAAATATATTTATACACTACAATATTTGATAAATAACTCATTTATGTTTTATATTGTAATTATTTCGTCCTAATATGATATAATTGGAGTGTTTAACAAGTTGTTTACTAGCTCCATGCAAAACTCGAATCAAAATGTGACAAATCATATATTCTAACTATCAAAACAAAATATTCTTTCACAATGAAAAAACTAAGAACCAACGGTCAAATAATTGCATCCAACACTTCATCAACTCCCAAACAAATATGGACATTTATTTGGCGTCTTCATTGTAGTACAAATGTGTGAAATTTTATGTGAAAGGTTGTATCCAATGCTTTAAGAGTTGGTGCAAATAGGAGTTTGCATATATTTACTAATTTCTCTTAATATTATATATGTTATGATGAACATATATTGTTTATATATAATTGGACTACATTACTTTGCTATAAAACTTATGGGATTCCATTAGACCCTTGTGATGCTACCCATTTTTCTCTTCTCTCTTGTTGACATATGAGTGAGTTATAACACCTGATAGAAATGTTAAAAAGAGATAAGGTAGGCCTAATTGCATATGTTGGATAATATGAAAAGAGCAAAATAAAGAGCTATTTGATAGGGTAAAACCTAATCCCGAGTCATGTAATTGACTGTAACCTTTTAAGACTGGGATGCTTCACTGAGAGCATCATAGGGTGAGTAAGTCCTTTAACACATACCAAAGTAATAATAGATAAAATTGATTGTGCAAAACAAAACACACATATCAATAAATAGGGTAGTAGGCGTAGTGACCAATTAGTTCGGGCGGACCAAGGCAATTGACATTTTGCAATTATATAAAAAAATCATACACTATTGACCCTCCAACCGAAAAATCATAGGGTTGGTGACTATATCATTCAAGCAAATAAAACATGGTTGTTCACTTTTATATTTTCTAAATGATTAAATTACATTAATTATAATTAAACATTTTTAATTATCCTAAAAAACCCTACAAAATTACATATATCAAATATTTTAAAATTCTCTTTTCAGTTAGAAATATTTGATAAAAATAATTTATCACATTAATTTTCACTAAGTGAATTACTTATATGATACTAATTTAGTCCTTTTTATCAAGTATTTAACATAATTAATACAATTTTTCATTTTTTTAAAGTAGTACGATTGTTTATCAGTTTAACTAATAAAAATAAAAATTAGTATATACAATGAATACATAAAGTATAAATAATACTTATATCTATAATAGAATTTAAATATTCTATTTATTTTAAATTATAAGAATTTTGTGCTCTATATAATACATAAAGTCAATGGAAATATATATATATATTATGTTATATTTAATCCAAATATATTTCTATGGAAATTATATGTTTAATTACCTAATCAAATTTAGATTGGCATTTATAATTGGATCCACGTATATACGATAATATAGATTCGATTCCCATCTAATAATAATAAATTAATTTAATGAGGGGATATGGCTTGTTCAACGTAGTGCCTTTGGCTCACTAGTGATTGAGGGGATTACAGGTTGCAAAAATGCATGAAGAGAAAACAAAAAACAGTACTTGAGATGGAAACCCTGCCGAGGTGTTGGATCCATAGCGAAGATGTTTGGATTTGATGGCTTTCTTTATATATGAAAATTTAGGGTTCTTTTAATAACATGATTTAGTGCATAAAACTAAGTTGTTATTCAGTTCTTAGGTTGAAACTTGTGTTATTTATTCACATATTCAACAAGTTTGAATCAACATTATGATCACTTTCTAATTCCAAAAGTCGGCCTCAGACTGCCAGGCTCATATGACGGACAAAGGAAACAAAAGAGAAATTATATATATATATATATTCCAATGTATGTATACAGTAACAACTGCACTATATCATTTTCACTAGTTGTATCTTCATAGATTCATATGATTCGAGAAAAGTGGATCGGATGATCATCCCGTGGCTTCTTTTGGGCACGGGAAAAACGTCTTGCTGGCAGGAATCCATTAAAAAAACGATAAGATGTGATTATTTTTATGGTTCCGGGCAATCGTTCCAGCATATCAGCATGACAACGCACCGCCTCATGATGTAGAACCTTGCCCTCTGCTCCTTGACCAAACCGGAAAACTTCCTGGTGAAGGAGCGCCTCAGCTGCAGCCTGGGGTTCTTCCTTTTTGTTGGCAGTTCAACAGGACTTCTGCCAGTAGGCTGCCGAGATGTCGATCTCGTGGATGAAGGAACTGGTGAAGAAGGAGGAGGGGCTGCGCTTGCCATTGAAGGTCTGTAGAGGGGAATGCGATGATGGTTTTATTGATGGAATAAAGAGCATAAGATTGATCTTTGACCAAAATAAAAGGGCAGAAAATTGATGGAGGAAGAGAGGAAGGGCAGCGGGAAAGGGTTTTTCTATGCTTAATTTCGATTATGTGTTTGGATCAGACCAGGGAAAAGGATTTTATGCATGCGACATCCAACTGCTGCTGATGATGTAAATCATCACGAGGAAAACGATTAACGCAAAAAGAAAAATTTATATATAGGAAAGAAATAATGGTGGAAATAAACAATGTAATGAGTCGTTGTATCTGACTCTGCACTATCTTGTCTGTTTGTTAGTAGGCTGTCCATATTATACTCATACGTATATGTCACGTTCATGGCCAATCTTCCATCAATTATGTGCAAAGTATGGAAGATATTTCATGCTTACGAGTATATGTCACGTTCAGGGCCAATCTTTCATCAATCATGTGTGAGGCATGAACACTGTAGGCCTACTATATTGTAAACGTTTGTAGGCAGAGTAACTTGACTTACTTTTCCTATAGTTCATAGGGCAATTGAATGAATCAACAAGCAATGAAATATGTTAGTCACTCAAAATTTTGGATCCCTAACATTTTAATGGCGTTTTCTCGTAGTTAGGTCATTCATTATATGCATTCAATGGATTTAAGCATAATCATCGCAAGATAAGATAAGAGAGGGCAATGCTATCCGGTACTTGTTGGTAGATTGACCCATCGGTCGGTACTCTCAATTTACACCGATGCAGCCACGGACATGACAGATGTCGAACCAAAAGAGGAAAGACTAAAAGGGCTATACTTGGAACCCTAACGTGAACGGCCATTTCTCTAAAGAGAATAAGCGCTGTCGGACTAAACGACACATTTGAAATGTAATGTCCAAACCTAGTCCGCCATTGATGGACAGAAAAGAAAGATCAAACTTGGCAGGGGGAATCTTATCTGTGTGCTTTCCTTTTTTATTCATCACCAAGTCTAACGAAAGAAAGGCGATAAAAGAAACCGTAGCTTGTAAATTCATATCGGGAGGATAATCAGAGTAAGCTTGCAAATCCATGGATCCCACGAACAAGCTTGAACACACTTGGAGTGTGGGTTTAAAAATTTTAAGCGTAGTATTGAGAACTCGTATCTGTCTAAAGTCATTCGGAACAGAAAGTATCTTTCTAATGGATGGATGTAAACTCCACCAGCGAGCTGGATATCACGTCCTAAAATAGACATGCTCGCCTCCCTTTCCATAGATAGGGTAAGAGCTGGAAAACAAGTTAGGAGTCCACCTCCACTACGAGGTGTCGACACCTAATATTCAAGCCAGGTGGAGCTTCCCAGTGCATCCCATAGTTTAGAATCATTGATAATATAATCATCAGTTCGTCCCACACGAGATTGGAGGTACGTGCAAAGTTGATTTTACATTTGAATCTTGTGAAACCTAAATCATACTCATACTTACAAAATGTATTAAAATATTTTGATATATTATTATTATTATTATATTTTATTTAGTTATAATATATAATATATAATATAATCTTACTTAAAATTATATAATAATATTTTTATATTTGTGTTATATTTAACCTACAAATAGACATATCTTTATATAAATTATTGAGTTAAATATCATTAAAAATTTGTTTCGGCTAGTTATGTATATGGCCTAAAAAACCCAACTTTCAACATTTTATTCTCCACTATTTTAGTTTTTACATTTAGGAGAGCAATTGTATCAAATCTTCTATAATGGTTAGAAGCATTAAAATTATCAACATAAGCATATGTTGATGACTCAGTAGCTATCATTACAGTGGAAGTAAATCTATCATCCTCAAGAGGAAAAGACAAAGTAGAATATGTTGTAGCGGCAACAAAACTACTGGACTCATTGAAATTAACTATATAACTAATAAAAATATATCCCTTTGAGAATTAAGACATCTATAATAATGATACTGTAAATAAATTAAATTTTATGAGTTTGATAATAATGTAGATAAGAAAAATAGAAACATTCAAGGAAGCTATAATTATGAGATTAATGGGGTAGAATTTGAAAGAGATAGTACGAGAGATAACGTTTAGGAATGTAGGAAGATATATAATAAAATAAATTACAATTTTGAAAGTATAATTTTAAAATTTTAAATAATGTTCATATAAATAGTTGAAACATAATAAGTATTAGGTTAAATTATAATATCATGCCAAAATAGGTAAATGATAATTTTGTGTCAAAATTTTAAAATATTACATTTTAGTGCAAAATCTTTATTGAAAATGATATTTTGTGTAAATTTTAATTTTCGTTAAAAAAACCATACATGAATTTAATATTTTTTTTAGGCCGCCACATCATTTTTGCCAACCGTGTAATATGTTAACATATCAATTAAAAAAAAATAAAATATATAATTTCAAAACAAAATTGAACATAAGTTTCTCGTGCAATAATGCAAGATCTCTATAGTTTGCCCCAAAAAATAGTATACAATAATTAATTTAATTTAGAAATATCATTTAATTTATATGATAATCTAATATATTTTTATATCTTAATTTACATATTAATATTTTATTTAACTTAAATTATATATATTATATATAGTTTTTAAATGATAAAATTATAAATAAAAATATAATTAAATATTGTTAATTATTTTTAAATAATAAATTAAATATATTATACAAATATAACATAAAATTATATATTTTAAATTATTAATAAAAATTATATATGTTTAAAATTAAATTAAATATTTATATATAAATTATGATATCAATAAAATTATATATAAATAATGGTATAATACAAAATTTTATAAATAAAAATTATATATAATATTTATTTTATATATAATTTATATAAATTATATATAATTTTTATTATATTTGTCTAAGATATTTTATTTATTATTTTAAATTAATTAAACAAATTTGAAATTATCTAATTTTAATGTATAATTTTATTAAGTAAAAAGCATATAATATATATATATATTTTAAATAAAATATATACCTAATTTAAGTTAAACAAACTATTTATATATAAATTTAGATATAATTTCATAGAAGATATTAGATTACCATACAAATTAAATTACATTTCTTAACTAAATTAATTATATTACAATTGTTAGAATTTTACACTATTAGTTAAGAGATATTTTCAATTCTATATAAAAATAGTGAATCAAAATAATGATATGATAAATTATATAACAAATGGTTAAATTTATATCAAATATATTTTTTTAAAAATTAAAATTAACACAAAATATTCATTTTACTAAAATTTTAATAGAATGTAAGGAAGATCCAAAATCACATGTTGAGCAAGGTGGAAATATTGGGGTAAATAACGGCATAATGCTCCATCTACGGACATAGTTGCCATGTGCATGTAGGAGATGGATAGTAGATATATATAATACACAGTGTAAATTCTGGTCTAGGCCAAGAAAATGCATGGCCATGTGCTCCAATAAAGGTATGAATTAATCGAGAAGATCCAAATTGTGCTGGACGGATTCCCATTGGGCCGTTGTGAAGCCGATGAATAGGTGCAGTCGAACTCTATAAAAAAAAGCTTTTTTGGGATTAGGGTTTGAATACCTAAGACTGCGACGCGCGGAAACAGCTGCAATAAGAGCAAGATCTACTGGATGTGAGACGAGAACCCTAGACAATGGTGGCCGAGTAGAGCATGTCTGACACGTGTACTCTGGTTTTGCATATTATCCAAGAAGAGAATTAAAGAGTCAACGAGCAGGAGGCTAGATAAGTTGTCATTGGTTAGTCACCCATCCAAACATCTCACTACAAAAATCCTTCTGGGCGCATATACGTGAATTGTAAAGAATTTCTAGCTTCATCGACCTCAGGAGACACCGACATTGAATTATTTAATGTTTCTTGCAGGTTTGTCTTGTCAAGAGGAAGAAAGACAAGAAAACATAGGTAATTTACTTTCCCAAGTATAGAAAAGCATTTTAATTTCTATTCTATTAAATCATCACAGATGAAGTGTATATATATATATATATATGTATGCCCCATACCCGAAGTTCTGCAAATGCAGAAGACATATCATGTCAATGATCAATTGTACAAGACATTCTTCACTGCTTTACTGGTAAATAAGTGCTCCATACCCGAGTTGGAGAATGAGATTAAAATAAGTGCTTACTTACACCTTCACAGTATTCTCTTCCGCTTCTGGGTGTTCCAGAAATCCAACAGAACATCAACCCCTTCTTCGAGGGTTGCTTTCCTCCTCTCCTTGTAATTCCACAGTTCAGAAACTACGTAGCTTCCACTCGCATTGAATTCATTCACCTCTACCAATGCATTTATCACTGCATTATACGCTTTTTCACCGAGTTCCTCCTTCCGACCTCTTAGTTTCTCATCTTCACTCTTTATTATCCGCTGAAAGAACAAAAAAAAAGCAAGCTCTAATGAGCCTTTTGGTGGATAACTGAGCAATGAAAGTTACACTGATATCCAGAATCGCATACAATTGCATACCTTAGCCTCCCCATCTACTTGGATGATTTGGAATGGATGCCAGCTAGGATCCCTCAGGTACTCCTCCCATAATGAACAGAGTTCATAAGCTTTAACTTCTGCTTTATCCTCATTATACTGGAGCCTCATGGCCTCAAGGAATGGCTCACTGTCAAGTTCTCCCATCCTCTTCACCCTAATGTGGGAACGAATCGGTAGCTCTTGCAATCCCTGCAAAGAAGATCGACTAGTGCCTTCTAAGATGCTCAAAGCAGCTAAAATCGAAGCATATATTTATTTATACAAAAATCACCAAAATGCAGGACAGATGATGCGTAAGTGAAAAAACGGACAGTGATCAATTCCTTGCGAGCATCTTGGAGCTCATCATTGCTTCTGCGTTCCTTAATAGTAAGTGTTTGCCTCAGTACCTCCAAATCTGCAAGCTGCTCTTCCTTGTCTTGGAGGCCCTTGAGTAAGCCATCTATCTTAGTAAAAACTTCTTTTCCATCTTCATCTTCCATATGTTCCAAAACCTTCAGTGATCCTCTCAATTGTACGATTTCCAGTTCCAGTGCCTGCTTCTCATCGAGCTCTTTCTCCATTTTCATAATCCGATTGTGCAGTTCTTCTTTTTGCCTCTAAGAAAAGACAAAAAACCATTAGGGAGGAAACGGTACTAACATCTTTGGAAGTTTATATATCTTTCTTCCATTTGTATCAGAATCGCTTGTGGAAAGCAAAAGTAACCTTCTGCTCCTCAGCCAGATTTAACATCTCCTCATCAGCCATCTGCTGCACTTGGGCGGCTGTCATTAGTGAATCGATTCTTCGAGTATTCTGAAAGAAGGTAATAATTCAATATGGTATTCTATTAGTTCAAAAAGACAAATATTAAGTAATCTAGTCAGGAAAACATACTTCTGAAATCTCTTCAGACTGTTTCTTCCATTCACTTTCACTTTTTGCCTCACGCTTCACTAATTCTTCATGCTGCAATTTGAGCTTCTCCATGTGAGATTCAAATTGTGATTTTCGCATCTCATGGTAATTAAAGATCCTTTGAATGTGATCATGTGCACTTGACTGTAATTTTCTCAATTCTGCAGACAGAAGCACAGAACTCTTTCAAACATAACAGTGGGACAATGAAAGCACACAACATGAGTTGATGATAATCTCCTTACCATCTTCATCACAATATGAAACTGTTAGGCATGCTTGCAGACTTGAGTACAAAAACCAAATCTCTATTATGCATAAACTGCCACCAAGTGTAGTACATTCTTTTATAAAAATTGTTTTCCTAGTCGTCTTTACCTGCTCCACCTTCACAGACAGATTAATTAAAACCACTTGAAACCATTGACATTGTAAGTAAGCTCTGCCAACAATCCTCTGGAAATAACTTAATTACCTTCGTTATATTTTTGAAGAAGCTTATCATTCTCAGCAACTGCATCATTAAAATCCTTCATTTTCTTATTACACAACCCCTCTATCTCCTGCATATGCTTATTCTTTTCCTCAATAATATATGTTAGGTTGGACACAAGCTGGTCCTGCTTCTTGGCCTCCTCTTCCATCATTTCCGGGATAGTCTTCAGATTCCCAACCTTCCTTAGGTGATCCCCTAAAATATTGCTCAAGTTATAATCAGCTTCCCTTGCAACCCATGCGTAAAGCCCAGACTTGGGGTTTTCGTGCTCGACAATCCAATTCTGTCTCCCGTACTGCTCTGCCTCATAGGCTTGCTCGAAGCACATTGCATTGTGAAGACCCAGCCACCCTTTTTCGAATTCCACCACAGCATACCCAGAATGGCCCCCATAATTCCACAAGGGCATCACCCTTGTGGGGTTAAATCCTCTTCTTATATACTCATCTCTAAGCCTGGAGCCACTTTCGCCAACGCATCGCCCACCATTGGCTTGTATAGTTGGGATATTCACAACAATTCCTTTCCATGGCCACACAAACTTATCCGAGTGGCTTGCCCCAATGGGAGTTCCACTCTCATCCACAGGCTTCACAGGTCCACTCATCTTCCCAAGATCCTTCTCGAGGTACTTCTTCAGAGCAAGATGACCTGCCTTCTCCTTGGCAATGCTCTTATCAGAAGTACTCTTGTCCACTCCAGAAACATGCTGGAGGAGCTCCTGGTAAAGATAATATCGCCTTCTCTTCTTGGGGCAGTAGGGGCAGGTGAAGGTCTCATCTGAGAGCTTCACCTGCTGGGATCCGCTCTTCAGCTCCTCATATGATCTCTGCTCAAACTGGTCCATCTCAGACTCACTAATATCATCATCTGAGCTGTTGCCCATCAAGCTTCCAATGATGGTAAGAAAGGCAAGACCTAGAATCATACACAAGAATTCTCACAACGCTTGCTGAACTTTAAATCATCTCAAGTTACCGAGGACCAAAGCCAAGGCGTGCCTGAAATCCCCAGAAATAAGCAACAGACAAGAACTCTCTGAGAAATATAAAAGAATCAGAACTTGACGAGTTAGAGAGTAGACAGAAGCATGGAATTAACAGAATATTCCACTAACATGACAAATACAATAGTATATTATATTCTGCTGAAATAAACTATAAACAAGATGAGCTCAACCCAAGATCCGATTAAGAATCCGAGCCCACCTCACATGGTCCGAGGAAGAGAAGATAGCAGGTCCGATCCTCGGGTCCAAGAACGGAGGGAGGGGCTTTGCAGTCTTCAATTGAGAAGAGAGTACGAACAGAGGAGATGAGTGATGTTCCCTTTAGTGGATCTGCTTAAAATCGAATTGAGACCTCCCTCACATGTGGCATCACAATGGCCGCCGACTCTCTGATTGTACGGGAAGTTCGAGTAGATGTCCAGAAGAGAAGAAGATGAATCAATTGTTGGTGCAGTAGAGAAGACAAGAACAAAGTTAAAGTAAAAAGGAACTATTATTTAGCTTATAATAATTTTATAAGTACTTATAAAATATTTTATATTGAACCTTTTAAAAAATGATGAGCAAAAAAATCTTTTAAATTTTACCTTCTAAAATAAAGTTTAAACAAACTGAATGTGTAACTAGTCAGTAATTTTGGGGCGATTCGAACTCGAAATATTTTGAAATGAAAATATTTTTACTTTTAGGGTTAAATAGGTAAATAAATAAAATTTTGAAAAAATATAGAATTAGATCCACGAGATTCAATTTGGGTCAACTTGAGTTAAATCTCGTCTTCCTTCACGGGTAAAAGAAGTTGCGTGCCCTGCTTCCCATTCATTCTATTTTCGACCATTGTAGTGACATTACCTTACTAGCAAATCGAGATCGGTTTATCTTTGCCAAAACCATCAGAAAACACTACACACTCTACCCTCTACCTATCGCACCGTCAAATGCAACCATTTTAGCCTGAAAATTGCCCTAACAAACATATGATCTATTTTTCAAAAATTGGGTGAGGAAAAGGTCTTTGAAGATGACAACGATCGCGAATGACTCACGAATACCTTCTTTCTTTCCCCTAGGTTCATTTACTATATTTCTTCCACCTCATTTTCCCTTCCTTGCGACATCCACCAATGAATTTAACTATTTGCATCATACTTTATTTTTAGCATAAACATAGAGAATACTATACCTGCATCCTTCATCCTTCGTATAAAAACCTCACGAGAATTAGGTCGGTTTGACTGATTTTCTTCCTTACAATACATAATTTATAAGACCTAATTCCTTTATTTCCTTTAAAATCAATTAATCAATATTTTCCAATATTATTTTTTGTTATACCTCAAATCGATCTATTATATTTGAACATATAAATAATCCGTCATAACTCTTGATACTACGATAGTGAGTATATTAACTGTAGTAGTCTTGATAGTAGTAATACTAAAAATAAAATTTCTTATTATAATACTTTTAACACATTTATGAAAAAAATACTAAAATATAATATCATATTAAATATAAATATACAAAATGGGTAAATGACGTAATAGTCCAATACTAGGTTTCTCTATATCATTTTAACTACCTCAAAGGGTTTAAGGGAGAGTGGTGAAAGGGTTTAAGGGGTAAGTATGAGGTTTTAGAAAATTATAATATTTAGAGATTTGAGTAGTAACAATTTAATTTTAAACAAGTATTCATCATATTCGTTCCATCATGGAATGATTACACGGTCGTAAAATAAAGTTCCTCTCTTTTTCACATGTGATTAAAAGCGATTTTACTAACCACCCTAGTACAAGAATACATTTCAGACCATATGTCTAAATAGACTAAGGTGTCCATGTCAGACCATTTGTGTAAGCACCATTGTCCAACCCCCAAACATATCGAATAAGTTGCCTGCTATTGAGAGATAAGAAATGTCTCGCTCAACAAGTCTAATGTGCATAGTACTCCTAAAGTCACTGATATTCCAAACTAGTGTTATCTTCCAATATTTCTGCCTTATTGTCTAATAGCCCTCATGATAATCACTACTCCATATCAGACGTCTCATGATCCCATTCACAATAAACACATACAAAGTATTTTAAGCTTTAGTTCATCATCTTTGAACAATCATCCCTAAGGAATGAAATCCACTTCTAGCTTTATAGTAATTTCTAGGCATGACACATGTAACACCGTGTTTTTAGTAACCAGAAAAAAAATTTAGAATAGAAAAACCAAATTGGTTCAGATGAACTCAATTCCATTAGAATACTGAAGTTAAACGTGCTAGGATGGGTGACCTCATAGGAAGTATTTATTTTGCATTCTCTCAATAGTTGTCAATCCATATTGTTTTAGTAACCCAAAATTAAATAACATACTAGCATTAATGCATTGGATCCTATCAAAACTCCAAGGTTAAGTGTACTTGAGTTAGAGTAGTGTTAAGATGGGTGACCGGGAAGTATTCATGTTGCATACAATTTTACTTCTATATAAAGAGCTAATCCCCATTCATTCTCCTCACACCTTAAAACTCCTTTCTCTCTCTACTACTCCATTTTTCGGTGAAGCTCGAACCAGAGCTTTGACTTAGGCATTTTTCTTAACCTTAGAAGGAGAGGTCAGACTCTTTAGATTTCGGGGGAAGTCAACTATTTGATAGCAACCTCCATTCGATTTGAGGATCGTCGAAGAAGCGCCGACATAGTCAAACAGTGAAACAACTCCGATAGACCGAAGCTGCTTTGTTTCGGCCTAGCTAAAATTAGCTTAATTCAGCCCAACCAAGCTCTCCCAACATCCCCACAACTCTCATACGATCTCAACGATGCTGAAAGGCCAATAATAGGAATTCTTGATCCTAGAAAGTACTTTAGGAAGAGAGCTACATTTCCTGATAAAAAGCTCGGACCATTGCACCTCTGATGGGACAAGTGTGATCGGAACGCCAACAAGAGAAAGCTCGCGTCAACTTGGAAAACCAACCGTGGACGAACACGTCACGGTTAATAGGTGAGTGAGCTAATTTACACTTCATACCCCGGTTGGGATGATGAGCACCTTTTCTAAATTGGAAGTCACCGTGAGTGTGACTTTTAACATCATACCCGATTGGGGTGATGAGAAAATTAAGTTAAAAACCATTTCCTGGTGAAGCTCGAACCATAGCTTTAACTTAGGCATTTTTCTTAATCTCAGAAGGAGATGTCAGGCTCTTTAGATTCCGAGGGAAGTCAACTATCTGATAGTAACCTCCATTCGATTTGAGGATTGCCGAAGAAGCGCCAACATAGTCAAACAGTAAAACAGCTCTAGTAGACCGAAGCTGCCTTGTTTCGGCCTATCTAAAATTAGCCGAATTCAGCTCTACTCAAGCCAAACCAAACTCTCCCAACATCTCCACAACCCTCATACGACCTCAATGATGTTGAAAGGTCAATAATAAGAATTCTTGATCCTAGAAGGTACTTTAGGAAGAGAGCTACCTTTCCCGATAGAAAGCTCGGACCGTCGCACCTCCAACAGGACAAGTGTGATCGGAATGCCAGCAAGAGAAAGCTCGCGTCAACTTAGAAAACCAACCGTGGATGAACACGTCACGGTTAATAGGTGAGTGGGCTAATTTACACTTTATACCCGGTTAAGATTATGAGCACCTTTTCTAAATTGGAAGTCACCGTGAGTGGGACTTTTAACATCATACCCGGTTGGGGTGATGAGCAAATTAAGTTAAAAATCACTTACCAATTGTGAGTGGGACTTTTAACATCATACCCAGTTGGAGTGATGAGAAAATTAAGTTTAAAACCACTTACCGGTTGTGAGTATGATTTTATATCATACCCTGTTGGGGATGATAAATACCTCGAAATGAAAACCCACTACTTAGTGGTATTTTAAACATCACAACTTAGATGAGTAATGTAAAAATCATGCGGAAAAACTACTTACCGGTTGTAAGTAGATCATACCTGATTGGTATGATAAAACTTCCTCAAAGGAAGTGGAAAACCCATTCATTGGTTATAAATGGAGATGTCCTTATACCCGGTCGGTATGATGGATAGTTGAAAACATATTTTGTTGGAAGTGCTCTCCCTTGACTGTGTGCAACTGCTTAAATGATTTGGGAGACCTTCTTTGTAAACCCTGCACTTTTGAGTTAAGGAAAATCGGGAAAAGAACCGGTCAAACCAAATAAGAAAACTGAGCCGATTTACATTTGGGAACAAGCAATATGAAAATTTACAACTTTCGGGTAATCCAAAGGGTTCATTAAACCTTGAAAAAGAAACTTAAGACAAATTAGAAGACAAAAACCAAATTGGTTTAGGTGAACTAGATTTCATAATAACTTTAAAGTTAAGCGTGCTTACTCGAGAGTAATGTGAGGATGGGTGACCTCTTGAGGTCATCCCCATTCATTCTCCTCATACCTCAACACTTCTCTCTCTCTCTACTGCTCCATTTCCCGGTGAAGCTCGAACTAGAGTTTCGACTTAAACGTTTTTCTTAACCTCGGAAGGAGAGGTTGAGCTCTTTAGAACCGGGGAGAAGACAACTATCTGATAGCAAACTCGAGTAAATCCGAGAATCATTGGAGAAGTGCCGACATGATGGAATAGTGAAGTAGCTCCGGCGAACCAAAGCTGCCCTATTTCGGCCAAGCTGAAATCTGCCATTTCAAGCCCTCCTCGGGCCAAACCAATCCCTCCCAACACTTCCTCAGCCTTTCCACAGCCGAATTAGTACCGAAAGGTAAGCCAATTCAACTCCCCTTTACAATTTTCGATCGGTGATAGAGAGAGAGTCGACCGAATTTCAATGATAAAATTCTAATCCAATTCTACATCAATTGATGCGATTCTTGATTCTAGGATGAACTAGGATGAGAGCTATTTGCCCAGATCAAAAGCTCGGACCATCGTGCCTTCACCGGTGAGTAATCGAAGCTTTCTCTCTCTATAGTTCATTTTCCGGTGAAGCTCCATTTGAGCTCGTCCCAGCGTTAAAACCTGTGATTCACATTTCTAAAGAATCGTATGAACATGTAGAAACTCAATTTCAACTTCAATTTCAACAATTGGAAACGTTTGATGGGTCAATTTGATAAAATCAAATTCGGCTGTGTTAAGAAGTTGGAATTGGGGGAAAATTGGGGATTTTCAAAATTCAAAGGAACAAAATGAAATTTTATGAAATTGAGGGTCAATTGGGCATGAAAATAATGTTGGAGGACCAACTGAGAATTTTGAAATTTTTGGGGCAAAATTTACCATTTTTGCAAAGGAAGGGCAAAATGGTAATTTTGGAAAACTTGGAAGACCAAATTGGAAATTTGAGAAATTAATCCCCTTTTAGTGAAATGGAACAAATTGAGATCCTATGATAAATTTTACAAGTTTCGGGACTCAATTTGAGGAAAAACTGGCATTAGGGACTTGAAGTTAAAAGAGAAATAACTTTAGGAACCTAATTGCAAATAAATGAAAGTTTGAGTTTCTTGTTCATTTGGAATGAATGAAGGCAATTAGGCCGAAGGATAATGAACCGAGATATTCATATCGTGTAGGAACACGAAGTACCAGGAACGCCAGCAATGACAAGCTCGCGTGAATACAAAGAACCGGTCTAGTGGAATTCACAGCATTAACGGGTGAGTGGGTTTACTAACATCATACCCGATTGGGATGATGAGCACAACTTAAAGTTAAAAATCACTTACCGGTTGTGAGTGGGTTTACTAACATCATACCCGATTGGGATGATGAGCACGGCTTAAAGTTAAAAACCACTTACCGGTTGTGAGTGGGTTTACTAACATCATACCCGATTGGGATGATGAGCACAACTTAAAATTAAAAATCACTTACCGGTTGTGAGTGGGTTTACTAACATCATATCCGGTTGGGATAATGAGCACAACTTAAAGTTAAAAACCACTTACCGGTTGTGAGTGGGTTTACTAACATCATACCCGGTTGGGATGATGAGCACAACATAAAATTAAAAATCACTTACCAGTTGCAAGTGAAAATTTTATATCATACCCGGTTGGGATAATGAGCACAACTTAAAGTTAAAAACCACTTACCGGTTGTGAGTGGGTTTACTAACATCATACCCGGTTGGGATGATGAGCACAACTTAAAATTAAAAATCACTTACCGGTGGTAAGTGGAAATTTTATATCATACCCGGTTGGGAATGATAAGTACCTCGGTATGAAAACCCACTATTAAGTGGTATTTTAAACATCGCTACTTAGAGGAAGTGATGTGAAAATCATGCGGAAAAACTACTTACTGATTGTAAGTAGATTATATCCGGTTGGTATGATGAGACTTCCTTGAAGGAAGTTGAAAACCCATTCATCTGTTATGAACGGAGGTGTCCTTATACCCGAGTGGTATAATCAATAGAGAAAACATATGTTTTGTCGGAAGTGCTCTCCCTTGACTGTGTGTCAATGCTTAAACAATTTGGGAGACCTTCTCGACGAGAGCTCGAATAGCTTTGATAGGTCGGGGGCCTTAGTTTTGGAACTTGGGGGCTAAATGCCCAATTTTGAAAATCTTGTACAATGGGCCCAAGGCCAGTTGGCACGAGTAGGAGCTTGTAAACGAACATGATATATGTGCCATAAAACTTAATAAGTGAATTGTTTGGCCATGGTACCAAGATAGGACCGACATGCTCAGTCAACTAGCAGCAGTACGACATGATAGGTCGACGGAACAGTCAAGACAAACAACTGCGGGTTGAGTTGAGAGTCGGGGTGTAAACCCCGCACATTTGAGTTAAGTAAAACCGGGAAAAGAACCGATCAAACTGAATAAGAAAAACCAAACCGGTTTACATTTGGAAATAAGCAATATAAAAATTTACAATTTTTGGTTGATCTAAAGAATTTATTCAACATTGGAAAAGAAATTTAAGACAAAATAGAAAATAAAAACCAAATTGGTTCAGGTGAACTAGATTACATAAGAACTTTAAAGTTAAGTATGCTTACCTTAGATTAGTGTGAGGATGGGTGACCTCTTGGGAAGTGTGATTTTTTGTAACCTGAAATTTCGGTCAAAAATTTTTATACGAACGTACGGCTTATCATAAATAGCCATCAATTAATATATATTTAATTATTAAAATTAATACCAATAATTTAATACCTAAATTAAATTATTGGAATTAATACAAATAATTTATTACCGAAATTAAATTATTGGAATTAATACCAATAATTTATAGCAATATTAATACTAGTAATAAATCTCGCCTATTTAATACACGGGTTTTACGACTATATAAAGAGGCCATCCCCATTTCATTCTCCTCACACCTAAACACTTCTCTCTCTCTCTCTCTACTGCTCCATTTCCTAGTAAAGCTCGAACCAGAGCTTCGACTTGAACAAAAGTCGGGCTCTTTAGAACTGGGGAGAAGACGCTATCTGATAGCAAACTCCAGTCAATCCGAGAACCGTTGGAGAAGCGCCGACATGATGGAATAGTGAAGCAACTCCGGTGGACCGAAGCTGCCCTATTTCGGCCAAGCTGGAATCGGCCATTTCAAGCCCTCCTTAGGCTAAACTAAGCCCTCCCAACACTTTCTCAGCCTTTTCACGGCCATATTAGGACCGAAAGGTAAGCCAATTCGGCTCCCCTTTATAATTTTCGATCGGTACTAGAGAGAGAATCGACCGAATTTCAATCACGAAATTCTAATCCAATTCCACATCAATTGATACAATACTTGATTTTAGGATGAACCTCAAGATGAGACCTATCTGCCCAGATCGAAAGCTCGGACTGTCGTGCCTTCACTGGAACGTTAAATACTAGGAACGCCAACAAGGACAAGCTCGCGTGAATACAAAGAACCAGTCTAGTGGAAATCACGGCATTAACAGGTGAGTGGGTTTATTCACATCATACCCGGTTGGGATGATGAGCACAGTTTAAAGTTAAAAACCACTTACCGGTTGTGAGTGGGTTTACTAACATCATACCCGGTTGGGGATGATAAGTGCCTCGATATAAAAACCCACTGTTTAGTGGTATTTTAATCATCACTACTTAGAGAAAGTGATGTGAAAGTTATGCGGAAAAACTACTTACTGGTTGTAAGTAGATCATACCCGGTTGGTATGATGAGACTTCATCGAAGGAAGTTGAAAACTCGTTCATCGGTTATGAACGGAGATGTCCTTATACCGGTCGGTATGATGGACAGTAAAAACCTATTTTTGTTAGAAGTTCTCTCCCTTGACTGTGTGCCAATGCTTAAACAATTTGGGAGACCTTATCGACGGGAGCTCGAATAGCTCTGATAGGCTAGGGGCGTCGGTTTTGGAACTTGGGGGCTAAATGCCCGATTTTGAAAATCTCGTACAGTGGGTCCAAGGCCAGTTGGCACGAGTAGGAGCTCGTAAACGAACATGATATATGTGCCATAAAACTTAATAAGTGAATTGTTTGGCCATGGTACCAAGATAGGACCGACATGCTCAGTCAACTAGCGGCAGTGCGACATGACAGGTCGACGGACTAGTCAAGACAAACAGATGCGGGTTGAGTTGAGAGTCGGGGCCGTTGGACTAATGGCACCACAGATTACATGGCAATATAAGAAAACATTGTTTGTGCATGCACTGAGAGTACGGGATCATCAAGACGCCCATGAGGGGTAGTGATGCGTCCTAAGGGCACTGGACGACCTGGTGGCTATAAGGGCAGTTCGTCGTTACAGGTGTCTGTGCGAAATTTGGAGTAGCACGAAGCACATGAGACCGTGGTGGGGACAGGATGAGGTCTCTGTCCTCATACGGACACGAAGAAGTGATTTCGGGATTGTGGGTCGGATGTCACGTACATCCACTCATTCCCAGGGTAGAAGTGGTCGTACTTCTATCCGGGTGGTAGGAAAAGTCGCTCCGAAGCCACTAGCGGGTTCAGTAGTGATACTGACTTACGAATGTGTGTAACCTTCATGATGAAGGATGTGTGTTGGGTGATGACACACCGTGGTAACTAAGAAATAATGGAAAAACTCAAATTTTTAAATGAAGGGATTTTTGAAAACAAAGGAGTTTGGCACACTCCATATAAATATTTTTCTTAAAAGTCAAAGTTTTTAAAAACCCATTCACTGAGTAGTCGTACTCACCCCCTCCCTTATATCCCTTTCAGGAAATCTTGGAAAGCCTCCCCTTAAAGACCGTCAACTAAGATACTTGTAAGAAAACTATGTACAGTTTTAAATTTCATGCAGTTTTGATTATGTTATTCCAGGAAAAAGGTGCAGGTTAAAGGACGCCTTACTCTTTACGGTTTATAATAAGGGAAAACCCTTTAATAAACCGGGAGAGTGGCAGGTTGATCACAGGGATCCGACCAAACTGGTCGGGGCGTGACACGGGGCCATTGAACCAGTGGCACCACAGATTACATGACAATATAAGAAAACATTGTTTGTGCATGCACTGTGAGTACGGGATCATCAAGACGTCCATGAGGGGTAGTGATGAGTCTTAAGGGCACTGGACGACCTGGTGGCTATAAGGGCAGTTCGTTGTTCCAGGTGTCTGTGCGAAATCTAGAGTAGCACCAAGCGCATGAGATTGGGGTGGGGACAGGATGAGGTCTTTGTCCTCATACGGACACGAAGAAGTGATTTCAGGATTGTGGGTCAGATGTCGTGTACATCCACTCATTCCCAGGGTAGAAATAGTCGTACTTCTATCCGGGTGGCAGGAAAAGTCGCTCCGAAGCCACTAGCGGGTTCAGTAGTGATACTAACTTGTGAATGTGTGTAACCTTCATGATTAAGGATGTGTGTTGGGTGATGACACACCGATAACTAAGAAATAATGGAAAAACCCAAATTTTTAAATGAACGGATTTTTGAAAAGAAAGGAGTCTGGCACACTCCATATAAATATTTTTCTTAAAAGTTAAAAGTATATCTTTGAAAACCCATTCACTGAGTAGTCGTACTCACCCCCTCCCTTATATCCCTTTCAGAAAATTCTGGAAAGCCTACCTTGAAAGACCATCAACTATGATGCCTGTAAGACAGGTATGTAAAGTTTAAAATTTCATGCAGTTTTGATTATGCTATTCCAGGAAATGGTGCAGGTTTAAAGGACGCCTTACTCTTTACGGATTATAATAAGGGGAAACCCTTTAATAAATCGGGAGAGTGGCGGGTTGTTCACAGGGATCCGACCAAATCGGGTCGGGGCGTGACATTCTTGATGGGAGCTCGAATAGGTCTGTTAGGCTGTAAGCCTCGATTTTGGAACTTGGGGGCTAATATGTCTGGTTTTGGAAAATCACGTACAGTGGGCCCAAGGCCAGTGGACACGAGCAGAAGCTCTTAAACAAACATGAGATATATGCCATAAAACTTTAAATAAATGAATTGTTTGGCTGGTAAAGTGGATGTGCTTCTATCTCGGTGGCCGGTA
Organism: Trapa incisa; assembly: GCA_030064435.1. Classification (NCBI taxonomy): domain Eukaryota; kingdom Viridiplantae; phylum Streptophyta; class Magnoliopsida; order Myrtales; family Lythraceae; genus Trapa; species Trapa incisa. The sequence goes on from CM057765.1 coordinate 7,958,431, forward strand.
AAGTCGCTCCGACGCCACAAGTGGGTTCAGTGGATGAGATGGCCTACAATTGTGTATTTTGACCTTCATGATGAAGGATGTGTGTTGGGTGATGATACACTATAATTAATGAGAAATGGTGAAAAACCAAGATTTTTAAAGTGGAGAAAATCTAAAGGAAATTAAGGAGTCTAGTACACTCCAACTTGAAAATGTCACCCTCGGTAGGTTTAAGGTTTAAAACCAGTATTTGAGGAAATGATATTTTAAAAGAAAATAAAGAGTTTGACACACTTCGATTAAAGTTATTTTGTGTATAAAAACTCACTCCCAACCCCCGCTTACTGAGTTGTAAAACTCACCATCTCCCTTATATCCCTTTCAAGAAATCAAGAGAAAACTAATCTTAAAGACTTCCCTGCATAGGAACTATAAAATTAGGTATGTCTGTTTTTCAGTTTTGTATAATGTTATTTTAGGAAAGGTACAAGTTTAAAGAACACCTTACTCCTCCCAGGTTTAAAAGAGGGGAAAACCCTTAGTAAACCGGGAAGAGTGACAGGTTGCTCACGGAGATTTGACTAAACTAGGTCGGAGCGTGACAACACACTTCTTAAAATCACCTTGTTAAGTCTTATTTTCGATAGTGAGCTCACTTCTCCATTACAATTATTATTTACAGGACAAAATACATTCCAAGTTTCAAAACATGACATTGGGCTCACTTTTCAGGTCCGACCCAATTTTTCCCAATCGGACCTGTAGATAACCTGCCACATCCTCCCAGTTTTACAACGATGAACGCCTCATCATTATAAACTCGACAGAACATAAGACTCAAAATAAAATATCTAAAGTTATTTTTAAAAAATATTAAATTGAAATTAGAAATAAACTTTTTAAATCATATCAATATCAAGTATTGAATGTAAAAATACCCTTGGTTCATAAATACTTCTCAAATATCATCGTGTCATTTTTATCACCATAGTTACCTGAAATGGGTATTTGGAGGGTAATAAGTTTACAACTTAGTGAGCATGATAGTTGGCATCGCGATGTCATGCTCACGATTCAACACATACTCTAAATAATGATAATTATCATTTTAAGAAAACATGATTATACCATATAAGGATTCAAGATTTTCATAAACATATCTTGTATTAGACAAGCAACACACACAACTTTTCACTCATGGAAAAGCACACAATCACATAATAGACTTCCGATTTGTTGTACTTGTAGTTTGGAGCACCTTTACCGACCATCTTGGTAAAAGACTACAACCTCATACATTAGTCTGTGTGAGCATTATTGCCTAACCCCTAGACATTTTCGATAAATTTGTCCGCTTTTAGAGGGACAAGACATTTCCCCTTCGTTAGGTCTATTGCACATGGGGCTCCCAAAGCCCTTGCAATACTGGATCAGCAATAACTTCCCTTGTTCCATCATTCCTATCCAACAGCCCATAGAATCATCACTATCCCATACCAGACATCTCATGATCACATATACATATCAAACACAAATAATAGTCTTTTGTATAAGACTATCGTACCACCAACCTAATGAGCTACAACCCAACTCTAGCTCGACAATATTAAATACACATCATCCATTTATAATATATTTTATCATGCTCATAAATCAATAATTATTTACGAGACAAGACACGTTTCCATTGACCTTGTGCTCACTTTTACGAGTTTTAAAAAAATTTGACATTGGGCTCACTTCTCTTTTAAAATTGCAGCTTTGAGCCCACTATAGCATCACAATTCAGAACAACTTTATATGGTCCATTCTTCATGTAAAAATATATCCCCAAAAAATATTTTTTAGTAGGTTCAAGCACTTAAGGGCAATATATGCAAAAAATAATTTTTTAGTATATCAAATATATTAAATATGTAAGTAATATCACATTATCGGTACAATTAAACTCAATACCAGAAATCTTATTCATGGTTATATTAGGACATATTCGTCCTTGAGCAATTCCCAAGTCTTTGCACCCCGGTTGCACGATCAAGTATGATACATTCACTACACATCATACATAGATTTTATAATTATGTCTGGGTAATTAATTCAGACATTTAATATACCTTACCGTAATATTTTTAAAATTTTGATTTTACCCTTATATTATATTCGCGTAATTTAAATCTATAAGGATATATAAATAATTTCTAAATTTGTACCTTTTGATAAGAATCCCATTCGATCGATTTCCCAAGCTAGGGGCATTTTCGTAATTTTTTAATCTTTCCTTTATGCTATAGCTTAACATGGCATTAAGATTTGCATTTACCTTCCTACCAAACATGCATTTAGTGGCAGTGGTAATTTTGTTTGGGACGTCCGTCTTTTTGGCTTAGAGGGCAGACCAATATTTTTCCTTAAATCAGGGCAGAGTCATCATTTTCATTAATGGTATTTTTGAAATTTCCCTTGACCCACAACTTTCAGCACCAAATCCTTCCAACCCATCGTCTCATACCCCATTTCCTTTAGAATGCTCTCTAGCTTAAGGGCATCCCAACATGGCATCATCTCCTCCGTTGCTCTACACCGGACATCCTCATGTACGTCTTCTTGCCAAGCTCCTCTCCATTGGTATTTCTAATTCCTTCGTATGCTCATTTTTACCGCCTGATCCTCTCCTTCCCTTAGCTGCGCTCCTCTTTTCCTGATGTCCTTCCAAGATCTTTCGTTCTTGCGATCATCCGGAGCTAAGTGACCTAGGGATCGAGCTCTCCTTTAAGTGCGTTTGGACTTCTTCCCTTCTTCGGTTGTATTTTTTCCATAGGCTGCATTATGATGCCTAGATCATTTTTCCTTAATTTCGTTCTTGGCTCACTTGGTCTTCGATTCTCCTATTTTATCAGTTGAAGTCATGCCATTCTCGAATTGGTCATTCCTTAGCTCGATTCGAATTTCTCTTAGCTAAATTGATTGTTTGTGTTCATTAAGTATTGTTTGGACTTCATCATGTCACTGATGCTATCCAGTCTCGGTGCTAACGATTCCTCCTCATCCCACTGTAATGGATCCATTCTACAGAAGTAGATTGGTGATTAGTGTTTCCTATTCGAACTCTGTAGGTGAGTCCTTGATTCCTAACATTCCTCCTTTAGTTTTGAGTTGACTTGTTTGGGTAAAATGAAGATTAAATTCTTCTAATGGCATCATCGGATGTTTGCTTGAGACTCTTATATAGGGACATGGATACTCGATCACATAGAGGTAATTTTATTTCCCCGTTACTTCCATTTAATTGCTCTTTATTAATTTCATAATATAATATAATCTCTTTAGCTGCTCGCATTCCTCTCCATTAATGAGAAAGATTCCAACCTTCCTCAATCCGGCACCTCTAATCATTTTCTCCATTAATTCAACTTTTTAATTCCCTTGCACAGGTAAAACCATTAGGTCTTTGAGAATTGCTAGTATGAGCTAATTTTATTGGAAATAATTTCTAGATAATTCTCTATTCAATAGTTCAACATTTATTTAATGTTAGCTTTAGTCCAATTAATATATTTGCCTTCATTTGTATGGGAATTAAGTGATTTTTCTTAGTTTCATAAAGTAAAGCTTGGCTTGAAGTTTTAAGATGATATTTGATAATTATTAGGGAAGTTTACTAACTTGGGTGATTAGATTATACATGTCAGATTCTTAGAAATATTCTAAGTTAGTTGTTGTAAGTCTCTAATCTCCTTTCATTCTTTTATTTCATAATATAGCTAGTTGTAGAATAGTATCAATAATGGTTAAAGTCATCCCAACCCATTGATTACTTTAGGTAGTTAAATGGATAGAAGTTCTAGTTCACTAATCATATTGCTTGCATGTTACTTGTCAGATTTCGACATGGTTTGGTCGGATTTCCGTGATCAACCCACAACTCTCTCGTCTTACTAAGGGTTGCCCCTTTTTTTTAAACCGTGAGGAGTAAGATGTCCTTTAAACCTATACCTTTCCTGAAATAACATTAATAAAAACGGTAAGAAGTTTAAACTTTTCAGGGAGGGGTGAGTATAACAACTCAGTGAATAGGTTTTTCAAAATTTAACTTTTAGGAAAAATGTTTGAATCGGAGTGTGTCAAACTCATTATTTTATTTTAAAAACATTTCATTTACTATTTCAATTTTTATAACCATTTCTTATTACCATGGTGTGTCATCACCTAACACACATCCTTCATCATGAAGATGGAACACACAATCATAGGCCAGCCCGTCCACTGAACCCACTTGTGGTGTCGGAGCAACTTTATCGGCCACCTAGATAGAAATACGTCCACTTATACCCTGAGAATGAATGGATGTTCGCAACATCCGACCCTCAATTGGCTGAGGAGGTGTTAGGAGAGCTTGGTTTGGCCTGAAGAGGGTTCGAATTGGCTGATTTCAACTCGGTCGAAATAGGATAGCTTCGGTCCATCGGAGCTGCTTCACTGTTCGATCACGCCGGTGCTTCTCTAGCGACCCTCAGAGCGAATGGATACTACCACTGTGTAGCTGACTTCTCCCTAGTTTTAAAGAACTCGACCACGCCTTCTTTGGCTCGAACAAAACTCTATATCAAAGCTCTGATTCGAGATTTACCGGAAAACTAAGAAACTAATAGAGAGTGAGGTTTTCAGGTGTGGAGAGGATGAATGGAGAGGTGCTCTTTATATAGGGAGCTCGGGGACTCGCCGGTCGTCCGTTTGACACCTTTATGACAGTCATTAATGACCTGAAATGTACTGAACGAAAACGTTTTCTATTCGTCAGCGCTGCTTCGATTTTTTGGCGAGTGAACAGTGCTGTCATCTGAAGGAAGTAGACTGTCACTGTTCTGAATCGGATCGGACTGGTTTGAACCGGGTTCAAAGCTTAAACTGGCCGGTTCACCCCCAATTCGACTAAAATTTTTAAATCTAAAAATTTCTTAATTCATTTTCTATCCAATGGTGGTCTTAAATCTCAAATTTGAATTTTTTTAAGCCACCTAGAAAAATGAATTTTGCATTCAGTTCAATCTAGTTCGGACCCGGTTCACCTAAACCAGTTTGGTCTTCATCCCCCATTCATCCTAAATTCCTTTTTCATGACTTATGTGACTATTTAGGTCACTTGACATTCATAATTTCCCCGATTTGTCCTTTCTCTATCGGTTTCGGTTCATAAACTAGTTCAATCCGGTTCGGATCTGGTTCACCTGAACCGATGTGATTTTTCTCTCCCAATTGGTTCTAAAGTTCTTTTCCAATGTTTATTAACCTTTTTGGATCACATGAGAGTTGTAATTTCTCAAATTTGTCTGTTCCTTAAAAATCAGTTTTGTAAACTGGTTCGGTTTTCTCACTCAGTTTGGCCGGTTTTTTCTCGATTTTCCTTAATTCCAAAGAGCAGGATTTATATGAACACCCCTTCAAAAGAAAAGAGTACAATAGAAATATCATTTATTTGCATTCCCAAGAAAGTTTCAAGTGCCCTCGAGAAACTCACTGGTAGATCTCCCAAGTGCAGCAAAGAGAAAGGCCACGAGGATTACCATCACAATCTTCTTCGAGGCAAGCATCCGTAGGTTCACTCGCACACCATGCCTTCTCATAAGCTTGAGTAGGCCCAAGCTCACCACAAGAAGCCACCAAATAATTGATTAATCTTACTTTTTAGGGTATCTAGGAGCTACAAGTTCTGACCAAACTGTCTCTAGAGGCAGCCTACAACTTAGCTTCATCACGCAATATAAACACCTGCAATAGATGCTTTCCACCATCCACACTGTCCCTGAAAAGGCAAAGCCCTTGTTCCAATTTTCATGCAAATGGCTTCTATGGGCATTGCTCTCGCATAAGCCATACTGAGAAAACGTGTGAAGCATTCTTCATTGTGGTCTTGATTGGATAAAACAAGAATGTTCGCAGTATAAACCTATACATTGGCCTCCTTACCCATATATTCCAAGACTCGGTAAGAACTATTGGGCAACCCACTAATTGCATAATTCTTTGGCGCTGGTGAATCACCATTCCATCTTGGGCTCCAACCAATATCCACAGCCGCTTTTACTCGATTATCGCCCTTTGCCAAACTCAAATTCAAGTACTTGACAAATAATTTCACCACCTCATCCAATCCTGAGGTGGGAGAAGTTTCTCTAAGAATAGAACAAAATGAGAATGAAACATCCAAAGACTTGCAAACATTAATAGGCACATGGGAAAAATCATTGTCCAATAGCTAGTAATTTATCAATGCATCAACCAAGAACTGGGCATTAGCTAAAACAGATCCATCATACTCCATGGGGTAATGAACTGAATGAACCTGTGTTTCAATCTAGTTGATTTCAAATATTGGTTTTTAAATTTTTATTACTGGTTCAACATCGGTTCCCAATCCAATTAGACTTAAATATTAGTTTCGAAAATTCTAGTGTTACAAAGGTAAATGTCATTGGAGTGAGAGCGAAGTTCAATACCAAAGATGTGATAAAACAATCTCAAGTTTTTTTATAGAGAATTCTTGATGGAGAGCTGAAAGAATCATAGTAAGAGGAGCTGAGTATAATATTGACATAGATAAATAAAAATATGATAAAAATTTTATTACAATAAATGAAAAAAAAAGTATGAGCCATAAAAACTTGAAAACTTAAGAAATAGAAATAAAGTAAAGCGAATAAATTATGTATAATGAGAATCCTTGAGTTCATACTAGTATCAATAAAAATAACAAAAGTGATAAGAAGTAGTATAATTCACGAAATCGATAAATTGAGTTATGTAAATTTTGTGAGAGAGTTAGTTGTCAAGCTCGACATTAATCACATTCATCTAATTAATATTCCACCCAAAAGAAAAAAATAATGAAAAAAATAAAAAAAATAATTACAAGTTTAATAACGGTGATAAAGATTTTATGGTAGTGTAGTAAAAGTAATTACGAGAAGTTTTTAGTAATTAATTATACCAAAAAAAAAACTATCGAACCACAGTAGGAAAATTAGCTCAGTTGATTTGGACAGTTCCAACCGATAAAAGCGATGACTACATTTTGCACTCTTCCCATAATTATTCCAAGTTAATCATGATCAAAACAATAAAAAATGGCTCAGTTAAATTAAGTCTTTTTTATCGATGAGCAAAAGAAAACTCTTTTATTAGCCTAAAATAATCCTATTTATCGAGTTCAATGTATAAGAATATTGGTGTAAAAAATTGTAATAAAATATTTATCCTCTTTTTCTAGTAAATTAATTAAATATTATATGACATAATTAATTTTATAATAATTAAAATAGACAAATAATTTAAGTATATAAGATTAAAAGTATTATATAGCTTATAAATTATATTTTTTAAGTAATTATTAGTTAACTTCTTATTAATAATATCCCACTAATGGAAAGTATTTACTTGTATTATACTTAATTATGAAACAAAAATATTTTTTTAAAAATTGTAAATATAAATTAAGTTATATTAATTAAAATAAATAAATATTATAGTAATATATCCATGCATCGCTTATATATTTATAAATTATAAATTTTAAGTAAATATATGTATAATTTATTATTAATCTTATTCGTTTAAACTTCATAATTTTTTTAAAATATTATATATTTTATTTAATTTTATACCTCATTTATTAATAACTTTAATATTCCACTATAAGATTCATTAATATATATTAGATCAACTTAATAATATGGATTTAACATAACGATGACAAATTAATTAGTAGAAAAATTAATATTTAGTTAAGTTTCTAATCATATAATAAATTAATGAATTAATTAAATATTATAGCTTAAAAAATCTAAAATATATTATTCAAATAAAGTAAATTTTGGAGGCATGTTATGAAATTTGAACAATATATTAAATTTATTATAGTTATTTAAAATTAACTTAATTTTGTTACGTAGACCTAATAACTTGTTTTTTTTATATTTTTTAATATTTAATTATATAATATTAAATTTTGGACTTTAATAAATATTTAATTAAAATAAATAATTTTATTATCAAGATAAAAAATTTAAATATAGCAATTATTGAAAATTTATAATCTAAAAAATTACATAAAAAATATTGGACGAGTGAAAATTATTTTTCATAGTAATAAATCATATTTAATATAAATTTTATATTAAATAAAATATTTGTAGCCTAAAAATATTTTCATAGGAAAACGAAGATATGAAAAGACGGAAACGCCCATATAGAATACATGATCACAGGGTTCGAATCGGAATTGAGCTCTGTCCAATTGGTGAATAGCAATTAGGCAGCGTAAATCTGCAAAATACCCAGAAGCAAAAATCTTGGGCGGGGCGTCTCACCTGCAAGATGGGACCTGTAATGGCGATTGCGGAGCTTGGAGTTGCCATGATCAGTATTGTGGTTCTGGGTTTAGTTTCTGTTGTCTTCTTCGTGTCCTACCAAAGGAGGCACAACAATGTGTAAGTCTCAACGTCGGCTGTCCTTGATCTCCTCTCCCGTGGATTTCTCTTTTATGGTATTTCTTTTTCCAGCTGAATCTCGTTTTGTGAATTTCCAGTCACGTGGACGCGCCGGCAATCTTCGAGGATCCCAATTCGCTAAAAAAGGTAGGTTTTACTTCTCCTGATTCGCTTGAAGCTCCCAACATGACATTCTTTTCATGTTTCCTGTCATATTTAGTGATTTCTTTCAGTGCGTCTTTGGGAATCGGCTCTCATTCTTTACTGGAAATTTACTTTGTATTTGAGATTTTCTACTTGCACCAATGCCTGTTCTTTTCAAACAATTCCGAATCTGGCTTAAGGTTATTTGGTGAAGCAGTTTATGCCTTATGTTTTGATTTTGGGATGCTTGTTTCCTATAGATAGCTTTGTGTTACAAGTGTGAATTATCATCTGATCGAATTTTAATAGATTGTGGTGTAAGAAGAAAAATAATTGTTGAAGATCTGGGAAACAAAAATGGATGTATACTACCTTTTTCAACACGGGCATACTCGAGAGTATGAGTTAGTGATTGGACAAACTTTGTGAGTGTGGCTCGTTTTCTGTTAATCAGGTTCCATGTCCTTCAGTACTTCATCCTGCTGAGAAATATCTGTCTCTAATAGTTCCTGCCTACAATGAAGAGCATCGACTACCTGGAGCCATTAATGAAACTATGAAGTAAGTTTTACACTCCTTGAACTATTTTTACTTGCTGAAAGATTGTGCAGATAGTGGGGTAGGTGTGGCTATGTCATGTTTGATTAATTAAACGTGTCAGTATATGATATTTGAAGATGAATGTGTGTGAGATCCTATTTATATTTCACATCTGCTTTTTGGGTTCTACCTTCATGATTTTTATTGCATTTCTCATTTCATCTCGATTGTCTCAATGTTAAGTAATTTTCTTTGCCTTTTCAGTTATCTCCAACATCGTGCATCCAAGGATAACTCATTTTCTTATGAGGTACTTTGGTTTTCTTATGATATTTCCCTTCTTGACAAGATATCCTCTTTAAAGTTCGAATTGGATATATAAAAATGTCATCTTCTTGGATTCTTCCGACTCATCAGTTTTATTAAATCTTTTTGGCCCTCACTCTAGGTTTGGTTCCATGTTGTCTAGTGTCTATTTTCTTCCATGATCATGTTGATTTAGATCGATGAATTATTGAATATTCTTATACTTGCATATTAATTGATCGTATCAAGTGATTGACTATAGCTTTGATGTTCTTTCATCTGGAAGTTTATAATCTTTATACTTTACATATAGGTGATCATTATTGACGATGGAAGTAAGGATGAAACAAAACGAGTAGCATTCAGTTTCGTGAGGAAACACACTGTGGACAATGTAAGGGTTATCCTTCTCGGGAAGAATCATGGAAAAGGAGAGGCTATCAGAAAAGTGAGTTAACATGATGCACTTGGTGGATACCATCTTATGGGATCCTTGCTGTCACTGAGCAACAAGAACTGATTTGAGATACTTACATTTATGAAAACATTATAAAACAGGGAATGCTTCATTCACGTGGCGAGCTACTACTGATGCTGGATGCTGATGGTGCAACAAAGGTTAATGACCTTGAAAAGCTCGAAGATCAGGTTCGTGTAAGCAGTGGGTGATTGTTGGGATGTAGATATTAGTTTTCCTTTCAATAATTATCTTGTTGTATTTGAAATATTTTCGAGAAAGACTGAATTATTGCCTATTAGATCCATGCAGTCGCCAGAAAGGACTTCCATTTTGGAGATTCAGCCAAAAGTGATTCGAGTTTAAGGATAGGAGATATCCCTATCGCAGCATTGGGTTCTCGTGCCCATCTTGAGGAGAAGGCTCTATCTACAGTTAGTTGCCTTCAAACTGAGTTTGCTGGTTTATGTATTGTAAAAATAAATAAATTTCTAATTTGATTCTTAATTATTCAATGATCCAGAGGAAGTGGTACCGCAACTTTTTAATGAAGGGTTTCCACCTTGTTGTCCTACTAAGTGCTGGCCCTGGGATTCGTGATACACAGGTAAGAATTTACCCAGACCAAGGTAGAGACAGTTATTTGTATTGATCAGACCATAGTGATAAAATTTTGCAGTAAGGCCACTATATTGTGATCTTATAGTTCAGGTTTTTCTATTCACTAGGTTCACCCAAAGTGGATTCTCTTGTTCATTGTTTGGACTTTTCCATATTGCAGTGTGGTTTCAAGATGTTCACAAGGGCTGCCGCAAGGAAACTTTTCACTAACATGCGGCTGAAAAGGTAAACTTCAGATCCACCTGTCTGAATGGATTATATGTCTGGTTTCTTAACTGATTTACTTGTATGAGGCCAAAAAAATTGTTTTTACGTGTATATTCGGATGAACATAATGCAGATGGTGCTTTGATGTTGAGCTGGTCTATCTCTGCAAGTATTTCAAGATACCGATGATCGAGATATCAGTGAACTGGTCCGAGATTCCTGGGTCAAAGGTCAACCTATTTAGCATTCCCAACATGCTGTGGGAGCTAGCCCTTATGTCTGTTGGTTACAGGACTGGCATGTGGGAGATCAATCAGTGAAACCCATTCAAAATGATGGAAAGAGTTTAGTGCAGATACCCAATAGGATCAGTTTATTCAGGAAATATTGCTTTCTGAAGATCTTCTGATATGAGATCTGATCAACTTTTTTCGGGTTCAATTACTAACATTTGTATCCGCTAAAAATTGTATAATCGTTGTACTTTGCTTCCAATTCCATCTCTGTCATCCTACCAACAGATGTAGTTATAGCGCTCGTGATTTCTGAAGTGTTTTTCAGTTACCTTTTGTTCCTAGAGCTTTCATGAAACATTTTTCCATGTTGAGTCAATGTTAGTGGATAAATTACACAGCTCCGACATAAATTATCGGAGAATGTTTCAAATTGAGGTAATTTTCAGTCGGTGCATTATATATTGACATCCATTATATGTGCTAACCAGTGTAATGATGCTTTCAACTACTGCCATGACTTAATTGATTACAATTTGCATTGAAGGGCAATAACGGTGTTTAATTAGTAGCTCTTCTCAAGGGTACAATAACACTTTTCTGAATTGACTTTTTGAAATCAAGAACTGAACCAGTTATGGCAGAAAAATCAAACCTGAAAAATAGTCTTTTGCAAGTGTCATCAATACAAGTGTTCTAGATATTATAAGAAAAAGGGTAGAAAATGAATGAATTTGCAAAGGCAGCAACTTCTTTCTCAGTGGCATGTGCTTCTTCTTCCCCATTCTTTCCCAGCTTGGAGTCCCCCCACCATCCTCAAAACCACATGCTTAGAAGCATTTCCTGTGCACAATTGATGGTCCGGACTCGTCGTACTCTGCCTTGGCAATCCACATCTGCATAGAGCAAAAACACAGAGGAATCATCTTATAGCCCAGAATCAATAAGAACTTTTATGATATGTTGGGAGATTTGGGTGTATGTCTGAGGGTAAGAAACCCAAGTCATCCAAATAATCATCAGAAAAGCACAAGGGTTAGAGACCCAAGCCACAGATTGAGATGATATAAAGGAACCTGTTGGAAAGTGCTGAGTGAGGCCAAAATAGATCCACCAATCCAGACACTATACTTCCTCTCTGGTGGGGCGACCACCTTTATCTTCATACTGCTGGGTGCCAGAGCAGAGATCTCCTTGCTCATCCTATCAGCAATACCAGGGAACATGGTGGTCCCACCACTAAGCACAATGTTTCCATACAGATCCTTCCTGATATCCACGTCACACTTCATGATGGAGTTGTAGGTAGTCTCATGGATACCTGCAGCTTCCATCCCGATCATTGAAGGTTGGAAGAGGACCTCAGGACACCGGAACCTCTCTGCTCCAATGGTGATCACCTGCCCATCGGGCAGCTCGTAGGTCTTCTCCACTGAGGAGCTGGTCCTAGAAGTCTCAAGCTCCTGCTCATAGTCAAGGGCAATGTAAGAAAGCTTTTCCTTCACATCCCTTACAATTTCCCGCTCAGCTGTGGTTGTGAAGGAGTAACCCCTCTCTGTCAAGATCTTCATCAGGTGATCAGTAAGGTCACGTCCTGCAAGGTCAAGCCGTAGGATTGCATGGGGGAGTGCATAACCCTCGTAGATAGGAACTGTATGGCTCACACCATCCCCAGAATCCAACACAATACCTAGCATAGAATATAAGATGTAGCATTATTCGTAAAATAGATCTCTTAAACCTAATAAAAATTCAACTTAAATGTCATTTACATCATGCCATTGATTTTCCTAACTGGACATATATAAATGATGGGCCTGTGAATCATTCTGAATCATACAAATGTTTAACCAGATATGATTTTACTGTTGGATGAGGTAAAGAGAGAGATATCTATTATATAACAAAACCACGTTAGGCTTGATAATTCTGATCACCTGTTGTACGGCCACTGGCATATAGAGAAAGCACAGCCTGGATGGCAACATACATAGCAGGTGCGTTGAAGGTCTCGAACATGATCTGGGTCATCTTCTCACGATTGGCCTTTGGGTTTAGAGGGGCCTCAGTGAGGAGGACCGGATGTTCCTCCGGTGCAACACGGAGCTCGTTGTAGAAGGTGTGATGCCAGATCTTCTCCATGTCATCCCAGTTGCTCACAATTCCGTGCTCAATTGGGTACTTAAGTGTCAGGATACCTCTCTTTGATTGAGCCTCATCACCAACATATGCATCCTTTTGCCCCATTCCCACCATCACACCTGTGTGGCGCGGGCGTCCCACAATGCTGGGAAACACAGCACGTGGTGCATCATCTCCAGCAAATCCAGCCTTAAGACAGGAATAATATTATTCGTAACTTCTCTGAAGCATCTCCAAACTTGTATATATATATACATGAAGATCATCAAAGTAAGAAGTCAACTAGCAGTAGTCCAGGTATACCTTGACCATCCCAGTTCCATTGTCGCAAACAAGCGGTTGAATATCCTCACCGTCTGCCATGTTATTCTACCTAATGAACAGCATGAACGTTAACAGGGTCAATCAAAGTATGGCTATGAATGCACATATGCACTCTCTCTTTGTGCTCTGTAGTCTATGCAGTATCAGAAAACCATGGAGGAAAGAATAACACAGGAGACCACATTTACACAGCCGTAGCAATGGAAATTAATACAGAGCATGAGATAAAATAGAAATCTATCTTAACAACAAAATTTAAATGTCAAAGGTTTTATAAGGGTTTTTTAGGGTTTTTTAGGGTTCATCCCAAAACACATTGCTCCATTATTAGCCCCAAGAAACAAGAGTTAAACAGTCTACCGTTCACACAAAGCTCAGGCAAATTGTAAGGGTTTCTACAATTTAAAACGCTCAAAGGTTTCTACTTGCTCTACCAAAGCAATTGAGATCATTTAGGATGAGTCAAACAATGAGCATTCCATCCACAAATGCAACATGTTTTCTTTCAGTGATATGAACATGAAACCTTTAAAATACGGATATCAAAATCAAGACTGGACTCTGCCAATTGAGATTCTTTTGCATCCAAATGCATAGTTTTTGGAGAGAACAAATGGACATGGCATCTCTGTATATATATAAGGTCCGCTGGCCCTCTTCTCATATCCGATTACAACATTTTCAATGTATAAATTATCGCTCAGCTAATGATCTCTTTCTATTTCGGTTTCTTTATGCAAATGCAAATCAACGCCGATCGAAAAAGCAACAATGCATGCCCACCCAACATCCAAACCTGACAGAAAACTAGGAATCTTGAAACGAAGAATGAGCAAAATGATAACGGGGTGACGACGGAAACCGTTTTCAAGAAAATGAGCAAAGTTTCAAACAACCCATTGCCCAACAAAATGTACAGCCCAAACAAACGAGAAAAATCGACAGATCTGAACAACCAAATGCGCAGTTTCAAGAAAGAAATGAATGACCTGTTGGGAGGAAGATAAGGAGAGGAGGAGGAGGCCAAAGCTTAGGGTAGGACTTTCGAAGGCAGGGTGACTCTTTGAATGGAGACACGGGGGTCGGATTATATGACGAAAGAAAACGAACGAGGGTCGTCGGATTCAGGGGAAACAGGCAGGGGCCGGCAGATGGAGAAGCAGTAAAAGCATCACGAGGCTGATCTCTGGGAGTGTGTAGACTTTGCTATTGATAGTGGATGGCCACAACCTCTTCCCTTGTTTTCTTATAAAACTTTTACTCATTTTTAAATAAAATAAAATATCTATTTTCCTTATTTTTTCAATAATTTAGCTAATTATTTTTATGATTTTCTTATTTAAATTAAATTAATTAAAATAAACAAACATGATATTTATATAAATGTAAATTATTCACAATATTTTATAAATATAATATAATATAATGAGTAAATTTGTATAAACTCTAACTTAATATTAAAAAAATAATTTTAAATTAAATAAAATAGAGATCAAAATGCATTTGAGCAATATATAAACTTAAATTAAAAATTGGGTTAAAGTTTTATAGTTTGGCTGCTTAAGAAAACTCTCAAACCTCGGTAGCATGAAGTATCATTGCTGAGATGTGTTGGACAAAATGAAGCTCCAAACCGTGATGCAATCATATATGGGAGAAGGGTGAATAGATGACCAAAGGTTGTGAGACAATTAGAGATCTTGAACATTAAACTTAAAGCGAACTATCCAAAATCGGTGTAAATAGAAACTTTTGGTAAATATATCTGTAATTTAAACTTATGTGCCAATGAAGCGGATGTGGAGTTTCCTATAATTGACTCGTTAATGAATGGAGTGATAGTTTATCTTAATTTGTTTGCTACGAGCATAGAAAATTAGATTGTCACTAAGATAAATTGCTGATATATTATCACACAAAAAGTTGCGCGGAGATGAATAATGAAATATGAGTTCTCAAATTAGTAATTGGATCCAGATGAGTTTAGCAGTTACATTTTTAATACTCTTATATTCCGCTTCAACACTAGAACGGACGGATAATTGTACGTTGCTTTTTAGCACTTAACGAAAACAAGTTATTTCCAAGAAATATTAAAAACCCACTTATGGAATGTTAGTTATCAGGGTTGCCAGCCCAATCAGAATTAGAGAAACAATGGAGATGTGGTTGAGAGTTTTTCCAGAAATATAATCCGTGACTTGACGTTACTTAGAAATAACGTAAAATTCTCTTGGTTGCAACTCAATGAGTTGTGGTTGGCTTGTGCATAAATTGACAAATCTGATTGAAATCATAGTAAATGTCTGGTCGAGTCAATGTTAGATATTAAAAAGAACTAATGACTTGCATGTAGATCCGAGGGTTATCTAATGGAGTACCATTATATAGAGATAGTTTAGACCTAACAGTTATTAGTGTAGAGACAGATTTGCAGTTGGTCATTGATGCTTTTGTAAGAATGTCGTGAATATACTTCTGTTGAGTTAAGATGTGACCTCTAAAATGGGAATGTACTTCAATCCCAAGAAAATGATGAAGGGAGCCAAGATCCTTAATAGAAAATTCTTCTTTTAGAGCAGACACAATAGACATTAGATGAGCATTAGGTGAGTCAGTGAGAATTATATTATCCACATAAACTAGGGGAAATATGACAAATTGAGGTGTACAATAGATAAAAAAGAGAAGTATCTGCAACAAAAGCTTCAAAACTAAATGTTAACAAGAACATACTTAGTTAGAGAAACCAAGCACATGGAGCTTGCTTCAATCCATATAACGAGCAACGAAGAAGATAGATGTGATCAAGATATGATGGATCTGTGTAGCCTGGTGGTTGCATCATATAAACTTTCTCATTGAGATAACCGTGAAGAAATACATTATCAACTTGTTGAATGAGCCAGTTATAGGAGACGACAAGTGATAAAATAACCCAAATGGTAACTAATTTAATTACGGGACTGAAAGTATTATCATGGTCGAGTCTTTCCTATTGAGAGAATTCTTGTGCAACTAAACGAGCTTTATAATGTGCAAGAGTCCCATCTAGATGGTATTTGAGTTTGTAGACCCACTTACATCCGATAATATGTCTACCAGGTGGAGGTGACACTAAATCCAATGTGTGGTTCTTGAAAAGAGCTGCATATTTAGAATTCATAGTATCAACCCAACATTGTTGTGTTTGAGCTTGTTTGAAAGTTTGTGGATCCTGAATAAAGAAAACAAGGAACGCAGTAGGATCAATTTTAAAATGTCGTGGAGGTAAGGTGCCATATTAAGACCTGGTGAGCATGCGACGGGGCGGGGAGACGGGAGAAGACCCATCAACATCAACAAAGATTATATCTGGAGATGTATGTGGGGGTGGAACACTAGGTGTTGAGGAGGATAACTCATTAGAAACTGTCACTATTGCTATCACGCCCTGACCTGGTTTGGTTGGAGCCTTGCGATCAACCCGCCACTCTCCCGAACCTCGGAGAGGATTCCTCCCCAAGGTCAAGAAGAGTCAGGCGTAGTACCTATCATGTTTTCTCGGAATAACATTGTAAACCCCGCCCTTAGGAGTTAAGGAAAATCGAGAAAGAATCGGTTAAATTGAGTGAGAAAACTGAACCGGTTCACAAACCCGACCACTCGAGAACGGGCAAATTGGGGAATTTACAACTCTTGAGTGACCCAAAGAGTAATAAAAACCTTGGAAAGAGACTTTAGGATAATTTGGGAAAGAAAACAAGACCCTTAATAGAAAATTCCTCTTTGAGAGCAGACATAATAGACGTTAGAGGAGCATTAGTTGAGTTAGTGAAAATTATATCATCCACATAAACTAGGGGGAATATGACAAATTGAGGTGTACAATAGATAAAAAAGAGAGGTATCTATAATAAAAACTTCAAAACTAAATGTTAACAAAAACGTACTTAGTTAGAGAAACCAAGCACATGGAGCTTGCTTCAATCCATATAACGAGCAACGAAGGAGATAGATGTGATCAGGATATGATAAATCTGTTTAGCTTGGTGGTTGCATCATATAAACTTTCTCATTGAGATAACCATGAAGAAATGCATTATCAACTTGTTGAATGAGATAGTTATAGGAGACGACAAGTGACAAAATAACCCAAATGGTAACTAGTTTAATTACGGGACTGAAAGTATCATTATAGTCGAGTCCTTCCTATTGAGAGAATCCTTGTGCAACTAAACGAGATTTATAACGTGCAAGAGTCCCATCTGGATGGTGTTTGAGTTTGTAGACCCACTTACATATGATAATATGTCTACTAGGTGGAGGTGACACTAAATTCAATGTGTGGTTCTTGAAAAGAGCTGCATATTTAGAATCCATAGCATCAACCCAACATGGTTGCATTTGAGTTTGTTTAAAAGTTTGTGGCTCCTGAACAGAGAAAACAAGGAACGCAGTAGGATCAATTTTAAAATGTCGTGGAGGTAAGGTGCCATATTGAGACTTGGTGAGCATGCAACAGGGCGTGGAAATGGGAGAAGACCCATCAAGATTGACAGAGATTATGTTTGGAGATGTATGTGGGGGCGAAACACTATGTGTTGAGGAGGATAAATCATTAGAAACTGTCACTTGTGCTGTCAACCCGCCACTTTCCCGGACCTCGAGGAGGATTCCTCCCCGAGGTCAAGAAGAGTCAGACGTAGTACCTGTCATGTTTTCCCTCAATAGCATTGTAACCCCCACCCTTTGGAGTTAAGGAAAACCAAGAAAGAACCGGTCAAACCGAGTGAGAAAACTGAACCAGTTCACAAACCCGACCACTAGAGAATGGACAAATTGGGGAATCTACAACTCCCGAGTGACCCAAAGAGTCATAAAAACCTTGGAAAGGGACTTTAGGATAATTTGGGAAAGAAAACAAGACCAGTTCAGGTGAACCAGATTCAAATCGGTTTGGACCAGTTTGAACCATCATTGAATCGAATGCTAAATTCATTTTTATAGGTGGCTTAGAAAATTTAAATTTGAGAATTGAGGCCACCATTGGATAGAGAATGAATTTAGAAAATTTTAATTTTGAAAAACTCGGTCGAATCGGGCCTGAACTTGCCAATTTAATCATTGAACCCAGTTCGGACCGGTCCGGTCCGGTTCAGAATAGTGTCGTTTTCTTCCTTCAAATGACAACACTGTTCACTAGCCGAAAAATTGAGCAGCGCCGACAAAGATAAAAAGTCTCTAGCCAGGGAGTTTTAGGCAATGAATGACCGCCATAGAGGCACCAATCGAATGACCAAGAAGTCCTCGAGCTTCCTATATAAAGAGCTCCTCCTCATTCATTCTCCTCAACCTAAAAACTCCACTCTCTCCCTACTGCTCCATTTTTCGGTGAAGCTTGAACCAGAGCTCTGACTTGGGCATTTTTTTTGAGCCAAAGAAGGTGAGGTCGGGTTCATTAGATTCTGGGAGAAGTCAGCTACCCAAGGTAGTCTCCATTTGCTCAGAGGCCCCTCGGAGAAATGCTAGCGTGATAGAACAGTGAAGTAGCTCTGGCGGACCAAAGCTGCCCTGTTTCGACCCAGCTGAAAATGGCAAATTCGAGCCCTTCTCAGGCCAAACCAAGCTCTCCTAACACCTCTACAACCCTCATACAAATGAATTAGAGTAGGAAGGTAAGCCAATTGGACCCCCTTTAAAAATTCTGATCAGTGTTAGAGAGAGAACTAATGAAACTTCATTGACCAAATTCTCCATAAATTCGACATGAATTGATGCAATTCTTGATCCTAGGAGAAACCTTAGGACAAGAGCTATCTGCCCAGATCGAAAGCTCGGACCGCCACGCCCCTGACAATAAGCTTTCTCTATCTACATCCAATTTTTCGGCAAATCTCCGTTTAAGCTCGTTCCGACATTAACTCATATGATTAAAAGTGCAATTGAATCGTATGAATATGTAGAAACTCAAATCCACCTTCAATTTCAATAATTAACTTCGATTGATCGGTCAATTTGATGAAATTAAATCCGATCAAGTTGAAAGGTTGAAATTGGGGGAAAATTTGTGAATTTTGAAAATTCGAGGGACTAAAGTGCAATTTACCAAAATTGAGGGCCAATTGGGCATGGAAAAAATGTTGGAGGACCAATTGGTCGATTTTTAGAATTATTGGGGTCAAATTTGCCATTTTTGTAAAGTAAGGGCAAATTGGTAATTTTGGAAAAGTTGCAGACCAAATTGGGAATTTGGGAAACTTGAACCCCTTTTTGTGATTTGAATAAATTGAGGCCCCAAAGTGAATTTTAGAAATTTCAGGACTCAATTTGAGAAAAAAATTGGCATTAAGGACCTAAAGATAAAGAAAAGAAACTTTAGAGATCTAATTGCAATTAATTGAAAAGTTTAGGTATTTATTCAAATCACAAAAAGGGGTTCAAGTTTCCCAAATTGGGAATTTGGGATGAGTCATGTAAACCCTGCACTTTTGGTTAAGGAAAATTAGGAAAAGAACCGGTCAAACCGAGTAAGAAAACCGAATAGGTTTACAAACCCAATCATTTGGGAACAAGTAATTTAGAAATTTACAACTTCTGGGTGATCCAAAGGGTTCATAAAACCTTGGAAAAGAACCTTAAGATAAATTAAAAAAGAAAAACCAGATTGGTTTAGTTGAACTAGATCCCATTAGAACACCGAAGTTAAGCGTGCTTGTGTGAGAGTAGTGCGGGGATGGGTGACCTTCTATGAAGTATATTTTTTTTACCAATAAATACTCATCAATTTATGGCAACATTGATACTAGAAATAAATATCTCCCATTTAATATACAATTTTACACATATATAAAGAGCTCATCCCCATTCATTCTCCTCACACCCGAACACTTCTCTCTCTCTACGGCTCCATTTCCCGGTGAAGCTCGAACTAGAGCTTCGACTTGAGCATTTTTCTTAACCTCGGAAGGAGAGTTCGGGCTCTTTAGAACCGGGGAGAAGTCAGCTACACGCCTGTAATCTTCGTTTGTTCCGAGGGTCGTCAGAGAAGCGCCGACATGATGGAATAGTGAAGCAGCTACGACGGACCGAAGCTACCCTATTTTGGCCAAGCAGAAATCAGCCAATTTGAGCCCTCCTTAGACCAAACCAAGCCGTCCCAACACTTCCCCAGCCCTCCCACGGCTGAATTAGAATGGAAAGATAAGCCAATTCGGCTCCCCTTTGTAATTTTCGATCGGTGTTAGAGAGAGAACTGACATAATTTCGATGAGTAAATTCTAACTCAATTCGACATCAATTTATGCAATTCTTAATTCTAGGATGAAACTCAGGACAAGAGCTATCTGCCCAGATCGAAAGCTTGGACCGTCGTGCCCCTAACGGGAAGCTTTTGAAGCTTTCTCTCTCTATAGTATATTTTCCGGCAAAGCTCCGTTTGAGCTTGTTTCGACATCAAAACTTGCAATTAAAAGTGCTATTGAATTGTATGAAGATGTATAAACTCAATTTTAACTTCAATTTCTACAATTAGAAGTGTTTGATCGATCAATTTGATGAAATCAAATTTGGTTGTGTTAAGGAGTTAAAATTGGGGATTTTCAAAATTTGAAGGACCAAAATGCAATTTTATAAAATTGAGAGTCAATTGGGCATGATAAGAATGTTAGAGGGACAATTGAGAAATTTAAAATTTCTAGGGTAAAACTTACCATTTTTGCAAAGGGCAAAATGGTAATTTTGGAAAAGTTAGGGGACCAAATTGGTAATTTGGGAAATTAAACCATTTTTTGTGAAATGGAATAAATTGAGGT
The DNA here is from genome assembly GCA_030064435.1 of Trapa incisa. Taxonomy (NCBI): domain Eukaryota; kingdom Viridiplantae; phylum Streptophyta; class Magnoliopsida; order Myrtales; family Lythraceae; genus Trapa; species Trapa incisa. Next base: position 7,979,660 of record CM057765.1, read on the forward strand.
ACCAAGGGGAATTTTAAAAGTTTTGGGACTTAATTTGAGGAAAAACCGGCATTTGGGATTTAAAGTTAAAGAAAAATAACTTGAGGGACCTAATTGCAAATAAATAAAAGTTTGGTTTTCTCATTCATTTGGAATGAATAAAGGCTATTAGACTGAGGGATATTGAACATGGATGTTCATATCGTGTAGGAATATGAGATACCGGGAACGCCAGCAAGGACAAGCTCGCATGAATACAAATAATCGGTCTACTGGAATTCACTACATTAGCGGGTGAGTGCGCTTACTAACGTCAAACTCGGTTGGTATGATTAGCATAATTTAAAGTTAAAAACCACTTACCAATTGTGAGTGTGATTTTATATCATACCCGATTGGGGATGATAAGTACCTCAAAATGAAAACCCACTACTACGTGGTATTTTAAATATCACAACTTAGAGGAGTGATGTGAAAATCATACGGAAAAACTACTTACCGGTTGTAAGTAGATCATACCCGGTTGGTATGATAAAACTTACTCGAAGGAAGTTGAAAACCCGTTCATCGATTATGAGTGGAGATATCCTTGTACTCGGTTGGTATAATGGATAGTTGAAAACATATTTTTGTCGGAAGTGCTCTCCCCTGATTGTGTACCAATGCTTAAATGATTTGAGAGACGTTCTTGATGGGAGCTCGAATAGCTCTTATAGGCCGAAGGCCTCAATTTTGGAACTTGGGGACTGTTATGCCCAGTTTTAAAAATCTCGAACAAGTGGGCCATAGGCTAATGGGCATGAGTAGGAGCTTGTAAACAAACATGAGATATGTGACATAAAACTTTAATAAATGAATTGTTTGGCTATGGTACCAAAACAGGACTAACATATTCGGTCAACTAGTGGTAGTGCGACATGAGAGGTCTTCGGACCAGTCAAGATAAACAACTATAGGTTGAGTTGAAGGTCGGGGCCGTTGGACTAATAGCACCACAGATTACTGGATCATCAAGACACCCAAGAGGGGTAGTGATGTATCCTAAGGGCCCTAGACGACCTGGTGAGTATAAGGGCAGTTCGTCGTACCAGATGATCGCACGAAATTTAGAGTAGCACCAAGCGCATGAGACCAGGGTGGAGATAGGATGAGGTCTCTGTCCTCACACGAACATGAAAAATTGATTTCGGGATTGATTGTCGGATGTCACGTACATCCACTCATTCTGAGGGTAGAAGTGGACGTACTTCTATATAGGTGACCGGTAAAGTTGCTCCGATGCCACAAGTGGGTTCAATGGACATGCTGGCCCGTGAATGTGTGTTTGACCTTCATGATGAAGGATGTGTGTTGGGTGATGACACACCATGATTAAATAAGGAAATGGTGGTAAAACTATAGATTTTAAAATGAAAGAATTTTTGAAAGAAAGGAGTCTGACACACTCCAATACAATTCTTTTTCCTAAAGGTTAAAAATTTTGAAAATCTATTCACTTAGTAGTTGTACTCACCCCCTCCTTTATATCCCTTTAAGTAAATTTCGGAAAGCCTACCCTTAAAGATTATTAACTAAGATGCCTTTGAGATAGGTATGATAAATTTAAAATAATATGTATTTTTTATTTATGTTATTCTAGGAAAAGGTATAGGTTTAAAGGATGCCTTATTATTTATGGTTTATAATAAGAGAAACCCTTTAATAAACCGGAAGAGTGGCGGGTTGATCATGGGGATCTGACCAAATCGGGTCGGGGCATGACAAGTCCATACCCGTGTCCATCAGCCTTGGGTCCACTTGTATGTCCAAGCCTAAGCCCCAAAATTAACTCCCAAATATTTTAAGCAGAGTCACCCAGTCAAGGGAGGCTAATTTCGAGAAAATTGTTTATGGAAAGTCATCATTCCAATCGAAATCGATGTTATAGAGTTCTCACTCACCCGGTAATGGTGACGAGACTGTCACGGAGGAACCTTGCTTCGTGGCGCGCTTCCTAGAGCCGACGCTAGGACAATCTGCTCCTACACGACATGAATGTCCATATCAGGATGCTTTGCCTAAGAGGCCACATAGTTTTTAGTATTTTGTGCATGCTCACATTATGCCTTAATTATGTTTAGGTCCCTAAAGTTTATCCTTTTACAATTTGGGTCCCCACTTGCCTCTTTATTTCAATTAAGCCCTAGAATTTTCAATTATCCTTCTTGGGTTCTTAATTTTACCAAAACCACCAATTGGCACTCAATTTTTTCCAAAATTGCTATTTGATCCCAAATTTCCCAAAACTACCAATTTTCCCTTTAGTTTATCAAAAATTCCCAATTGACCTTCCATTTTATTCAAATTTCCCAATTGAACCTCGATTAGGAATGAATTTCACGAAATTGCCCTTAATTTCATCAATTTACCATTCGCCTCCCAATTTTCTAAAAATTCCCAAATTTTCTAATTTCTCAAAAATTGCAATTTGGTCATTGAATCACAATTTCATTCAATTGATCTCAAAGCATAGTTAATTGCCCCCGTTCTTGATTGGAATCATCTTCCCTATGTTTTGCTCGTCATTTCAAGCCCTGAACTGCCTCATTTGGCTCGGAAATGATCTCAAACGGAGCTTCATTGGAAAATGTAGTCTAGAGAGAGAGAAAGCTTCGATATCTTACCAGTGAGGGTTTGGTGGCCGAAGCTTTTGCCGTCACTAGGTTGCTCTCTTCATGGGGATCCTTCTTGGATCAAACCATGCCTCGATTGGTGACCTTAGCAGTGTGAATTTCTCAACTAAATGTTTTACAGAAATACACTGTGAACAATGTTTTATGGCAAAGGGTGGTGGAGGGAACTTACCTTCTTAGCTTGGGGGAATGTCGGGGCACCTCTAGGTGGAGTTTGGGGGGTTCAGTTTGGTCAAAATTGGCTGGGGGAAAGCTCGACTTGAGTTACAGAAGTTCGAGCAGCTGCCTGGCCAAGGAGTGGCTCTTCCTTGGTGGTCTTCATGCTAGAAGGAAGGTGCAACTAGGTAGAGGACTTCCTCTCGGTTCCAATGACACATCTAGGTGGAGTTTGGGGGGGGGGGGGGGGGGGGGGGGGGGGGGAGGGCGTCTGGTTTGGTCGGAATTGGTCGGGGGAAAGCTTGACTTGAGCTGCAGAAGTTCGGGCAGCTGCCTGACCAAGGAGTGGCAACACTGTTTGAGCTCCCTTGCTCTTCCTTGGTGGTATTCAAGCTGGAAGGAAGGTGCAACTAGGTAGAGGACTTCATCTTAGTTCCAATGACACTGAATGTTGCTTCTAAGGTCGAGAAAAGTCCCGTTGTTGGAGCTCTGGTTCGCTGCTTGCTAGGAACTGGTACACTTCTTCTTCTTTGCTCGATTGTGGGATGCTGAGAATGAATGGAGGGGTGCTCTTTATATAGGGAGCTTGACAACTGTTTAGGCTACCAGCCGCGCATAAGACTCGACCCCTGCCCCGCTCGCCGGCAACTTGACTGGAGCAATTTCCAAGTTGCTGGAGACTCCCATTTCCCTGGCTCTCTCTCCTTTTTGTCAACGAACTGAGGTGGAAGATGATGATGTGGCAATTGTGCCATGTGGTGCGCTGTGATTGGTTGGTTTTTTTGACGTTGCGTTCTAATTCTGCCGCCATTGACCAGTTGACTGGACATGTGGCAGCCTCCCATTAGTTGCTTGTGTCTGTGTGGCAAGCTGACAGGTCGCATGCTCACCATTGACCGAACATGTGGTAGCCACACAGACACAAGCAAAAGATATGAGGGAGCGGGTGAGTACAACAACTCAGTGAATGGGTTTTCAAAATTTGATTTTTAGGAAAAAGATTTGTTTGAAGTGTGCCAGACTCTTTATTTCCTTTAAAAAATTCTTTCATTTCAAATCTCTATTTTATCACCATTTCTTATTAATCACAGTGTGTCATCACCCTCCTTCATCATTAAGGTCAATCACACAATCACAGGCTAGTATTTCCATTGAACCCACAATCAACTTTACCGGCCACCTAGACAGAAGTACGTCTACTTCTACCCTAAGAATGTGTGGATGTTCACGACATCCAACTCTCAATCCCGTAATAATTCTCCATGTTCGTATGAGGATAGAGACCTCATCCCATCCCCTCCTCGGTCTTGTGCGCTTGAAGCTACTCCGAGCTTCGCAATATCACTTGGTCCGATGAACTGCCCTTATACTAATCAGGTCGTCCAGGGCCCTAGGACACATCACTACCCTTGGGTGTCTTGAAGGTCTCGTAAACATAGTGCATAAACAATCATGCCATATAATTTGTGGTGCCACTGGTCCAACGGCACCAACCTTCAACTCAACTCGTAGATGTTTGTCTCAACTGTATACAACCTCACCCAAGAGGAGGCTAGAAGAGACCCTAACACTGTAGCGGGTACATCACAAAACCCTTCAAATTAGTTTAAGAGAGTCATGTAAATTGAAGATCTTTTTTATTTAATAAAGGAAATTTTCTTCTAAATAAAAAGTTTCTTCAATCAGGGTACATACAATTATGGGGATAACAAGTCTATGTCTCTTTGACTCTGGAGCTAAGAGATCCTTCATCAAGGAAGAGTTGGTTTCAAGAGTACCCCTAGAACTCACTCCACTAGAACAAAGTCTTAATATCCTTACACCTTTAGGAGAAGGTTTAAACATGAATAAACAATTAAAGGGACATGAGATAAAGATTGGAGGAATTCAACTTGAAGCTGACTTGATCCCATTACTCCTATAGGAGGTTGAAGTAATCTCGGAGATGGATTGGCTGAGTAACCATCAGGCGCGGATGGACTATGGAAAGAAGACAATAACCTTCCACCCTCCCAAGATGAAAGGATTAAAGTTCCAAGGAGATAAAAGGAAAAGTGATGTACAAATGGTGATCCATCTGAAAGCTCAAAAGATGATAAAGAAAAGCTTTTCTGGCCATGGTTGTAGATGAAAAATCTGAAGAAAAGACACTGGAAGAAATTTCGGTAGTTAGACACTACCCAGAGGTATTTCCAGAAGAGCTACTTGGATTACCTCCAAGTCGGCAAGTGGAGTTCACCATAGAAATAATCCTAGGAACAAACCCCATATCCCAAGCTCCATATTGTATGGCTCTGGCAAAGTTGAAGGAACAATTGAACGAATTACTAGAGAAGGATTTCATATGTCCAAGTCAGTATCCATGGGGTGCTCCTGTTCTATTCATAAAGAAAAAAGGACAAAAGTATGAGACTGTACATAGACTACAGAAAGCTACACCTGGTCACCATCAAGAATCGATTAGGATAGATGATCTATTCGATCAATTAAAAGGAGCAACTTACTTCTCCAAAATAGATCTTCTGTCGGGCTATCATCAACTCAGGATTCGAGAAGAGGACATCCCTAAGACGGTATTCCAATCCAGATATAGACATTATGAGTTCTGAGTGATGCTGTTCGGATTGACGAATGCCCCTGCAGCCTTCATGAACTCGATGAACCGTATGTTCCAACCCCATTTGGATAGGTTCATGATTGTATTCATAGATGACAACCTTATATACTCACGAACTAGGTCGGAACATGAAGAGTATCTGGCAATCACCTTGGGAATATTAAAGGAAAATCAATTATATGCAAAATTCTCCAAGTGTGAGTTCTGGTTACAAGAAGTAGGATTCTTAGGACATATAATATCCAAGGATGGAGTTAAGGTAGATCCATCCAAGGTGGAAGCTATATTGGATTGGAAGGATCCAAGGAATCCTACAAAAATAAGAAATTTCTTTGGTCTAGCAGGATACTATAGACGGTTTGTGCAAGACTTTTCTAACATAGTAGCTCCTCCAACCCAACTCACTAGGAAGGGAGTTGAGTATAAGTGGGATGAGAGCTGTGAGAAGTCTTTTTAGGAGTTAAAGACTCAACTGACAACCGCACCAGTACGCTCCTTACCTAACCCTAATGCAGGAGAGTGCATAGTCTATAGTGATGCATCCGAGCAAGGACTCAGATGTGTCTTGATGCAACAAGGGAAGGTTATCGCTTATGCCTCACGACAACTGAAGATACATGAAAGAAACAACCCGGCACATGATCTAAAATTAGCTGCAATAGTATTTGCCCTAAAGATATGGCGACACTACCTTTACAGGGTTAAGTGTAGGATATACACGGATCACAAGAGTCTTAAGTACTTCTTATGTCACGCCCCGACCCGGTTTGGTCGGATCCCCGTGATCAACTCGCCACTCTCCCGGTTTATTAAAGGGTTTCCCCTTATTGTAAACCATAAAGAGTAAAGCATCCTTTAACCTGCACCTTTTTCCTGGAATAGCATAATCAAAACTGTATGAAATTTAAAACTTTACATACCTATCTTACAGGCATCTTAGTTGACGGTTTTTAAGGGTAGGCTTTCCAGGATTTCCTGAAAGGGATATAAGGAAGGGGGTGAGTACGACTACTTAGTGAATGGGTTTTTAAAAAATTTTGACTTTTAAGAAAATAATTATTATTGGAGTGTTCCAGACTCCTTTCTTTTTCAAAAATCCCTTCGTTTAAAATATTGGGGTTTTCCACCATTTCTTAGTTACCGGTGTGTAATCACCCAACACACATCTTTCATCATGAAGGTTACACATATTCGCAAGTCAGTATCACTACTGAACCCGCTAGTGGCTTCGGAGCAACTTTTCCTGCCACCTAGATAGAAGTACAACTGCTTCTACCCTAGGAATGAGTGGATGTACGCAACATCCGACCCACAATCCCGAAATCACTTCTTTGTGTCCGTATGAGGACAGAGACCTCATCTTGTCCCCACCCCAGTCTCATACGCTTGGTGCTACTCCAAATTTCGCACAAACACCTGGAACGGCGATTTTCCCTTATACTCACCGGGTCGTCTAGGGCCCTTAGGACACATCACTACCCCTCATGGGCGTCTTGATGATCCCGTACACATAGTGCATGCACAAACAATGTTTTCTCATATTGCCATGTAATCTGTGGTGCCACTGGTCCAACGGCCTCGACTCTCAACTCAACCTGCAGTTGTTTGTCTTGATTGATCCGTTGACCTGTCATGTTGCACTACTGATAGTTGACTGAGTATGTCGGTCCTATCTTGGTACCATGGCCAAACAATTCACTTATTAAGTTTTATGGCACATATATCATGTTCGTTAATGAGCTCATGCTCGTGACAACTAGCCTTGGGCCCACTGTACGAGATTTTCAAAATCGGACATTTAGCTCCAAGTTCCAAAACCGAGGCCCCCGACCTATCAGAGCTATTTGAGCTCCCGTCAAGAAGGTCTCCCGAATTGTTTAATCATTGGCACACAGTCAGGGGAGAGCACTTTCGATAAAACATATGTTTTCTCTATCCATTATACTGCCCGGTATAATGACACCTCCGTTCATAATCGATGAACGGGTTTTCAACTTCCTTCGAGGAAGTCTCATCATACCAACCAGGTATGATCTACTTACAACCGGTAAGTAGTTTTTCCACATGATTTTCACATCACTTCCTCTAAGTAGTGATATTTAAAATACCACTAAATAGTGGATTTTCATACCAAGGTACTTATCATTCCCAACCGGGTATCATATAAAATTTCCACTCACAACCGGTAAGTGGTTTTAAAATTTTAAGTTGTGCTCATCATCCCAACCGGGTATGATGTTAGTAAATCCACTCACAACCGATAAGTGGTTTTTAACTTTAAGTTGTGCTCATCATCCTAACTGGGTATGATGTTAGTAAACCCACTCACCCGTCAATGCCGTGAATTCCACTAGACCGGTTCTTGGTATTCACACGAGCTTGTCCTTGCTGGCGTTCCCGGTACTTCGTGTTCCTACACGATATGAACATCTTGGTTCATTATCCTTCGGCCTAATCGCCTTCATTCATTCCAAATGAATGAGAAAGTCAAACTTTCATTTATTTGCAATTAGGTCCCTAAAGTTATTTCTCTTTAACTTTAAGTCCCAAAATGTCGGTTTTTCCTCAAATTGAGTCCCGAAACTTCTAAAATTTATCATAGGACCTCAATTTATTCCATTTCACAAAAAGGGGTTTAATTTCCCAAATTTTCAATTTGGTCCCCTAACTTTTCCAAAATTACCATTTTGCCCTTCCTTTACAAAAATGGTAAATTTTGCCCCAAAAAATTTCAAAATTCCTCAATTGGTCCTCCAACATTATTTTCATGCCCAATTGACCCTCAATTTCATAAAATTTCATTTTGTTCCTTTGAATTTTGAAAATCCCCAATTTTCCCCCAATTCCAACTTCTTAACATGGCCGAATTTGATTTCATCAAATTGACCCATCAAACATTTCCAATTGTTGAAATTGAAGTTGAAATTGAGTTTCTACATGTTCATACAATTCTTTAAAAATGTGAATCGCAAGTTTTAATGCCGGGACGGGCTCAAACGGTGCTTCGCCGGAAAATGAACTATAGAGAGAGAAAGCTTCGATTACTCATCGGTGAAGGCATGGCGGTCCTAGCTTTTGATCTGGTAGATAGCTCTCGTCCTGAGGTTCATCCTAGAATCAAGAATCGCATCAATTGATGCGGAATTGGGTTAGAATTTCGTCATTGAAATTCGGTCGACCCTCTCTCTAGCATCGATCGAAAATTGTAAAGGGGTGCCAAATTGGCTTACCTTTCGTTCCTAATTTAGTAGTGGAAAGGCCGAGGAAGTGTTGGGAGGGCTTGGTTTGGCCTGAGGAGGGCTTGAAATGGTCGATTTCAGCTTGGTCGAAATAGGGCAGCTTCGGTCCGCCGGAGCTGTTTCACTATTCCATCATGCCGGCGTTTCTCCAACGATTCTTGGATTGACTGAAGTTTGCTATCTAATAGATGTCTTCTCCCCGGTTCTAAAGAGCTCGACCTTTCCTTTCGAGGTTAAGAAAAATGTTTAAGTCGAAACTCTGGTTCGAGCTTCACCGGGAAATGGAGCAGTAGAGAGAGAGAGAAGTGTTTAGGTGTGGGGAGAATGAATGGGGATGACCTCTTTATATAGATGTAAAATCGTATATTAAATGGGAGAGATTTATTACTAATATTAATATTACCATAAATTATTAGTATTAATTCTAATAATTTAATTTCAATATTAAATTATTTGCATTAATTCTAATAATTTAATTTAGGTATTAATTTATTGGTATTAATTACAATAATTAAATATATATTAATTTATTGCTATTTATGATAAGGCGTACGTTCTCGCATAAAAAGTTTTGATCGAAATTTCGGGTTACAAAAAAAATCATACACTTAACTTCAAAATTCTTATGGATTCTTGTTCACCTGAACCAATTTGGTTTTTCTCTTCTAACTTGTCTTAAATTTCTTTTCCAAGGTTTAATGAACCCTTTTGATCACCCGAAAGTTGTAAATTTCCATATTGCTTGTTCCCAAATGTAAACCGGCTTGGTTTTCTTATTCGGTTTGACCGATTTTCTTTAACTCAAAAGTGCAGGGTTTACATCCTAACTTAGAAAGAGTTGAAGCTCGGCCAGAGGAGATGGCTGCAATTGGTTAAGGATTATGACCTTGTGATAGAATATCACCTCAGAAAGGCAAATGTGGTAGCAGATGCTTTGAGTCGCAAGTACCAAACTGAGGTGGCACAAGTCAAGACAAATTACATACCTCCATTTTAACAATTGGGAAGAATGGAGGTGGACCTGAAAATGGACAGGCGGGAAGGGTGCTTGGTGGCAAATGTGGTAGTAAGACCTAGTCTCACTGAGCAGATCCAAACTCAAGAAAAAGTAAATAAGGAGCTTCAACCCTATCTAAATCCGGTTAATAGAGAAACTAAATCGGACAACAACATGCGCAGTGATGGGGTGTTGACCTACAAGAGTAGGGTATGTGTGCCTCAAAGTAAGGAACTTAAGAGATTAATTTTGGAGAAGGCACGCAATTTAGTGTATGCTATGCATCTGGGAAGTACCAACATGTACCGCACCCTCAAACAAGGATACTGGTGGAAAGGTATGAAGAGAGACATTGCGGAATATGTAGCCCGATGTTTGTCCTATCAGCAGATAAAAGCGGAGCATCAAATACCATTAGGATTACTACAACCTTTACCAATTCCGGAGTGGAAATGGGAGTACATCACCATGGACATTGTCATGGGACTACCGGTGACAAGAAAGGGTGGGGATGTGATTTGGGTCATCATGGATAGATTGACTAAATCAGCTCATTTCCTTCCTATAAGAGTGACAGACATAGTGGAACAGCTAGCCGTCTTATACTTGAAAGAAATCGTAAGACTACATGGTGTTCTGATGAGTATAGTATTAGAGATTTGAGATTTACTTCAAGGTTTTGGACAAGTTTACAAAGTGCCATGGGAACCAAGCTTCACATGAGCATAGCATTTCATCCTCAGACAGATGAGCAGTCTGAGTGAACCATCCAAACCTTAGAAGACATGCTGAGAGCGTGCGTACTCACCATGAATAAAGGTTGGGAAGAATAATTGTGCCTAATAGAATTTGCTTACAATAATAGTTATCAGGCTAGTATTCAGATGGCTCCCTATGAAGCCCTATATGGACAACCATGTCGTACCCCTCTCTTTTGGGAAGAAGTAGGGGAAAGGAAGTTAGAAAGGGCAAAACTAATCAAAGATGCCACAGAGAAGAGAAAACTAATAAGTAGTCGTCTTAAGATTACACAAGACAATTGTATCCCCATGGAGTTTGAGGTGAGAGATCAAGTATTCCTTAAAGTATCCCCATGGAGGGGAATACTTAGGTCATAGGACTATCGGTCCATATCCCATCATCTAAAGGATAGGACCGATGTTCTATAAATTGGAACTACCTCCAAACCTGCAAAGAATACATAATGTATTCCACATCTCGGTGCTTCAGAAATATCAACATAATCCTAATCATGTATTAGACCGATCACTATTAGAGCTAGAAGAGAACATGACCTATCAAACAAAACTGGTGCGAATCACCAACCTAAGGGACAAGAATTTAAGGAATAAGAGAATTCCTATGGTCAAGGTTCTGTGGCAGAACAGACCTGTGCAAGAAGAGACATGGGAAACAAAGAGTGTGATGTGGGATGGTTACCCTCAATTATTTAACATGTAAATGTTTTGGGGGATAAACCCCCTAAAAGGAGGGGAGAGTTGTAAACCCCGTCTTTCGATAATAAGAAAATCGGGGAAAGAACTAGTCATTTTCAAATTTGTAACCGAGTCGGTCTACAAATCGGAACCAATAGAGAAAGGGAAAACTAGGAAATTTATGGATCCCGAGTGACCCAATGAGTCCCAAAAGTCATGGAAATGGACTTAAGAATGAATTGGAGATGAAAACCAAACTGGTTCAAGTGAACCGGAACCGAACTGGATTGAACCAGTTTGAACCACTATTGAACCAGATTCTAAATTCATTTTTCTAGGTGGATTAAAAATTTTAAATTTGAGATTTGAGGCCACCATTGGATAGAAAATGAATTTAGATAAATTTAGAAATTTTTAGATTTGAAAAATTCAGTCGAATTGGTGGTGAACCAATTGGTTTAAGCTTTGAACGTGGTTCAGACCGGCCTGGTCTGGTTTGGAACTATGTCGTCTTCTTCCTTCAGATAACAACACTTTTCACTCATGAAAAAATTGTGCAGCGCTAGTGAAGCTGAAAAGCCTTTGGCCAAGGAGTTTCAAGCAATGAATGACCACCATTAAGGCACCAATCGGACAACCAGGTAGTCCCACAGCTTCCTATATAAAGAGCCCCTTATTATTCATCCTCTCCACAACTAAAAACTCCATTCTCTCTCAACTGCTCCAATTTTGGTGATGCTCGAACCAAAACTCTGACTTGGGCATTTTTCTGAGCCAAACAAGGTGGGGTCAGATTCTTTAGAACTGGGGAGAAGTCAGCTACACACCTATAGTCTCCATTTGCTCCGAGAGTCGACGAAGAAACGTCGGCATGATAGAATAGTGAAGCAGCTCCAACGGACCGTAGCTGCCCTATTTTGGTCGAGCTGAAATTGGCCAATTTGAGCCCTCCTCATGCCAAATCAAGCCCTCTCAATACCTCTACAACCCTCCTACAACTGAATTAGATCTGAAAGGTAAGCCAATTCGGCTCTCCTCTATAATTTCTAACCAATGCTAGAGAGAGAACACGTAGGACTTCGATGATGAAATTCTCACTCAATTCGATATCAATTGATGAAATTCTTGATCCTATGAGTAACCTCAGGACACAAGCTATCTGCCCAGATCGAAAGCTCGGACCGTCACGTCCCCGACGGTAAGCTTTCGAAGCTTTCTCTCTCTAAGTCCAGTTTTCCAGCAAAACTCCGTTTGAGCTCATTCCGGCACCAAATCATGCGAGTTAAAGTGCAATTGATTTGTATGAAGGTGTAGACACTCCAATTTAACTTCAATTTCAACAATTAAACTCATTTGATCGCTCAATTTGATGAAATCAAATTCAATAGAGTTAGAAGGTTGAAATTAGGGGGAAATTTGGGAATTTCGAAAATTAGAGGGACTAAAATGAAATTTCATAAAATTGAGGACAAATTGAGCATGATAAAGATGTTGGAGGACCAATTGGGCAATTTTTGGGGGCAAAACATACCATTTTTGTAAAGTAGGGGCAAAATGGTAATTTTTGAAAAGTTGGGGGACCATTTTGGAAATTTGGGAAATTAAACTCCTTTTTGTGAATTTGAATAAATTAGAGTCCTAAGATAAATTTTAAAAGTTTCAGGACTAAAGTTGAGGAAAAATCGACATTAGGAACTTAAAGTTAAAGAAAAATAACTTTAGGGACCTAATTGCAAATAAAGGAAAAGTTTGTTTTCTCATTTATTTGGGATGAATGCGGGCTATTAGGCCAAAGAATAATGAAAAAGAATGTTCATATCGTGTAGGAACACAAAGTATCGACAACGCCAGCTAAGACGAGTTCGAGTAAGGACAACAAGCTGACTAAGAGGAATTTCACTGCACTATCAGGTGAGTGAGATTTTTATATCATACTCGCTTGGAATGATAAGTACCTCTAAAATGAAAACTCATTTCTAAGTGGTATTTTAAACATCACACCTAAGAACGAGTGATGTGAAAATGTCACTGAAAAACTATTTATCGATTGTAAGTAGATTATACCCGGTTGGTATGATGAAACTTTCTCGAAGGAAGTGGAAAACCCCTTCATCGGTTGAGGAGAGATGTCCTCATACTCGGTTGGTATGATGGACAGTTGAAAATATATTTTGTTGGAAGTGTTCTCCATTGACTGTGTGCCTCTACTTAAATAATTTGGGAGACCTTCTTGACAGGAGCTCGAATAGCTTTGTTAGGCCGGAGGCCTCGGTTTTTGAACTTGGGGGCTAATATGCCCAATTTTGAAAATCTTGAAAAGTGGGCCTTAGGCCATTTGCCATGAGTAGGAGCTCGTAAACACACATGATTTATATGCCATGAAAACTTAAGAAATTGAATTGTTTGGCCATGGTACCAAGACAGGACGGACATACTCAGTCAACTAGTGGTAGTGCGACATGATAGGTCTTCGAACTAGTCAAGACAAACAGTTGCAGATTAAGTTGAGGATTAGGGCCATTGGACCAGTGGCACCACAGGTTATATGGCATCATGTGAAAAATGTTGATTGTGCATGCACTGTGTTTACGGGACCTTCAAGACACCCAAGAGGGGTAGTGATGTGTGCCAGGGCCCTGGATGACCTGGTGGATATAAGAGCAGTTAATCATACCATAAGCCTTGAGAAGCTCGACGTAGCTTCAAGTGCATGAGACCAGGGTGGGGTTGGGATGAGGTCTCTATCCTCAAACAGACACAATTTTTTTTTGGGATTAAGTGTCAGATGTCGCAAACATTCACTCATTCTCAAGGTAGAAGTGGACGTTCTTCTATCTAGGTGGCCGGTAAAGTTGCTCCGATGCCACAAGTGGGTTCAGTGGACGTACTGGCCTGTGATTGTGTGTTTGACCTTCATGATGAAGGATGTGTGTTGGGTGATGACACATCGTGGTTAATAAGAAATGGTGATAAAAATCAAGGTTTGAAATGAAAGGTTTTGAAAAGAAAATAAGGAGTCTAACACTCTCCAAATCAAAAATTTTTCCTAAATATTAAATTTTGAAAACCCATTCATTAAGTCGTTGTACTCACCCCCTCCCTTAGATCCCTTTTAGGAAATCCTAGACCATCAACTAATACGTCTGTGAGACATGTATGATTAGTTTAAAATTTTATGCAGTTTTGATTTATGTTATTTTAGGAAAGATGTTAGTTTAAAGGACGCCTTACTCTTCACAGTTTATAAATAAGGGGCAACCCTTAATAAACCGAGAGAGTGACGGGTTGATCACGAGGACTCGGGCAAACCAGATCGGGGCGTGACATGGCATTTGCCCGCTTTTAATTCTCATTTATCCTAAATTTCCCATTCCATCCTTCATTCCCTATCTAATGAACTTCCAGTTTTTGGGTCTTATTTCTTGTATCCCACACTATGACAAACAACGCAATCGTTATACTTTAAGTTCCATTAAGTGATTGTGGACCACGACAAGTATTAATGTTTGTGGTCATTTCCATTCTTCACTCCTTAATTTGAGGCTTAATTCTCCCAAGGTTTCTTGGTTAGTCTTTCCTCTATGTCCTTATTATGGGCAATGCACCCATTTCTTACTTATACAACATCTTTTGATCCTATCTTTTTATATACCCATTTCTTGGGTTTTAACTTACTCCTTGGGTTCTGGGAAATCTTCCCTTGTATTGGCCCTTTATTCCCAACTTGCATTCCATTTGAAACTTTTCTACTCTCTTCTACTTTAGTTGGGTCTATTATTTTTACATTGGAATTTGTATGCCCCTTTTGGGCAACCTTCCTTGGTAGGCTTCCTCTTCTTCCCCCAAGTTTCCTCTTTCCTTCATCTTCTTGGTTTTCTATCTTTAATTTGACGTCATGACATCCTTGTCATCCTATCCAACTTATGCTTACTTTGAGGAGTTTTGCTAGTACATCACCTTATCCTTATCTTTATCCCAACTTGTTATTCACTACGATTTTTATTCCTATTGGTGAAAGATTCTTGGTCCTTTTCCTTTCGAGGTTGTTCCATCTCCTTATGAGAGCTTACTTAATCCCTTTCATGGTTTGGGTTTGGTCATCGATTAGTTCATGGCTATTTATTTCTCCATGGATTTCTTCATCCTTCTTTTTCCAATGTTTTGGACTTTCCACCTTTCCCTTCCTTGTTGGAATTTAAATTTATGATCGTCTTGAGAGTCAGTTCATTAACTGCCTCATTCCCACTTGTAAATCTAGCTCTGTGGAGTTAAGGAAAACTGGAAAAAGAAAATGTCAAACCGAGTGAGAAAACCGAACCGGTTCACAAACCCGATCATCAAAGAACGGGCAATTTGAGAAATTTACAACTCCCGATTGACCCAAAGAGAGTCATAAAAACCTTGGAAGAGGGCTTTAGGAAACTTTGGGAGAGAAAACTCGACCGGTTCAGGTGAACCGGATTCGAGCCGGATTGAACCGCTTTATGAACCGAGTTAGTTTATGAACAAGAATCGATAGAGAAAGGGCAAACCGGGAAATTTATGGATTCTGAGTGACCCAAAGAGTCACAAAAGTCATGAAAAAGGACTTTAGGATGAATTGGAGATGAAAACAAAACCAGTTCAGGTGAACCGGATTAAACCGGCATAGACTGGTTTGAACCACTATTGAACCAAATGCTAAATTCATTTTTCTAGGTGACTTAAAAAATTCAAATTGGAGAATAGAGGCCACATTGGATAGAGAATGAATTTAGATGAATTTAGAGGAAATATTTCCATTCAGTACGTTTTAGGCCATTAATGATTGTCATTAAGGTGCCAAATAGATAGCCGACGAGTTCCCGAACTCCCTATATAAAGAGCCCCTCTCCATTCATCCTCTCCACACCTGAAAACCCCAATATCTCTTAGCTACTTAAATTTTCAGTGAAGCTCAAACCAAAGCTTTGATATAGTGTCCTTTCTAAGCCAAAGAAGGCATGGTTGGGTTCCTTAGATTTGGGGAGAAGTTAGCTACATGGTGGTAGTCTCCAATTACTCCGAGGATCACCGAAAAAGCGTCAACGTGATTGAATAGTTAAGTAGCTCCGATGGACTAAAGTTGCCCTATTTTTGTCGAGCTGAAATTAGCCAATTTGAGCCCTCCTTAGGCCAAACCAAGCACTCCCAATCCCTCCTCAATCCTCTTACAGTCGATTTAGTGCGGAAAGGTAAGCCAATTTGGCTCCCCTCTATGAATTCTGATCAGTGCTAGAGAGAGAACCGATAGATTTTCACTAACTAAATTCTGCCTCAATTCGACATGAATTGAGGTGATTCTTGATTCTAGGAAGGACCTCGGGACGAGAGCTATCTACCCAGATCGAGAGCTCAGACCGTCGCTTCCCCAATAGTTAGCTTTCAAAGCTTTCTCTCTCTACGTTCAGTTTTCTTGCAAATCTATGTTTGAGCTCGTTCCGACATCAAATCGTTTAATTCAAAGTGCAATTGAATCTTATGAAGGTGTAGGAAATCCAATCTAACTTCAATTTCAACAATTAAACTCATTTGATCGATCAATTTGATTAAATTAAATTCAGTTGAGTTAGAAGGTTGAAATTGAGGGGAAATTTGGGGAATTTGAAAATTTTGAGGGACTAATGTGCAATTTCATAAAATGGAGGGCCAATTGGGCAATTGAATCTTATGAAGGTGTAGGAAATCCAATCTAACTTCAATTTCAACAATTAAACTCATTTGATCAGTCAATTTGATTAAATCAAATTCAGTTGAGTTAGAAGGTTGAAATTGAGGGGAAATTTGGGGAATTTGAAAAATTTGAGGGCCAATTGGGCATGATAAAGATGTTGGAGGACCAATTGGTCAATTTTTGGAATTTTTGGGGCAAAACTTACCATTTTTGTAAAATAGGGGCAAAATTTTAATTTTGGAAAAGTTGGGAACCAAATTGGGAATTTGGGAAACTTGAAACCCTTTATGTGATTTTGAATAAATTGAGGTCCCAACGTGAATTTTAAAAGTTTCGGTACTCAATTTGTGGAAAAATCGACATTTGTAACTTTAAATAAAAGAAAAAGAACTTTAGGGATCAAATTGCAAATATTTAAAAAGTTGGATATTTTTATTCATTCGTAATGGATGAAGGCTATCAAGCCAAATGATAGTGAAAAAGGATGTTCATACTATGTAGGAACATGAGGTATCAAGACAAAGCTCCCAAGGAGACAAAAATCAGTTAAGAGGGAATCATTACATTTAGGGGTGAGTGGGATTTTTATATCATACCCGATTGGGATGATAAGCACCTTGGAAATAAAAACTCACTACTTAGTGGTATTTTAACCATTCCACCTGAGAGAAGTAATGTGAAAATTACACGGAAAAACTACTTACCGATTTTAAGTAGATCATACCCGGTTGGTATCATGAAACTTCTTGGAAGGAAGTAGAAAACCCGTTTATCGGTTATAAGCGGAGATGTCCTCATACCCAGTTGGTGTGATGGATAGCTAAAAGTTTATTTTTGTCAAATATGCTCTCCCCTAACTATGTACCACTGCTTAAACCTTTTGGGAGACCTTCTTGATAGGAGCTCGAATAGCTCAGATAGGCTAGAGGCCTCGGTTTTGGAACTTGGGGGCTAATATGCCCAATTTTGGAAAAATCTCGTATAGTGGGCCTAAGGCTAGTTGGCACAAGCTGGAGCTCATAAACAAACATGAGTTTACGCCATGAAAACTTTATATGAATGATATGTTTAGCCATGGTACCAAGACAGGACTGACATACTCAATGGATTGTAGGCAGTGCGACATGACAAGTCGACGGACCAGTCGAGACAAATAGCTGTAAGTCAAGTTGAGGGTCGGGGCCATTGGACCAGTGGCACCACAAATTAAATGGCTTATGTGGAAAACTATTATTTTATGCATGCACTAAGTTGTGGGATCTTCAAGATGCCCAAGAGGGGTAATGATGTGTCATAGGGCTACTGGACGATGTGGTGGAGATAAGGGCAGTTAGTCGTGCCAGCAATCTTGGAAGCTCGACATACCTTCATGCACATGAGACCGGGGTGGGGTCGGGATGAGGTCTCTGTCTTCATATGGACACGGAATTTTATTCACGGGATTGAGGGTCGAATGTTACGTATATCGACCCATTCTCAGGGTAGAAGTGGATGTGCTTCTATCTAGATAGCCGAAAAAGTCGCTTCGACACCACAAGTGGGTGCAGTGGACGTGCTGCCCTATGAATGTGTATCTCCCTTCATGATGAAGGGCATGTATTGGTTGATAAACACACCGGTCTTGATTGAGGATTGAGAAATGGCTATGAAAATTGAGATTTCAAGAATAAGATAGTTTAAAGAAATTAAGGAGTATGGCACACTCCAATTTAAAAAAACTATTTTTTATTGGAACTTCATTTTTTAAAAAATAACCATTCACTAAGTTGTTGAAACTCGCATATCCTTTTTATCCCTTTTCAGGAAGTAGAAAGATGACTAGGGGTAACACCAAGACTTACCCTTTGTCAGGTATGCTTAACTTTATTAAGCTTGCATTTTATTTGATAAATGTTATTATAGGGAACAAGGTTGAAATTTCGCCTAGCTTTTCTTGAATTAAAGAAGGGGAAAACCCCTCTTGAACCAAGAGAGCAGCGGGTTGTTCACTGGGATCCGACCAAACTAGGTCGGGGCATGACAACTTAAGTGGTATCAAAGTTAAGTTCCCTTGAAACATTATCAATATTATGCCTTGACATTAATCAAACTTTAAACTATCATGAAGGAAGGAGAATCCCTAGGAAGTTCGCGGTGAAATCCAACCCTCCACCCATAACCCTAAAAAAGACACCCAACCCAAGGGAGGAAGTCGTTCAAAGATTTCTGAAGGGCAAGAAAAGAGTACCCAAGGACATGGTGGAAGACTACTGGAAACTGGTAGGAGCCTTATTGGAACCAGAAGGCATCACATATCCTCCTCCAAGACAAGAGGAACCTGTACCTCCTCCTAGGAGCCCAACCCCTCCTCCAGCCCCACAACAACTGGAGAGGAAACCAACCAAGAAGGATGTCAAGGCCACTAGGGCAGGATAAGAAGAAAATCTAATAGAAAGAAAGCCCTGGTATAACACCTACTTGTAAAAAAAAAACTAAGAAACAATTTCTTAGGAACTCCATAAAATAAGGAGACTTGAAGAAAGCAAAGGTATGGAACCAAAAAGGAAGAAAAGCCAGAGTGAATGAACCATACAAGATCCTTAAGTATAAGTAAAGATAAAAGGGGAACTTCTAAGGAACAGTAGGGAGATCGAACGTAAAAATCCCATAAAAGAAGACATTAGAAGAAGGATGAGAATAGGAAGTTGGATCGTGGAAGGAGAAAGCTCCAAAATCAACCAAGGAAATGCCGCAGAGACCGGAACCGAAATAACGACCTCGGTAAGAAGTACAAGTGGTTAAGTGAGTGTTTGGGGAGGTTAAGTATGATCTACTTGCAATAAAGCATGGAAACCCAAATAGGGATTTTAGACGTATTCTATTTAAGGAGATAACCCATAACAACCAAATTATCTAGGAAATAAACAACACTCCAAGAAGGATCGGAAAGCAATAAGAATCATACCCAAATTAGGGCAAAGGAATGGATACCAAAGACAAGAAGATTTGAGAGACAATCCTCTTAAGATAAATGACTAAGAGGAGAAAACGAGCGAGACAGTTAACAAATTGATCCTTGTGGAGGTCATAGTCCCAGTGAAGAAGGAAAAGATGGAAAGGTCAAAACCTCAGAGAGATATGAACAGAGGAAAGCCTTAAAGAAATCAAAGACTAAGAACGAAGTAATAACCCGAATGCTACGAAAATGTTAAATAGATTTCTATAGAATGAAAGAAATATTTTGACACAAAAGGGGATGTAAAATCCATCTCAAAGGAATAAATGAGTATTGGGAGTAAGTGAGAATGAGGTGAAATAGATGAGAAATGCTCGTAGGATCTCAAAGGGTAAAGTTAAGTGGGAGAAGATGGTGCCAAGGAATGTCATTTAAGGTTGGATATTCACAATGGTAAAACTAGAAGAAGATTTTAGGAGAAAAGGAGTGTAAAACCTATCAAGGAAGGAAATCTTGGAAAAATATAGGTGTGCCAATTTGGAGGAAATGGAACCAACAAAATTGGAAAGAAAATAAGCTCCTCAAAGACAAGCTGCTGGAGATGAAAGGATCAAGTACAAAGGGAAAGTAATCGTGAAGGTCCAAGGGATAAGTCAAACGCAAGTAATGGGTAACTAGGAAGACGACATCAAAAGATGCTATAAGAGTAAGAAAGGAACTAACTCGGAATAAAGGATCAAGAAATGATCACGAGTGAGTAAAAATGGATTAAGAAAGAGACGAGACCTTAAAAAGGAAGGACGCCAGTGGGAATGAGGAATGAAGTAAGAAAGGAAGAGTTTTAGTATGTCAGTAAGTTATCGGGAACCTTAAGGTCTTGAAAGTTGAATGACCGAATAAAGAAGTCTGAAAAAGATGAGTAAGTAAGGAAACCAATACGATTATAAAGATGTGAAGTCAAAGACAAGTTTTGAAGAATGTCATGCGGTAAGGGATATGTAAGCCCAACTATTCGAAGGAAATATGACTTAGGTAAGGAAGAGTCTATTATTAAAGCATGACGAGGCCAAGCATTAAAATGTGGAAAGAAGAAGTAATAACCAAAGAATGAGGAAAAGATCCATGCAAGATGAAAAGGTGATAATGCCAAAACATGTGGAAGAAAATAACCGGAACTCCTAGTCCTGAAATCTTAAGTAAAGTAGTTTGGAATGGAGAAATAGTGCCTTGGGAAAAGAGGGATGTAAATTTAAGGATATGATCCTAAGTCTTCCAAGAAGAAATTCTTAGCTAAAGCAAGCTCCATGGAATGAGAAAGGGATGTGAATGAAACGGAAATCTTAGGTATGTGATGTAAGGAATAAACGGAAACGACTGAGAAGGTTGTAGGCGGATAAACTACAAAAATTTATATAAATGAAGGTTCATTCTAGTACAAAGGATGTGGAATATGTTTTGGGGACAAAACTCCTAAAAGGAGGGGAGAGTGGTAAACCCCGCTCTTTGGAGTTAAGGAAAATCAGGAAAAGAACCGGTTAAACAAAGTGAGAAAATCGAATTGGTTCACAAACTCAATCATCAGAGAATGGGCAATTTGAGAAACTTACAACTCCCGAGTGACCCAAAGAGAGTCATAAAAACCTTGGAAGAGGGCCTTAGGAAAATTTGAGATAGAAAACCCGACTGGTTCACGTGAATCGGATCCGAGCCGGATTGAACCAGTTTATGAACCGAGACAGTTTATGAAACAAAACCGATAGAGGAATGGCAAACCGGGAAATTTATGCATCCTGAGTGACATAAAAAGTCACGGAAGTCATGAAAAAGGACTTTAGGATGAATTGGAGATGAAAAATAAACTAGTTCAGGTGAAATGGATCCGGACCAATTTGAACCACTATTGAACCAGATGCTAAATTCATTTTTCTAGGTGGCTTAGAAATTTCAAATTGGAGAATTGAGTCCACCATTAGATAGAGAATGAATTTAGAAATTTTTAATTTTAAAAAACTCGGTCAGATCAGACCTGAACTAGCTGGTTTAAACTTTGAAGCCGGTTCAGACCAGTCCGGTCCAGTTCGGAACAGTGTCGTCTTCTTCCTTCATATGACAACACTATTCATTCACCAAAAAATTGAAGCGGCACCGATGAAGAAGAAACATTTTCATTCAGTACATTTCAAGCCATCAATGTCTGTCATAAAGGTGCCAAACAGACGGCCGATGAGTCCCCGAGCTCCCTATATAAAGAGCCACTCTCCATTCATCCTCTCGACACCTGAAAACCTCACTCTCTCTCAACTATTTAGTTTTTCGACGAAGCTCAAACCAAAGCTCCGATATAGTGTCTTTTTTGAGCCAAAGAAGGCGTGGTTGGGTTCCTTAGATTCAGGGAGAAGTCAACTACACAGTGGTAGTCTCCAATTGCTTCGAGGGTTATCGGAGAAGCACCAGCGTGATCAAATAGTTAAGCAACTCCCGCGGACTGAAGCTGCCCTATTTCAGTCGAGCTGAAATCATCCAATTTGAGCCCTCCTCAGTCTTCCTATGGTCGAATTAGTGCAGAAAGGTAAGCCAAGTTGGCTCCCCTTTGTGAATTTCGATCAATGCTAGAGAGAGAACCGAGAGATTTTCACTAACTAAATTCTCCCTCAATTCGACATGAATTGAGGTGATTCTTGATTCTTGGAAGGACCTCAGGAGGAGAGCTATCTGCCTAGATCGAGAGCTCGGACCGCCACTCCCCTGACCATAAGCTTTCGAAGCTTTCTCTCTCTATGTTCAGTTTTCTGGTGAAGCTCAATTTAAGCTCGTTCCAACATCAAATCACGCGATTCAAAGTGCAATTGAATCATATGAAGGTGTAGGAAATCCAATCTAACTTCAATAATTAAACTCATTTGATTGATCAATTTGATGAAATCAAATTCGGCTAAGTTAGAAGGTTGAAATTGGGGATTTCGAAAATTCGAGGGATTAAAATGTAATTTCATAAATTTGAGGGCCAATTGGGCATGATAAAGATGTTGGAGGACAAATTGGTCAATTTTTTGAATTTTGGGGGCAAAACTTACCATTTTTGTAAAGGGCAAAATGGTAATTTTGGAAAAGTTGGGAACCAAATTGGGAATTTGGGAAACTTGAACCCCTTTATGTGATTTTGAATAAATTGAGGTCCCAAGGTGAATTTTAAAAGGTTTGAGACTCAATTTGGGGAAAATTGTGATTTTATATGAATGATATGTTTGGCTATGGTACCAAGACAGGACCGACATACTCGATGGACTAGCGGCAGTGCAACATGACAAGTTGATGGACAAGTCAAGACAAACAGCTGCAAGTCGAGTTGAGGGTCGGGGCCGTTGAACCAGTGGCACCACAGATTAAATGGCTTATGTGGAAAACTGTTGTTTTGTGCATGCACTGAGTTACAGGACTTTCAAGATGCCCAAGAGGGGTAGTGATGTGTCCTAGGACATGGTGGAGATAAGGGTAGTTAGTCATGCCAGCATTCTTGGAAGCTCGATGTAGCTTCATGCGCATGACATCGGGGTGGGGTCAGGATGAGATCTCTATCCTCATACGAACACGGAGTTTTATTTTTAGGATCGAGGGTCAGATGTCGCGTACATCCACTCATTCTAAGGGTAGTAGTGGACGTGCTTCTATCTAGGTGGTCGGTAAAGTTGCTCCGATGCCACAAGTGGGTGCAGTGAACATGTTGCCCGACGAATGTGTGTTTCCCTTCATGATAAATGACATGTGTTGGTTGATAAACACACCGGTATTGATTGAAGATTGAGAAAAGGCTATAAAATCGAAATTTCAAGAATGAGATATTTTAAAGAAATTACGGAGTCTAGCACGCTCCAATTTTGAAAATCTATTTTTATTAAAACTTCATTGTTTTTTAAAATACCCATTCACTGAGTTGTATAGACTCACCCACCCTTTTTATCCCTTTTCAGAAAGTAGAAAGATGACTAGGGATAACACCAAGTCTTACCCTCTATAAAATATGTTTAACTTTCTTAATCTTACATTTTATTTGATATATGTTATTCTAGGGAACAAGGTTTAAATTACGTGTGGCTTCTCTTGAATTAAAGAAGGGGGAAACCCCTCTTGAACCAAGAGCACAGCAAGTTGTTCACAGGGATCCTACCAAACCTGGTCGGGGTGTGACACCACTACTCTCCTAGTCTACTTGTCTTGGAATATTTGTCCTTTGAGTTTATTCATCCTCAAGGTCTATCTCATTGTCCTTTCTAGGATGTTGTCCCTATGATTTTTTGGTCCTTCATAGAGCATCGTTTATTTACCATGATCATTTCGTTATTTCTAGTTGTCTCTCACTTGACTACTCTCCTTTTTCCAAAGCAAGTCACACCGATCATTGAGAGATCCTTACCTACTTATGCTCCTTCTTGGTTCTCTTATTTTGGGTTATGCCTCTTATGATCCACTCTTCAATTAATTGGCTCTTATTTTGGGTTATGCCTCTTATTTTGGGATTTTCTTCTCATGGTCTCACTTCCCACATGCATCCTTTTCCTTAGGGACTTCCGTCCTGGAATTTCCACGTTCAACCTCTCTAATGCTCCTTTTGGGCCTTTCCTTCTTTCCTTTCGTACACCTTTCCGACATCGGCACGATTATCCGCCCTTTATTCTTTCATGTCCTCTAGTTCCCCTTTTTGTTCATTATCCATACTTTGAGGAGTTCCTGATTATCAGTGAGTTCCTAATACGTTATGTTCTACCTGTCAACAACTCTTTCAAAGGTACTTGTGTATTCCTCTGGAGTTCTCTTCCTAACACCCTTCTTTTCCTCTTCCCTCTCTCCATGTCTTATCCTAAAGTTGCCTAGCACTTTTTGTGCTCCCACTTCTTCCTTGTACCTTACCTTTCCCCTTGGTTATCTTTCATTCAACTGGCTTCCCTTGGGGCAACCCAATTCCTCTTGGTTCCTTAACTCTTGTATGAGGGGCTCTCTCTCAATTCCTTATGGTCCTTACGCTTTCCTTACTCCTCCTACATCTTTTAGTGCTGCCTTTCCTTATATTGGACCCCTTATGAATGCACTCCTTCCTTCTTCCTACCCTTGGTTAGGGTATGTCCTTTTTGGTGACTCCTTTTGAGGTATACTATTGGTTTTTCTCTTCCTTCTTTTGTCTTGTTACCTTGTTACTCAAAGTTTCCTAGTTCTTGTGGGGGACTATTTAGGCAATCTTAGGGGTAGTCTTTTCTCTTTAGGTGGTCATCTCTCCATTTATTTCATGGTCATGATTGGTTTACTCCAATCTGTTAATCATTATTAGATAAAACTAATGATTAAAGAAAAACAGTCTTTATTCATTGAAGAAGGTAGTTTACCGTACTCGGCTTATTACAAAGATTTTCCACTATTTTCTAGTCTTTTTGAGTCATAGGCCGAGAGTTAGTCTCTAAATGGTTTTGGGGTTCGTGGTCTGAAGGCTCTAATGAACTGGTTGAAGTCCATCCATACTCCCTTCGGATTTCCCTGATAGGTCGAACTTCATGGACTGCTTCGAGTCTGTACCTTCTCAATACCTCAGCCTCGCATTCATAGGTCCACTTTGTCCATTGGGAAGGGTTGAAGTTGGATTGAGCTGGTAGGGGTACTTAGTGGACTTTCATAAAGGTGGTGTGGGCATCCCAATAATTGTCCTAGGCCTCCTTCTCAGTTGGAATCATGCTTGGCTATTGTGGGGCTGGAGGGGGTGTCGGGCTCCTTGGAGGAAGATATATGATGCCTTCTATCTCTAATAGGGCTTCAACAAGTTTCATATAGTCTTCAACCATATCCTTGGTCACCCTCTTTTCACTCTCCAAGAACCATTGAATGGCTGCCTCTCTAGAGGTATGCGTCTTTTTCATGATCTCATGTGGGGGTTTGGTTCGCACGGTGAACTTCCTAGGAATTCTCCTTCCTACAGGGTAATTATGTTTTCATTTGTGCAAGGGCATAGTATTGATAATACTTTCAAGGGAACATGGCTCTGATACCACTCAAGTTGTCACACCTTGACCTGGTTTGGTCGGATCCCCATGTTCAACCTACTTCTCCCTTGGTTTAAGAGGGGTTTTCCCCTTCATTTAATTAAGAGGAGCCTGACATAATTTAAACCTTGTTCCCTAGAATAGCATAAATCAATAAAATGCAAGGTTAAAAGATATTTTAAGCATACTTGACGGAGGGTAGATCCTAGTGTTTTCTTTACTCATATTTTCCCCTACTCCTGAAAAGGGATATAAAATAGGGGGTGAGTTCTACAACTCATTGAGTAGGGGTTGGAAGTGAATTTTCAAAACAAATAATTTTAACTAAATTGTGCCAGTGTTGCTGTTTTCTTTCAAAGAAAGTTTTTCTCACGTTCCAATTTTCAAAACATTTTTCCTCATTTCCACAGTAGGTGTGTTTAACAAACAACACACGCCCTTCATCAGAAAGGGAATACACATTTGCAGGTGTAGCCTGTCCACTGCACCCACTTGTGGCTCGGAGCATCTTTACTGGCCACCAAGATAGAAGTTCGTCCACTTCTACCTTGGGTCTGAGTGGATGTTCTCGACATCCGACCCTCAGACTTGAAAGCAACTCCGTGTCCGTATGAGGACAAAGACTTCATCCTGATCCCACCCTGGTCTTAAGCGCAGAAAGCTACTCTGAACTTCCTGACTGCTTACATGATAAACTACCCTTATCTCCACCATGTCGTCCAGTAGCCCTTAGGATGCATCACTACCCCTCTTGGGCATCTTGATGGTCCTGTACCTCAAGTGCATGCAAAAAATAATAGTTTTCACATAGCCATTTATCTTTGGTGCTAGTGGTCCAACGACCCTGACCCTCAACCCGACCTATAGTTGTTTGTCTAGGTCAGTTTGTTGACCTGGCCCTGACACACTGCCGCCAATCCATCGAGTATTGTCGGCCCTAACTTGGTACCATGGCGAAATCACACACCAGTTTCATTAGAGTTTTCATGGCTTTCTCAATTCAAGTTTGTTTACGATCTCCTACTCGTACCCACTAGCCTAAGGCCCACTGCATGTGATTTTTCAAAACTAGGCATTTAGCCCCACAAGTTCAAAAGCAGAGGCCTCTGGCCTATCTGAGCTATTCTAGCTCCCGTCATAATGGTCTCCCAAAGAGTTTAAGCATTGGCACACAGTCATGGGAGAACATTTTTGACAAAAATGTAAGTTCAATTCATCCCACCAACCGGGTGTGATGATATCTCCACTTACAACCGACAACCAGGTTTCTCCTTCCTTCAAGGAAGTCCATTATACCAATCGGGTATGGTTTCCTCTACTTACAACCGGTAAGTAGGTTTTAGCTTAGTTTGCACATCACTCCAACTGGGCGTGATGCTAAAATTTCACTTACAAATTGTTTTTCATTTCCAAAGTGCTCATCAACCCAACCGGGTATGATGTAAATAAGTCCACTCACTCGATGATTGTGGAGTATTCTTCTCCAATCGGTTATTGCCACCATGCTAGATTATCCTTACTGGCGTTCACACTGGCTTATCCTTGGGCATCCTTATCTATTAAAATTTGGCAAAACAGCCTTCATTTCTCATGTATGAACGACTAGGCTGAAATTTGTTTGTTAATTGCACTTAAGTCCCTAAAGTTCATTTTTCATAACTTTAGATCCCTAATAATAACGTTTCATCAAATTGAGTCCTGAAACTTCCAAAAATTCTCTTTGGATCCTCAATTTAATCGAAATTATTTAAGGAGCTCAAGTTTTCCAAATTTCTAATTTGGTCTCTAACTTTTCAAAAATTACCATTTTGCATCTACTTTCCAAAAATGGCAATTGGACCTCAATTATTTCAAAATTTGACCAATTGGTCCTCCAACATCTTTTTCATGGCCAATTGGCCCTCAATTTTGGGAAATTGCAAAGAGGTCTCTCAATTTTATGAAATCCTTCAATTGACCATTCAATCGGGGTTAATTGCTTTAATTAGAGGTGTAAATCAGTTCCTACACTTCCATATAATTCAATTGAGCTTTGAATTACATAAATTGAGGTTGAAACGAGCTCAAACGGAGTTTCGCCAGAAAACTATGTATAGAGAGAGAAAGTTTCGAAAGCTTACCATTGGAGGTGCGGCGGTCTGATCTCTCTATCAGGGAAGATAGCTCTCTTCATGAGGTATCTTTTGGGATCAAGAATTTCTACAATTGACCTCAAACCAAGAGAGAATTTTATCAGTGAAATTTCATAGTTTCACTCTCTAACTCCGACTGGAAATGACAGAGAGGGGCCAAATTGGCTTACCTTTCAGCTCTATTGTGATTGTATGAGGGTCGTGAGGGTGTCAAGAGGGCTTAGTTTGTCCATAGGAGTGCTGAATTTGGTTGAACTCAGCTCGGCCAAAACATGGCAGCTTCAGTCCTTCGAAGCTACTTCACTATTTAATTCCGCCGACGTTGCTTGGATCGTACGAAGGTTGCTGTTAGGTAGCTGACTTTCCCAGGAGTCTAAAGAACCCAACCTTGCCATCTCAAGTAGAGAAAAATGCCTATATTAGAGCTTTGGTTCAAGCTTTGCAAGAAACGGGAGCAATTGGGAGAGAATGGAGATTTCAGGTGTGAGGAGGATGAATAGAGAGGAGCCTTTTATATAGGGAACTCGGGGACACTTTGCCTGACTATTTTCCATTTTGGTCAACCTTATCCTCACCCTGAAACGGACTGAATGGAGCCATTTTTTTCCTTTCGCTCACACTCTCCATTTCTACATTGAATGAACAGTGTTGTCATCTGAAGGAAGAAGAGACACTGTTCCGAACCGGACCGGACCGGTCCGACCAGTTCAAGCCCGATTCAACCGATTTTATCAAAATTAAAAATTTCTAAATTAATTCTCTATCTAATGGTGGCTTCAATTCCCCAATTTGATCATTTTAAGCCACCAAGAAAAATGAATTTAGCAACTGGTTCATGTATGATTCAAATCAGTTCAATCCAGTTTAGGTCTGATTCACTTGAACTAGTCTAGTTTTCTCTTCCAATTTGTATCGAGGACCTTTTCCATCACATTTATGACTCTTTAAGTGACTTGGGGTTTGTAAATTTCTCATTTTGCCCTTACTCTATCGGTTAAGGTTCATGAAATAGTTCGATTTTCTCTCTTGAGTTTATCGGTATTTTTCCCCGATTTTCTTATATTTAAGGGATGGGGTTTACAACTCTCCCCACCTTTTAGGGGTTTTGTCCCCAAAACTAAGTCAGATATCATTTGTGTTAGAAGTGACTTTCCTTGATATCCTCCTTGGGTTTGCTCGATGTGCTATCTCTTTGGCTACTCCTTTCATCTAGTCCTTTAGCCACGTACTCGTGAAGTCTTTCGTCCTTTATATATTCCATTCACTCTACGAAGTGTATCATGACTAGTCATGTTCAAATTCCCTATCCGAAGGTACTTCCTTAGGTCTACTTCTTACTCCACTTAGGGTACGACTTTTCTTCTTAAAGGTTCTTAATCGTGTCATTGGGTTGGGTGTCTCATATAAATTTGATCATCCCTATTTTCCCCTTCATTTCCTAGATTATTGTTTCTCTTAGTTTAGTATCCATTCTGACTCTTTGTCCTTAATCCTGTGGGTTTGGACATACTTTCTTCCTTATCTTATTTTGGTCATTCTTCCATTTTGATTTAGTATAATTCTGGTTCCATTTCTTAGTTTTGACCATCGGACTCGGTCCTACTTGGGTCACCTTTCTTGGAATTGTTGGCACTACATGTTTCTTACAGCATGATCTCATATGGAATTTTTTTTGTCCCTTATGGTTTCCAGAATGTATATAATTGATAACGATTTATGTCTTTCCATCTGTTCAGAAGTCGTAGGGTTTCGTTCCTTCCTACTACTCGATAGTGTTTCCCAACCACTTCCTATGTAGTACAATCGTCTTTTAATTTTTCTTAACATCAGAATCGTGTCAGTTCCTTTTTATCTACTCAATCTTTTACCGACTTTCCTATGGTTTCTCCCTGGTTCCAATCGTCAATTTTTTCAGCTTACCGACACATTGGAATCTTTTCTCACTCATGTCCTTCCATCACTTTTATGAATCTTTGAGTCACTTGGGGTTTGTTAATTTCCCATTTTTCCATTCCTCTATTAGTTAAGGTTCATGAACCGGATTGGTTTTCTCTCCTGAGTTGACCGGTTCTTTCCCCCAGTTTTCTTATCTTTAAGGGACGGGGTTTACACTCCAACGGAATTCAGCTACCTAACAGCAACCTCCCTTCGACCCGATGATCGTCGAAGAAGCACCTTCAGGATCGAACAGTGAAGCAGCTCTGTTGGTTCGAAGTTGCCTTGTTTTGGCTGAGCTGAATTCGACCAATTCAGATCTCCTCCGGCCGAACTAAGCCTCCCTAAAGTCCTCACGGCCATCACACAACCCCCACATTGGTAAAAGGTAAGCCAATTCGGTCCTCCTCCGTCATTGCAGATCAGTGCTAGATTGAGAAAGTGTAAAACTTCACTAATGAAATTCCCATTGATATGGACATCAATTGTAGCGATTCTTGACCCAGGAGAACCCTAAGAATGAGAGCTACCTCCCTAGATCAAGAGCTTGGAACCCCAATCCCTCGACGGTAAGCTTTCAAAGCTTTATCTCTCTACGAACAGCTTTCCAGCGAAGATCCGTTTGAGCTCGTTTCGAACCCAAATTCTGCAATTCAAAGCTCCATTTAATCGTATAGAAGTGTAGAAACCGATCCATGCCATCAATTGGAGAAATTAACCCCATTTGAATGGCCAATTTGGAGAAATCATGTAAACCCCGCATTTTTTAGTTAAGAAAAACTGGAAAAAGAACCGGTCAAATCGAGTAAGAAAACCGAGCCAGTTTACATTTGAGAACACGCAATATGGAAATTTACAACTTTCGGGTGATCTAAAGGGTTTATTAAACCTTGGAAAAAGAATTTAAGAAACTTTAGAAAACAAAAACCAAATTGGTTCAGGTGAACTAGATTTCATAACAATTTCAAAGTTAAGCGTGCTTGCCCAAGAGTATTGTGAGGATGGGTGACCTCTTGTGAAGTATGAATTTTTTTTGTAACCCAAAATTTCAGTAAAAAAATTTTAATGTACGCCTTATCATAAATAACCATAAATTAATATATATTTAATTATTGGAATTAATATAAATAATTTAATACCGAAATTAAATTATTGGAATTAATACTGAAATTAAATTATTGGAATTAATACCAATAATTTATGTCAATATTAATACTAGTAATAAATTTCACCCATTTAATACACGGGTTTTATGCCTATATAAAGAGCTCATCCCCATTTCATTCTCCTCACACCTAAACACTTCTCTCTCTCTCTTCTGCTCCATTTCCAGGTAAAGCTCACACTAGAGCTTCGACTTGAACAAAGGTCGGGCTCTTTAGAATCGGGGAGAAGACAACTATCTGATAGCGAACTCCAGTCAATCCGAGAATCGTTGGAGAAGCGTCGACATGATGGAATAGTGAAGCAACTCCGGCGGACCGAAGCTACCCTATTTCAGCCAAGCTGAAATCGGTGAAATTGAATAAATTGAGGTGCCAGGATAAATTTTAAAAGTTATGGGACTCAATTTGAGGAAAAACCGACATTAGGGACTTAAAGTTAAAGAGAAATAACTTTAGGGACCTAATTGCAAATAACTAAAAGTTAAAGAGAAATAACTTTAGGGACCTAATCCGACCAAACCAGGTTGGGATGTGACAAATCAAATTCAATTAGTGTAAAAGAGTGAAATTGGAGGCAAAAATTGGGGAAAATTGGGGACCTCCATGCAATTTCTCAAAATTGAAGGTCAATTGGGAATGAGAAAGATGTTGGGGGACCAATTGGTCAATTTTCGAAAGAATTGGGATCGATTGGCTATTTTTGGAAAATAGGGGCAAAACTATAATTTTAGAAAGATTGGGGACCAAATTGGGAATTTGGAAAACTTGAGCCCATTCAATATTTTAAGAAAATTAAGGACCCAAGGAGGATATTGGAAGCCTTGGGATTCGATTTGCGGAAAATTTAGCATTAGGGACCTAAAGTTAAGAAACATGAACTTTAGGGACCTAAGTGCAAAAAATCAAGGATTTGGGCATAGTCGCTCATACGTGAGAAAATGAAAGCCGCCATGCCGAACCCTTACTGGTAATGATACCTAAATCGTGTAGGGACACTTGGAACTGGAACGCAAGTAAGAGAGCTAGCGTGGACATGGAAATTGACTGGGAATGAACACGTCACACTTATCGGGTGAGTGGGACTTTTATACATCATACTGATTGGGATGATGAGTACCATTTTTAAAAGGTTAAAGACCTACTTATCGGTTGTAAGTAGGATTAAATAAAACATCATACCCGGTTGGTACGATGAGTTTCTGAAAGGAAAGGTTGCATACCGGTCGTAAGCGGACCTATCATGATACCTGGATGGTGTGATGAGTAAAAAGAGGATTTTGTCGGAAGTGATCTCCCCTTACTGTGTGCCACTGCTTAAACCATTTGGGAGACCTTCTTGATGAGAGTGGGAACAACTCTAACATGCTAGGGGACACGTTTTTGAACTCGTATGGGGCGCAAGGCCCAATTTTGAAAAACATGTGCAATGGGCCCAAGGCCAATGGGTAGGAGCCGAAGCCCGTAAACAAACATGAATAGGAAGAGACACAAAAACTTTTTATTTAAAATGGAATCAACTATGTGATTCACCACAGTACCAAACTAGGACCGATAATGCTCGATGGGCTGGTGGCAGTGCGTCAAGGCTAGGTCAACGGACTGGCCTATTCAAACAACTGCAGGTCGGATTGATTGTCAGGGCCGTTGTACCATCAGTACCAAAGAAAATGGCTAAATGATGAAAAATTATTGTTTGTGCATGCACTCATGGATTTGGGACCATTAAGGTTCCCTAGGGTGTAGTGATGGGTTCTAAGGGCTACTGGACAACATGGTAAAGATAAGGGCAGTTCATCATGCCAATTAGTCATGAAGCTCTTAGAGTTTCTTGCGTAGGAGACCGGGGTAGGGTCAAGATAAGGTCTCTATTCTCATATGGACACAAAGTGGATTTTGGGTATTAGGGTCAGACGTCTAGGACGTACACTCAAACTTAGGATAGAAGTTTGGGACTTCTATAAGGGTGGATGGCAAAGTCGTGTTGATCCCCAAGTGGGTGTAGTCTAAGACTGTCGTGCAAAGGTTTGTACCCTTTATGATAAACAGCATGTGATTGTTTGCTAAATGCCTCCTGAGGCAAGAGGATGTGCTAAGAGAGCAAAACACACCTATTATGAAAGTGGAAAAGGCCCTGATATTTGAGAAAACCCTTGAAAATGATGTTAAACCTTGGCATGATTTTGACAAACTAGGCATTTCTGAAAATTCACTTCCAACACCCACTCACTTAGTTGTAGAAACTCACCTCCTCCCTTTAACCCTTTTTAGAAAAAAGGAAAACCAACCTTAGAAACCCCTCATCGTTGAACCATAAGTCAGGTACATAAGTTTTTAATATATTAGGTTTTGTATAATGCTCTAGGAAAAATATGGAAAAAGGACGCCTAACTCCTCGTGGTTTAAAAAGAGGTGAAACCCCTCATAGACCAAAAGGAGTGATGGGTTGCTCATGGGGATCCGACCAAATCGGGTCGAGGCATGATAACTTAAGTTGTATGAGAGCTTGTTTCCTCAAATACATTAACAATACTATATAACATAGGAACTAAGAGAAACAAATATTTAAAATTTACATATGGCTCCCAAGAGAAACCAAAAGAACTAGAGTCGTAGTTGTCACGCCCCAAACCGATTTGGTCGAATCCCTGTGATCAACCCGCCACTCTCCCGCTTTATTAAAGGGTTTCCCCTTATCGTAAACCATAAAGAGTAAGGCGTCCTTTAACTTGCACCTTTTTCCTGGAATAGCATAATCAAAACTGTATGAAATTTAAAACTTTACATACCTGTCTTACAGGCATCTTAGTTGACGGTCTTTAAGGAGAGGCTTTCCGAGATTTCCTGAAAGGGATATAAGGGAGGGGGTGAGTACGACTACTCAGTGAATGGGTTTTTAAAAGCTTTTGACTTTTAAGAAAAACATTTATATGGAGTGTGCCAGACTCCTTTGTTTTCAAAAATCCCATCATTTAAAAATTTAGATTTTTCCATTATTTCTTAGTTACCACGATGTGTCATCACCCAACACACATCCTTCATCATGAAGGTTACACACATTCGCAAGTTAGTATCACTACTGAACCCGCTCGTGGCTTCGGAGCAACTTTTCCTGCCACCCAGATAGAAGTACGAACACTTCTACCCTGGGAATGAGTGGATGTACGTGACATCCTACCCATAATCCCGAAATCACTTCTTCATCTCCGTATGAGGACAGAGACCTCATCTTGTCCCCACCCCGGTCTCATGTGCTTCGTGCTACTCCAGATTTCGCACGGACACCTGGAACGACGAACTGCCCTTATAGCCACCAGGTCGTCCAGTGCCCTTAGGACGCATCTCTACCCCTCATGGGTGTCTTGATGATCTCGTACTCACAGTGCATACACAAACAATGTTTTCTTATATTGCCATGTAATTTGTGGTGCCACTAGTCCAACAGCCCCGACTCTCAACTCAACCCGCAGCTGTTTGTCTTGACTAGTCCGTCGACGTGTCATGTCGCACTGCTGCTAGTTGACTGAGCATGTCGGTCCTATCTTGGTACCATGGCCAAACAATTCACTTATTAAGTTTTATGGCACATATATCA
Organism: Trapa incisa; assembly: GCA_030064435.1. Lineage (NCBI taxonomy): Eukaryota > Viridiplantae > Streptophyta > Magnoliopsida > Myrtales > Lythraceae > Trapa > Trapa incisa. Next base: position 8,014,231 of record CM057765.1, read on the forward strand.
TGTTCATTTATGAGCTCCTGCTCGTGCCAACTGGCCTTGGGCCCACTGTACGAGATTTTCAAAATCGGGCATTTAGCCCCCAAGTTCCAAAACCGAAGCCCCTAGCCTATAAGAGCTATTCGAGCTCCCATCGAGAAGGTCTCCCAAATTGTTTAAGCATTGGCACACAGTCAGGGGAGAGCACTTCCAACAAAAATAGGTTTTTACTGTCCATCATACTGATCGGTATAAGGACATCTCCGTTCATAACCGATGAGCGGGTTTTCAACTTCCTTCGAGGAAGTCTCATCATACCAACCGGGTATGATCTACTTACAACCCGTAAGTTGTTTTTCCACATAACTTTCACATCACTTTCTCTAAGTAGTGATGATTAAAATACCACTAAACAGTGGGTTTTTATATCGAGGCACTTATCATCCCCAACCGGGTATGATGTTAGTAAACCCACTCACCCGTTAATGTCGTGAATTCCACTAGACTGGTTCTTTCTATTCACGCGAGCTTGTCCTTGCTGGCGTTCTTGGTATTTCGCGTTACTACATGATATGAACATCTTGGTTCATTATCCTTCGGCCTAATCGCCTTCATTCATTCCAAATGAATGAGAAAGTCAAACTTTCATTTATTTGCAATTAGGTCCCTAAAGTTATTTATCTTTAACTTTAAGTCCCTAATGTCGGTTTTTCCTCAAATTGAGTCCCGTAACTTTTAAAAGTTATCATGGGACCTCAATTTATTCAATTTCACCAAAAAGGGGTTTAATTTTCCAAATTTCCAATTTGGTTCCCCAATTTTTCCAAAATTACCATTTTGCCCTTCTTTCACAAAAATGGTAAGTTTTTCCCCCAAAATTCCTCAATTGGTCCTCCAACATTATTTTCATGTCCAATTGATCCTCAATTTCATAAAATTGTATTTTAGCCCCTTTGAATTTCGAAAATCCCCAAAATTTCCCCCAATTTCAACTCTTCAACACTACTGAATTTGATTTCATCAAATTAACTGATCAAACACTTCTAATTATTGAAATTGGAGTTGAAATTGAGTTCCTCTATGTTCATACGATTCTAAGAAACTTTGAATCGCAGATTTTAACGTCGGAACGAGCTCAAACGGAGTTTTGCCGGAAAACATACTATAGAGAGAGAAAGCTTCGATTACTCACCGGTGAAGGCACAACAGTCCGAGCTTTCGATCTGGGCAGATAGGTCTCATCCTAAGGTTCATCCTAAAATCAAGTATTGTATCAATTGATGCGGAATTGAATTAGAATTTCGTCATTGAAATTTGGTCGATTCTCTCTCTAGTACCGATCGAAAATTATAAAGGGGAGCCGAATTGGCTTACCTTTCGGTCCTAATTCGGCCGTTAAAAGGCTGAGGAAGTGTTGGGAGGGCTTAGTTTAGCCTAAGGAGGGCTTGAAATGGCCGATTCCAGCTTGGCCGAAATAGGGCAGCTTCGGTCCACCGGAGTTGCTTCACTATTCCATCATGTCGGCGCTTCTCCAAAGGTTCTCGGATTGACTAGAGTTTGCTATCAGATAGCGTCTTCTCCCCAGTTCTAAAGAGCCCGACCTTTGTTCAAGTCGAAGCTCTAGTGTGAGCTTTACCTGGAAATGGAGTAGAAGAGAGAGAGAGAAGTGTTTAGGTGTGAGGAGAATGAAATGGGGATGACCTCTTTATATAGTCGAGGTCACCCATCCACACACTACTCTTAGGTAAGCACGCTTAACTTTAAAGTTCTTATAAAATCTAGTTCACCTGAACCAATTTGGTTTTTTGTTTTCTAGTTTGTCTTAAGTTTCTTTTCCAATGTTTAATAAATCCTTTGGATCAACCAAAAGTTGTAAATTTTCATATTGCTTATTCTCAAATGTAAACCGATTTTATTTTCTTATTCGGTTTAACCGGTTCTTTTCCTAGTTTTCCTTAACTCAAATGTGCGGGGTTTACAGTAGTCACCGACACTGCCCAACACCCCATCCCTGTAGAAACTCCAAGAGAAGCCTAGACAAGTCCACCTAGACTTAGCTTGGAGCATCAAAGGCAGTACGAATAGTTCAGCCGAGTGTTTGGAAGGCCCAACCTCGCTCTCGAGGAGGACACCAACTCTCTAGCTGAGCCTGAGGAAGTACAGTCCCATCCCACTTTTACCAACATTCCTCCTCTACTTGACATCCCCTAATACCTCAAAACCCTCTATCAACTAGGATGTAAGTCGTTCCAAGGGGAGAAGGATGCTGGAGTCACTAAGGACTGGCTAGTCAACATTAAGAAACGTATGGTGGTAATTAGGATTCCACCAGAGAAGATGGTGATCCTGGCAGAATGTTTCTAAGAAGCCAACGCAAAAAGGTGGTGGGACAACGTCAAAGGCCTGTTGTAAACCCCATTTTTTTATAATAAGAAAACCTGGTAAAGAATTGGTCATTTTCAAATTGAAAATCGAGGATGGACTGTGGAAAGAATACGATAACCTTCCACACTCCCAAGACGAAAAGATTTAAGTTCCAGGGAGATAGAAGAAAAAGTTTGGTACAAATGGTGTCCCATCTGAAAGCTCAAAAATGATACGGAAAGGCTGTACAGCTTTCCTGGCCATGGTCATAGACAAAAAGTCTGAAGAGAAGATGTTGGAAGACAGTTCGATAGTTAGACACTACCCAAAGTTATTTCCAGAAGAACTACCCGGACTACCTCCAAGTCGGCAAGTGGAGTTCACCATAGAAATAATCCCAAGAACAAACCCCATATCCCAAGCCCCATATCACATGGCTCCAGTGGAATTGAAGGAATTATAGGAAAAACTAGACGAATTACTAGAGAAGGATTTCATACATCCAAGTCAGTCTCTGTGGGGTGCTCCTATTCTATTCATAAAAAAGAAAAGATGGAAGCATGAGACTGTGCATCGACTACAGAAAGCTGAACCATGTCACCATCAAGAATCGATACCCCCTTTCAAGGATGGATAATTTATTCGATCAATTAAAAGGAACAACTTACTTGTAAAACCCGCTCTTTTGAGTTAAGAAAAATCGGGAAAAGAACCAGTCAAACCGAGTGAGAAATACCGAACCGATTCACAAACCCAACCATTTGAGGGTTCATAAAACCTTGGAAAAGAACCTTAAGACAAATTAGAAGAGAAAAACCAGACTAGTTCAGATGAACTGGATCCCATCAGAACACCGAAGTTAAGCATGCTTGTGTGAGAGTAGTGCAAGGATGGGTAACCTCTTGGGACGCCATATCATAAATACCCATAATTTAATACCAAAAATAAATTATTGGAATTGATACTAATAAATAACCATCAATTTATGGCAACATTAATACTGATAATAAATCTTCCTCATTTAATACACAATTTTACACCTATATAAAGAACTCACCCCCATTCATCCTCCTCACACTTGAACACTTCTCTCTCTCTCTCTCTCTCTCTCTCTCTCTCTCTCTCTCTCTCTCTACTACTCCATTTTCCGGTGAAGCTCGAACCAGAGCATCGACTTGGGCATTTTTCTTAACCTCAGAAGAAGAGGTCGGGCTCTTTAGATTCTGAGGGAAGTCAGCTATCTAATAGCAACCTCCATTCGATCCGAGGATCGTCGAATAAGCGTCGACATAATCAAACACTGAAACAACTTCAGCAGACCGAAGCTGCCCTATTTCAACCAAGCTGAAATCGGCCAATTTGATCCCTACTCAGGCCAAACCAAGCCTTACCAACACCTTCATAGCCCTCCTACAGCTGAATTAGAACCAAAAGGTAAGCCAATTCGACTCCCCTATGCAATTTCCAACCAGTGTCAGAGAGAGAGTCAGTAGAATTTTAATGATAGAATTCTAATCAACATCAATTGATGCAATTCTTGATTCTAGGATGAACCTCAGGATGAGAACTATCTGTCCAAATCGAAAGCTCGGACCACCGTGCCTCCGATATTGAGTAATTGAAGCTTTCTCTCTCTATAGTCTATTTTCTGGTGAAGTTCCATTTGAGTTCATTCCAGAGTCAAAACTTACGATTCAAAGTGCTATTAAATTGTATGAAGATGTAAGAACTCAATTTTAACTTCAATTTCAACAATTAGAAGTGTTTAATCGGTCAATTTGATAAAATCAAATTCGGCTGTGTTAGGAAGTTGAAATTGGGGAAAATTGGGGATTTTTAAAAATTCGAAGGACCAAAATGCAATTTTATAAAATTGAGGGTCAATTTGGAATGATAAGAATGTTAGAGGGCCAATTGAGGAATTTTAGAATTTTTGGGGTGAAATTTACCATTTTTGTAAAGGGCAAAATGGTACTTTTGGAAAAGTTGGGGGACTAAATTGGAAATTCGGGGAATTAAACCCCTTTTGTGAATTTGAATAAATTGAGGTCCTAAGATAAACTTTAAAAGTTTTGGTACTCAATTTGAGGAAATACTGGCATTAGGGACTTAAAGTTAAAGAAAAACAACTTTAGGGACCTAATTGCAAATAAATAGAAAGTTTGGTTTTCTCATTTATTTGGAATGAATGAAGGCTATTATGCCAAGGGATAATAAACAAGGATGTTCATATCGTGTAGGAATACGAAGTACCGGCAATGCCAGCGAGGACAAGCTCGTGTGAATACAAAGAACCGGTCGAGTGGAATTCACTGCATTAATGGGTGAGTGGGATTTTTATATCATACTCGATTGGGATGATAAGCACCTCAAAAATGAAAACCCACTACTAAGTGGTATTTTAAACTAACACTTGAGAGGAGTGATGTGGAAATTACACGAAAAAACTACTTACCAGTTGTAAGTAGATCATACCCGGTTAGTATGATAAAACTTCCTCGAAGTAAGTGGAAAACTCGTTCATCGGTTAAGGGAGAAGATGTCCTCACACTCGGTTGGTATGATGGACAGCTGAAAAACATATTTTTATTGGAAGTGCTCTCCCCTGACTGTGTGCCACTGCTTAAACAATTTGGGAGACCTTCTTGACAGGACCTCAAATAGCTCTATTAGACCGAAGGCCTCGGTTTTGGAACTTGGGGGCTAATATGCTCAATTTTGAAAATCTCGAATAGTGGGCTCTAGGTCGGTTGGCACGAGTAGGAGCTCGTAAACAAACCTGATTTATATGCTATGAAAACATAAGTAATTGAATTGTTTGGCTATGGTACCAAGACAGGACCGACATACTCAGTCAACTAAAGGTAGTGCGACATGACAGGCTTTCAGACTAGTAAAGAAAAATAGCTGCAGGTTGAGTTAAGGGTCGGGGTCATTGGACCAATGGCAACATGTAAAAATGTTGATTGTGCATGCACTGTATTTACGAGACCTTCAAGATGCCCAAGAGGGGTAGTGATGTGTCCTACGGCCCTAGACGATCTATTGGATATAAGGGCAGTTAGTCATACCAGAAGCCTTACGAAGCTCGAAGTAGCTTCAAGCGCATGAGATTGGGGTGGGGTCGGGATGAGATCTTTGTCCTCATACGGATACAGAGAATTGTTACGGGATTGAGGGTCAGATATTGCAAACATTCACTCATTCTCAGGGTAGAAGTGGATGTGCTTCTATCTAGGTGGCCGGTAAAGTCATTTCGACGCCACAAGTGGTTCAGTGGACGTATTGGCCTACGATTGTGTGTTTGACCTTCATGATGAAGGATATATATTGGGTGATGACAAACCGTAATTAATAAGAAATTGTGATAAAACCGAAATTTGAAATGAAAGGTTTTTAAAAAAAAAGATAAGGAGTCTGGCACACTCGAAATCAAACATTTTTCCTAAAAATAAAATTTTGAAAACCCATTCACTACGTCGTTATACTCACCCCCTCCCTTATATCCCCTTTTAGGAAATCCCAGAAAGCCTACCCCAAGGACCATCAACTAATACGCCTGTGAGATAGGTATGATCAGTTAAATTTTATGTAGTTTTGATTTATGTTATTCCAGGAAAGGTACAGATTTAAAGGATGCCTTACTCTTTACTATTTACAAACAAGGGGCAACCCTTAATAAACTGGGAGAGTGGTGGGTTGATCACAGAGATCCGACCAAACCGGGTCAGGGCGTGACACTTGCATACCACCACCCCCACCTGGGAGCAACTCAAGGAGAGTTATACGGAGTGATACTTGGCCTCGCATTTGATCAATGAGAGGAAACAAGACTTCTTCTAATTCCGACAAGGGCTTAACTCTATCTCAAAGTACGAGACTAAGTTCAATGAGTTAAGACCCTTTGCCCCCGATCTGGTCGGACCTACATACATTTGCCCCCAATCTGGTCGAACCTACAGACATTTGCCAATGATTCATGGATAGTCTCAATATGGACATATGAGACCGGATGGGAGTACTAGGATGCCCCCACAGATCTTCTAGCCATAATCAATATGGCTCATGAATGTGAGCGTCTGGTGCAGACCCGACACCGTCAGATAGAGCAGGCCAACTAGAAAGAGGAAAACGGCCAAAATCGTTAAGGAGGAGGTAAGGATCAAAGTGGTCCTAGGTGGGGAAATAAAATGGGATTCCAAAGGAGTAAAAAAGTATACCCCACGCGAAGGGATGCAACCTCCACTATACTACAGAAGGGCCCCCGATGACCCAAATGTCAAAAGAACCATGAGGGGACATGTCCGGCATGTTTCGGATGTGGATGAGTGGGACACTTTGCAAGGGAGTGCCCCACTCTTAGAGGGAATATGCAACGGAACATGCTTGAACCACCCCAAGGGGACCTGAGGACATTAAGTGAAAGACGAGATGCAATCACCACGTAAAGGGTACCAGCTAGGATGTATAACCTCACACAAAAGGAGGCACGAAAGGATCCTAGTACTGTAGCAGGAATTTCCCAAACCCTCCCTCACCAAAATTAGACAAATCTTGTAAATTCAATTCTACCCAATAAAAGAGATTTCAATTTCTTTCTTAAAAACTTGCATTTCCATGATCAGGATACGTACAACTATGGGGGAGAAAAGCCTACACTCTCTTTGACTCAGGAGCAGAATAGCCCTTTATCAAGGAAGATTTAGTTCCAAATCTTCCTCTAGAGCTTACCTCCTTGGAACAAAGTCTCAACATCCTCACACCCCTAGAAGAAGGACTAAATAGAAGCAAACAATTAAAGGGATGTGAGGTTAAGATTGGTGGAGTAAAATTGGAGGCAGACTTGATCCCATTACCTCTAAGAGAGGTGGAAATAATACTAGGAATGGATTGGCTGAGTACACACCAAGCCAAGGTGGACTGTGGAAAGAAAGTAATAACTTTCCACACTTCTGAGTCACTCGGACTATGTTTCCAAGGAGACATGAAGAAAGGAGAAATACATTTAGTGTCCCATATGAAAGTCGGAAAGTTAATACAGAAGGGTTGCAAGGCTTTTCTTGCAATGATTACCAATGAGAAGTCAGAGAAAGGACCAAAAGGCATCCCGATAGTTGAACACTACCCAGATGTATTTCCTAAGGAACTACCAGGATTATCCCCAAGCCATTAATTGGAATTTACCATAGAGGTAATTCCCGGAACACATCCCATATCCCAAGCCCCCTATCGTATGGCTCTAGCAGAACTAAAGGAGTTAAAGGAACAACTAGAGAAGGGTTTCATATGCCCTAGCCAGTCTCCATGGGGTGCACCAATATTGTTCGTGAAGAAAAAGGTTGGGAGTATGACGCTATGTATATACTATCAAAAGTTGAACCAGGTCACCATAAAATATAAGTACACCCTTCCAAGAATTAATGACATGTTCAACCAACTAAAAGGGGTGACCTATTTCTCCAAGATAGATCTCTAATCAAGATACCATCAACTTAGGATCCGAGAGAGAGATATACCTTAGATTGCATTTTGGTCCCGATACGGACACTATGAAATCAGTGTAATGCCTTTTGGCCTGACAAATGCCCTTGCTGCCTTTATGGATTTGATGAACCGAGTGTTCCAGCCTCACTTGGACAAGTTCATGATTGTATACATAGATAACATACTTATATACTTATAAACTAGCATGGAGCACAAGGAACATCTGGCAATCACCTTGGAGATGCTACAAAGAAATCACTTATATGCAAAATTTTCCAAGTGTGAGTTTTGGTTGTAAGAGGTGGGGTTCTTAGGGGACATAGTGTCCAAGGATGGAGTAAAGGTAGATTCGACAAAGATAGAATCCATATCTGACTAGAAGGCACCCAAGAACCCCTCTAAGATACGCAGTTTCTTAGGACTAGCATAGTATTACTGACTTTTTGTATAGGACTTCTCTAAGATAACAGGTAAGGCACCCTCCCTCATGGTTCCTTTGACACTATGGATAGCGAGGGTTTCCTTGAGGTAAGGTAGGGACTACTCTGGGAGGAGGTGTAGCATGTCCCTTCTCCTTTGGAATGCCATTCTATTTCCCCATCTTAAACCGTTATGCTCCTTTCGTCCCCCCTGACGATTTGGACCCATATCCTTCTTTCTAGTTATCTATTTCATTTGACGACGTCGGGTCTACAATAGTTTCTCACATTCATGAGCCATACCGATTACGGCTACCAAGTCTATAGGGCATTCTAGTACTCCTATACGGTCTCGAATGTCCATATTGAGACCGTCCACAAACCTATGGCATATGTTTACCGGCCCAGCTAGGTCAGGAGCAAATGGTCTTAACTCGTTGAATTTTGTCTTATACTTTGATATGGAGTTAAGCCCTTACCGAAACCAGATGAACTCTTGCTTCTTCTCGTTTATCAGATGGGGTGCCAAGTATTCCTCTGAGTACCTCTCCTTGAACTGTTCCCAAGTGGGGATGGTGGTATACAGGTTACGAACATTGTCCCACCACCGTTTAGCACTTCCCTCCAGGAAGAATTCTGTCAAGATCACCATATCCTCTGGTGACATCATGACAATTTCCATCAGCTTCTTGATGTTGGCCAATCAATCCATGGTGGCTCTATCATCCTTTTCTCCGAGGAAAGGTTTACATCCTAGTTGTCAAAGAGTCTTAAGGTTTCTGGGAATGTCCATTGGAGCGGGATGGTTAGTAGGGGGAGGAGAGGATTGTACTTCCTCTAGCTCAACCCGAGACTTGGTGCCTGCCTCAGGGACGAGGTTAGGTTGCCAAAATACACGGGTGAACTCCTCATAAAATCTTTGGTGTTCCCTGCTGAGTCTAGGAGGAGTTGTATGGGCTTCTCTAGGAGTTTCTACAAGTAGGGGTGGTTGGGCAGTGTTGGAAACTGCCGCCCTAGTTCTCATGGTTCCTTTCGTTGGAGCCATTCTGTAAATTTTAAAATCAATCCTATTAATTACTATATTTTCTAGTTTTGATTATGTATTCGAGGAAATTGGCTCTCATACCACTCAAGTTATCATGCCCCGACCTGGTTTGGTCAGATCCCCATGAACAACCCGCCACTCTCCCAGATTACTAAGGATTGCCCCTTATTTATAAACTGTGAAGAGTAAGGCGTCATAAATCAAAACTACATACAATTTTAAACTGATCATACATGTCTTTACACGTGAATTAGCAGTTGGTCTTGGGGTAAGCTTTCTGGGGTTAAAGGGATATAAGGGAGGGAGTGAGTACAACGACTCAATGAATAGTTTTTTTTATTTTCTTTTAGGAAAAATGTTTGATTCAGAGTGTGTCAGACTCCTTATTCTCTTTTAAAAAAACTTTCATTTTAAAATTTCAATTTTTATCACCATTTCTCATTAATCACAGTGTGTCATCACTCAACACACATCTTTCATCATTAAGATCAAACACACAATCGTAGGCCAGCCCGTCCACTGAACCCACTTGTGGCATCGGAGCAACTTTACCAGCCACCCAGATAGAAGCACATCCACTTCTACCTTGAGAATGAGTGGATGTTCATGACATCTGATCCTCAATCACGTTCCATGTCCGTATGAGGACAAAGACCTCATCCTGACCCCACCACGGTCTCATGCGCTTGAAACTACTTTAAGCTTCGCAAGGCTTCTGGTACGACAAACTGCCCTTATATCCACTAGGTCGTCTGGGGTTCTAAGACACATCACTACCACTTTTCGGCGTCTTGAAGGTCCCATAAACACAAGGCATGCACAATCAACATTTTCACATAATGCCTTATAATTTGTGGTGTCATTGGTCCAACGGCCCCGACCCTCAACTCAACTTACAACTTTTTGTCTTGACTAGTCCAAAGACCTATTATGTCGCACTACCGCTAGTTGACTGAGTGTGTCGGTCCTATCTTGGTACCATGGCCAAACAATTTAATTACTTAAGTTTTCATCGCATATAATTCATGTCTGTTTACGTGCTCTTGCTCGTGCCAACCGGCCTAGGGCCCACTATTCAAGAATTTGAAAATTTAGGCATAGTAGCCCCCAAATTCCAAAACTGAGGCCTCCGACCTAACAAAGCTATTTGAGCTCCCGTTAAGAAGGTCTCCCAAATTGTTTAAGCAGTGGCACACAGTTAGAGGAGAGCACTTCTAACAAAAATATATTTTCAACTGTCCATCATACCCAACGAGTATGAAGACATCTCCGCTCACAACCGATTAACGGGTTTTCCACTTCCTTTGAGTAAGTTTTATCGTACCAACCCGGTATGATCTACTTACAACCGATAAGTAGTTTTTCCACGTGATTTTCACATCACTCCTCACATATGTGATGTTTAAAATACCACTAAGCAATGGGTTTTCAATTTCGAGGTGCTTATCATCCCAACCGGGTATGATATAAAAATCTCACTCACCCAATCGTGCAGTGAAATTCCTCTTAGTCGGCTTGTTGTCCATACTCGAACTCATCTTAGCTGGCGTTCTCGGAACTTCATCTTCCTACATGATATGAACATTCTTGTTCATTATTATTTGGCCTAATAGCCCTCATCCATCCCAAATGAATAAGAAAACCAACTTTTCCTTTATTTGCAATTAGGTACCTAAATTTATTTTTCTTTAATTTTAAATCCCCAATGTCGATTTTTCCTCAAATTGAGTCCCAAAACTTTTAAAATTTATCTTAGGACCTCAATTTATTCAAATTCACAAAAGGAGTTTAATTTCCCAATTTCCAATTTGGTCCACCAACTTTTTCCAAAATTACCATTTTGCCCCTACATTACAAAAATGGTAAGTTTTGCTCCAAAAATTGCCCAATTGGTCCTCCAATATCTTTATCATGCCCAATTGGTCCTCAATTTTATGAAATTGCACTTTAGTCCCTCTAATTTTTGAAATTCCCAAATTTCCCCCAATTCAACCTTCTAACTCTACTAAATTTAATTTCATCAAATTGACCAATCAAATGAGTATACTTATTGAAATTGAAGTTAAATTGGAGTTACTACACCTTCATACGATTAAATTGCACTTTTAATCGCACGATTTGGTGAAAGCATGAGCTCAAACGGAGCTTCGCTGGAAAATTGGACTTAGAGAGAGAGCTTCGAAAGCTTATCGTCGGGGGCGCAGCGGTCCGAGCTTTCGATCTGGGTAGATAGCTTGTGTCATGAGGTTACTCCTATGATCAAGAATTGCATCAATTGATGCTAAATTGAGTGAGAATTTCATCATCGAAGTTCTGTCGGATCTCTCCCTAGCATCGGCCGAAAATTATAGAGTGGAGTCGAATTAGCTTACCTTTCAGCTCTAATTCAGCTGTGGGAGGGCTGTAGAGGTGCTAGGAGGGCTCGGTTTGGCTTAAGGAGGGCTCAATTTGGCTTGAGAAGGGCTCGAATTGGTCAATTTCAGCTCGGCCAAAATAGGGCAGCTTCGGTCCGTCGGAGCTGCTTCACTATTCTATCACTCATGCGTTTCTCTAGCGACTCTCAGAGCAAATGAAGACCACATGCGTGTAGCTGACTTCTCCCCGGTTCTAAAGAACTCAACCTCACCTTGTTTGGCTCAAAAAATGCCTAAGTCGGAGCTTTGGTTCGAGCTTCACTGGAAATTGGAGCAGTTGAGAGAGAATGGAGTTTTCAAGTGTGGAGAGGATGAATGAGGAGGGGCGCTTTATATAGGAAGCTCAGGTACTTCCTGGTCGTCCAATGGTGACTTAATAATGATTATTCATTGCCTGAAACTCCCAGGCCATAGGCTTTTCAGCTTCACCAGCGCTGTGTGATTTTCCAGTGAGTGAACAGTGCTGTCATCTAAAGGAAGAAAATGATACTGTTCCGAACCAAACCAGGTTCAAAGCTTAAACTAGCCGGTTCACCCTCAATTCAACTGGATTTTTCAAATCTTAAAGTTTCTAAATTCATCTAAATTCATTTTCTATCCAATGGTGGGCTTAAATCTCAAATTTGAATTTTTTAAGCCACCTAGAAAAATTAATTTAGAATCTAGTTCAATAGTGGTTCAAACCGGTCCAAACCAGTTCAATCCGTTTCAGATCTAGTTCACCTAAATTGGTTTGGTTTTCATCTCCAATTCATTCTTAAGTCCATTTCCATGACTTTTGGTACTCTTTGGGTCACTCGGGATCCATAAATTTCCCAGTTTGCCCTTTCTCCATTGGTTCTGGTTTGTAGACCGACCCGATTTTAAATTTGAAAATGACTGATTATTTCCCCAGTTGTCTTATTATCAAAGGATGGGGTTTACATGTAAGGCCCAGCCTAATGGAGTAAATCAAGGTCCGCCAAAAAGGGGACAAGCAACACCAACCCTACTAGGACCCGACCAAAACGGGAACAGCCCCGAACCACAACCTTCGAGGTGATGGATTGTTGACCTATAAAGGTAGGGTGTGTGTGCCTCAAGACAAGGAATTGAAGAGGCTAGTATTGGAGGAGGCATATGACTCTTTGTGTGTGATGCATTCGTACAATACCAAGATGTACTACACCCTCAAGTAGGGTTATTGGTGGAAAGGGATGAAGAGGGATAATGCGAAGTATGTAGCACGATGCTTGTCTGGTCAACAGATCAAAGTTGAACACCAGAAACCCTCAAGACTTCTATAACCCTTACCAATTTCGGAATGGAAATGGAAACACATCACTATGGACTTCGTCACGGGACTACTAGTGACTAGGAAAGGGCGAGACGCGATTTGGGTCATTGTGAATAGGTTGACTAAATCTGCCCACTTCTTACCAATAAGGATGACCGATTCTGTGGAACAACTGGCTGCCTTATACATAGGAGAAATTGTGAGACTCCATGGTGTCCAGGTAAGCGAAGTATCGGATGGGGACACTAGGTTTACCTCAAGATTTTGGCCTAGCCTACAAAATGCCTTAGGAACCAAAATCCACATGAGTACGGCATTCCATCCCTAAACCGATCGATTGTCACGCCCCAACCCGGTTTGGTCGGATCCTCGTGAACAACTCGCCACTCTCCCGGTTTATTAAAGGGTTTCCCTTTATTATAATCCGTAAAGAGTAAGGCGTCCTTTAAACCTGCATCATTTACTGGAATAGCATAATCAAAACTGCATGAAATTTTAAACTTTACATACCTATCTTACAAGCATCTTAGTTGATAGTCTTTCAAGGTAGGCTTTCTGGGATTTTCTGAAAGGGATATAAGGGAAGGGGTGAGTACGACTACTCAGTGAATGGGTTTTCAAAGGTCTACTTTTAACTTTTAAGAAAAACATTTATATGGAGTGTGTCATGCTCTTTTCTTTTCAAAAAAATACCTTCATTTAAAAATTTGGGTTTTCCCATTATTTCTTAGTTACCGGTGTGTCATCACCCAACACACATCCTTCATCATGAAGGTTACACACATTCGCAAGTCAGTATCACTACTGAACCCGCTAGTGGCTTCGGAGCGACTTTTTCTGCCACCCGGATAGAAGTACGACCACTTCTACCCTGGGAATGAGTGGATGTACGCGACATCCAACCCACAATCCCGAAATCACTTCTTCGTGTCCCGAAAATAAGCATTTGAAGCTTTCTCTCTCTACAAACAATTTTTCAATGAAGCTCCGTTTGAGCTCGTTTTGGACCCAAATTCTACAATTCAAAGCTCCATTTAATCGTATGGAAGTGTAAAAACTGATCCACGCCTTCAATTAGAGTAATAAACCCCGTTAGAATGGTCAATTTACAGAAATCAAATTTGGTCAGTGTAATGGGGTGAAATTGGGGGAAGAAGTTGGGGAAATTTGCGGAATTTCAAAAAATTGAGGGACCTCCATGCAATTTTTCATAATTGAAGGTCAATTGGCAATGAGAAAGATGTTGGGGGGTGGCAATTGGTCAATTTTCGAAAGAATTGGGGTCAATTCGCTATTTTTGGAGAATATGGACAAAACTATAATTTTAGAAAGATTGTGGACCAAATTGGGAATTTGGAAAACTTGAACCTCGTTCACAATTTTAAGTAAATTAAGGACCCAAGAAGGTTATTGGAAGCCTTGGTACTCAATATGAGGAAAATTTAGCATTTGGGGCCTAAAGTCAAGACACATGAACTTTAGGGACCTAAGTGTAATAAACCAAGGATTTGGGCATAGTTGCTCATACGTGAGAAAACGAAGGTTTTCATGTCGAACCCTTACTCATAATAATAGCTCGTGTAGGGATACTTAGGACTGGAATGCAAGCAAGAGAGCTAGCGTGGACTTGGAAACTAACTAGGGACGAACACTTCACAATTATCGGGTAAGTGGGACTTTTATACATCATATTGGTTGGGATGATGAGTACCATTTTTAAAAGGTAAAAGACCTACTTACCGATTGTAAGTAGGATTAAATAAAACATTATACCCGGTTGATATGATTAGTTTCATAAATGAAAGGCCGCATACGTAAGCGTACCTATCATCATACTTAGTTGGTGTGATGAGTTAAAAGATGATTTTGTTGGAAGTATTCTCCCTTCACTGTGTGCTACTACTTAAACCATTTGGGATACCTTCTTGATGAGAACAGGAATAGCTCTATTAGGCCAAGGGCCTTAGTTTTGAACTAGTATGAGGCTCAAGGCCCAATTTTGATAAACACATGCAATGGGCCTAAGGCCAATTGGCACAAGCCGAAGCTTGTAAACAAACATGAATAGGAAGAGCCATGAAAACTTTTATTTAAAATGTAATCAATTGTCTGATTTGCCACGGTACCAAACCAGGACCAACAATGCTCGATGGACTAGCAGCAGTGAGTTAGGGACAGGTTGATGGATCGGCCTAAACAAACAACTACAGGTTGGGTTGAGTGCCGGGGCCGTTGGACCATCGGCGCCAAAGAAAATGGCTAAATTATGAAAAATTATTATTTGTGCATGCACTCATGTATTCGGGACCATCAAGACGCCCTAGGGGTAGTGATGGGTTCCAAAGATTGTTGGACGACATGGTGAAGATAAGGGCAGTTTATCGTGCTAGTTAGTTATGAAGCTCTTGGAGCTTCTTGTGCAGGAGACCCGGGTGGGGTCAGGTAGAGGTCTCCGTCCTCATACATACATGAAGTGAATTTCATGTTAAAGGATCAAACATCTGGGACGTCCACTCAAACTTAGAGTAAAAATATGGGACTTCTATGAGGGTGGACTACAAAGTCATGTTGATCCCCAAGTGGGTGCAGTATGGGACTGCCCTGCGAACATTTATACCATTTATGATAAAGGGCGTGTGTTTGTTTGCTAAACGCCTCCAGAGGCAAGAGGATGTGTTAAGAGAGCTAAACACACCTATTATGAAAGTGGAAAAAGCCCTGATATTTCAGAAAACCCTTGAAAATGATGTTAAACCTTGGAATGATTTTGACAAACTAAGCATTTCTAAAAACTCACTCCCAAAACTCACTCACTGAGTTGTAGAAACTCACCCCCTCTCTTTAACCCTTTTTAGGAAAAAGGAAGGCCAACCTTAAACACCACTCGTCGTTGAACCAAAAGTCAGGTATGTAAGTTTTTAATATATTAAGTTTTGTATAATGCTTTTCCAGGAAAAATAGGGGAAAAGGACATCTGACTCCTCGCGGTTTAAAAAGGGGTGAAACCCCTCATAGACCAAAAGGTGTGGCGGGTTGCTCACGGGAGGAAGTAGAGGAGAGGAAGCTCGAGAATATCGAGCTTATAGAGGATGCAATGGAGAAAATCCAAATAATAAGGAGTCGACTTAAGGCTGCCCACGATTGGCAAAAGAGCTACGCCAACCACTAGAGGAAGGACTTAGAGTTTGAGACATGTGACCAAGTATTCCTCAAGGTATCACCATGGAGAGGAGTACTTAGCTTTCAACAACGAAGAAATTTGAAACCAAGGTACATCGGCCCGTACGCCATAACTCAGAGGGTTGGACTGGTAGCGTACAAGTGGAGTTGCCTCCGAATCTACAAAGAATACCCGACGTATTCCATGTGTTGGTACTCTAAAAATATGAGCCCGACCCTAGTCATGTACTAGATTAGCCACCTCCCGAGCTGGAGGAAGACCTAATCTACGAGGTGAAGTCTGTACAAATCCTCGACAGACGAGAGAAAAACCTAAGGAACAAGAGGATTCCCATGTTGAAGGTTTTTGGGTGAAATAGCCAAGTAGAAGAAGAGACATGGGAGATGGAGTCTATCATGAGGAATAGGTACTCTCAGCTGTTCAATATGTAAAAGTTTTGAGGGCAAAACTCTTAAAAGGTTGGCAGAGTTGTAAACCCCATTCTTTTAAATGAGAAAATAAAAAGGGGAAACTGTAAATTTTCAAAAGAAATCGAGAATCCAAGTGAAACGAAGATGGTAAAAAAAGGATTAAAATGGGAATTTGAAAAATCTCAAGTAACCAATAAATCACAAAAAAACATGGAGAAGAACCACGAAGTGGACTGAATGTGAAAATCGGATCGGTTCTAGGTGAACCAGAACTAAACCAAATTGAACCGTGAACAACTGGTTCAAAGACTCATATTTCTAGGTGGATTAAAAATATCAAATTTGAAAATAGAAGCCACCATCATATTGAAAATGAATTTAGAATGATTTATAAATTTTTATTTTTTGGAAAATCAGTCGAATCAGGCATCAACCGGCCGATTTTTTAATTCAGGTCACCGAACCCAGTCGAATTGGATCGTCAACGGTCCAGCCGATCAACGAACCACTGCTAAGTTCGCATCCACTCAACAGGCATGACCAATCAGCAAGCGACACGTTGTGAAACGCGTCCCGTCAACGTACAGTCAGTGCTTGGAAGCATTGACCAATTAGGACATGACACGTGTCCTCGATTAACGGTCAAAGGAGGAAATCCACCTCAGTGATGACCGACCAATGGGAAGAGGATACATGGAAAAAGTGCCACGTCAACATCTGATTGGGATGTTTGAGAAACGATCGACCAATCAAAGGTTGGCACATGGCAGAGCCATGTCGGATGACATCAGCCAATCAAACGACGTCATGTGTCATGGTCAATGGCTGACCAAGCAGAGTCAGCAGCCACATTGGAATGAGCAGCCAATAGGAGGCCATCATGTGTCTGTTCAACAAGTTAAATGTTGACTAGGCTGTTGAGGAGGAGGATGCGTCAACAAAGCCAATAAATCATAATGTGCTATGTGGCAAGCTGACACACAGTGTCATCTTTCTCACTTGGCTGACAAAGAGAAGGCGATAAGAGGGAGAGAGAAAGTCTCTAGCGGCTCGGAAAAAACTTCGGTCTGGCCGCCGGCGAGCGAGGTGGGGGTCGAGTCTTACGCTGGCTGGTAGCCCGAATAATTGTCTAGCTCCCTAAATAAAGAGCACCACTCCCCTCGTATTCCTCATCTAACCAGCAATCAAAGAAGGAGAAGAGGTCCATTTTCTAACGAAGCTCAAACCAGAGCTCCAGCGTTGAAATTTTTCTCAACCGCTAAGGTTTCCCTCCATGCCATTGCAATTGGGAAGAAGTCATTTACATAACTGCGAGCTTAGTTCAATCTAAGAACCATCACCGGAGCTCCAACGAGCTCAAACAGGACTCTTGCTTCTTCGGTCCAGAAGGAGCCAAACACTTCAAGTTGCACCCTAGTCACCCCCAGCCTTAGGCAGCAAAATTGACCCTTCCCCAGCCTTCCTCCACTCATACCAGGCCCTCCACCACTTTGAGGTAAGCCAACTTCACCCTATGTCACCAAAATTTCAAAGTTACAGAGGCGAACTTGCCTGAACTTCTCTCATCAAATCCGTGATGCTCCAACAAGCAATTGACCCACAAGTTTATCCTAGAAGGACCCCTTGGCAGAGCACTAGTTGTCCACATCAAGAGCTCCCACTGCCGCCCCCTCACCAGTAAGGAAACCGAGCTTTCTCTCTGTAGAAACTTTTTTCGTTAAGGCTCCGTTTGAGCTCAAATCAACACCAATTAAGGAGATTAAAAGGTCAAAATGATTGTGGGGAGATGGGGAAGTGATTAGTAGCATGATAGGGGTAATTACCCAAGTTTGGGCAGTTAATTTGATGAATCTAAGATCTGAGGGTCAAAATGCAATAAATTGAGAGAATTTGGGTGAAATTGGGGATTTTGGAAATTTGGGGACCAAATTGCAAATAATAAAAAATTAAGGACTTGAATGGAAATAGAGAGAAGTTGGGGATCCAAAGGGGAAAATGAACACCTTGGGGACCTAATTGATGATAAATGGACATTAGGGACTTAAGAGTAATTTTTTTAGTTTTAGGGACCTAAGCGTAATTACGGCATAATTAAGGTCCAAATTGCCAATATGGCAATTATGGGGCCTTTCCTACAAATTGTACTAATATGAATGCTCAGACTACACGGGATGGTCAGTTCAAGGATCATGCACGAGAGCGTGTAGCCGACCAAGACACCATTGGGAGCAAGTTACACCACCCCAGGTGAGTGGTGTAAACCCCGCCCTTTTGAGCTAAGGAAAAATCGAGAAAAGAACCAGTTAAACCAATGAGAAAATTGAACCAGTTCACAAACCCGATCATTTGTGAACAGGCAATTTGGGAATTTACAACTCCCGGGTGGTCCAAAGAGTTCATAATACCATGGAAAAGAACCTTAGGATGAATTGGAGGAGAAATACCAAACCGGTTTAGATGAACCGAATCCAACTGGATTGAACCGGTTTATGAACCGAGTCAGTTCATGAACCAAAACCGATAGAGAATGGGCAAACCAGAGGAATTCAACACCATTTGTACTCCAAAGAAATTTATAAACCTTGGGAAGGAACCTTAGAACAAAGTGGGAGAGAAAAACCAGATCGGTTCGAGTGAACCGGACGCAAACCTAATTGAACCGGTTTAAGGACCAAGCTGCTTTATGAACCGAAATCGATAAAAAGATGGAAAGCCGGGAATTTTATGGACCCTAAGTGCTCCGGCGGACCAAAGCTACCCTGTTTCGGCCAAGTTGAAATCGGCCATTTCAAGCCCTCCCCAGGCCAAACCAAGCCTTCCCAACACTTCCTCAGCCCTCCCATGGCCGAATTAGAACTGAAAGGTCAGCTAATACGACTCCCCTTTGCAATTTTCGGTCGGTGCTAGAGAGATAACTGGCAAAATTTCAATGATGAAATTCTAACTCAATTCGGCATCAATTGATGCAATTCTTAATTCTAGGATGAACCTCAAGATAAGAGCTATCTGTCCAAATTGAAAGCTCGTACCATCATGCCCTCACCGGTAAGTAATCGAAGCTTTCTCTCTCTATAGTTCGTTTTCCGGTGAAGCTCCGTTTGAGCTCGTTCCGACGTCAAAACTTGCGACTCAAAGTGCTATTGAATCGTAAGATGATGGCGGAACTCAATTTTAACTTCAATTTCAATAATTTGAGGCGTTTGATCGGTCAATTTGATGAAATCAAATTCAATTGTGCTAAGGAGTTGAAATTGGGGGAAGAATTAGGGGAAATTGGGGATTTTTGAAATTCAAAGGACCAAAATGCAGTTTTATGAAATTGAGGGTCAATTGGGCATGAAAATAATGTTGGAGGACTAATTGAGGAATTTTGGAATTTTGGGGGCAAAACTTACCATTTTTGTAAAGGAAGGGCAAAATGGTAATTTTGAAAAGTTGGGGGACCAAATTGGAAATTTGGAAAATTAAACCCCTTTTTGGTGAATTTGAATAAATTGAGGTCCCAAGATAAATTTTAAAAGTTACGGGAATCAATTTGAGGAAAAACCGACACAACTTAAAGTTAAAGACAAATAACTTTAGGGTTCTAATTGTAAATAACTAAAAGTTTGGGTTTTCTCATTCATTTGAAATGAATGAAGGTTGTTATGCCGAGTAATAATGAAAAAGGATGTTCATATTATGTAGGAACACGAAATAACGAGAACACCAGCATGGACGAGCTCGCGTGAATATAAAGAACCGGTCTACTGGAATTCACTGCGTTAACGGGTGAGTGGGTTTACTAACATCATACCCGGTCGGGATGATGAGCACAACTTAAAGATAAAAACCACTTACCGGTTGTGAGTGGGATTATATATCATACCCGTTCGGGGATAATATGTACCTCGGTATAAAAATCCACTATTTAGTGGTATTTTAACTATCACCACTTAGAGAAAGTGATGTGAAAATTTTGCGAAAAAACTACTTACAGGTTGTAAGTAGATCATACCCGGTTGGTATGATGAGACTTCCTCAAAGGAAGTTGAAAACCCATTCAACGGTCATGGACGAAGATGTCTTTATACTGGTCGGTATAATGGATAGTGAAAACCTATTTTGTCGGAAGTGTTCTCTCATAACTGTGTGCTGATGCTTAAACTATTTGGGAGACCTTCTTGACGGTAGCTTGAATAGCTCTTATAGGCTAGGGGCCTCGGTTTTGGAACTTGAGGGCTAATATGACCTGTTTTTGAAAAACTCGAACAATGGGCCATAGACCAATGCACACAAGTAGGAGCTCGTAAAAGAACATGATATATATATATATGTGTGTGTGTGTGTGTGTGTGTGTGTGTGTGTGTGTGTGTGTGTGTGCGCGCCATTAAAACTTAATAAGTGAATTGTTTGGTCATGGTACCAAGGCAGGTCTGACATACTCAATCAACTAGTAGCAGTGCGACATGACCAGTCTTTAGACCAGTCAAGACAAACAACTACCAATTGAGTTGAAAGTTGGGACCATTGGGACTAATGGCACCACATATTACATGGCGATTTAAGAAAACTTTTTTTGTGCATGCACCATGAGTACGGGGTTATTCAAGATGCCCATGAGGGGTAGTGATGTGTCCTAAGGGCCCTGGACGATCCAGTGAGTATTAGGGCAGATTGTCGTTCCAAGTGTCTGTGCGAAATTTGGAGTAGCACCAAGCGCATGAGACCGAAGTGGGGATAGGATGAGGTCTTTGTCCTCATATGGACACGAAGAAGCGATTTTGGGATGTCACATACATCCACTCATTCCCAGGGTAGAAGTGGTCGTACTTCTATCCGGGTGGCCGGTAAAGTCGCTCCGAAGCCACTAGCGGGTTCAGTAGTCGTACTGACCTGCGAATGTGTGTAACCTTCATGATGAAGGATGTGTGTTGGGTGATGACACACCGGCAACTAAGAAATAATGGGAAAACCCCGAATTTTTAAATGAAGTGATTTTTTTAAAAGAATAGAGTCTAGCACACTCCATATAAATGTTTTTCTTGAAAGTCAAAATATTTTAATCCCATTCACTGAGTAGTTGTACTCATCCCCTCCCATATATCCCTTTCAGGAAATCCCGAAAAGCCTACCCTTAAAGACCATCAACTAAGAAGCCTATGAGACAGGTATGATGAATTTAAAATGTTATACAGTTTTGATTATGTTATTCCAGGAAAAAGGTGTAGGTTTAAAGGACATCTTACTCTTTACGGTTTATAATAAGGGAAACCCTTTAATAAACCGGGAGAGTGGCCAGTTGATCACGGGGATCCGACCAAACCAGGTCGAGGCGTGACAAGTGGGTTTAGCATTACATTTAATTGGGCTGATGAGTACAGTATTCCCGCATTGAAAATGGTTTTTCAGGACTGCACTCTCCTGACTGATTGAACAAGCTTAAAACCTTTGGGAGGTTGCCCTGATATTGCATGGAACATGCAATAATCGAGTTAATACCATTCGAGTGGGCTCAAGGCCAATGGCACGGGCATAGGTCTGTCGACAAGACAAGGCTTATGTGCTTGAAAACTCTCATAAAAAATTGGTTAATTGTGTGTGGTTTAATTACTATGCTAAAGCTGGACAAACGAACTCGTTGGGTTAGTAGCTACTGAGCCAAAGTCGGGTCATCGAATTCGTTGGTCTAGTAGTTATGAAGTCGAAGTTGGGTTGTCGGGTTTGTTGGTCTAGTAACACCAAAGAGGACGGCTATAACTAATGAAAACTATTGATTGTGCATGCATAAGATGTGGAACCATTGAGACGCCTAGTATGGGGTAGTGGTATTTCTGAGGACTGTTGGACGACACAAGGAGCATAAGGGTGGTTTGTCATCCAACATGTCAAGAAGCTCCAAGAGCTTCACACACATTGAGATCGAGGTCGAAGGGTGAAAATATCTCGTCTCACATTACGGACACGAAGTATGGCTCGAGTTTGAGGGTCGAACAATTGATGTCCACTGAAACTCAGGGTAGAAGTCACAAGACTTCTATTAGGGTGGATGGTAAAGGCGCTCCGGTCCACAAGTAGAACATTGGGGATTGTTCTACGAAAGTATGATCCTTTTGTGATAAAATGGCATGTGATTATGTGTGTCAACCCGATTCCATTAGCAACACACTAGGAGGATGGGAAAATGATGAAGTATCATAAATCAATGAGAAGCCCAAACAAATCTATTTTTAGGATTTCCCACTCCCTGAGTTGAAAGACTCATCCCCTCCCTTTAACATTTTTTTTCAGGAAAGAGACAGTCTTTCAAGAGCTTCCCGCCAAGCCTCCAAATTAAGGTATTATCAACACTATCAGTTTTGTATAATGTTATTCCAAGGAACGCTAGCAAATAATGTAGCTGACTCTTCGCGACCTGGGGAGAAGTGACTCCTTTAGTGGCAAGTTGCTCACGTGGTTCCGACCAAGCTGGGTCAAGGCGTGACAACATCAATGTCCCATTCAGTGAGCTATGAGCTCACCCGCTCTCCTAAATATGTTGCAAGTCAATCAAAGAAGGCGCGAGGTAGAGAAGGGAAGGAACTTCACGAGGCGTACATCTACTAAAGGTAACCTCATACCTTGCTCACAAAATATGTTTATTTTTTATCATATTACTATGATTTTCAGAACATTTGATAAATTATTTTGTGAGCTCATATGTGAAACTTTATAAGAAAAATTTTGAATTTACATTGTGTTTTACAAGTGTTTTATTAGAAGACTTAGTTCATCAGGTTCTTATTATGGTGAAAGTATCCACCATAGTGATTATTGAAGGGACGGGCGGAGGGATATGGGTCTCCAACCGAGAAAATCGGATCAGGACATGATAATAGCAAAAGAAGACAAATCTACATACTATCTAGTCTTAAGTTGTAACAAGATATTTTTCTAACTTCTCTTCAACTATTTAGGGAGACTAAATCAATGAATGTGATGGTAGTACTTCAAATATCATACTTAAGAAATCTCAAATCTCATACAAGCTGAAAGGAGCTAAAGGTGAAGTGAATGTAAAGTTAAATTCATAAATTCTAATTATTTGAACTCTATCAATTGTATAAACTCATAATACTTATTTATTTTAATAAATGTGTGATCAATAATTCTATATTTTTAGAGTATTCAATCACTTATAAATTATGATTTTTAATTAAATATATATTTAACATTTTATCGGTTAATAATAATTTCTCTAACATGGTATCAGAGTTAGTGGGCTCACACTTATACCCGATTTGATATCAAAAATTCAATTTATAGTTTACTCAGATATTAAGGAAAAATACCTAATTCGATATTGGTCTTTCCTGTTGTTCAAAACTAGAACAATTATATACAACTAATAAACAATTATTGAAGTTGTATTTAAAATTTAAAATTTATATTTGTAATGTGTTCAAAACTAGAATAATTATATACATTTATATTTAAATTTTAAAATTTGTATTTGTAATGTGTGGCAATTAAAATTGTGTCCCTATTATTACCGCACGAAATAATATTATTTATAAATTTTCAAAAACCAAATATGGGCATAAGGTAATCTACTTTAGCCAATTTAATTAAGCTCTAATGACGATAAACTACTCTCACCTGGAGAAAGCCAATGATTATTATGGGTTGTGGATTATTATTTATCATCAAAAAAAATTTTAATGATAGTGAAAACAAAATTGCACGATTACAAGCACAATTTAGTGTGTTAATCCTAAATGAATGAAATCTGATACACAATAATTAAGTATGTTGAAAGTTTGGGGTGGATTAAATTTTTTGCCACCTAAACTCGATCTAAGCTCCGGTCTAGAAGATTCGAACATGTATCGATTGGAGGTTCAAGTTCATGTGGTCGGATTTAGATGCGACTCGATCTCGAATGCAGTAGATTTGGGCCCGTGTAATCGAACTCGAACTCGAGTCTGGGAGATCCTAACTCAAGGTTAAGGTTCATACGATCGAATTTAGCGATCACACTCAAACCCAAAATTGAAATTACACAAATTGAAAAATTCAAGTACATGTAGTTGAGACGTACAATTCCCCTCGAACACGACCCACTTGAACAAAAGTGAAATCTCATGATCAAATATAAAATTATATCAATATATAGAGCACTATTCATTTCAAACTATAGTAATTTGTAATATTATACCATACGCAATCGAATAAGTTACACCATTATTAGTGATCACTTAAAAAAAATATATGTGTTTTCATTTGAAATTATATAAGTTTTTTTATAGTTTTTTAGAATATTTTTAGATAATAATTTAAAAACAATAGAAAATTAATATAATCCTAATTACTTATTTTTTTTAATTATGAAAATAAAGGATTACCAATTTCTATATATAATTCAAGGTTATATTGATCACATGGGCTTCATCCTCCAATTTTTCCATGCAACTTTATTTTATATTGTTTAAAATACTATTCATAAATTATATTTATTTTATTATATGTTAGGGAGAATATGAATTAAATTATCCATTTAATATTTTTAATAGAAAAAGCACTACCCGGCGAAGATATTCCGGCCCATGATTTTATGGGCTTGAGAAAAAAGGTGAGCATGACTCTATTTCTCTTAATTATTTATATAAAAAGGGAAATTAAGAAAGTATTAATTAATATAAAAAAATTGTGGCTGCTGAGATTCGAGCCCAGGTCCCCACGGCCACAACGTGGAATTCTTACCACTAATATCAATTAAATTATCAGTGAAATAAATAATATTTTTAAATTTTTATTAATCACTACATTTGATATAACCAATTAATTATTTCAAAGTCGCTTAATATTTACTAGATTTAATTGCAATCACCAATTCTTATTTTATTTAATATTTATTTAAATTCATAATTATTTATAATATATATATGTCTGTGAGTCCGAGTCGACATAACAATCACAGAATTGGGCCTTACCAGGAACTGGTTAAGGCCGGCCAGGTCAGGTCCAGACCAAACCCGAGAAGTAAACCTCAGTATCCAACAGAATTCTCTCTTCCTCTGGACTGCGAACAGAGAGAGAGAGAGAACGAATTGAGCGGATAGGAAGCTGATCAGAAGAATGAAGAAGTTCGATCCGTGGCCGGTGTTCTTCAGGCGAGAATGGAGCCGGAACTGGCCGTTCCTTGTTGGATTTGCCATAACCGGTACCATCATCACCAAGTTCTCCCTCGGCCTCACCGGTAAAACCCCCTATTTTTTATCTCGATTCCTCTTGGAGTCCCAAGCTCCCTAAATGTGATCGCAATCTCTTTTCCGAGTCTCAGATGAGGACGCCAAGAACTCTCCCTTCGTGCAGAGGCACAAGAAGCAGTAAGCACATTGTCGAGCCCTAATCTTTTGTCTTTGGAATTTCTCCTACATCAATCCCTTGTTTAACTTGAATTTATGCTATCCACAGAGCATCTCGTTCTTCTATCCGATTGATTGATTAAAGATTTGATTTGTGAATTTCCTCCGAAAGATGATGAATGACCTTTTTAATTAAATGGAATTGTAACAGTTTTGTTGTCGTTATTGCTCTTGGACTTAGGTGGGAGCTTCCAATTGTGTTGAATAATAGACTTGATTTTCTTTTCAGGCAGTTTTGCACTTGTGCCTATTGTCTAGATTTAGTTCAACGATTTTATGCTGCCAATATCAAAACCTTATTTTCTCCCACCGATCACACATTCTCCAGGATTCAGGTTTAGTATTTTCATTGGGATGCATCAATTGGATAGAGGTTATATGGTTAAAATGGGCAGCCTACCTACAATTTTAGGTCCCTGTGGATATATCAGCAAGACAAAAGAAGTGTAATGCATCTAGCATTTCAATTATCGGACATGGGCTTTATAGTTTTACACAGTTTACTCGTTCTTTCTGCCAATCACAATTGCCCTTGCTGATTGCACAACTATGGCATTTTTTGCTATGGAAGGGCATGGATATATAATGCAGAAACAAAAACGATCAGAGTACCACGGCACTATATTTGTTTCTGTTGTTTTAATTTGGTGTCATGCACTGGTTCGACAGAAGCCAGTTAAACGGCTGCTTTTCTTCAGGAAACTGAGTATGGGATATCATCATCACCTGCTCTCTTTACCTCTTTGAGGCTCATCATTGTTGGACTAACATGTCAGAACAAATGGAATTTGTTTGCACTGCAGGTGATGGGGATTGCTCCATGTTAATTAGCCCTTCTATCTTGCCCATACCAGACTCTCATTACCATCCATTACTCCCTAGTTCATGAAAATATCTTTACATAGCTTACGACTTAGTTTCAGATGGGTACTTTCATACAGAGTTAAAAGTTTTTATTTGGCCTTTGCAGTTAACTTTGGAGAGCTTCTCAATCAGCACTCTCGGGATGAAGGAAGACAATAAGCTGCAACCGCGATGCTCTTACGCTCATTTTGTCAATGGTACTTGTGCTATGTTGGCTGCTTGAGTATTGTTTTTGGTTCTGTTCTTTACTCTGCATATGACATATTTCTGATACATTGATGGTATTCAGTCAAGTGCTTAGGGATTAATTGTCTTCTAATAGCTCATCATTCCAAAATCTAACACGATGATGCATTATTGATATTGTGATTATGTGGGATAAAGGACCATGTCAAATATTCTTAGGCAAGAAGCTAATACAGCCTTCAGCTTCCTCTGCCATGGTTTTAATAAAGGACCATACCAAATAATTATTTCAGAAAGCTTGAAAAAGAGTTATAATCCCTAAAAAATACCTACTTTAAGTAATGGTTAACTCAGGACATGCCAGACATAGCATCTGTACATAAGTTTTTGTCTTTTTACTAAGCTTATCTTAACTCTCTGGATATACTTCAAGGTTGCCTTAAGCTCTCGCACCTAAGGTATGAGGCATCATTGATTTCTCAATTTTGCAAAGAGTGTATGTGAGTCGGTGTCTAGAATTATCTCATGCCAGGCCATTTTGGTCGTTAGCTCCTCCCCCAAGATCATAGCTGCGGGCTTCTAATATGACAGTTGATTTTTATGGTAACAGGAGACTGTCTACAAAGTCCAAACATACTCAGATTAACAACATTCACAAATCTGTGTTTGGGTTGAGGTGTTACATGTTCAAACTATGAATGATTTGGTTCTTTTTAGATGTACTAACAGAAACAATTTATATGCATAGCATCGGTACAAAAGCCAAACAATCCTAGTACAAGAGTAATTCGTCAATTTGTTACTATAGCATTATTAGAGAGCCTTACGGTAGGGTACTTGGAGAATTCCCAAAATGGTCCTCGAACATCTTCCAATAACTCAAGGGTGATTTTTTTTATCATTAAAGCAATTCCAACGGGTATCATTAAAATTAGGGATGGCATTTTCGAGATCAATCCGATTCATCAATCTTACTAATAAATTATGAATAATAGTTATATTCAACTCGATTCAAAATAAATTTTAATCTAAATCTAATAAAAAATCGATGTGAAAATGTACATTCAATCAAACTAATCCAACTAAATTTTGTAATCTAGTTAATTCTAATAGTATTAAATTGTTAAGGTTGAGTTATTTCATTTGTATTAGATTTATCTGTACGATTTTAAAATTTATACCTTATTTGTATATAAAATTAAATTTTGATTTTAATAAATTAAGATGTAGTAAAGTCGTTCCATTTTAAAATTTATACTTGATTTGTGTGTAAAATTAAAATTCCATTTTAATAAATTCAGTTGTAGTTGACTATTGGATTTAAAATTTATACCTTATTTGTGAGTAAAATTAAAATTCGATTTTAATAAATTTAGTTGTAGTTGACTAATTTGAATAGTTTGTTTCTTTGAATTTAAAATTTAGAGTGAATATTGTATAAATTTTCTAATTTAATTTAATTGGTTTTAGTTAGGTTTCATTAAAATAGAAAATTTAGTAAATAGTATATGTTTAAATTTTAAAATTAATTTTAATAAAAAAATACAATCTAAATTGAATAACAACAATTTAAAATTCGGTATAAAATATGGATTCAATATTTTAAACTTAATGGAAAAATTGTCATTTCAATTCAAAATTCAATTAAACTTGATTATATTTCCAAAAAAATCACATTTTCTTGAAAATATAAAAATTATCTTATCACCTTAGAAAATTCACTATCAATATTTCAAATTCATATATGTCCCGTGTATAATTTTAGACTACCAATTACTAATTATGCGAATGATTATATATATTATTATAAAGTATATGTATAAGAATTTGTTAACTATTCTATGAAATTTTATAAATTTTTGTGGGTGCTTATTACTAATATAAAAACATCGAAGCAGGTCACCAAATGTTGTATTATATTTTTACATGAAGAAAATAAATTTAAAATTTTAAATAAAAAATATTATTATAAAAAGAATTTTAAATCAAATTTAAGAACATATTTATTTAAAATTAATAATTTATATATTATATTTTTTTAATTTTATAAATTAATATTTTATTAAATTTAATATAATATTTTTAACACATCTTCTCTAAATTAACATAAACTTTACAAATTTAATTTTAAACTTACCAAAATAATTATTTACAAATACTGTATAATTATTCTAGTATCGAATAAATAATAAATAATTTTCTTAAATTTTATTTTTTTTCTTTATAATCTAACATAATATTAGTCAAATTTCCATTTCTAATTTTCTAATATTGGATCACATACTATTATAAAATTTAATTAAGTATTGTGGGTAAATAAATAATTGAACTCATATATATTTAAAATTAACCTTTTTAACTTATAAACTTATAATTTTTTTATTTTAATTATTCTATATTATTAAATTACAATATTATTTAACATTCTATTAGAGCAGGTGAGTTTAGATTAAATAATGAGACGTATATAACAATTACAAAATAAGAATACACAATTGCGACTTTTGTTAACTTTTATACTGAAAAAATTATATTAATATAATATTAAATCAAAATTTAAATTTTAGTTAAATTTATTTGATTTTATAAAATTTGAAAACAAAATTTAAGATTTTTTTTTAAATTATAATTTTTAAGTTAATATAAAACTAAACTTTTTATTGTTACATAACGATTTTTAATTTTAATAAATACCTAAGCTTTCAACTAAAAAATTAGCAATTCCCAACTTATATCTAGAGATTAGCTCAACAACAATTATCTTAATCATGCTCACAAAGAGAGATGATGCCCCTCAACCAACCAACATGCGATGCTATGCTTGCAAGATCTTGACACGTAAAAATGCAATATACTCACTCAAATAGCATGCTCCTCAATGAACACGCTATCTTAATCATGCTCACAAAGAGAGATCTTGCTAGAAAGGATGATATTTGCATCGTTTGGACTATTTGCCATGTGTCATTGAATGTGGCATGACATGAGTTATCATTTAACTACAAATTTAGTTATAATTTATTTAATCTTGTCTATATTATGGCAAGATTTAAGCACATTAAGCATTTAGTATTAATGACTACATTTATGGTGACATTCATTTTGCAAGTGGGCACATAAGATACGCTAGAAATAAAATTTTCTAATTTTACTACACTACAACAAAGTTAAAAATATTAGTGGTAAGAAAGAGTTTTAGTGATATGATCAATGAAGGAATCACATTAGCCCTTTATATATGTTGGGCATTTATTAATTTATCTGAGAAATTATTATGCATTAATAATATATTAAATTAACTTTTACTTAAAAATTATAATTTATAATTAGTAAAATATTTATAACGTTATAAATTAATACTTTTCTATTTTATTAAATATTTAATTATATTAACTCGAATTTAATATTTTTATTTTATAATCAAGTAAATTAGTATAGATAAATTACAAGTATAAGTGCACTTTTTCTAATAATATTTGGGAAAATAATATCATATTCAAATTTTATACATCACAAATAATTAAATTACATTTGTCATATATTAATACTTTTATATTAAATATTTTAAAAAATATTATTTTTATGTCAATTTTTTTTTGTATAGATTGCATTAAGCATATCAAATATTTATAAAATAAACACTATATAAATTATTTTAAAAAATTTCACATGGACCTACTAAATTTTTGAAAAATTTTGGCTCTAAAAATATTTTAAAATTTTTTATACTAAACTCTACTTATCAAATAAATTAGTAGTACACATTGAATGAAGGGAGATGGAAAGGGAAGGCTTAAATAGTATTTTAAATCTCAATGAACTAATAAATGATGCTAAGTATCTTGGCAACCCATTATTTATAAAGAGATAAAATAAAAGTAGTAATAGTAATATTGGTTGTTAATAAAAAAATACATAAGATAATATATTTATTTATAAATTTATGATAATATCAAAATATAAAATAAATAATATTTAAAATATAAGATTTAAATTATCTTTAAAAAATATTTAATGTATATTTTTTTGCAGAAGTATATTTATAGTAATATTTCACTCACAAATTTTACGAGGAAACTTAGCAAGTACTTTGGGATTGTTAATGATGAATCTGAGCAATATCACACCGCCACGCTGTCACAGCTATTGTTTCAGTTTAGCAGAAATTAAGAAATTTCACCGCAAGCTCCAAATCTGAAAACACACCCATGGAAATCCAAACTCCTCCTCCCTTTGCCTTCTCTTTCACACAGACCAACAGTTGTTTTCATTGTTCGGATGTAGAGAGACACACTACTCTCCCTTAACTGCTCGGAATCTCTCCTCCAACATCGTTCTCTGGCGGCCGCTGGAGCTCTGGATTTGATACCCCTACCCCCTGGTCGCTGACACCCATGTCCTCCGCCCTCGTTAACAGCTCCTCCAGAAGCAGCCCTGGCAGCTCCAGGCTCCAATTCGGTCCCACCACAAGTGGGGTTGGTCTCCTCGGCGGCGGCGGCTTCGGGATGTCCAGGCTGAGATCATCCTCCGCCAAGAAGCCTCCCGAGCCGCTCCGCCGCGCGGTGGCCGATTGCCTCTCGTCCCCGAGCCCCAATCAGCTCGCCCCCCCTTCATCCTCTTC
The DNA here is from genome assembly GCA_030064435.1 of Trapa incisa. NCBI lineage: Eukaryota > Viridiplantae > Streptophyta > Magnoliopsida > Myrtales > Lythraceae > Trapa > Trapa incisa. The sequence continues at coordinate 8,045,857 of CM057765.1, forward strand.
CTCGTTCTCCTCCTCCGACGCATCTCGGACCCTAAGGGTGGGTAATTCCCCACTCTCTCGTTGTTGATTTCGCTGACTCATTTAGATCTAGAGAGGAATCTCCAGCTGGGTCTCGCTTCAAAATCATAATTTTCGAACAATTAGTGGTTGTGGGATATGGCTTGACGGTTAGGCATTGTTTCATATTGGTAATTTCTAGCGACTCTGATACAGAGCTGAAATCTCAGTCGCAAGGCATTAACTGCAGCATGTCTATAGTTGGAATAGATTTTTGGGTTCAATACTTGATGAGAAAAAGGGATAGATGGACTTAAAAGATGAAAAGAAGAATTCTTTTACAGGGCTTGTCACATAAAGAGAACAGCATTGAATGTGCTGCTAGTGGCTGTTGTACCCTGAGGTGCTTGTAGGCTAAGAAGAAGTGGGTTGCATTTTTACTGTATTTTCTTGGCAAGTGAAGATTATGGAGTGATGACTGGTGGAAGATGGATGAAATGGGGATCCATTCTTCCATAGCGATGTAATAGAAAGTGTTACCAAAGTTCTTCATTGACACTAGCTTCAGTTGAACTTCTTTATCATAGGTTAAGAATTCAATTTTCTCATAGGGAATCGGAAAGGCTCTAATCTCCAAAAGAATTTACATTGTCCTGAGTTTTTCTTTTTTGAATGCATGAAAGTTATTTGGGAGAGCTGATACTGAAGTTGCTAAGTGATTCATTTGCTCCTAAATAATAGTTTACATGGGTTGGAGCTTCGTTTTATTTTGACCCATGAATTAATGGAAGTGAAATTAATTGAACACTAATCAGTTTTTGCCCCATGTTTGTTTGATATTTTATGCTTCACCAGTGAAAGAAAATACCTGAAAAGCATCATTACGAGTTTTTAGAGATAGATTATTTATATCAGAACCTAGAAGTGTTATGTATTGTCAATTCGATAAGCTGAATATTACTTCATGTTGAGCATTCTTGAACATATTGGAGGATTATTTCTTCAATATTATGCAGCTGCCCTGTTTTCATGGTTGTTCCACTCATCAGTGTACACGATATAATTACAGGATTATCTCGCATCCGTTTCGACAACTGATCTCGCTTACAGTGTTATTATTGAACATACTATCTCTGAGAGAGAACGCAGGTAAAAAACATAATTTCTCGAGTTTCATGCTTTAGCTAATAGCCTTCACATTGTATGCATATAGGTCCTGTTAAGAGAGATTCAAAAATCATATTCTTAATATGTCCTATAATGTTCAGCCAGAGTTTTCAAAATTTTCACAAAATTTTGGTTTAGATTAGTTTTATAAGAGAATATTATTATGAAACCTCGTTTATAGCTTTGTGTTATTATTATTGATCCAATTTGTTTTCCCTCTGAACTACTTTCAGTCCAGCAGTAGTTGCAAGATGTGTGGCTCTCCTGAAAAGATACCTTCTAAGGTAGGTATCTAAGTTCAATCATTTCAGCCCGGTTTGTCCTTGCTGTGAGATATATTGTTCTTTAAGCAGGTTTGATAGTACTAGTCATTTGAGGATATTTCTTTTTGTTATTGCACTACCATCAAATGAAAATTTCAGAATGCATTTAGCCACATGATTCTAATTTTGCGAAGAGCCCGTAGGTTTTTGGGTAAAGTTGCAATGCTTGCATGTATCTTTTGGGAGTGAATAGTATATTTGCCTTCTTCAGATATAGGCCCAGTGAGGAAACACTACAACAGATAGACCGGTTCTGCATGAGCATAGTTGCCGAATGTGCTGTTAATCCAGCCCGAAGAGTGGCTGAACGATCAGGATCTTTGAGCAAATATCCAGCATCCCCGTCATTCTCAAATGCCGTCTCTCCTCCTGCTCCCTCACCAGCTTCTGCTTTTGCTTCCACTTCTCTAATTAAATCCCTGAATTATGTTCGATCTTTAGTGGGCCTACACATCCCAAAAAGATTGTTCCAGCATGCAGCATTTGCTGGAAGTGCATCTGCGTCGAGGCATGCACTCCCTGCACTGTCTTCTATATTGAAGAGATCTTTTAATTCACAGTTGAACCCCACGAATGTCTCGGAATCCTCTGAGAGTAAAGATGAGTCAAGCTTATCTGCCTCAAGCAAGTTCAGTCTCAAGAAGTCTGATTTGGTCGAAGATCTAGAGTACATTTCTCATGATGTTCTTATGTGGAGGTGGTTGAGGGAGCAGAAATCAAGAGCATCTTCTGAAAGGTATAGTTATATCGGTTCAGTATGACAGTGAAAGTATTTCCAGTTATCTGTATATTTTTTGTTGTTACAAGAGACACATGCCTAGTATAGGATAAAAGTGGGCCACCGGAATTTTTCTTAAAAATGAGTATAAAAGATAGAATATCTTGGGATTGAAGTTGGAAAACTGTAAGAATTTTTCAGTTTTCTGAAATGAAGATTTATCTCTTTGGGATCTTACCTCAATATCTAAATAAGTTGGTGCAATAATCCAGGGATAATTTTGTGCATCCACAAGATATGAACACGCATAATTTCTTAGAAGTGGGTGCAGTGGCCTTACTTGTTGGAGACTTGGAAGCTAAAATGAAGGGGCAACCGGGGAAGTATTTTGGAACTGCTGATATGCCCTATCTTGATCAATTGTTACAGCCTTCTTCTGTCATGACAGTCACCAATTCTGCCTCTGCAACTTCGCACTTAAGGGCAATAATGGCCTCCAAACGGACTAAAGATGATCTACGGCAAATTTGGTATGGTGCAATCCTATTTTATAGGAAAACCTTCTGTAGTTGTATCGTAAGTTCAAATGCAAAACCGATAATGAAAATCTATGATATATGGTTTCTGTAAAATGCTGCACATTATTTTTAAGCAGGGTCCATAATAAATGATGAAAAATTAACAAATCTAATCACGATGTCTGACATCAAAATTTTCAGGGAGGATTCTCCTGTGAGCACATTCCGACCACGAGCTCGGCCTCTCTTCCAGTACCGTCACTATAGGTATGAATGATAACAGTCTCTTCTCTTCAGACCAAACTTACTGCTAGCTCAGTGACTTCCATTAGTATCTTTTCTCTCTGTTACCCTGATACAATGCTTTCTGTGAGTCAGTGAACAGCAACCTCTTCGTTTAAATCCAAATGAGGTTTGTGAGGTGATTGCTGTAGTTTGTTCAGATATATCTTCTTCAGGGAATCCCAACTCCATGACTGTATCATCAAAACTGAGTAACAATGGAAAGCCATCAATGGATGCGGCTGTGAGCGTTCTGATCAAACTCATTATAGACATGTATGCATTTAATTTCCTCTCTCAATAATGTATTCCGCATGCATAATTATGATTTTGCCTGTTTATAGCCTATCGTGCTTGTCAGTTGAATGCTTGTGCTAATGGTTTGAAATATGCAATAGGTGTTGTTTTCAACATTTATGTAATGGTATTCTATCTGGTATGTGCCAAATTCTTTATATTTACAACTTGAAAGACAAACTTATCAAATAAAAATATTCTCTTTGGTGGTGGAGTGTGCTGATAAAAATTATTCACTTTTCTGTCTAATCAATGGAAGTAATTCCAACCGCATGCATTGTATGCAATCCAATTTGAAGGGAAATGGAATCTAAAAATGATTTTACTAGAACTTCAAAAATCAGAATTTATACAGGATTATGAGTGGTGATTCAGCATAATTATTCCTCTCTTTTGTGCCAAAAATTGATGATTCAGCTTATATGATTCACCATGCTACTTTTGTTGTTCATGCTGTTTGCTCCTTTTCAGTTTCTTAATTTTGATATGGAAAAATTAGGATTGAAAATCAATTTTTGACGTGCAGGTATGTCTTGGACCCAGGGATTGCTGCTCCTCTTTTCCTATCTATGCTTCAGGTACAAAATCAAATGGGTGTTCATTTTGCCTTTTTTGCTGGTATGGGATTCGCTCTCAGAAGTATTTGCATATATTGTAAATTTCTTCTAGGAAATACTTTGCTCCACGAGAAAAGAATGCAGGACTCGTGCTTTTGATTTGATCATAAACCTCGGAGTTCATGCTCATTTGTTAGAGCCAGTTATGACTGATGATGCACCGGCTATAGAGGACGAATATTTTCAAGAGTCATATTTTGATGGGGAATCCCAGCTCACGATTGAAGATAAGGATAAGAATGCTCGGAAGACAACACAATCTTCTCCGGCAATCGAGGATTTTGAGACTTGGATTCTGAATATTCTTCATGAAATTCTCTTATTTCTTGTCCAGGTAAGTTTTAGAATTAGGTTACCTAATCTTTATTTTTTTCTGGGATAGCAACACTGCTTTTTCTTTGTTTTACATATGTGCTCTCCCGTGGTAAAAATTACAAACTGTACATCACTGATAACTGTTTCTTTATTCTATAGCTGGAAGAGAAGGAAGAATCGGTTTGGGCTTCAGCTTTGAGCAGTTTACTCTACTTTGTCTGCAATCGAGGCAAAATATCAAGAAAAAGATTGGATGGTCTTGATATTAGGGTGGGTGATCTATCTTATAACAGTAAATGGAATCTGATTGTTCATTCTACTCTTCATGGCATGCACCCTTGCCAGGCCATCGACCAACCTGGTTCAATAGTTGGGCATGATTTTTCTGTGGAGGCCTGATTGATTGTTTTATTTTTGTATTCTTGCTCAAGTACATGCGCTCAAAATTAATTCTCTTTTCTAGTGGAGTATGAATTGTTTAGCTCATAATTCTACATTTCCATTGTTTTCTCAGGTTGTTAGGTCATTTTTGGAGATTAGCAGGATGAATTCCTGGGCGGAAATTGTTCACTGCAAGCTTATTTCCATGCTGACAAATATGTTTTATGAACTTCCAGAAGAACCTTTTGATGGTACTTTTGGTACACCAATATTCCGTTTTGATCAGGTTGATCTGATTGGAGGGATCGAGTTTATCTTCCTTGAGGTATACACATATTTCTTATTCTTCATAAGTTTCCCATAAAATTGATGGAGTTTATAAACTATATAGCATAGGATCTTCCTCATGGAACTGTAGCTTTAATATGTATGCACATAGGTACCTCGAGTTTCAGCAATACTCCCTGTATTGCCACCAGTATATTGTTTCTTTTAGTTGAAAAGATGGAGGGTAGATTGTAATTGTTTCTCTATGGCAGTACTCGCTTGCAAACTCGAGGGAAGAGAGGAGAAATTTATATTTGGTGCTCTTCGACTATGTTATACATCAAATTAACGAGACATGCATGGCTACTGGGATATCTGAATATTCAGTTGATGAGATTCAACCGCTTGCCACCTTACTTACACTTGTTGATGCACCCGAAGCCTTTTACATCTCTGTCAAGCTTGGAGTGCAGGGCCTCGGTGAAATCTTGAGAAGGTCAATATCGGAGTCACTTGACAGATATCCTAACAGTGAGCGATTGAACATGGTATGTATTCCTCCTTCTGCTGAACTTGTTGTGACTTATGAGCTAAATGGGTGATTCGGTGATTAAGACTGGATTTATTGAGAAAATATGAAAATTAACTTTAAAAATTAAATCCAGTAAAAGTTCTTATCACAGCTGATGCAATAAACTTCTGGAAATGAAAACCAGTACCAAGTAAGATACAGTCAGTCCATTGGGAGAATCAGCCTACATTGAAGTTTCACTGACAAACTGGTTGATTCAGGTTGACTTCAGATGTAGATTTTCTAGTTAGTGGAGCCAGGTTCTGCTTTCTCAATTGACTTATCATATCATTCGATCTCTATCCAGAGTTTTTAGTTGTGTTTAAAAGAATGTGTTACTCTGGAGCATGGTGTCACTTTTTGTTATGTTTGCAGCTCCTAGAGAACATAACTGAGAGGTACGATGTGCTGGTGAGTTCATACACTCACCTGGACAAGGAGTTCTCTCACATGATACAGATAACCAAATCTTACAAGCTCCCCAAGAGCATTGAGGACCCTTACCTGAGAACCGGCATTGGGTTGAAAGTCAACCAGTACTGGTCCACCCTTCACTCCCTTCTCCACTCAGATAGAATCACGTGCCGGCAGAATGGTTATATTTGGTTGGGTGATCTCCTTATCTCGGAAATTGGTGAAGAGAAGGACTCAGACATATGGTCGAACATTAAGACCTTGCAGAAGAGAATTTCTCGTGTCGGAGTTGCAGATTCTTCTGTTGCTTCAGATATACCATTGCCCATTTGGTTGTTCTGCAGGCTTCTGAAGTCAAAGAATTCTTTTGTAAGGTGGGGCTTCCTGTTTGTCCTTGACAGACTTCTGATGCGTTGCAAGTTTCTGCTAGATGAGAAGGAGTTGATGAACTTCAGCAGTAGCAATCCTGAGAACATGCAAAATGGCCATGTTGAGAAAGCCTATGCTGTGATCGATATCATGAGTAGTGCTCTATTGTTGCTCTACCAGATAAATGAAACAGATCGGATCAACATTCTAAAGGTAAGTTCCAGTTTGTTCAATAAAAGCAGGAGAAATCTGCGGTTGACATTGTTCATTTTGTTACTTAGACAGAAAATCCTGAATTAACTATTATCTATCCTCAACTTAATGTCAGCCCCGGCTGCCTATAATTGTGAATGCATACAGACAGGCTTTCTTCTTGACTATAATTTGTGTTCTTTCTCAACAGATGTGTGACATTCTCTTCTCCCAAGTCTGCCTGAAGGTTCCTCCTACAATCCCTAGTGCACAAGGAGATGGTGCAACAGACATCAGGGATAAAAAGATAATTTCCAATGAGACAATTCAGAAAAAGAATTCCAGACGAATTGACCCCAAAGAAACTACTTATGCCAGACCAAATGATTATTATTGTACCAGCAGTCCTTATTCAGGAACAGCTTCAATGGCTGCTCTACTTCTCCAGGGACATGCTGTGGTCCCAATGCAATTGATCGCCCGAATTCCTGCTGCTTTATTTTTTTGGCCGTTAATGCAACTCGCTAGTGCTACAACAGATAATATTGCACTTGGTGTTGCTGTTGGAAGCAAAGGAAGGGGGAATCTTCCAGGAGCAGCATCAGATATTCGGGCAACACTCCTGTTGCTTCTCATTGGGAAATGTACTGCTGATCATTCTGCTTTTCAGGAAGTCGGTGGCGGAGAATTCTTCAGGTGAGCTTAACTTTTGAGGTTTATTACAATATTGGATGACTTTTCAATGGGGAGCAACATTCTGTGTGGCTCATGTCAATGAACCAGCTTGCACTTGAAACATGCATGTCTGAGAACTGGAGCATTCATATAACTAGATTGTTGATATTAAACGATTTAGAGAAGCAGCTGGACCCATTATGCCACATGGTTGCATCAAAAGGCCATACCGTAACCCTTTGAATAATCAGTACACTATCAATATTTGCATTTTTCAGGTGACTGTTGGCACTGTGTACCAAGTATGTTACTACTATGACATATGTTTGAGCACTATTTTTGTGTTGTTAGGGAACTTTTGGATGATAGGGACTCAAGGGTAGCTTATTATTCTTCTGCTTTTCTTCTGAAGGCAAGAACACTCTCCATATGTTTCATCGTCATTTGTGCAGTTTTCTTTGTAATTTTTCTAAACCATCTGTATTTATTGTTCTTGCAGAGAATGATGATGGAAAAGCCGGAGAAGTATCAACACATGCTTCAGAATCTTGTTTTCAAAGCACAACAGGTAATGAAATTACTGGTTTCTTACTTTTGTTAGATTTGGGGATACATATGGTTATCCATTAAAATCTATTTCTTCTCAGAGCAACAATGAGAAGTTATTGGAGAACCCATATCTTCAGATGCGCGGCATTCTTCAGCTAGCAAATGATCTTGGAATTGAGTTATGGCCTCGAGATATTGAACTATCCAAAGCACAGAGTGCGCTTGCCTTCAAAGACGATAACTGACATCCTTCTATTTCCCTATTTATAATGTTTGTAAAACCACAAGTTGAAGCGCTTAATTCGGGTGAAATTCACTGGGCAGGAAAGCAATTTCAAGTAAGATCATGAGGTACAAGAGATGCGAAGAGCCAAAGACGTTTTCACTTAAGGTTCTCTGAAAAAAATAGGGGGAAGTAGATCATTAAAGCTCTTGATTTTTGTACAATCTTCAAACCACCTTTTTTAAAACCCAGTTGTAGAAAAGGTGCTTAGGCCAGGATTTTGAGTATGAATTTTGGCTGAGAAGCTAGTCCCATGGAAGTTCTGTACAGAAGTTTTGTAGTTTGATCCACCACTGCACTGCATTCAACTTCTTCCCCTTGTTCAACTGTTCACTGGATGGAGTGCAGGCATCCTCAGGTACCCCCCCTTTCTCTTTGCTTGGAATTTTTCGTGGCTCTGTTAGTAGGGAAGCTGGTTCAATAAATGGTAAATTTCCCACATTGGGATTATGGTTATACTGCAACATAGTGTTTTGTGTTCAAACACTGCCTGCATAGTTAGTCCCCAACCTCCCTATAGATTGTGGTTGAATTGATTGTGGTTGAATTCGATTCATCTCCTGCAATGCAGATTGGCCATGCCCTTTTTATTCTTGGGAGGTGTTGGGCAAAGCATTGGCTTAAGTTTGTGTTGCATGCCAGTCCCAGTCATTAGAGCTGAAATCATGGGGTCAGCTCAGCCGTTTTCCCTGCTCAGTGTTGTATTTGTAAGCAGACTTGGGTTTCTTGTAGCTTCCTTCTTATTTAGTGTCCTATGATAGGGTGTTTGCATACGGGGCATCCATGGCAGGAGGTGTCCACTATTAGGGTCATCTTCTGTAGCTGCCTGTTATGATTTCTGATATATTCCATTTTGACACTGTAAATATCTTCATGGTATTTTGTTTTGTCCCCTTGCCCACTATCCTTTTTCATACCTCCATTGCCTTGGGGGCCCGGTTTTCTTGCTTATTGCTGGTGCCTTGTGAAGTGGTTGAAAAAATTCTGAGATTCATAGATGGTAATTTTTTTGTTTGACGACCGATAATGCATGGAAATTTTGTTCCACGTATCTCATTTTGCTCTGTTTGATTCACCGGAGATCCAGATGGGGATGATTATGAGCAAGATCAGATCAAAGTGATTTCATTACAGAGCCATTGATATCATGCATAACAAGATCATAATGGATTGTTGACTTGAGGATATGCTTCCATCAGGGAGGCTAAGATCGACCATTCCACCATTCATACCTAGACATTGTTATTGTCTATTGGTCGAAATTGCCGAGCATTTTGTCTTTTTATCGGGCTTCATTAAGGACTGTATCGTCATTTTGTCTTATTACCATGGCCCAATATATCCCGTGGTGTTCACTTCTCTGTTCCTCTTCTCGAAAACCCTAACAGCGCTTGTTTTGCTCTGCCCAACTCTGACTGCGGCGCATTGTTCGCCCTTCCCCTGGTATGCATCCTTCATCTTCCTCAGATCTCATGTATTATCGGTGATCTTATACAATACATTTGAAGAAACGGTGATTCTATGCGCGCGAAATTCAATCCTTGTGTGTTGGATTGATTTGGGAGGAGATTGGTTGATTCTATTTCTGAGCTGTTTTGACTGATTGACTGTTGTTCATGTTGGATTGGAAATGTCTCCATGGATACTTTGTTTGTTTTATACTTCTCTTTCAAATTTTGACTGTTTAGAGAAGCTCTACGCCGATCTACTTCATATTCCGCTATAAGTTGAAATCTTGAGGAACAGTGCTGGGCTTTTGGGTTTCGGAGGGGAATCTGGCTTCTTCTCTGTTTTGTTAATTATACTTCCGTAATGTTGGTCCGACTTAAGCTAAATGAAGACAAGTTTTTTTTTCTTTTTTTGCAGAGGTTGTAGTCGCATAAGAAGATGGTTAGGGTTAGTGTTCTTAATGATGCTCTTAAGAGTATGTACAATGCTGAGAAGAGGGGGAAGAGGCAGGTCATGATCAGGCCTTCTTCGAAAGTGATAATCAAGTTTCTTCTGGTGATGCAGAAGCATGGTATGCACTGATGTACTTTTCATGGACCACCACTGTTCTCTGCTGATCATTGCCATGAATTTTCAATGTTTTGACTTCTGAGTTATGACCTAGGTTACATTGGTGAGTTCGAGTATGTGGATGATCATAGAGCTGGAAAAATAGTGGTCGAACTGAATGGGAGGTTGAACAAATGTGGAGTAATTAGTCCACGGTTTGATGTTGGTGTTAAGGAGATTGAAGGGTGGACTGCAAGGTTGCTTCCCTCAAGACAGGTGGCCTCCAAGATCATCTAACTATATATTCTATTTATTTGAATTTTCTTTCCTTTTTAAAATATTGTGAATGTGGTTCACTAGAATATAAACTATATCTAGGAATATTGCTTTTTTCTGATTGCACCTGCACAAATCTTTTCATCTTGAAATAACATGGCTTTAAATTTTATGAAATGATGCAGTTTGGTTACATTGTGCTGACAACATCCGCCGGAATTATGGACCATGAAGAGGCCCGGAGAAAGAACGTTGGTGGTAAAGTCCTGGGTTTCTTTTACTAGGTATGGTGATTTAGATACTGGACTGAATAGCGCTTTTACTTTGTGTTGTTTTTTGTCACAATGCTTTGATGGGCTCACTTTTTGGCTTAAGATTAGAGGCACTTTGTTTCTATTTATGACTTGTCATTTTAATGGAGAGCTATGATTTTTCCTATTCAGTGTTATCTATGGTCTCTTGTTGGCTTAAAAAGTGTTCTAGGATGAAAAGCGGTTGAAAAAATTCGCCTGTTCTACCATTGCCAAAGATTTGCTTTAAGTAGCCCATTAGACTTGTCTCTGTGTCATCTCATCTCTCAGAAATTGTGAAAGCCTACCAGCCTTCCCCATTAGCCTTCTTCTCTTCCTCCTCGAGAAAGGCTCGAATCTTGACAACCCATCATCCCGTGTGGATTTGCCCTGCTCTCTTCATTAAACTACTGCTGCTGCTTTCTCTGGGAAGCTGGCGGCCGTTCTTATAGAACCCGACCAGTTCAACTGAACCATGAGCTTGCGCCCATTTGCCTTGGTGGGAATCTATAATACCTGCCTTGCTTGACCTATGTTGTTAAAATATTAGAATAATCTGTACGCATTAAAAATGTTAAATTACAGATAAAAACATTTGTCAGATGTTATATTTGATATTATTAATATAATTTAATCGTAAATTGTTTTAAAATATTTTATTAATAATTATGCTAATACTAAAAAATTAAAAATTATATATGTGCCATCTTAAAATAATATTTCATATGAAGTTATACCATTTATAAGCAATGAGAAGTATTGAAGTATTTTCCAAGTATTTTAGATGATGTATTATGTTTTCCCTTTAAAGAAAAGTTGCATGGTACATGCATTCGAAGACATACGTATCAACTTACATCATCAAGCCTCATAATTTTAAACAAAAAAAAGTGTACTGCGTAATGAAATCAGCATGATGTCATTGTGATGCAACTCTAAACTTTATGATCTAAAAAAATCAACGCCGGATATCTTCCTTTTTTCACTTACCAAAATTGTTATATTTACAATATAAACCTTGGATGTTAGTAGTCCACTCTCTTAAAAACTTATTTAATAAGAAGGTTAAATAATGTTAGACATATCTAATATTTTCAAAAATAATAAAATTAATATTAAATCTTTTAAGATATTTATTTGATGTTAAAACTTTGTAAAAAGTACATTATGGTATTAAAATTTAAAAACATGTTTTGATTTAATAAAATAAATTTATTTAGTTATTTTGTACACTAAATATATTTATTTTATCTAATATTTCATATTATAAAAGTATATTTAAAAATTTTTATACAATAAATATAATTTAATTCAAATATTTGATACCAAACTTATTTACTGTAGTTTGATACTAACATCTACATCTGAGTAGAATAAGTGTTAATAATTTTCAAGTTACTCTTTAGAAATATATGTAATTATGTAAATAAATGAACAAGTATGTCCACCCAGATCACAATATAGGAAAAACGAACTCCATAATCCATAGAAGAAAAAATCCCTATACAGGCATGTGAGTAGGTATAATTCACTACATACATATAGGCATGTATATGTATATATATGTGTGTAAATATGCCTATGTGTGTGTGTATATATATATATATATATATATATATTATAGGAAACAGTCAATAACATTAAGGGGCGGTGGTGCCGGTTTTCCTAGTCCAAACTCCAGATCATTCTCCCATGGCGTCAAGTTCAGATCCAAGCAAAGGACCCTCCTGCAGGTCGGTTTCTTCAACACTGGCCCCAGTGATCGTGCGGGAGAAGAGGGGAGGAGGCTGAGTGTCATGGCCAGGCCGACCGTCTCGTCTGGCCTGTGACAGACGATGTCCACGTCGAGATCGTTCATCGCCGCCACCCTGTGCCGCCTCATGTGGCCGCCGAGGGCCTGGCCGATCGCGAACTCGAGGCCGCAGATCGTGCACTCGTGGGTCTTGGGCTTCACCGGAGATCCAGATCGGGAAGCAGCCTTTCCGTCCTCGTTAGGGTTCAGCCTGGGCTTCTTGTGGCTGGCTCTGTGGCCACCTAGAGCCTGGAAGGACGGGAACTTGCGGTTACAGGTCTTGCACTCGAAGACCCGGCTGGGGGAGGAGTCTCCTGCATCCAGATCCAACGGCTCCCGGCCCTGGGAGAGGGAGATCAGGCAGCTGGCCATGGCCATGCTCTCCAGAAAGTCGGTTTCGAGCATGCTCCTCTTCATCTGCCGAGAATTGCAGAGAGGAAAAAGAGAGATGGAGGAAGGTATTAGGTAATGAAGACGTGACTTTAAGATTAAGAATAAAGATCGACCTTTTATAGGCAGATAGAGTCTGAAGCTTGCTGGAGGAGGAGTTTAGTCTACGAATGACTTGTCTGAGTGTTGGCTCTGGCAGTAGTTGACCAAGTAGAATGACGTATTCACCATGTAGCTTGTGGTGTAAGTAAGCACGCGTCTCTCCAGCCCACCCAGTGAATTATCTGATAAATCCAATATTTACATATAAACGTAAGAGTGTGCTATTGCATACGTCAAACTATGTGGCCACTTAATATAGAAAAAAAAGGATAAAAAACGGTGAAGTTGGCGCACAAACAAAAACCGGTGGCCCTTTGCCGGTTATACATACATATATACATATAGACATACACAGATTGTGTTTTAGGGTTTTATGGGTTCTTATATATATATATCAACAGAATTATAGTTGATGTCTTCCTACCCCCACAACATATTTTTTTTATTAATATTAACCCAATAAATTATATAATAAAATATTCATAATAAATAATATTAAATGTAATAAATATTTAAAATAATATCTTAACGTCTATTTGGGGTTGATGAAAGGGTATTATTGTATGGAAAGATGAGTTGTTAATAAGATGAATGGTGTTGTAGGAATAATAGAATATTTTATATAGGTATAAGATAATAATGTGAGTACATACATACATATATACATACATGCTCAAAGTCAAAGGTTATGACACTTGGCTTGAGAGTCCAAAGTATGTGTCGAAAACGTGGGGTGGGTATGTGCCTTCCTCCAAAGTTTATCCCTTAAGGATAGACATAGTTGTTGGACTTGCCTCATATTATATAAATAATGAATCCATGGGTTAGTTATTCATAGAGTGCTCTTATATGTGCACCTTTTTGAGACTATATGGAGCTGATCACGCTAGAAAATTCTATTGAAGAATTATTACTATCAAATCCATCTCAAATGTTTAATTTGTTCTTATTATATAGAAGTCCAAATAGGGAAGGAGTCAATAAATAAAAATAAACGTTCATTGCATCATTTTTGCTTGTTAGGATAAAGTCTTAACCGCCCATCTAGGTTGCCATTGAATTAGTTGGAGTTGGGGTATGATCGAATTGAGTATAAGAACACACACCGATAGTGTGGATGAGATCGATTTTTTTTTTTGACAAATATTACCTTTGGAAGTTTGTGTGAACAAGTCTATGTTCTCAACTAACAAAGAACTAATGGCGGGATAGGGATAGATTGATTGACAATTTTCAATTTGTGAATATTTTTTTATGGGTATAGGTGGAGCTGATTAATAAGACCACTACAACTACATGATATGTACGGCATGGACAATGGTGGGCTTCCGAGTCAACACTAGAGTTGCTTTATATGAAGCTTCCGTTGAAGTTTAAAGAATTTGAACTTGCCCTAGCTACTATCTCTCTCACCTATTTACTTCTCCATCCATGGCGTGGAATACACTCTTAATAATTGTCACTTGTCCAAAGTCGGTGTAGGTAGTCAACATAATCAAAGTCCACTAAACTAAACTAAACTCTTCACTTGGCATCCCATCAATACTATCCCTTAATATCAATATATTGACCGGTCATTAAACTAGTTGTGATCTATTGAATAAAGGGTACAAAATAGCACAAACCCCATCAAATTTGTCATGCACTTATGGGTATGGGAGGATCTTACATAAACAGACAATGAACTATGATCCAAATCAAATATAGATTAATATGACTATGTATTGTGGTAATTTATAAGTCCAAACAAGGATGATAGCAAGCCACCCTAATAGACCATTTCTTTATATGTAGGATTGTATGTTTGTGGAAAACAATGGAGGAAGTTGATTGTAATGATACTTATTAGACTTAAGGGTGAGATTATGTCATTGAAAAGACACTTGCATTTCTAGATCCATGGAGTGAGAGAGACTCTTCAAACCCTAAATAATGAGGGCAACCTCTCTCCATCTACACACATATATATATATATACACTGATAAAGGAGTGTTTATTTTTTAGTATATAATTAAAAATAATTTTTAAAAAACGTTAAAATACCTTATTTTAAATTCATTTTCTACTTTCTCGAATTCTTTCATAATTCATTTTGTTTGAATGAACAAAAATTCTGATTATAGGTTTGATTGGCTTGATTTTGAACTAAAAGTCAACCAGCCAAGCAACTCGTAATTGTGTGCCACCTGCCAAGATGATGTACTGGCATTGCATTGGTCAGACCATACGATTCCTCTTCCTTGAATTTACCGGCAAAATTGACGGCCAAATTCAACATAAATAAATGGGATTCACACGTAAAAAAAGTTAAATAATATAATTACTACCAAATATGTCTAAAAATGATATTTTAATATCAAATATTCTGTTCTAAAATAAATGAAAAATACTTTTTTGATATTAAATATTTGGGTTACATTACAATATTTAAAAAAAGTATTATTTTGATGATAATTTTATATACTTATAATACTTATTTAATTTAGTTAATATGTAATCAATTCTTAAATAATACTAAATGAATATATTTTATTAAATATTTGAAACTATAATTTCTTTAAAATATTTTATATAAAGTGTTATTTTTATAAATATTTGCAATTATTTTTTATATTAATACAAAATATAAAAAAGAATTCCTATAATTTAACTAATTGGTTAGTCAACTAGTCAGATCAGATATGCATGCCAAAAAAAATGTCAGCACTGGCTATTGATGTCATGGAACGTGCGTTCTCCCTCGATCTCATGGATGACATTCTTTGCTTGTTCTTGTCAGAAAACAAAATGGAGATTCCATGTGCTGATTGTTGCCAGACTAAGGTTAATGTGTATCTACATAAACCCTAAATTTAAATCTAGACTATTTACCAGCAGTTTCATGTCAATTTCGTCAACAGTATTCTGTATTAACTAATTTGTGGCCAAGCTACATCTCTAGACTAACCATCTGCCAATAATGAGACAACTGTCACTTCTGTTTTTTTGGTGGCAATGGCATCAACCTGATTTTTTAAGTGGAATATTGACTTCTTAACAAAATAATTGATCTTACCTGATATTGGTACAGAATTACTCATATCTAATTATTGATAATAAAATATACAACTTTTGTCAAATTTTTGTTTGCTTATAAAATTTTAAAAATTTCATTTTTAATAATTATATATGTTTAGATTATGTGAGTCCATCCTCTACCAATTACGGAAAATTTGACTCATTTTCTCTATTACCAATAATTAGTTATGCTAATTTTTATTATCATCATATAAAATATTACACTAAAATTAATAATTTTTAATTAGATATACGTTAAAAATTAACGACACAAAATACGCTCTTTCACCGAATATAAAATGGTAAATTTTACCATCTTCTTGAATTTTTATATTATAATATTTTAAAATGGTGAAATTAAAAATTAAAAACAATAAATATAAATAGTGAAATTATTTGAATTATACGATGAAAATTGTATTTTTTTTGGAAAAGTATTGTCTTAATTAATGTAGGCAAGAACATTTGTATTGTCTTAATTCTACAATGATTCAATTTCTTGTAAATAATAAGAACAGCAATCTCTCCTTTTGAATTTTGAAGATGAGATGAGATGAGATGTTGACAAAGTGTTTTATTGATAGATAAACTAGAGGATGAATTGTGACCTTTTTTCATGACATGTGATATTCATGTATGCATGAGATGCAAGTTTCATTTGTTGACCATTAGCTTCAGTATTTTTTTAATATTAATGGGGAAATTCAACATCCCACCAAATATAAGTGTAAACTTTAGAATTCAATATGTGGAGAATTTTATGACTGAAATAATGAATATGGACATAAATAGTGTAGGCTTATCATAATATTTTGACTAAAATTTAAATAAAATCATGTTTTTTATTTAAATTGTATTTTACACATTAAAAAAAATACTAAATAAGTCTATAACATTTTTTTACTCAGATTAAGCCTTAATTTATCTCAAATAAGACCATTAAGTTTTGTTGATCAGTAGTGAAGAATATATGAACTTAAACTACTTGTGAATGCCTTTATTTAAGTTACCAATATATGAATAAAAGTGTAACTTACCAATATATCATAATAAAAATATTATTTTGAAAGATAAAGAAATCAAGTGTAAAATAATACCACCATATGATGTCAACCATGTAACCCTCCCCTTCAACTATTTATGTTAGCATCTTGTTTGAAGGGAACTTAGAAAGACTCCACCCCCACACAACACCAAATATGGTAACAAAAAGATCACCAAACAAGGCAAAAAACATATACCAAATATGGTAGTACACATAAAAAATGGTAAAAAAATATTAAGGAACACAAAGGTAGACAAAAAATGGAGGCTAGTTATTTCAATCAGCAGACTCCATTCTAATGCTTCAAAACAACATTGATCTTTTGTTTCTTCTTTAAGGCATAAGTTATTTCCAACTAGTCCAATCCTCAAAGCCAAACCCCATGAAAGACGTGAGCTTCATGAAAAACAACATTTCTATTTGGTGAAGCTAAGTGCAGAAATGCAATCCCATTCCTTGTCAGTGAAGATCTTGATTGCACTGATATCAGTAATGGAATATCTCATAATCGTTTTCCGAATCTTCAGCTAAGTGCCTATGGAGGGAATAATGTGCAGGGAATACAATTGTCATGCTCAAGTTTGTAAAAAGTCCAGCATATCCAAAATGCAAGTACTGTGCTTGGTGCTTATGGAGGTACAAGAACAGAGGCGTATAAATCTAATGATCTACCTTGCAAGTCATCAGCAAACTAAGCTCAGAAATAGCATATTTTTTCATTCATGTATCATCTCCTACATATCCAAACATATTTGACATAAAAACGTAAAAATAAATTCATGTTAATTAGAGAAAACTGATATCAGTGTCTAAGTTTTGCAAAGTTGGGAGTGTCCATCTATTTATCAGAAAAATATTAGTCATGTTATTTTTCTCCTTACAGATTTTGAAATTTGATCTTGATTCTTGAATGCGGGCAAATAGAATTTCAATTTTCTCCTTCATCACCATCATTGAGAGCCCCAAACTTCTGCTTGAAAGAATCCTGCTTCTGCATCCACATCATGTGAGCCTGCAACCCAATAATCAGGCAACCGTCAGCTGTTTTCCTCCTCCCACATTTTCTATTAAACAAAGTAGAATGCACAATCATTTGCAGCATATATTCAACCAATCATGTGTCATATCCCGACTCTTTAGGGTACATATTGTGAGGAACATCATATTAATTACCAAAGCATGCAGGCTTTGCTTGTACTAACAGAACAATTTGAGATCTTTTGCACTCTCGATTTAAAAGCAATCACACCCAACAGATTAAAAGACTGGATCCGGTCGAATTTGCTACATCTCAGTGCAATTAATGATCAAGACGAGAATCCAGTTGCCATCGGCACTCAAAAGAAAAGAAAATCACCATAAAAGGCCTACTAGAAAATGATGATTATCTATCTACCAATTGGATCAATTGGCTCGTAGGACACAGCTGTATTGAACTAGCTTAAATCAAACTGGAAATGATCCTCGCGGGGATGGAAAACATATGTCATGATCCAATTTCGTATGACAATTCCATTCTTTCTTTTGATGACTTGCTCTAGAAAATTCTATCAAGGACGAACAGCTGAATTGATTAAACCTACAATCGAAGCAAAATCTGAATTTGAATGATTTCCAACCGGTAACAAAAAACAAGAGTACATAATCAAAATCTTGGGCTACTTCAAGTGCCCACCTGCAGAGCGGCTGCCCAAGTGATGAGGAAGGAGGCGAACCAGAACTTCTTATCCTTCAGCAGCTTCTTCGCCTCCATCTTCTCATGTATAATGCCAGACCAAACCCTTCACTCGCACTGTCCGCTCCGTTTCTTTCTTTGGTCCCCAAGGCGAACGAAACAAACATTGCTTCAGTTTTTAAAAATAAATAATCAATTTTATTTTTTAATAATTTAATTTTTTTGAACCCATTAATAATTTAACTTCGAATTTAAAAAATACCAATAATGTAATCATATTATAAGAATTTTTTTTATAAATGTATATCATATTTAATAGATAAATTAAATTGAAATAATATTATAATTTAATGTAAGGATGAACTGCTGACCCATTTTGGGTGGTATGGGCCGAGCGAGAATATTAAGGCCCAAACCAACAGTATGGAAGGGCAAATCCGTAATTTGAGTGGAGTATATAAACACTGGAGGAACACCTCAGCCTAAAACCCTAGAGGTAGCCGCGACGGTGGACGTAGGTTCGTCCCTTCTCTCGCTTCATCACTTCTCCGTGGTCATTTCTATCGACCGTTCCAGCTCAGTTGTTTCTTTTCGTGGCTTGGTTATAATTGGTATACCCAGTCTTCAGTTCCTCACCTGAGATTTCTTCTGTTGTTGACGTGTTTTCGTTGATATTTGTTTGATTCGGTGTTCTTATATTGCCGGTTTGTTGCCTTTTTGTCATTTGCAGGTTGCTGGTGTTGTATAAGTTGGAAATCCTTGCTGACCGATGGCACCTAAAGGTAACGTTTTCACTTAACTTTTGTCGTATTTTTCAGCGCTGCAATAGGCCTTTCCCCTATAGAAATGCGGCCTTGAGATCAAATTAAAACGTTCTTGTTTGTGAGTGAAGAAATCAGGATAAGTGAAATTGTCCTAATGCGTTGAGCTCGAAACTAATGAGATTAGGCTGCTCGAGTGGAATGTTGTATGATTTTGAGATTAAGCTTTTATAAATAAATTAAGTACTATTTAATCTCAATCAGTGGCAGTGAGAGTGGATCTATATGTATGACACTTTTAAGATACATTTCCTTTTTATTTCATCTTTAAGATGCTAGTTCATACCACATCGATGATGTAAAAAAGTATGGTTTCGTTCTTCTATGGTGGTTATGAGTGCTTACTAGAATGGCATGAAAATTTTCAAGAGTGCTGAAATTAGCCAAATTGTTTCTGTCATTTTCTGAATGTATAGTTTAACATGTAGGCTTAAATGTATATTTTTGCTTTGATGTTATGGAAAGAAGAAGAACTATCACCATCTTTGTTTTATTTCTTGGTACCAAGGACTAAGGAACATTATTTGGATTCTGGCCACGGATCATTTAAATCCATGCCCTTTATATGAATTTGCTGGATACATGTTTGTTGTTTATTTGTAGTTGTTGACTATCTATGCTGCTGTTAATTTTATCAACAGCTGATACTACCAAAAAGGCTGACCCCAGGGCACAGGCCCTGAAGGCTGCAAAGGCGGTCAAGTTAGGTACAACATTCAAGAAGGCTAAGAAGATCAGGACATCCGTCACATTCCATCGCCCAAAGACCTTGAAGAAGGACAGGAATCCAAAGTACCCTCGCATCAGTGCCACCCCGAGGAACAAGTTGGACCACTATCAGATTCTCAAGTACCCGCTCACCACCGAGTCTGCGATGAAGAAGATTGAGGACAACAATACCCTTGTCTTCATCGTTGACATCCGAGCTGACAAGAAGAAGATCAAGGACGCCGTGAAGAAGATGTATGACATTCAGACAAAGAAAGTTAACACCCTGATCAGGTAATAATTTGATGAAACCATCTGGTAAAATTGAAACTGCAAGAATAGGATCTGAGATTTGCCCATTTTGAAATATACAGGCCGGATGGGACGAAGAAGGCATATGTGAGGTTGACACAGGACTCTGATGCCTTGGACATTGCCAACAAGATTGGGATCATCTAAGGTAGATATAGATTTATATTTTGATCTAGCAGGTGAGTGAATGCTGGAAGCAGCTCCTCTCTTTCATAGGTTTCACAGTTTACAATCTAGAATTGATGAGATGATTTTGAAGACCATCATTACTATTTTCGACATTCAAGTTTTAGTTCAAAATGCCCTTTTACATTTTTGAGCCTTTGATCATCTCAAGAGTCTTGGAGTCCATGTGTTGAATGATAGGTATCTCATATCATCATCGTGGGGGGTGAGGGCTTTTCATTGCTCTGATTGGTACACCCTGATCTTCAACGGACCCAATTCTATCGAATTTGATACTTGACCCTTAGATTGCCTCCTCACCCTCTCCCACTCGCATTCTCTTCATTGTAGCATCATCTCTCGGTGCCGTATCCTGTCTATCTCGGCTCCTTCACACAATTGTGTGAAATGTATGATTGGTCTTCGAGTCAGATTGGGGTTCCACTCTATCATACCCCTCTCGGGCACGGGCTCGGGACTTGTCTCACCCTCTCGCGAGTCAGATTAGGTTCCATCATTCGTGCCATGATCCCAATCAACCATTGACACCTTTAATAATTGCTTTGGAAGTCCTCATTTTTGTTAAAAGCCTAGTTATACCACACATTTTTTTTTGTCATGCTTAGTCATCACTGACCTTTAGTTTGCCCTAGTGAGATCAATCATTGTCTTTTTTTAAGTCATAAAGTGGCTATATTTCACTATTATTGGCGTACTTGTATAGCCATTTATTCCCAATAAGTTGGGATTCAAAACAAAGATCAAATTCCTTAGTGAGATAACTATGAGCAAATGCATTATTGACGGGAAGTATTAATATATCCTATGGGTACTGTAAGAGATAAGATAACATGGCTAATTAATTCACTACTCTTTTATTTAATTGATTGTCCAAGATAGTCTTATATTTCTCGCATGTATGACACTAATCCAGCGGAAAAGCTTGATTGAATATGTGAACGACAATTGTAATCATGAGAAGCATACAATTGGAAGAAGAGTATGTTTTTCAATGGGAAGAGGGAGACAAGACATGGCAATGGTAGGAGGCCCCTAGAGGGTGAGAATATTGAAAGATATACTTCTTAAAGTCTATAGTGCCACAAACGTGAGATAATTAAGACAATAGTAACCTATATATACCCATATGAATAATCAAGAAATATGCAAGTATAAGTGCCAAACTTAAGTATATGATCTTGTTGAGATACCCATGTGAATTAGTTAAAGGCAAAGCAAAGTCTTGTGAAAAGTGATAAAACATTTTTAGTAATAGGCAGCATGATGAGTAGGCTAGGGTAGAACTGTCACAATTGTTAAATATTTGATTAACTATGATGTTGATCTAAGGGTGCATAATGGTTAACTATAATGTACTGGTAAACAAAGATCTCAATCTTCCTAGTTGGTGGAGGATAAGCTTATTCTTGTCGAGGCTAAATTCAAATTTATATGTAATTTTGTATTATATTTTTTATAATATTTCAAATTTATTAAACAATATATTAATTATATAATTTTTTTATAAATTTATTAAAATATATACATATATAGATATTTATGTTAAATAAAATAAAATTGATGGGAAAAAACTAGAAAACCCAACTTATATAAGTTTTTATTTAATTATCACTTTCCATTCCTAATTTAACTCAAGTGGAATTTGTGAAATTGATCAGCAGAAACTTCTAAAAGAGTAGTGGGACGATCCTACACAGAGCAGGTTACCACAGACCAATGCACGTAAAATATTCAAATTCATCTAATTTCATTTCGGACTAGCCTCACTGACCATACCCTCCTCCCAAGATCTGTCCTGGGTAGAGGATGTGTACATGTTCCTTATGGGATTCTTCAAGACCCAACGGAAATTGGAATCACAATCAATAATGACTTGGGGGTTGACCCTAACCTCATAGTTCTCTATTTAAGCAAAAAAATAGTTTGAGCATTACTTGAGACTTGGCTAAAATGATAGGGCCCTATTTGAGGCAAAAAAAAATGATCATATTTGAGATTTCGATGAAAATTATGGCTAGATTTGAGATTTCAATCCACTCTTTTCACATCAAAAAGGTCGAACAAAATTAGGTTAAAATCAAAATGGACGATATGAAATAGACAAGGCACAGTCAATCTTATGCAGCATGTGAAATCAAACCATCTTTTGGCAATTGGTAAATAATCTAGATTAATGGAAAATTGATATCCAAACATTGAGCAACTATCCAGCAAAAAAAGAGAATTGACCAGAAAGGTGGCAGTCATAAACAGCACAAGGGTGATCACAATCCGAGTAAATGCAAACCTGAAGATGCCTTAGTAGACTGATTTAAACCTTAATGGCATACTTCCTCGAAGGAAAATACATCTCCTTCTTCTTCTGTTTCTCAGTCTTCAGTGACACCTGCATAAGATGACAAGGCAAGAACCCTAGACTTAGATATATACAATAAAGAGGGCAGAAACCATTGTCAATCCTATAATCCAAACTTCTGTGCTCAGCAACATAGATCATACAGCAGTGATGTTATTGAACGTATAAGCAGAGAAGGCATTACCTGGTGCTTTGTGAGCCTCCTCCGGATAGCTCTGGTTTTCTTGGGACGCAGATCAAGGGGCAAGAACTTCTTGTTCTTGTAGGCCTCCCTGAGAGCTGCCTTCTGCTTCTGTGAGATGACAGTCAACACTTGGGCAATTGACAACCTTACCACCTTTCTGAGTCCATTGGATTGAAAATGTCAGTCATGACAAATCATCACAGGTCAGATGGCTTCCAAGAACCATCAAACGAACCTTAGAAGTCTAGATTAAGCTAAGCTATCACGGCACAATTAATGATACATAATTGAGAAACCACAAAGCCAAGAGCTATTGTCCATGGAAAATAGCCGAATTGGATTCTATGGGAAAGCATTTCATTTAACTGACATTTTACTGACAAACAATAAAATAGCAACAATAATCAAAGGATTACAGAAACAAGCAAATTAGAGTCATGCAGCGTTGCCTTAGAAGAATCACTGAATATCACACTCCAAAATAATCATAATCACTTGTATCATGGAGTGATTGGTTTGAAAATATGAAAATCATGATCAATCATCACAGGTCATATTCCTTCGAGGAATCAATTAAAATCCACAATCCAATCAAAAGATCCCCATAAATCTAGAAATAACTGTACTATAGCTGAATACACATGCAGAAGAGAATTAAAGAAACGTAGGTTAGAAACCTTGTCGCTAATGGATGTTATCACTGTAAAAAGTTTAATAAAAGACCGGAAAACTGCTGCGTATCTTAGTCTAAGTCATTGAATAATCACTACAAGAGATAATATATGCACACTAAAGAATCAATTACACACGCAATCAAAGTACAGTACAAGCAAGGATACATGGAACGAGTCACTGAATACCACCTCTGGGACAAAAAGCATGGTCACTTACATCTTGGATAGCTTGTTAGGAGCTCCTCCAGTGACCTTAGCCACGCGGAGTAGAGAAAGCTCTGTCTTGAGGTCCTTCAGCTGGTTCAGCAGATCCGCCTTCGATTTCTGCCGCAGCTCGTGGACCTTAATCCTCGCTTCACACGCAATAGAAAAAGAAATTTAAAAAAAAAACGTCAAAAGAAGAATCGTCGGAGGCGAAGCCAATGAGCTAGGTACCCATTGTTGTGTCTTCGAGATCTCCAACAGGCGACGGCTACCACTGAAGCGACGAAGAAACCCTAGCCCCGGGATGGAATCACAGGTTCAGGCTTTAAACCTTATATACTGGAGCTGGTTTAAGCATATAAATTTTAGTGGGCCGACATAGGCCCATCTATTATATAGCTCAGCAGCGGTTCACTCAATGGGCTCCATGGGTTCATTCGGTCGATATATAAGACGTTAATAAATTATTATTCCCTTTTTGAATAATTTAATATATCTAATAATTTAATTTCAAGATCAATTTAATTTAATTAAATTTTCATATGCCACCATAATTGAAATTAAAAAAACACGACACAATAACAAATTTACTATTTTCTTACTAATAATAAAACCATTTTTAATTATTTTTATTTTATTGAAAGATAAAATATTAATATTTTACTAATATTTTACTAACAGATTATGATAAAAAATGGATGGATAAAAATTAAATTTAATTAACAAAATAGCATATAATTGAGGAATAAAATCTACATTGGGGATAACAACAAAGAGCTTGGGACATGGAGTGGAACAAAACCGCTACCAACTGCCCCACAATCACACGACCAAAACCATGCACACCAAATCCATTGAAACAAACATGCTATAAAATCATATGACAGTTATAACAGATAGAGACATTTGCTCGTACTTGTCTCCACATGGACAAGACCAGGGCAGGCTTTGGCATTCTAATGCTATCTTATATACTCTTATTCTCGATCACTCCCCGAACCCGCTCCTCCGCTCGAACCATCGCCGACTCGACTCATGAAATCCACGGGACTACTGCCACAATCATCACATTCCTCATGAGAAATGTCCTAAACGGGTCTACCTCCACTAGACCGTGGCCAGCCCTCACCACCGCCGCCGCCCACCTCCCCTTCCCGAAGCCCCTCGGCCTCTTCCCTCCTGCTGGAGGGATCCCGGTTCCCCTCCCCGAACCCGACCCGTCGACCCCATCCGGCTCGTTTGGACCGGTCTCTCTTGATGGGCTATCTTTCCCCATGATCGCAACCCTACAAGAGCTAGAGCTTGGGACCGTGACTCCCATCGATGAGGACATGCTCGAGATTACGGGATCGGTGCAGTACGCATCAGTATCGCGGGTCATCGGTAAAGGGCAAGGGATGTATGTGGCTAGCTCGAACGATGGGTCGAGCCATATGATGGCGATGGTCGGGTACTTCTCCAATTCGGGGTTTAAGGACGGGCTAAGATTCTTCGGGGTCCAAAGAAAAGACGTGCCGGAATCTCACATCGCGGTGATCGGAGGGGCCGGGAGGTATGACAATGCCAATGGCTATGCTTCGGTCAAGGCTGTGAGTGGAAATAATATGTACCTTCTATTCACGGTGTATCTCAGCTAGGGCTGGATATAAGATAACCAAACCATAGGGTGAGATCCATTGACGAAGGGACCAATTTTTGCCTCTTCTGGTTCTCATTTGTAATCAATCCTCTCTAGTGACTCCCAACATGTTATAATAACACTGGATGAGTGCTCGGGCTATTATTGATCGAAATTAATTTTCATCGAATTTGTATTTAGGAAGGATGAATCACATGGGGTGTTATATGAGCCCCTCGAACAGGTTCTATATGGGCTATGGGAGATGAGGCCAGCCATGGAAACCCCGTTTTCAGAACAGTTTCAGCATAAATTTATCGGGTTTTGGTAGATTTGTATTGGATTTTGCTCTTGGGCCATAGTTTAGATGCTGCATGACCATGCAAACTACGGTTTATGCTTCAACTCATGTCCTTGTTCTGATATTGATTGAAGAAATGTACATGTGGGGTTTTGTTAGTTTGTGTGGAAAATGACTTCAGAAGATCCCATTTAAGTTTCATTAAGGTTTCATCTACTTCCTGCAATCTTGTGTGTGCCTGCCGGTTTTTCTTATACAGCTCTTCTCAGAGAATGTTTTGCAGGTTCCCGGAGCTGAATTCTGTGCCTACTCTAGAACAAGTGGCCAAGAAATTTCATTGGTGTCTGTCAGGACATAATCATAGATAGATAGATCCCTGCAAAAGATTTTGTAATACATCCTTCATGTTTTATTGTCTAATTTATGATGGAATAATGTAGCCAGTAGTATGTATTATCAGTAAAGGAAGACACCAGGAGAGGAGTGCTGTAGCTAATGATTCTGCATTCCATACTTCCATGCAATTGAGTGGGAGAGTGGATGTCTCCTTGAATTGAGATGTGCAGTGCTCAGTGACATTAGATTGATCCATTTTGTTCTTGTTCCTCTCCCTCTTTCACTGTCTTGTCTCTGTCTGTGTCCAACCACTGCTACATATCTGCCTGACACGCTTGCTTAGTTTATGGTCACAAGTACAGCCAGCCGCCCAGAATATCAGAAGGAAAAAAAGCTGAAAAGTAAAAGGCGCTCTCTCTCTTAAAGGGTCTCTTGTCTGCAGCTTAAGATCTGGATTTTTTTTCTTCCTCTTGCATTTTGGTATCATGTGCCCCCCTTTTTTTTCCTCCTTTATGAGTTCATTTATTGACTCAGTAATCATACTGCCTTAAAGGAACCGACTTTGAAGCTAGCATTCAATTTATTAATGCCTACACAGGTGTCCCTATGCTTCTTTCAGAGCCATGGCTACCAGAAGGTCCCCAGAAGTGACTTGGTGTTTCCTCTGCCTAACTTTGCATTATTTACTGTAAGGTTATGTGATTATGGAACTGTCACCACATCCATGTGTTTCTCAAATTATTGATCAGAACTGAATATAATAATATCAGAACTTGCGGATGCACTCATGAGATATATGGAAGCTCCCTTGAGTTTCTTTCTGCCTTCTTTTGCATTGAGAGCATCAAACTGATCCGGAAATTTATCAGCATATGCATCATTTTGCCTATGATCAAAGAGCATTATCTACATTGATAAAAAAAAAGTCATTATTTACCTAAAGGGGCTTTGCTTCAAGAGTAAAAATTGCCAGATTTTGGGAAACTCTTCCTTTTCTGGATAAAGTGGATTAAGTAGAAGTTCACATTGCTAGTTTTTGCAACTTCTTTTTTCCTCCCGAGGAAAAAAAACGACACTCATTGTCTGAAACTATGATACAGAAGTGAATAAAGGACATAAACGGTTGGATGGAACTCTGATTCTCTTTCCAACCACAGTTTTTTTTCCTACACAGATTCTGGACACACAGCAACACTTTTTCCTTCATGCTGAGACAGCTTGCAGTGCTTAATGGCTCCTTGGATCGGGCTCTCCATCTCGGAGCTCCTGCTATCGATTCTCTTTGGAAACCGAAGCTCGTTAAACCCATTTGAATGATCACTCCACGCGACAGACGAATCAGAGGAGGAGGAAGATGAAGAACAAGAGGAAGAAAAGGTTGATGTATTGTTTGGAAAACGCCTCATGCTCAGCGTAGACAGTGTCCTCTTGCAGTGATGCTGATGATCCTTCTTAGTACCAGAGCTTGAACCCTGGTTCTGATTTACCTTTGCCAGCCTTCCATTAGTATGGATTGACTTTGACTCCTCCTTCACAGCCTTTAGGGTGCATGCCTGTCGAATGCTGCTGGCGCACGATTCATTTGAGCAGCTGTACTTACTGAGCAAGGACTTGACGTAAGCTTGTGGGGATTTCATCTTTGGACCTAGCAAGTACTGCTTGATCAGCTTCATCTTCTTCCCCCAGGACTTCTTCGGGTTCTCGGCATTGACTTCATCATCCTCCAATGACCCGAATGGATATTCATTCGGGTTAAGCTCCTGGCTGACATTGCAGGACTCGGAGGGAGAGACATTGCAGGACTGAAAAGGGGTGCTGCAGAAAGCAACCGGAGTACTGGAAGGAGAGGTCCCTAATGGAGTTCTGTAGAACTCCTCGCAGGTGTTCATGGAACTGTTGAGCTTGTTCGGGTTCTCAAGGAGCTTTTCAACCATCTGGAGCCGAGGTGGGAGGTGGAGAGGGAGCAGCTTCCCATTGTAGAAGAGCTCATCGGCCAGGGAAGTCGAGAGCTGTTCTCTTTCCAGAGATCCTGATGACATGAACTCAAACTCCCTATTGAAAGGCTGATGCTGGTCGGATGGAGGGGTGACAGAATTGCAGTGGAAAATGGAGTATGAGCTGACTTCTAAATCTATGTAGTCTTCTTCTTCTTCTTCTTCTTCTTCTTTTGAATGGGCAGTTGAGAGGATGTCAATGCCCATTTTCAAGAGCTGTTTGTTTCTGTTTCTGCTGATGATGAATGTGCTCTCAGATCATGAAGCTGGTGGTTTGAGGCCTTATCATGGTGGATATGTCCTTTTAAAGTGAGTGGGTTTGTTGTGGGTGATGATGGGCAGGAGGGGAAACCTTGGAAAGTCTACATTCTGTGGAAACTTTTGATAATATTCAGATAAATGGCTTTAGCTATCACTTCTGATTGATACTGTTCATGCCTACATTAAATTTCTGCTATTGCAACCCCACCCATTAGCTGTCACCAAATCAACCCATTTGGCCAAGACAAGACAAAGTATGCCTTATACTAAACACATGCATACAAGTTCTTGGTGTTTGGGCCCAAGATTGAGACTTTGATCAAGTTTTATCATCACTCAAGCAACCATTTAGACTAATGTGATGATTTTTCTCACAAATCAATACCTTAATTATACTATGTATTAACTCAACTCTTCACACACACTGCCTTGCCTTTTAGTCTAATCTATTACTTGGGATCAAATGTATATTTAGGAGTTCTTCAAACCAAGAAAAAGGGCATATGGATTTCTTTTCTTTATGCTGGTTGAATCCAAAGCAATGCATGTCATTGGAGCTCTCATAGATTGATTTGACCACTCTAAGTGAGACATGGTGGAGGCTACCCTCACCTGCATCCCATAAATCACTGATCATCAATGAGAAGAGCAATGATTCCTTAGTTCACAACCTTGAATCCAAAACATGTTTGCCAGAAAAAAATTGGAGAAAAAAAATGTTGTATTGATGAAGAAAGTCAAGGCAAATGCCCCACATTCCATTATTTCATTTCAATGAGTATAAACCCCACACTCCTTTAAATATAACAGTCTTATTTTTTTTCCTCTAATAAATCAACAGCCAAGAACATCTTTCTCAAGATGGACTCTCCAATATAAATTACTTCTACTCATAATAATATTATAAGATGTATTACTTAATATAGATATGTAATTATGGATATGGTGAGGGTTTCTTTTTCTCATAACATGCCAATATAATATATAATAAAACAATTAAGAAATATTGTTTTTTTTAAATTGTCATATAGGGCATTCAATTACAAGGGGTTATATTTTCCACATGCCTTTCCTGGTTTTCTGCATTCACACATAATATTTTAATTGCTAGGGAAAAGAACAGATGCACATGTAAACAAGATTGTATAGAAAAATGGTAATTCAAGTTAAAGTGCACTTAAATCACATAATTTTTTATATAATTTTGTATATATTATAATATTATTAAATATAATAATTAACACACTACTAAGTACGCTCCTCTAAATTTAAGCATGCCATTTTTATTGATTTCACTATCTGAACAAAGAAATAATTATTTAATTAAAGAAATTATTTTGGAATTTGCATAATTTATGGTGAGTTGAGTATTATACAATAAATTAAAATATTTGTGTATAAATTAAATTATGGATTTTAGCCTATTATAAGAGGCTACAACAGGACCATGACTTTCATGGTACAGCTAAGAATGGCTTCAGGCTAGCTTCAAGGTTCAAAAGTGGAAGATTTCCTCTGTGCAAGGTGAGCAGACAGTGAAAGGTGGATGTACAAAAAGCAGGGAAGGTTATAGGGAAAAGGGAATTGGGGGAGAGTGATTCCTTGGTTCAGGGCTCTCTGCTGGTCAGTTCCTATCCCCACCTTCTTTGGCCAATTCAAGGTTCTCTCTGAGGGGTCAAAAACTCAGGTGTAGAATTCTGTAATGTAATTGTAATGGTTGATGACCCACCAAGGAGCCGACAGTGCAATTCAATCGGCACACATGGGGGCCCCTATTACTGGGAATCTCACAAACACCGGATAGAGAGAGGAGATGAAAAGAAAGACAAGCAGAGGAAGGGGCAACTGATCAATGAAACAGAACATCTCTCAAACAAAGCCTTTTGGTGGTGGTCCTTGTTTTTCTGTCTGGGTTATCCGATGAAAAAGAGAGGAAATTCCCTGGTTCAGGGATCTCTAACTCCAGCCACTAACCAGTGTACCCACATTTGTAGGACAACCTTGGGGGCCTTCACAATGATTCTGCCATGAAAAAGATGGAGCAGTGCTCCAACCACTTTCCTTCCTTCTGGAGAAACTTGGGGGCATTTGAGCAGTGCAACCCTATCACTACTAGCCCACTTAGGTTCCCCATATTCCCCTCTTTCTCAAACCTTCAAATCTGATTTCTGACAAACACCACTCTAGGCAAACAGGATCCCTCTGTACACTCCAACTAGGGTCACAGACCTTGTGGTCAGCAGCCACAGAAACCCCATATGTAAAAAGAAAGAATCCCATACAAATGCACAAAGTTTTACATAGATTTGATTTATCCATATTGTGGCACAATATATACACAAGAATTAAGTGAATTTTTGGTCTAAGGTCCATTAGTTTTTTTTCTCTTTTTGGAACAGAATAACACTGAAGAGAGAAGTTTATAGGCTTACTTCAAGGAATCACTGGATCTCAATTCTCTCTCAAGCTCATCAAACTCCCAATCATTGATCTCCTCTCCAGAGTAATCTTGACCAACCTTTCCAAACTCAGACTCCAGCTTGGCCAACTCTGCTTCAGCATCTAAAACCTGATCTACCTTCTGTGGAGACTTAGGATGCTTATCATCACTCCCAGCTTTCGGAGAATCAGAGGTACCCTGAGCTGAGGAATGGAATGGAGATTTCTGATGAACATCTCTTGGAGTTTCTGCCCTAGGAGTTGATGTCTCTCCTTTAGGGCTCAGAGACTCCATTTCTAAATTGGGCCTCTCAATGGATTCAAATTCAGTTCTCAACTTTTCAACTTCGTCCAGCAGTTCCTTCACTATTGAAACTTCTTTCCTGAAACAGAGTCCAACCACCACATATTGTTCAGGACGACACTATTACAGCATGGGAAATTATAATCAATAAAGGAGTGTAGATACAGGACCCTGTAAAAAGCACACCTGGAAATTTTATTTTGCTGAGAATAAAACTGCTCCCTCATATTGTCCACTATACTGAATGCGGTCACAATCTGAAAAAGGAAGAATCTGTCAGCAAGTACTTTAACTCACATCAGATCACCCTAATCGCATAGGATCCTCAAATATGCTTAGCAACATTAAACAGTACCTTGGCTTCACATTCCAAATACTCCTTTTCGAGAGCTTTCCTTGGGTGAGGTACATTGGGGTCCTTGTCTTCAGTGGAAGAAAACTCTGAACTGTATTAATGAGTCAATAATAATATTTAAAAAACAAAGTGATAACATTAAATTTAGACCAAATTTAGATTATATGCATGTAGAAATTACCCTTCACTTAAATTCTTCAAATTTTCAACAAATTTTCCAATGTGTGATATGGAAGGTCCCAAATCTTTCTGTAAAGGAAAATAAACAAAGTGAATCAGTACATGTAAGGAAGTTGAGTTGGCCGAATGGCAAGTAAACAAAATTTCCTGCCCATACTACTTTCCCCAATGAAAGATCAACAAGAATCTGAATTGAAAGCAAGGAAGTGTCATTTGAAGGGGCAGTCACGTGCTTCATCATAAATGAACAATAATTTTAAAAGAAACACTATTCTGAGATTTTCCTAGGCAATAAACTTATCAGGAGGCATACAAGTATAATACCTTATACGTGGAAAGAAGCTGAATAGCTAAGTTAACAAAATAGTCTTCATGCTTCTCCAACTCGTCACTAGAAATTGAGGCAGGGAAGAATTGATTAACTAAGCAACAACTCTTAAATGTAACATTTCTATAACTATAAAATGGGTCTGCAGCAGCAGCCAATTGGCTGGGAAGCAAGCATAAACCCCATACTTTATTTTCTTGTCCTGAACTTCAGCATAGTTACTCTGGAGAACCCACGTATCTTCCAGAAAATTAATCCATGTGGTTACTACATTTGCTTCAGCCTTGCATGATGCAATGGATTTTGAAAGGTCATCCTCCTAAAACACACATCCTTTAGATAATTGATGATTCCCATATACCTATTCAAACAGAAGAATTCAACAAGAGCCAAACCTTAGTTTTTAAGTGTGCTACAATCTGATTGTTTGCTTCATCAAACTGACCCCGCTCTTCCATAATATTGCGAAGGCGAGCTTGGGCAGCAGCCAAAGAGATATTAACCTAAGCAATATATTAGAAATGCATGAATATGCACAAATAAAACATGAGAAAGGAAACAGAAATATGCACAAACTTAAGCAATTGAATCAGTGCATGACAAGTCTTAATGTTGTAGATAGCATTAGAGGGAGAGAAGGGAAAACCTTCTTCAGTTCAGCTTCAAGTTGATCCCTTTCTTTCTCCAGTCCTGCTATCTCAACACCTATTTCCTGAAGGCAGTACATGAGAATTTATGAATTTGCTCAAAGGTTAAGCAATGCCAAAGGTATATATATAGACATGTGCATAATATAGATGGAAAAAAGTAGATAGAAATCCATCTTAGAATCAGAAAGACAATAACAGCCCCCCAACCTATTCTCTAACAGGAAACAAGACCAGGGTAGCATTTCATGTAACCTTTTCTTTCTCAGTAGCTTCACTAGATTTAGTTGCGCGAACTTGTAATGCTTCCTCCTTTTGAGATCTGCCAAAAGGATCAAGTCAAACGAGGGTGTCTGAGAACAATGATCTCTTATTCCAGGTACAAACTACCTGTTTTCTGTGATGCGCTTTTCCGCCTTTCCAATAGAGTTAGCAAGGGATTCTGACAATACTTTCAACTTATCAACCTGATAGTCAATTTCAAAGAACAACTACTGTGTTATGAGATGAGGAAGATACAGATCACTGCAAGAGTTCCTTTAAACCAAATAAAGCTACTTTAAGTGGAGCAGGAATCATAATGTCCATGCTAGACAAAAATACTCATCCAAACGATATATATATATATATATAAGATAAATGGCACTGCTAAAACTAGTTAGTTGATGCCTGTGAATGAAGATCCACCATGTTGAACAAACATGAGAGGAAAAGCATTACCTTTTGAGCATGAACCTCAGAGGAGTCTCCATTGCTTAAAAATTTCTTCTTGAGTAGAAGTCCTTCCAATCTTGAACAGACGCGAATTTTAGCAAGATCTTCTTTCAAACTCTACAAAAGAAATCCTTTGACTATATTCAATATGTTCAACATATTGCTCTTTCGAGATAGTTTTTCATTGAAATAATGAAATCACATACACATTGTAACGAGGAGCTTTGGGAAAATATGTATAACCCAGCACTTTTAACATAAAATGGCCATTTTTGAGTGAGTGGTCCATGATGTTACAGCCTCATGATTTATTTGCAACATGAAAATGTATATAAAAACATCATCATTCAGAACTCCTGGATATATTCATGAATACTACGGTCTTCACTCTTGGATAATACATCCTTCACCAGCTTGGATTAGACCTTGGAAAAGGGTGAAAAATGAAATCCTTCTTTAAAGCAGACATACCAATCAGCTTACCTGAATTGTTGGCAAGGTTGCTGCTATTTCTAGAGCTCCAACAGGGGCCTCACTGGATGTCTTTTTGGATGTTATCAATTCATCAAGCTTTTGCTTTAATCTGAAGGCCTCAGCCTCTATTCTGTGGTGGACAAATCAGGCCAAACTCCAGATAAGAAATAGGTCGCAAACATCATGTCATTTTATATTACAAACCAGCTGAGAATCTATTTAGCTGCAATTTATGCAAGAAAACAACTATAAAGAATAACAGAAGTAAGAAATAGAATAAAGTGAAAAACAGGGCATCAAATCCAGATATGAAAGCCAGATACAAGCTGCAACGCACAGAAATACCATATAAATGCCATAAGTTTGCTCTCTCATTTTCTAGCCAATGATCAAGCTTCATAAATAATAGCTAATGTACGCAGGAAAGAAAAACATGATGAAAACAACAAAACAAAAATCTGTTTTGATATTTTTCTAATAATTCATACCATTACTGATAGTAGCATTTTTAATCTACAAATTCTAAGCAGCTTTTGCTACATCTAAGTGCATAAAATAATAATATACTGAAATTACTACCATGCAAGCTGGGTGATAAATTTTGGGGAAATTGCCTAAAAATAATGAAGTTTTCTGAAATTCCTCATAATATGCATGCATTTTATTAATCACGTGGAAAAACATGACTTTTGTTATTTTATTAAAAAGGTATACATCCGTAAGTATGTTTTTATTTCCTAAAGTGGGTATAGCTGTATATTTTTTAACTAAATGACAAGGGTCATGCTTTTCTTGGTGCATATTTTATGGAATTTTGGAAAACCACGTGATTTTCTAGCCAATTTACCCATAAAGTTTTTACAGGCAAGATAAGTTATGCATTATATACTAAGAGTATGTAAAAACATCAGGCACAAAAGACTCCCAGTTTAAAAAGATTATCATCCTGGGAACTATTCCAACCAAGTACAGTATTGGTTTATTTGTTTCTTGACTTATCTATCCTTTCTAGTTTTAAGTCCTCTAAAGCTGATGCCATTCATCAATGTGAATTGATAATAAAACAACATTCAAGTATACAAAACCAGCCATATGAAAGGGAAAAGCAATTAAATGGGCCAATATTAAAATTTAAGCAAGATATAAATAGATACGCGGAGTATGTTTATCTTGGTGCTAATGCACTAGCCAAAAATGACAGACACTATCCACAAATAAAATTAAGTTTTGCTGCCATTTAACATATTTTAACAGGTCATACCAGCAATAATAAATCATCTCAATAAACTACCGAGGTTCAATTACAAATGGGAACAACACCAATGGTAAATATGTCTAAAACTCCAAAATACATAGTATAAAAAGATAAGCACTGGCTGGTTCAATGAAAAATACCTTCCTAAATTAAAATTAACTTTTAACCCAGTAATGGCACCTTGTGCAAACTGAAGCAGCTCCTCACGCTTAACCTAAAAATTGAAGCATAATGACATCAAAATAAGCATATAAATAAGGTTAGATATAGACATTCATCGATGCTAATTATTCTTTCTATAGTAGATATGGGTAGTTTATTAGTTGGTGCCTGCAGTACTTCATTTCTTACAACCTAAGAATCTTCAACTGAATATGATCAGGTACTAGGGGGAACCAGTCATATCGAGCCTAGAAGTTTATATGAGGCCACTTTTCAGTACACCAAGCTTTTGAGACCAATAATTAGATAACCATAAAGAACAAAGTGAATAGGAAACAAAACTTCAATAAACCATATATTTATCCTAAAGGCTGTCAAGATAACCCCACTAGACCACTTTAATGTGATTTACCAAGACTTCATCGTCATAGCCTGAGAAAACTTGTGATAAATCTTGTATACTGCTCACTATTGCATGATGGACTTCTTTCCCACCAGTAAGACAGAGCCTGCATAATAATTAACGGATGCAAATCAGGTTGAACCAGAGAATCATATCCGAAATATCACAGTTTCAATATTGAAATTATTATTTAGTGTTATGTGTGGACAAAGAGAAGCTGGAAATTAATCAACAAAATGCTTGATTTCAAACCTAAACTTTTAGCCAGTTATCTTAGTTTCCATCCAAGTCATCTATTTGTGTCAGCCTCCTTAACACACTTGACAGAAGTATAACCAACTCCTAGAAACACTGCTTACCCAAACATGTCAAGTAGTAAAGTGACCTCTTCCTCATTTGGGGTTTCAAGAATCTGAGATATACCAAAGCAACTCCATTCAACTTGTGAAATAGTAGAAAAGATTGTACCTCAATAACTCAGAATAACCGATCAAATTATAATGATTAAAATGGATGAGGGTTCCAAAAGAAAGCAGCCAATAAAGTTATTTTATTTTCCATGAGTATCTTGATGTGATTTGCTCCCTGTGCCGACTTAAAGAAGGCTTCCAATAGATCCAGACAAATTCACCCAAGGACCCTGGGATATCAACATACCATACTCAATGCAATGCCCTCCAAGGCCTGACTTTGAAGAAATACATCTCGAAAATTCATGGGTTCACCCCCAACATCCGAGTCGTAATAAAGGACCTACACATACAAATAAAAAACTTAAAGGGGAAAAAACACTTACCAAGTTATTTTCACATTTCATTGATATGTTGATAGAATAAAAAATCTGGCTTTAGGAGAACAATGGTTAAATTTATGATTCCAAACAATATCAGTAAAAAAATATTCCCTATAACATCAGAATGAACTGCCACGGACCTGCACCTGAACTAATAAACTCTGTTTCAGATTGCATTTTGGCTTACAAAATTATAAACATATCAACTTCACTCTTGATCCCCTCTCTATTTGAAAACATTGTGCATTTTAGGCATAAACTGCCTGTAAGAATGTGAAGACGCATCTATGAAAACTTATGAATAAATGGAGTCACTAATTGAACCACAGTAAGGGATGTCCGTCATTAAGCATAGATCAAAATCTAATGCCCATTGAGGGCAATCTATTGGAATGAAAATGACATCAAACATTAAGAAAATTGTGGTACTGTTGAACAGCATTACTTTCCACATCAGCTAACCAAAAGAGCTTTAAGAGGGTTCTGAAAATCTTGTAGGTTATCATGAATTCTAAATTTTCATGGGTGAAGTATAATCGCTTTCACGATCAGTTACCGAACAAATGCATAATAGTTATATCACAAATAGGGAAACTCACTTACCAGAGATGGAAGCTTCGAATTATTTTTTGAGTCATCCGAAGCTAGATGCTGCTCAATGGGCTTCACATACTCCTCAGACAGCTTCTCGACCTCTTTAAGAGCAATTAGCCACCTCCTAAGCAACTGCACTCTTTCAGGACCTCTGAAAGAAACAGCAGCTTCCTCCAATCTCTTCACAGTTTGCTTGACACTTCTGAGATTCCGAGCCCCCTGCAAGTTCATGCAACAAGAATTAACTCGCTAAGAAATTCTATCAATAGATAAAATTTAAGGTTAAAAAACAAAAGGAGTCCCAATTTTGAAATCAACCCAAATGCGGCAAAGAGCAGAAATTTTTGCCGGCCTACGGAGCCGCAAGTCATGTTAAAAATGGTGAATCGGGCAGGGACTGGGGAAAAGGAAGGACGGATATGAAGAGAGGGTTTGAAGAGGAGAAATGATGCAGGGAGCATACAATGCGATCTTGGAGGATCTTGGCACCCTCCGCGACGGCCTGGCCGGCGTGGTGGACAACGGAATCGGCGTATCCCTTGACAGCGCGGGCGAGATTGTTGCGATTGCCGGCCTCCACGGCCTTGTTCACCGCAGACTTGAACCACGACATCACCTCCAAACTGCTCCTCTCTCTCTCTCTCACACACACACACCTTATATCGTCCAGACAATTAACACAATGAATAGCACGCCGACGGCGATAACCTTGGGAGCTAAAGCTGAGAGTAAGCCTCTAAGACGAGCTGCGGTGTTGCCTTCGAGGTTGTGGTAGAGCCTTGCAACTTGGAAGAGGAAAAAGACGGATGGATGAAGAAGTCAACAGGTGACACGATGCCGTTTCAGCCTTGCAGTTTTGTCTGACCTGACGATCTCTTTGCTCTATTTGTATTTTACACCCTATATGTTTACGTTAATGCCCCATAATGTTTCACTAATTTTCCTTGTAGCCCTCCAAAGTTTAAATTTTCTCTCCATTCCCCTGATCTTCTAACATATTGTGAAACTGAGAGCCGCCCCACCCTGCAAAAGCAGCAAAACGTACAGATCGGTGGCTTTTATTCAAAAACTAAAATATGGTATAAATATTATTTTTATTTTTTTTATCTCATAAATATTTTATTAATAGATCTTTTACCATATTTCTATTTAAATATGATATTTTATTTGAATTAAATCGAAAAAACCTTTTAAATTAAGTAAAATAACCTTTGTATGTAAATTGAACTATTGCATAAATGTACTTGTACATGTGACAATAAAACAAGTTTTTGAGAATAATTTAAAAAATAAAAAGAAAATATTAGAAAAATAAAATAGAGAAAAATCATAATTAAAAAGTAAAATAAAAAATGTAAATTTAAAAAAGAAAAAAAAGAAATTAGAGTTGAAACAAAAAGAATAAAAGTCAAAGTTAAAAAAATTAGAAAAAAGTGATAACTAAAAATAAATAGAGCAAAAATAATTTTATTACAAAAAAGTAAGATTAAAATAGATATAATTTTACCATATGTATTTATATTATGTATATATTTTTTAATACTAACTAAATTTGTTAATAGAGAAAAAAGTATATAAAAAAAATTAATCAATTTGTTGGGCAAATATTTAAGAAGGTTAAAACTTGGGATAATATGCATTGATTATCAACTATGAACAATATCAAGCTATCATTATCATATTTTTGGTAAGTTATCTTTATCATATTTAATTTTAAAAATAAATTTTAATAGTTAATATAATACACATTAAATAAAAAATAAATAAAAATTAAAAATTACATTAAATATAAAATATAATTTATATAAATAATTAGTTATGCATTTTAAATTTACAAATGCAAATATCACTTTTATGAATTTAATAGCTCATATTTTGCGTCCTTTAAATTGATAAGTTTACTTATATATATTTTGAATATATCATAATATATAACAAGTGTTTAGTTGAACATAAATTATATTTAAAAATTATCTTACATAAAAATAAGTTATTTTTTCATTTTAAGAAATACATATTTTATTTGGATAAATTTATATTTTTTAAATATACTATAAATTAAGATAATTCAAAATTAACCAATAAATAATTTATTAAGTTAAGCGAGAATATTTTACTTATTTTTATAGGTATTATGTTCTTAACTTTATTAGTTATATTATAACTCTCGCTTTGTTTTTATAAAATAATATTTTATTTAAACTGTGTATTACGTAATAAAATACATTTAAATATTTAGATGATAAATTAATAAGTTTCTTTTTATTTACATTATTTAATTTTACTAAATTATTCAAACTTATAAATAGATATTCGATATATATTAATTAAATATTTTGTTGAGGTGATTTGCTTACCCTACCTTTACAAAATTATTTGATTTTAATTATATTAAATAAGTGCATATATAATATAATTCTTATAAATATAGTTTTGGAAGTTTTATTTAAAAAATAAGTTTCTTTTTTGGGAAGATATATTATGAAGTATTTTATTTTATTTGCCTGAGTTAGTGAAGTATTTAGGGTATTTAATTTTATTGCAATATTGCATAGTATTATTTAGATACATATATTAAAAGTAATGTTAGAATTTTTTTTAATTTATTACGGGTAAAGAATATAAGTCTATACAACACTTTCATATCTTGTATACTTTTATTTCAATTACAGTACTTGATTGGATTAATATCTTCATAAAATTTATTTATATATTACTTGCGATTAAAAGAGTGAGATATTTAATATTTCTTATAGTTAAATATTTTTTAAAAATGACATATCTATTAAATGTCATAAAATTGATTATTCGTCAAATGTTGCTAATTTATTTTTTTGAGAAGTTATTATATTACATTGCATTCATAAAGGATTGTATCTGATTATTATTATAAATTCTCAATTTACTTTAAAAATATTTTATAGAGTAAATTGGAACGAAAACTTTATTTTCAACTAAATATTTATATGATATTTAGTTTATATATAATTGTTATATTTATTATACAATAAAATTTTCATTATTTGAAGTTGTTTAGGGTTTTAATTCATTGACTCGTCTAGATTTAATATTACTTACTTGTTGAGTTAGTAAATTTAGATAGAAAGAGAAAAGCTGAGTTTATAAAATAAATTCAGAAGACAAATATGCACATAAATCGGTAAACTAAAGCGTATGAAAATCAAGCTAATTAGTGCTTCAAGAATATCATTTTTTTATCCAGAATTTGGGTTGAACTCCTTCATATGGGAGATGGATCAATTGCAGTGTTGAAACTTATAAACAATACTTACAAGTGGGTGTTATCTCGTAAGCATAATGTTAATTATAGTTTCAATATTTCTAATCTTTTAATGTAGATGATAAGTATATTGAAAATTTGAGTACAAATCATTTTAAACCGTGGGAAAATGATATTAATCAAATTGGACACGTTGTAATTCACAAGTTAATGACTAAAAAATTTAATGAAGCATTGCATATGCTAATTGTAGCAATTACAGAAACCTAAACCTAAACGGAAATCCAAAAAAAGAGTACAACAAAATCTCAAGAAAATAATTTAAAATTGAATTTAAAGAGTAGATTTATTAACATAATAAATCTTCTGGTGTTACATCCCGATCTGATTCCCTCGGCTGGGAACCATACAATCCGCCAATACACTTAAATACTACTATGGCAAATACTTTCACCAAGTTAACACCGACGAGACTAAGGCTTAGAACAATATAACACTTATAAAAATGCATCGAAATTTTAAAATTTTCTTTCAAAAGTCACTTGTGGGATCTCAAAAAAACAATTTATAAGATACCCTGGGACAATGACCACATAATAAAACATAAATACCTTCATGTGTATAGGGTACAATTTTACCTTGGAAACTGTAGGTTGCTTCTCCTTCTGGCCTCGTGCTTCTTTGGTGTACTCACAACTCAATGAGTGCAACATATTTAGGGAAGGGGTAAGCTCACAACTCAATGAGTGGTACACTAATGTTGTGCCACTACACACCTTAGGACCTATATCATCCACTATAAACCACATATCATGATATTCTATTTTTTTTTACTTGTATTAAATCCTATGAGCCCTATGGTTTATGTTTGCCCCTCGAGATAGGAGTATCAGACTATCCACCTCGTAGTCTAAGCTATGATCGGTTTATCCTCAGTTTCCCTTTTTTGTTTTACATGTGTAGCACATCATATGCAAACACGAGAATTTACTCTCGCACATCAGTATTGTAAACCTCGTCTTTTGATAATGAGAAAACTGGAAAAGAATCGGTCTGTTTTGAATTTTAAATTGAATCAGTATACAAGCTCGGTTGATAGAAAATGGGTAAAATTGAGAATTTACTTCCTCCATAAGACTCAAAATGGTTCATAAGTCTTGGAGAAGAACTTTAGGACAAAATGGGGAAAGAAAATTGGATCGGTTCAAGTGAACCGGGTCCGAACCAGATAGAATCGGTTTAAGGACCGAGTCGATTTATGAATCGAAATCGATAAAGAGATAGTAAACCGAGAATGTTATGGACCCTAAGTGACCTAATGAGTCACAAAAGTCATGGAAATGGACTGGTGAAGGAATTGGGGATGAAAACCAAACCGGTCAAGTGAACCGGATCCGAATCGGTTTGGACGATTTGAACCACTATTGAACCGGATCCTAAATTCATTTTTCTAGATGGCTTAAATAATTCAAATTTGAGATTTGAGGCCACCGTTAGATAGAAAATGAATTTAGAAATTTTTTAGATTTAAAAAACTCGATCAAATGAGGGGTGAACCGACCGATTTAAGCTTCAAACCCGGTTCGGACCGGTCCGGTCCGGTTCAAAACAATGTCATCTTCTTCTTTCAGATGACAACACTGTTCACTCGCTAGAAAATCAAAGCAGCACCGGCGAAGAGGAAACGTCTCCTTTCAATACGTTTCTGGCCATCAATGCCTGTCATAAAGGTGCTAATCGGATGGCCAAGATGTCCCCGAGCTTCCTATATGAAGACCCCCTCCCCATTCATCCTCTCCACACCTGAAAAGCTCACTCTCTCTAAGTTGCTTAGTTTTCCAGCGAAGCTCGAACTAGAGCTCCGATATAGGGTCAGTTCTGAGCAAAAGAAGGCGAGGTCGGGCTCCTTAGAATTGAGGAGAAGTAGCTACACGGTGGTGGCATCCATTCGTTCCGAGAGTCGCCAAAGAAGCGCCAACATGATCGAACAGTGAAGCAGCTCTGGCGGATCGAAGCTGCCTTATTTTGGCCAAGTTGAAATTAGCCAATTCGAGCCCTCCTCTAGCCAAACAAAGCCCTCCCAACACTTCCTTAGCCCTTCCACGACCAAATTAGGACTGAAAGGTAAGCCAATTCGGCTCCCCTTTATAATTTTTTACCGGCGTTAGAGAGAGAGTTAGCCGAATTTCAATGAT
Source organism: Trapa incisa (assembly GCA_030064435.1). Lineage (NCBI taxonomy): Eukaryota > Viridiplantae > Streptophyta > Magnoliopsida > Myrtales > Lythraceae > Trapa > Trapa incisa. The sequence goes on from CM057765.1 coordinate 8,088,456, forward strand.
GAAATTCTAATCCAATTTGATATCAATTGATGTCATTCTTGATCCTAGGAAGAACATCTAGAGGAAAGCTACTTGCCCAGATAGAAAGCTTAGACCATCGTGCCCTCATCGGTGAGCAATCGAAGCTTTCTCTCTTTATAGTTTATTTTTCGACGAAGCTCCGTTTGAGCTCGTTCCGACGTTAAAACTTGTGATTTAAAGTTCTATGGAATCGTATGAGCATGAAGAAACTCAATTTCAACAATTAGAGGTGTTTGATCAGTCAATTTGATAAAATCAAATTCAGCCATGTTAAAGAGTTAAAATTGGGAAAATTGAGGATTTTCGAAAAATTCGATGGACCAAAATGAAATTTTCTAAAATTGAGAGTCAATGGGCATGATAAGAATATTAGAGGGCCAATTGAGAAATTTTAGAATTTTTGGTGTAAAATTTACCATTTTTGTAAAGAAAGGGCAAAATGGTAATTTTGGAAAAGTTGGGGGACCAAATTGAAAATTTGGGAAATTAAACCTTTTTTTTTGTGAAATTGAATAAATTGAGGTACCAAGGGGAATTTTAAAAGTTTTGGGACACAATTTGAGGGAAAACCAACATTTAGGGACCTAATTGCAATTAAATAAAAGTTTGGTTTTTCTCATTCATTTGGAATGAATGGAGGCTATTAGGCTGAGAGATAATGAACCGAGATATTCATATCGTGTAGGGACATGAAGAACCGGGAGCGCCAGTAAGGACAAGCTCGCGTGAAATCAAGGAACTGATCTAGTGGAATTCACGACATTTACGAGTGAGTGGGTTTACTAACGTCATATCCGGTTGGGATGATGAGCATAACTTAAAGTTAAAAACCACTTACTAGTTGTGAGTGAGATTTTATGTCATACCCGGTTGGGGATAATAAGTACCTCGAAATGAAAACCCACTAACTAGTGGTATTTTAAACATCATAACTTAGAGCAGTGATGTGAAAATCATGCAGAAAAACTACTTACTAGTTGTAAGTAGATCATACTTGGTTGGTATGATAAAACTTCCTCGAAGAAAGTTGAAAACCCGTTTATCGGTTATGAGCGAAGATGTCCTTATACTCGATCTGTATAATGGACAGTTAAAAATATATTTTTTTAGAAGTGCTCTCCCCTTACTATGTGCCAATGCTTAAACTATTTGGGAGACCTTCTTGACGAGAGCTCAAATAGCTCTTATAGGTCGGGGGCTTCAGTTTTGAAACTTGGGGGCTATTATGCCCGGTTTTAAAAATCCCAAATAGTGGGCCATAGGCTAGTGGAAACGAGCAGGAGCTCGTAAACAAACATGAAATATGTGTAATAAAACTTTAATAAATGAATTGTTTGGTCATGGTACCAATACAGGACATACACACTCATTTAACTAGCAGTAGTGCGACATGTCCGGTCTCCGGACCAGTCAAGACAAACAGTTGTAGGTTGAGCTGAAGGTCGGGGCCGTTGGACTAATGACACCACATATTACATGGCATGATAAGAAAATATTGTTTGTGCATACACTATAATTTCAGGATCATCAAGACACCCATGAGGGGTAGTGATACATTCTAAGGGCCCTGGACGACCCGATAAGTATAAGGGTAGTTCGTTGTACCAGGTGACCGTGCGAAATTTGGAGTAGCACTAAGCGCATGAGACTGGGGTGGGGACGGGATGAGATCTTTGTCCTTATATGGACATGAAAAATCGATTTCGGGATTAAGGGTTGAATGTTGCGGACATCCAGTCATTCTTAGGGTAGAAGTGGACGTACTTCTATCTAGGTGGTCGGTAAAGTCGCTTCGAAGCCACAAGTGGGTTCAATGGTCATACTGGCCTGTGAATATGTGTTGAACCTTCATGATGAAGGGTGGGTGTTGGGTGATGACACACCGTGGTAATGATGGAAAAACCAGAGATTTGAAATTTAAAGGATTTTTGAAAGAAAGGAGTCTGGCACACTCCAATACAACTCTTTTCCTAAAAAGATATTTTCTTGAAAAAACCCATTTACTGAGTAGTTGTACTCACCTTGTCACACCCCAACCTGGTTTAGTTGAATCCCCATGAACAACCCGCCGCTCTTTCTCGGTTCAAGAGTAGTTTCCTCCTGCTTTTACTCGAGAGGAGCCAGGCGAAATTTCAACCTTTTTCCCTGGAAGACATATATTAATTAAAATGCAAGCTTAAAGAAAAATTAAGCATACCTGATAAAGGGTAAGGCTCGGTGTTACTCCTAGTCATTTTCTCTTTTCCTAAAAATGGATAGAAAAGAGGGGTGAGTTTCTATAACTTGGTGAATGGGTTTGTTTTTTCAAAAGTTTACTTTTAACTTTTAGGAAAAATATTTATATTGGAGTGTGCTAGACTACTCACATTTAAAAAATTCCTTCATTTAAAAATTTGGGTTTTTCCACCATTTCTTATTTTCACAGTGTGTCATCACCCAACACACATCCTTCATCATGAAGTTTACACATATTTGCAGGCCAGCACGATCGCTGAACCCACTTGTGGCTTTAGAGCGACTTTACCGACCACCTAAATAGAAGTACGACCACTTCCATCCTGAGAATGAGTGGATGTACGTGACATCCGACCCTCAATCCCAAAATCGATTCTTCGTGTCCATATGAGGACAGAGACCTCATCCCGTCCCCACCCCGGTCTCATGCTTTTGGTGCTACTCCAAATTTTGCATGGTCACCTGGAATGATGAACTGCCCTTATACTCACCGGGCCGTCCAAGGCCCATAGGACGCATCACTACCCCTCATGGGCGTCTTGATGATCCCGTACTCATAGTGCATGCCCAAACAATGTTTTCTTATTATGCCTTGTAATATGTGGTGTCATTAGTCCAATGGTCCCGACTTTCAACTCAACTTGTAGCAGTTTGTCTTGACTGGTCTCGAGACCGTTCATGTCGCACTGCTGTTAGTTGACTGAGAATGTCGGACCAGCCTTGGTACCATGACCATATAATTTACTTATAAAAGTTTTATGGCACATATATTATGTTCGTTTACGAGCTCCTACTCATGCCCTTTGGCCTATGGCCCACTATTCGAGATTTTCAATAAAAATCCAGGCATATTAGCCCCCAAGTTCCAAAACCGAGGCCCCCGGCCTGTAAGAGCTATTCGAGCTCCCGTCGAGATGGTCTCTCAAATTGTTTAAGCATTGACACACAGTCAGGGGAGAACACTTCCGATAAAAAAAATATGTTTTCATTGTCCATTATACTGACCCAATATAAGGACATCTCTATTCATAATTGATGAACGGATTTTCAACTTCCTTCGAGGAAGTTTCATCATACCAACCGGGTATGATCTACTTACCATCAATAAGTAGTTTTTCTGCATGGTTTTCACATCACTACTCTAAGTTGTGATGTTTAAAATATCAAATAGTAGTGGGTTTTTATTTCGATGTGCTTATCATCCCCAACCGGGTATGATATAAAATCCCACTCACCCAATCTTGTAGTGAAATTCCACTTAGTCGAGTTCCGTCCCTTACACGCTGGACCTCAACTGGTGTTCCTGATGTCTCATTTTTCTACACAAAATGAACATAGTTGTTCATTATTCTTTGGCCTAATAGCCCTCATTCATTCCAATGAATGAGGAAACCCATCTTTATATATATTTACAATTAGGTCCCTAAAGTTATTTTTCTTTAACTTTAAGTCCATATTGTCGAGTTTTTCCTCAAATTGAGTCCCGAAACTTTTAAAATTTATCTTAGGACCTCAATTTATTAAATTCCGCAAAAGGGGTTTAATTTCCCAATTTTTCAATTTGGTCCCTTAATTTTCCTAAAATTACCATTTTGCTCTTCCTTTAAAAAAATGGTAAATTTTACCCCAAAAATTCTAAAATTTCTTAATTGGCCCTCTAATATCCTTATCATGACCAATTGACCCTCAATTTTAGAAAATTACATTTTGGTCCTTCGAATTTTCAAAAATTCATAAATTTCCCAAATTTCCCAAATTTCCCCCAATTTTAACTCTTTAACACAGCCGAATTTGATTTTATCAAATTGACCGATCAAACACCTCTATTCGTTGAAATTGAGGTTCTACATTTTCATACAATTATATGGAACTTGGAATTGTAGGTTTTAAGGTCGAAACGAGCTTAAACGGAGCTTCGCCGGAAAATAGACTTTAGAGAGGGAAAGCTTCGATTTCTCACCGGTAAGGGTACGACGGTTTGAGCTTTCTATCTAGGCAGGTATCTTTTCTCCAGAGGTTCTTCCTAGTATGAAGAATGATATCAATTGATGTTGAATTGAATTAGAATTTTGTCATTGAAATTCTATTGACTATCTCTCTAATACTGATCGAAAATTGTAAAGGGGAGTCGAATTGACTTACCTTTTAGTCCTAATTCGGCCGTGGAAGGGCTGAGGAGGTGTCGGGAGAGCTTGGTTTGGCCTAAGGAGGGCTCGAATTGGCTGATTTCAACTCGATCACGCTAGAGCTACTTCACTGTTTGATTACACCAGCGCTTCTCCGACGACTCTTGGAACGAACTTATGTCACCACCGTGTAGTTGACTTCTCCCCGGTTCTAATGAACCCAGCCTCGCCTTCTTTGGCTTAGAATTGACCGCTCTGGTTCGAGCTTCACCAGAAAACTAAGCAATTGAGAGAGAGTGAGCTTTTCAGCTGTGGAGAGGACGAATGGAGAAGAGCTTTTTATATAGGGAGCTCGATGACCAGTTGGTCGTCTGTTTGACACTATTATGACATGCATTGAAGACCTGAAACATAACGAATAGAAACGTTTCTTTTTCGCCGGCGCTGCTTCGAATTTCCAGCTAGTGAACAGTGCTGTTATCCTATGGAAGAAGATGACAATATTTCGAATCGGATTCAAAGCTTAAACCGGCCGGTTCACCCCTCATTCGACCGAGTTTTTCAAATATAAAAATTTCTAAATTTATCTAAATTCATTTTCTATCCAATGGTGGCCTAAAATCTCAGTTTGAATTATTTAAGCCACCTAGAAAAATCAATTTAGGATCTGGTTCAATAGTGATTCAAACCAGTTCGAACCGGTTCACCTGAACCGATTTGGTTTTCATCTCCAATTCCTTCACAAGTCCATTTCCATGTCTTTTGTGCCTCCTTGGGTCACTTAGGGTCCATAAAATTCCTGGTTTACCATCTCTTAATCGATTCCGGTTCATAAACCAGCTCGGTTCTTAAACCGGTTTAATTCAGTTCGGGTCCGGTTCACCCGAACCGATCTGGTTTTTCTCTCCCATTTTGTTCTAAGGTTCCTTCCCAAGGATTATAAATCTCTTTGAATCACAAGGGATCCATAAGCTTCTTGGTTTACCCATTCTCTATTGGTTTCGGTTCATAAATCAGTTATATCCGATTCGGACCCGATTCTCTTGAACTACTTCGGTCTTTCGTCTTTATTTCGTCCTAGGGTCCTTTTCCCAAGTTTATGAACCTTTTTGAGTCACATAGGTGTTATATTTTTTTCAAATTTGCTCGGCCCCTAGTAATCGGGCTTGTAGACCAATTAGCCGGATCCAAGTAAGATTGAAGTTTTTTATCAATCTTTTGTTAAGCCTTAATATGCTCATTAGACTAGGTCTTACCGCCACATTAACCACCAAGCATTTTTCCTGCTTGTCTTTCCTTAGGTCCACCTCTATCCTTCCCAATTGTTGTAACAGGATATGTAACTTGTCTTTACTTATGTCGTCTCAGTTTGATACTTACGATTTTAAGCATCTGCTACCACATTAGCCTTTCTAGGGTGGTATTTTATTGAAAGATCATAATCCTTCACCAATTTCAGTCGTCTCTCCTAATAAGGTTTAATTCCTTTTGAGTTAGGAAGTACTTATAGCTCTTGTGATCTGTGTATATCCTGTACTCAATCCCGTAAAGGTAGGGGCACCATATCCTTAGGGCCAACATTATCGCAACTAATTCTAAGTCATGAGTCGGGTAATTTCTTTCTCTGATGAGCTTTCCATTCTCCTTCCCTCTATATTTCCTTCTAATTCTACCATTGAACTCCTTAAATTTCAGGAGTGTATTTTGTCGATATCTTTACCAACTTATTCTTGCTCTTTGGATCCAGTAGTACCTTCGGTTGACCTTGCTTTATTTCCACTCACATCCATATTCGCCTACTCCTTTGAGGTGGGTCTCTTATCCTTATCGTTTTCAAACCTTTTGTACCTTTATATCCCTAGTGTTTCCTCTTTGTCTTGGTTGGGGTATATTCTCCCACTATTCCCCATCTCCGGTTATACTTCGTTTACTCCTCCAAATTGTTTGGTCCAATTAAGTTATTTCCTTACATAATATTTCTTTGACGTTCCTAATTTGAGTTTTCTAGTCCTTCTTGTAGTAGATCATGCTCAACCTCCTAATACTCTAACCACTCGTACTTTCTGGTGTTTGATTGCCTTATTCTTTGGAAATTCTCTCCTAACTTATAGACTTGGTATGCTTCATTTACTCTTGTTTTTCTTCTTTCTTCTACTCACACTTTACCTTCCATATGTTTCTTATCCTCTGAAATTTCTAAGGAATTTGTTACACTTGGGACTTCCTATTATTGCACTTTCTTTTCATCTTTGCCAGGCGAAATCTTAATCTCTTTTCCTTATCGATCAATTTTTATTCTTATAGTTCTTTTTGGGATGTTATACTTCCTCCTGGGTCTCTCGAAAGTTATGTGCTCTTGGATGGTTGCTCCTCCAACTCCCTTTTTCTTTCCTTAGGATCTCCACCAGATGAATTTCTCCTTATCGATTTTCTAAGTCCTAAGGTTTGAGTTTAACTATTCATAGGCTATTCTCCCTTAGGGGGAATTTCTTCCCTTAAACTTTTATCTACTTAAATTTTTTTCTCAAGGAACTCAGGAGTTTTAATAAACTTCTAATTCATTCAGGAAATATTTTCTTGCCAAAAAATTTGGCTTATTACATGACTTCTCTACCCCCTAATCCCTTGGGGTCATAGGGCTAGAGTTAACTCTAGAATGATTATGAGACTCTTGGTCAGAAGGCTCTGAGTAATTGATAGGGGTCCATTCGTGCTCCTCAATAGGATGAATTTCATGTATGGCCTCCAACCCGTACCACTTTAGTACTTCCGCCTCACACTCATATGTCCATTTCATCTATTGAGACAGATTGAAGTCAGGTTGAGTGGGTGGAGGTACTTGGTGGACCTTAATGAAGGCATAAGCATCCCAATAATTATCCGAGGCCTCCTTCTTGGTGGGGTTCCACTTCTGTTGTTGTAGTATTGGAGGAGGGGTTGGACTTCTAGGAGGTGGTGATGGTTCCTCTTGTCTGGGAGGAGGGTATATGATGCCTTCTGGTTCTAGTAAGGCTCCCACTAGTTTCCGTAGTCCTCCACCATGTCTTTGAGTACTCGTTTTTCGCCCCTTAGGAACCTCTAAACGACTCCCTCCCTTGGGTTGGATGTCTTTTTTACGCTTATAGGGGAAGGACTAGATTTTCTTGTGAATTTCCTAGGGATTCTCATTCCTACAAGATAGTTTAGAGTTGGATTAATATGAGGTCATATTATTGATAATGTTTCAAGGGAACTAGGCTCTTATACCACTCTAATTGTCACGCCCCAACCTGATTTGGTTGGATCCCCATGAACAACTCGCCGCTCTTTCTCGGTTCAAGAGGAGTTTCCTCCTTCTTTTACTTGAGAGGAGCCAGGCGAAATTTCAACCTTGTTCCCTCGAAGACATATCAATTAAAATGCAAGTTTAATGAAAAATTAAGCATACATGATAAAGGGTAAGGCTCGACGTTACTCCTAATCATTTTCTCTTTTCCTTAAAAGGGATAGAAAAGAGGGGTGAGTTTCTATAACTTGGTGAATGGGTTTGTTTTTTCAAAAGTTTACTTTTAACTTTTAGGAAAAATATTTATATTGGAGTGTGCTAGACTACTCACATTTAAAAAATTCCTTCATTTAAAAATTTGGGTTTTTCCACCATTTCTTATTTTCACAGTGTGTCATCACCCAACACACATCCTTCATCATGAAGTTTACACATATTTGCAGACCAGCACGATCGCTGAACCCACTTGTGGCTTTAGAGCGACTTTACTGACCACCTAAATAGAAGTACGACCACTTCCATCCTGAGAATGAGTGGACGTACGTGACATCCGACCCTCAATCCCAAAATCGATTCTTCGTGTCCATATGAGGACAGAGACCTCATCCCGTCCCCACCCCGGTCTCATGCTTTTGGTGCTACTCCAAATTTTGCATGGTCACCTGGAATGATGAACTGCCCTTATACTCACCGGGTCGTCCAAGGCCCTTAGGACGCATCACTACCCCTCATGGGCATCTTGATGATCCCGTACTCATAGTGCATGCCCAAACAATGTTTTCTTATTATGCCTTGTAATATGTGGTGTCATTAGTCCAATGGTCCCGACTTTCAACTCAACTTGTAGCAGTTTGTCTTGACTGGTCCCGAGACCGTTCATGTCGCACTGCTGTTAGTTGACTGAGAATGTCGGACCAGCCTTGGTACCATGACCATACAATTTACTTATAAAAGTTTTATGGCACATATATTATGTTCGTTTACGAGCTCCTACTCATGCCCTTTGGCCTATGGCCCACTATTCGAGATTTTCAATAAAAATCCAGGCATATTAGCCCCCAAGTTCCAAAATCGAGGCCCCCGGCCTGTAAGAGCTATTCGAGCTCCCGTCGAGATGGTCTCTCAAATTGTTTAAGCATTGACACACAGTCAGGGGAGAACACTTCCGATAAAAAAAATATGTTTTCATTGTCCATTATACTGACCCAATATAAGGACATCTCCATTCATAATTGATGAACGGATTTTCAACTTCCTTCGAGGAAGTTTCATCATACCAACGGGGTATGATCTACTTACCATCAGTAAGTAGTTTTTCCGCATGGTTTTCACATCACTACTCTAAGTTGTGATGTTTAAAATATCAAATAGTAGTGGGTTTTTATTTCGATGTGCTTATCATCCCCAACCGGGTATGATATAAAATCCCACTCACCCGATCCTGTAGTGAAATTCCACTTAGTCGAGTTCCGTCCCTTACACACTGGACCTCAACTGGTGTTCCTGATGTCTCATTTTTCTACACAAAATGAACATAGTTGTTCATTATTCTTTGGCCTAATAGCCCTCATTCATTCCAATGAATGAGGAAACCCATCTTTATATATATTTACAATTAGGTCCCTAAAGTTATTTTTCTTTAACTTTAAGTCCATATTGTCGAGTTTTTCCTCAAATTGAGTCCCGAAACTTTTAAAATTTATCTTAGGACCTCAATTTATTAAATTCCGCAAAAGGGGTTTAATTTCCCAATTTTTCAATTTGGTCCCTTAATTTTCCTAAAATTACCATTTTGCCCTTCCTTTAAAAAAATGGTAAATTTTACCCCCAAAATTCTAAAATTTCTCAATTGGCCCTCTAATATCCTTATCATGACCAATTGACCCTCAATTTTAGAAAATTACATTTTGGTCATTCAAATTGTTGAAAATCCCCAAATTTTCCCAATTTTGCCCCCAATTTCAACTTTTTAACACAACTGAATTTGATTTAATTAAATTGACCGATCAAACACCTTTATTCATTTAAATTGAAGTTGAAATTGAATTTATACATGTTAATACGATTCTAAGAAACCTTGAATAATAGATTTTAACGCCAATATCCTCTGTATCCGCTATAGTGGGATAAGACCTCTTCTACTCCTTCATTGGTCTCAATGCACATGAAGCTTCCAGAGCTTTCTGACTTACTGAACGACAAACTTCCCTTATGCTCCCTACTCATCTAGTAGTACTTGGAACTAGCACTACCTCAAGTCGAGCTCCTTGATGGTTATGTATCTTTTGCATGCATAATCACAAGTCTTTTTAGTTAAAACCAATCTTTAGTGCTACCGACCTCCATGAGCTTGTTGATTCGGCTTCGGCTTAGTCCTACCAATCTAACGAGTTCGACGACCCAGCTTCGGCTTGATCACTACCAGCCCAACAAGTTTGACAATCTTGGTCATGGCTCGACAACTATCACACACAATTTGCCAATTATGGAAAAATTTTATGGTTTTGTTACTTATCTATTTCTCTACGGGCCTAAGTTCGTGCCCATTGGCCTTAGGTCTATTGGAGCATCTATAGCCTGACTCGAAAATTACTCCCAAAATATTTAAATAGATTCACGCAGTCAGTGGAGACTATTTTCGGGAAAACAAATTTCAAATGAAAATATGCTAATCACCCCAACCGGGTGTGATGTAAAAAATTTATCACTCACCCGTATTTCGAGACGTGCTCGTCTCGGGAGTTCCAAGTGTGTGTGTGCTTCCTCTACGTGAACTAGTAGTCGGTCCGTCCCTACATGAAAGGGAAATTAAGTCTTGAGTCATAAAGTATTTATACTTAAGACCTGTAATTTCCTTTTATTACGTTTTAGTCCATAAGTGTATCCTATTTCCAATTTGGTCCATAAAATTACCAAATTTCTCATTTGGGCCTCTAATTTCCTCAAATCTCCACTTGGGTTACCATAATTCTTTTAAATAAAGAAGATCCCATATTTTTTAAAAATTACAATCTAGCCCAAACTTTCCAAAATTTACAATTTGGTCCTTAAACTTAGACTTCATCAATTTGACTTGAATTCCTCTTAATTGATTTCTAACATAATTCTTATCATCTTCCCCGCATCCCCTGGTTCATCTCAAGCTTTAAAGCGCCCATTTTAGCTTAGAAACGGGTTTGAACGGAGCTTCGCCGAAAACTGGTTTTATAGAAAAAAAAAAATTCGATTACTCACCAGTGAGTAATTGACGATCAAAGATTTCATTTCTACTAGTTCCTCTCTTCCGATGGATCCTTCATGGATCAAATCTCGGCTCAATTGATGGCATGAGCAGTGAGAATTTCTAAATTTAGTGTTCGGGAAAAATACATTGTGAACAGTGAATTCCAACAAGTGGCGGCAGAGTGGACTTACCAAGGCGGCTAAAGGCTCTGCTAGGGAAGGTCGAGATGCCAGGTTTAGTCGTAATTACTTCGGGGAGGTTCGAATGTAGCTCGATCGATTCTAGTTATAGAAAGTCGAGTGAGCAAGTTCACTGTTAAAGCTCGCCGATGATTCTCCGACTATCATCGAACTGGAAGAAAATTGTAGCGAGATAGAGAACTTACTACAAGTTTAAAATAACCAAAATTCAATTTTTCAGGTTGCAAGAAAGACATTCATAAGAGATTTGGTTTGTAACTCGTTGGCAAATAAAATTTTAGTTATTAGAATCCTTTTTAACATGCGTATGAGAAACTTGTTGTGCTACATGAAAGGATAGAAATCTAGCCTTCAAAGGATCTTTACTCTAGCAATGTAGGCACAAAACAAGCCAAATGAGTCATATATGGACCACAGGAAGTTGTGAAACTTAGCAAAAGAACGGAAAATTTCAGTGTACTCTATCCCTGATAAAATACATGTAGAAGCAAGATGCTTAACATGCCAGCATATAGGTTGCTAGACCACGAGTCGGGTTGACAGACCATGAGTTGGGTTTTCCAGTCTCGAGTTAGGTGTGGTATGAGCTCACTAGCTCTAATAACATGTAATAATGTATTGTGTACTGATAAGTAATTAGACCCATGTATACTTAAAAACCATTACTTGTAAGTAGTGAAACTATTCCAACTTTATAAATCCACAACACTTCTTTATTTTATTTAATTTAGGATTTTATTAGCAATATATATTTTGTATTCACACTCGTATGAAAGATACACATTCACGGATTATCACTACAAAGAAGAAATCTAGGGCCATATAAAGTTTTTTACGTCCCTGTGCGATTCTGCTGGATATTCCTCCAACTCTTCCAGAGACCGTCTACCTTTATATTGATGGAGAGCAGAACTGGGATAGAAGCATTAAGAATGACGCATTTATGAGAAATATTGGAAACGAATCGAGGTCACATACTTCTCAAGCTCAATTCTCAGCACCTTCTTCACTCATAGATTGTGGTAAAACAGACTGAGGTCTCATTCATTTAGAGAAGCAAAAGGATCTGTTTGGGTCATGAATCTCCTGGAATTCCTGCAAAAAAAAGTGATTGGGAAGCTCTGTAAGAAGACTAATGGTTTTCCAGGAACGGGTCAAAATAAGTCTGACCGTGATATTCCAATCACTGCTGAAGTTATCCACCATGGATCCTTGAATAAAGACCGGCTCTGGGAAGTAGCCAGTCGATATAGCACTCCACTAGATGAGCCTCGTGAAATCATCAGGTCACTGACCACATTAATAATACCCCTATTGAGGACGAGATGGATTTTGAATTGCAGAAAAGGTGCAAGGAAGCTGAGGAAAGGATTACCATTATCTCAGAAGAATTTGAGCAAGATCCATTCATCATGGGCGTAAGTAATGATGCATCAATACTTATTCGTGCAATAAGGAACCTCTCCAAGGAGAAGATGAGCTTGGCAATGGAGGTTTCAGAATTCCTGCAGTCGAAAATTGCTGAGAGGGCTTCTGCTGAGGAAGCTCTAAGACTCGCAATGATGGAAATGCAGTTGCAGATTCAGAGGCTGGAGAGAGAGAGAAGAAGGAACTGCAGTATGAATTGGAGAAGGAGCTAGATAGGAGGTCAAGTGGGTGGTCTTCTAAGCTTCAGAAATACCGGTTTGAAGAGCTGTTATTTTTTCAAATAATGTATTAATAAAATATAAAATAAAAAGATTTTGTATCACAAGAAAATAAAAAAATTATTTTGTACCAATTTGAAACAAGGAGGAATACTTTTTGCACCATTCTAATAATAAACACGTATTCTTTTTTTTGGCATATTGTGGTTTCTTTTTCATCTCCAAAGCCCTAGCAAAAATCCCAGGGGAGCGGATGGACCTCCGCCGGCCATGTAACCTGCTCGATCAAGCTCTGGGGCTAGAGGAGCACGGCGGCTTGAAGCCCCTTGCCGGAGCAGTTGTACTTATTGAGGACTGCGTGGAGACGAGCGGCGCTTTCGTCCTCCACCACCTCATCAAGCGGTCCCTATCTCCGAGCTCCCTTCTTCTCAACAGCAGCGCCCTCGTCTTCATCGCCTTCTCCCAGCCGTTCTCGCACTACGATCGCGTCCTTCGTAAACTCGTATCTCTCGTCTCGCTCCGTCAGAATCGTTTCTTGAGCTGTCCCGTCTCGTGGCACTCGGTGATTTGATGGAAATCTTTGTTTCAGGGCTGTAATTTATCTGCGCAGAGAGAGAACAGAAGACTGGTCTTCTTCGACATGCTCATGTTTCAATGTCCAGGTGAGAAAAAGCAGGTAAATTTGGCCATCAAAACGTCAATTTTCAGCTTACTTTGTTTCTTTATACATATATAGTACTATGCTGTGTTCCTGCAATTGTGGTAATTAGGAACAGATCCGGGGGATAGTAAATAGGAGCGTAAGCGAATGAATTTAGGGGCCATGACTTAAGTTAACCTAGCTAAAAATAAACTAAAATGCGTATGAAATTCTATAGAAATTTTCAATTACTATGGGGAGATCACCCTTGCACTCCTAAATAGCTATGAGTACTGAATATTTGTTCGTTCTGTGTTGTTCAATTATCTTTTCTATGATTAGATTTAGCTCAGTGAAACAATTTGTCACTTTGGTATTTGAAGATGAAACTGGTGGAAAAGCTGTGGAGGCTGGGCTTGCTTCCTTGTTTCAAAAAGTCCAAGATGCTGTCAGCTCTTTAGTTGCAGAGGAAAAGAATTGCATCACAGTTGTGATGGATGATGTCTCCCTTATGGAGGTTGCTGCTAATGGCTATTCAGATGATGTCCTGAACTTCATGCACTACTGTCACACTTTGACATCAGATTTTGTAAGTTAATGCCGTGATTTCTAGTGGCAACAGTTAGTATTTCTGAAGCCTTATGCCCTTCTTTACCAATGAAATTCTTCACCTTCTATAGGGTTGCACATTGATTGCACTAAATCATGAGGATATCTATTATGGACCCGAGGGCTCAATGACCTTGCTGCAGATGGAATATATGGCAGATGTTTTGGTTCGGACAGAGCCTTTGGCCACTGGTTCAGCAGCTGATGTTCATGGGCAGGTATCTCCTCCTGCATGCCACAGAAGCATTCCTCAGAGCTCCTGGGAAACGAAGCTATTTTGAATGGAACTTCATATTTGCTAGAGTGTTAAATGTTTTGTTGCCCTTTCTTTTGTCACTTTTTGCAGTTGACAATTTCCAGGAGGAAGATTCCTGAGAGGCAGGGGATTTCAAGGGGCCGGATGCATAACTTCCATTTTAGGGTCAAAGAGAACAATGTAGAGTATTTCTACCCAGGGACCCTGAGTTGATGGGCGTCCCTGCATTATGAAATTACAGTGTCTCATCTTCTTCTGAAGGATCACAGGGAACTAGCTGCTAGAGTTGGTCCTGAACCATCTGTGCTTGTGCCAACATAACAACCATTTTGTGGATAATCTTGGAGGAAAAGAACAAGGGAATATCAGTTTTATCATTGCTCTAATCTTCTGCAATTCTGACCCCTTGATCCCTTGAATTACTACTGCATGGATCTGAGTTCATGAAATATTGATGGCTCACATCACAATGGATTCCATTGAGGAAACATGCATTATGTCTGCCAACCTTTTGACAGATCACAACAAACAATCTTGATTCTCTAACTATTAAGGATTCTAGCATTCAATGGGATGCAACCTTCTATTGACATCAAATCAGGAAGCCTAAGAACATAGATTATGGAGTAATAACAATATGAATATGCACAAGGATGTTAGATTATAATTATGTTGTATCTGCATTATTCCTGATGTTTTGCAAGCCATGGTTTATCCTAATATTATTATAAAACTTTATTCTGACATCATTTTAGAAATTTATCCTAATGTCAATCTGGAAAACAATTGCCATGTACATATCTTGCAAGCAAAGAATGTGTAGACATTGTACAATCTCTCCTCAAGATCATGCTGATTTGGTCTGCATAAGATTATAATGCACAAATAATGGAAGTTGGAATTGCAGCACTCTTTTGCAATCCTGCATTTCTTTGTATTATGCCAATTTGTGATGAAGAAATTAGGTTTTGTAACTAGGTTTGTAGAGAGTGAGATGATATTCAAAAGCTAATTGTATTTACCCAATTCTAGAAAGGAGCTTTAGGGTTGTGTAGCTAAGCCATGATTCAGCAAGATTCCTTCTAAAGGTTACAAGCCTAATAGAGCTTAAGCTATCACTCAGGAGACTAGCCAACTTGAGCTTATCTAGCATGTTCTAAGCCATGTTCAAGTCCTGAAGATTGAAGAGGAGGTAACTGTGGCTCCAGGCTCAGTGCAGTGACTGCTTTTGCAACTTTAGATGAAATCAAACACAGCAATATTCAGCAGTTCTCTATAGGTAGAGGAAGAAGCAGCTCACACAATTACTTCTTTCTTCCCTTTTCTTAAGATATCATAATTAGCTTCCTAGCGGATATTCTTCTCAAACAGCAAACAAGTCGTGAATATTACTTCAACATTCCTCTACCTTTAGCCTGTTTCCCAATAAAATATCAACATAAATCCTGCATCTGCGAATCCACCCCACTACCTACATATCTCATCTGCACATTCTTCCAAACCTACAGATTGAGTCATCCCATCCTATGTTCAAACCCAAAATACAAATTTAATCCTATCCTACATTGACATTGCAGTCGAACCTCTTTGCTTGGTCTATCTTGAATTCATTTGTTATATCTCTCAATTATAGAGTTGTTCTCTCTCTTGTGAATATTGTCATCTACTATACTATCTATACTATAAAAATGTGGGTTACATTAATGTAGTTTTACCACCTGACCGACTTCCGAAATACAAACTCTAATTGTAATTATTTACAAAAAAAAAATAAAGTACAAGTAATGCATATTTCAAAAATTTTATTTAATAGTTTATACATCGTGATTCCTTCTAATTCTATATATTTGGTTTAATTTTTCCATTTTCCTATTTTTAATAATATAATCACATATTTAATAAAATAAACAAGTGTTGTAAGTTTATAAGTTATACCTAATTCGAGCCTATTATTTTGCCTCGTCTGAGACCAGAAAAATCATACTCGGCTCGTAGATAATTGTTGAGGACGAGTTTAAAAAATTACACGTGGCAATTGTATCCACATTGCACGTCAAGGTGGGTGTTGAGAATATGATCAACACATCTTATACTGTCATGCCCGACTTGATTCTAGGATGAGATCATCATAACAATTTGTCACGCTCTAATCCGATTCTCAGCGTGAGGCCATCATAACAACCTGTCATACCCTAACATGATTCTCGACTTAGGCTATCATACCAATTTGCCACACACTCTAAATACTACAATAAATAGTGTTGACATTAATATAGCACCGATAAGACATAAAACTCATAATATAAAACAATATAATTTTCCATAAAAAAATAAACTTTTCATAAATATAATATATATACTCACAATATATTTAAAATTTAGAGAAAATTATTTAATAAATAATGAAAAACCTTTGTGAATTCTTTTGAGTCCCACTCTTGAGCTATTCCTCTCTCCCTTCCTTCTCTCTCCGTCCTTGAAATTATATTGGGGAGGGGTGAGAGGGATGAGCAATGTCGAGTGAGCGCAAAAAAACTAGTCATCGGTTTGTTTATTATCTTGATTTAGTCTCCACTCAAAATAGCTAATACAAAAAATTTATTATTTTTCTTTTAATTTTCCAAGAATTCTCAAGAATCAACAACTTCAATTAGAGAGTATTTTGTAAACGTATTTTCTATGAGATGTCATGCCCTAACTTGATTTCCTTTGGATGAAGACCTGTGCAACTCGCCAATCCCCTCGATATTACAGTGACGGATACTTTTGCCAAGTTAACTTTGACATGACCAAAACTCAAAACAGTAAAACACTTATAAAAATGCAACTGAAAATTTGAACTTTTTTCAAAGTTCTTGTGGGAGCCCACAAAACAATTACTTAAAAATCGTGGGAAATAGTAGCAACATGATAGGGAAATAGAACATTTGTAGGCAGTGAATGAGGTTACCTCAAGGAGGGGTGTTTCTCAGATATGTCCTTCCCTTTTTCTACTTGCGCTTCCTTGGTTTATCTTGCAATATATTTAGGGAATGAGATGAGCTCACAGTTTAGTGAGTGAGACACTAATGTCATGCCACTACATTACTTATAACTCAGATATTTTCCCATAAATCACCTAACATGAAATTTCTATCTCTTTACTCGTATTAGATCCTACAAGTCTCATGATTTACTTTTCCACTTTATACCATAGTCTTAAGGCCATTCTACTCATAGTCGAATGCTACGATCGTGATACCCTAGTCTCCTCCATTGGTTTTACCCCTTTTTAGCACCCTACATGAATTCATTGGGACTTAGTCTCGCACACAAGTATGACCTACGCTCGCGTGACACTTCTGGGATGTCCACAACCTGCGCCTTGACCCGACTACTTATGACTCAATAAGTCATGGGCCACTCATGGCCCTAAAGCACCTAATAACACACTTGGAATGTATCATTGCTTGGATGACACCGGACTGGGAATTGGAGAGTGGGATACCCAAGGCACTCTTACCACAACTGACACATCACTTGTATTGTCTCACAATTGGGTATCTTAGCACCTGAGGTCCTAGCCACCTCGCGACCACTCACCCGTGCAGATTGGACACTTAGGTCCGCACACAAATGAGATACTCATGGCCTACATATATTACCCCAAGAATGTACCGCTGGGACGATACTAGACTAGGAATTGGGAGGAGGGAGTCGCACGATAACTCTACCACAATGGACACCCTCAAGTGTCATCTCGCATAATATGTGCTATACTTCAGAAGCACATAGTATGCGAGACTATGTGCTTCTGAAGCCGAAGCACGAGCCGTATTGGAATGACTAAAACTTGTACAAGAACAAGGATGGCCTAAAATTATATTTGAATCTGACTCTCGTACACTATGTAGTATACTTTAGAAGCAGCAACTAGAAGTTCCATGAATTGTCTGCCCTTATATTGATGAATCGCTGCATTACATGAGGTTTTTAAAGTATCAAGTGACACTAGTTAAACGATTAAGCAACTTCTGTGCAGATGCATTAGCATGTTTCTATAGGAAGAATCGGGGCTCAAATGGTTTAAATACTACTATACCCGATAATTTTAGATCTATTATTGAAAATGAGAGAATTATCTCATTTTCATCTTATTATTCTCTGGATATTGTATCTAATTTGATAAATTAATGAAATAGTATTTTATTGAGCAAAAAAAAAAAAGCATCGTCTCACAGCTAGGTGTCTTGACACCCGAGGTCATGGTCGCATAATGGACTCTAGCCGGCCCATGCCCCATACACATACAATTCAATTCTATCATCGTCTCATCACAACGGTGTACTGGGACGGTACCTGTACATCATTTGGATGTACCAGGAAAACTGGAAGATATCACACAATCACTCCCCCATCTCCTTTCCATTTCCCTTGAGCGATGACACAACCACTCAAGCGTCCATCCACCGCCCCTCCTATACTGGTATATAAGCAAATAAATAACATGACCCATGGTCATATTCATGGTACTCATGACCATTCATGTAACGATGCTTAAAGCAGCTCGTTACTAGGAGCTTGGTGCATCTCTCGACCGACTCCCCAATTCACACACACATACACACACAAAATTATGCATCAAAATTGAAATGTTTAATAACATGGAGATGCTCGGGAGTCCGATACCTCATCCGACTAACTCCCCATAAAATATGAAAGCAAACACCGGGAGTCCGACCCATCACTGGCTCGTCTCGCCATATCATAAAAATTTAGGCATTTGGCCCTAGACTCGGGTCTCACGACATGTTTTGTGACCTGGTCACTAAATTAGAATATTATGCATATTAGGAGCACGATCAATCATTGGCCATCTCCATAATTCACACAAGGCTCAAGGCCACACAATCATTATGGTTTCTCAAAATTGGATTCACGCCACATGCATCAATCTTATGACCGACTCTTACTTTAGCCTTTAAAATCATATTTGTTTTAGTGAACATGAACTTATTCGATTTTCACTTCTTATATGAGTTCTAAGACCAACTTTCTGCTCATTTTAACAAATGAACTCAAGCATATTAATCTATGCTCCAGTCAGTCAAGTAGGACTTGCCGTCAATACCCACTCACCTTTATTCACGAAACTTTTTCATTCCACAGAGTTTTCGGAATCCAACTCTTGATTTCGTATGAGTGCTTCTTGCCTTCTCTACAAGGTATATCAATAATATGGCCAGTCTCACTTCTGACTATTCTATAGTTTACTCGACCGCACTCTTTCTATGGCTATATGGTTTAGCCCTTTCGAGTTCTCATTACCCGACTCATTAGTTTGTAACCTGACCCTTGGTCCAACCTTCTCTAAGGTTAACCCCTCGGGATTAGACTCATTCTCTTAATACCTTGCACTTAGTGAAGTGCCCATATTTTCTTAACTCACCATCCGGTGGTTCCATTTTTCCTAAATTACCATTTGGTACTTTGGGCAAAATTACCATTTTCTCTTGTACTTTAAAATTTGCTCTTTTTGGATCTTAGACTTTCTCAAGTCTTTCAATTAGGTCCCTTAAGTTTCCTCGAGTCCCATTTTGGTCATAACTAGGCATTGGAACCGTTGCAAGCTCTATTTCTTAGTAATTGCCGAAAGGCCCCTAAAATTTGGAAAAATTACCATTTTCCCCTTTTCTTGAGGACTTAGGCTCCGAGATCCATTTGACCCCCAAATTCCTCACATAGGTTAACAAACTTTCTTTAACTAAGTTTAGGCCCTTGGATTGTCCAAAAGTTTCTTTTTGGCCCTACAAATACTCATATTTGCACTTTAATCCTTAAATTTGCCTTCATTATAAATAGGTCCATAGACCTTCCACAATAGGCAAACCCTGTCCCCAAACTTCACCAATCTTTCCAATTAGCCCTAAAAATTTATTTTGACCGTTAGGAAGACCCCAAAAAAAGCTCAATCCCATTTGGGTCCCCTAAATTTTAAATCTTTTCTTTTTGGCCTCCGACCTTTGACCCATAACTAAAGTGTCTCTAAAAATTATCAAATTAAGTGGAGAGGTCTCCCTAGCTTCCTCTAGCCCATCGTAAACTTAGTTTGTCTAGAGTTGGCAAAAATTGCTCCGATTGGGCTTGATAAGAAACAAGCATGCTTATCAGCACAAGTCGGGTCAAAGCAGAGAAATCACACGAGGTGACATGTCAGCTATCAAGGCTAGTGGGGGCTTGATAGCTGACTCTTTGAGAGTTTGTGACCACTTGAATTAACGCAAATGGTGTTTTATAGCTCCTTTAATTGGAATTTTATTCATCTCAACTACTTAACCCATGTTCTGGAAATGGATGATTTAATTCACCATCAATTCTTACTCAAATCGGGTAAGGCAAGCGGCTATGGAAAGCTGATGGTACAGGGGACTCACTCAATTTTTCTCAGCTCACAAATAATACAATGACCATCGAAATTGGCCTCTGAAACAGCTAGCCTATTTCGGGTCATCGGAGATTGATTACTCTATGATCTAGCCTATGTTCGTAGAGGTAAAATTGAGGATCGATAGAGGTGGCAATGGAAAGCTGAGGTCCTTACCTATCTAGTGGTGCCTAACTGGTCGTCGGAGGTAGTCAGCTAGGCTCTTTGGTAGCAAGGTCGCTGGAGTTAGGAGCATTCGGTGGTTGAGAGAGAATTCTGATCAAATTCCAATGAGGGAGCAACCCCAATTTATATGGTTGTGATCTAGATTGTGTGGCTATCTATCCATAACCTTCTTTCATTAATCCATAGCCTGTGGTGTTGGCAATAAATTAATTTCCCCAAGTGGTGGAGTTGATGGGTCAATGATGCGCTGCTGGGTTAAAACAGGGCCTCTTAAAAATTCGGAGGGGAAAGGGGGGAGGGGGAGGGAGGTGATTGTGACTCCACATAGCTTGAATACGGTTCAAATCAGTTCTCTCCCAATCCATGACTCCATGTCCTAAGATCCTCCTAAGGGTTTCTCATGACCCTTTTTCACCCCTCTTGGCCTCTCCATCATTTCCATCCTTCTTTCTGGTTCAATTTCATTTCCCGTTTTTTATGTTACTTCCCTGATTCAATCCCATTCTCTGGTTCAACTTGGCCCGATTGTTAAGTTGGGATTACTCGGTCTTACAACCATCCCCTACTTTTTAAGAGTTTTGTCCCAAAAAATAGTTGTATTTATTTCATTAATATTATCAATTTCACTTTACATTTTTCTCATTTACATCCTCTGGTCAAGGGAGAGTCCGAACAATCTCGGATACTTTTCCCTCATCCTTGCCTCAGGTTCCCAAGTCTGCTCCTCTACTTGATTATTTTGCCATAAGACCTTCACCATTGGGATGTTCTTATTCCGAAAACTCTTCTCCTAACTGTCCAATAGGCACACAGGTTCCACTAGGTAGGATAAAGTGTAAACCCCACCCTTTGGAGTTACAGAAACTAAGGAAAGAATTGGTCAATACGAGTGAGAAAATTGAACCGATTTACAAATCCCGACCACTAGAGAATGGGCAAATTGGGAAATTTACAACTCCCAAGTGACTCAAAGAGTCATAAAAACCTTGGAAAGGGACTTTAGGACCATTTGGAAAAGAAAACCAGACAGGTTCAGGTGAACTGGATCTGAACTGGATTGAAATGATTTAGACCGGTTTAAACCACTATTGAATTGGATGCTAAATTCATTTTTCTAGGTCGCGTACATCCACTCATTCCTAGGGTAGAAGTGGATGGACTTCTATCTAGGTGGCCGATAAAGTCGCTCCGACGCCACAAGTGGGTGCAGTAGACGAGCTGCCCTGCGAATTTGTGATCCCTTCATGATGAAGGGTGTGTGTTAATTGTTAAATACATCGACTGTGGTAAATGATGAGTAATGAATTTTGAAAACCGAGAAATTGAGGAAGAAAGCATTTTTTTTTAGAAATTAAGGAGTTTGGCACACTCCAAATTTTTTTTATTGAAAACTCTTTTTAAATCACCCATTCACTAAGTTTTAGAAACTCACCCACCATTTTTTTATCCCTTTTCAGGATTAGAAAATGACTAGGGATAATACCAGGATTTACCCTCTGTCAAGTATGCTTAATCTCCTATTAAGCTTGCATTATTATTGATTTTTGTTATTATAAGGAACAAGGTTGAGATTACGCATGACTCCTCTTGAATAAAAGAAGGGGGAAACCCCTCTTGAACCAAGGGAGTGGTGGGTTGTTCAAGGGGATCCAACCAAACCGGGTCAGGGTTTGACGCAAAGTTTCCTCTAACTCTTGAGGAGGGTAGTCTAGGACATGTCTGGGGTTTAGTTCATACTTCCTCAACACCGATATATGGAAAGTTTCATGGATCCAGTATAATTTTAGCAAAAGCAAAGGCTTATACGTTATCGATCCAATCTTCTTTCTGATAAAGTAGAGGCCAATATACCACAATTTTAGTTTTCCCTGGTTTTGGAATTTGATGACCCCCTTCCATGGGGACACCTTTAAAAATACCTGATCCCCTACCTTAGAACTTACCTCCTAGCACTAGTTATCGATATAACTCTTCTACCAATCCTACAGTGCCTTGAGCCAATCGAGGATCATCCGAATCTTGTCCGTCCCCCCACTTCGTCCTAATATAATGGAGTTCGACATTTCCTCCTGTATAACACTTCATACAGAGCCACCTGGATGCTTTCTTGGTATTGGTTATTGTATGTGAACTCCATGAGGCCAATGTAGTCTTCCCACCTCTTTCCAAAGTTCAGGAAGCACACTTTAAGCATGTCCTCCAGTGTTTGGATCGTCCTTTCGGACTGTCTGTCCATATGGGGATGAAATGCAATGCTCATGTGTAACTTTGTTTTGAGTGACTTCTACAGAATTGGCCAGAATCTTGAAGTGAACTACGAGTCTCTATTCGAGACTATTGATTTTGAGACCCCATGCAAACATATATCTTTATGATATACAACCTGGCTAGTTTTTCCACTAGGTGAGTCAACTTCATGGGTAGGAATTGGGCGACTTTGGTGAGTCGGTCCACTATGTCGCATATAGAGTCATGTCTACGGGCTGACGAGGATAACACCATCATGAAGTCCATGGTAATCTTCTCCCATTTCCACTTTGGAATGGGGAACAATTGGAGAAATCATGCCGGCTTCTAATGCTCAACTTTAATTTGCTGACAAGAGAGACACCGTGCCACATAATTCGCAATCTCCCTTTTCATACCCGACCACCAATACCCTTCCTTTAAGGTTATGTACATTTTAATGTTGCCTGAGTGCATTGGGTACACAGAGTCGTGTGCCTACTCAAGTATGACATATTTGAGCGTGTTGTCATTGGGGACCACCACCCGACCCTTATAGTGTAAACCCTGCACTTTTGAGTTAAGGAAAACTGGGAAAAGAACTGGTCAAACTGAGTAAGAAAACCGAGCCAGTTTACAAACCCGATAATATGGGAACAAGCAATTTGGAAATGTACAACTTCCGGGTGATCTAAAGGGTTCATTAAACCTTGGAAAAGAAACTTAAGACAAAATCAAAGAGAAAAACCAAATTGGTTTAGGTGAATAAGATCCCATAATAACTCTGACGTTAAGTGTGCTTGATCAAGAGTAGTGTGAGGATGAGTGACCTCCTAGGAAGTAAGATTTTTTTTGTAACCCGAAATTTCGGTCAAAAATTTTTATGCAAACGTACGACTTATCATAAATGGCCATAAATTAATATATATTAAATTATTGTAATTAATACAAATAATTTGATACCAAAATTAAATTATTGGAATTAATACCAATAATTTATGTCAATATTAATACTAGTAATAAATCTCTCCCATTTAATACATGATTTTACACCTAAACACTTCTCTCTCTCTCTACTGCTCCATTTCCTGGTGAAGCTCGAACTAGAGTTTCGACTTGAACATTTTTCATAACCTCGGAAAGAGAGATCGAGCTCTTTAGAACTGAGGAGAAGACAACTATCTAATAGCAAACTCCAGTCAATCCGAGAATCGTTGGAGAAGCGCCGACATGATGGAATAGTGAAGCAGTTTCGGTGGACCGAAGCTGCCCTATTTTGGCAAAGCTGAAATCGGCCATTTCTAGCTCTCCTCAAACCAAACCAAGCCCTCCCAACACTTCCGCAGCCCTCCCATGGCCGAATTAGAACTGAAAGGTAAGCCAATTCGACACCCCTCTGCAATTTCTTCCCAGTGCTAGAGAGAGAACCAACAGAATTTCAATGATGAAATTCTTACTCAATTCAGCATCAATTGATGTGATTCTTGATTCTAGGATAATCCTTAAGATGAGAGCTATCTGCCCAGATCGAAACCTCGGACCGCCGTGCCCTCACCGATGAGAAATTGAAGCTTTCTCTCTCTACAATCTATTTTTCGGTGAAGCTTCGTTTGAGCTTGTTCCGGCATTAAAATCTGTGATTCAAAGTTTCTTATAATTGTATGAACATGTAGGAACTCAATTTCAACTCAAATTTCAAGAATTAGAGGTGTTTGATCAGTCAATTTGATGAAATCAAATTCGAGAGTGTTAAAGAGTTAAAATTGGGGAAAATTTGGGGATTTTTGAAATTCAAAGGACCAAAATGAAATTTTATGAAATTGAGAGCCAATTGGGCATGAAAATAATGTTGGAGGACCAATTGAGAAATTTTAGTGTTTTTGGGGCAAAACTTACCATTTTTGTAAAGGAAGGGCAAAATGGTAATTTTTGAAAAGTTGGAGGACTAAATTGGAAATTTGAGAAATTAATCCCCTTTTAATTAAATGAGATAAATTGAGGTACTATGATACATTTTAAAAGTTTCGAGACTCAATTTGAGGAAAAACCGGCATTTGAGACTTAAAGTTAAAGACTAATAACTTTAGGGACCTAATTGCAAATAAATTAAAGTTTGACTTTTTCATTCATTTGGAATGAATGAAGGCGATTAGGCTGAAGGATAATGAACCAAGATGTTCATATCGTGTAGGAAAATGAAGTATCGGGAATGCCAGCAAGGTCAAGCTCGCGTGAATACCAAGAACCGATCTAGTGGAATTCATGATATTAACGGGTGAGTGGGTTTATTAACATCATACTCGGTTGGGATGATGAGCACAACTTAAAATTAAAAACCATTTACCGGTTGTGAGTGAAAATTTTATATCATACCCAGTTGGGAATGATAAGTACCTCTGTATAAAAACCTACTATTAAGTAGTATTTTAAACATCACTACTTAGTGGAAGTGATGTGAAAATCATGCGAAAAAAACTAATTACTGATTATAAGTAGATCATAACCAATTGGTATGATGAGACTTACTCGAAGGAAGTTGAAAACCTGATCATCGGTTATGAACGGAGGTGTCCTTATACCCGGGTGGTATAATGGATAGAGAAAACATATGTTTTGTTGGAAGTGCTCTCCCCTAACTGTGTGCCAATACTTAAACAATTTGGGAGATTTTCTCGACGGGAGCTTGAATAGCTCTGATAGGCCAGGGGCCTCAGTTTTGGAACTTGGGGGGCTAAATGCCCAATTTTAAAAATCTTGTACAGTGGGCCCAAGGCCAGTTGGCATGAGTAGGAGCTCGTAAACGAACATGATATATGTGCCATAAAACTTAATAAGTGAATTGTTTGGCCATGGTACCAAGATAGGACCGACATGCTCAGTCAACTAGCGGCAGTGCGACATGACAGGTTGACCGACCAATCAAGACAAACAATTGCGGGTTGAGTTGTGAGTCGGGGCTATTGGACCAGTGGCACCACAGATTACATGGCAATATGAGAAGATATTATTTGTGCATGCACTGTGAGTATAAGATCATCAAGACACCCATGAGGGGTAGTGATGCGTCCTAAGGGCTGGACGACCTGGTGGCTATAAGGGCAGTTTGTTGTTCTAGGTGTCTGTGCGAAATCTGGAGTAGCACCAAGCGCATGAGACCGGGGTGGGGACAGGATGAGGTTTCTGTGCTCATATGGATACGAATAAGTGATTTCGAGATTGTGGGTCGGATGTCACGTACATCCACTCATTCCCAAATGTAGAAGCAGTCGTACTTCTATCTGGGTGGTAGGAAAAGTCGCTCCGAAGCCAATAGCGGGTTCAGTAGTGATACTGACTTACGAATACGTGTAACCTTCATGATGAAGGATGTGTGTTGGGTGATGACACACCGGTAACTAAGAAATGGTGGAAAAACCCAAATTTTTAAATAAAAGGATTTTTGAAAAAGAAAGGAGTCTGACAGACTCCAATAATAATTATTTTCTTAAAAGTCAAAAGTTTTTTTGAAAACCCATTCACTGAGTAGTCGTACTCACCCCCTCCTTTATATCCCTTTCAGGAAATCCCAGAAAGCCTACCCTTAAAGACCGTCAACTAAGATGCTTGTAAGACAGGTATGTATAGTTTTAAATTTCATGCAGTTTTAATTATGCTATTCTAGGAAAAGGTGCAGGTTAAATGACGCCTTACTCTTTATGGTTTACAATAAGGGGAAACCATTTAATAAACCGGGAGAGTGGTGGGTTGATCACGGGGATCCGTCCAAACTAGGTCAGGGCGTGACATATAGGCCAGTAGTTTGTCTACTTGGAAGCAGAAATTTGTGGGGGTGTCTTCCATTATCCTGTTCACTTACCTCTTTAGGTTGGGGTTTATTTTGTATTTGACTATGATTTGGTCCACCAGGATCGGTCGACCCATTAGATTCGCCACCAAACACGAGGTTCCCTCCTCCGTATTTAACGATATGCGAAGTTGGTTCAATTGTTCTAGCACAGGTAGGTACACAGACCTCACGTGAGCTTGGCTCACCCCGTGCTTTGAGCTTAAAGCGTCAACTACCACATTTGCTGTGAAACCCATCCTCTTGCTAAGGAAACCGAGAAAAGAACCGACAACTCTCATGAGAACACCAAGCTACTAAATGAACCGAAGATGGTAAAGAAGGGTTAAATTGGAAAATTCCAAGTGACCAAAAAGTCATAAAAATCATGAGGAAGAACCATGAAGTAAATTGGATGGGAAAACTAGATAGGTTCAGGGTAAACCGAACCTGAACCGGATTGAACCAGGTTGAATCATAATGAATCGGATTAGATAATTAATTTTTCTAGGTGTTTTGGAAATCTCAAATTGGAAAATTGAAGCCACCTTTAGATAAAAAATAAATTTAGACTAATTTAGATATTTTTAATTTTGAGAAAACTGGTCGAATCAGGCTTGAACTGGCCAATTTTCGTCATCGAACCCAGTTGGACCAAATCGGTTCGGTCCAGAACATTGTCGTCTTCTTCCTTGGGATGGCAACACTGTTCAGCAATGTAGAAAATTTCCTTTCCCGATGAAAAAATATTCCCTCCAATTTGGGCATTTTTGAGAGAGGATAAGCTCGACCAATATGAAAACTGGTAGAGGAGAGGTTTCCCGAGGTCCCTATATAAAGAGCTACCATCCATTCAAACTCCATACACCTCAAATCGACTTCCTCTCCAAAGTGCTCCATTTTTCGGCCAGGCTCAAACCAGAGCTCCGACTTGTGCACTTTTCTCAGTCTTAGAAGGCAAACTTGGGTCCTACAGACTCCAGGAGAAGTTAGCTACCTGACAGCAATCTCCCTTTGACCCAAGGATCACCAGAGAAGCGCTGGCAGGATCGAACAGTGAAGTAACTCATTCCATTCGAATCTGCCCTATTTTGGATGATCTGAATTCGGCCAATTCAGACCTCCTACAACCAAACCAAGCCTTCCCTTAACCCTTAAGGCCACCACACGACCTCTATAGAGGAGAAAGGTAAGCCAATTCGACCACCCTCCATCGTTATAGTTTAGTTCTAGAAAGGGAAAGTGCTGAATTTCACTAACCAAATTCACAATGATCCTAACATCAATCGTAGCAATTCTTGATCCTAGAAGGACCCTAAGGTGAGAGCTACCTTTCCAAATTGAGAGCTCAGACTGTCGCGTCTCCGAAGGTAAGCTTTCAAAGCTTTCTCTCTCTACATACAATTTTTCGGTAAAGCTTCGTTCGAGCTCATTTTGGACCCAAATGCTGCAATTCAAAGTCAATTGAATCATATGAAAGTGTAGGAACCGATCCATGCCATCAATTGGAGCAATTAACCCCATTTGAATGGCTAATTTGAAGAAATCAAATTCGGTCAGTAAAGAGGGGTGAAAATTGGGGGAAATTTTGGGAAAATTAGGAATTTCAAAAAATTGAAGGACCTAAATGCAATTTCTCAAAATTGAAGGTCAATTGGCAATGAAAAAATGCTGGAGGATTTATTGGTCAATTTTTGAAAGAATTGGGACCAATTGGCCATTTTGGATACTTAGGGGCAAATTAGTAATTTTGTAAAAGTTAGGGGACCAATTTGAAATTTGGGAAATTTGTGCCTCATGTACCATTTTGAGAAAATTAAGGACCCAAGAGGGATATTGGAAGCCTCGGGGACTTGATTAAAAATAATTGGGCATTTGGGGACCTAAAGTCAAAGATTAAGGACTTAGGAACCTAATTGCAATAAGGCAAAAACAATGGTTTAAATGTAAATACATGAAAATAGAGGGGCTATTACTACCAAGCCGTTCCTGATAAGAATACTATGTAGGAACAAATTTGGATAAGGACGTGAGCAAAGGATCTTAAACAAGACTTGGAAGGCCGACTAGAGACAAATACGTCATAATCACCGGGTGAGTGAGTTTATTTACACTTCATACCCAGTTGGGGTGATGAGCACTTTCATTAACTGAAAACCTACTTAATGGTTGTAAGTGGGATTTTTTTATAAATCATGCCTGGTTGGGATGATGGGCACTTTTAAGAAAGGAAAAACCTGCTTACCGGTTGTAAGCAGACCTACCTCTATCATAACACCCGGTTGGTGTGATGAGTACTATAAGCTAAAAGAAGTTTTGTCAGAAGTTTTCTCCCCTAACTGTGTGCCATTACTTAAACTATTTTGAATACCTTCTTGACGTGAGCTTGAATAGCTCTAACAGGCTAGGGGCCTCAAATTTGAACTCATAGTGCTGAAGGCCTAGTTTTGAAAAATTCATGAAGTAGGCCGAAGGCTAGTGGGCACGGGCTGAAGCCCGTAAACAAACATGAATAGGAAGAGCCATGAAAACTCTTATTAAAAGTGGAAATATTTGTGTGATTTTTCATGGTACCAAATCAGGATCGACAAGGCTCGATTGGCTAGCGGCAGTGTGCCAGGACTAGGTCGACGGACTAGCGAGGCAAGCAGCTACAAGCCAGATCAAGGGTCGGGGCTGTTGGACCATCGACACCAAAGTGAATGGCTAAATATATGAAAACTATTATTTGTGCATGCACTTTGATTCAGGACCATCAAGACGCCCAAGGGGGTAGTGATGGGTTCCAAGGGTTGATTGACGACATTGTGGTGATAAAAGAAGGGGAAGCTACAGTTAGTCATGAAACTACTGTGTTGGGGCTTCTTGTGCATTGATATTGGGGTGCAGGCGAGATGAGGTCTCCATCTTCATATGGACACGAAGTTATGTGGAGTCTAAGGGCCTGAAACCTGAGGCGTCACTCAGACTCAAGGTAGAAGTCAGGGACTTCTATCATGTTGGACGGTAAAGACACTGCGATCCACAAGTGGGTGCAATGGGCATGTTGCACCGATGAACGTGTGTACCTTTTATGATAAAGGTCATGTGTATGATTGCTAAATGCCTCCCAAGGAAAGGGGATGTGCTATAAGAGCTAAACACACAAAGGCTTTGAAAAAGCTGAAAGGATTTAAAGAATAAAGTGTTAAATGTTTTGATGAGCTATATTTTTGAAAAACTCATTCCCTAACACCCGCTCACTGAGTTGTAGAAACTCACCTCCTCCCTTTAAACCCATTTCAGGAAAGAAGACTAATGTCACGCCCCGGCCTAGTTTGGTCGGATCCCCGTGAACAACCCACCAATCTCCCGGTTTATTAAAGGGTTTTCTCTTATTATAATCCGTAAAGAGTAAGGCGTCCTTTAAACCTGCACCATTTCCTGAAATAGCATAATCAAAACTGTATGAAATTTTAAACTTTACATACCTATTTTACAGGCATCTTAGTTGATGGTCTTTCAAGGTAGACTTTTTGGGATTTTCTGAAAGGGATATAAGGGAGGGGGTGAGTACGACTACTCAGTGAATGAGTTTTCAAAGGTCTACTTTTAACTTTTAAGAAAAACATTTATATGGAGTGTGCCAGACTCTTTTCTTTTCAAAAAAATCCCTTTCTTTTAAAAATTTGGGTTTTTCCATTATTTCTTAGTTACCGGTGTGTCATCACCCAACACACATCCTTCATCATGAAGGTTACACACATTCGCAAGTCAGTATCACTACTGAACCCGCTAGTGGCTTCAGAGCGACTTTTCCTGCCACTCGAATAGAAGGATGACCACTTCTACCTTGGGAATGAGCGGATGTACGCGACATCCGACCAACAATCCTGAAATTACTTCTTTGTGTCCGTATGAGGATAGAGACCTCATCCTGTCCCCACCCCGGTCTCATGTGCTTGGTGCTACTCCAGATTTCGCATAGACAACTAGAACGACGAACTGCCCTTATAGCCACCAGATTGTCCAGTGCCTTTAGGACGCATCACTACCCCTCATGGGCGTCTTGATGATTCCATACTCATAATGCATGCACAAACAATGTTTTCTTATATTGCCATGTAATCTGTGGTGCCACTGGTCCAATGTCCCCGACTCTCAACCCAACCCGCTATTGTTTGTCTTAACTAGTCCGTCAACCTGTCATGTCGCACTGCCGCTAGTTGACCGAGCATGTCGGTCCCATCTTGATACCATGGCCAAACAATTCAATTATTAAGTTTTATGGCACGTATATCATGTTCGTTTACGAGCTCCTGCTCGTGCCAACTGGCCTTGGGCCCACTGTTCGAGATTTTCAAAATTGGGCATTTAGCCCCCAAGTTCCAAAACCGAGGCCCCCGACCTATCAGAGCTATTCGAGCTCCCATAGAGAAGGTCTCCCAAATTGTTTAAGCATTGGCACATAGTCAGGGGAGAGCACTTCCGACAAAACATATGTTTTCTCTATCCATTATACCGCCCGGGTATAAGGACACCTCTATTCATAACTGATGAACGAGTTTTCAACTTCCTTCGAGGAAGTCTCATCATACCAACCGGGTATGATCTACTTACAACCGGTAAGTAGTTTTTCCGCATAATTTTTACATCACTTTCTCTAAGTGGTAATGATTAAAATACCACTAAATAGTGGATTTTTATACCGAGGTACTTATCATCCCCTACCGGGTATGATATAAAATTTTCACTCACAACCGGTAAGTGGTTTTTATCTTTAAGTTGTACTCATCATCCCAACCGGGTATGATGTTAGTAAACCCACTCACTCGTTAATGCCGTGAATTTCACTATACTGGTTCTTTGTATTCACGTGAGCTTGTCCTTGCTGGCATTCCCGATATTTCGTGTTCCTACATGATATGAACAACCTTGTTTATTATTTCTCGACATAACAACCTTAACCCAAACTTTTAGTTATTTGTAATTAGGTCTCTAAAGTTATTTCTCTTTCACTTTAAGTCCCTAATATCGATTTTTCCTCAAATTGAGTCCTGTAACTTTTAAAATTTATCCTGGGACCTCACTTTTTTCAATTTCACCAAAAAGGGGTTTAATTTCCCAAATTTCCAATTTGGTTCCCCAATTTTTCCAAAATTACCATTTTGCCATTCTTTTACAAAAATGGTACGTTTTGCCCCCAAAATTCCAAAATTCCTCAATTGGTCCTCCAACATTATTTTCATGCCCAATTGACCCTCAATTTCATAAAATTGTATTTTGGCACTTTGAATTTCGAAAATCCCCAAAATTTCCCCTAATTTCAACTCTTCAACACTACCGAATTTGATTTCATCAAATTAACCGATCTAACACTTCTAATTATTGAAATTGGAGTTGAAATTGAGTTCCTGCATGTTCATACAATTCTAGGAAACTTTAAATCGTAGATTTTAACGTCGGAACGAGCTCAAACGGAGCTTCGCTGGAAAATAGACTGTAGAGAGAGAAAGCTTCGATTACTCATCGGTGAAGACACGACGGTCCGAGCTTTCGATCTGGGCAGATAGGTCTTGTCCTGAGGTTCATCCTAGAATCAAGTATTGCATCAATTGATGCAGAATTGGATTAGAATTTTGTCATTGAAATTCAGTCGACTCTCTCTCTAGCACCGATCGAAAATTGTAAAGGGGAGCCGAATTGGCTTACCTTTCAGTCCTAATTCGGCCGTGGAAAGGCTGAGGAAGTGTAGGGAGGGCTTGGTTTGGTTTTAGGAGGGCTTGAAATGGCCGATTTCAGCTTGGCCGAAATAGGGCAGCTTCTGTCCACCGGAGTTGCTTCACTATTCCATCATATTGGCGCTTATCCAACGATTCTCGGATTTACTGGAGTTTGATATCATATAGATGTCTTCTCCCCGATTCTAAGGAGCCCGACCTTTGTTCAAGTTGAAGCTTTTGTTCGAGATTTACCGGGAAATGGAGCAGTAGAGAGAGAGTAAAGTGTTTAGGTGTGAGGAGAATGAAATGGGGATGACCTCTTTATATAGGCGTAAAACCCGTGTATTAAATGGGCGAGATTTATTAATAGTATTAATATTGCCATAAATTATTGGTATTAATTCCAATAATTTAATTTCAGTATTAATTCCAATAATTTAATATCGGTATTAAATTATTTATATTAATTCTAATAATTTAATTTAGGTATTAAATTATTGGTATTAATTATAATAATTAAATATATATTAATTTATGGTTATTTATGATAAAGCGTACATAAAATTTTTTTGCTCAAGCACGCTTAACTTTGAAGTTCTTATGAAATCTAGTTCACCTGAACCACTTTGGTTTTTGTTTTCTAAAGTTTCTTAAATTTATTTTTCAAGGTTTAATGGACTATTTAGATCACCAGAAAGTTGTAAATTTCCATATTGTGTGTTCTCAAATGTATACCGGCTCGGTTTTCTTACTCGGTTTGACCGGTTCTTTTCCCGATTTTTCTTAACTCAAAAGTGTAGGGTTTACAACTAAATCTTAAGGAAATCTCAAAGTAGAATCCTAAATCAGGTATGCTTTAAGGTTTTTAATTGTTAAGTTTTGTATAATGCTATTCCAGGAAACAAGGTCATAAGTTACGTCTAACTGCTCACGGCCTTGAGAAGGGGTGATCCTTCTTAGAGCAAAGGGAGTTGCGGGTTGCTCACAAAGTTCCGACCAAACTAGGTCAGGGTGTAACATTTGCCTTCCCTAGGTGGTACTCTATGATTAGGTCATATCTTTTATTAACTCCAGCCATTGTCGTTGTCTCAGGTTGAACTCTTTTTGGGTTAGAATGTATTTGAGGCGCTTGTGATCTATGAAAATCTGACACATTACCCCATATAGGTAGTGCCGCCATATCTTGAGGGCGAACATGATGACTCCCAACTCTATATCATGAGTTGGGTATTTCAATTTGTGCTTCTTTAGCCACTTCGATGCATAGGAGATTACTTTCCCTTTTTGCATCAGCACATATCCTAGCTCGTGTCCCAACACATCGCTGTACTCAGCGTATTCTCCTTCGTTAATTTTCAGAAGGGCTAGTATAGAGGCCGTTATGAGACTCTTCTTAAGCTTCTAAAATGTTGCCTCTCATTTTGGGCTCCACTTGTACTTGACTCCCTTTCGTGTCAGTTACATCATTGGGGCTGCTATTAAGAAGAAGTCCCCCACGAATCTTAGGTAGTATCCAAACAATCCCAGAAAGGTCCACACCTCGGTGAGGTTTTTGGGTGCTTCCCAATTGGATACTGCCTTTATTTTGGTGGGGTCAACTTGAATTCCCTTTCCGGATACCACTTGCCCTAGGAATGTCAGAATTTGGCGTATAGTGGTTCATTGCGTAGTGCATCCAACATTAGTTGAAGGTGTACCTCCTAGTCTACTTCGGTCAAGGAGTACACCAGGATGTCATTGATGAAGACGATCACAAACCGATCAGGGTATGGTTCAAAGATCCAGTTCATTAAGTCCATGAATGACATCGGTGAATTTGTTAGCCCAAAGGCATTACCCTGAATTCATAATGCCCGTACCTTGTACTGAAGGCGATCTTTTGAATATCTTCCTCCTTGACCTTCAACTAGTGATTCCTGGACCTGAGGTTGAGTTTTGAGAAGTGTGACGCCCCTGTCAGTTGATCGAATCAGTTGTCTGTAAAACTCATTCCTTGGAAGCCAAGAAAAATTGGGAAAAGAACTAGTATAACTTTATACATGAAGGAAACGAGCCGTTTAATGAATGAAAAATAGCTAAGGTGGGAAATTGGAAAATCCCAAGTGACCAAAATTTCACAAAAACTTAACAATTGGTAGCCTTAGTAGTTGCTGACCTCCCTATATAAAGAGCATCCCATCATTCATTCTCAACATCCCACAATTGAGCGTAGAAGAAGAAGAGTGAGTTTTTCAGCGAGCTGCAAACCAGAGCTCCGACGATGAGTGAAACCTCCACCAAAGGAGCTCTGAAGGGTGGCATTGGAACCAAGGAAGAATTCTCTAGCTCCTGACCTTCTCAGAACAAACAGAGAGTGCTTAGGACGGTGCAATGGAGATCACACAATAAAGCTACCTTGAAGCTCGAAGCAGCGAGCTCTTGCCCGACACCGCCTCGCCCTACCCGACCCTTCCACCACCCACCTTGGCCACCACTGACCACGTAAGACCCTCTACAACACCCTTACATGCCCCTGTAAGCTCAATTTCTCCTCCTCTCGTTAGAATTCCCTACATGTATTGATCGGAACTTCTCTCTTCAAATTCCCGTAGGACAGCAGCGAATTGTAGTAAAACTCAATCCTACTAGGTCCCCCTTAACTAGCTCTAGCTGCCCCCACCTCAAGCTCCAGCCACTCCTCTTCGTTGATAAGAAATGCAAGCTTTCTCTCTCTACTTTAACTTTTTTGGTGAAGCTCCGACAGGGCACAAAACTTAGCCAAATTCAGAAATTTGAAGTGCAGGACGATCGAGGGGAGCTGTAGAAGGTGATTAGGAGCATGAATTAAAGAAAACAAGGACTTACATGTTGCCTATTGGACGAGGTAAGATTCGAAGTGTCATATGCTCGAATTGGGGAAGAAGATGAAGGGTGATTTGTGGATTTTGGGGGTCTTTAGTGCAATTTTCAAAAATTGGAGAGTTGAATGACAATTTCATGAAATTGAGGGTGTTTTCATGAAATTCACCCCAATTGAGGGTCAATTGGGAAAATTGGAAACTTTGAAAAGATGGGGTACCAAACTGCAATTTTTAGAAAATTAAGGACTAAAAGGCAAAATTGGAAAATCAAGGGCAATTTGGTGATATTAAAAGAGTTAAGGACCCAAAAAGAATAATTGGGAGCCCAGGGGACCCAATAGAGATTAAAGAGAAATGAGGGATCCATGTGCAATTTAAGCAAAGTACAAGGCCTTAGGTGCAAATATGAGAAAGTATATGACCCATTTGTTACCACCTCCTAATACCAAAATTTGCATCCTGCAGGACCGGATTACTCGAGCGCCAGCCTTAGAAGTGCACCAAGGAGAGAAAATTCTGCCAGCACAACTTGCCAAGATTAATAGGTGTGTAGGAACCGCTATGATGTCCATTCCAGTTGGAATGACAATTTAAGCTTTGAAAATTTGTTTTCTTGGAATTAGCATCCCTTGACTAGGTGACTCTGCTTAAAACATTTTGGTTCTAATTCCGGGCTCAGGCTCGAGATACTAGTGGGCCAAAGGCCGGTAGATACAGGCATTCATCCAAAATGGACATGTGATACATGTAGCTAAAAGACCTGAATAATGGGAACTTGCATGATATCCATCGAGCCAAGCTGAGTTGTCAAGCTTGTTAGGCCGAACCGTTGCTCTACCGAAGCTAGGTCATCAAACATGTTGGGCCAGTATGCGTGGTGGGGCCAAAGCTAAGTTAACAAACCATTGTGTGAGAGGGCCAAAGGTAATGGCTATAACTTTAAAAACTTATTGATTATGCATGCATCGTAATGTTTAAGCCATCATGACACCTGCATGAGGTAGTGACGGAACCCAAGGACTCTTGGACGACCTAGGGAGCATAAGGGTAGTATTGTCGTTTAGTAGGTCATGAAGTCGAGAAGCTTCCTACGCACGGAGACCGAGGTAGTAGGGGGAATGAGGTCTTGTCCCATTGAGCGGACATGGTGGGGAAACTTGAGTTTGGGTTCAGACTATTGATGTCCGCACGAACTCTGGGTAGAGGCAGTATCCCTCTATTATGGTGGACGGGTGCTCCGGTCCACAAGTGGCGCGGTTGATGACAGTTCTGCGAATGTGCAATCCCTCCTATGATAGGAGGGAGATTGTTGATCATGTGACTATGTGATATAACAAAAAATGGATTAAACTAAGGAAAGATAAGATGAATTCAAGTAAAATGTTATAGTAGTTTCCCTCACCAAGTGTTGTACTCACCCCCTCCCTCAACCCTTTTCAGGACATCACCTTGACAGGAAGTTCTGGACGCTCTCAGGCCCTCAAGGTACACTTCCTACCCCTAATTTAAAGTAAGGGTTCGAGCGTGAACATGCCTTCACCTTCCTTACCTCATTTGGGAAGATATACCCGAATGATACAGGGAAGGGAGGCGGGTTGATCACGAACATCGACCAAATCGGGTCGGGGCATGACATCATCGATCATAGGAAGTGGATAACAGTTCTTGACTGTTGCCTAGTTCAATTGATGGTAGTCGATGCATAACCGCATGGTCCCATCCTTTTTCTTCATGAAGAGGACTAGAGCACCCTAGGAAGAATAGATGGGCCTGCTAAATCCTTTTTCCATTAGCTCCTTGAGTTGTTCTTTCAACTCCTTGTGTTTTGCTGGTGCCATATGATATGGCGCTTGCGATATCGAACTAGTCTATGGGATGATGTCAATCACAAAGTGGAACTGTCTATCCGGGGGCAATCCAAATAAGTCCTATGGGAATAAGTCCAAGTACTCCTGCACGATTAGAGTGTCACTAGGTGTGGATCCTTCCTTTTTGGCACTAATGATCTATGCTAGGAACACTTCACACCCTTTCTGCTTAATCCTGTGGGCCTTTAGACTGGATATCAAATACGACTTAGTGGAGCTTGTCTCTCCCTAGAGTACTACCTCATTGGAACTCCCAATCTGAAGCATCACAATTTTTTTTTGTAATCCAACTTGGCCTGGTGGGTAGATAGTCAATCCATCTCGAGAATGAGGTCTATTTTTGTTAGATGCATGGGTTTTATATCATCTTTAAGGACCTTCCTTTCCACAACATTCTTGCATCCCTGTAGGACAATATCCCTAAGGATAACCTCACCCACTGGCATGCATACCATTAGTCCCAACTTTAGTGGTGATTGAGCTCTTAGAATTATGGGCATTAGTCCTTCTCGTATGTATAACCTATTTGCTCCTGAGTCTATAAGAGTAAATCCCCTTGATTCCATTTATGTGTATGAATCCTAAGATAATACCTAAAGCATTTTATTATTATGAGAACTATTTTACACAGTTATGTACCATGTCCATCTAAGGCTCACATTCCCATTATTTACATGGTGCCCTACTAGCACCATTTCCAAGAATGATTTACAAGAGAAGGAGTTCAAGGGTTGTGGGAGGCACTCAGGCGATGCTCAGGTCTGCCCTAGCCTCCTCATGGGTTAGGTTGTAGACCCTTGTGGGAACCCGATCCTAGTTTTTGAGCACTTCTACCCTACGGTTTCCCTACCTAGAGCCCTAAGTGTTGCTTGGTCGAGCTTGCACTACTGGGTAGGGTGGAGGTCATCCAAAGATGGTTCCTCCTGATGCCGAATTGTAAACCCCGCACATTTGAGTTAAGGAAAATCGGGAAAAGAAACAATCAAACCGAATAAGAAAACCAAATCGGTTTACATTTGAGAATAAGCAATATGAAAATTTACAACTTTCGGTTGATACAAAGGATTTATTAAACATTGGAAAAGGAACTTAAGACAAATTAGAAAACAAAAACCAAATTGGTTCAGGTGAACTAGATTCCATAAGAACTTCAAAGTTAAGCTATAGCTTATCATAAATAGCCATCAATTAATATATATTTAATTATTAAAATTAATACCAATAATTTAATACATAAATTAAATTATTGAAATTAATACAAATAATTTAATACCGAAATTTAATTATTGGAATTAAAACCAGAATTAAATTATTGGAATTAATACCAATAATTTATGACAATATTAATACTAGTAATAAATCTCGCCCATTTAATACACGGGTTTTACGACTATATAAAGAGGTCATCCCCATTTCATTCTCCTCACACCTGAACACTTCTCTCTCTCTCTACTGCTCCATTTCCCGGTAAAGCTCGAACCAGAGCTTCAACTTAAACAAAGGTTGAGCTCTTTAGAACCGGGGAGAAGACAACTATCTGATAGCAAACTCCAGTCAATCCGAGAATCGTTGGAGAAGCGCCGACATGATGGAATAGTGAAGCAACTCCGGCGGACCGAAGCTGCCCTATTTCGGCCAAGCTGAAATCGGCCATTTCAAGCCCTCCTCAGGCCAAACCAAGCCCTCCCAACACTTCCTCAGCCTTTCCATGACCGAATTAGGACCGAAAGGTAAGCCAATTCGGCTCCCCTTTATAATTTTCGATCGTTCTAAAGAGAGAGTCGACCGAATTTCAATGACGAAATTCTAATCCAATTCTGCATCAATTGATACAATACTTGATTTTAGGATGAACCTTAGAACGAGACCTATCTACCCAGATCAAAAGCTCGGACTGTCGTGCCTTCACTGGTGAGTAATCGAAGCTTTCTCTCTCTACCATCTATTTTCCGGCAAAGCTCCGTTTGAGCTTGTTCCGACGTTAAAATCTGCGATTCAAAGTTTCTTAGAATCGTATGAACATACAGGAACTCAATTTCAACTCCAATTTCAATAATTAGAAGTGTTTGATCGGTTAATTTGATGAAATCAAATTCGGTAGTGTTGAAGAGTTGAAATTGGGGGAAAATTTGGGGATTTTCGAAATTCAAAGGGGGCAAAATACAATTTTATGAAATTGAGCGTCAATTGGGCATGAAAATAATGTTGGAGGACCAATTGAGGAATTTTGGAAATTTTGGGGAAAAAACTTACCATTTTTGTGAAAGAAGGGCAAAATGGTAATTTTGGAAAAATTGGGGAACCAAATTGGAAATTTGGAAAACTAAACCCCTTTTTGGTGAAATTGAATAAATTGAGGTCCCACGATAAATTTTAAAAGTTACGGGACTCAATTTGAGGAAAAACCGACATTTGGGACTTAAAGTTAAAGAGAAATAATTTTAGGGACCTAATTGCAAATAACTAAAAGTTTGGGTTTTCTCATTCATTAATAAATGAAGGCTGTTATGTCGAGTAATAATGGACAAGGTTGTTCATATCGTGTAGGAACGTTAAATACTGGGAGCGCCAGTAAGGACAAGCTCGCATGAATACAAAGAACCAGTCTAGTGGAATTCACAGCATTAACGGGTAAGTGGGTTTACTAACATCATACCCGGTTGGGGATGATAAGTGCCTCGATATAAAAACCCACTGTTTAGTAGTATTTTAATCATCACTACTTAGAGAAAGTGATGTGAAAGTTATGCGGAAAAACTACTTACGGGTTGTAAGTAGATCATACTCGGTTGGTATGATGAGACTTCCTCGAAGGAAGTTGAAAACACGAACATGCAATGGCATTTGGGTCTGAGGGTCGGGCGTTTGGGACGTCCACTTAGACTTAAGGTAGAAGTGGACGGTCTTCTATCGGGGTGGATAACAAAGTCGCGCTGGTCCCCAAGTGGGTGTAGTCTGGGACTGCCTTACAAATGTGTGTACCCTTTTTGATGAAGGGCGTGTGTTGTTTGCTAAATGCTTCCCGAGGTAAGGGGATGGGCTAAGAGAGCTAAACACACCTAATATTGAAATGGAAAAATGTTTTGGAAACTTAAGTTTGAGGAAATTCTTTAAAAGATGGAAATGTTAACTTTGGCATAGTTTTGGTAAACTAAAGATATTTTTTAAACTCACTCCCAACACCTGCTCACTGAGTTGTATAACTCACCCCTTCCCTTTACCCCTTTTCAGGTAATAGAGGAAAACCAACCTTAAAGACCCTCTTGTAGTTGAACTATAAGAAAGTATGATTATTTTAATGTATTTAGTTTTGTATAATGTTATTCTAGGAAAAATAGGAAAAATGACTCATTACTCCTCGCGGTTTAGAAGAGGGCGAAACTCTTTCTAGAATGAAAGGAGTGGCAAGTTGCTCATGGAGATCTGAACAAACTGGGCGGGGCATGACACGAACGCTGAGTAAGATGTCGTGTCAGCGAAGCTAGCCAATCATGACGAGCCACATGGCAACTCGCACGTGCAAAACTCGTACGTGTGCTCACATTATCGTCTTTTCCCTTCAAATAACTGAATAGTGGGGGATGCTGAAAGTTGCCATAACTCTGGTGAACATTAAACCTCTCCGACAAGGGAGTAAATCAGAGAGTAAATGTCGACCAATTGATGGATGGATAGGAACAGAAGTGACCGAGCTCCCTAAATAAAGAGCTCCCTTAGATTCATCCTCTCAATCCCTCGAAAGTCTCAAGAAGATAAACTACTTTAGTTTTTGACCATCCCTAAATTAGAGCTCTAAAATCGACCCATTTCTTCACCTCAGAATGTGAATTTGGGTTCCCTAAAATTGGCAGGAAGTCCTCTACCTTGCTGCGTATTCCCTTCACCTCGAGGATCATAGGAGAAGCGTTATGAGCCCACATAGTATAGTTGATTTGGTTGTCAACTTTGATTAGGAACTTTCAAGCCAAATTTAGGCCACACTCGGACCTTCTAAGGTCAGAACAACCCTTTCACTACTCTTCACGATTGAGCCTAGTCCTCCTTGAGCCTTCAGGGTAAGTAATTGTCATCGCCCTTCATCGGAATAGTGAAATTACAAAGAGAAAATTGTGAAAACATTACTGATCAAATTCTCCCTGTTCAGGGCACCAATTGAGGTAAAATTTGATATTAAGAGTATCCTCTTGACAAGAGCTAGTTTCCCAAATCAAGAGCTCTCACAACGGTGTCCTTGTCGGTAAGAAATTGAAGCTTTCTCTCTAGAAATATTTTTTGACGAAGCTTCATTTGAGATTAATTCTAGGCCAAATTGAATGCTTCAAAACTTGAAATTATAGTGTAGAGGTAGGGGAGATGATTAGCAGCATTATAAGAGGCAATTAACTAAGTTTAATTGGTCAATTAGATGAAATAAAATTTCGGGGGCCAAAGTGCAATTTTGGAGAAATTAGGCAATTTGGGATTTTTAGAAATTTAGTGATTTTTGTGCAATTGACATAAATTGAAAATATAAATGAAATTGGAGGCTTGATTGCAATTGACATAAATTGAGGGTCACTATAGTTCAATCCGGTTTGGGTCCGGTTCACCATGAATTGGCTCGGTTCTCTCATCCAACTCACTTCACGGTTCTTCCCCATGTTTTTTTGTGAATTTTTGGTCTCTTGGGATATTCCAATCTCCCATGTTAACCCTTCCTTACTATTTTTCGTTCATTTGTTGGCTCGATTTTTTACGTGAAAATTTTCCTATTCATTTCCCAGTTCTCCTTGGTCCTAGAGAACGAGTTTTACAACTCTCCCCTTCTTTTAGAAGTTTTGTCCTCAAAACTGAGCTGTTCATCCTTTTTATTGGGGGTGGATCCCCATGTGGTCAACTTGGGGGGTCCGAGTTGGTTCCCTATTACCTTGGGTTACCTCCTTTGACTCGATCTCCTTACTCCCTTGGATTTAGTAGTTTGACTGGTCTCATCCCCGGGGTCCATGAACTTTCGTAGGTCCAATACTTCCCATCACTTGGGTTTTATACTTTCCTTCTGGAGGATTTTGTCCAAAATTGGGACTTTCAGCATGTCTGTTTGTATCTACGTCTATTTACTTCCTTGGTCATTGGGTCTCTCTAGCTCGTCGTTCCTTTGAGCTTTTGCATTTTCTTTTTGTAGGTTTCGGTGTTATCCTCCTTTTTGTCAGGCCGTTGGACCAACATATCCCTAGCAACATGACTCCTGTATTTTGTTATTTCTTCTTTGGTCTGATTGGCATACCTGGAGGTTTGGATCACGTCCTTTCGCTCTTTTCCCTAGAGCGTACCCCCTTGG
The DNA here is from genome assembly GCA_030064435.1 of Trapa incisa. NCBI lineage: Eukaryota > Viridiplantae > Streptophyta > Magnoliopsida > Myrtales > Lythraceae > Trapa > Trapa incisa. The sequence goes on from CM057765.1 coordinate 8,131,042, forward strand.
TCCTTCCTCTTATGTTGTCGAAATACTTTATTACTCGATTCAAACTCACGCCTCAGTTTCGATTCATACTTCCCCTTCATGTTCCAATGTTCTTTGGAGGTTGACATCAGGCTCCTTGTGAGGGTTTGGGTTTCATGCATTTACTCGTCCTACCCTATTTCCTTATTGGGTCTCTGTAAACCCCATCCCTTTAAAGATATGAAAATCAGGAAAAGAACCAGTTGTTTCAAAAGAGAAAATTGAGCGAGTTAACGAACCATAACTGATAAAGAAAGGGCAAAGTGGGAAATTTGAAAATCCCAAATGACTCAAAGAGTTATAAAAATCATGAAAATGAACCATAGAGTAAATTCGAAGAGGAAACCAAACCAATTTAGGGTGAACTAGACCTGAACTGGATTGAACGGGTTTAAATCATAGTTGAACTAGTTTCTAAATTTATTTTTCTTGGTGGCTTAAAATGTTAAAAATTGGAAATTGAAGCATCATTAGAGAGAGAATACATTTAGATTAATTTAGAAATTTTAAATTTTGAGAAATCCGGTTGAATAGGGCCTGAACCGACCGATTTTTACCATTAAATCCGGTCAGACCGGTCCTGTCCTATTCAGAATAGTATTATTTTCTTCCTCAAGAGGACAACACTGTTCATTAATGTAAAAAACTTCCTTCTGCGATGAAGGTGTAACCGCTCCGATCATGCCATTTTCGGGCGAGGATAAGCTCGACTAAAATGGAAAGTGGTCGGGTAGAGGGTCCACAAGCTCCCTATATAAAGAGCTCCTCTCTAGTGATCCTCCACATACTTCAAATCACCATTCTCTCTCAATTGCTCCATTTTTCGGTGAAACTCAAACCAAATCTCCAACTTGGGTAGTTTTCTTAGCTTCAGAAGGCAAGGTTGGGCCCTACAGACTTCGGGGGAAGTTAGCTACCTAACATCAACCTCCTTTCGACCCGAGGACCGCCAGAGAAGCGCCTGTGGAATCAAACAGTAAAACAACTCTGACAAACCTATGCTGCCCTATTTTGGTCGAGTTGAATTCAGCCAAATTCAGCCCTCCTCCAGCTAAACCAAGCCTCCCCAACACCCACACGACCATCACACGATCTCAACAGAGCTTAGAGGTAAGCCAATTTGACCATCCTCACTCGTTGTAGATTGGTGCTAGACTTCAATTGTAGTGATTATTAATTATAGAAGGAACCTCAGGACAAGAGCTACCTCCTCTGATCGAGAGCTCGGATTGCCGCACCTCTGACGGTATGCTTTTGAAGCTTTCTCTCTCTATGAACATTTTTCCAAAGAAGCTTCGTTTGAGCTCAATTCGGACCAAAGTGCCGTGGTTCAAAACTCAATTGAATCGTATGGAAGTTTAGGAAATGATCCATCCTTCAATTGTAGTAATTTACCCTAATTGAATGGCCAATTTGAAGAAATCAAATTCGGTCAGTTTGAAGGGCAGAAATTGGGGAAAATTGGAGATTTTGAAAAATTGAGGGACCTCTATGCAATTTCCCAAAATTGAAAGCTAATTGGCCATGATAAAGATGTTGGGGGGACCAATTGATCAATTTTTTAAATATTTGGGGCCAAATTGCTATTTTTGGAAAGTAGGGGCAAAACTCTAATTTTTAGAAAATTGGGGACCAAATTGGAAATTTGTGTTACTTGAGCCCCTTACACAATTTAAAGTAAATTAAGAGCCCAAGGAGGATATTGGAAGTCTGTGGGACTTAATTTGAGAAAATTTTAACACTAGGGACCTAAAGTCAAAAGGTGTGAGTGAACTTTAGGGAAGTAAGTGCAACAAATTAAAATTTGGGCCTAATCGCCCATACTAGAGGAAATGAAGGCTATTATGCCAAAAACTCATTGATAATGATATCCAAATTGTGCAGGGACACGTGTGACCGAAACACCGGCAAGACAAAGCTCACGTAGATGTGTAAATCGACCAGGGACGAACGCGTCACAGTCACCGGGTGAGTGAGATAATTTACACATCATACCGGTTGGGATGATGAGCACTAATTTTAACAAATAAAAATAACTTATGGGTTGTAAGTAGAGAAAATCATACCCGACTGGTATGATGAGTTTCCTTGAGGAAATGAGAAACTCGCCTACCGGTTGTAAGCAGAGATATCATCACACCTAGTTGGTGTGATGAGTTGAAAACAAATTTTGTTAGAAGTATTCTCCGCTGACTGTGTGCCAATGCTTAAAACATTTGGGAGACCTTCTTGACGGGAGCTAGAATAGATTAGATAGGCCAGAGGCCTCGGTTTTTTAACTCATGGGGCTAAATGCCTAGTTTTGGAAAAACACGTGCAGTGGGCCCAATGCTAGTGGGCACGAGCATAAGCTCTTAAATAAACTTGATTAAGAAAGAGCCATGAAAATTTCTAATGAAATGGATTGTTTGATTTTGCCACAGTACCGAGTCAGGACCGACAAAGCTTGATGGATTGGTGGTAGTGCGTTAGGGCCAGGTCAATATACTGACCTAGACAAACAACTGCAAGTCAGGTTGAATGTTGGGGCTGTTGGACCGCTAGCACCAAAGATGATGGCTGTTATGTGAAAAAATATTCTTTATGCATGCACTTGTGGTACAGTACCATCAAGATGCCCTAGGGGGTAGTGATGGGTCCTAAGGATTTTTAGATAACATGGTGGAGATAAGGGCAGTTCATTGTGCCTGTCAGTCTCGAAGCTCTATAAGCTTCTTGCGCATGAGACTTGAGTGGGGTCGGGATGAGGTCTCCATCCTCATACGAACACAAAGTGGCATTCAGGTCTCAATGTCGGATGTTTAGGACATCCACTTAGACCTAGGGTAGAAGTGGATGAGCTTCTATCTTGGTGGACATTAAAGATGCTCTGATCCATAAGTAGGTGTAATGGACGGGCTGCACCTACGAATGTGTGTACCCTTCCTAATGAAGGGCATGTGTTTGTTTGCAAAATGCCTCCCGAGGCAAGGGGATGGGCTAAGAGAGCTAAACACATCTAATACAAAAATGGAAAAAGGTTTTGGAAAACCAAAATTGAGGAAAATCCTTTATAAAGGAAATGATAACCTTGGCACATTTTGGATAAAACTATTTTAAAAACTCACTCCCAATACTCACTCACTGAGTTGTAGAACTCTTCGCCTCCCTTTACCTCTTTTAGGTAATTGAGGAAACGCCAACCCTAAAGACGCTCTTATATTGGAACCGTCACACATCGACCCGGTTTGATCAGGGTCGGTGATCACCTTGCCACCCTTTCCTACATCATCTAGGTATTCCTACCCTAATGATACAGGGAAGGTAAAGTTGTGTCTATGGTCAAACCCTAACTATAAGTGGGGGTAGGAAACGTACCTTGTGGGTCCAAGCATGTTTGAGGACTTTCCATCTTGGTGCTAGACCTAAAAGGGTGAGAGTAGGGGAATGTGTGCATAATACCTAGTGAGGGAAACTACTATAATGTGTACTTTAATTAATTTATATGTCTATTAAAATTTTCCATTTGTCATTATTCACACACTTCACATGATGAACAACTGTCCTCATATCATAGGAGGGATTACACGTTTGCAGAACAGTTCTTGACTGTGCCACTTGTGAACCAGAGTGCCTTTACCGTGCACTCTGATAGAGGTGCACTGTCTCTACCCGGAGTTTGAATGGACATCAATAGTCCGACCCTCAAACCCTGATTACTTCACCATGTTTGCTTAGTTGATGAAACCTCATTTCCCCTACTGCCTCGGTCTCTATGAGCAGGAAGCTCCTCGGGCATCACGACCTACTGAACGACAAAACCGACCTTATGCACCTTGAGTCATCCAACAGTCCTTGAGCTCCATCATTACCTCATGCCAGGTGTCCTGATGGCCCGAACATCACAGTTCATGAATAATCAATAGTCTTTTTAAATTGTAGATTTTATCTTTGGCCCTCCAGCGCAACGATCTATCGGCTTGGCTTCGGCCCATGCGCATTGGCCAATAGGTTTGATGACATGGCTTCAGTAGAGTAGTGGTTCGGCCCAACAAGCTCGACAACTCAGACTTGGCTCGATGGGTATTACATAAAGTTCCCATTATTCCGATCGTTTAATCATCATTCATCACATATTCATTCTGGATGGGTCCATGCCCGTGTCCATCGACCTTGGGCCCACTAGCATATTGAGCCTAAGCCTGGAATTAGCTCCCAAATATTTTAAGTAGAGTCACCTAGTCAAGGGAGGCTAATTCTGAGAAAATGTTTTCAAAACTAAACCGTCATTCCAACCGGAATAGACGTTATAGCGATTCCCACTCACCCGGTGATTTTAGTGGAGTCATGCCGGTGGAGTCTCTCTCTTTGGTGCGCTTCTGGGGGCCGATGCTCGAGTAATCCATTCCTGCATGGTACAAGTGTTCATATCAGGGCGTGGTGACGAAGAGGTCACACACTTTCTCATATTTGCACCTGGGTCCCTAATTTATCTTTAACCTCTATTAAGCCACTTGGGTTTCCAATTATTCCTTTTGGGTACTTAACTCTTTTAATTTTAACAATTGGCCCTTAATTTACCAAAATTTCTCTTTAGTCCTCAATTTTTCCAAAATTTCAATTTGGTCCCCAACTTTTAGAAATTTCCAATTTGTCCCCTATTTTGCCCAAATTGCCCAATTGACCTTCAATTGGGGTGAATTTCATGAAAACACCCTCTATTTCATGAAATTGCCATTCAGTCCTCCAATTTTTTGAAAATTGCATAAAATTCCCCAAAATCCCCAAAGTGAACTTCATCTTCTTCCCCAATTCAAGCATATGAGCCTTCAGATATTACCTCGTGCAATTGGCGGCATGTAAGTCCTTAATTGCTTTGATTCTTGCCTCAATTCGTCTCCTCCAGCTTCCCTCGATCATCCGACACTTTGAATTTCTGATTTTGGTTGAGTTTTAAGCCTCATCGGAGCTTAGTGGGAAAATTTATAGTAGAGAGAGAAAGCTCATGTATCTTACCGATGGAGGGATGGTGGTCATCGCTTGAGGTGGGGGCAGCTAGTGCTCATCGAGGGGAACCAAGTAGGATTGAATCCCCGTGCAATTCTAACGAGGAGAGGAGCAATTGAGCTTACTGGGGTCTGTAGGGGTGTTGTGGAGGGTCTTAGGCAGTCATAGATGGCTAAGGTGGGTGGTGGAAGGGCCGAGAGGATCGAGGTTGGGTCGGGCAGGAGCTTGCTGTTTCAAGCTCTCGAGAAACTACATTGTGCGATTTGTTGTACACTTCTTGGGGCATCCTTTGGTCATTCTAAGAGTGTCTGGAGCTAGAGCACTTTTCCTCAGTTGAAATGGCACCCTTCAAAGCTTCTTTGATGGAGATTTCATTCGTCGTTGGAGCTCTAGTTTGCTACTTGCCAGAAAATGCACTCTTCTTCTTCTTCTTCTTCTTCGCTCAATTGTGGGATGTAGAGAATGAATAGAGGGGTGCTGTCACGCCCCGACCCAGTTTGGTAGGATCCCCGTGATCAACCCACCACTCTCCCGGTTTATTAAAGGGTTTCCCCTTATCGTAAACCGTAAAGAGTAAGGCATCCTTTAACTTGCACCTTTTTCCTGGAATAGCATAATCAAAACTGTATGAAATTTAAAACTTTACATACTTGTCTTACAGGCATCTTAGTTGACGGTCTTTAAGGGGAGGCTTTCCGGGATTTACTGAAAGGGATATAAGGGAGGGGGTGAGTACAACTACTTAGTGAATGAGTTTTTTTAAAAACTTTTGACTTTTAAGAAAAACATTTATATGGAGTGTGCCAGACTCCTTTGTTTTCAAAAAATCCCATCATTTAAAAATTTATGTTTTCTTTTTATTTCTTAGTTACCACGGTGTGTCATCACCCAACACACATCCTTCATCATGAAGGTTACACACATTCGCAAGTTTGTATCACTACTGAACCTGCTAGTGGCTTCGGAGCGACTTTTCCTGCTACCCGGATAGAAGTACGACCACTTCTACCCTGGGAATGAGTGGATGTACGTGACATCCTACCCACAATCCCAAAATCACTTCTTCATGTCCGTATGAGGGCAGAGACCTCATCCTGTCCCCACCCCGGTCTCATGCGCTTTGTGCTACTCCAGATTTCACATAGACACTTGGAACGACGAACTGCCCTTATAGCCACCAGGTCGTCCAGTGCCCTTAGGACGCATCACTACCCCTCATGGGCATCTTGATGATCCCATACTCACAATGCATGCACAAACAATGTTTTCTTATATTACCATGTAATCTGTGGTACCACTAGCCCAATGGCCCCGACTCTCAACTCAACCCACATCTGTTTGTCTTGACTAGTCCGTCGACCTGTCATGTCGCACTGCCGCTAGTTGACTGAGCATGTCGATTCTATCTTGGTACCATGGCCAAACAATTCACTTATTAAGTTTTATGGCACATATATCATGTTCATTTACGAGCTCCTGCTCGTGCCAACTGGCCTTGGGCCCATTGTACGAGATTTTCAAAATCGGGCATTTAGCCCCCAAGTTCCAAAACCGAGGCCCCTAGCCTATCAGAGCTATGAACAACCTTGTTCATTATTACTCGGCATAACATCCTTCTTTCATTAATGAATGAGAAAACCCAAACTTTTAGTTATTTGCAATTAGGTCCCTAAAGTTATTTCTCTTTAACTTTAAGTCCCTAATGTCGATTTTTCCTCAAATTGAGTCCCGTAACTTTTAAAATTTATTGTGGGACCTCAATTTATTCAATTTCACCAAAAAAGGGGTTTAATTTTTCAAATTTCCAATTTGGTTCCCCAATTTTTCCAAAATTACCATTTTGCCCTTCTTTCACAAAAATGGTAAGTTTTTCCCCAAATTTTCCAAAATTCCTCAATTGGTCCTCCAACATTATTTTCATGCCCAATTGACCCTCAATTTCATAAAATTGTATTTTGGCCCCTTTGAATTTCAAAAAACCCCAAAATTTCCCCCAATTTCAACTTTTAAACACTCCCGAATTTGATTTCATCAAATTAACTAATCAAACACTTCTAATTATTGAAATTGGAGTTGAAATTGAGTTCCTGTATGTTCATACGATTCTAAGAAACTTCGAATCGCAGATTTTAACGTCGGAACGAGCTCAAACGGAGCTTTGCCGGAAAATAGACTGTAGAGAGAGAAAGCTTCGATTACTCACCGGTGAAGGCACGACAGTCCGAGCTTTCGATCTAGGCAGATAGATCTCGTCCTGAGGTTCATCCTAAAATCAAGTATTGTATCAATTGATGCAGAATAGGATTAGAATTTCGTCATTGAAATTCGGTCGATTCTCTCTCTAGCACCGATCGAAAATTATAAAGGGGAGCCAAATTGGCTTACCTTTCGGTCCTAATTCGGCCGTGGAAAGGCTGAAGAAGTGTTGGGAGGGCTTGGTTTGGCCTGAGTAGGGCTTGAAATGGCCGATTCCAGCTTGGCCGAAATAGGGCAGCTTCGGTCCGCCGGAGTTGCTTCACTATTCCATCATGTCGGCGCTTCTCCAATGATTCTCGGATTGACTGGAGTTTGCTATCAGATAGTTGTCTTCTCCCCAGTTCTAAAGAGCCCGACCTTTGTTCAAGTCGAAGCTCTGGTTCGAGCTTTACCGAGAAATGGAGCAGTAGAGAGAGAGAGAAGTGTTTAGGTGTGAGGAGAATGAAATGGGGATGACCTCTTTATATAGTCGTAAAACCCGTGTATTAAATGGGTGAGATTTATTACTAGTATTAATATTGCCATAAATTATTGGTATTAATTCCAATAATTTAATTTTGGTATTAATTTCAATAATTTAATTTCGGTATTAAATTATTTGTATTAATTCCAATAATTTAATTTAGGTATTAAATTATTTGTATTAATTTCAATAATTAAATATATATTAGTTGTTGAACCTGGTTCGGACCGGTACGGTACAGTTTGGAACAATGTCGTCTTCTTCTTTCAAATGACAACACTATTCACTTGCCAGAAAATTGAATAGCACTGGCAAAGAAGAAACGATTCCGTTTAGTACGTTTCAAGCCATCAATGACTGTCATTAAGGTGCCAAACGGACGGCTAGAGAGTCCCTAAGCTCCCTATATAAAGAGCCCCTCTCCATTCATCCTCCAGACACTTGAAAACCTCACTCACTCTCAGCTACTTAGTTTTTTGATGAAGCTCAAACAAGAGCTCTGAGATAGGGGGTTTTTTGAGCCAAAGAAGGCGTGGTTGGGTTCTTTAGACTCGGGGAGAAGTTAGCTACTTGACGGTGGTCTCCAATTGCCTCGAGGATCGTCGGAGAAGCATTGGCGCGATCGAACAGTGAAGCAGCTCTGACGGACTAAAGTTGCCTTATTTTTGTCGAGCTGAAATCAACCAATTCAAGCCCTCTTCAGGCCAAACCAAGCTCTCCCAACACTCTATCAGCCCTCATACAACTAAAAAAGATCGAAAAGGTAAGCTAATTTTGCTTCTCTCTGTAAATTCCGATAGGTGCTAGAGAGAGAACTGATGAATTTTTATTGACCGAATTCTCCTTCAATTTGACATGAATTGAGGGGATTATTGATTTTAGGAAGAAACTCAAGATGAGAGCTATCTGCCCAAATCGAAAGCTCGGACTGTTGCACCTTCGATGGTAAGCTTTTGAAGTTTTCTCTCTCTACGACCAGTTTTCCGGCGAAGCTTCGTTTGAGCTCGTCCGACGTTAATCCTAGAGGAATTCATTAATTATCAGGTGAGTAGGAATCTTCACATCATACCCGGTTGGGATGATGGGTACCTCAAAATTGAAAACCCACTATTATTGTGAATTTTAACATCACACCATGCTGGGGGTGATGTGAGAAAACACGCGGAAAATCTACTTACCTGTTGTAAGTAGATCATATCTATTTGGTATGATGAACTTATTAGAAGGAAGTAGAAAACCCACTTATTAGATTTTGAGGGGAGATGTCCTCACACCCGGTTGGTGTGATGTACATATGAAAAGTTATTTTTGTCAGAAGTGCTCTCCCTTGACTAAGTGCCATTGCTTAAACATTTTGGGAGACCTTCTTGACGGGAGCTTGAATAACCAAGATAGGCTGGGGCCTCAATTTTGGAACTTGGGGGCTAAAAAGCCCGATTTTGAAAATCTCATATAGTGGGCCCAAGGCTAGTTGGCACGAGCAGAAGCTCGTAACCAAACATGATGTTAAGCCATGAAAACTTTAATGAATGATGTGATTTGGCCATGATACCAATATAGGACTGACATACTCGATGGACTAGCGGCAGTGCGACAAGATAGGTTGACGAACTAGTCAAGACAAACAGCTGCATGTCAAGTTAAGGGTCAGGGTCGTTGGACCAATGGCACCAAAGATTAAATGGCTTGTGAGGGAAATTATTGTTTTGTACATGCATTGAGGTTCGAGACCATTAAAATGCCCAAGAGAGGTAGTGATGCGTAAGGGCTATTGGATGACATGGTGGAGATAAGGGAAGTTTGTTATGCCAACAGTCAGAAAAGCTCGACGTAGTTTCATGTACATGAGACCGGGGTGGGGTCGGGATGAGGTCTCTGTCCTCATATGTATGTGGAGTTTTCTTTTTAGGTTAAAGGGTCGGATGTCGCGTACATCCACTCATTCCTAGGGTAGAAGTGGATGGGCTTCTATCTAGGTTGCCGATAAAGTTGCTTCGATGCCACAAGTGGGTGCAATGGATGGGTTGCCCTATGAATGTGTAATCCCTTCATGATGAAGGGTGTGTGTTGGTTGCTAAACACACCGTTTGTGATTAATGATGAGTATTGGTTTTGAAAATCGAAAAATTGAGGAAGAAATAATTTTAAAGGAAATAAGTAGTCTGACACACTCCAATTCAAAAACTATTTTATTGAAATTTTTTATACTTACTTACTGAGTTGTAGAAATTCACTCACCCTTTTTATCCCCTTTCAAGAATAGAGAATTACTAGGGATAACACCAGGATTTACCTTCTATCAGGTATGCTTAATTTCTTTTAATCTTGCATTATTATTGATATATGTTATTACAGGGAACAAGGTTGAGATTTTGCTTAGCTCCTCTTGAATTAAGGAAGGGGGAAACCCCTCTTAAACCAAGGGAGCGGTGGGTTACTCGCGGGGATCTGACCAAACTAGGTCGGGGCATGACAACCTTGCTCGTCCGACCCTCAAACCTCAATCATAATTTGTGTCCGCTTTATGGGTTGAGACCTCATTTCCCATACTGCCTTGGTCTCAGTGCAGAGGAAACTCCCCAAGCATCTTGACATGTTGGATGCCAAAACACCCTTATGCACCCTAGGTCATTTAACTGCCCTTGGGATCCATCACTACCTCATACTAAGTGTCCTGACGGCCCTGCATCATAGTGATGCACAATCAGGAGTATTTTTCATTCTTAGCCATTATCTTTCGCCCTCCAGCTCAAGGCTCTATTGGCTTGGCATCGGCCCACCCATACTGGCCCAACAGGTTTGATGATCTGGCTTCAGCTTAGCAGCAGTTTGGCCCAACAAGACCAACATCCTAGACTTGGCTCGTTGGGTATCACACACAATTACTGTCAAATCCATCATCTCGGATCAAGGAAAATCGGGAAAGAACCGGTCAATTTAATGAGAAAACCGAACCTCTTAAGGAATCAAGAATGATAAAGTGGGTTAAAATAGGGAATTGGAAATTCCCAAGTGACCCAAAAGTCATGAAAATCATGGGGAATAACCATGAAGTAAATTGGATGGGAAAATTGGACCTATTCAGGGTGAACCAGACCTAAACCAAATTGAACCGGATGGAACTAGTTTGAACTATACATGAACCAGCCTCTAAATTCATTTTTCTTGGTGGCTTAAAATGATCAAATTGGGAAATTGAGGCCACCATTGGATAGGAAATGAATTTAGACAAATTTAGAAATTTTTAGATTTGAGAAAATTGATTGAATCGGGCTTGAACCGGTTGATTTTATCCATTGAACCCGGTTAGACTGGACCGGTTCGGTCCGGAACAGTGTCATCTTCTTCCTTGTGATGACAATACTATTCATTGGTTCAAAAACTTTCCATTCTTGACAAAGGAATATTCCTTTCGGGTGAGGATAAGCTTGACCAGATTGGAAAATGGTTGGGTAAAGGGTCCCCGAGCTCCCTATATAGAGAGCTCCCCTCCATTCATCCTCCACACACCTCAAATCATCCTCCTCTCCAAAGTGCTCCATTTTTCGGTGAAGCTCAAACTAGAGCTCTGACTTAGTCACTTTTCTCAGCCTCAAAAGGCAAGGTTGAGTTCTATAGACTCTGTGGGAAATTTGCTACCTGACAGCAACCTCCCTTTGACCCGAGGATCATCGGAGAAGCGCCAGTGGAATCAAACATTGAAGTAGTACTGCCGGTTCAAAGCTGCCCTATTTTGGTTGAGCTGAATTTGGCCAAATTAGACTTCCTTCGACCAAACCAAGCCTCCCCAAAGTCACCACGACCCTCGCACGACCTACATAGAGGTGAAAGGTAAGCCAATTTGGCCCTACTCCGTCGATGTAAATCAATGCTAGAGAGAGAAAGTACCGAATTTCACTAATGAAATTCCCAGTCATATGTACTTGAATTGTAGTGATTCTTGATACTAGGAGTACCCTAAGGATGAGAGCTACCTCCTCAGATCAAGAGCTTGGACTGTTGCACCTATGACGGTAAGCTTTCGAAGCTCTCTCTCTCTCTACGAACAGTCTTCAGGCCAAGCTTCGTTTGAGCTCATTTCAGACCCAAATTCTACAATTCAAAACTCCATTTGATCATATGGAAGTGTAAAAATCAATCCATGCCATCAATTGGAGCAATTAACCCCAATTGAATGACCAATTTGAAGAAATTAAATTTGGTCAGTAAAGGGGGGTAGAAATTGGGGATTTTGCAAAATAGAGGGACCTCCATGTAATTTCTCAAAATTTATGGTCTATTGGCAATGAAAAAGATGTTGGGGGACCAATTAGTCAATTTTCAAAAGAATTGGGGTTAATTGACTATTTTTTTAAAGTATGGGTAAAATAGTAATTTTTAGAAAATTGGGGACCAAATTGGGAATTTGGAAAGCTTGAGCCCCTTACACAATTGTAAGTAAATTGAGGATTCAAAGAGGATATTGGAAGGTTTGGGATTTGATCTGGGGGAAAAGTTAGCATTAGGGACCTAAAGTCAAGAAAAATGAACTTTAGGTGACCTAAGTGCAATTAACCAAGAATTTGGGCATAGTCGCTCATACGTGAGAAAACAAAGGATGTCATGTCGAACCCTTATTGATATTGATACCCAAATCATGTATGGACACATGAAACTGGAACGCAAGTAAGAGAGAGCTAGCGTGGACTAGAAACTGACTAAGGACGAACACGTCACAATCAATGGTGAGTGGGACTTTTATACATCATATCGGTTGGGATGATTAGCATGTTTTAAAAGGCTAAAAACTTACTTACTGGTTGTGAGTAGGATTAAATAAACATCATACCTGGTTGGTATGATGAGCTTCCTCAAGGAAAGGAAAAATTCGCATACCGGTTAAAACTGGATCTATCATCACACTCGGTTGGTGTGATGAATTAAAAGAGATTTTTGTTAGAAGTGTTCTCCCATGACTGTGTGACAACTGCTTAAACAATTTGGGAGACCTTCTTAATAGGAGCTAGAGTAGCTCTAATAGGCCATGAACCTTAGTTTTTGAACTCATAGGGCTCAAGGCCTAGTTTTGAAAAAACACGTGCAGTGGGCCCAAGACTAGTGTGCATGGGTTGAAGCTCGTAAACAAACATGTTAGGAAGAGCCATGAAAACTCCTATTTAAAATGGAAAATGATTGTGTGATTCTCCACGGTATCGAGTCAGGACCGACAATGCTCGATGAGCTGGCATCAGTGCGTTAGAGCTAGGTCGACTGACCAGACTAGACAAACAGGTGCAAGTCGGCTTGAGTGTCGGGGCCGTTGAACCATTGGCACCAAAGAGAATGGCTTAATCATGAAAAATACTTGTTTGCGCATGCACTCATGGTACATGACCATCAAGATGCCCTAGGTGGGTAGTGATGGGTTCCAAGGGCTGCTAGACAACATGGTGGAGATAAGGGTAGTTGGTCGTGCTAGTTAGTCATGAAACTTTGGAAGGTTCTTGCACATAAGACCAAGGTGGGGTTAGGATGTGGTTTCCGTCCTCATACAGACATGAAGTGTAATTTGAGTCTTATGGTCGGACGTTTGGAACGTCCACTCAAACTTAGAGTAGAAGTTTGGAACTTCTATCTAGGTGGACAACAAAGTCGCATTGATCCCCAAGTGGGTGTAATCTGGGACTGCCTTATGAATGTTTGTACCCTTCTTGATGAAGGGCGTGTGTTTGTTTGCTAAACGCCTCCCGAGGTAAGGGGATGTACTAAGAAAGCTAAAAACACCTAATATGAAAATGGAAAAAGTCCTGAAATTTGAGTTTTGAGAAAATTCTTGAAATGGAATGGAAAACCTTAGCATGATTTTGATAAAATATTTTTGAAAACTCGCTCCCAACACTTGCTCACGGAGGTGTGAAAACTCACCCTCTCCCTTTAACCCCTTTTTAGGAGAAAAGAAGACCAACTTTAAAGACTCTTCTACAGTTGAACCCTAAGACAACTATGTAACTAAATATATTGAGTTTTGTATAATGCTATTCTAGGAAAAATAGGGAAAAAGGATGTCTAACTCCTCGTGGTTTATAAAGGAGTGAAACCCTCTTGAACCAAAAGGAGTGCGAGTTGCGCACGGGGATCCAACCAAACCGGGTAAGGGCGTGACAACTTTAGTGGTATCAAAACCTATTTTCTCGAATACATTATCAAGACTATATAACATTAGAATTAAATGAAAACTACCTACCTTGTAGGAAGATGGCTGCAAGAAAAATAGCCAAACAGACGTGCACTACCCTACACACCACAAAAATCAAGGGGAATCCCATCCCAAATAAGGAGATGAATTAGAGAACTAAGGAGTCTAAGAGGCCTATTATAGTAATCACTGGGTAAGGAAAACTCCACAAGAAAATTATCAAGGTGTTCAGGCTCAAGGACGACAAAGCACATGTCTACTTGCAATCCCCTAGAAGGACCCCCATTGCTCGAAGTATTGGAGGGACCACAAAAGTCCACACAAGGAGATGACCTATTACAGGTGTGAACAATGGGGACTGTCACGCCTTGCCCCAGTTTAGTCAGATCCCCTTGATCAACCTGCCACTCACCTGGTTTATTAAGGGTTTCCCCTTCTTATAAACCGTGAGGAGTGAGGAATCCTTTAAACCTATACCTTTCCTAGAATAACATTTATCAAAACTGCATAGAATTTAAACTTTTCATACCTGTCTCATAGGTGTGTTAACTTGTAGTCTTTGAGTAGGCTTTCCCCCGGGTTACCTGAAAGGGGTATAAGGGAGGGGGTGAGCTTGACAACTCAGTGAATGTAGGTTTAAGACTTGATTTTCAAAAAGAATATTTTGAATTGGAGTGTGCTATACTCCTTATTTTCCTTTAAAACATTTCATCCTCAAATCTAGGTTTTCATAACCATTTCTCATCACAATGGTGTGTTTATCAATCAACACATGCCCTTTCTCATGAAGGAAAACACACATTCGCAGGAAAGGCTCGTCCACTGTACCCACTTGTGGCGTCGAAGCGACTTTACCAACCACCTAGATTGAAGCACGTCCATTTCTACCCTGAGAATGAGTGGATGTACGCAATATCCGACCCTCAATCCCATAACAAAACTCCGTGTCCGTATGAGGACAGAGACCTCATCCCATTCCCACCCCAGTCTCATGCGCAATGAAGCTACGTTGAGCTTCTCAAGACTTCTGGTATGACTAACTACCCTTATCTCCACCAGGTCGTCCAAAGCCCTAGGACGCATCACTACCCGTCTTGGGTGTTTTGAAGGTCCTGTAACATAGTGCATGCACAATCAATAATTTTTCTACGTAAGCCATATAATATGTGGTGTCACTAGTCTAATGGCCTCGACCCTCAACTCGACCTACAGTTGTTTGTCTTGACTAGTCCGAAGACCTATCATATCGCACTGTTGCCAATCCATTGAGTATGTCGGTGCTGTCTCGGTACCATGGCCAAAAAATGTATTCAATTAAGTTTTCATGGCTTAAAATCATATTTTTTACGAGCTCTTACTCGTGCCAACTGGCCTAGGGCCCACTGTTCGAGATTTTTAAAATCGGGCATATTTGCCCTTAAGTTCCAAAATCGAGGCCTCCAACCTATATGAGCTATTCGAGCTCCTATCAAGAAGGTCTCCCAAAACTTTTAAGTAGTGGCACACAGTCAAGGGAGAACACTTTCGACAAAAATAAATTTTTCATATTTCTATCACACCAAGTGGGTACGAGGACATCTCCGCTTATAATTGATAATTGGGTTTTCTACTTCCTTCGAGTAAGTTTCATCATACCAACTGGGTATGATCTACTTACAACGGGTAAGTAGTTTTTCCACGTAATTTCCACATCACTCCTCTCAGGTGTGGTGGTTAAAATATCAATTAGTAGTGGGTTTTCATTTCTGAGGTGCTTATCATCCCAACCGGGTATGATATAAAAATCTCACTCACCCGATAGTGTAGTGAATTTTCTCTTAGTCGGCTTGTTGCCTTCACGCGAACTTGTCTTAGTTGGCGTTCCCGGTACTTTGTGTTCCTACACGATATGAACATTCTTGTTCATTATCCTTTGGCCTAATAGCCTTCATTCATCCCGAATGAATGAGAAAATCAAACTTTTCATTTATTTGCAATTAGGTCCCTCAAGTTCTTTTTTCTTTAACTTTACGTCCCTAATGTCGATTTTCCCCCAAATTGAGTCCTGAAAGTCTAAAATTCACCTTAAGACCTTAATCTATTCAAAACCACAAAAGGGGTTCAAGTTTCCCAATTTTCCAATTTGGTCCCCTAACTTTTCCAAAATTACCATTTTACCCCTACCTTACAAAAATGGTAAGTTTTACCCCAAAATTTACCCAATTAGTCCTCTAACATCTTTATCATGCCTAATTGGCCCTCAATTTTATGAAATTACACTTTAGTCCCTCGAATTTTTTAAATTCCCAAATTTCCCCCCAATTGCAACCTTCTTACTCAGCTGAATTTGATTTCATCAAATTGACCAATCAAATGAGTTTAATTATTGAAATTGAAGTGATATTAGAGTTCCTACACCTTCATATGATTCAATTGCACTTTGAATCACACAATTTGATGCCGGAATGAGCTACAATAGAACTTTGCTGAAAAACTAGACTTATAGAGAGAAAGCTTTGAAAGCTTACCGTGGGGGGCACGACGGTCTGAGCTTTTGATCTGGGCAGATAGCTCTCGTCATGAGGTTCCTCCTATGATCAAGAATTGCATCAATTAATGTCGAATTGAATGAGAATTTAATCATCAAAGTTCTATCAGTTCTCTCTCTAGTACTAATTGGAATTTATAGCGGTGAGCCAAATTGGCTTACCTTTTAGCTCTATTTCAGCTGTAGGAGGACCATGAAGGTGTTGGGAGGGCTTGGTTTGGCATGAGAAGGGCTTGAATTGGCCGATTCTAGCTCGACCAAAACAGGACAGCTTTGGTCTGCTGTAGTTGCGTCACTGTTCAATCACGCCGGCGCTTTTGTGACTACAGGCGTGTAGCTGACTTCTCAACAAATCCAAAGGACCCTACCTTGCCATCTTTGGCTCAGAAAAGACCCTATATCGAAGCTCTAGTTCGAGCTTCGCCAAAACTTGGAGTAGTAGAGAGAGAATGAAGTTTTCAGGTGTGGAGAGGATGAATGAAGAAGGGCTCTTTATATAGGAAGCTTAGAGACTTCTTATCCATCCGACAGTCATTCATTGCCTGAAACTTTCTGACCAGAAATATTTCAGTTTCGTCGGTGCTGCTCAATTTTTCGGCAAGTGAACAGTGCTGTCATCGGAAGGAAGAAGACGACACTGTTCCGAACCAAACCGGGTTCAAAGCTTAAACGAGCCGATTCACCCCCAATTCAACCGAATTTTTCAAATATAAAAATTTATAAATTCATTTTCTATCAAATGGTGGACTCAAATCTCAAATTTGAATTTTCTAAGTTACTTAGAAAAATGAATTTAGCATCTGGTTCAATAGTAGTTCAAACCGGTCGAAACCAATTCAATCTAATTCAGATCCGATTCACCTGGACCAGTTTGGTTTTCATCTCCAATTCATCCTAAAGTCCTTTTTCTTAACTTTTGTGACTCTTTAGGTCACCCGGGATCCATAAATTTCCTGGTTTACCCTTTCTCTATCAGTTTTGGTTCATGAACCGACTCAGTTCATAAATAGGTTCAATCCAGTTGGATCTGGTTCACGTGAACTGGTCTCATTTTTCTCTTCCAATTTGTCCTAAGGTTCCTTTCCAAGGTTTTATGAACCCTTTGGGTCCCTCGGGAGTTGTAAATTTCCCAAATTTCCCATTCTCTAGTAATTGGGTTTGTGAACCAGTTTGGTTTTCTCACTTGGTTTGACCGGTTCTTTTCCCGGTTTTCCTTAACTCCGAAGGGCGGGGTTTACAACTCTCCCCTCCTTTTATGATTTTTGTCCCCAAAACTTAATTAGCAACCTTTGCATAAGGAATAGATTCCTTTGTGTCAACATAGGGTTTGGTTGACACGCTAACTCTTAGGTTGTCCTTTCACTTGGCCCTTTTTATATCATTTACTTAAGGAATTTCTTTTTCCTTTCCATGGTTCACTCACTCCATGGAGTTTATCTTAATTAGGCATGTCTTAACCACTATTCCAAGGTACCTCCTTAAGGTCACTTCCTCCTCTACTTAGGGCAGGATTCTTCCTCTTGAGGGTTCTTGCTCAGAATTTTAGGATTGGGAATTCCAAGATGCCCAATCGTTCATTTATCTAGTTATTCTCTTCACCGTTGAAACCCTAGCTCAGTGTTATTTTGAGCATTACGTACAAGTTTCGGTTTTATCACATATTTGTCCTATTTCGACCCTTATTCCATCCGTTAATAACTTTGGTCCCGCTTTTTTGTTTGACTTTTTCATGCTTATTAGCTGACTCTTCCTTACTTTGAGTCATATTTTCCTCGAGACTGTTGGTCTTACATGCCCCTTACAACATGACATTTTCTAGACCTTGTCTCTATCCATTAGATTGCTAGAAAACTTCTTTGAGGGTCGTTCTCAACTTTCCAACCCTTCAGGGATTGTATAACTTCATCCCTCTTTTCGTTTGGTAGTATTCCTCTACCTTTAACATTATCCAATCAACTTACCTAATTGTGTCAATTCTCTTTACCTACTCATCCCTTCCCAACTTCCATATTGAGTCTTTCCGGTTCCAATTATTTGGTCTCTCGATGGTTTACCGACAAGCTGGGATTCTTTCCTTCTTATGTTCTTGGCATTTTTTATTCAAGGATTTCTCCTTTTCCTTAATCCACTTTTACTTACTCGTGATCATTTCATAATTCTTTATTCCAATTTAATCACTTTTGGTCTATTTGTCGATTCCTTTACTTAGGAAGGTTCCCTTCTTGCGATTTTGTTCTCTACTATGTCCCTCACAGTAGAGACTTCCATCTTAGGAGTTACATGCTCAACCTTCTTATCATTCCTTATTCCTTACTTGAGATACTTCCGATTATCAATCTTATTCCATGCACTTCACACTATGCTTAGTCGTCCACTCTTTAGGCTTCATTATGCGCGTGTGGACTACGACCTATCTCACTAATTGTGGTTATTTCTCCTTAGCCACATCTTATTTGGAGAGCTTACTTTCCCAAAGTCTCTCGGACGTTCTTTCCTTTATTTCCTTATTATGGGTAGTCCACTCATTCTTACTTGTCACAACAACTTTTGATGCTAACTTCCTATTTCCCCATTCCTTTTAACTTATTCCTTTGGTCCTCCCAGTATGCTTTCTTGGTTCTTTCACCTCAGCTTGCACTTCATTTGTAAGTTTATCTCTTTGTCCCTTTCACTTGGTTTCATTATCTCTTAGTTGGGACACATTTGCCTTTCTAGGGTTTTCTTCCTCAGTAGGACTCTCCCCTTTTTCCTTAGCTCTAGGGAATATCTACCCTTAAATGGCATCCTTTAATGTCACCATCTTCTGTTTATCCTTTCTCTTGAAATCTTGTGGGTACAGTACGTGTCTCTACCACTCGTACCATAGTACGTGTCTATTTCTTTTAGAGAGAGTTCAAATCTTCCTTGTTTCAAGATTTCTTGACCATTATGTGAGAGGCTTGCCTACTCCTTTCTTGGCTTGAGTTTAGTTGTTAATTTGGCCACCGGTCCTTTTAAGGATTTCTTTCATCCTTCTTTCCCCTAATATTTGGCCTTTCCACCTCTTCCTTCTCTATTGGAGTTTAAGTTATGACCATTCTCTTGGTCGAATTATCTTAGGACAGTTGTTTCTCGAGTCTTCTTGTCCTTAATATCCATCCTACAGCCCTTTTTAGGGTGTAGTCCTTTTTACTTCTTGGTCTTCCTTAGGGCGTCATTTTATTCTCCTTGACTATCTTGTCGTAATGACTTGCTTCCTTATGCTATGTTTGTCCAAAGCTTCTATTTGGCTTCACTGCTTTTCCTCATATTTGAAATCTTGAGACATTTCATTTGTTGTCAAATGCTCGGTTGGTCTTCTCTTGTGGAGGCGCTCCCTTCTTTTCTCCTAAATGGCTGAAAATTTCTCCCTAAGAAAAACTTTTTGCAACTTTACTTTGTTCCTGTTTGTGGTTTATCAAGGTCCTACCTTCATTCCTTTTTCCTTCTTACCACTATGCTAGGATCTTGAAGTTTTTTCTCCTAGATGTAGTTAAAATTCTGAGCAAGAGTTGTATTTCTAGGGATGGTATCCTTTCAGGTTTTCTATAGCTGTGGGGCGTTATTCTTGGAGAATATTGTCCTAAATCCGTGTTGTGTGGGACAGTACTTCATTTCATGTCCATTTCCTTACACTTGTAATAGATTGTTTCCTTGCTCAGTTACTCCAAGAGTTCTTCTAAACTCCTTAATTGCCTTGACAATTCTCTTCTCATGCCTTCTTTGCCCCATAATTCCCTTGATTCGTTCCTTTATTCAGGATGAAAATCTCCTTGGTCTCCATGATGTCTAGGGTAACACGAGTTTGTTTGGTTATTTTTCTTGGGCAATCTCCCTATAGTTGAGGTGCAAGGTCACATCATTTTTTAGAGATATAGTTTTTAGGAACTTGGAATTTTTTATTAGTGGAGAAGTAATACAATATGTTGGGGTCTTAGCCCCATTACAAAAAACGGTTACTAAATAGATGGGCCATTATAGGATTTTTGAAAAACGTCTTCCTTGGTAAGGTTATAAGCCCTTGATGGCGTTCTGTGCCTTAGGCTTGGCTCCCTTCGTACTCAGGATTGTGACCTTCACAGGTCTTGGCACCATCTTCCTGGATACTTTCCACTAAAGTCTCTTGGTTCTTTGGAACATCTCGGGTATTTTAGGGTGATCTCCCTACGGGGACAGAGTGTTGGGTGGTGTTGGTAACGCAAATCCTAGTTTTCTTGGTTTCTCTCCTGGGAGCCATCTGAGAAATTTTAAAATCAATCCTATTAGTTACTATATTTTCTAGTCTTGATTATGTATTCGAGGAAACAAGCTCTGATACCACACAAGTTGTCACGCCCCAACCTAGTTTGGTCGGATCCCTGTGATCAACCCGCCACTCTCCCAATTTACTAAGGGTTGCCCCTTATTATAAATCGTGAGCAGTAAGACGTTCTTTCAACCTGAACCTTTCCTAGAATAACATAAATTAAAATTAAACAAAATTTTGAACTTATCATACATATCTTATAGGTGCGCTAGCTGGTGGTCTTTGGGTAAGCTTTCTGGGATTACCTGAAAGGGATATAAGGGAGGGGGTGAATACAACGACTCAGTGAATGGGTTTTCAAAATTTAACTTTTAGGAAAAATGTTTGAATCAGAATGTGTCAAACTCCTTATTTTCTTTTTTAAACACGTTTCATTCTCAAATTTGGTTTTTATAAACATTTCTTATTACCACACTATGTTATCACCCAACACACATCCTTCATCATAAAGGTAAAACACACAATCGCAGGCTAGCCCATCCACTGTACCCACTTGTGGCATCAGAGCGACTTTACCGGCCACCTAGATAGAAGCACGTCCACTTCTACCATGAGAATGAGTGGATGTTCACGACATCCAACCCTCAATCCCATAACAAAACTCCATCTCGGCCGAAACAGAGCAGCTTCGATCCACAGGAGCTGCTTCACTACTCGATCACGCCGGCGCTTCTCCGGCAACCCTCGGAGCAAATAGAGACTCCATATGTGTAGTTGACTTCTCCCCGGTTCTAAAGAACCCAACCTCACCTTGTTTGGCTCAGAAAAGTGCCCAAGTTGGAGCTCTAATTTGAGCTTCACCAGAAAATGGAGCAGTTGAAAGAGAATGGAGTTTTCAGGTGTGGAGAGGATGAATGGGGAGGGGCTATTTATATAGGAAGCTCGGAGAATTCTTGGCCGTCCGATTGGCACCTTAATGGCGATCATTCATTGCTTGAAACTCTTTGGCCATAGACTTTTCAGCTTCACCGGCACTACGCGATTTTCCAACGAGTGAACAGTATTGTTATCTAAAGGAAGAAGACGACATTGTTCTGAACTGGATCGAACCAGTACGAACTGAGCTCAAAGCTTAAACCGGCCAGTTCACCCCCAATTAGATCAAATTTTTTAAATCTAAAATTTTCTAAATTAATCTAAATTCATTTCCTATCTAATGGTGGCCTCAAATCTTAAATTTGAATTTTTTTAAGCCACCTAGAAAAATAAATTTAGCATCTAGTTCAATAGTGGTTCAAACCGGTTCAATCCAGTTCGGATCCGATTCACCTTAACTGATTTGATTTTCATATTCAATTCATCCTAAAGTCCTTTTTCTTAACTTTTATGACTATTTAGGTCACTTGGTATTCATAAATTGTCTGATTTTCCCTTTCTCTATCGGTTCTGGTTCAATCCATTTGGATCTGATTCATATGAACCAGTCTGGTTTTTCTCTTCAAATTTGTCCTACAGTTCTTTTCTAAGATTTTATGAACCGTTTGGATCACCCGCGAGTTGTAAATTTTCAAATTGCTCGTTTTCTAATGATCGAGTTTGTGAACCGGTTCAATTTTTTTTCACTCAGTTTGACTAGTTTTTTTCTCAATTTTTCTTAAATCAAAAGGACGGAGTGTACACGATAGCTCCCTAAGAGGGTCTCTTTTGACTTTCAGATGTAAATTCTCCCATCTGAAGCCATGATTCTTAAATTAATCTTGTGGGATGATAGAAGGGCGAGTTGTCACCTCTATAACAATTTTTATTGCACGAGAATCTATCAATTGATAGTGTTTTAATGATTATTTCTATTGCGTGTTGCAGGAGTAAAGCAAACATTTCAAAGTACGATTATTGGGTCAGCAGTTGGGTCCGTATCACCTAATCGGGGAGATGACGTGGGTACATTGCATGTGCGCGCCCTATCGCCTGTGTGTGGATGGAACACTTGCGTTCAAATGATTAGTCTATAATATATTAGACCGATTTTCAGCGATTAAATTGTTCGGTTGGACTAATTTTGATTTTTTTTTTGTTAGTTATTAATTTAATTTATTTTCTAAAAATTATTTTATAAATTTTCTACAATTTAGAGTAAAAAATTCTCACTCTAGGATATTTGAGACCAATAGGAAAAAACCTAACATCCTAGGTTTGAGTTGTTTAAATCACGGTTCAATTCAGTTATTGCTCGGTTTATTAATGTTTTTATATTTCTTAACTAATGATATGTTCCATTGAGTCAAATAGGAGTATAGACTTCATTTGAAATCTAGGATTCAAACTAGGTGGTGTATTCGGATTCGATTCTGTTTTCGGATTAGAGAATTAGATCTCATAATTGTGTTTTTGGATTGGGAAAATTCTAATGCTACAGGCTCCCTCCAATATCTCACCCACAATATCTCTGATTAGACATATGTTATTCACCGGTTCTGCCAATTTATACACTCTTCCACTTATGTGCATTGGACAAAAGTTATTTGTATTATCTATTATCTCCAAGTCACCCTGCATCAGAGTTTGTCTATCGCCGTAGATTTTTCTCGCAACATCATTATTTGTCTAATAGTAATTGGATTGGAAATCTTCACGATCATTATTTGTCTATTACTAATTGGATCGAAAATCTTAATTATCATCACTTGTAGTATTGTTGGGTTGCAATCTTATCTGTTATAACTTCAATAGATAATCTATTATAATTAGTTCAAATACTAACAACGAATAAAAAATATTTGGTAACATCACCACTTAATTTATTTGAATATAATCGCTATTCGAGTAGTTAGGGCTACAAGTCTGGTGGCATCCCACTTTATGATATAAAAGCTAGCAAGTCTGTAATCTTTTTTTATATTCGCCTCATTGGCAATAAGCCTAACTTGTCGATTTTTATACTAAAGTTTTCTCGCCAAGTATTACCTTGGGAGCACCACAGCACCTCATTGTTCAGGACAACAAACAACCATAGCAGCAGAACGAGTGTACTGCATACCATGAATAATGAGGTTGCTCCATCATATATCTTGTCCCTTATTGTCCATATTAAGTATCAATTTTGTGCTTAATATACTTTGTTTTGACTGCAACTAATTCTATAAATATATGCACCATGAATTAAGGAAGTGTGTTATAGAAATTATAGAAATACTTTTTCTTACCTCGTTTTCGTACGATTATTTATTTGCATTAGTGGATAACTTGTGAATGCCTAAATGGCATTGTACTTGTATCCCTTGCGTAATTAGTTCATCATACAGAATCTTATAATCAATTTCTAAACGTCTTCTAATCCCTCTTCTCATCTTAACTGTATTCCAAACAGTATAGCAAGGGTTTCTACTTTCAAAGGTGACTACAAGCTTTCTACTTTCCCTCTCGTGAAATGTATTGTCCTTGTGCATCTCTCCTGAAGG
This sequence comes from Trapa incisa, assembly GCA_030064435.1. Classification (NCBI taxonomy): domain Eukaryota; kingdom Viridiplantae; phylum Streptophyta; class Magnoliopsida; order Myrtales; family Lythraceae; genus Trapa; species Trapa incisa. Next base: position 8,155,189 of record CM057765.1, read on the forward strand.
AGCAAGATTTTATCTAACGAGTCAGGGACACGTGTATGAAATAAAGATGAGAGAGGGACAGCTCCGAAAGCGGAAAGCTCACCCTCCCCTCCCATGGGCCGTCGCATTCAAAGCCATCTCTGCCTAAATCTCCAGCATGCTGCATGCACCTTCACGACAAGTCGACCACATCGGTATCCTCCGAGACGTGTCCTCGGCCCGTTCGTATTTCCCGACACCTGTCCTTGTACCATCCATCGCTCGACCCCACATTACCCTTGCATTATTACATTCCACGTCTTTCCGTGTCGTTCTGTCTGATAATGAAACCGTGTGACGCGTCATTCTCTCTCTCATCATATCATGAAAACGTGTCATGTTCGAGCCCGACCTTGTAAGACCAGGCTCTTTCATTCGTGACAATGTTGCAAGATTCATGGCTGCCGAACGAATATTGTTGCTCGGCTGTGAGCTCAGTGTAGTTTTAAAGTAAGAGTAACTCGTGCAACTCCGGACCCCTTTATATAAGGAATTAACCTTCATGCTCATTATAAATTAGTAGATCACATGGCCTTGTTAAAATATAGAACAATGCTACAAATATTACACTTTCTTTTCCCTTGGTAACAATTGGATCCCCGCGACAACTTCGTAGGCCCACATGGTAAAAGTATCATATAAAATATAAATGATTATTTAAAAATAAAATAAAAGGTAGAAAATCAAATGACTAGCAGATCACTAGGGTTGTTGCGGTTGCCCCGCGGTCGCCGCCTCCCGCCTTAGGTCGATCACGACGACGCTGACGTTGTCCATGCTGTGGCGGGCAAGGGCCAGCTTGGTGAGGAGGATGGAGGCATCCGAGCAGGCCTTGTCGGAGTTGTCGGAAGCTACCCCTACGATATCTGTAGATACCGGTGTGGCGGAGGATGGCGAAGGCTTCTGGGACCTCAGGCACATCCTGGCCACTCTGCAGGCCGTCTCGTTCGATACCACGTCCCATAGGCCGTCGCTGGCCAGGATCAAGCACTCGTCCTCCGCTGTCCGGTCGGTGACCGTCACCTCCGGGTCTGGTATCACGTACGGCTTCAGGTAGTTGTCACCGATGGCCCTCGACATGGCCAGCACCCCCATGACTCGTGACCCGTCCCAGTATATCACCCTCCCACCGGCATTCTGAATCCGGAGAAGCTCGTCCGGCCGATCCGGCTGCGGGAAAAAAAAGGAAAGAAAAGTTAGTAACTCTGTGTCAAATAGATGGGATGGGAGGAAAATGAGGATGCTAGTATGCGCGTGTAACACGCGCTCAGTATGCTGTTGCAGGAAACCGGAGGGGAAGACTTTAAAGCTGACCTTGTGATCGGAGGAGAGGGGTACGGCGACGCCGTTCCGGCAGAGGACGGCGCGGGAGTCACCGCAGTTGGAGACGACGATCTTTTCCTGAGAGACGAGGGCGACGACGGCGGTGGATCCGATGGCTTCACACTGCGGCATTAGGAGATCGCAGCGGCAGTTGGAGTTCCTTACGGATTTGCTCCACTCATGCACCTCTCTGTCCATCCTCGTGAAGCTGCTCTCCATCGCCTCCCTCCACTGAATCTGCTCCTCATCTGACCGTCCTATCTCTTCCTTCACTATTTCGTGCAACCGGTGCTTGCATCTCATGGCGACCTAGAAGAACAAGAAACGAGATCGAGATTAAGTCATAATCTCTATTTCCAGATCCAGGTATTATTGGATTCACAAGGATGACAGTTAAAATATGTAATTACTTACATGAGAGCAGCCATGGCCATCGAAGACGCCGAAGAGGTGCAATCCGCTCTGATGCTGATGGCTTTCAGTACATAACCATGGTTGGACAGAGACGGCATCTTCCATATCCCTCCTTCTGCCACAAACAGAAGTCAATCCGAACTTAGGAAGCTCCTTAAGCCGAGCTTGCTTCATCGGCTCATTCGAGCTCCTGCTCTGTTTCATCAGATCCGATCGCAAAGCCTCGCTCTCCTTGACCAGAAGGCTGATATTCTCCACGACTTTAACCGGCTCAACGCCCTCCTTCGAGACCGAACCATCGCAACTTAGACGCAAAACCTCGTACTTGCGCCTCTTCCGGCCGGTCTCCACATCTGAAGTCGCTGCCGCGGCATCGGCCACCAGCTTGAACGGAAGAGGCTCTAGAAACCTTCGAATAGTTCCCTGATAGCTCGGCTCCAAGGGAGCAGCTGCATCGCTCTCGCTTACAACACCACAACATATTCCCACCATTGAAACCTAGAAGCTTTAGGTTCAATTCCCACTTCCAGCGCCGATTTATCTTAGAAACACCACTCGGCTTGGACCCAAGCTTTTATATAGCGATCGGTCGAAATCAAATAGAATCCAAATCCTCGATCATATAATCAGGAAAGCAATAGAAGCCAGAGAGAGAGACGAGGTAGAGGAATCCCCTTAACAGAGAAATGAAATACCCATTCAAATGAGAGTGCTATGAACCATTTTATAGGAAGAAGAGAGAGAAATAGGTGACTAAGATGGAGAGAGAGAGCCTCAAACTTTTATCAATGTTTTTTGTACATAAATAAAATACACATTTAAAATTTATCAACAAGAAAATTCATATTAATTATCACTATTGCATACCTTTTTCACCAGGGCGCCAAGAGGGGTAACGGGAGCCTGCCCGCCACCGTCCGGGCAGATACCCGAGATCTCCAGCTGCACAACACATTACAACCGATCTCAGCCGTCCATCTCCATCTCACAATGGACGATGCACCAGGTGTTTCGCATTGATACGTGGACCAATGAGATGGAGACACGATCAAATGAAAAGGACTGCCTTCCCGACACGCACATGGTCCTCGGCTCCGCTCCTTTCTCTCTCCAGTTAGTCGCATCTGTCCAGTTTAATATTCATTGTATTTTGAGCTATTATTTCTTGCTTTTTCGGTGGGGATATTAACACGTGTCGCATCGTTGAATACGAGAGTCGAAGCAGCAGCCCTCTCCATCAAAATAATAATAATCATTACTTAATAATTCATTTCCAACTTTTTATTTATTAATAATTTAATTGTTAAATTTTATTTTTAATAATTTAATAAATTATTAAATTATTAAAAATAAAATTGACTTGTAAAATTATTATTAAATTAAACGAAATTTTAATCACAGTATATTTAATTTTATCACTTTAGTGAAATTGAAAAATTAAATTATTAAAATATAAAATTGACAAATAAGATTATTAATATATAAATAATCAATCATTACACTGCTAAGTAAACATTAACTTAAATATTCTAACTTCCTCATAAAGGTCTCGGCAACTCTTATAATTTAAATAAAATTTCATTTTTAAATGCTTTTAATATTATTTTCCCCCTTCAAAAAAGAACATAGACCCCCAAGTTGATAACAGCCACCGAGCTAGATCTTTCAATCCCTCCTCAAAATGTATTCAAAGCCATTGATTTTGTTCATGCGGCTTCCTCCACTTGTGCGGTGAAAGAGCCTGTTGGAGGGACACGTGTAGGTGTGACCCTTCATTGTATCGCCCGACACGTGTTTCCGTGAAAGGCGGTACCTCATGTTAGGTGTTGTTCCGTCCAACTCATGTTGACGCTTCTTTGAATACGTAGCTCTTACACGTGTCCCGTGTGACGTGGAGTTGAGAGTGCAAGTTGGAGAGTCCAAAAAATATTTTGGAGTATACATGATCATAGATTTAGCTATCTTAGTAAGTGCTTGATTGTTGACCACACACAAATTAAGTAGATCTAGTTTCTGATTTTTGTACATTGATTGTCACCTTACAAACTAATTAAGTTTGAGTAGGATGGGATAAATTAATCCCAGCACTATGATGATCTAATCATAATTCTCTTCCCCCATCATGATCGAGACTTCATCCAATTCTTCCAATCAAGTTCTTCAATATTGGAGTCCAGTTGCTTGGGTATAAAAGGGATGACTTTATAATGTGTACTGAGTATTGATGTAATTATGAATTTTCTTTTAACTCATTCAAATAAGAAATTAAAAATAGTTACCTAATTAATTTATAAAATTTATATTTAGTGAAATCAAGTTTATAAATATTAAAAATGAGGAGTAATTAGTTTACAACATATCAATAAAATATTTACAAGTATTTTTAGTAGTAAATATGTGGATAGTGTTAATTCATCAATAGGTTCCATACCATTTTGGTGCTTTATTGTATATTTTTATATTTTTTTTGTTTTGCATTTGCTTCCAAAGAAAATAACCCTAATCTAGAGTGAGAGTATAATAGGAGTAAAGATTAATTCTAATATAATATCAAGAAAAATCTCGATTTTATAATCGGTCCAAACCAATACAATAATTAGGATCGAATAAAAAATTAAATGGTAATCGAATAATATATTAAATTAAAAAAAGTAAATAAATTGAATAGAGGATAGGAATAATGAATAAGGGTTAGAATAAACAATAATAATGATGAGATTTAAAATTAAGTATTGAGAGAAAATAGTGGGAGAACTGGTTTGAATCGAGTTTAAATTTGATAAATTCACAACTTCTAATTTTTAAAATATGAAAATAAATTTAAATTGAGTAATTTTTAGTATATTTAATAGAAAATTAAATTTATAATTTTTAACTATTTTTATTTTCTAAAAATCAACTCGGAAGGGGTGAATCAAACCCAAATTCATTGAATCGGCAAAAAAATTTATCAGAAAACAGTTTTTGTCTATTGGGAAAGATTTAGAGATATTTTTGCAATAAATGCAAATTTTGAGGACCAAGTGCAAATACGAACTTTTGTTTGACCAAAGTGGACTTTTGGACATTCAAATGACCTAAACTTAATAAAAAGAACTTTAGGTACCATGTGAAAATTTTGGGGATCAAATGGATCCCAAAACCTAAGTTCTCAATTTAATAGACAAAATAGTAATTTTATCAAAACTTAGGAGTTTTTTTGGCAATTAAAGGGAAATAAGGTTTGGAATCATTTTCAATGCCCATTGGAACCTAAATAAGACCAAAAGAAACTTTAGTCACCAAATTGAAAGATTTAAGAAAAGTCTAATATCCAAAAATAGTAACTTAAAAATTTAGGGACCATATGAAGAATGCGGTCGGGAAAAATATAAGTGGTCAGTAGAAAGACTGACCATGGGTAAACATGGCTATGAAGTCTTGATAACGTATTTAATGGAAACATGGCTATAATATCACTAAAGTAGTCATGCACCGACCCATTTAGGTGGGAAACTCGTGAGCAACCCATCACTCCGTTCGTTTCAGAGTAATCACTTGCTCTAAAACCGTTGAGAGTTAGGCATACTTTTTCTCATTATTTCCCTGTAAAAAATATAAAGAAAGGGGAAATAGATAATGGAAGAAAGTAAGATAGACAATATATGTAATATTATTGTAATACTTGATTTAATGTATGTATAATCTCATGGGTTTATATAGGCTTAATAAAGCCTTTACATGAACAAAATATAATAATATCTAGAATAGGATCATTTCTCTTGGCAATGCCCGTTAGGGCTTGTATCTCTTAACTTGTGCGAACTCATGTCTTTTGGTCTCTTGGTAATACCTGTTGGGGCTTGTGTCTCTTGAATTGTACGGACTCATGTCTTGTGATCTCTTGATAATGCTCGTTGGAGCTTATGTCTCTTAACTTATGTGAATTCATATCTTTTGGTCTCTTGTTAATGTCTTGTTAATGCATTAATTAATATGTCCGCTAAGAAAAAAATTATAAAAAAATCCATTGAAGGTAGAAGGAGCCAAATGAGAAAAATGTTTTAAGAGAACTGTATAAAAATATATATATACAGATATATCATTTTTGTCGAGGTTTGAAACAAATTGAGATAAATTTTGATAGACTTATCATAATTTTGATATAGATACTAAATATTAGAAATATTTTAAATGAGAAAGATATATGCTAGAATATGGAGCACACTTTTAATATAAAAAAGAATAAACCCATTGATAAATAAAAAAAATTGCATCAATATTTGACTGAATTTAGGCTAAATTGAATAAATATGTTGAAAAAAAAATTACAACAAAATTGATAAAATGAGAGAGATCTCAGGTTGAGAAGTGTTATGCATAATAGAGACGAATGGATTCGGGGTAGGGTGGCAGCATCCAACCCCCATAGGATCGTATTTTAGGAGTTTTCCTAATAAGGCTATGATACCATATATAACAAAGGAATGAGAGATAGATAATGGAAGAAGGGAAGATAGACAATATATGAAATATTGTTGTAATACTTGATTTAATGTGTGTACATTCTCATGGGTTTATATAGGCTTAATAAAGCTTTCACATCAACAAAATCTAATAATATCTAAATAGAATTTAATGAAAATCTAGCGGTATCTAAATAGGATCATGTCTCTTGGTAATGTCCGTTGATGCTTGTTTCTCTTAACTTGTGAGGACTCATGTCTTGTGGTCTCTTGGTAATGCCCGTTGGGGCTTGTGTCTCTTAACTTGTGCGGACTCATATCTTGTGATCTCTTGGTAATGCCCATTGGGGCTTGTGTCTCTTAACTTGTGCAGACTCATGTCTTGTGGTCTCTTAGTAATGCTCGTTGGGGTTTGTGTCTCTTGACTTATGCGGACTCATGTCTTGTGTTCTCTTGGTAATACCCGTTGAGGCTTGTGTCTCTTGACTTGATGTCTCGTGGCTTAAATGTTATTTATTGTCTATTACCTTGGAATGACATTATCAAAGATGTTATATTTAGGAAATCTTAAGCATAATGTACCTAAGGTTGGTTGAAGATTTTGATTGGTGGTTCTCGGAATTCACCGTTCTCAAAAAAGGAAAAGGGAAGGGGATTAGTTTCAAAACTCAGTGAGCGGGTATTATAGGGGAAGGGTTTGTTTGGCATTTTTTTATTATGTCCCGACTCATGATTAGGCACCTTATCCTTTTTTATCACTACAAAAGTATTTAGTTTATATCATCAGATTGACAAGCAACACACACCATTTTGATCATCAAAAGGGATCCCATGTTCACAGAACAATCTCTTACTATACCTTTTGTGGAACGGAGGGTATTTACCATACACCCTAGTAAAAGTTCACAATTTCTACCAAAGTCTATGTGGGCATCAATCGCCCAATCCCAAACTCGAGTTCGTATTGTGTCCGCAAATGTGGAATGAAACCTCTTCCCCTCCACCCCCCCGACCTCGATCTCAATGCGCATGAAGATACTCAAGCTTCCCGACATACTAGAAGACAAAACTTCCCTTATGCTCCCTAGGTCATCCAACAACCCTTAGAACCACCACTACCACATACTAGGCACCTCGATGGTTTTGTATCTCATGCATGCACAAACACAAGTATTTTTAGTTAAAACCTTTTTATCTTTGGCGCTACCGCCCCCCAGGAGCTTGCTAACCCGACATCGGCTCGTTACTACTAGCACAACGGTTCAACGACCGACTTCGACTCGGTAATCACAAGCCCAATGAGTTTGACAACCCTAGTTGTGGCTCAATAGCTATTATATAAAAATTACTCGTTTTATGAGTTTTCATAGGTTCATTATTCATCTATTTGTCTACAGGTCGAAGCCCATGCCCATTGGCCTTAGGCCCACTCAAACAAGACTAGCTCTAACAATTCATGGTTCATGCTTTCATTAGAAAAGTCTCCTAAAAAGTATAAGATGGTTCAAGCAGTAAGGGGAGATCATTTATAGAAAATCATTTTCAATTTGGGAAAGTGCATTCATCAGCCCAAATGGACGTGATGCTAAAACTCACTCACCTGCTACGTTGTGACTCGTTCCCGACTAGATCTTGGGCGACTACGGGCTCCTTTGCACCAGTTCTTGAATCGCTTGTCCTAAATGGTCCGAGCATTCATGTTAGTAAACTTGGCATGGAGGGCTTCATATTTGCACGTATTGGCACCTAGGTCCTTAATCACACTTAGATCCCTAAAGTTCATAATTTTTCCTTTAGGTCCCTAATGCCCAATTTATCTTCAATTAGGTCCCTAAGGTTATCAATTTCCCTCTTAGATCCCTAATTTCCTTTTATTTAAACTCAAGTCCTCAATTTTCCTTTAATTGAAATTCAACCCCCAAATTTCCCAAAAATTTCCAATTTCACTCAATTTTCTTCTAACATTGCACTTTGGCCCTTAAATCTTTGTTTCATCAAATTGACCACTCAACCTTGGTTAATTGTCCCCTGCCATGCTGCTAATCACTCCCCTTTCTCTCTACAAGCATTTAGGCCTTGGAATCACTTCATTTGGTGAAGATTCGAGCTCAAACAAAGCCTCGTCAGAAAACATTCTTTGAGAGAGAAAGCTCGATTTTCTTACCGGTGATGGGGCAGTTGTCATGCCCCAACCTAGTTTGGTTGGATCCCCGTGAACAACCCGCTACTCTCCCAGTTTATTTAAGGGTTTCCTCTCTTCTAAACCGTAAAGAGTAAGTCGTCTTTTAAACCTGCACCTTTCCTGGAATAACATAAATCAAAACTGTATAAAATTTTAAATTTATCATACCTATCTCACATGCATATTAGTTTGTGGTCCTTGAGGGTAGGCTTTTTGGGATTTCCTAAAAGAGATATGGGGGGGGGGGGGGGGGGGGGGGGGGTGAGTACAACTACTCAGTGAATGAGTTTTCGAAATTTAACTTTTAGAAAAAATATTTGTATTGGAGTGTGCCAGACTCCTTATTTTCTTTAAAAAATCCTTTCATTTCAAATATCTATTTTTATCACCATTTCTTATTAATCATTGTGTGTTATCACCCAACACACATCCTTCATCATGAAGGTCAATCACACAATCACAGGCCAGCCTGTCCACTAAACTCACTTGTGGTGTCAGAGCGACTTTACTGGCCACCTATATAGAAGCATGTCCACTTCTACCGTGAGAATGAGTGGATGTACACGACATCCGACCCTTAATCCTGAAATCAATTCTTCGTGTTTATATGAGGACAGAGACCTCATCCTAACCCCACCCCAGTCTCATGCGCTTGAAGCTACGTCGAGCTTTGCAAGGTCACCTAGTCTGACGAACTGCCCTTATAACCACCAGGTTGTCCAGGGCCCTAGGACACATCACTACCCCTCTTGGGCGTCTTGAAGGTCACATACACATAGTGCATGCACAATTAGTATTTTCACATCATGCCATATAATCTATGGTGCCACTAGTTCAACGATCCTGACATTCAACTCAACCTGTAGCTATTTGTCTTTACTAGTTCAGAGACTTGTCATGTCACACTACCACTAGTTGACTGAATATGTCGGTCTTGTCTTGGTACCATGGCCAAACAATTTATTTATTTAAAGTTTTATGGCATACATCTCATGTTTGTTTACGAGCTCCTGCTCGTGCCAACTAGCCTTGGGCCCACTGTACGAGATTTTCAAAATCGAGCATATTAGACCCTAAGTTCCAAAACCGAGGCACCGACCTATAAGAGCTATTCGAGCTCCCATCAAGAAGGTCTCCCAAATCGTTTAAGCAATGGCACACAGTCAGGGGAGAGCACTTCCGATAAAATATGTTTTCAACTGTCCATCATACCGACCAAGTATAAGTACATCTCTGCTCATAATCGATAAACGGGTTTTCCACTTCCTTCGAGGAAGTTTCATCATACCAATTGGATATAATCTACTTACAATCGATAAGTAGTTTTTCTGTGTGATTTTCACATCACTCCTCTAAGTTGTGATGTTTAAAATACCACTAAGTAATGAGTTTTCATTTTGAGGTACTTATCATCCCCAACCGAGTATGATATAAAATCCCACTCACAACTGGTAAGTGATTTTTAAATTTAAACTGTGCTCATCATCCCAACCGGATATGACGTTAGTAAGCCCACTCACCCGTTAATGCAGTGAATTTTACTCGACCGGTTCTTTGTATTCATGCGAGCTTGTCCTTGTTGGCGTTCCTGATATTTCGTATTCCTACACAATATGAACATCCTTGTTCATTACCCCTCGGTCTAATAGCCTTCATTCATTGAGAAAACCAAACTTTCTATTTATTTGCAATTAGGTCCCTAAAGTTATTTTTCTTTAAGTCCCTAATAACGGTTTTTTCTCAAATTGAGTCCTAAAACTTTTAAAATTTATCTTAGGAGCTCAATTTATTCAAATTCACAAAAAGGGGTTTAATTTCCCAAATGTCCAATTTGGTTCCCCAACTTATCCAAAATTACCATTTTGCCCTTCCTTTACAAAAATAGTAAGTTTCACTCCAAAAATTCTAAAATTTCTCAATTGGCCCTCTAACATTCTTATCATGCCCAATTGACCCTCAATTTTATAAAATTGCATTTTGGTCCTTCGAATTTTTAGAAATCCCCAAATTTCCCCCAATTTCAACTTACTAACACAGCCGAATTTGATTTCATCAAATTGACCAGTTAAACACTTCTAAATGTTGAAATTGAAGTTAAAATCGAGTTTCTACATCTTCATAGGATTGAATAGCACTTTGAATCACAAGTTTTGACCCCAGAACGAGCTCAAACGAAGCTTCACCGGAAAATAGACTGTAGAGAGAAAGCTTCAATTACTCACCATTGGGGGCACAGTGGTCCGAGCTTTTGATCTAGGCAAATAACTCTCATCTTGCGGTTCATCCTAGAATCAAGAATTGCATCAATTGATGCCAAATTGAGTTAGAATTTCATTATCAAAATTCTGCTAGTTCTCTCTCTAGCATCGGTGAGAAATTGTAGAGGGGAGCCGAATTGGCTTACCTTTCAATCCTAATTTGACCGTGAAAGGGCTGAGGAAGTGTTGGGAGGGCTTGGTTTGGCCTGAGGAGGGCTCGAATTGGCCGATTTAAGCTCGGCCGAAATAGGGTAGCTTTAGTCTACCGGAGCTGTTTCATTGTTCCATCACACTAGCGCTTCTCTGACGACCCTCGGAGCAAACAGAGACTACAAGCATGTAGCTGACTTCTCCTCAGTTCTAAAAAACCCAACCTCACCTTGTTTGGCTTAGAAAAGTTCCCAAGTCAGAGCTCTAGTTCGAGCTTCACCGAAAAATGGAGCAGTTGAGAGAGAATGGAGTTTTCAAGTGTGGAGAGGATAGAAAGAGAGAATGAGGAGAAATTTGGTCTCCGACGACCCGGAAAGCTCTCCGATCTGATTGCTAGCAGGCGAGGCTTGGGTCGAATCTTATGCAGGCTGGTAGCCCTGTCATTTGTCAAGTTTCCTATATAAAGAAAACCACTCCACTCGTCTTCCTCATCCCACAAACAAGCGAAGAAGAAGAGATGCTCCATTTTTCGACAAGACGAAAACCAGAGCTCCAACAAGTGCCTTTTCTGAAACCTAAGAAGGTGCATTCGTGCTCTTTTGAATCGGGAAGAAATCCCCTACCTCGCTGCCACATCCTTTCAGTTTGAAGATCATCGGAGAAGCGTCGAGAAGCTTACATAGTGTTGTCACTCTGACAGTCCCGAAACCACATAAAGTTACGAGCTGAACTCCGGCCACGTTCGACCTCCTAAAACTAGGCCAAACCTCCCACTACCCTCCTTGATTGACCCTCAACCTCCAGGAACCTTTGAGGTAAGCCAATTCCTACCCATTTAACTAGAACAGTGAAGTTGCAAAAATTGAAACACTAGAACTTCTCTCATCGAATTCTCTATACTCAAGCACCCAATTGAACCATAATTTGATCCTAGGAGGACCCCCAAGAAGAGCACTGGCTGCCCCTACCCAGAGCTAAGACCACTACTGTAAACCCTACCCTTTTGAGTTAAGGAAAACCGAGAAAAGAACCGATCAAACCGAGTAAGAAAACTGAACTAGTTCACAAACCCGATCATTTGGGAATGGGAAATTTGGAAATTTACAACTCTCGGGTGATCCAAAGGGTTCATAAAACCTTGGAAAAGAACCTTAGGACAAATTGGAAGAGAAAAAAACCAGACCGGTTTAGATGAATCAGATCCAATTGGATTGAACCGGTTTATGAACCGAGTCGGTTCATGAACCGGAACCGATAGAGAAGGGGCAAACCAGGAAATTTATGGATCCTGAGTGACCCAAAGAGTCTCAAAAGTCATGGAAATGGACTTGAGAATGAATTGGAGATGAAAACCAAATCGGTTCAAGTGAACCGGATTGAACCACTATTGAACCAAATTCTAAATTTATTTTTCTAGGTGGCTTAAAATTTCAAATTTGAGATTTGAGGCCACCATTAGATAGAAAATGAATTTAGATAAATTAAGAAATTTTTAGATTTGAAAAATTCGGTCGAATGGGGGGTGAAACGACCAGTTTACGCTTTGAACCCCATTCGGACTGGTCCGGTCCGGTTCAGAATAGTGTCATCTTCTTCCTTTAGATGACAGCACTCTTCACTCGTTGGAAAATTGTGCAGCACCGGCGAAGCTGAAAAATCTCAGACAATTAGTGACCGCCATTAAGGCACCAATCGGACGGCCAAGAATTACCCGAGCTTCCTATATAAAGACACCCTCCCCATTCGTTCTACTCAGCATCCTAGTTAGCCTTTGACTTGCGTGATTGTTGACTGTATTTTTATCTACCGTTGACCATGACATGTGGTATCCTCTAATTAACCAATTTAAATATGTAAGATTCCCTCCTATCGCATAGTGCCACTGCCACGTGTCAGCCTCTAGTTCGCTGAGGCCATTCAACGTGGCTTTGCCATGTGTCGACCTATGATTGGTCGACCGTTTCTCTGACACTCCAATCGGATGCTGACATGGCATCTTTACCACGTGTTCACTTCCCAATGGTCGGTGATGCTAATGGGGCTTCTCTAACATTGACTGTTGACCTGGGACATGTGTAGCTCTCCAATTGGTCGGTCGTTGCTAAGGTGGATTTTTCTCCTTTTACTGTTGACCAAGCACACATGTCGTGCTCTGATTGGTTAGAACTTCTAAGCATTAATGGGGCGCGCTTTGCCACATGTCACTTGCTGATTGGTTACGCCTACTGTTTGAGTGCTCACCTAGCAGTGGTTTGTTGACTGGCTGGACTGTTGACCGTTTCGGTCAAATTGGGTTTGGTGACCCAAATTAGAAAAACCACCGGCTTATACCCGATTCGACCAATTTTCTGAAATTTAAAAATTTAAAAATTTGTATAAATTTATTTTCTATCCAATGGTGGCTTCAATTTACCAAATTAATATTTTTAAAACACTTAGAAAAATGAATCTTTTAACCGATTCCTTACGGTTCATTTGGGTTCGATCCGGTTCAAGTTTGATTCACCCTGAACCGGTTCGATTCTCCCATCCAATTCTATCCATGTTCCCTTCCATGATTTTTGGGTACTTATCGACCACTTAATATTTTCAAATTTTCCGTTTTGACTCTTATTTACAATTTTTGGTTTGTTTCAACCTCAGTTTTTTTTCGAAATTTTTCGGTTCTTAAATTCTGCTTTCTTATTATGTGAGAACACAATTTACATCACCCGTCCCCTCACATTTGTGCAGATGAGCCCAATAGACTTAGGAAGTGAAGAAATGAGAAGGTCATTACCGAGACCTCTGCTATAAGGTGAGTACACATCCGCTTACAAAACCTCGGCTTACAAAAGGTTTGAAAATGAGATACTATTAAGATAATTCTTACCTTAGTTGTTGAAAATGGTTAGAGTTTTATAGTTTGAATGTAAAAAGTGTATTTTTATATGAGAAATTAAATGAAGTTTTTTTTTATAAATCAACCTGAATTATATGAGAGGCAAGGAGATATCATAAAATTTATATACTTTTTTTTGCTCATCAATTTTATAGACTTAAAAAAGTGTTATATGGATTAAAACACGCTCATATAGCTTGATATAGTAAGATTGAAAAATTATTTGTTAAATCTAGTTTTGAAAGATGTATATTTAAGCAAACTTATTTATGAAAAGAGTTGTAAACAATAAATTTATCATAATTAATCTTTTATGAGGATACTTTGATAATTGTATGTAATGATAATAATATGATTATAAATTTTAAAACAATAATGAAAAAGGAATATATGTATTAAAATTATTTTTTATTCTATAAATTATTTATGAACCAATCAAAATATGTAAAGGAAATCTTGAAAAGATTTAACATCCTCAATGTAAATCAGCAAAAACTACTCTTGTTGGGTTGTGAACTGACAAAGAAAGGTAAATAAATTAATATAAATGACACAATTTGGGTCTCTAATCTACCTTATCTGTCATAGGACCAGATATTATATTTTCTCTCAAAATGGTAAGCAAGTATGTGGAGAATTCATTGTGCAAAAAAAAAATGTATATGGAGAATTCAAAAGGAGAGCATTTCCCATAAATCAAGAGAAGGCTACCCTATTTAAAGGGAACTATGGATTTTAGAATTTTTTATTATAAAACTAGCTATAAACTTTTGAGTGGTTTTTTATATAGTAACTATGCATGTTATTTAAACGACCGAGAAAGTAATTCAGGCTATATATTTATGCTAGGCCAGCTTGGGCATCAAAGAAATAACCCATTGTCACACTCTCTACCACTTAGGCAGAGTATGTTGCAACGAACAATTGTACCGTCAAGCAATTTGGATTATGAGGATACTTAATTGGTTAAAATTCAGGAAGCATGGACCATACATTGCGACAACATGTGAGCAATCAATTTATTAAAAAATCCAATTATCAACGGAAATAAAGATCTACAAGAAATTCTGGTACTTTCTTGTAGATCTTCATACTTTTTTTTCTTCGTTCTGCATTTGTTTCGACAGGAAATAACCATAATCTAGAGGGAGAGCATAAAGGTAGTGAAGAGGAACCCTAATACGAGGAGAACGCAAGGAAAACGATAAAGGAAAGTCGTGGATAAAACGTTCAAGTAATATACCTTTAATATCATGCAATGTATGTTATTTATTAAAACATGAAACACGTTAGTGTGGAGTCTCAAACTCATGACCTTTTGAGAGAAAAACAAGAATAGTCTCTACTATGATTCGAACATCTCAATGGCTTACTCAACACGGTTGGTAAATTCACAGAAATGTCTAGAGTTGATTGCCAACATAAGAGTCATAAAACTACACAAACCCTTACAGTCAAATTGATAGAGTGGGGGCAACTTTTGTATAAGATTACTATGATCTTTAAATATTCATGTAACCTTCTTGTCTTCACTCAAAAAGTATTCACTAGTCATCACTTTTGCATCAACCCATATGATTATACCTAATCATATCTTTAATGATCCGAATCATCTATTTTATAGGCGTGTATGAATAAATTTGAGCGGGTGTTAGCCACCTTCAAGCCTCACTTGCAGTAGTAAGTTTTCTACAAAGACTAAGAAACTTTTGTCAAGTTGTCACTCACATATAATTCTATAATTCAATTATATCACGATAGTTCATTTAGGGTGATTCATTTACCCATATATTCTTTTTGGACAATACTCTCACTTTAGTAAAACATGGGAGACCATCTTCATTTACTAAATAATACATGTGATATTATGCACATTGGAAATAAATCGAGGACATGGCATAAAGGAGATTTAGATATGGCAAAACAATTTTGTATAGGGATGATCATGACATGATACTTCTAGATCATATGCTTATAACTCCTAAGCAAAAAGATGTCCTAGTGGGAGATTTATAGCAAGTGAAAACGTGACTTGGGGAATGATTACATATGTATAGAGTGGTCATGGATAAAGTTTGAGGATTAATATATCTAAATTAAGTTCAAATGTCTTCTTATTTGATTTCCAAGATGATGGATATGCTAGGAAAGTTTTATCTACTAGTAATTGACCTATTCTTATTCCCTGGAATAACATTGTACAAAAACTCAATAGCTTAATAAGAAATTTTAAGCGTACCTGACTTAGGATTCATCTTCGTGGATTCTCTAAGTTGGGTTTCTTTTTTCTTAAAAAAAGACTTAAAGGGAGGGGGTGAGTTTCTACAACTCAGTGAGCGGGTGTTAGGAGTGAGTAAAAATAAACTATTTAATAATTTATTCTTCAAAAACATTTTTATCCTTTTCGCTTAATATGTGTGTTTAGCCCTTTTTAGCACTTCACCTTGCTTGGGAGGCGGTTAGCAAACATACACATGCCCTTTATCATAAAAGGTACATACATTCGCAGGGCAATATGGAACTGCACCCACTTGGGGATCAATGCGAGTTTGCTATCCACCCTAATAGAAATTTGACCACTTTTACCCTAAGTCTGGGTGACGTCCCAGACACCGACCCTCAGACCTGCAATTACTTCGTATCCATATGAGAACTGAGAGCTCATCATGCCCCCACCCCAGTCTCATGCGCAATAAGCTCCGACTAGCTTCATGACTAACTGGCACGACAAACCTATCCTTATCACAACCAGGTCATCCAGCAACCCTTGGAACCCATCACCACCCCTCATGGGCATCTCGATGGTCCCGGATCATAGTGCATGCACAAACAACGATCTTAGCATATTAGCCATTATCTTTGGGTCAATTGTATAACAGCCCTAACACTTGACTTGGCTTGTATTTGTTTGCCTAACCGGTTCGTCGACCACGTCCTAGTGCACTGCCACTAGCCTATCAAGCCTTGTCCATCCCGACTTGGTAACATGGTGAATCACACATCAATTTTCCATTTAGGAAAGTTTTTCATGGCTCTTATCATCATATTTATATACAGGCTCCAGCCCATGCCCACTGGCCTTGGCCCACTTCACGAGTTTTTCAAAATACGGCCTTGAGCCATATAATTCAAAAACAAGGCCTTTGGCTTGTTAGAGCATGTTCTAGCTCTCATTAGAAAAGTATTCCAAATGTTTTAAGCATTGGCACACAGTTAGGGGAGATCATTTTTTAAAAAAGGTTTTTAAGCTCAAAATGTATTCATCATACCAACCGGATGTGATGATAGAGATTCTCACTCTTGGTGGCCTTCCCTTTCAGTAAAGAAGTATATCATACCAACCGGGTATGACATTCAAAACGTCCCACTCACAAGTGGATTTTCATTTCAAAATGGTGCTCACCACTCCAACTAGGTATGATGTATAATTAAGTCCACTCATCCAATGACTGTAACGTGTTCGTCCCTAATTAGTTTTCTAAGTCCAAGTCGTGATCCCATTTCCTCATGTTCTTGTCCAAAGTGTTCCTACACAGTTTGAGTGTCCTTATAAGGAAGGGCTTGACATGAAAGCCTTCTTATTCTCACATATTTGCAACTAGGCCCAAATATTTGATTTTATTGCACTTAGGTCCCTAAAATTCATATTCCTTGACTTTAGGTCCCCAAATGCTAATTTTTCTTCTATTAAGTGCCTAGGATTTTCAATATCCTCCTTGGGTCCTTAATTTTCTCAAAATTGTAATCGGGACTCCATATTTTTCAAATTTCCAATAGGTCCCTCAATATTTCAAAAATTACCGATTAGCCCCAAAATTTCTAATAATGGCCAATTGGTCCCAATTCTTTAAAAAATGACCAATTGGTCCTTCAATAACTTCCTCTTTACCAATTAACCCTCAATTTTGGAAAATTGCACTAAGGTACTTCAATTTTATGAAATCTCCAATTTTTCCAAAATTTTCCCCAATTTCAACCCTTTCTACTGACCAAATTGGATTTCTTCAAATTGGCCTTCCAAATGGGGTTAATTGCACCAATTCGTGATGTCAATCGGTCCCTTCACTTCCATACGATCTGATTGAGCTTTGAATTGGGGTTTTTGGGTCTAAAACGAGCTCAAGCAGAGCTTCGTCGGAAAATTAAAGGTAGAGAGAGCTCCGAGAACTTACTATCAGATGTGCAGTGATCTGAGTCTTGATTTGGAAAGGTAGCGCTCGTCCTCAGGGTCCTTCTAGGATTAAGAATTGCTACAATTCATGTTAGGATTACTGGAATTTTTGGTTAATGAAATTCAATATTTTCTCTCTCTAGAACTGAACTGCTCCCACAAACAAGAGTCAAATTGGCTTACCTTTTCCCTCTAAGAAGGTCTTATGACGGTTGTAGGGGTTAATGGAGGACTCGATTCGGTCACAGGAGGTTTGAATTGACCGAATTCAGATCGGCCAAAACAGGACAACTTCGAGACCGATGAAGCTGCTTCACAGTTTGGGCTCGTTAGTGCTTTTCCGATGAATCTTGGGTTGGGTGGAGGTTGCCATCAAGTAGCTGACTTCCTCCGGAGTCTATAGGACCCAAGTCGGAGCTTTGGTTTGAGCGTCATCAGAAAATCTTACACTTCTTCTTCTTTCGAGGTTTGAGGTGTATGGAGGATGAATGGAGGTGTCATGCCCCGATTCGATTCAGTCGGATCCTCATAAGCAACCCACCACTCCCTTTGATCTATGAAAGGTTTTACCCTCTTCTAAACTGCGAGGAGTGAGGCGTCATTTTTTCTGTTTTTCCTTAAATAACATTATACAAAACTGCATATATTAAATTGATCATACATGTCATATATTTCAACTACAGGAAGGTCTTTAGGGTTGGTTCTCCTTGATTACCTAAAACGGGGTAAAAAGGGAGGGAAGTGAGTGTTCATGAAATCAGCTTTATTCAAAGTGTTCCAAAATCCTTATTTCTTTTAATAAGGATCTTTCCTCAAATTTTGGTTTTTCAAAACCTCTTTCCATTTTCCATTTGGTGTGTTTAGCAACTAATACACGCCCTTCATCAGGAAGGGAACACACATCCGCATGTGCAGCCTGTCCACTGCACCCATTTGTGGCTCGGAGCGTCTTTATCGGCCACCAAGATAGAAGTTCATCCACTTCTACCTTGGGTTTGAGTGAATGTTCTCGACATCCGACCCACTGACCCGAATACTACTCTGTGTCAGTATGAGGACAGAGACCTCATCCCGAACCCATCTTGGTCTCATGCGCAAGAAGCTACACCAAGTTTCCTGACTAACTGACACAACGAACTGCCCTTATCTCCACCACATCGTCTAGTAGCCCTTAAAACCCATCACTACCCCTCTTGGGCATCTTGATGGTCCTGTACCACAAGTGCATGCACAAAATAATAGTTTTCATATATAGCCATTTATCTTTGGTGCCACTGGTCCAACGGCCTTGACCCTCAACCCGACCCAGAGTTGTTTGTCTAGGTCGGTCCATCGACCTGGCTTTGACGCACTATTGCGAGTCCATCGTGTACTATTGGTCCTAACTCGGTACCATTGCAAAATCACACAATCATTTCATTAGAAATTTTCATGGCTTTCATATCTCAAGTTTGTTGATGAGCTCCTGCTCATGCACACTGGCCTTGGGCCCATTGCAAGTAATTTTCCAAAACCGGGCATTTAGCCACATAAGTTCAAAAAAATCGAGGCCTCTGGCCTATTTGAGCTGTTCTAGCTCCCATCAAGAAGGTCTCCCAAAGAGTTTAAGCATAGACACAAAGTTAGGGGAGAACACTTCTAACAAAAATATATTTTCCCTTTATCCCACCAACTGGGTGTGATGATATCTATACTTAAAACCAGCAAGCAGGTTTCTCCTTCCACTCCGGTCCACCCAAACGTTTATATTTTATCTCGTCATATGTAACTAACTGACTCTTTCTTACATGAGTTACATTTTTCCTAGGGCTGTAGGACCTACATGTCCTTTACGGCATGAGATGTTCTAGAACTTGTCTTTGTCCATTATAATTCTTGGACACTTCCTTGGTGGTTGTTCTTGACATTCCAACATGTTGGGATCTTTCCTCCCTTATGTCCTTCCTGATATCCAATGGTGTCTTTTACTCAAGGATTTCCTTTCTTCAACCCATCCTTATTCGCTCATGTCCATTTGAGGGTTCTTTATCCCAAGTTGATTCCTTATGGTCTATTCATCCATTCCTTGAAGGTTTCCTTCCTTTATATCCTTACACCCTTTTGTATTGGTGCTTTCGCTCACCTTACATCCTTTACAACTTAAATTTCCATTCTGACATTTATTTCCCATATGAGAAATCTCCGATTATCAAGTCTTATTTCGTATCTTTCACATTATGTCCATACGTCAAACCTTAATGTAAATCCCATCCCTTAAAGACAAGGAATCCGGGGAAAGAACCGGTCAACCCAGGTGAGAAAACTGAATAGGTTCATGAACCCCAACCGTTAGAGAAAGGGAAAAATGGGAAATTTACAAATCTTGAGTGACCAAGAGTCATAAAAGTCATGAAAAAGGACTTCGGGATGAATTGGAAATAAAAATCAGATCGGTTCAGGTGAACTGGACCTGAACCGGTTTGAACCACTATTAAACCGGTTTCTACATTCATTTTTCCAGGTGGCTTAGAAAATTCAAATTGGAGAATTGAAGCCATCATTGGATAGAGAATGAATTTAGATGAATTTACAAATTTTTAATTTTGAAAAACTCGGTCGAATCGGGCCTAAACCAATCGGTTTAAGCATTGAACCTGGTTCAGACCGGTTCGGAACAGTGTTGTCTTCTTCCTTCAGATGAGTGCACTATTCACTCACCGGAAAATCGACCAGTGCCAATGAAGATGAAAAGTCTCCGCCAGGGAGTTTCAAGCAATGAATGACCACCATAAAGGCGCCAATCGGATGGCTAAGAAGTCTCCGAGCTTCCTATATAAATAGCCCCTCCTCATTCATCCTCCTCATACCTGAAAACTCCTCTCTCTCCCTACTGCTCCATTTTTCGGTGAAGCTCAAACTAGAGCTTTGACTTAGCATTTTTCTAAGCCAAAGAAGGTGAGGTCGAGTTCATTAGATTTAGGAAGAAGGAATCTACCCAACGGTAGTCTCCATTTGCTCTGAGGGTCGTCAGAGAGACGCTGGCATGATAGAACAGTGAAGCAGCTCCAATGAACTGAAGCTGCCCTATTTTGGCCAAGCTAAAAATGGCCAATTCGAGCCCTTTTCAGGCCAAACCTATCACACCCAAATCCGGTTTGGTTGGATCCCTATGATCAACCTGCCCGCCACTCTCCCAGTTTACTAAGGGTTGCCCCCTTCTTTATAAACCGTAAGGAGTAAGGCGTCCTTTAAACCTGAACCTTTCCTAGAATAACATAAATCAAAACTTCACAAAATTTTAAAATTATCATACATATGTAATAGGTGTGTTAGCTGGTGGTCTTTGGGGTAAGCTTTTCAGGGTTAACTAAAAGGGATATAAGGGAGGGGGTGAGTTCGACAACTAAGTGAATGGGTGTTCAAAGATTTACTTTTAGAAAAATAGTTTGAATTTCGAGTGTGTTAGACTCCTTATTTTTCTTTTAAAAACATTTCATTCTCAATTCTTAGTTTTCATAACCATTTCTCATTATAACGGTGTGTTTATCAACTAACACATACCCTTTATCATGAAGGAACACATAATTGCAAGCCAGCCCGTCCACTATACCCACTTGTGGCGTCAGAGTGACTTTACTGGCCACCTAGATTGAAGTACGTCCACTTCTACCCAGAGAACAAGTGGATGTTCCTGACATCCAACCCTCAATCCTATAACAAAACTCCGTGTCCGTATGAGGACAGAGACCTCATCCCATCCCCACCCCGATCTCATGCGCTTGAAGCTACGTTGAGCTTCACAAGACTTCCGGTACGACTAACTACCCTTATACCCACTAGGTCGTCCCTAGGATGCAACACTACCACTCTTAGGCGTCTTGAAGATCCCGTAACATAGTGCATGCACACATCAATAGTTTTCACATAAGCCATATAATATGTGGTGCCTCTAGTCCAACAGCCTCGATCTTCAACTCGATCTCTAGTTGTTTGTCTTGACTAGTCCAAAGACCTGTCATGTCGCACTGCCACTAATCCATCGAGTATGTTGTCCTATCTCGGTACCATGCCCAAACAACTCATTTACTTAAGTTTCCATAGAGAAAGAGCTTCGAAAGCTTACCATTGGGGTGCGGCGGTCTGAGATTTCAATCTGTGCAGATAGCTCTTGTCTTGAGGTTCCTCCAAGGATCAAGAAGTGTATCAATTGATGCCGAATTGAATGAGAATTTAGTAATCAAAGTTCTCTTGGTTCTCTCTCTAGCACTGATCAAAATTTACAGAGGGGAGCCAGACTAGCTTTCCATTTTGCTCTAATTCAGCTGTAGCAGGGTTATGGAGGAGTTGGGAGGGCTTGGTTTAGTCCGAGGAGGTCTTGAATTGGCCAATTTCAGCTCGGCCGAAACAGGGCAGCTTCAGTCCGCTAGAGCTGTTTCACTATTCGATCACACTGGCGCTTCTCCTCGAATCCAAAGAACCCGACCACGCCTTCTTTGGCTCAGAAAAGACCCTATATCAGAGCTTTGGTTTGAGATTCACCAGAAATTGGAGTAGTTGAGAGAGAATGGAGTTTTCAGGCATGGAGATGATGAATGAGGAGGTGCTCTTTACATAGGAAGCTCAAGGACTTCTTGGTCGTCCGATTGGCGCCTTAATGGCGATTATTCATTGCCTAAAACTCCTTGTCTGGAGACTTTTCAGCTTTGTCAGCGCTGCTTGATTTTTCGATGAGTGAACAGTGTTATCATTTGAAAGAAGAAGACGATAATGTTCTGAACCTGACCAGACCGGTTCAAATCAGGTTCAAAGCTTAAACCGGCCGGTTCAGGCCCGATTTGACCAAAATTTTCAAAATTAAAAATTTATAAATTCATTTTCTATCCAATGGTGGCCTCAAATATCAAAATTGAATTTTCTAAGCCACCTAGAAAAATGAATTTAGCATATGGTTCAATAGTGGTTCAATCCGGTTAGGATCCAGTTCACCTGAACTGGTTTGGTTTTCATCCTTAAGTCTTTTTTCATGACTTTTGAGACTCTTTGTGTCACTCGGGATCTATAAATTTCCCGGTTTTCCCTTTATCTATCCATTCTAATTTGTAGACCGACTCAGTTTTCGAATTGAAAATGACATGTTCTTTCCCCATTTTTCTTATTATCAAAGGACGGGATTTACAACTCTTCCCTCCTTTTAGGGGTTTTCTCCCAAAAACAGTTAAATGCTAAATAATTGAGGGTAACTACCCCTCATCACAGAACCTTGACCATAGGAATCCTCTTATTCCTTAAATTCTTGTCCCTCCAGTCTATGATTCATACTAGTTCCGTTTGATAGGTCGGGTTCTCTTCCAGCTCTAATGGAGGTCAGTCCAATACCTGGCTAGGATCAGGTTGATACTTTCAAAGCACAGAGATGTGGAATACATCGTGTATTCTCTGTAGGTCTGGAGGTAGTTCCAATTTATAGGCCATCGGTCCTATCCTTTGAATGATGAGATATGGACCAATATACCTTGGTTTCAACTTTCCTCTTTACTGAAACCTAAGTATTCCCCTTCATGGAGACACTTTAAGAAACACTTAATCTCCCACCTCAAACTCCAGATCTTTCCTTCGATTGTCTGCATATCTCTTTTTCATGTCCTGTGCGGTCTTAAGGGAACTCCTAATTAGTTTTATCTTCTCTGTAGCATCCTTGATTAGTTCTACCCTTTCTAGCTTTCTTTCCCCCACTTCTTTCCAAAATATAGGGGTACAGCATGGTTGTCCATAAAGGGCTTCATAGGGAGCCATTTGAATACTGGTCTGATAACTATTATTGTAAGCAAATTTCATCAAGCACAAATATTTTTCCCAGCCTTTGTTCATGGTGAGTATGCATGCTCTTAGCATGTCCTCCAAGGTTTGGATGGTTCACTTAGACTACCCATCTATCTGAGGATGAAATGTCGTGCTCATGTGGAGCTTGGTTCTCATAGCACTTTGTAAGCTTGGCTAGAACCTTGAAGTAAATCTTGGATCTATATCTGATACTATACTCACCGAAACGCCATGGAGTCTCACTATTTCCCTCATGTATAAGACGACCAATTGTTCCACTATGTTCGTCACTCTTATAGGAAGGAAATGAGCTGATTTGATCAATCTATCCACGATGACCCAAATCACATCTCGACCCTTTCTTGTCACTGGTAGTCCCGTGACAAAGTCCATGGTGATATGGTATGTAACTCATATTAACTTGTATTGCCTCAGTTTGGTACTTGCGACTTAAGGCATCTGCTACCACATTTGCCTTTTCGGGGTGATATTCTATCACAAGGTCATAGTCCTTAACTAATTCCAGCCATCTCCTCTGGCAGAGATTTAACTCCTTTTGAGTTAGGAAATACATAAGACTCTTGTGATTTGTGTATATCCTACACTTAACCTCATAAAGGTAGTATCGCCAAATCTTTTAGGGCAAACACTATTGCAGCTAATTCCAGATCATGAGTTGGGTAGTTTCTTTCATGTACCTTAAGTTGTCAGAAGGCATAAGCAATAACCTTCCCTTGTTGCATTAAAACATATTTGAGTCCTTGTCCGGATGCATCACTATAGACAATGTACTCTCTTGCATTAGGGTCAGGTAAGGAGAGTATTGATGCAAATGTCAATCGAGTCTTTAACTCTAGGAAAGACTTCTCACAACTTTCATCCCACTTATACTCAACTCCATTCCTGGTGAGTCGAGTTAGAGGAGCTACTATCTTAGAAAATTCTTGCACAAACCATCTATAGTATTCTGCCAAACCTAAGAAAGTTATTATGTATGTAGGATTCCTTGGAGCCTTCCAATCTGATATGGCCTCCACCTTGGTTAGATTTACTTTAACTCTATCATTGGAAATTATATGTCCTAAGAATCCTACTTCCTGCAGCCAAAATTAACACTTGGAGAATTTTGCATATAATTGATTTTCCTTTAATATCTCCAAGGTGATTGCCAAATAGTCTTTATGTTCCAACCTAGTTCGTGAGTATATAAGGATGTCAACTATCATGTCCAAATGTGGTTGGAACATACGGTTCACCAAATCCATGAAGGTTGTAGGGGCATTCATTAATCCGAACGACATTACTTTGAACTCATAACGTCCATACCTAGATCGGAATGTCGTTTTGGGGATGTCCTCCTCTCGAATCCTGAGTTGATGATAGCCCAACCAAAGGTCTATTTTGGAGAAGTAAGCTGCTCCTTTTAATTGATTGAATAAGTAGTCCATCTACAGAAGTGGGTATTGGTTCTTGATGGTGACCTGGTTCAGCTTCCTGTAGTATATGCACAATCTCATACTTCCCTCCTTTTTCTTTACGAATAGGATAGGTGCACCCCACGGAGACTAGCTAGGACATATGAAATCCTTCTCCAATAATTCATCCAATTGCTCCTTTAATTCCTTAAACTCTACCAGAGCCATACGATATGGGGCTTGGGATATGGGGTTTGTTCCTAGGATTATTTCTATAGTGAACTCCACTTGCCGACTTGGAGGTAGTCTAGGTAGCTCTTCTGGAAATACTTATGGGTAGTGCCTAACTACCAGAATGTCTTCCTGTCTCTTCTCTTCAAACTTTTTGCCGACCACCATGGTCAAGGAAAGTTGTAAAGCCTTTTTGTATCATCTTTTGGGCTTTCAAATGGGACACCATTTGTACTTCTCTTTTCCTTCTATCTCCTTGGAACATTAATCCTTTCATCTTGGGAGTGTGGAAGGTCACCGTGTTCTTTCCACGGTCCATCCTAGCTTGATGGTTACTTAGCCAATCCATCCCAAGGATTACTTCAACCTCTTTTAAGGGTAATGGGATCAAGTCAGCTTCAAGTTTGATTCCTCCAATCTTTATCTCACATCTTTTAATTGCTTATTCTTGTTTAAACCTTCTCATAAAGGTATGAGAATGTTGAGGTTTTTTTCTAGTGGAGTAAGTTCTAGGGGTATACTTGGAATTAACTCTTCCTTGATGAAGGATCTCCCAACTCCTGAGTTGAAGAGGGCATATACTTGTTGTCCCCATATTTGTATATATCCTAATTGAAGAAGCGTATATTTTAGAAGAAAACTTTTCTTTATTAAGCAAAAATTTTCAGATTACATAATTCTCTTGAACTAGTTTGGAGGGTTTGGGGATATACCCGCTACAGTGCTAGGGTCTCTTCTAGCCTCTTCCTGAGTGAGGTTGTATACCCTAGCTGGTACTCGTGTTGTAGCACCTGGTCTAGGATTCCTGGGGTTCCCTTGAGGTGGTCCAAGAGTATTTCTCTACCTGTTCTCCCTGAGAGTGGGATAGTCCTTTGCAAAGTGCCCCACTTGTTCGCTTGCAAAGCATGTAAAGCATGCTTCCTCATGGTTCTTTTGACACTTTGGATAACAAGGGTTTCCTTGAGGTAAGGTGGGGACCACTCTGTGAGGAGGTGGTCGCATGTCCCTTCTCCTTTGAAATGCCATTCTATTTCACCATTTTAGACCGTTATGCTCCTTCTGTCCTCCCTAACGGTTTGGACCCTTATCCTCCTTTCGGGTTGTCTACTCCATCTGACAACATCGGATCTATACCACTCATGAGCCATACTAACTACTGTTGCCAAGTCCGTGGGGCGTCCTAGTACTCCCATACGGTCTCGGATGTCCATATTAAGACTATCCACGAACCTCTGGCATATGTCTGCCAGCCTAACTAGGTCGGGAGCAAAGGGTCTTAACTCATTGAATTTCGTCTTACTCCAATATGAAGTTAAGCCCTTGCCAAAGCCGGATGAACTCCCGCTTCTTCTCATTTTATCAAATGAGGCACCAAGTACTCCTCCAAGTACCTCTCATCGAACTGTTCACAAGTGGGGATGGTGGTATTTAAGTTTCGGACATTGTCCCACCATCGTTTGCCGCTTCCCTCCGGGAAGAATTCTATCAGGATCACCATATCATCTGGTTGTATCTTAACGATTCCCATCAGCTTCTTAATGTTTGCCAGCCAATCCATGGCAGCCCCAACATCCTTTTCTCTGAGGAAGGGTTTGCACCCTAGTTACTGAAGAGTCTTGAGGTTTCTCAGAATGACTATTGGGGGGGGGGGGGGGGGGTTAATAGGGGGAGGATGGGATTGCACTTCCTCCAGTTCAACCTGAGAATTGGTGCCTGCCTCCGGGACAAGGTTAGTTTGCCCAAATAAATGGGTGAACTCCTTGTACAATCTCTGATGCTCCACACTAAGTCTAGGAGGAGCTGTTTGAGCTTCTCTCAGAGTTTCTACAGGTAAGGGTGGTTGGGCAGTGTTGGGGACTATAGCCTTAGTTCTCTTGGTTCCTTTCTTTGCAGCCATTCTGAAAATTTTAAAATCAATCCTATTAGTTACTATATTTTCTAGTATTGATTATGTATTTGAGGAAACAGGCTTTGATACCACTCAAGTTGTCACGCCTCGACCCGGTTTGGTTAGATCCCCGTGAACAACCCGCCACTCTCCCGATTTACTAAGGGTTGCCCCCTTCTTTATAAACCGTGAGTAGTAAGGCATCCTTTAAACCTGCACACTTCCTGGAATAACCTAAATCAAAACTGCACAAAATTTTAAACTTATCATACCTGCCTTACTAGTGTGTTAGCTGGTAGTTTATGGGGTAAGCTTTCTGGGGTTACCTAAAAGGGATATAAGGGAGGGGGTGAGTTCGACGACTCAATGAATGGGTATACAAAGATTTACTTTTAGAAAAATAGTTTGAATTTTGAGTTTACCAGACTCCTTATTTTACTTTTAAAAATATTTCATTCTCAATTCTTGGTTTTCATAACCATTTTTCATTATAACGGTGTGTTTATCAACCAACACATGCCCTTCATCAAGAAGGAACACACAATCACAGGCCAGCCCATCTATTGTACCCACTTGTGGCGTCGGAGCGACTTTACTGGCCACCTAGATAGAAGCACATTCACTTCTACACTGAGAATGAGTGGATGTTCACGACATCTAACCCTCAATCCCGTAAAAAAAACTCCATGTCCATATGAGGACAAAGACCTCATTTCGTCCCCACCCCAGTCTCATGCGCTTGAAGCTACATCGAGCTTTGCAAGACTTCTGGTACGACTAACTGCCCTTATACCCACCAGATCGTCCAGAGCCCTAGGACGCATCACTACCCCTTCCGGGCATCTTGAAGGTCCCATAACACAGTGTGTGCACAAATCAACAGTTTTCACATAAGCCATATAATTTGTGGTGCCACTAGTCTAACGTCCCCGACTCTCAACTCGACCTGCAGCTGTTTGCCTTGACTAGTTCGAAGACCTGTCATATCGCACTATCGCTAGTCCATCGAGTATGTCGGTCCTGCCTTGGTACCATGGCCAAACAACTCATTTACTTAAGTTTTCATGGCTTAATAATCATGTTTCTTAGGAGCTCCTACTCGTGCCAACTAGCCTAGGGCCCACTATTTGAGATTTTCAAAATCGGGTATATTAGACCGCAAGTTCCAAAATCGTGGACTCCGACTTATATGAGCTATTCGAGCTCCCGTCAAGGTCTCCCAAAAATTTTAAGCAATGGCACACGGTCAGGGGATAGCACTTCCAACAAAATAAACTTTGCAATTGTCCATCATACCAACCGGGTATAAGAACATCTCCACTTATAACCGACAAGCAAATTTTCCACTTCCTTTTAGGATGTTTCATCATACCAACCGGATATGATCCACTTACAATCGGTAAGTAGTTTTTCTGTGTGATTTCTACATCACTCTTCTCGGATGTGATGATTAAAATACCACTTTGCAGTAGGTTTTCATTTTCGAGGTGCTTATCATCCTAACGAGCTATGATATTAAATATCTCACTCACCTGATAGTGTAGTGAATATCTTCTTAGCCGGCTTGTTATCCTTATTCGAACTTGTCTTAGCAAGTGTTCTTAGTACTTCGTGTTCCTACATGATATGAACACTCTTGTTTATTATCACTTGGCCTAAATAGCCCTCATTCATCCTAAATGAATAAGAAAACCAAACTTTTCCTTTATTTGCAATTAGGTCCCTAAAGTTATTTTTCTTTAACTTTAAGTCCCTAATGCCGGTTTTTCCTCAAATTGAGTCACAGAACTTTTAAAATTCACTTTGGGACCTCAATTTATTCAAATTGACAAAAAGGGGTTTAATTTCCCAAATTTCTAATTTAGTCCCCAACTTTTGCCAAAATTACCATTTTACCCCTAATTTACAAAAATGGAAAGTTTTGCCCCAAAAATTCTAAAATTTGCCGTACTCCAACATATTTATCATGCCCAATTGGCACTCAATTTTATGAAATTACACTTTAGTCCCTCAAATTATCAAAATTCCCAAATTTTCCCAATTTCAACCTTCTAACTTAGCCAAATTTGATTTCATCAAATTGACCGATCAAATGAGTTTAATTGTTGAAATTGAAGTTAGATTGGAGTTCCAACACCTTCATACGATTCAATTTCATTTTGAATCGCATGATTTGATGCTAAAATGAGCTCAAACGGAGCTTCGCCGAAAAATTGGACTAATAGAGAGAAAGCTTCGAAAGCTTACCGTCGGGGGTGCGACAGTTCGAACTTCCAATCTGTGCAGATAGCTATCGTCTTAAGGTTTCTCCTAGGATCAAGAAGTGCATCAATTGATACCGAATTGAATGAGAATTTAGTCATAGAAGTTATGTCAGTTCTCTCTCTAGCACTGATCAAAATTTACACAGGCGAGCCAAATTGGCTTACCTGTTTGCTCTAATTCAGCTGTAGGAGGACCTTGGAGGTGTTGGGAGGGCTTGGTTTGGCTGAGAAAGGCTCGAATTGGCCAATTTCAGCTTGGTCGAAACAGGGTAGCTTCCGTCTGTTGGAGTTGCTTCACTATTCGATCACGCCAGTGCTTCTTCAACGATCCTCGTAGTAAATGGAGACTACAAGCGTGTAGCTGACTTCTCCCCAAATCCAAAGAACTCAACCACACCTTCTTTGGCTTAGAAAAAACCCTATATCGGAGCTCTTGTTCAAGCTTTGCCAGAAATTGGCGTAGTTGAGAGAGAATGGAGTTTTTAGGTGTGGAGAGGAGGAATGAGGAGGGGCTCTTTATTTAGGAAGCTCAGGGACTTCTTGGCCATCGAATTTACGCCTTAATAGTGGT
Organism: Trapa incisa; assembly: GCA_030064435.1. Taxonomy (NCBI): domain Eukaryota; kingdom Viridiplantae; phylum Streptophyta; class Magnoliopsida; order Myrtales; family Lythraceae; genus Trapa; species Trapa incisa. The sequence continues at coordinate 8,185,199 of CM057765.1, forward strand.
CATTCATTGCCTAAAACTCCCTAGTCGGAGACTTTTCAGCTTCACCGGTGCTGCTCAACTTTCCGGCGAGTGAACATTGATGTCATTTGAAGGAAGAAGACGACACTATTCAAAACCGGATTGGACAGGTCCAAATTGGGTTCAAAGCTTAAATCGGTCAGTTCATGCTCGATTCTACCACATTTTTCAAAATTCAAAATTTATAAATTTATCTAAATTCATTTTTTATCCAATGGTGGCCTCAAATCTCAAATTTGAATTTTCTATGCCACCTAGAAAAATAAATTTAGCATCCGGTTCAATAGTGGTTCAAATCGGTCCAAACCGGTTCAATCAGGTTCACCTGAACCGGTTTGGTTTTCATCTCCAATTCATCCTTAAGTCCTTTTTCATGACTCTTGGGACTCTTTGGATCAATCGAGATTCATAAATTTCCCGGTTTTCCCTTTCTCTATCGGTTCCGATTTGTAGTCCGACTCAGTTTTCAAATTGAAAATAACCAGTTATTTCCTCGGTTTTCTTATTATAAAAGTACATGATTTACAAAAACAAGCTCTCCCAACACTTTCATAGCCCTCACACGACTGAATTAGAGTTGAAAGGTAAGCTAATTTGGTTTACCTCTGTAATTTTTTATCAGTGTTAGAGAGAGAACCAACGAAATTTCATTGACCAAATTCTCCCTCAATTCGACATGAATTGATGTGATTCTTGATCCTAGAAGGAACCTCAAGACGAGAACTATCCAGATTGAAAGCTTGGACCATCGCACCCCCAACGGTAAGCTTTCAAAGCTTTTTCTATCTAAGTCTAGTTTTCCGACTAAGCTCCGTTTGAGCTCAAATCGGATCTAAATGACGCAATTCAAAGATCCATTTAATCATGTTGAAGTGTAGGAACTCAATTTTACCTCCAATTTCAATAATTAACCTCGATTAGTCGGTCAATTTGATGAAATCAAATTCAGCCAGTGTGGAAGGGGGAATTTGGGGGAAATTAGGGATTTCAAAAATTTGAGGGACTCAAGTGTAATTTTCCAAAATTGAGGGCCAATTAGGCATGGAAAAAATGTTGGAGGACCAATTGGTCGATTTTTGGAATAATTGAGGTCAAATTTTCCATTTTGTAAAGTAGGGGCAAAATGGTCATTTTGAAAAGTTGGGTACCAAATTGGAAATTTGGGAAACTTGAACCCCTTTTTGTAATTTTGAATAAATTGAGGTCCCAAAGTAAATTTTAGAAGTTTCGAGACTCAATTTGGGGGGAAATTGGCATTAGGGACCTAAAGTTAAAGAAAAAGAACTTTAGGGACCTAAATGCAAATAACTAAAAGTTTGGGCATTTTATTCATTCATGATGAATGAAGGCTATTAGGGCGAAGGATAATGAACAAGTATGTTCATATCGTGTAGGAACCCGAAGTATCAGGAATGCCAGCAAAGACAAGCTCGCGTGGAGGGAAAAAGTCTGTTAAGAGGAAATCACTACATTATCGGGTGAGTGGGATTTTCACATCATGCCCGGTTGGGATGATGAGCACTTTGGTAATGAAAACCCGCTACTATGTGGGATTTTAACATCACACCTGGATAGGGTGATGTGAGAAAACACACGGAAAAACTAATTACTGGTTGTAAGTCGATCATACCCAGTTGGTATGATGAACTTCTTGGAAAGAAGTAGAAAACCCGCTTATTGGTTATGAGCGGAGATGCCCTCACACCCGAATGGTGTGATGGACAACTGAAAAGTTGCTTTGTCAAAAGTGCTCTCCCCTAACTGCCACTACTTAAACTTTTGGGAGACCTTCTTCACAAGAGCTCGAATAGCTCAGATAGGCCGGAGGCCTCAGTTTTGGAACTTGGGGGCTGAAATGCTCGATTTTAAAAATCTCATACAGTGGACCCAAGTCTAGTTGGCATGAACAAAAGCTTGTAAACAAACATGAGATTAAGCCATGAAAACTTTCATGAATGATGTGTTTGGCCATGGTACCAAGACATGACCAACATACTCGATGGACTAGCGGTAGTGTGAAAAGATAGGTCGACGGACCAGTCGAGACAAACAGCTATAGGTCGAGTTGAGGATCAGGGCCATTGGACCAGTGGCACCAAAGATTAAATGGCTTATGAGGAAAAATATTATTTTGTGCATGCACTAAGGTTCAGGACCATTAAGATGCCCAAGAGTGGTAGTGATGCATCCTAGGGGTTAGTAGATGACATGGTGGAGATAAGGGCAGTTTGTCGTGCCAGTAGTCAGCGAAGCTCGACGTAGCTTCATGCATATGAGACCGGGGTGGGGTCGGAATGAGGTTTCCGTCCTCATATGGACATGAAGTAATTTGGGTATGAGGGTATGATGTTAGAGACATTTACTTAGACTTCATATAGAAGTTAGAGACTTCTAGTATGGTGGATCGTAAAGACGCTTCAATCTACAAGTGGGTGCAGTCAGCGTAACTGCATCTCGCGAATGTGTGTGAACCCTTCCTAATGAAGGGCATGTGTTGTTTGTGAAACACACCTAATATGGAAATGGGAAAAAGGTTATGAAAACCTAGGAAAGGATTTGAGAATCCTTGGAAAAGAATTGGTAAATCTTGGAAAAAGGTTTTGAAAACCATAACTTGAGGAAAGAATATTCTTAAAGAAAATAAAGAGTCTGGCACACTCCAATTCAAACTATTTTTCAGAAACTCCTGTTTCAAACACTCATTCACTAAGTTGTTAAACTCACCCCCTCCCTTTACCCCTTTTCAGGTAACCACGGGAAAAACCTACCTAGAGACCTTCAGTTAGCTAAACCTACAAGACAGGTATGAAAGTTTAAATTTTATGCAATTTTGATTAATGTTATTCCAATAAAGGTACAAGTTTAAAGGCACATAGTCAGGGGAGATCATTTCCGACTAGCTCAAATACATTCATCATACCAACCGGATATGATGATAAGGATATGTCCACTCACAACCGATAAGTGGTTTTCCATTTCAAAATAGTGTTCACCACCCCAACCAGGTATGGTGTATAAAATTTCCCACTCACAATGGTCTTTCAATTTAAAACATGTTTATCATCCCAACCGGGTATGACGTTAGCAAGCCACTCATCCGATGATTGTGATGTGTTCGTCACTAGTCGGTTTTTCCAAGTCTAAGTCTGGCTCCCCTTGCTTGCATTATATACCCAAGTGTCCCTACATGGTTTCGATATCTTCATTAGGAAGGGTTCGACACGATAGCCTTCTTGTTCTCACATATTAGCAATTAGGCCATGATTCTTGGTTTTATTGCACTTAGGTCCCTAGAGTTCATACCCTTTTGACTTTAGGTCCCTAGTGCTCAATTTTCCCCCAAATCAAGTTCCAAGGATTTTCAATATCCTCATTGGGTCCTTAATTTTTCTAAAATTGTAAATGGGGCTCAAATTTTCCAAAACTTCTAATCGGTCCCTAACTTTTCCAAAATTAATGATTGGCCCCAAACTTTCCAAAAATATCCAATTAGTCCTAATTCTTCCAAAAATTGACCAATCGGTCCTCCAACATCTTTTTCTTTACCAATTGACCTTCAATTTTAAAAAATTGCACTAAGGTCCTTCAATTTTTCGAAATCCCCAATTTTCCCAAAATTTCTTCCCAATTTCATCCATTTATACTGACCGAATTTGATTTTTTTTTAAATTGGCCATTCAAACGGGGTTAATTGCTCCAATTTATGGTGTTAATCAGTTTTTATATTTTTATACAAGTCAATTGTGCTTTGAATTGTGGATTTTGGGTCCGAAATAAGCTCAAACGGAGATTCGTCAGAAAATTAGATGTATAAAGAAAAATCTTCGAAAGTTTACCGTTGAAGGTACGGCGATCCGAGCTCTTGATTCGGAAAGATAGCTCTCATCATCAGGATCCTTCTAAGATCAAGAATCATTACAATTGACATCGGGATCATTGTGAATTTGGTCAATGAAAATTCAGCATTTTATCTCTCTTGAACTGAACTACTTCGACGAAGAATAGTCGAATTGGCTTACCTTTTCCCTTTCGGAAGGTCGTGCGATGGCTGTGGGGGCTAAGGGAGGGCTTGATTTAGCCGAATTTAGATCGGCCAAAATAAGGCAGTTTCGAGACCAATGGAGCTGCTTCACTATTTGGACTCGCCAGTGATCCTCAGGTCAGATGGAAGTCGTCTTTAGGTAGCTAACTTTTTCCTAAGTCTATAGGACCCGAATTCAGCTTATAATGTTGAAGGAAGTGCCCAATTCGGAGTTCTAGTTTGGGATTAATCGGAAAACATAGCACTTCAAAGGAGGAGGAGATTTGAGGTGTGTGGAGGATGAATGGATGGGAGCTTTTTATATAGGGAGCTCAAGGACCCTCTACTCTACTAGTTTCTTTACTGGTCAAGATCATCCTGATCGGAAATTTCTCAAATCGGAGGGAATATTCCCTCACCGGAAAGGAAATAAAAATATTTCCTCAATGAACAGTGTCATCGGACGGAGGAGGGAAATGACATTGTTCCGCACATGCAAATCGACCACGTGACAACACATGATTGGCTGGTTCGACTGATATGGTGATCCAACTCAGCCATCACATTAGTTGTTGACCAGTTGACCACACACGTGATAGCCTTCCATTGGTTGCTCATGTTTGCATAGCTACTAACTAAGCATCCACTGACCATTGACCGAATACGTGTCTCTCTCTAATTGGTCAAGGCTCTCAGGAGCTAACCGAGCGGCTGATAGGGCGCTATTTGCCATGCGTCACGCGCTGATTGGTCGCATGTACTGACTAGGTGCTGACCTATCAACGGTCCATTGACCGGTTGGACTATTGACAAGTCCAGTCCAACCAGGTTCGATGACCCGAAAATGAAAATCGGGCGGTTCAGGCCCGATTCGATATAGAAATTTAAAAATTTTCTAAATTAATATAAATTTATTTTGTATCTAATGGTGGTCTTAATGTCCCAAATTGATCTTTTTAAGCTACAAAAAAATGAATTATTAAATTGGTTCACCATAGTTCAACCTAGTTCAATGTAGTTTAGGTCTCGTTAATCTTGAACCGGTCTCGTTCTCCTATCCAATTCCCCTCATGGTTGTTCCCTATTATTTTTACGAATTTTTGGTTAATTGTGATTTTCAATCTTCCCATTTTAACCCCTTTTTTATAATTTTTTGATTAATTAAATAGCTCGATTTTTATAATATAAATTACTAATTATTTTTTCGATTTTTTCTTAATACAAGAGGATGGGTTTTACAACAGGTTTGTTTATATCTCACCTTTATTTCATCACGCTATAGGTAGTAGAATAATATCTCACCTTTATTTCATCAAGCTATAGGTAGTAGAATAATTATAATATCCCTCCTAAAGTTCCCCATCTCTTGATTAGGATTAGTTTAGTCTATGGTTCGAGTTCATATATTAGCTTAGTTTTTGCAACCTTCTAATAGTTATCTCATTGGATATTGAAAATTTAGTTGCTATGGGAAGAGGATTAGCGGCTGGTATGGAGGTGTCCTCGAAATGCTCCTAATTTGAACGTTATCTTTGTAGGTTTACTCCATTTGGGAGACGAATTGTTGCCGGTGCTCCTCTACCCAGTTCCTAGAGGCTTTTACCTTTTGTATGTAATTTATTCAGTCTTAACCTCGTGGCCCTTTCCTTGTTCTGTTGGGCTCTTTAATATCAACGGTTGTATATATGAATTATTAATTGTGTTGCTCTTTCTATTAAGTTTTGGGTTGATCTTAGTGGCCTCGTTAAATTGTACTAATGGGTTTTTAAATGGTCCTTTAATTCTATGTTACATGATACAACCCACCTATGTGTATTTATATAATTAAATTTGTACGGTTTAAATCTCGTCATTTATCTTTAATCAACCCGACTTGAATATGTATAATAAGTTAGATTTTATTAAATCTAACAACTTCTCTTGTATTCAATTTTGGATCAAACTCTTATTTGTTTCTCAATTCAAGAATTCACCCTTCAATAGGTGACTAATTAAATTAAGATTTCTAGTTTTTTATTGAATCGTTCTTAATTTCTATTAATTTATTTTTCAGTTTAAATTTTCAATTGAAAATTTTTAATTCCAAAAATATGGTATTACATCATCCATAATGAAAAATGTCCAATCAAAATTTTAGAGAATACTCATAACTCCCTCTAGTAAAACCCACTAATCACCCATGCCAAAGTACTACACCATAAAAACTCTAGCATCCATTTGGATAAACTATGTTAATTTTGAATTGTAGAAGAAGTAGACTACCATTTAATGTGCCACAAAAGTTAAAATGTGTAAGTGCTTTTGATCCCCACCAACGTCACTAACTAGTTATCTCCTATATGTTTCCATTGTTTTACCGAATTGTGTTAATTTTCTAATAAGTCCCGAAATCATTCCCAAATGACATTGTTTCAGCAAAATTAGTTCGAAAAATGATTGTCGTGACATGGGGAAGGTGTTTAAGCGCATAATAAGATTTATTCATGAATTTAATAATGAATTTTAGTGAGGTAAGAAATTAGGGGTCCAAAATAAAATTTAGTAATTTTGGAGAACTTGTCTACAAATAAGAAACTTTTGGAGGACTCAAACGGAACCTAGGAGAGGTTTAAGGACCCAAATAGAAGGCTTAAAAAGTCTAAGGTCTTAAAGAGAGGAGTTGATAAGTATAATTAATTAAGTGAAATTTTGAAAAACTTTAAGAGTAAAATAGTAAATATTGGAAAGTTAGAGCCTTAAATATATTTTTAAAAAATTTAGGAAACAAATGAGAATAAAAAAAAAGTTTAGAAACTCAAAAAGAAGGTATAAAAAACTTAGGAATCTAATAGAAAACTCAAAAAGTTTAAGGGTATAGAAGTAATTTTAGAAAAATCTAAGGACTAAGTGAAATTTTTTTTAAAAACATTAGGGGTCCTAAATATAATTGTTGGAAAGTAGGGATCTGAAAGTAAGATTGGATTAATTGTGATATGAATGGTAAGATTTATTACAAAATATTGAGTAGCAAGGTTAACTAAATAGCAACTCAATAATTGGCCTTAAAAAAACTAGTATAGTGGGTTATGAAGAATCATTGGCATTAAAAAAGCAAGTATAGTGGATTCATTGTAGATGATCTTCTAATGTTCTCTGAAGCTACCAATTCCAGCATGGAAGCAGTTTTTGCAGCTCTTCAAGAATATCAAAGTTGTCCTGGGAAGCTTGTAAATCCTTCAAAGCCAAATTTCGTCAGTGAAAATAGCCCTAATATGGGGAGGGAGAGGCTATGTCAAAACTCCAAGCACCTCGGTTTGTGGTTCCATATCAACAGAGCGCTGAGTCAGTCATTCCAATCAATACTTTGAGAGAACAGAGAAGCATATAACCAACTTCTGCAGGGCAAAGGGTCTTTCACAAACGAGAAGAGGGAGAACAGAGAAGCATATAACCAACTTCTGCACCTCTTCTCGTTTGTGAAAGACCCTTTGCCCTGCAGAAATTGGTTAGAAGAGGGATACTCATTCCATCTATCCCTCTTCTCGTTTGTGAAAAAACCCTTTGCCCTGCAGAAGTTGGTTATATGCTTCTCTGTTGGCTCTGTTGATATGGAACCACAAACCAAGATGCTTGGAGTTTTGACATAGCTTCTCCCTCCCCATATTAGGGCTATTTTCACGGACGAAAATTGGCTTTGGACGATTTACATGCTTCCCAGTACAACTTTGATATTCTTGAAGAGATGCAAAAGCTGCAATAAATGATCATCTACAATAAATCCATCTTCCATCAAAACCAAGGCTTCTCAGAACTTTGTCAAGTAGGGGTCATCCAATCATGTCAAAGGCCCTTTCCATATATATCTTGAAGGCAACAAACCTCTTTTTCCCTTTGTGTTTCCCAAGAAAATGCATGATCTTGTTTGCAATAATGAATAATTTATCATGGATGCTTCATATTTGTTACAAAATCCACACATGTGATGATCTTATGAAGTATGGTCCTAAGTCTAGATGCGCGCATTTTAGAAATGACCTTGTATGGAACATTGCATAGATTAATGGGCCAAAAATTATGAGCAATCGCCCATCATTATATATATATATATATTTAAAATTAAGGAATTAAAATTCATTTTGTTTGCAAGAGACCCGTCAAACTGCACAGGTCATGAAAAAGTTTCGGCAGCAATCCTGCTTGTGCACTCTTATGATCCAACTCTGCTAATTTCAAACTCAAATTCCACCTACAAATGCATTAACTTGATAGATACCAAATGCCCTGATACACAACTTCTACTCTCTACTAAGGGGTTAGTGGAAGCTAACCTTAAAACTGATTTAAAGAAAAACAAAGGATTCCTGGGAACATATTGAGATACCATGCAAGAGTAGATGAGCAAATCATGCATTATTTTGCAAATAATTACCTAAGGAACATTGCAATCAAGTGTAAGTGTAAGCTAACCCAAAAGGACAGAGAGATATTGGTAATTGCATGCATTAAGCATAAATTAAGAAAACCATAAATGATAGCCACCAAAAATGCTCATAGGTACCAGTGAGACAATTGTGGGACTCAAGAGGGATTTCGTCAGCCATTGAGGAGCGAGCTGGAGAATTTCCTCAGGTTATTCTCATGTTTGGGGAAAATCCATTCACTGTCATTCCTCCATCAACAGATATGACCTGACCTGTGATGTATGAAGCTGCAGGGAGGCATAGATAGACTGCCAGAGAAGCGACCTCCTCAGGCTCACCAACCCGCTGAAGTGGGGTACGTGCTATTACAGAGTCATGGAATTCCTTGTTATCTAATAGCTGGAGAAGAAAAAGCAAGAGAAAATGAAGATACACTGACATCTGAAAGGAGGATAGTACCCAGCAAAAAAAAAAAAAAAGAGGAAAACTTATCTACAATCCACAAATGAAGACATATGATCATACAAGGTCATTAAATGCCTTTGTAGAGATGTAAAAATCTTTTTGCATCATGGCAACCAATAGACACAGCCACATGTGGCAATCATGTCAACAATTCCATGTTAGTAAGCATACAAACCCAAAGGGTATCAGAAAAGCATGTCCTTATAAGTATTCCCAAAATTCACAGAAGGCAAGGGGAAAGATAAGAAAACATAATCTTCCAGATCCCAATTTTTTGACCAACCAATTGACACCATAGCCTCGTGTTGATTCTTAGGATTTCAAACGGGGCTTGCATAAAGTGGATAAAACAATGATTGGACATGAACATCAATTATAAAAATGGAGATTATAATTAAAAGAAAATGGAGTTTGATTACATGTTCTACAAGTGATGTCTTTATGTACCAAGGTGCTATGGCGTTGCTTCTGATGTTGTCCTTCGCCCATTCACAAGCTAGGCTCTTTGTAATCTGATTAATCGCACCTGAGATAAGACAACAAGACGATCTCAACCTAGCTAACAACCAAAGCAAATGAAACAGATTACATAAATGAAGATCCAAGCATTAAACAACAGACCTTTTGTCGCAGCATAAATGGAGCCAGTCCCTAGGCTCACCAACCCACCCACAGAGGAGATGAAAACAATGCTTCCCCACCCAGATTCTTTCATAAGGGGATGGACGAGTTGGCATAAATGGAAAACCGAATCAAGATTGGTAGACATGATTTTTGAGTAATCTTCAGCACTGTACTCAACTGTTGGCTTCCTAATGTTTGTCCCAGCATTATTTATCTATACCAATAGCAATTGGGTTAAAAACCTCTTGTGCATAAACTTTGGCAATTTTTTAAGCATAAACTTTTCTGTGCGGCAGGGTTAATAGCTATTTCCATTGAGAATGAAGAAAGGTCATTTTTTTTTCAAAATTTGCCTGGACGTTTCCTCTGTAACCTAAGCAAACACAAATAGGCTATTTGGATCGAAGAAGTAGCACATCATAGATTTGTTGAACATCATAATTTGTGTTAATATTTAAAAGTTTATACTGTATTTAAAGTATATATATATATATATATGTTCTTAGATGCACTATTTGCTTTTTTTTGCCAATATTATTTCACGATTTCAAGTAAGCATTTTTTAGCAAGCTCTGTCAATGATTTGAGGAACGAAGCTAAAATTGAGGTAAGAAAAAGAAATCTGAAGTCAAAAGGTCTGCCAATGACCAAATTATACTAACAAAAAACCAATTCTAGATTATTAATCAGCACTTCTTTTTCTTGTCAGTTGCCATATGAATCCATTGGGATTAAGGAGAAAGATATCTTACTAGGATGTTGAGCTTTCCATCAAAAACAGAACAGACCTTCGCCATGAGGTCCGTACTTTGGTCTCTGGACGATAGGTCACAGACAGAACCTGTCACCGCAAAATCCTTTCTCTCCCACTCCTTCAGGCTCGCCGCGAGCTCCGATTCGTTCCTTGAGCAAGTGTGCACAGACGCTCCGAACTCCGCCAGCTCCTCAACTATCGCACGACTGATCAAACTCAAACCCAGCCCTAGACATCAGAAAAGTCCAAGAGATGCCAGAGAACAAAGTTTCGAAGAGGAAACCAAATGAGGGAACCGCCATCGAGGCAAATGGTGACGGCCGCGGACGAGCTTACCCAATTCCGCGAGTTCCTCCGGTGACGAGGGCAGTGGCACCCTTGAGGGACCACCTCGCCGCCCTCCTGCCGCCAACTGCCGCCGGTTCTGCTGCCATCTCTCCTATGCTGCTGACGAGACGAGAGTTTTGCTTCTTTTATAAGCTTTTATGATTGCTCCTTGGCTATCCTCATTTTTCATTTTTTAAGTTTTTAAAATAGTTAGAAAAAAATTAATAAAATATTATTTTAATTCATATTTTTTGTTATTTTTATTATTGATTGACAAAATAACCCAAACATCAATTACAATAATATACTAATATTATTTTATTATCATAACTACTACCGTATGTGAGCTAGTAAATATTGCCAATCAAATTTGAACATTTTGTGTACTTTTGAGTAAAGGACATATCAGTTTATACTCATGGTACATTATTTTTTTATATATGATGAATGAAAATATGAAGATAAATGAAGCAAATATGACATATATTTAGAATATACAAAGTTTTTTTAATGAATGAATAATTCATCAATATATTCAAAGAGAATAGTGGAGCTCTTAGCCCTTCCAATGAGGGCACATCCCAAAGATATCCCTGAATGAAGGCACATCCCAAAGACATCCCTGAATGTACTGGAATCAGATCAGATGAGTTCTCAGTTCCTGGTGCAATTCACTTACATGATAGTTACTAGATATAATGGCCATCTCAAAACCTGTAAAAGTTCAACTCATCAGTAATCCTTTTTCAATCACAAATCTCTCTCTATGCCAATCAAACAAATCCCAGAGAAAACCCAACCAGCAGGCATATATCTCTATTGCAAAGGCCAGCAGATCCAAGATCCATCACACCTGGTTTAAAATTTTGTCAATACAAAAACTTGCATTCTTCTGCAGGTACATGCTATAACTTCTGGAAAAACTATTTGTAACTTTGAGCCAGATAAGATATCTAATGAACAACCGAGAGACCCTGATAAAATATCCTTTTGATTGGAAAAAAATATTAAATGTCTATACTAGATATGCCAAATCATAAATTGCACTATAATCAGCATGCCTTTTTTTACAATATTCTGTACATCTCCTCATCTAAAGCAAACCAGAGTGAGCAGGCCATGTTAGTTATAAGAGAATCTCAGACTCTGCTATTGCTGATTCCCTGTGTTGTCCTCCCCAGTGCTATCATCCTCGCATTTTGTACCAGTGAAAATTTCAGAATCATCAAACCCTGCCGCAATGACCACGAAGAGTTGATATTAAGTTAGCATTAAGTAGATTGTACTCTATTTTCCATTAGAATCATCGCAAGGAATCAAATAATTACCTGTACCCAATTCTTCAGTTTCATCAGCCACCGAACCTAAAGATTCTGAGCTTACAGAGAGAGGATCAAGTGCAGTCCAATCAGGAATCTCTCCTTCCTGCATGTGTATATCCTTACCCGTCACCCAATCCTCAACCACATTCCCAGTCTCAGGAGCCATTGGGTCTATGGGATCCTTTTCCAGATTATACTTTATTCTGTAGAGAGAATTTATTACCGAAAGTAACTCCTATTAGAATTGTGACTAGAAAACGTATTCATTCTCAGATTATGAATCACTTATGAAAACATACCTCAGCCGAAGGTTGTACTGAACAAAGATGAGGTCATTGAGTCGCCGCTGTTCTAGCCAGTTCCTGGTGTTGTGGATTTGCTCAAAGGGAATCTTAAGATTCCTACATCCGCTACTTGAGCATGTCTGGCTCAAAATTCTGATAGCCAAGTGGGAAAGATTTGGGCAACCTCCTCCATATGTTGACCACCATTCAGCTATTAAAAGCAAGACATATTTGTGAGAAAAGATACATTGGGAAAAGGAGGATATCATTAACATTTGAGGTGTAAGTGCTGTTTGGCAGTATAGTATGATATTGAATAAAATTCATCATCTGTAAAACCTTGTAAATTTCCATACATTTCTAGATGTTAACAATGCACATGGAAGAAAATTTTAGACCCGGAGAAAGCCCCCAGCAGGAATCTAATATGAAATTAATGTAATAAGATTCTTCCAACAATATTGACAAACTATAAGAAAAGAGAAGATCAATTAGATGCTCAAAGGGTGAACTTTCATGAGGAAACAACTCACCAGGATGCAAAGTGTCACGAGCTCTAACAGCTATCTTCCTGCTTAAGTCTCCAGATATAGTTTTATACAAGGTAATCTCCTTCATGATCTTATCTTGAACTTTAGTATCAGACACAAATCTCTCTATGCAATCAAACATCCCAGACATGACATCAACAGGCATATCTCCTTCTACACTGTAAAAGAATTTTGGGTTGAGGAAAAAACCCGCACTGTGAAGAGGTGAGCACCAGGTCTTGCTCAACCGACGATCAATTATGTTCCAATAAATCATGTATTCCTCCTTTTTCATAAGCTCCTTCTTTATTGCCTCTTTTGTCCGGTATATTCCAGCATAGACATACCCCATTGCAGCCCTTTTCTCGCTTCGCACGATTTTCAAAAGTCGAAGCAAAGGGTTTGTTAGATGGGTTATGAGAGTGCACGAGGCCCAGAATGTCTGACTACTTACATGGTCCAAAAGATCTAGGCCTGCAGGATCCTTTGAGTGCAGGCACTCCATCCAATCTGGTGAAGTCACCATGGACTGTAAGTTGGGCTTATGATCAACAATTCGTCTCAATGTCAAGAAATTTGTGACAAACTGGCTCTCCCCAGGTTCTATAATATCTTTGCCAAAAGTATACCGTCTCAGAAGATTCAAAACTGCAGAATGGTTATAGATAAAACGGGTCATAGATTGGGCTTGTTTGAGGGTTGAACGTATCCAGTCAAGCTCAGCAAAGTCCTTTAATATCAAATCAATGCATTCATCTGCACAAGGGGTCCAATAAAGTGAGGGGATCATCTCCATTAACTTCTTCCCAGCAATGCAAAAATTTTCTTCTCCACTAGTAATTACTTGCAGAACATTCTTTTCTCCAATCTTTTTTTCTACTTCTTCCACTACTTGTTTGAGCACTTCCACCAAACTATCTGAAGAATTGATGTAGTCTGATGCATCAAAAGTTTTCCACAAAATGGTTCCCTCTGGACAATATATCAGAAAACTCAAAAACGCTCCACCAGTCGTAGTACTCCATTTTTCAACCATAAGAGAACATCCCGTCTTTTCACAAGCTGAGGCAAACTTGCCAAAATCTCCTTTCACCTCTTCGAGAATATTCTTGAGGATTGGACCCCTTAGATTATGATAGCTGGGTCCCACAGCTTCTGGGCCAGCAAAAGCAATAGCATCTATCATAGGTTGAAAATAATCTGACTTCACAGAATCCAGAGGAGCTCCAATATCATAGAGGAACCGAGCTATTGCCATATCTACATGGTCTGTGCGCCTTTCGCTTGATAATAACGTATTGAGGTGGGTCACATCAAGGACTTCAATAGAGATATTTTGCTCCTTCTGTCTCTTCCTTCTCACCTTGTTCTTGTCAGCTCTACCTTTACTATTCACTAAGAAGCTTTGGTTTGGCTCAAGGGAATCTGTGTGGACGGGAACCAGCTCAAGTTCAGAATTTAACTCCACTTGATTTGCAAACAGACCCACATGATTACTAGGCTGGGTGATGTTGGAGATCACCTCATCTATCTTTTCCTTCCTCCTCCTCTTGGTGGCAGACCCATCCAAACTCTGCCGCATCAATAGACGGACTTCCTGTGGGACCCGAAAACAAGTACAGGCATTGCCCTTGTGGCCAGCAAGGTGCTCCTTAATCCTATGAATTCCACCACCCTTGAAGAGCTTTCCACAGTACAGACACTTGAGATGTATCTTGTCCCCATTCTTGAACATCTGACAGTGCTTCCATGCTGGATCGGTCTTCTGTGGTGTTATAGGAACAAGCTCAAAACCTGAAGCCATCACTGCAACCAGCAGCACAACTTTCAGATAGCGCACATCAACTGCTGTACAAATAAGAATAAAAGGAAGATCAACTTGTCAAGTCATTCAAATTCATTCTCCCCGACAGAAAAATGTCATTTAAGTACTGTAACTATTTCAGACAGGAAGCCTACATGCTCCCCCTCAAAAACAAAGTCTAAATGTGCACGGTGATCCCCCAACTAGAAGTCTTATTCTTGAAAGTCTAAAGCTCCACAACTTCTAAATTACCATCCCTCTACTAATATACATACAATTGATGGTTGATTATATTGGTATGAACGCTTGATCTTTCCCACCAAAACCTCGCCACATCTTTGATGGCCCATGCTCCACAACTTCTTGTTACACTAGACTTTCATAGAGAAAAACGTTTTCCATTCAAGTTAAACTTTAACATAAAGAAAAAAGGTTTTCGGTTTCCCCCGAGATGGATCGCCATCTCTTTGATAGCCCATCTCAACCTCGACTAATAGGTATCAAGTTCTCGCTGTCAAGCAAACATTCACGATGAAAACGTCGCCCATTCAAGAAGATTCTAACACAAAGGCAAGGATATCGCGGTTCCGCCGAGATGGATTGTTTCAATCGCCCGGAACGCAACAGACCAAAAATCCAATTTTACACTCGAAAGAGAGCGGGAGAGGGAGATGAAGGAAGACATACCCGCTTCTGCTTTAGCGCTCGGAATCAGAGAGGACCGTAAGCGGACGGACAGAGCCGAGTCAAGATTCGAACGGCGGGCGACAGAGAACCGAAGGGGCCAGAAAGGATGAAACAGAGTTAGGGTTTGCAGCGACCCGAACAAGATGTCCTGATAATGGGGTAATGGACCGGTCTATGATCCGGTCCGATAGAATTTCTGGTCCCAAAAAGTCGATCGAACCGATTCGTATGAACCGGACTCTACTTTCTTTTTGCCACGTTGCCTTGCCCCCGCATTACATTAAAAAAAGGTGGTTGATATTAAAATTATTACAGATTTATAATAAATTGAGTAATTTCGGGTAAATTTTCGAAGTTCAACCATAAGTGCTATATAAATTATAGAGTCCCATTTTTTACATATATAAATTAGAGTAAATGAAAGAATTTGGAAATTTTAATAAGGTTCTTAAACATATAATTTGGAAAATATAGATATTAATTTATTTAAGGGATATTTGGGTTCCTTTATTTTTTGTCAAAATAATTTATATTAGTTATAAAGTATATGAATATTTATTATTATATTGATTTTGCTTTAATATCACATGTTTATTTCTATATAAAAGTTTGAAATTATGGTAAGCAATCATCTTTACCACTATTTTTGAAATTTTATTAAAATTAAATTAAATAAAATAAGAGAGAATTTAGATACTAATAAGAATTAAAAAAAATATAATTCGGTATTGATATTCATTTATTTAATTATAATTCTTGAAAAAACCTAATTCTTAGCTAGCATTATTCTTTTCTTAAAAATAATTAGTTGATATAAATAATTATTATAATTATTATAATTATAAATTAAAATAAAACAAAATTATAAAAAAAAATGATCAAATTATAACAGGTTAAGAGAATTGCTATTTACCAACTAAGTTAAATATTACATTAAGGAGAACACAAATATAATATTTTAAAATTTCAAATAATATTTGAATAAATAGCATTGAGATAATTTTTATGATTATTTAAATATTTATTAAAATTTTAAAACATTAAATTTATCTTCTTTATTTTAGTCTATTTAATTTTATTGAGTAATATCAACTAAATATTTATTTTGTAAATACATGTTTGAGATTTGGCTATTAGTATAGCTCAAATGTTTTTTAACCTTATGATCATGGATTAAAATGATCATGGATTCAACCCATATAGTCACACGTAATTGATATGAAATATGTTAATTTTATGTAAAATTTATATTTTCAAAAATTTGGTTCTAAAATATTAATATTATTATTCCCTTTTGTACCTACATAAATCATCTACTCAAATACACCCTTTAAAAGCCTCCGCAAACAGATGTCAACAAGATGATTCCACATTATATAACCAGACGCAGCTCAGCATCGTTGTTGTTCGAGAGAGACGATGGGCCAATGGCATTATTCGAGAATAATCCTATGTACAACTTTTTTTTTTTGAGAATTTACAACAAATTATACAGAGAAAAGGTACAAAATTATCCAATTTTGAAATAAATACTATTTTATAATACACCAGATTTAATATTTTGTTGCGTAGTACATGTGGTCACTCATTTCAATCAAATGATATAAAAGATAATTGGTAAATAATTATATTAAATGATCTCTAGATTTAACTACTGCAGAAAATATCAAACTTTCCAAAAAAAAGTTGTTAATACTATGTTATGAGAGTACATTCAAATAATAGATAATCTCTATATTCCTCTTATATATAGTTGACATTTGTTTACTAATAACAAGTTACAAGGTGTCACTCCATCTAGTATTGCAATATAATTATGAAAAATCAACTAACATATAAAAATAAATTATTTTGTATGTACCATTTAATTATAGAGTTTTGTATGTCCTTGGCCTCCTCGCATTCACAAACTTCAATATTGATTTCTTGATATATTGAGAATTGTTATCCCAATAAAATGTATCCAAAGTTCTATATCTTAAATCTTCATTTTCGAGTGTTATCCTTTTATTTAAACTGTATTTAAAAAACTAGAGGAATAACTTGAACATTTGATTTCGTGAAAGGTAATTGTGACTTTTTTGTGCATATGAGAAATCGAACTCAGAAAATACCGTACGAATATCATTTTGGCCAACTCCTATTCAATATAGAAAATTGATATATAATCGTCGCCTTTTTTAGCTTAATTCAGTCATATCTGACTAGCACTTTAATTGACATTGGTGCCAAAATAATCCAATACCTGTACTGTCACACCCTAACCTAGTTTGGTCGGGATTTTATAATCAACCCGCCATTATTCCTTATACTAATAGTCCAAGAAAGGTAAATGCGTTGGACTACCTATTTTTCATAACAAATTTTACAAAACATAAAAGTTACTTGATAATGATACCGTTGGCCTCTTCTCCAGCCTAAGCTCGTCATGACAAGGTGTTTCTCCTAAAAAAGGTTAATGGGAGGGGGTGAGTTCGATAATTCAGTGAATAAGGAAAATTTTTTATAAATGTTCAATTTAACAATTTCAATTATTTGATATTCAAGTAGCTTTATTCTTAGTTTTTCAATTCACATCAACAACCGTCCTCCTATCATAGGAGGGATCACACATTTGCAGAACGGTAATCGACTGTGCCACTTGTGGATCGAAGCACATTTACTTCCACCCTAATAGAGGGATACTATATCTACCCAAATTTTGAGTGAACATCAATAGTCTAACACATCAAACTCCCAATTACTTCACAATGTCCGTTTAGTGGGATAAGACCTCATTTCCCCTATCGCCTTGAACTCCAAGTGTAGGAAGCTACTCGACTTCACAACCTACTGAGCGACAAAACCGCCCTTATGCACCCTTGGTCGTCCAACAGTCCTTAGGTTCCATCATTATCTCATATTAGATGTCATGGTGGCCCGAACGTCACAGTGCATGCACAATCAATAGTCTTTTTGAATTATAGCATTTATCTTTGGCCCTCTAGCACAACGGTCTATCGGCTTAGCTTTGGCCCACGCATACTAGCCTAACAAGTTTGATGACTTGGCTTTGATAGAGTAGCAGTTCGGCCCAACAAGCTCGACAACTCAGCTTGGCTCAATAGGTATCACTTAAGTTATAACCTTTATCTTTAGCTCTCTAGTACAATGGCCTGTCAGCTTGGCTTCGACCCACTCGTACTAGCCTAATAGGTTCGACAACCTGGTTTTAGCAAAGTAGTGGTTCGGCCCAACCAGCTCAACAAGTCAGCTTGGCTCGATGGGTATCACACAATATTCCTATTATTTAGGTCTTTTAGCATCATATATCACATATCCGTTTTGGACGGGTCTACACTTGTATCCATCGGTCTTGGGCCCACTAGCATCTCGAGCCTAAGCCTAAAATTAGCTCCCAAATGTTTTAAGCATAGTCACCCGGTTAGGGGAGGCTAATTCCAAGAAAATGGTTTTCAAAGTTGAATCGTCATCTCATAGCAGTTGCCACTCACCCGGTAATAGTGATGTGGTCATCCTAGTGAGATCGTGACTCATGGTGTGCCTCCTTGCATCGGTATGTGAACAATTAACTCCTACATAGTTTGAGTACCCTTATCAGGAGAATCGATATAAGAGACTTCCTAATTTCGGGTATTTATGCATAGGTCCTCGTACTATGCCTTAATTACATTTAGGTCCCTCAATGTTTATAACCTCACATTTGGGTACCCAATTTTTATTAAATCTCCATTAAGTCCCTAGGACTTCCAATTACCCTTCATGGGTCCCTAATTTTCTAAATATAACAATTGGTTCTCAATTTTCCTAAAATTACCAATTTGTCCTTAATTTTCCAAAAATTACAAATTGGTCCTTAAACTTTCAAAAATTGCCAATTAGCCCTCCTTTCATCCAATTACCCAATTGGAAGTTAATTTAATGAAAATGCCCCAATTTTCCTTAAATTGTAATTCGGACCCCAATTTTCCAAAAATCCCCAAATTGCCCAATTTCTCAAAAATTGTAATTTGGTTCCCATATCACAATTTCGTTCAATTGACTCCCAAAACATGGTTAATTGTCTCAATTGGTGATCTAAATAATCTTCCCTATTCTACTTCGTCATTTTGAGCTTTGAATCGCTTGATTTGGCTTAGAAATGAGCTCAAATGTAGTTTTGCCGAAAAATTCAGTCTTGAGAGAGAAAACTTCAATATCTTATCGATGAGGGTCCGATGACCGGAGCTCTTGCTTTCTCTGGATTGCTCTCATCCCAGGGATCCTCCCTGGATCAAACTGCGCCTCAATTGAGGGCCTGAGTAGTGTGAATTTCAATGTTAAAGTTTTTTTTTGTAGAAATCAGCCGTGAACAGTATTTTTCAGCGAAGGGGCTTACCTTGCTAGCTCGGGGGAAGGTCAGGGCACCTCTAGTTGGTGTTTGAGGGGCTTGGTTTGGCCGGAATTGGCTTAGGGATGGCTCAAGTTGAGCTCGAGAAGCTGGTGCTGCTCACAACCAAGGAGCAACATTACTATTTGAGCTCCTTCATTCTTCCACGGTGGCTCTCGTGTAGAATGGAGGGTACAGTTGTGTAGAGGACTTCCTCCCGGTTCTAATGGTATCAAATGCAACCTCAGAGGTGGAGAAAAGCCCCGATGTCGAAGCTCTAGTTTGCTGCTCACCGAAAAACTGAGCAATTCATCTTCTTCGGTTGATTTTGGAATGCTGAGATCGAATGGATAGGTGTTCTTTAGTCGTTGACCGTTGACCATTGACTAGTTCTTTGATCGTTGATTGTTGACTGGTTCATTGACCGTTGACTGGTTCGGTCCAACCGGGTTTGGTGACCCGAATTCAAAATTTGGCCGGTTCAAACCCGATTCAACTAGTTTTTTGAAATCTAAAAATTTTTAAATTTATCTAAATTCATTTTCTATCTAATAATGGTATCAATTTTCCAAATTGATATTTTTAAGCCACTTAGAAAAATGAATTATTGAATCAGTTCACTATGGTTCATCCTAATTCAGTTTGGTTCGGGTCTGGTTCACCCTAAACCGGTCCGGTTCTCTCATCAATTCCACTTCCCAGTTCTTTCTCATGATTTTTATTAATTTTTGGTCATTTGGGATTTTCCAATTTTCCATTTTAACCCTTCTTTGTAATTTTTTATCCCTTTTTCAGCTCGATTTTCTCAAAATCGCTGGTTCCTTTCCCGGTTTACTTTGTCTAAGGGTCGGATTTCACATCTACTCTACCTCCCACATGTCTTGGCCGACCTCCGACGAATGAACTTTTGGCTGTCACGAGCTGATTTCCTCATACAAGTATGCTTTGGAACTTTCGGCTGTGGTCAATCAAGGCCAAAATTTGCCCACCTACAATGATCCCTTGGTTGACTACTATCACAAAATGAATTGTCTCTATCTTAGCTTCAAAACTCATACCATCCGACCATCGGTGATGTCCACTTCGGTAAGTATTTTCGACAAACCTTCATGTAACTCTATTTCGGCCAATTTTGGAAAATAATCAAATTCGATTGCAGTAAGATCACTCACTCCTCCTATAACCCATTAGAAGAATAATCAAAATATTTGGGAGAGATTTGTGAAAATAAAACTTATTTTGGTTGATTTTCAAAATTAAGAGACTAAAGTGCAAATTTTAAAAATTTTGGGATCGATTTAAAAAATCGGTAAAATCATGGAAATAGTCCCCAATGGTATCCTATGGAACTAGTAGGTAATTTTGGAATAAATGAAAATTTATAAAGTTATTTTTGGAAGCTTGAGGGAAAAATCATAATTTTAGATAAAACGGTGCAAAACGATAATTTTTCACAAAAGGGGTAAGATAGTCATTTATGTCCAATATAAAGTAAAATAGTTCATTTTGAGTTATGAATGACAAAATGATAATTTTGTAAAGTAAAGATAAAAAATGAGACTTTTACAAGTAAGGGCCAACTTGGTAATTTTGTTTATTTTAAAAACCAAAGTGTAATTAATGGATTTTAGGGACCCATAAGTAATTATTGGGAACTTAGAGATCCAAAATGAGTTTAAAGGAAATTTGAGAACCAAAATGAGAGAATTGGAAAGTTTATGGTGCAAAATAGGAGAGTAAGAACAAAATGGTAATTTTACCCAACTTGAGTACCAAAATGCAAAATTTGAAAAAATTAAGTATCAATGTGGGAAACTTAGAGAATTTTAGGCATTTTAGAAAATATAACCATATATGGGTATAACCCTTAATAAGTGGAATGAAATAATAGAAATAGTCCTATAAATGAGATTGTCGACACACGAACTAAGAGAACCTAGTACAAGGGGCAAAGTCGTATATTTTGGAAACTTTCGAGTGAACTCAGTTCGAAGGGAAAAATAATATATTTTGGAAACTTTCAAGACGGTACTAGCATTACTGTAGATAACATAATCTGACCCTATAAATATGTTTGGATTTATGTAGTGTAAATTATCGCATAAGTATATGAGGACTTCATTGATCCAAGACATTTAGAAAACCCCTAAGACAAACACGTACCGGATAAAACTGTGAGTAATATTTACTAACAATGAGTCCAATTAAACTGATCGCTGCACTTTATCCCACTTTATAAAATCGTGATATTGTGTATGATATGATTTGGTAAAGTTTTTTTTAAAAGTAGAGGAAAAACTATACGGTTACATGCTTACATAAGTAAATGAATAGTTGAGATTATTTACGTAAATAAAAGGGTTAAATGACCTATATTAAAAGTAATTCATAATAACATATGATATGAAGGCATGAGTCCGCAAGTAACATGATAAATGAAGATTGTAACACCGTATTTTTAGTAACAAAAAAAAAATTTAGAATAGGAAAACCAAATTGGTTCAGATGAACTTGATCCCATTAGAATAACAAAGCTAAGCGTGCTTGTGTGAGAGTAGTGCTAGGATGGGTGACCTTTCGAGAAGTATTCATTTTGCATTCTCTCAATAGTTGTCAAACCATATTTTTTTGTAACCTAAATCCTATCAAAACATTGAAGTTTAAAATTCAATTGATATAATTGGAATAAATAAAATAAAAAATGTAAATTATTAGGAGAAAATAATGAGATAAAAATATATATTTTTATTAATCCTATGTACCTAAGGTAAATATCATAAATACCTATATTTATTTATTGAAATTAATACCAATAATTTAATACATAGATTTAATTATTGGAATTAATACTAATGAATGCCTATCAATTTCTCGAGAATAATGAAACATTAAATCCTCCCCATTTAATACACAATATATAAAGAGCTCATCATTATTCATTCTCATCACACATGAAAACTCATTTCTCTCTCTAATACTCCATTTCCCGATAAAGCTCGAACTAGAGCTTCGACTTAGGCATTTTTCTTAACCTTAGAAGGAGAGGTTGGACTTTTTAGATTTCGGGGGAAGTAAGCTATCTGATAGCAACCTCCATTCGATCTGAGGATCGCCGAAGAAGCGCCGACATAATTAAACAATGAAACAGCTCCAATAGTCCGAAGCTGCCCTATTTCGACCTAGCTAAAATTAGTCGAATCCAGCCCTCCTCTAGCTAAACCAAGCTCTCCCAACATCCCCACAACCCTCATATGACCTCAACGATGTTGGAAGGTCAATAGTAGGAATTCTTGATTCAAGAAGGTACTTTAGGAAGAGAGCTACCTTTCCCGATAGAAAGCTCGGACCGTCACACCTTTGATGGGACAAGTGTGATCGAAACACCAACAAGAGAAAGTTCGCGTCAACTTGGAAAACTAACTGTGGACGAACACGTCACGGTTAATGGGTGAGTGGGCTAACTTAGACTTCATACCAAGTTGGGATGATGAGCATTTTTTCTAAATTGGAAGCCATCATGAGTGGACTAACTTACACTTCATACCCAGTTGGGATGATGAACACCTTTTCTAAATTGGAAGCCACTATGTGTGGGACTTTTAACATCATACTCGGTTGGGGTGATTAGCAAATTAAGTTAAAAATCACTTACCGGTTGTGAGTGGGATTTTATATCATACTCGATTAGGGATGATAAGTACCTCGAAATGAAAACCTACTACTTAGTGGTATTTTAAACATCACAACTTAGAGTAGTGATGAGACAATAACACGGAAAAACTACTTATCGGTTGTAAGTAGATCATACTCGATTGGTATGATGAAACTTCCTCGGAGGAAGTGGAAAACCCGTTAATCAGTTATGAGCGGAGATATCCTTTACTCGATTGGTAAGATAGATAGTTGAAAATATATTTTGTCAGAAGTGCTCTCCCCTAACTATGTGCCACTGCTTAAACAATTTATGAGACCTTCTTGATGGTAGCTCGAATAGCTCTGATAGGCCGGGAGCCTCAATTTTGGAAATTGGGAGCTAATATGCCTAATTTTGAAAATCTCGTACAGTAGGCCCAAGACTAGTAGGCACGAGCAGGAGCTCATAAATAAATATGAGATATATGCCATAAAACTTTAAGTAAATAAACTGTTTGGCCATGGTACCAAGACAGAACCAACATATTCAGTCAACTAGTGGCAGTACGACATGACAGGTCTCCGGACTAGTAAAGACAAACAGCTGCAGGTTGAGTTGATGGTCAAGGCCGTTGGACCAATGGCACCACAGATTATAAGGAATGATGTAAAAATAATGATTGTGCATGCACAGTATGTACGGGACCTTCAAGATGCCCAAGAGGGGTAGTGATGTGTCCTAGGGCCCTGAACGACCTAGTGGATATAAGGGCAATTCATCGGACCAGGTGACCTTGCGAAGCTTAATGTAGCTTCAATGCGCACGAGACCGGGGTGGGGTCGGGATGAGGTCTCTGTCCTCATACGTACACGGAGAATTGATTTCGGGATTGATGATTGGATGTTGCGTACATCCACTCATTCTCAGGGTATAAGTGGACGTGCTTTTATATAGGTGGCCGATAAAGTCGCTTCGACACCACAAGTGGGTTCAGTGGACGGGCTAGCTTGCGATTGTGTGTTTTGACCTTCATCATGAAGGATGTGTGTTGGGTGATAACAAATCATGATTAATAAGAAATGGTGAAAACTTGAGATTTTTAAAGTGGAGAAAATCTGAAGGAAATTAAGGAGTCTCTCACACTCTAACTTGAAAATGTCACCCTCGGTAGGGTAAAGGTTTTAAAAACCAGTATTTGAGGAAAGGATATTTTAAAAGAAATTATGGATTTTGGCACACTCCGATTAAAGTTGTTTTGGTTATGAAAACTCATTCCTAACGCCTACTCACTGAGTTGTAGAACTCACCCCCTCCCTTATATCCCTTTTAGGAAATAAAGGGCAACCCAATCTTAAAGACTTCCCTCCTAGGTTTAAAAGAGGTAAAACCCTTGGTAAACTGGGAAGAGTGGTGGGTTGCTCATGGGGATCCGACCAAACTGGGTCGGGGCGTGATAAAGATGGTCGAGTAATGACCGTGTCACTCCCCAACCCGGGTTGACCAGAGTTGAGGAAAACAACCTGCCACTCTCTTGAGTCTCGAAGAGGGGCTCCTTAGGGAGATCAAGAGAGTCAAGCGTATTTCCTGTCATGTTTTTCCCTCGACAACATTAAGCAAAACTGAAATTTTATATTGTGTACCTGGTTTGGAGACTAGGGAGGAAAAGCTGGTATTGTTGTGTTCCTTCCTAAAAAATGGTTGGGAGGGGGCTTTGACAACTCAATGAGTGGGGGAAAACTATTTTATGAAGGCTCAACTTAACAATTTCAATTATCTAATATTTTAACATTTTCTTCTTGGGTTTCTCAAATCAACAACCGCCCTCCTATCATAGGAGGGATCAAACATTCATAGAACGACCTTCGATCGTGCCACTTGTGGATCAGAGCACCTTTACCGTACACCCTGATAGAGGAATACTACATCTACCTAGAGTTTGAGTGGACATCAATAGTTTGACACATCAAACCCCTCATTACTTCTTCATGTCCATTCAGTGGGACGAGACCTCATTTCCCCTGCTGCCTTGGTCTCCATGCGCAGGAAGCTCCTCAACTTCATGACCTACTGAACGATGAAACCACCCTTATGCTTCCTAGATTGTCCAGTAGTCCTTGGGCTCCATCACTAACTCATGTCAAGTGTCCTGATGGCTCGAACATCACAGTTCATGCACAATCAACAATCTTTTTTTAATTACAGCCTTTATCTTTGGCCATCTTGCACAGCGGTTTATCGGCTTGGCTTCGGCCCACCATGCATACTAGCCCAATAGCTTTGATGACCTAGCTTCGACAGAGTAGCGGTTTGGCTCAACAAGCTTGACAACTCAACTTGGCTCGATGGGTACACATAAGGTTCCCATTATTCAGGTCTTTTAGCAATCATATATCACTTGTCTGTTCTGGATGGATCAACACCCGTATCCATCGGCCTTGGGCCCACTAGCACTTCGAGCCTAAGCCCAGAATTAGCTCCCAAATGTTTTAAGCAGAGTCATCTAGTCAGGGGATGCTAATTCCGAGAAAATAGTTTTCAAAGTTGAACTGTAATTCCAACCACAATGGACGTTATAGCGGTTCCCACTCACCCTGTGATTTTGGTAAGGTCGTGCCGGCGGAGTCTGACCTCGCGGTCTCTTTTCTGGGAGGCAATGCTCGGGTAGTCTACTCCTACATGGAATGTATGTCCTTGTTAGGGCATTAAATACAAGAATCGCACTTCTTCGCGTATTTACATATATGCCTTCATATTTTACCTTAATTGCACTCGAGTCCTTGAGGTTTGTGCATTTGTCTTTATGTCCTTAATTTCCTCTAATTCGGCCCTCAAATTTTTCCAATTATCCTTTCGGGTCCTTAATTTTATTAACTTTGCCCTTGGGTCCCTCTATTTTCTAAAACTACCATTTAGCTCCAAACTTTCCCAAAATTAAAATTTGACCCCAATTCTCAATTTTTTTGCAAATTGATCCTCTATTTGATCCAATTTGCCAAATTGACCGTCAATTGGAAGGGAATTGCATAAAAAGACCCTCAATTTTGTCAATTTTCCATTCGGTACCCAAATTTCCCAAACTTTTCAAAAATTGCATTTTGGTCTCAAATCACAATTTTGTTCAATTGGCCCCCGAAACTTGGTTAATTTCCCTCATTCTTGATTTCAATCATCTCCTCTATATTTTTCTCATTATTTCATGCTTTGAATTGTTTGATTTGGTTCAGAAATGAGCTCAAACGGAGCTTCATTGGAAAATACGGTATAGAGAGAGAAAACTTTGATATCTTACCGGTGAGGGTTTGGTGATCGGAGCTTTGGCTACCACCGTGTTACTCTCATCGTGGGGATTCTTCCTGGATCAAACCATGCTTCAATTGATGACCTGACCAGTGCGAATTTTAGTGTTAATATTTTTGCAAAATTGGGTCGTGCATAGTGTTTTTCGACAAAGGGTGGCGGAGGGAGCTTACCTTCTTAGATCAGGAAAGGTCGGGACACCTCCACGTGAGGCATAGGGGGTCTGGCTTGGCCACAATTAGCTAAGTGAGGGCTCAAAGTGGGTAGCTGGAGACTGGCTATTTTTAGGTCGAGGAGTGGCAGCACTGTTTGAGCTACCTCGTTCCTCCTTGGTGTCTATCAAGCGAAATGGAAGGTATGGTTGGGTAGAGGACTTCCTTCTGATTCCAAATACACCCAATGTGAATTCGAAGGTTGAGAAAAGTCTTGTTGCTAGAGCTCTGGTTCACAGCTAGCCAGAAAACTCACTCTTCTTCTTCTTCACTCGATTGTGGGATGTTGAGAATGATTGAGGGGGTGCTTTTTATATAGGGAGCTCGACAACTGTTTAGGCTACCTGCCGACGTAAGATTTGGCCGTTGGTGACCTCACTAGAGCATTTTTCGAGTCGTTGGAGACTCCAGCGACTCCTCCCCTCTCTCTCTCTTCTCTATCGACGTCTGAAGGTTGAAGATGATGACATGTTGATCGTGCCACGTGGCATGCTGTGATTGGTCAGTTTTTTTGACGTGGAGTACTAACTCGGCCGTCGTGTCAGCCGTTGACCGAACACATGGTAGCCTCTCATTGGTTGCTCATGTCTGCATGGCGTGCTGAAGGGCGCAA
Organism: Trapa incisa; assembly: GCA_030064435.1. Classification (NCBI taxonomy): domain Eukaryota; kingdom Viridiplantae; phylum Streptophyta; class Magnoliopsida; order Myrtales; family Lythraceae; genus Trapa; species Trapa incisa. Next base: position 8,212,560 of record CM057765.1, read on the forward strand.
GCTGTAAGTTGACCAGACACGTGGCAGCCTCTCATTGGCTGATCGTGTCTGCATGGCGGCTGGCGTGGCATTAGATGGTCGTTGCCCATTGACTATTGACCGGTCCATTGACCGGTTTGGTTCGATCGGGTTCATTGCCCAAAATTCAAAAATCAGCCGATTTGGACCCAGTTCGACTGTTTTTCTCAAATTTAAAATTTTGTAAATTGATTTTTTATTTAATGGTGGTTTCAATTTTCCAATTTGACATTTTTAGGCCACCTAGAAAAATGGATTTGTGAATAGGTTCACTATGGTTCATGTCGGTTTGGTCCAATTCACCCTAAACCGGTTTGGTTCTCTCTTCAATTCCACTTCCTGGTTCTTCCTTGTAATTTTTGTGAATTTTTGGTCATTTGGGATTTTCCAATTTCCCATGTTAGTTATTTTTCATTCATTAAACGACTCATTTCTTCATGTATAAACCTATACCGATTCTTTTCCCAGTTTTTATTTGTTCTGAATGAAGGGTTTTATAGACTGTGACCTGAGAAAATCAATGTGTGTTATGTTTAATTCATAATATCATAATAAATGGAGATGATCGAGTGAGAATCGAGTTCCAAGGAAATATGTCACGCCCCGACCTGGTTTGGTCAGATCTTGGTAATTAACCTGCCACTCTCCTAGTTTATCAAAGGGTTTCTCCTTGTTATAAACCGTAAAGAGTAAGGCGTCCTTTAAACGTGCACTTTTCGTGGAATAACATAAATCAAAACTACATAATATTTTAATTTTATCATACCTGTCTCGCAGGTGTCTAGGTTAATGGTCTTTAATGGTAGACTTTCCAAAATTTCCTGAAAGGGATATAAGGGAGGAGGTGAGTACGACTACTCAGTGAATAGGTTTTCAAAAATTAACTTTGAGGAAAAGAGTTGTATTGGAGTGTGCCAGATTCCTTTCTTTAAAAAATCCTTTCATTTAAAATCTCGGGTTATATCACCATTTCCTTATTTAATCACGGTGTGTCATCATCCAACACACATCCTTCATCATGAAGGTCAAACACACATTCACAAGCCAGTACGTCCACTGAACCCACTTGTGGCGTCGGAGCGACTTTATTAGCCACCTAGATAGAAGCACGTCCACTTCTACCATGAGAATGAGTGGATGTACGTGACATCTGACCCTCAATCCTAAAATCAATTCTCCATGTCCGTATGGGGACAAAGTCCTCATCCCGTCCCCACCCTGGTCTCATGTGCTTGGTGCTACTCCAAATTTCGCAAGGTCACCTAGTACGACGAACTGCCCTTATACTCACCAGGTCATCTAGGGCCCTTAGGACGCATCACTACCCCTCATGGGCATCTTGATGATCCCGTAATCATAGTGCATGCACAAACAGTATTTTCTTATCATGACATATAATCTATGGTGCCACTGGTCTAACGGCCCCGACCCTCAACTCAACCTACAACTGTTTGTCTTGACTGGTCCGAAGACCTATCATGTCACACTACCACTAGTTGACTAAATATGTTGGTCATGTTTTGGTACCATGGCCAAACAATTCATTTATTAAAGTTTTATGGCACATATCTCATGTTTGTTTACGAGCTCTTGCTCGTGCCCACTGGCCTATGGCCCACTTGTTCGAGATTTTCAAAACCGAGCATAATAGCCCCTGACCTATAAGAGCTATTCGAGCTCCCATCAAGAAGGTCTCCCAAATCGTTTAAGCATTGGCACACAGTCAGGGGAGAGCACTTCTGACAAAAATATGTTTTCAAGTGTCCATTATACCGACCGGGTATAAGGACATCTTCACTCATAACCGATGAACAGGTTTTCAACTTACTTAGAGGAAGTTTCATTTTACCAATTAGGTATGATCTACTTACAACCTATAATTAGTTTCTTCGCATGATTTTCACATCACTACTCTAAGTTGTGATGTTTAAAATACCACTTGGTAGTGAGTTTTCATTTTGAGGTACTTATAATCCCCAACCGGGTATGATATAAAATTCCACTCACCCGTTAATGTAGTGAATTCCACTAGACCGGTTCCTTGTATTCACGCAAACTTGTCCTTGCTAGCGTTCCCGATACTTTGTGTTCCTACACGATATGAACATTTCTGTTCATTATCTCTCGGCCTAATAGCCTTCATTCATTCCAAATGAATGATAAGAACCAAACTTTTATTTATTTGCAATTAGGTCCCTAAAATTATTTTTCTTTATATAAGTCCCTAATGTCGATTTTTCCACAAATTGAGTCCCAAAACTTTTAAGTTTCCCCTTAGGGCCTCAATTTATTCAATTTCACAAAAAAGGTTTAAATTTCACAATTTCCAATTTGGTCCCCCAACTTTTCCAAAATTACCATTTTGCCCTTCCTTTACAAAAATGATAAATTTTACCCCAAAAATTCTAAAATTTCTCAATTGGCCCTCTAACATTTTTATCATGCCCAATTGACCCTCAATTTTAGGAAATTGCATTTCGGTCCTTCGAATCTTCGAAAATCCCCAATTTTCCCCCAATTCCAACTTATTAATATAGCCGAATTTGATTTCATCAAATTGACCAATCAAAATTTTCCAATTGTTGAAATTAAAGTTGAAATTGAGTTTCTACATGTTGATACGATTTTCTAGCAATTTGAATCGCAACTTTTAACGTCGGAACGAGCTCAAACAAAGCTTCGTCGGAAAATGGATTGTAGAGAGAAAGCTTCAATTACTCACCGGTGAGGACACAATGGTGTGAGCTGTCTATCTGGGTAAGTAGTTCTCCTCCTAAGGTTCTTCCTAGGATCAAGAATGACATCAATTGATTTCGAATTGGATTAGAATTTCATCATTAAAATTCGTCCGACTCTCTCTCTAACACCGATGAGAAATTGTAGAGGGGAGCTGAATTGGCTTACCTTTCCGTTCTAATTCTGTTGTGGTAGAGCTGAGGAAGTGTTGGAAGGGCTTGGTTTGGCCTGAGGAGGGCTCGAATTGGCCAATTTCAACTCGGTCGAAACAGGTCAGCTTCGGTCTGCCGGAGCTGCTTCACTATTCGATCATGCTGGCGCTTCTCCGACGACTCTTAGAATGAATGGATGTCACCACCGTGTAGCTGACTTCTCTTCAGTTCTAATGAACCCGACTTCACCTTCTTTCGCTCAGAAATAACCTTATATTGAAGCTTTGGTTCGAGTTTTTCTAGAAAACTAAGCAACTGAGAGAGAGTGAGCTTTTCAGTTGTGGAGAGGATGAATGGAGAGGGGTTCACCCCTCATTTGACCAAAATTTTCAAATCTAAAAATTTCTATATTTATCTAAATTAATTTTCTATCCAATGGTGGCTTCAAATCTTGAATTTGAATTTCTTAAGCCACCTAGAAAAATTAATTTAGAATCTGGTTCAATAGTAGCTAAAACTGGTCCAAACCAGTTCAGATCTGGTTCACCTGAACCGGTTTGGTTTTCATTTTTAATTCCTTCTCAAGTCCATTTCCATGACCTTTAAGACTCTTTGGGTCACTTGGGATCCATAAATTTCCCGGTCTACCCTCTCTCTATCAATTCCGGTTCATGAGTCGATTCGGTTCATAAATCGGTGCAGACCCAATTCACTTGAATCGGTCCAGTTTTTCTTCCCCAATTCGTTCTAAGGTTCTTTTCCAAGATTTATGAACCATTTTGAGTCACATGGGAGTTGAAAATTCTCAATTTGCTCATTTCCCTAAAATCGAGCTTACAGACCAATTCGGTTTTAAAATTCAAAACTGACCAATTTTTTCCCTGGTTTTCTCATTATCAAAGGATGGGGTTTACAAAATAAATGTGTCATATTTAGTGCATGATATTATAATAAGTAGAGACGGTCGAGTGAGGACCCAACTTTGAGTAAATAAATGTGTGTTATGCTTAATGCATGATATTGGACATTATTTTGTAAATATCATTATTATGATTTGCGGTGCTCAACTGTCCATGTAATCCCCATCCCTTAAAGATAAGAAAAAAATATTGGGGAAAGAATGGAACAACTCAAGAGAGAAAATCGAACCGGTTTATGAACCTTAACTGATAAAGAATGGGAAAAATGAGAAATTTACAAATCACAAATGACCTAAAGAGTCATAAAAAATATGGAAAAAGACTTTGGAACAAATGGGAATAGAAAAATAGACTGGTTCAAGTGAACTGGACTGGAACCGGATTGAACTGTTTTGAACTAGTTTGAACCAACATTTAACTAGTTACTAAATTCATTTTTCTAGGTGGCTTAAAATATTCAAATTGGGGAATTGCAGGCACCATTGGATAGAGAATGAATTTAGAAAATTTTAATTTTGAAAAACTCGTTCGAATCGGGCTTGAACCGATCGGTTTATGCATTGAACTCAATCGGACCAGTCCGGTCTGATTCAGAACAGTGTCGTCTTCTTCCTTCAAATGACGACACTGTTCATTCAATACTTGAACAAACAACGCTGACAAAGAGGAATCGTCTCCATTCAAGCTATTTCAAGTCATGAATGAGCTTGACCAATATGTTAAATGGTCGGGCGGAGAGTCCCCAAACTCCCTATATAAAGAGCTACTCTCCATTCATCCTCCTCACACTGGAAATCTCTATTCTCTCTCAACTGCTCCATTTTTCGATGAAGCTTGAACCAAAGCTCTGACTTGGGCAGTTTTCTCAACCTCAGAAGGTGAGGTCAGGTTCTTTAGACTCTGAGGGAAGTCACTATCTGATAGCAAACTCTGTTCGACACGAGGACTGTTGGAGAAGCACCGGTAGAATCAAAAAGTGAAGCAACTATGATGGGCCGAAGTTGCCCTATTTCGGTTGAGTTGAATTTGGCCAAATTCAGCCCTGCTCCAGCAAAACCAAGCTCTCTCAACATCCCCATAGCCCTCATATGACCTCAACTAAGCTGAAAGGTAAGCCAATTTAGCCTTACTCAGTCGTTGTAGGTCAGAGTTAAAGAGAGAAACTACAGAATTTCACTAATGAAATTCTCCTTTGATTTGAGGTCAATTTTAAGAATTCTTGATCCTAGAAGGTACCTTAGGAAGAGAGCTACCTTCCCCGATAAAGAGCTTAGACTACTTCACCTCCGACGGTAAGCTTTCTAAGCTTTCTCTCTCTACGCACAATTTCCAGTGAAGCTCCATCTAAGCTCAATTCGGGCCCAAATGACACGGTTCAAAGCTCAATTGAATCATATGGAAGTATAGGAATTGATCCATAACTTCAATTGGATCAATTAACCCCGATTGAATGGCTAATTTGAAGAAATCAAATTCGGTCAGTTTAAACGTGAGAAATTGGGGGGAAATTTAGGGAAATTTGGGGATTTTGTAAAATTGAATGACCATTTTGCAATTTCCCAAAATTGAGGGCCAATTGGCCATGAAAAGATGTTGAAGGACCAATTGTTGATTTTTGGAACAATTGGGGCCAAATTGCCATTTTTGGAAAGTATGGGCAAAATGGTAATTTTTGAAAACTTAGGGATCAAATTGGAAATTTGGAAAACTTGAGCCCCTTATATAATTTTGAGTAAAATAAGGACTTAAAGGGAAATTTTGGAAACCTTGGGACTCAAATTTGGGAAAAATTAACATTAATGACCTAAAAGTTAAGAAAAAGGAACTTTAGGGACCAAAGTGCAATTTATAGATTAATCGTGAGCCGTAATTGATGGAAAGCCATAATTGATAGGGCTATCCAAACGTGTAGAGACAAGTGTGACTGGAACGCCAGCAAGATAAAGCTCACGTAGACTTGGAAACCGACCGAGGACGAACACATCACGGTTATCGGGTGAGTGGGCTTAATTACATCATACTCGGTTGGGATGATGAGCACTTTAGAAATGGAAAACCACTTGTAAGTGGAATTTTGACAACATACTCAGTTGAGAGGATGGGTGAACAAAGTTAAAACCTACTTACCGGTTGTCAGTAGAGGAAATCATACCCGATTGGTATTATGGACTTCCTTGAAGGAAGGAGAAAACTGCTTGTTGGTTGTAAGCGGAGGTATCATCACACCTAGTTGGTGTGATGAAGTGAAAATTATATTTTTGTCAGAAGTGTTCTCCCTTAATTGTGTGATAATGCTTAAACTCTTTGGGGTTTCTCGACAGGAGCTAGATTAGCTCAAATAGGCCAGAGGCCTCAGCTTTTAAACTTGTGGGGCTAAATGCTCAATTTTGTAAAATCACGTATAGTGGGCCCAAGGCCAGTGGGCACGAGCAGGAGCTCGTAAGCAAAAATGAGAGATGAAAGCCATGAAAATTTCTAATGAAATGCATGTATGATTTTGCCATGGTACCAAGTCAGGACCGATAATACTCGATGGACAAGAGGCAATGCGTTAGGGCCAGGTCGACGGGCTGGCCTAGAAAAACAGCTGCAGGTCGGGTTAAGGGTCAGGCCATTAGACTAGTGGCACCAAAGATAAATGGATATGAGGAAAACTTTGTTTGTGCGTGCACTTGAGGTACATGACCATCAAGACGCCCAAGAGGGGTGGTGATGCATCATACTGGAAATTGGAGAAGTAGATAGAGAGAAGTTTTTAGGTGTAAGGAGGATGAATGAGGAGTAGCTCTTTATATAGGGAGCTCGGAGACTCCTTGGCCATCCGATTGGTGCCTTTATGGTAATCATTCATGGCATATAATGCCATGAATGGAGACTTTTCATCTTCGAGTGAACAGTGATGTTATCTGAAGGAAGAAGATGACACTGTTCCAAACCGGACTGGATCGGTACGAACCGGGTTCAATGCTTAAACCGACCAGTTCATGCCCCATTCGACCGAGTTTTTCAAAATTAAAAATTTCTAAATTCAATTTCTTTCCATTGATGGCTTCAATTCTCCAATTTGAATATTTTAAGCCACCTAGAAAATGAATTTAGAAATTGGTTCGATGGTGGTTCAAACGGTTTAAACCGGTTCAATCCAGTTTAGGTCCACTTCACCTGAACCAGTTTGGTTTTCTCTCCCAATTCATCCCTAAGTCCTTTTTCATGACTTTTTGAGCCACTCAGGACTTGTAAATTTCTCAATTTTCCCATTCTCAAACAGTTGGATTTCATGAACCGGTTTAGTTTTCTCACTTGGGTTGACCGGTTCTTTCCCTGGTTTCCTTATCTTTAAGCGACGAGGTTTACAACTCTCCCTGCCTTTTAGGAGTTTTGTCCCCAAAACTTATTCAAGATCCTTTGCATAGGAAATAACTTCCCTTGATGTTAACTTGGTGTTTGTTTGACATGCTACCATTTCGATTATTTTCACTTAGGCCGTTTATAACACACTTTAAGGAATTTCCTTTCCTTTCCATTGCTTACTCATTCCATGGAGCTTATCCTATCTAAGCATGTCTTACCTGTGAATTCGAGGGTATATCCTTAGGTTCACATCTTCCTCCATTATTTATCATAGCTTCGGTCTAAATTATATTTGACCTTGTCATGCTTACTAACTGACTCTTCCTTACTCGATTCACATTTTCCTCGGGATTGTTAGTGCTTACATGTCCCTTACGACATGACATGTTCTAGGACTTATCTCTGTCCACTAGACTTCTACGACACCTCCTTTCATGTTGTTCCCAACTTTCCAACCTTTCAGGGATTGTATAACTTCATTCCTCTTTTCATCGGGTAGTATTCCTCGACTACCTTTACCATTATCCAATCATCCTTCATGCCTTGAAAAAAATATCTTACACAATCGTGTCGGATTTCCTTACCCACTAGTTCTTTCCCAACTTCTTTATTGGGTCTTTCTGATTCCAATGATTGGATTTCTTGATGACTTATCGACACGTTGGGATTCTTCCCTCTTATGTCTTTCTTCATTTCTGATGACGTCCTTTACTCAAGAATTTTCTTTTTTCCCTAAACCCACTCTTACTTGCTCGTGACCATTTCACGATTCCTTTGTTTGGGAAGTTCTCCTTTAACGATTTTCATTCTCTACTATGTCCTTCAAAGTAGAGATTTCTTCCTTAGGTGCTATATGTTCGAATTTCTTATTACTCCTTGAAGGTTTCCTTCCTTCTCATTCTTACACCCTTTTGAATTAGGGTTTTTGCCCACCTTTAATCATTCGTCGACCATAATTTCCCAGTTCACCCTTTACTTTCCTACCCAAGGTATCTCCGATCGTTTGGTCTTATTTTGTGTACTCAACACTATGCTTATCCTATTACCCTTCTTTAGAGTGTAGTCTCCACTACTTCTCGGTCCTTCTTAGCATCTTGTTTATTCTCCTTTACCATCATATTGCTAATAGTTGCTTCCTTTTGCTAGGTTCATCAGAAATCCCTATTTGGCTCCTTTGCTCTTCCAAAACAGGTAACACTTGGCCGTCCTGATATACCTTCAACCACTTATAGTTCTTTATGAGGTTCCTTATGTCGAGTTAAGCCTCTTATGATCCATCTGGTAGTTCCTTAGCTTCGGAACTTCCCTTTTTAAGGTTTCATTCCTACTTTTATCCTTCTACCTAGGGACTCCCATCCTAGTTCAATCGACCTAATGCTCCTTTGAGGCTTTTCCTTCTTTCCTTTCTACACACTTCAGAGATCAGTATTGTTGTCCACTTTTTATCCTTTCTTGTCCTCCATCTCCTTTTTGTTCCTTATCCTCTCTTCGAGAAACTCCTGCCAATAGGTTAGTTCCTATCACTTTGTTTTATGTCCAGTCGTCCACTCCTTAAGCTCTATTAAGCGAGTGTGGGCCACGATCAGTCTTGATGTTATTAGTTATTTCCCCTTAACCACTTCTGAATTGGATGGCTTACTTCTCCAAGGTTTTTCAGATGTTCTTTCCTTTATTTACTTATTATGGGTAGTCCACCCATCTTTACTTGTCACAACGTCCTTTGATGCTATTTTCCTACTTACTCGTTCCTTGGATTTAACTTTCTCCTTGGGTCCTCCTAATATACTTCCCTAGGTTCTTTCACCTCAATATGCATTTCATTTCCTCATCCTTCATCACTTGGTTCATTACTTTTCAGTTGGGATATATATGCCTCCCCAAGGTTTCCTTTCTTGGAAAGGGTTTAGGCACTATTTGCTTCAAGACCTCTTTATGGGAGACTTACTAAATTCTCCTTATGGTTTGAGTGTGATCACCATTTCATTTTTGGTCATTTATTTCTTCAAAGATTTCTTTCATCCTTGTTTTCCACTGTTATGGCCTTTCTACCTCTTCCTTCCTTGTCAGGGTTAAATTTATGACCTACTCGATGGTCAATTCATTAACTGCCTCATCCCTACTACTCTCCTGGTTTACTTATCTCAGAATTGTTGTCCTTCAATTTTACTTGTACTTGATGCATATCCCGTCGTCCTTTTTAGGGTGTAGTCCTTACTATTTTCTGGTTCTTCCTAGGGCATCTTCTCCCAAAGTTTCTAGTTACACCTCCTCGCTAGCTCAGTCTACAACCCTACTTGGCACCTCTGCCTTTTCAAAGTAGGTCACACCTTGTTATCCCGAGACATTTCATTGTTAGGGGCTTGTCTTCTATGGAGGAGGTGCTTCCTTCTTTGCTCCTAGGTGGCTTGTAACGCCCCTTAAGGGAAAATTCCCTTTTATCCTTATTTTTCTATGTCTAGGTTTTTTTAAGGTCCTATCCTTGGTCTTCTTCATGTAATATTTCCTCATATAATTGAGGCACACGATCATATTATTGAGGGACAAAAAAATTTTTTAGGAACTCAGAATATTATTCATTATTAAAGTAAGAATATAGTTTGGGGTTTTAACATCTCTTAAGGGAGATTGTTACAATGACGGTTTGGGAAGTACTCAGTACCATGTAATGGTCTAGAAGAATTTCTTCCTGTGTGAGATTGGGATCCCTATCCGGAATTGTGGTTATTGTAATGTTATCCCTTCGAGCCTCTATAGGGGTGGAGGTGTCCTTATTAGAAGGTATCGCTTTGATTCCTTGTGGTGTGGGGGCAGTCCTTTGCTATGTGTCCCACCCTCCTACACTCATAACAGGTCCTCTCAGGTCTAGTCCTCCATAATGTTGGGCATCTTCTAATGTAGTGTCCCCATTGCCCACATCTATAATAGGTCATCTCCTTGCGTGGACCTTTGTGGTTCCTCTTATACTTTGAGCATTGTGGGGCCTTTCTAAGGGATTGCTGATGGTTCGATGTTTTGCCGTCCTTGAGCTCGAACAACTTGGAGGTTTTCTTATTAAGTCCTCTTTAACCCAGGGTTACTCTAAGAGTCCTTCTATACTCATTGTTCCTTTCCTCCTTTGGGATGGGGTTCTCCCTGTCTTCCGGTGTTGCTAAGGTAGCGCGGGTTTGTTTGACTAATTTTCTTGGGGCCATCTATAAATTTTAAAATTATTCCTATTAGTTACTAGGTTATATAGTCTTGATAATGTATTCGAGAAAACAGACTCTGATAGCACTCAAGTTGTCACGCCCCGACCCAATTTGGTCGAATCCCCATGATCAACCCGCCTCTCCCTTAGTTCAAGAAAGGTTCCCCCTTTCTTTAATCAAGAGAAGCCAGGAAAAATTTCAGCTGTGCTCCCTAGAATACATATATAAAAAATGCAAGCTTAAAAGAAATTAAGCATACTTGACAGAGGGTAAATCCTAGTGTTATCCCTAGTCATTTCTCTATACCTAAAAAGGGATAAAAAGGATGGGTGAGTTTCTATAACTCAGTGAATGGGTGTTTGGAAAAGAGTTTCAATACAATAGTTTTGAATTAGAGTGTGTCAGACTCCTTATTTCATTTAAGATTATTTCTTCCACAAATTCTCATTTTTAAAAATCATAATTCATCATTATCCATAATCAGTGTGTTTAACAATCAACACACACCCTTCATCATGAAGGGATCACACTTTGTAGGGCAGCCCGTCTATTACACTCACTTGTAGCATCGGAGCGACTTTACTAGCCACCTAGATAGAAGCTTGTCCACTTCTACCCAAATGCATGGTTGTTCGCGACATCAGACCCTAAAACCTAAAAAGAAAGTCCATGTCCGTATGAGGATAGATACCTCATCTCGATCCCACCCCAGTCTCAAGCCCATAAAGCTACATCGAGCTTCCTTGACTGCTCGTACGACAAACTAACCTTATCTCCACCATGTCATTTAGTAGCCCCTAGGACGCATTACTACCACTCTTGGGCGTCTTGATGGTCCCAAACCTCAAGTGCATGCACAAACAAAGATTCTCCATAAGCCATTAATTTGTGGTGCCACTTGTCCAATAACCCCGATCCTTAACTCGACCTGCAGCTATTTGTCTAGACCGGTCCGTTGACCTGGTCTTGTTGCATTGCCGCCAGTTCATTGAGTATGTTGGTCTTGTCTTGGTACCATGGCCAAATCACATCATTCATTCATTAAAAGTTTTCATGGCTTAATCATCATTTTTGTTTACGAGCTCCTGCTCATGCCAACTAGCCTTAGGACCACTGTACGAGATTTTCTAAACCGAGCATTTTAACCCCCAAGTTCCAAAACTGAGGTCTGTAGCCTATCTGAGCTATTTGAGCTCTCATCAAGAAGGTCTCCCAAACTTTTTAAGCATTGGCACACAGTCAGGGGAGAGCACTTCTGACAAAATAACTTTTTCACTTGTCCAACACACCAACCGAGTGTTATGACATCTCTGATTATAACCGATATGTGGGTTTTCTACTTCCTTCTAGGAAGTTCATCATACCAACTAGGTATGATCTACTTACAATAAATAGGTAGTTTTTCTATGTATTTCTCACATCACCCCAACCGTGTGTGATGTTAAAATTTCCACTTAGTAGTGGTTTTTCCTTTTCGAGGTACTCATCATCCCAACCGAGTATGATGTGAAAAATCTCACTCACCGAATAAGTACAGTGTAATCCTCTTGATCGACTTTTTGCCTCCACGCGAGCTAATCCTTGCTGGCATTCCGGTCATTCGTGTTCCTACATGTTTTTGGACATCCTTGTTTATTAACATTTGTCATAATGGCCTTCGTGCCTCACTTATGAACAAAATGCCCAAACTTTTAATTATTTGCATTTAGATCACTAAAGTTCTTTTTCTTTAACTCTAGGTCCCTAATGCCAATTGTCCCAAATTGAATCCTGAAACTTTCAAAATTTCACATTTAGTCATCAATTTATCCAAAATCCCAAAAAATGATCAATAGCCCTTAGGACGCATTACTAGCCCACTTGGGCATCTTAATGGTCTCAAACCTCAAGAGCATGCGCAAAAAATAATTTTCCACATAGCCATTTATCTTTGGTGCCACTTGTCCAATGGCCCCGACCCTCAACCTGATATGTAGTTGTTTGTACAGATTGGTTTGTCGACTTGGTCCTAACGAATTGTTGCTAGTCCATCGAGTATGTCGATCCTATCTTGGTACCATGGTGTAATCACATAATCCATTTATTAGAATTTTACTAGCTTAAACATCATGTTTATTTACGAGCTCTTGCCCATGCCAACTGGCCTTGGACCCACTATACGTGATTTTCCAAAAACTGGGCATTTAGCCCAACAAATTCCAAAAATGAGGCATCTGGCCTATCTGAGTTGTTTAAGCTCTCGTTAAGAAGATCTCCCAAAAATTTTAAGTATTGGCACACAATTAGGGGAGAACACTTCTAACAAAATAATCTTCTCACACATCACACCAACCGATAAGCGGGTTTTCTCCTTCCTTCCAAGAAGTCTATCATACCAATTGGGTATGATCTCTCTACTTACAACTGGTAAGTAGTTTTTCCGCATAGTTCTCACATCACTACAATCGAGTGTGATGTTAAAATCTCACATAGAAGTGGTTTTTCATTTTTGAAGTGCTCATCATCCCAACCAGGTATGATGTGAATAGACCCACTCACAATCGATAAGTGGTTTTTAACTTTAAGTTGTGTTCATTATCCCAACTGGGTATAACGTTAGTAAGCCCACTGTCCCGATAATCTAAGTGTATTCCTTCTTAGTCAGTTTTCACCTCCACGCTAGCTTATCCTTGCCGGCGTTCCGGTCCTTCGTGTTCCTATATAATGTGGACATCCTTATCTATTAATATTTGGCATAGCAGCCTTTGTTTCTCACGTATAAACTACTATGCTCAAAATTTCCAATTAATTGCACTTAGGTCCTTAAAGTTCATTTTCTTTGACTTTACTTTCCTAATACTAACTTTTTCCCGAATTGAGTCACAAAACTTCCAAAAATTCACTTTGGATCCTCAATTTACTCAATATTGTTTAAGTGGCACAAGTTTTTCAAATTTCCAATTTGGTCCCTAACTTTTCAAAAATTACCATTTTCCCCCTACTTTTAAAAAATGACAATTAACCACAATTATTTTCAAGAATTGACCATTGGTCCTCCAACATCTTTTCCATGGCCAATTGGTCCTCAATTTTGGGAAATTACAATTTGGTCCCTCAATTTTACAAAATCCCCAAATTTCCCCAAATTTTCCTTTTCAACATGGTTGAATTTGATTTCATCAAATTGACCATTCAATGAAGGTTAATTGTTTAAATTGAAGGTATAATTCAGTTCCTACATATCCATATGATTCAATTGAGCTTTGAATCGCATGAATTGAGGCTGAAACGAGCTTAAACGAAGCTTCGCTGAAAAATTGTGCGTAGAGAGAGAATGCTTCGAAAGCTTACCGTCGGAGGTGCGGTCGTCCGAGCTTTCTATCTGGGCTGGTAGCTCTCATCCTGAGGTTACTCCTAAAATCAAGAATTGCAACAATTCATATCGAATTGAGGAAGAATTTGATCAGTGAACTTTTAACAATTTCTCTCTCCAACGTCGATCGGAAATAACAGAGGGGGCCAAATTGGCTTACATTTCAGCACTAATTCAATCGTGTGAGGGTTTTGGAAGTGTCAAGAGGGCTCAGTTTGGCTTGAGGAGGGCTGAATTTGGTTGATTTCAACTCGGTTGAAATAGGGTAGCTTCGGTCCGTCGGAGTTGGTTCACTATTTGATTACATCGACGCTTTTATGGCGGTCCTCGGATTGAATGGAGAATGCCGTTAGGTAGCTGACTTCTCCTAGAAACTAAGGAACCTAACCTCGCCTCCTAATGCTAAAATAACCCCAATGTTAGAGCTTTGGTTTATGCTACGTCAAAAAACTGAGTAGTTGAGAGAGTGGATTTTTTCAGGTGTGAGGAGGATGAATGTAGAGAAGCTCTTTATATAGGGAGCTCGGGGACTCTCTAGCTGATCATTTGGCACCTTGATGGCACTCATTCATGGCCTGAAATGCCTTGAATGAAAACATTTCACCTTCGTCAGCGCTGTTCGTTCTTCCAGCAAGTGAACATTGTTGTCATCTAAAGGAAGAAGACGACATTGTTCCAAACCAGACCATACCGGTCCGAACCGGGTTCAATGATTAAACCGGTTGGTTTAGGCCCGATTCGATCGAGTTTTTCAAAATTACAAATTTGTAAATTAATCTAAATTCATTCTTTATCCAATGATGGCTTCAATTCCCCAATTTCAATATTTTAAGCTACCTAGAAAAATTAATTTAGCAACTTGTTAAATGATAGTTCAAACTGATCCAAACCGGTTCACCTGAACTGGTCTAGTTTTCTCTTCCAATTCATACCAAAGTTCTTTTCCATGGTTTTTATGACTCTTTGGGTCACTCGGCAGTTGTAAATTTTCCAATTTTTCCTTTCTCTAACGGTTGGGGCTTGTGAACCGGTTCGGTTTTCTCCCTTGGGCTGACCGGTTCTTTCCCCGATTTCCTTACCTTTAAGGGATGGGGTTTATAGATCAATTCCTACACTTCCATACAATTCAATTAGAGCTTCGTGAGAAGACTGTTTGTAAAGAGAAAGCCTTGAAAGCTTACCGTCGGAGGTGTGGTTGTCTAAGCTCTCAATCTGGGGAGGTAGCTCTTGTCCCGAGGTTCCTTCTAGGATCAAGAATTGCTACAATTGATGTCTAATTGAGGGATAATTTTATCAGTAAAGTTTAGCACTTTCTCTCTATAACTTTGACCTACAACGACAGAGGAGGGTCGAATTGGCTTAACTTTCAGCTTTGTTGAGACATGTGAGGGCTGTGGGGGTGTTAGGGAGGCTTGGTTTTTCTGTGGGAGGGCTAAATTTGGTCGAATTCAGCTTGGCCAAAATAGGGCAGCTTCGGTCCATTGGAGCTACTTCACAGTTTGATTCCGCCAGCACTTCTCCGATGGTCCTCATGTCAAAAGGAGGTTATTGTTAGGTAGCTGACTTCCCCCTTAAGTCTATAGGACTTGACCTTGCCTTCTAAGGCTAAGAAAAAGGCCTATGTTGAAGCTCTGGTTCAAGCTTCACCAAAAAATGGAGCAGTTGAGAGAGAATGGAGATTTGAGGTGTGCAGAGGATAAATGGATAGGAGCTCTTTATATAGGGAGCTCGAGAACCCTTTGCATGACAACTTTCCATTTTGGTCGAGCTTATCCTCACCCTGAAATGGCCTGATCGGAGCCATTTTTCCTTTGCCAACGTTATCCATTTTCTGCATTAATGAACAATGTTGTCATCTAGAGGAAGAATATGACACTATTCCGAATCGGACCGGACCAGTCTAATTGGGTACAATGCGTAAATATGTCGGTTCATACCTGATTTGACCATTTTTAGAAGATAGAAGAAAGAAATTATTTGGCCCCATCAATTTGCAACATCTTAATTTTGCAATCAAATAAATTTTCAACTCAAAGGTGAAAAGCATGAAAGATAGTTGGAAAATCATAATGATGTTTTGTGACAAATAATTAGGAGTACTTATTGTAATCATCCAAGAATTGAATGTAGTAGTTATGACATGTATGAGAGGTGATTGGAGTCGGTCCCTAAATATCAGTGTAAACGAGTTGCAATGGAAACGTACTACTGTGATGGGTGAGGGTGAAAGGATGTTGAGCAATTTTACTAATAAACCAAGCGACACAAAAAGGAAAGTTGGAAATTTGATTAATTAAAGAGTTCTTAATTGTGACATAATTGGCAATGAAAGAGGATGGATGCTCAAGTCTTTGATGACATAGTGAACTAGACAAAGTACTAATAAATGTATGTCGAATAGCACAACCCAAAGTGAAGTAGTATAAATCATATCTATGACCCCCACAAAGTAGCTCCTGGTGTGTATGGAGGTCGTTAACAAGGAAATAGGAGCTGTGAAACTCAAAATAATAGTTATTAACTCGAGTAAATACTGAAACAGATAAGAGGTTCATTGTCATAGCAGAAATATATCAAGTAATTTTAAGGATAAAATGGCAAGCAGGGAGGGTAAAGAGAGAGAACTAGTGGAGATGATGGGTATACCTAAGTCGTCGTCGATGATCGGGTACTCTAGGAGAGATGGTTCTTCCTAAATAAGTAGATGTGACAGATCATTAGTTACGTGATAAGTAGCACCCGAGTTAATATACCAATCCAACTAATGTGGCTCGGAATAACCACCATAACTCATGTGGGCTTGAGGGGATTTAAAGTTCTACAATAATTTGTGAGAAGTAACAATATGTTCAAATTGAGAGCAAATTTGACAAGTGGGCTCATGGTGAGGGTGTCTGATGTTATGTGGTCTCGGAGAATGTACTCCACGAAAATTATTAGATTGGGTTGAAAAATTCTGGCAAGAAGCCCAAGGTCGTCCACTTGAATAACGTGAAGCCTAGTTTATTGTATCATGAATAAAATTCTCTCTATACTTTCATAGTAAAATTCAAACTCTAGAGAAAATGGAAACCCTATTACTCATTTGAGGAGTTAGATGGACGAGTTGTCATTTCAATGAAAATTTTTATTACATGAGATTTGATCAACATTGGGATTTTCTAAGCAATTCCCTTTTTCACGTGATGTAGAGAAATTTTTTGTGGGAAAGTGCATAAAGGGGTGAATAGTGTTGGGTCAAGTTTTGAGTCGTGGGTCGCCCGATTGGGTTTCAGTCAAGCAAAAGGGATGACACGTGTGTGTGTGTATGTAGAGAAATTTTATGTGGGAAAGTGCGTAAAGGGGCCAATAGTGTTGGGTCGAGTTTCGAGTCGATCGGGTTTCAATCAGGCAAAAGGGATGGCACGTGTGTGTGTAGAGAAATTTTATGTGGGAAAGTGCGTAAAGGAGCGAATAGTGTTGGGTCGAGTTTCGAGTCGTGGGTCGCTCAATCGGGTTTTAGTCAGGAAAAAGACACATGTGTGTGTGTGGATCACCCAATCAGGTTTTAGTCAGACAAAAGGGATGACACGTGTGTGTGTGGGTCACCCGATTAGGTTTCAGTCAGGCAAAAGGGATGACACGTGTGTGTGTGTGGGTCACCCGATCGGGTTTCAGTCAAGTAAAAGGGATGACACGTGTGTGTGTGTGGGTCGCCCAATCCGGTTTCAGTCAGGCAAAAGGGATGACACGTGTGTGTGTGTGTGTGTGTGTGTCGCACACGTGCATCCAATGTGGTGCGCCGACTGGTTTAGCGAACTGGTTTTTGGTGAATTAAACGGACGGCTCGACCAATTTTGGTATTTTCTTGGTCGGTTCACCTCCAATTCGATCTATTCTTAGTCCAAATTAAATTTCTAAAAATAGTTTATTCAATTTCCTATCATTTGGGTCCAAGAACGTCCACTTTGTAATTTAATTTTCACTTCTAAAAATTGGGTGAATTTATCGCCCTAAGCTAGTTTTATTAATTTTAGCCATCTTTTGGTCGGCATACCTTCAATTTAAATGGTTCTTAGCCCCATCCAATTTTCTAAAAATCCTTATTCATATTTCATAGTGATTGTGTCCAAGATTCTCATTTTCTTGATTTGTCTAAATCATTTTTCTTGACTTTCTTATTTCCAAGTTTGGGGTATGTACGGTTTTTCACCACCTAATTTGATTATCGATATTCGATCTCAAGTGTTTTTCAAGTTTGGAGGTGTTTACTTAAATACTCATAATCCTGATTCGGCTCAGTTTTCACTTGGGTTTTTCTTGATTCTCAATTTCTGATCGAAGTAGGTTTCCTTATGGTGGTTTTGGTGGACTTTCCCATTTCCAAGTTTAGGGTTTGTATGGTTTTTCATCACCTAGTTTGATTTTCAATATTCGATCTCAATTATTTTTCCATGTACAACCTCAATTTTCCCAATATATTCGAGTTAAATTCCCAGTTCAAATTTTCTAATGTTACATCCACATAGTTTGTCTTTATGGCCTTTTTCATAAAAATCTTCAATTATGCTCATGTGTATATATATATATATATATATTCATCTAAAACTTGTAAATAACCATGGTCGGTCCAATAAAACTCGTTGTCTATAAACGCACTCATCGTTTTATCCGAAACTTGTTCGTACCTGGATTTTTCAAGTGTCTCAGATTAAGTAAATTACTCCTATAACATACAACAATTTAAACTACAATAATGAAATAATATTGAAGAGTTCATATTTGGTTCTCAATGATAATTCTAGTATTGTCCCGTAATGTTTTTCTAAAAGTTACGATTTTACCCATTGGGTCGGGTTCACTCAATGGGTAATTGGGAAATTCACAACTCCTGACTGACCCAAAGAATCATAAAAACTATAGAAAATGACTTTAGGACAATTTGGGAGAGAAAACCAGATCGGTTCAGGTGAACTGGATCAGAATCGGATTGAACCGATTTAGATCGATTTGAACCACTATTTAACCGGATGCTAAATTAATTTTTCTAGGTGGCTTAAAAAATTTAAATTGGAGAATTGAGGCCATCATTGGTTAGAGAATGAATTTATAAATTTTTTATTTTGAAAAACTCATTTGAATCGAGCCTAAACTAGTCGGTTTAAGCGTTGAACCCGGTTCGAACTGGTCCAATTCGGTTCAGAATAGTGTCGTCTTCTTACTTGAGATGACAGCATTGTTCACTCGCTAGAAAATTGAACAACGCCGGTGAATAATAAACGTTCCTGTTTAGTATATTTCTGACCATCAATGATTGTCCTTAAGGTGCCATACGGATGCCAAAGAGTCCTCTAGCTCCCTATATAAAAAGCCTCTCTCAATTCAACCTCCACACATCTGAAAAACTCACTCTCTCTTAGCTACTCAGTTTTTTGACGAAGCTCAAACCAGAGCTCTGACATAGGGTCTTTTTTTTAGCCAAAGAAGGCATGGTCAAGTTCCTTAGACTTGGGGAGAAGTCAGCTACATGTTGGTAGTCTCCAATTGCTTCGAGGATCGTCGGAAAAGTGTCAACATGATCGAACAGTGAAGCAGTTCTGGCGGACCGAAGCTACCCTATTTCTATTGAGTTGAAATCAGCAAATTCGAGCCCTCCTCAGGCCAAGCCAAGCTCTCATAACACTCTCTCGACCCTCCTACAACCAAAATAGATAGGAAAGGAAAGCCAATTTAGCTCCCCTTTGTGAATTCTGATCAGTGCTAAAGAAAGAACCCGCGAATATTTACTGATCGAATTCTCCCCCAATTCGATATGAATTGAGGTGATTCTTGATTTTAGGAGTAACCCCAGGACGAGAGCTATCTGTCCATATCAAAAGCTCAGACCGTCGCACCCCTGACGGTAAGCTTTCGAAGCTTTCTCTCCCTAGATCCAATTTTCCAGCGAAGCTCCGTTTGAGCTCGTTCCAATGTCAAATCATGCGATTCAAAGTGCAATTAATTTTATGAATGGGTAGGAACTAAATCCACTTTCAATTTCAACAATTAACTTTGATTGATCGGTCAATTTGATGAAATCAAATTTGGTCAAGTTGAAAGGTTGAAATTGGGGGAAAAACTTTTGGAGAAAATTGGGGATTTCAAAAATTCGAGTGACTAAAGTGCAATTTCCTAAAATTTAGGGCCAATTCGGCATGGAAACAATGTTAGAGGACCAATTGGTCAAATTTTGGAATTTCTGGGGTGAAATTTACCATTTTTGTAAAGTAGGGGCAAAATGGTAATATTGGAAAATTTGGGGACCAAATTTGGAATTTGGGAAACTTGAACCCCTTTTTGTAATTTTGAATAAATTGAGGTCCCAAAGTAAAATTTTGAAGTTTCAGGACTCAATTTGGGGGAAAATTGGCATTATGGACCAAAAGTTTAAGAAAAAGAACTTTAGTGACCTAATTACAAATAATTGAAAAGTTTGGGCATTTTATCCATTTGTGATGAATGAAGGCTATTAGACCGAAGGATAATAAATAAGGATGTTCATATCGTGTAGGAACATGGAGTACCATAAATGGCAGCCAAGATAACCTCCCGTGAAGGCAAAAAGCCAGTTAAGAGGAATTCACTGCATTAATAGGTGAGTGAGAATTTTCACATCATACCCGGTTGGGATGATGAGCACCTCGGTAATGAAAACCTGCCACTACCTGAGAAAATACACAGAAAATCTACTTACTGGTTGTAAGTAGATCATACTCGGTTGGTATGATAAACTTCCTGGAATGAAGTAGAAAATATGTTCATCAATTATGAGCGGAGATGTTCTCACATCTAGTTGGTTTGATAGATAGATGAAAAGATTATTTTGTTGGAAGTGCTCTCCCCTGATTGTGTGTCATTGCTTAAACTTTTTGGGAGACCTTCTTGACGGGAGCTCGAATAGCTCATATAGGTCGGAGGCCTCGATTTTAGAACTTGGGGGCTAAAATGCCCGATTTTGAAAATCTCGTACAGTGAGCCCAATGCTAGTTGGCATGAGCAGGAGTTCGTAAACAAACATGAGTTTAAGCCATGAAAATTTTAATTAATGATGTTTTTGGCCATGGTACCAAGATAGGACTGACATACTCGATGGATTGGCGGTAGTGCGACAAGACAGGTCGACGAACCAGTCTAGTTAGGGTCGTTGGACTAGTGGCACCAAAGATTAAATGGCTTAAGAGGAAAACTATTTTTTTGTGCATACACTAAGGTTTGGACCATCAAGATGTTCAAGAGGGTTAGTGATTCGTCCTAGGTGTTACTAGACGACATGGAGGATATAAGGGTAGTTTGTCGTGCCAGTAGTCAGGGTGGGGTCAGGATGAGTTCTTTGTCCTCATACAGACATAGAGTTTTCTTTCGGGATTGAGGGTCGGATGTCGCATACATCCACTCCTTCTCAAGGTATAAGTGGACAGACTTTATCTAGGTGGATGGTAAAGTCGTGCTGACACCACAAGTGGGTTCAGTGGACGCGTTGCCTTGCGAATGTGTGATCCCTTCATGATGAAGGGCATGTGTTGGTTGCTAACCACACCATTTTTTTTGTTAATGATGAGAAATGGTTTTGAAAACTGAGAAACCAAGGAAGAAAGAATTTTAAAGAAAATAAGGAGTCTCGCACACTCCAATTCAAAAACTATTTTATTGAAACTTTATTTTTTTTAATACCCATTCACTGAGTTGTAGAAACTCACCCACCATTTTTACCCCTTTTCAGGAAATAGAGATATGATTAGAGATAATACTAGGCCTTACCCTCTATTAGGTATACTTAATTATCTTGAGCTTGCATTTTTATTGATATATGTTATTTTAGGGAACAAGGTTGAGATTACGTCTGGCTCTTCTTAAATTAAAGAAGAGGGAAAACCCTCTTCAACCAAGAGATCGGTGGGTTGTTCACGGGGATCTAACCAAACCGGGTTGAGGCATGACAATTTGAGTGGTATCAGAGCTAATTTCCCTTGAAATATTATCAATATTATGCTGTGACATTAATTAAACTTTAACTATCATGTAGGAAGGAGAATCCCTAGGAAGTTCGCTTTGAAATCGAATACTCCACCAATAACCCTGAAAAAGACACCTACCCCAAGTGTCACGCCTTGACCCGGTTTGGTTGGATCCTCATGATCAACCCACCACTCTCCCAGTTTATTAAAAGGTTTCCCCTTTTTATAAACCCTAAAGAGTAAGGCGTCTTTAAAGCTGCACCTTTTCCTGTAATAACATAAATTGAAATTGCATAATATTTTAAATTTATCATACCTGTCTCACAGGCGTCTTAGTTGATGGTCTTTAAGGATAGGCTTTCTGAAATTTCATGAAAGGGATATAAAGGAGGGGGTGAGTACAACGACTCAGTGAATGGGTTTTCAAAATTTTTAACCTTTAGGAAAAAGAATTGTATTGGAGTATGCCAGACTCCTTTCATTAAAAAATCCTTTCATTTCATATCTCGGTTTTTACCACCATTTCTTATTAACCACGATGTGTCATCAACCAACACATCCTTCATCATGAAGGTCAAACACAAATTCGTAGTCCAGTACGTCCACTGAACCCACTTGTGGTGTTAGAGTGACTTTATCGGCCACCTAGATAGAAGCACGTCCACTTCTACCCTAAGAATAAGTGGATGTATGCGACATCCGACCCTTAATCCGGAAATTTATTCTCTATGTCCGTATGAGGATAGAGACATCATTCCGTCCCCAACCCAGTTTCATGTGCTTGGTGTTACTCCAAATTTCACACTATCACATGGTACGATGAACTACCCTTATATTCACCATGTCGTCTAGGGCCCTTAGGACGCATCATTACTCCTATTGGGCATCTTGATGGTCCCATAATCATAGAGTATGCACAATTAGTATTTTCTTATCATGCCATATAATCTGTGGTGTCATTAGTCCAATGGCCCCGACCTTCAACTCAACCTACAACTATTTGTCTTGACTGGTACGGAGACCTGTCATGTGGCACTGCCACTAGTTGACCAAATATATTGGTTCTCTCTTGGTACCATAGCCAAACAATTCATTTATTTAAGTTTTATGGCACATATCTCATTTTTGTTTATGAGCTCTGGCTCGTGCCCACTGGCCTATGGCCTACTGTTCGAGATTTTTAAAACCAAGTATAATAGCCCCCAAGTTCCAAAACCGAGGCCCCCGGCCTATAAGAGCTATTAGAGCTCCCATTAAGAAGGTCTCTCAAATCGTTTAAGCATTGGCACACAATCAGGGGAGAGCACTTCTGACAAAAATAAGCTTTCAACTATCCATCATACCAACCGAGTATGAGGATATCTCCGCTCATAACCGATGAACGAATTTTCCACTTCCTCCGAGGAAGTTTGATCATACCAACCGGGTATGATCTACTTACAATTGGTAATTAGTTTTTTCACTTGATTCTTACATCACTTCTCCAAGTTGTGATGTTTACAATACAACTAAATAATGGGTTTTCATTTCGAGGTACCTATCATTCCCAATCGAGTATGATATAAAATCCCACTCACAACCTATAAGTGGTTTTTAACTTTAAACTATGCTTATCATCCCAACCGGATATGACATTAGTAAGCCCACTCACCCGTTAATGCAGTGAATTCCACTAAACCGGTTCTTTGTATTCACGCGAGCATGTCCTTGTTGGTGTTCCTGGTACCTCATGTTCCTACACGATATGAACATCCATGTTCAATATCACTCGGCCTAATAGCCTTCATTCATTCCAAATGAATGAGAAAACCAAACTTTTATTTATTTGCAATTAGATCTCTAAAGTTGTTTCTTTTTAACTTTAAGTCCCTAATGTCAGTTTTTCCTCAAATTGAGTCCCAAAACTTTTAAAATTCCCCTTGGGACCTCAATTTATTCAATTTCACAATAAGGTATTTAATTTCCCAACTTTCCAATTTGGTCCTCTAACTTTTCCAAAATTACCATTTTGCCCTTCCTTTGCACAAATGGTAAGTTTTACCCCAAAAATTCTAAAATTCCTCAAATGGCCCTCTAACATTCTTATCATGCCCAATTGACCCTCAATTATATAAAATTGCATTTTGGTCCTTCAAATTTCAAAAATCCCCAATTTTCCCCTAATTCCAACTCCTGAACACAGCCGAATTTGATTTCATCAAATTGACCAATCAAACACTTCTAATTGTTGAAATTGAAGTTAAAATTGAGTTCCTACATCTTCATACGATTCAATAGCACTTTGAATCACAAGTTTTGACACCGAAACGAGCTCAAACGAAGCATCGCCAAAAAATAAACTGTAGAGAGAGAAAGCTTCGAAAGTTTACCGTCGAGGGCACGGCGGTCTGAGCTTTTGATCTGGGCAGATAGCTCTTGTCCTAAGGTTCATCCTAGAATTAAGAATTGCATCAATTGATGCTGAATTGAGTTAGAATTTCCTCATCGAAATTATGTCGGTTCTCTCTCTAACATCGGTCGAAAATTATAGAGGGGAGCCGAATTGGCTTGCCTTTCCGTTCTAATTTGGACGTGGGAGGGCTAAGGAAGTGCTGGGATGGCTTGGTTTAGTATGAGGAGGACTCAAATTGACCAATTTCAGCTTGGCCAAAACAAGACAGCTTCAGTCCGCCGGAGCTGCTTCACTGTTCCATCATGTCGGCGCTTCTTCGGCGACCCTCGGAGCAAATGGAGACTACAAGCGTGTAGCTAACTTCTCTCCAGTTCTAAAGAGTCTGACCTCTCCTTCTGAGGTTAAAAAAATTCTCAAGTTGAAGCTCTGGTTCGAGCTTCACATGGAAATGGAGCAGTAGAGAGAGAAAGAGAAGTGTTCAAGTGTGAGTAGAATGAATGGGGTTAATAAAAAAACATACTTCCCAGGAGGACACCCATCGTCACACTACTCTCATGCAAGCATGCTTAACTTCAATGTTCTAATGGGATATAGTTCATCTGAATCGATCTAGTTTTTCTCTTTTAATTTGTATTAAGGTTCTTTTCCAAGATTTTATAAACCCTTTGGATCACCCAAGGGAGGTTGTTGTTCAAATATTCTTAAAGGGTGATAAAAGAGTACCCAAGGACATGGTGGAAGATTACTGGAAACTTATGGGAGCCTTATTAGAACCAGAAGGCATCACATACCCTCCTCCTAGACAAGAGGAATTTATACCTCCTCCTAGGAACCCAACCCCTACTCTAGTCCCACAACAACCGGAGAGGAATCCAACTAAGAAAGAGGCTTGTGACAATTACTGGAATGCATATGCCACTTTCATGAAGGTCCACCAAGTACCCCCACCTACTTAGTCCACCTTCAGCACCTCCCAATGGATGAAGTGGACGTCTGAGTGTGAGGTAGAGGTGTTAAGGCGGTATGGACTAGAGGCCATACATGAAATTCATCCCGTAAGGGAATATGAATGGACCCCAACTAGTTCCTTAGAGCCATCTAATCAAGAGTCCCACAACCGTTCTCAAGCTAATTCCCGGCCTATGACCCCAAAGGATTAAGGGGTAGAAAACATTTGTAATAAGCCAAGTATGGCAAGAAAATGTTTCTTGAATGAAAGAAAGTTAATTTTTCTTGATAAAACTTTTGAGTCTCCTTGATAAATTCAAGCAAAAAGAGCATGCTAATAAGGATCAAAGTAAGGGTAGAAAATCACCTAGGGGAGGAAAAACATGTCACTTCTAGTTAACTTCAACCTTTAAGATTTTCCTCGAAGGTATAATAAAATTTGGCAAGGAAGAGACTCTTAGATGGAGACAAATCCTAACTAAGGAAAGAAAGGAGAAGTTTGGAACAAGGGAGGTAAGCATCAAATAGCATGGGATTAGTGAGAGTCTAAGGAGTTAAGGAAAAGCTCAAGGAATAGGAGTAAGGAAAAACCAGAAGGAATAAGACTATTACAAAGGAAAAACCAAAGGAATAGAAGCTAATCATGGAGAAAGAAAGAAGGTTATGGGGAGCATTGAGGGTGTTAAGACAATTAAGACAAGATAAAGAGAGAATACGATAGCAAGAAAGAACAAGAATAACACCTACTTGGAAAGAACCAGGACACAATTTCTTAAGAATTCCATAAAATAAGGAGACTTATGGGAAGTAGAGAGATGGAACCAAAAAGGGAGAAATCCAAAATGAATAAACCATACAAAGATCCTTAAGTATAAGTAAATGATAAAAGAAGAACTTCTAAGGAGCAATAGGGAGATCGAACATAAGAATCCCCAAATGGAAGACCCTGGAAGAAGGATGAGAATAGGAAACGGGATCGTAGAAGGAGAAAGCTCCATGTTAAGAAATCAATAGAGGAAATATTGCAAAACTGGAGCCAAAATAAGGATCTAAGTAAGTAGTACAAGAGGCTAAGTGAGTGCTAGGAGAGGTTAAGTATGATTTACTTGCGAGAAAGTAGGGAAACCAAATGGGGATTTTAGACAAACCCAGTTGAAGGAAAGAAACCATAATAACTAGATTATCCGGGAAAATAAAAAGGATTGGGGAGTAGTAAGGATCATACCCTAAATAGGGCAAAGGGATGGATCCCAAAAACAAGAAAGTTCGAGAGACAACCCTCTCAAAATAATTAAACTAAAAGAATAATATGAACGATGGTATACGAATTGACCCTTGTGAAGGTCATAATTCTCGTAAAGAAGGAAAGGATGGAAAGGCCAAAACCTTCGAGAAATAAGGACAGAGAAAAGCCTTAGAGGGATAAATGGCTAAGACAGGAGTAACGAATTAAAAGCTATGACAAGTTTAAATAAGTTTTCTACAGGACAATCAAGAGTTGTAAGATGAAGGAGGATGTGAACTTCACTTCCAAGAAATAGATTAATATTGGGAGCAAGTGAGAATGAAGATGAGGTATATAAGAAGAAATTGTAGGGTCTCAAGGGAATAGGTGAGTAGGTTAGAATGACATCAAGGAATGTCATTTAAGGTTGGACATTCGTAATGGTAAAACTAGAAGAGAATTTCGAGAGGAAAAAGGAGTATAAAACTTACCAAGGAAGGGAACCTTGGAAAAACATATGTGTTCCAATTATGAGGAGATGGGGCCAATAGAATTGGAAAAAAGATAAGCTCCTCAAAAATGAGTTGTTGTAGATGAAAGGATCAAGTGCAAAAGAAAAGTAATCGTAAGGGTCCAAGGGGTAAGTTAAACTCAAGTAACGGGTAAGTAAGAAGACAACAACAAAAGATGTCGTATGAGTAAGAAAGGAACTAACTTAGAATAGAGAATCGTGAAATGATCATGAGTGAGTAAGAATGGATTAAGAAAAAGAAAAGTCCTTAAGGGAAAGGACGTCATTGGGAATGAGGAATGACATAAGAAAGGAAGAGTTTCAGCATGTCAGTAAGTATCAAGAAACTCAAAGACTTGAAATTTGAAAGACTCAGTAAAGAAGTTGGGAAAAGACGAGTAAGTAAGGAAACCAATACGGTTATAAAGGATATGACGTCAAAGGGAAAATGGACGATTGGATAACAATGATGATAGTCAATAAATACCACCAGACGAAAAGAGGGACGGCGTTATACCATCTCTGAAAGATAGAAAGATTGAGAATAGCCATTCTGAAAGTGCTTTAAAAATGTTATATGGTTAAAGACAAGTTCCAAAGAACGTCGTGCTATGAGGGACATCTAAACCCAACTATTCTAAGGAAATATGACTTAGGTAAGGAAGAGTCTATGATTTGAGCATGACAAGGTCAAGCATTAAATGTGGAATGAAGTTGTAATAACCAACAAATGAGGGAAGGATCAATGTAGGATGAAAATGGGATAATACAAACACCTGTGGAAGTATGTATGTGGTGCTTGAACGAACACTAAACTAAGGAGGTCAACAATAAAGAGAATAACTAGATACAAGAAGGATTGGGTATTTTGGAACTCCCAATCCTGAAATCTTAAGTAAAGGATCCTGTAATGGAGAAATGGTGCTTTAAGGAACGAAGGATGTGAATTTAAGGATATGATCATAAACAATCCAATGAGATATGCTTAGCTAAAGTAAGCTCCATGGAATGAGAAAGTGATGTGAATGAAAAGAAAATCTTAAGTGTATTTGATATAAGGGATAAACGGAAACAACCGAGAAGGTTGTATGTCGATAAACTACAAATTGATATCAATGAAAGTTCATTCCAGTACAAAGGATGTGGAATAAGTTTTGGGGACAAAGTTCCTAAAATGAGGGGAGAGTTGTAAACCACACCCTTTGGAGTTGAGGAAAACTAGAAAAGAACTGGTTAAACCGAGTGAGAAAATTGAACCGGTTCACAAAGCCCGATCACTAGAGAACGGGAAAATTGGGAAATTTACAACTCCCGAGTGACCCAAAGAGTCATAAAAACCTTGGAAAAGGACTTTAGGATGATTTGGGAGAGAAAACCAGACCAGTTCAAGTGAACTGGATTGAACCGATTCGGACCGATTTAAACCACTATTGAACCAAATGCTAAATTCATTTTTCTAGATGGCTTAGAAAATTCAAATTGGAGAATTGAGGCCACCATTGGATAGAGAATGAATTTAGATGAATTAAGAAAATTTTAATTTTGAAAAACTCAGCCGAATTGGGCCTGAACCAGCCAGTTAAAGCATTGAACCCGGTTCGCACCAGTTCGGTCCGATTTAGAATAGTGTCATCTTCTTCCTTCAGATGACAGCACTATTCACTCGCCAAAAAATAGTACAGCGCCAGTGAAGAAAAAACGTTTCCATTTAGTACATTTTAGGCCATCAATAACTGACAATAAGGTGTCAAACGGACGGCCAGAGAGTCCCCAAGCTCCCCATATAAATAGCCCTTCTCCATTCATCATTCACACACCTAAAAACCTCACTCTCTCTTAGCTACTCAGTTTTTGATGAAACTCAAACCAGAGCTCCGACATAGAGTCTTTTCTAAGCCAAAGAAGGCATGGTCGGGTTCCTTAGACTCAAGGAGAAGTTAGCTACACGGTGGTAGTCTTTAATTGCTCCTAGGATCGACAGCGTAATCGAATAGTGAAGCAGCTCCAGCGAATTGAAGCTGCCATGTTTCTATCGAGCTGAAATCAGCCAATTCGAGCCCCCCTCGGGCCAAACCAAGCTCTTCCAACACTTCTTCAGCCCTCCTACGACTGAATTAGAGCGGAAAGGTAAGTTAATTTGGCTCCCCTCTATGAATTCTAATCAATGCTAGAGAGAGAACCGGCGAATCTTTATTGACCAAATTCTCCCTTAATTCGATATAAATTGAGGAAATTCTTGATTATAGGAGAAACCTTAGGATGAGAGTCGCATCCCTGACGGTAAGCTTTTGAAGCATTCTCTCTCTACATCCAATTTTCTAGCAAAGCTATGTTTGACCTCGTTCCAA
Organism: Trapa incisa; assembly: GCA_030064435.1. Taxonomy (NCBI): domain Eukaryota; kingdom Viridiplantae; phylum Streptophyta; class Magnoliopsida; order Myrtales; family Lythraceae; genus Trapa; species Trapa incisa. The sequence continues at coordinate 8,241,674 of CM057765.1, forward strand.
CGTCAAATCAAGCGATTCAAAGTGCAATTGAATCATATGAATGTGTAGGAACTCAAATCCACCTTCAATTTCAACAATTAACTTCGATTGATTGGTCAATTTGATGAAATCAAATTTAGTCAGGTTGAAAGGTTGAAATTGGGGGAAAATTTTGGGGAAAATTGGGGATTTTGAAAATTCGAGAGACTAAAGTGCAATTTCCTAAAATTGAGGGCCAATTGAGCATGGAAAAGATGTTGGAGGACCAATTGGTCAATTTTTGAAATTTTTGGGGTAAAATTTACCATTTTTGCAAAGTAGGGGCAAATGGTAATTTTGGAAAAATTGGGGACCAAATTTGGAATTTGGGAAACTTGAACCCCCTTTTGTAATTTTGAATAAATTGAAGTCCCAAAGTAAAATTTTGAATTTTTGGGACTAAATTTGGGGAAAAATTGGCATTAGGGACCTAGAGTTAAAGAAAAAGAACTTTAGGGACCTAATTGTAAATAATTGAAAAGTTTGGGTATTTTATCCATTTGTGATGAATTAAGGCTATTAGGCTAAATGATAATGAACAAGTATGTTCATATCGTGTAGGAACATGAAGTACTGAGAACGCCAGCCAAGACAAGCTCGCGTGAAGGCAAAAAGTCGGTTAAGAGGAATTCACCACATTAACGGGTGAGTTGGAATTTTTACTTCATACCTGGTTGGGATGATTAGCACCTCGGTAATGAAAACCCGCCACTATGTGGGATTTTAACCCCACACCTGGATGGTGTGATGTGAGAAAATACACGGAAAAACTACTTATCGGTGGTAAGTAGATCATACCCGGTTGGTATGATGAACTTCATGTAAGGAAGTAGAAAACCCGTTCATCGATTATAAGCGGAGATGTCCTCACACCTGGTTGGTTTGATGGACAGATGAAAAGATTATTTTTTCGAAAGTGCTATCCCCTAACTGTGTGCCACTATTGAAACTTTTTGGGAGACTTTCTTGATGGGAGCTCAAATAGCTTAGATAGGTCGGAGGCCTCGGTTTTAGAACTTGGGGGCTAAAATGCCCGATTTTGAAAATCTCGTACAGTGAGCCCAAGGCTAGTTGGCACGAGTAGGAGCTCGTAAACAAACATGAGTTTAAGCCATGAAAACTTTAATTAATGATGTGTTTGGCCATGGTACCAAGACAAGACTAACATACTCAATGGACTGGCGGCAGTGCGACAAGATAGGTCGACGGTCCAGTCGAGACAAGCAGCTCCAAGTCGAGTTGAGGGTCGGGGCCGTTGGACCAGTGGCACCAAAGATTAAATGGCTTAAGAGAAAAACTATTCTTTTATGCATACACTAAGGTTCAGGACCATCAAGACGCCCGAGAGGGGTAGTGATACATCCTAAGGGCTACTGGACGACATGATGGAGACAAGGGCAATTTGTCGTGCTAGCAGTCAAGGAAGCTTAACGTAGCTTCATGCGTATGAGACCGGGGTGGGATCGGGATGAGGCCTTTGTCTTCATATGGACACGGAGTTTTCTTTCGGGATTGAGGATCGGATGTTGTGTACATCCACTCATTCTTAGGGTAGAAGTGGACAAACTTCTATCTAGGTTGCCGATAAAGCCGCTCCGACGCCATAAATGGGTGCGGTGGACGTGATGCTCTGCGAATGTGTGATCCCTTCATGATAAAGGGTGTTTGTTGGTTGCTAAATACACCGCTTGTGATTAAGGATGAGAAATGGCTTTGAAAACTGAGAAACCAAGGAAGAAAGAATTTTAAAGAAAATAAGGAGTATAGCACACTCTAATTCAAAAACTATTTTATTTAAACTGTATTTTTTTTAATACTCATTCACTGAGTTGTAGAAATTTACCCACCCTTTTTACCCCTTTTTGGAAAATAGAGATATGACTAGAGATAACAACAGGCCTTATCCTCTGTTAGGTATGCTTAATTATCTTGAACTTGTATTTTTATTGATATATGTCATTATAGGGAACAAGGTTGAGATTACGTCTGACTTCTCTTAAATTAAAAAGGGGGAAACCTCTCTTGAACCAAGAGAGCGGTGGGTTGTTCACGGAGATTCGACCAAATTGGGTCTGGGCATGACAGGAGGAGAAGTTAATAAGGTGAAATATAATTCAGTGAGCATGTAGGAAGGCGGTTGATAAGAAATATCACATTTTCAAATGCATAATCCCAAAATTTGGAGGGGAGATGAGCTCGAGCAAGGAGAGTGAACCTCATATCAACACTGTGATGATGCTTACATTCGGCAGAGCCATTTTGCTAATGAGTATGGGGTAGGAGAGTCGATGCAAGATGTCAAATGTTTGGAGTTCTATTTGGAAAGCAGGAGAAAGAAATTATTGGGCCCTGACAGTTTGCAACATCTTAATTTTGCAATCAAATAAATTTTTAACTTAAAGATGAGCAAGAAAGATAATTGGAAGATGAGAACGATGTTTCATGACAAAAAACTAAGAGTAGTTGTTGTAATCATTTGATAAGAGAATGTAGTAGATGTAAAATGTATGGGAGGTGATTAAAGTCAGTTTTCAAATAGTGGTGTGAACAAGTTGTAATGGAAATGTACTAGCGTGATGGGTGAGAAGGAAATGATGTTGAGCAATTTTACCAATAGAGTAAGAATTACAAAAGGGAAAGCTAGAAATTTGATTAATTAAAGAGTTCATAGCCACAACATAAGTGACAATAAAAGAGTATGGATGTTCAAGTTTTTGATGGCATAGTGAACTAGAAAAAGTACTAACAAATGTATAGGAATTTATCTCTATGGCCCTACGAATCAGCTCCAGGTATGTATAAAAGTTCTTAACATATAAGAGGTTAATAGAAATGGCAAAAATATAGTCAACATTTTTAAGAATAAAATGGTCGATAGTGTGGGTAAAGAGATAGAACCAGTGGAGATGATAGGTAGAATTGAGTTGTCGTCGATAATTAGGTGATTTGAAAGAGATGGTTCTTCCTAAATAAATATACGAGATAGATTATTAGTTATGTAATGGGTATTATATGAGTCAATTTATCAATCTAACTGATTTAGCTCGTAATCAACTGCATAAGTCATGTGGGTTAAGGGTGTAAACCCCGCACATTTGAGTTAAGGAAAATCGGGAAAAGAACCGGTCAAACCGAATAAGAAAACCAAACCGGTTTACATTTGGGAATAAGCAATATGAAAATTTACAACTTTCGGTTGATCCAAAGGATTTATTAAACATTAGAAAAGAAACTTAAGACAAACTAGAAAATAAAAATCAAATTGGTTCAGGTGAATTAGATTCCATAAGAACTTCAAAGTTAAGCGAAGTATGATTTTTTGTACTTTGTATCATAAATAGCCATCAATTAATATATATTTAATTATTGAAATTAATACCAATAATTTAATACCTAAATTAAATTATTGGAATTAATACAAATAATTTAATACCGAAATTAAATTATTGGAATTAATACCGAAATTAAATTATTAAAATTAATACCAATAATTTATGGCAATATTAATACTAGTAATAAATCTCACCCATTTAATACATGGGTTTTACGACTATATAAAGAGGTCGTCCCCATTTCATTCTCCTCACACCTAAACACTTCTCTCTCTCTACTGCTCCATTTCCCGGTAAAGCTCGAACCAGAGCTTTGACTTGAACAAAGTTTGGGCTCTTTAGAACCGAGGAGAAGACAACTATCTGATAGCAAACTCCAGTCAATCCGATAATCGTTGGAGAAGCGCCGACATGATGGAATAGTGAAGCAACTCCGGCGGATCGAAACTACCCTATTTCGGCCAAGCTGAAATTAGCCATTTCAAGCCCTACTCAGGCCAATTCAAGCCCTCCCAACACTTACTCAGCCTTTCCACGACCGAATTAGGACCGAAAGATAAGCCAATTCGGCTCCCCTTTATAATTTTTTATTGGTGCTAGAGAGAGAGTCGACCGAATTTCAATGACGAAATTCTAATCCAATTCCGCATCAATTGATGCGATTCTTGATTCTAGGATGAACCTCAAGATGAGAGCTATCTGTCCAGATCGAAAGTTCGAACCCTCAAGCCTTCACCGGTGAGTAATCGAAGCTTTCTCTCTCTATAGTTAATTTTCCGGCGAAGCTCTGTTTGAGCTTGTCCCGGCATTAAAACTTGCGATTCACATTTCTGAAGAATCGTATAAACATGTAGAAACTAAATTTCAACTTCAATTTCAACAATTGGAAACGTTTGATGGGTCAATTTGATGAAATCAAATTCGGCTGTGTTAAGAAGTTGGAATTGGGAGAAAATTGGGGATTTTCGAAATTCAAAGGGCCAAAATACAATTTTATGAAATTGAGGGTCAATTGGGCATGAAAATAATGTTGGAGGACCAATTGAGGAATTTTGGAAATTTTGGGGAAAAACTTACCATTTTTGTGAAAGAAGGGAAAAATGGTAATTTTGGAAAAATTGGGGAACCAAATTGGAAATTTAGAAAATTAAACCCCTTTTTGGTGAAATTGAATAAATTGAGGTCCCACGATAAATTTTAAAAGTTATGGGACTCAATTTGAGGAAAAACCGACATTAGGGACTTAAAGTTAAAGAGAAATAACTTTAGGGACCTAATTGCAAATAACTAAAAGTTTGGGTTTTCTCATTCATTAATGAATGAAGGCTATTATGCCGAGTAATAATGAACAAGGTTGTTCATATCGTGTAGGAACGTTAAATACCGGGAACGCCAGCAAGGACAAGCTCGTGTGAATACAAAGAACCACTCTAGTGGAATTCATGACATTAACGGGTGAGTGGGTTTACTAACATCATACCCGGTTGGGATGATGAGCACAACTTAAAGATAAAAACCACTTACCGGTTGTGAGTGGAAATTTTATATCATACCCGGTAGGGGATGATAAGTACCTCGGTATAAAAACCCACTGTTTAGTGATATTTTAATCATCACCACTTAGAGAAAGTGATGCAAAAATTATGCGAAAAAAAAACTACTTACCAGTTGTAAGTAGATCATACCCGGTTGGTATGATAAGACTTCCTTGAAGGAAGTTGAAAACCCGTTCATCGGTTATGAATGGAGATGTCCTTATACCGGTTGGTATAATGGACAGTGAAACCTATTTTGTCGAAAGTGTTCTCCCCTGTGTGCCAATGCTTAAACTATTTGGGAGACCTTCTCGACGGGAGCTCAAATAGCTCTGATAGGCCAGGGGCCTTGGTTTTGGAACTTGGGGGCTAAATGCCCGATTTTGAAAATCTCGTACAGTGGGCCCAAGGCCAGTTGGCACGAGCAGGCGCTCGTAAACAAACATGATATATGTGCCATAAAACTTAATAAGTGAATTGTTTGGCCATGGTACCAAGATAGGACCAATATGCTCAGTCAACTAGCAGCAGTTCGACATGACAGGTCGCACGGACTAGTCAAGACAAACAGCTACGGGTTGAGTTGAGAGTCGGGGCCGTTGGACTAGTGGCACCACAGATTACATGGCAATATAAGAAAACATTGTTTGTGCATGCACTGTGAGTACAGGATCATCAAGACGCCCATGAGGGGTAGTGATGCGTCCTAAGGGCACTGGACGACCTAGTGGCTATAAGGGCAGTTCGTCGTTCCAGGTGTCTGTGCGAAATCTGGAGTAGCACGAAGCGCATGAGACCAGGATGGGGACAGGATGAGGTCTCTGTCCTCATACGGACAAGAAGAAGTGATTTTGGGATTGTGGGTCGGATGTCACGTACATCCACTCATTCCCAGGGTAGAAGCCACTAGCGGGTTTAGTAGTGATACTGACTTACGAATATGTGTAATCTTCATGATAAAGGATGTATGTTGGGTGATAACACACCGTGATAACTAAGAAATAATGGAAAAACACGAATTTTTAAATGATGAGATTTTTTAAAACAAAGGAGTCTGACACACTCCATATAAATATTTTTCTTAAAAGTCAAAATCTTTTAAAAACCCATTCACTGAGTAGTCGTACTCACCCCCTCTCTTATATCCCTTTCAGAAAATCCCTTAAAGTCTCCCCTTAAAGACCGTCAACTAAGATGCCTATAAAACAGGTATGTAAAGTTTTAAATTTTATATAGTTTTGATTATGCTATTTTAGGAAAAAGGTGCAAGTTAAAGAACGCCTTACTCTTTACGGTTTACAATAACGGAAAATCTTTTAATAAACCGGGAGAGTGGCGGGTTGATTACGGGGATCCGACCAAATCGGGTCGGGGAGTGACAAAGGGGATGTAAAGTTTTACAAAAATTGGAAACAATTTGTAACAATAAGTTCCAATTGAGAGCAAATTTGATAGGCGGGCTCATGTGTGAGGGCGTCTAATATTGTGTGATCCCGAAGCACGTAATCCATGAAAATTATTAAATTGGGTTGAAAAATTCGGGCAAAAAGCCCAAGTTCATTCATATGAATTACGTGAAATCTAATTTACTGAATCATGGGCCCAATTGTTTTGGGATCCATGGACAGGCAAAGAGTTCATGGACGTGTCTAATTTCCTCGAAAACGAAGTGACTAAGAGCGAATAAGGTGATTAGGGTTCTAGTGATGAGTTTGAAGGAATTTGGAGTGGAATTCCTCGAAAACGAAGTCTAAGAGCGAATAAGGTGATTAGGGTTCTAATGATGAGTTTGAAGGAATTTGGAGTAGAAGAGGTATAGGTGGAAAAATCACTTATTTAGTAAAAAAAAAAATTGAGGGATTTGGAGTGGTGGATAATCACCTCCAAATCTCTCCATTTATACTATTACACAATACTAAAAAAAATAAGGTATTTAAAGTGATTGTATCATTTATTTCTTAAATTACTTTAAATTCTTATTTATTTTTATATTATTTTTATTTTTATATAATTTTAATAATATTTTATATAAAATTATATAATAGAAATATTATGTATAAAAAATTATTATATAAAATATTTTTAATATAATTTAATTATATATAATTCTAATAAATTATTTAATTTAATTAAAATAATAAATTTATCTTTCTAATTTTTTATTAATAATAATTAATCTTTTATTAAAAAAAATTTAACAACTCTAAATTTATTATTTTAATTTTCCTCGGCACACCCTCAATACAAAAATAGCCTTAACAGTGGTCGAAGTCACAATAACCGAATGAGCGTGAGGAGCTCAACCGGAGAAAACCTCCAAAAGGAGCTTGTCCGAGCAGTCTGGAAAGAGGAGATCCATAGGTAATTTCTTCATGTACTAGTACGTAAGAACATTTCGCCTCTTATGCAAGTAACATTACTTTCATCGAGTCTAAGGTAAAATTGTTGAGCATTGATGTGGATGACATTATCCGAGGTTCTCATTCTATAGCCATACCTTTAAATAATTTTGCCTTTAAGTTTAGAATCAATTTTTAGTTTACGGTTTTGTGGAAAATTTATAGCTAATCTGAAGAGTGTTGTGACGTAGGTGACCATGGTCTCACTCTATTTTTAAGTCTCCATCTATTGCTGGTGAATGAGATATTTTTGAGCTATTTGTGAGCTATATTGAACATACTTCTATCTATTACTTGTAAGTAAAGATGCTGTCAATACACAAAATTTTATCTTGTATTTTTCATTAATCATATGGATAATTCCAGGGTTTAATCTATCTCCACTTACATCAGAAATAGTAGGAGTTTAATCCCAATATCTCCATCACTTGACCAAGCTTGATTAAGTAGGTAACTCTAATACCATATTAAAATTTAATAGATATAAGATATGTGTAAAAACTTTTCCTCCTTTATTCTCTATTGACGTATAGAGGTGTATTTTATACAAGTGTAATGCATGACATGATAAATTACAGTTAATTATCCTAGAACTCCAAGTGCCATGGCTATAAGTTAGAATTAGCTCTCTTTTCCTTCAGCTCCTTCTAAATGGCTAATAATACTCCAGAAGAGTCCTAAGTAAACTGTGCAGCTTCTTCAAGCTCTTTGCAACATTTGTGGGACCTCCAGAGGAACCTGCGGACAAATGGAATTATTGCCCTTTCGGCCAGCAAGATGTTCCTTCTTCCTATGAATCCCACCTCCCTTGAATATCATAGGACAATACAAGCAGGTGAGATGGGTGTTGTTTTCATGCTTGATCATTTGGCAATATTGCCATGCCGGGTCAGTCTTCTGCTTTGTGAAGGACGGCGTGATCCGAGAACCCGAAGCCAATTTCAGAAACCACCTCACAATGTAGAACAATTCCTGACCACAGCCAACCAAAAAAGCTATAAACCTCCACGCTTCAAAATGACCATTCCCTATTCATACAGAATATACAAATCCTCGACCATATAGCATGCCTCAAACCACTGCATGTCTCGATGACCCATCACAAGCAAGATTAGCAAGAACTAAAGGGTTAAGGGTTTCCTTGCAGTTTTAGTAATACTGACTTCGTAAAAGTCGTCCATTTTTCCTTGGAAGATTTTAGCCTAACAAGAAAATTGCAGATATGGCGAGGAGGAAGACGATTTGTCAATCTGACAGAAGACGAGGAACCGGCAAAACTGTCCGGGGTTTGCGTAATTAACAAAACTGAGTGGAGAATGGGACGGCCGGCAAACAGGAACCGGAGTAGCCATAAAGAGTGAAACAGGCTTGGGGTTTGCAGCGACCCGGACAAGATGAACGGATATTGGGGTGCAATGAACCGGTCTAGGATCCAATATCCGGTCTGTGTGATTCCGGTCCTGCAAATTCTATCGAACCGAACCGAACCTCTCGATCTGTCTTTTCCTGTATTCCATGACTTCATATTTTTGCTGCTAAAAGAAGAAGAAGATGCAGTATGAAACCACGAACTCAAGTCAAGAAGCAATAGCAGATGAGGCCAAGAAGTTGGAAGGTCTATAACATTCCATACTGGGTAAGAGATTTCTCAGGGCTCTATCAGGAACTCCGACTGGACATCACACGTATACATGCCATGGATTCCCACTACCACCTCATCCCATTTGTACACACACCCCCAACTCAAGGAACATGTATGAACCCTTTAAAAGCCTCTCTCTGCATACGAATGTCAGCAAGATGATTCTATATGGTACAAGTTCTGAAAGTACAAGCCTGAAAAAAGTCTTTTATTCTCGATCTCAATCAGCTAGCTGCTCCTATCTAGATATTCATAGATGGAGCTATGACTAAATGCGAGATAAGAGAGGGAAGAGAGGCGGAGGTTGCTCTGCCTGTCACCCTATCCCAGAAGAGTCCTCAGTTAGCTGTACAGCTTCTTCTAAATGCGGGTACAACCTATGCCGGATGTGGATTCAGAATGCTGATCCTCCGTTCTGCAATAGATTTGGAATGTGGTTATTTCTCACTTTTCAAAAGATCCAAAGAAAAAAAGACAATAAAAAGAAGACAAAATCTTCCCAAGCTTAACTCAAAATTCTTAGTAGGGCAATACTTTCATTCTCTATGCATCCTGAAATTTTAATCTTAACAATACATTTCCTAATGCTGTATTAGGATGACATGTCAGTGCACCAGCTTCATATCAGATTACTTTTGAAAATTTTAATGAAAAAATGGAACAAGCACTAGGAACTAAATTATTGGAGAATGGCATTCATGTGCTACAAATGTTGGGTCTCCAACACATTTTTGGGACCAAAATGTTGGCCTACTCTAAATTCTTCATTGACACATTCAGTTTTCCCAAATCAAAAGAGTAAAAAAGAGATTAAACTTTCCCTAGAAACAGATTGGAGCCTTACTCCCATATTTGTATTTGTGTTTAATGGAGAGTGATTCAAAGGTGAAGAATTTGCTTTTGAAAGAGAGCACAGTCTAACCAAATGACAATACTATAGAGATCAAGCCTCTAACAGATGGATTCAAAGAGCCCAAGGACTTGCTTGGGTACTCATGGTTGTTTATATGGCCAAATGAATCATGATATGCAAACAAAGGGAGGAGAGTTTTTACCTCCTGCAGCAACCAATTTCTCCACACGAGCAACAATGTGCTTGCCATAGGTGTACCTTTTGAGAGTAGTCAAATGAATCTTTATGCGGTTTAGGATTACTTCAAGTTGGTGATCATCACAAGTCTCCAGCACTTTCTGTACAACATAGTTTGCAAATTGATCCTTCATCATCACCTGAAACAATGAACAGATAGTCAGGGAATACCTTCAATCAGAAACGTAAGAGGCCCGGGATAATAATTTAAAAAAAACCATCAATCTAGGAAATTGATAAACCTGAAGAGGATCATTCTCATCAGAAGAGCCGAGCATCTCATTAACCAAGATTTGTCGCTCCGTTGGAGTTCCAAAGGCCAAACACTTCTCAATAACATTCGAAGCAAACTTCTGCTGGCTCATGTGAACAATCTTCCCAGTCAAAGTCTTTATTATTTCAGTACGTTCATGTGGCTTTCCATGCTCCAACACATGCTAAAGGAAATATATACATAAATACAGAAAGAACAGGGAGAAAGGACCACCACAGTGTAGTTAAAAAAGCTAAAGCAGTATATTCAAACCTGCACGACATAATTTCCATATTGATCCTGTGCTAACATGCAGACTGATTGCATAATCTCATCAATCATTATCTGCTGGGTTTTGGGGTCATGGCAATGCTCAAGAATTCTCTGTTACACGAAAGCTATAGCATTTAGCATGCCAACTGAATCAACTAGGCAAAAAGGAGGAAGAAAACTTGTACTTTTTTAAAGCTTTTCACAAGGAAATCATTTGTTTAACAACTTTACATCAGAGTAAGGAGGAAAAATAAAAGAAAAGTGGTCAATTAGTTTCGCAAATAGGTTTCTACCTGTATAACACGACAACCATATGGATGAGTTGATAGAGTCACAACATGATCATAGAACACAGAGACGATGAAATGAATAGATTCTTCAGGGATACATTCAATGCACTTTTGGATCACGTGGTTCCCATTCTGATCTCGTACGCAACGCATAACATGACCATCAAGCTCTGATGCCATTTTTGTCTGCTGATCCAGCTTGACTACCTCTATTGCCTGTGCAATTGAAACAAGGAGTATTATAAGTCACTTTTTCTTGTTCTTCTTCTCTTCCTTTTTTTCTTTAAGTACAAGAGGTTGGCCTTAAGAGCAAGCCACTTGATCTAGTTGAGTACAGGCTTCCTCTATCAATGTAACTTAACCCAAGACATGTCCTCGCACTTCCATCTGCAACTTAGTACATACAATCAATAAAGAAAAGGGTAGGTCTTACCTTCTGTATAACTCTACACCCATACATTTGAAGGCTTAAGGTTAGGACATGCCCATACAGCTGCTCTGCAAGTTCACGCACTTGAGAGGGACTTCCATGCTCAAAAAACTGCAAAATGACCAAAATAATATATTGATTTGTAGGTTATTTGTACTATGGAAAAATTTTCAAGAAAATGTCACACATTAGATGTAACTTGGTCTCAATCAGTCAGTTCCCTTGATACCTTCTGAATCACATAATTCCCGAAAACATCCGTCATCAATGTTAGAGCCCGGGGCATTATCTCATGGAATACCATGTCTTTTTCTTCAATGGATGCAGTCTCAAGCTTTTGTTGGATGAATCGACTACCATACTGATCAGCACTGCTTCCCCAGACAAATAATTGAAAGTAAAACTTCTGACAGTAATGAAAATATGAGAATGAAATAATTATTGCCAATCACCTGAACTCAACAACATGGCCTGCAATTTCTGAAAGCTCAAAGCACTTAGCTTTATTGCTTTTGAACTCATCAAGCAAAGAGGGAATGAAATTTTCATCCAAACCAACACAATTGTCCAAATTCCACCCCCCAAAAGTCCCACTGTTAAAGTTCCTTGTCCCTGACTGGTAGTGAATATTCCGCTCACTCTGCCTCAATGGAGAGTTTGGGAGTGGGGGACTGCCAGAATATGGCATCCCCATTGCACGTCCAAAGTTAATATTATCATACACATTGTTCACAAATCCACTAGACTTTCCTAGAAAAGGGAAACCATTCTGTGCCTTCCGGGACCGGAGCAATGCATCAAAGTACGCCTTTTGGAGCTCCAGCAAATTAGCATATGAATTTCCCGTCCCATGTCTATCCATGACCAGGTCTTGTAACTCATTCGACCTGGAGTAATGAAAGGCACCCACCACTGGCACTGCAGTATGATTTCCAGCCTGGCTGAGATTATGTAACTCTGCTGCTGCTGCAACTAAATTGGGACTTATTGTTGGATTTCCACCAAGTGCTCTTGGATCCATCCCATTCAGTCCAAATGCGGATCCAGTAGAAAAGTTTTCAAAAGGAGGAGTCAGTGGATGAGAAGTCAGCACACTACCATTCATGCCATAGCTATGATGCCGGTTAGTAGAAGTTTCTTTCATGAATGAACTATTATTGGGAGTAGAAATAATTGATGGCTTCTGGAATTCTTTATTGACATATAAATTGTTCTCATCCAGTAGAACATTGGAGGCAAGATTCAGTCCAGATAAAGCAGCAATGATGTCTTCTTCAGATTCTGAGACACCATTGAACGAATTCTGCCCATTAATGCTTCTTTGGTCCATAGAATTAACCCCTCCAACCGCAGCAGTGGGAATACGAGGTGTGGGAACTCGGTCAACAAGTCGAGGGTCAGGTGTGTTGCTTCTTGAAAGAGATGCTCCAATTCCAAGAGCAGAAGCATACGTTTGAGAAACTGAAGAACCTATTGTTCCTTTTGTACTTGACATGGGGTTTGATGGATCAAAAGATTCAGAAAAATCAAGACTTTCGCTGAAGGCGTTTCGGCTAGTTGGCCTTGATTGGTGCACAGAGGCTACTGCTCCATGATCCATATCAGCCTGCCAACACATGGGAAATGAATTATTCAAAATCTCCTTCTTCTCAAGACAAATGGATAGCTAGAAAATTTGCTAAAACTGGAAGGAAATGATCTGCCAAAAGTACCAATGGATTCATGAACAATAGATTCTGGGAAACAACATGAGCTCTGCAAGTCCATAGACCTTGCTATTTAAAGATATCACTGTAAAGCACTATGATATTTTTGTTCATTTCTCTCCATGTTAACCAGAGAGGGAAAAATAGCACCACTGAATATCAGCCTAACTTTTAAATGCAATAGGTGAAATAGGAAATCCCAGATGATATTATGGGCAAATCTCAGTACACACACAAAAAAAGAAAAAAAAGCATGAAAAAACAAACGAAAGGTCAGCGCTCAAATCCGAACGTACAGAATCTTTCCTAATCACCATGAACACTGTAAGATAAGAAGTGCAGCAAGATCCAATAAAAAGTCAGAACTTTAGATCCTGTAAGTAGCACAAAGTTCCAGTTTTTATTTCATTTTATTTACCTGGAGGGTCTCGGCGATGCTCTTCTGCCTGCTGACAAGTCCAGTCATGGGTAAGCCAATCAACCCACGGCCATTCCATTCGCACCCATTCAGCCCAGGCTGAACCGAAAACAATGACCCTTCTCCCGGCCCGCTTCTGCCTACCGGCAGATTAGAAACTCCTCCACCTCGGGCACCGTTGTTCAGCCGCTGCGTAAATCGCCAGTCCTCCTTGGAGACTAGCGGCGGTGGCAGCCTGGGGTTCAGCTTCACGTTGGAGTAGTAGTAGTTAGCATATGCCGGGTCAGCCCTCAGCTCCTCTTCAGAGCCAAAACCTCGTCCGGAGATTTTATCCCCGGAACCACCGAAGAGGCCACCGAAAGCAGCCAGCGCGCCCTCGACGGTCGGCGGCGCAGAACCGCTCCGGTACATGTTCAACTCCCTCTCCAAATCGCCGTGAGGCAACATATTCGGATACGCTTCAGTGATCATAGTAAAATATCAAACGGACATGAACAGCAGAGGAAACTATACGAAAGATCGTAACTTTAGATGGGTTAGGAGGGTTGTCACTAATCTGATAAATTGGGTAAAATGGAGAAGATGAGCTGTTCTCTAGATCAGAATCAACGAAAACATGCCATGAAATAAAAGGTTCAACTCAAGAATAAGCTCTTATCCTGAGTTTAAGCAAGCTCAATGGCGAACTGCTTCATTTTTAGACGAAAGAAAGATCAGACTGAGAGTGAAAGAAGATGGGGGGAGAGAGAGTCGAGACTGCAATGAAGAGAAGACACGAGAGATAAGCACGAGCAAGAGAGAGGCTCTCACGCCGTTAGATTCGATAAATCAACGGTCAAGATGATCGTTAGGGAATTTGCTGTTAGAATGGACTTTAGGGTTTTCATAATTTACTCGTGTCTTTTTCTTACATCATATACTTTGCAAGAAAAAAAACCCAAAATAAATTCTTTACGATATAAATTATTACAATTTTCATACACTTTTAATTAAATATGTGAGTTATTCGTACTAACATATTTTAATTAATATTTTAAAATCAAGCATATTAGGATTTTTTTATTAACTTAGCCAGCTTGAATCGTATTAATTATAGTCTAATTTTTAGTTATATTATTTCAAAATAAAATAATGAATAAAATGCTTTTATCCCCTTAATTTATATGATAAATATCTGAAAAAGAATAGAAAATTAATTTAATTAAATAAATATTTTTGGAGAATTTTCTTTCTCTGGTTAAGAGTAATGCAAGGAATGGTAAGCCGAAAAGAGTGTATGTACAAGACCAAGTAACAAGAATGTCTATCCCTTTTGCTACAACAAACACATGGGTCTTCACATTTGCAATAGTTTTTCACAAGTTAATTTTTGTTTTTAGCATATGAATTAGTAACAATTCCAGATTTGGTCTTCCATTTTTCTCTCCCGGGAATACTTAAGTAAGAAGTCAAGTCCCAAAAATATCATTACTCAAGTAATTAGAGAGAGCAATTATCGGATCTTATCTAACTCATTATTATTAGTATTGTTACTTATTATCATTAATTTAATATTAAAATTAATTCATACACCAACATTTGAGTGATCATTTACAAAGTATGCTTAGTGACTCATTATACAAGCTATTTATCTTCATTCAATTATGATTATTTTTCATTATAAAATTGTTCAAGTGAATTTATATTAGAATAATATTTGACTAAAATATATAATTTATAAGTTCTTTTTAATTGTATATGTTTATATTATTTGATTAGAAAGTAATTACAAATTAGAAATATTTTTTTGTATATATATATATATATATGAGGGTATAATGGATTTGATTGTTAAATTAGCTGAAAGTAAGATTTACTATTATTAATTTATAAGAAAGTTGACCATACCCGCTATTATCATAAATAAATTGATATAATATTAAATAAAATAAAATAATATTGTGAGTATATAATTAACAAAATTATAAATAATAATTTTTAAGTAATTGTGTGTTAACTATTTATCACTCCACAGTATTAACTCATAATACATAGTTATACCAATTAACTCCACCCAATTCAAGATGAAAAATTAATCTCTAATTTATTCAACTATACATATAAGAGAAATATCTTGTGAGACGAGACCCACTTAGCAGTACCAAATTTAGAGAGACTCAGTCCAACTTCATGTACATGGGGCATACTTAAGATTAGGCGCTAGGGTCTCCCAAAATTGGATCAGAGCCATGGACTGAAAAATTGAACAATAATTTGTTTTGTTCTCTAGTCATAAAATGTTTTTTTATTTGTGAACCATAAAAAGGTTCAAAATTAAAATTTATATTAAATTATATAGTAAATAAAATTTTAAAATTTAAATTATAGTAAATTAGTTATTTTATATAAAATAATTTCTATATAAAATTATAATTTTTTATTTATAGAAAATATTTATGGTATTATAAGTTGAGATATATTCTACATAATTATATTAAATTATTTAATTGATTTTAGTGTACATAAAATAACTTTTGTGTATATAATTAAAAATAATTAATTATAGTAAATTATTTATTTTAAATAAATTTATATTGTTATAAATAAAATAATTTGTAAATAAAATGAAAAATTTTTAATTATAAAAAATGTATTGTAAATACTTGATAGATTATAATATGATATATAATTATTTTAAATTATTTAATTTATATAAATTGCTACACTAAAATAACTATGGTACATAAAATTTTAAAAATAATTATACAAAATTATTAGAATTACATTATTAATATTGTTGTATATAAAATAAGTTTATATAAAATTATATTTTTCTACTAAAATATTTACCGTAACTTAATAAATTGTAAATAATTGTACTAAATTATTTGATTTAAATAAATTAATTTTATTGTACATAAAAGGACCACAATGCATAAAACTAAAAATTTTAATTATATTAAATTATTTTATATAAAGAAATTAATATTGTTATATATCAACTATGTTATACATAAATTTCATAATTTTTAATTATATAAAATAAGTTGATAAGTGTTATTATAAATCATTATACTAAATTATTTTTTCCATAATTACCATACATAAAATCATATAAAATTAGTAAATTATCTATAATTTTATAAAATTTAAAATTTACTAATTATTTATTTTGTAAAATTATATGTACAAAATTTATAAAATTATATATGTGAAAATATATTACAAAATTATAAAAATAATTTTGGTAAATTATATAAATCGTTATAAGTTTAAAATAAGTGTATTAAACCGGTTATTATGTGCTAATTTGAGTAGGACCCTAGCGAGCATAAGTCGAATCGTGTTTACAGGAACCTAGGTTTGATTCAAATCGGATTTGTGTGACCGAATGAGACCCAATTTGAGTACGATGTGTGTTGGTCCAATTGGACTTCACCAAATTTGTAATGAGAATCGAGGGTAAATTAGGAATATAATCCCAAATTAAGAATAAGACCCTAACTGAGAAATTGAGACTCCAAATCAAAAGTGAGAACTAAAATCGGGAATAAAATCATAAATCGGGGATAAAAATAGAAACCGAGAATGAAACACTAGTAAAGATTAGTAAAATAAAATTTGGATGAGATATGAAACCCAATGTTATGATTAGGGATTCGATCGAATATGGGACTTGATTCTCAAGTACAAAAATTGAAAATTTGGAGAAAGCTAGTTTTGACACTAATAATGATGAGATTTTGAATTTAATTACCGAAACAACCCAAAAATGGTAAAATAGTAATTTAAATTGAAAATATAAAAAAAATGGAAATAAGGTTGGTTGGAAGTGAGTTGAGTCCACCTGACTCACCCATGAGCCACCGTCCACTGACAGACAATATTTCTAATGTATCGCTTTAAATATTGCTCTAATTAATTTGATTTTTTTTATCAAATTGAGTGATACAAATTACAAATATCAGCTAGAAACTGAGTTATCGATCTCTCTATGAAGTTAATTATATTAATTTCACCTGGATATATCAAAATTTGAGTTTAAAATAAAAAATCCTGATCTGAGATGCTCACCGACCTGGAGTGATCTTGGTGCCAAAATGCTGCATATGGACTCCTCTAGAGTCGTGTGGCCAGTTTCCAACTTTTAGTAACTAAAAATGCCGCACGAGTGTCATTTTTGCTGACTCTGATCCGAGATGAAACTACTGTTTGCCACTGATGGCCTTGGAGGGCCAAATTCGGCCACCACTCCGATGGCCACCTGTGTCAAAGTGATTGCATGCCTCCCCTCTACCCCTCCATAGCAATGGTCAACCTTTGGCAAGGGAGAAATCGGTCAGTACAAGCTGATTCTCATCGGTGGATCTATTGGGTTCAATTTGATCACGGCCAGTCGATGACTAAATTCGCCCAATTTCAACAACCTCTTGGTTGGCCACTACCATAGAAAGTTCCACTTGGTCCTTGGCTACAAAACATCTAATCTTTGGCTACCTCCGATGAGAATTTTTGACAATCCCCTTAGTAGCTATATAAACCCCGTTTCTCAAAATAAGAAAAGTCAGAATGGAGAAGCATAAAATTTTGAAAGAAAACCAAGGTTCGGAGTGAACTGAAATTGGTGTGGAAAAAATAAAAATAGAAATTTAAGTGACCCCAAGTGATCAATAAAGATTAAAAAATTAAGAAAAATGATCAAATTACAAATTAGATATGAGAACCAGACTGACTCATGGTGAACTAGAACCGAACTAAATTGAAGCTAGAAGAACCGATTCAAGGATTCATTTCTAGAGATAACTTAAAAAATGTTAATTTAGAAAATTGAAGTCGTCACTATGTAGAAAATGAATTTATAAAATTTTAATTTTTAGAAAAATGGTCTAATCGGGTCTGAACGAGATGATTTTCGATTTCGGGTCACCAAACTGGTCAACAGTCCAAATGGTCAACGAACCGTCTGCCATGTTAGCGCCCCATCAGTGCACACAACATGTGGCGAAGCACGCTCTGTCAGTCGCTAGGCCAGTGTCTGAAAGCACTGATCAATCATAGTGTGACATGTGTACTTGGTCAATAATAAGACGAAGAAAATCCACATCACCAAGGAATGAATAATAGGAGCGTGACACATGTACTCAATTAACAGTCAGCTGCGCAAAATCCTATCAGTAGGGATGACCAATGAGAGGCTAACACATGAAAAAATGTAAGGTCAGCAACCAACGAGGATGTTTGAGAAAGGTGGACCAATAAGTAGTCAACAAGTGACAAGACCACATCAGATGGCCGCAACCAATCAAAGGAGGACACATGGCAATGTCATAATACATCAGGTGGGAAAATAGACAAATTAAAATTAGTCAATTAGAGTACGCCACATGTCATGGTCAACTGATGGTCATATTTAGTGAGCAGCCACATCATATTAAATGACCAATGAGAGGTCGCCATATGTCCAGTCAAAGGGTGACTCGAACGTTGAGTGAGAGGCTACGTCAATAAAGCCAGCCAATCACAGCACGACATGTGGCAACTCACACGTGCAAAGCTCATAGGCGTGCACACATTGTCATCTTTTTCCTTCAAATATTTGAATGACAGAGGGGAAAGGTCGCCATAACTCCGACGAGCCTTAAGTCCCTCCTATAGTGCTTTAAATAGTGAAATTTATGGTCGATCGTCTTAGAATGGATAGAACCTTCAATTCATGACCTCCCTATATAAAAAACTATTCTTCATTCGTCCTCTCCACATCTCCATAACTTAGATAACTCAAACTGCTCCAAATTCCAACCATCCTTGAACTAGAGCTCTAACATCGACCCATTTCTTCACCTCCAAACATAAAATTGGGTTCTCTAAAATCCTAAAGAAGTCATCTACCTTCCTACATACTCCTTTCAGCTCGAGGGTTGTTAGGGAAACATTGGTGAGGTCGCACAGTACTGCCAGTCCGATGATCCAATTTGAAAAAAAACTTTCGAGCCAAATTCAGGGCACCCTAAGACCTCCTGAGACCAGACTGACCCTCCTACAACTCTCTAAGGCTGAGCCTCGTCCTCCTTGAGCCTTTGTGGTAAGCAATTACCACCGCCATTTGTCGAAATAGTGAATTTATAGAATGAAAAATGTGAAAACATTGCTAATAAAATTCTAAGTGCTCAGGCTATCAATAGAGGTGAAACTTGATCGTAAGAGGATTCTCTTAATGAGAGCTAGCTTCCTATATCAAGAGCTCAGGCAATCGTGCCTTCACTAGTAAGAAATCGAAGTTTTATATCTCTAAAAAAGTTTTACAACAAAGCTTTATTTGAGCTCAATTCTATACCAAATTAAATGATTCAAAACTTGAAATGATCATGGAGAGTTAGAGAAGATGATTACCAACATGTTAGGGGGCAATTAAAGAAGTTTGATTGGCCAATTTGATGAATTAATAATTTGGGGAAAATGAATTTTTTTTAAGAAATTGGACGTATTGGGGATTTTTTGTGAAATTATCTAAAATTAAATGTCAATTTGTAAATAAGATGAGTTTAGGGACTTAATTATAATTAAAAATATTTTAGAAATTTAATTATAATTAAAAATTATTATAATAATTTATTTGTAATTTTAGATAATTTAAAAAGGGTTTATTTTAAATAAAATAATATGAGGACAAAAATGTAAATATAGTAAATTAGGAGTTTATGACAAATAATTTGAAATTATTTGTCAATAAAATAAATTTAGGAATTTATATGTAAATAAAGGAAAACATACGGAACTAAAGAAAAATTTTGAATATTTGATAAATTCATTATATGTGATAATGTACGCGTGAAAGAGAATCTTTTGATATACAACCGTGCAACCGTCTAGAGATATCGAAAATTTATGCAAGATGAACAAGTCACAAATTTCGGGCGAGTAGGATTTCGGGCATCAAGCTCGGTTGAGCTGATAAACGTTAAATAAATGTTATGAACCTCTTTTATAAAAATATTATCCCTTAACTGTATGACACTGCTTAATACTTTTTGGTAGATATTTTTATTGATAGTTTGAAACCTTAATCATATAAATTTTATTTTGAGAAATTCATGATATTCTAGTAGGCCCAAGGCCACTCTTTTGAAAATAGAAGTGGGTCTAATGCCATATTTTGAAAACTCGTACAATGAGTTCAAGGCCAATGGAAAGGGGTCCAAATCCCATTGATAAAATTTGAGTTATGATCCTGATAAAAATTATCTCAAATGGATAATTGTGTTTAAGCTGCTAAGCCAAAGTCGAGTTGGACCCCTAACCCCTAGCAGCACAAAGAGAAAGAATCTAATTCCAAAAATACCATTGTATATGATTGGCATAATTTACAAAACCAACAAGACATTCGATATGGGGTAGTGTTGGTTTTAATGGTTGTTGGACAACAAAGTTGGGACAAGGGAAGTCATTGCTAGTCGAGTATGTCACGTGGCTTTGTGAGTCCCAATGCACATTGAGATCGAGAAGAAGCAGGAGAGGTCTCATCCCTCTATAACTAAAAATTTCATTAATAAAATGTCTGGTGGTTGGGAAATGGTGCTCACAAATGCAAGTGGTCGAGGTTATAGCACTACACAAATGTGGTAGAGGTTGTAGTCTCTCACCAAGGTGAATAGTAAAGGTGCTCCGAGCCACAAGTGGGACAAACTGAGGTTGTAGCCTCACAGGGTCTATTTTGCGAATGGTTTATCCATTTAATAAGAAAGTGTGTATGATATGTTTGTTTGTTGAATACAAACCAATGAAATCTATATGTTGAATAAATTATGAAAGTTATTCCAAGTATAAACAAACATTAAGTTTGTAAGTTACAAGTGGTGGATATAAATTGAGAAAAACATTAAGGAGATTTCTCAATGATAAAACAAGTTATATCTTGTTTATTTATCCAAACCGTTCAATTTACAAAAAAGAAATCCTTACACCTTTTGTAGTGCGTACTAAATTGCACGTTGTCAACTAAACCCCTCATTGAGTTGCAGATTCACCCCTCCCTTACCTATTTCAAGTCTTAAAAATGATAAGGAGGAAATTAGAATATGAAGTACCAAATTGGTATGTATTTCACTTTTACAAATTTATGTACAACATTATTTATAGACCTGCATATTTAGAAAATATGAACTGATGCATTATTTTCTATTGTTTTGAACCTTGTTCCTGTCAATACTATAATAATGGTTGTGATCTCTATTATAGTATTGAGAGTAGTGGTGGTTGTTTACAAGATTTCGACCAAACCGGGTCAGGGTGTGACAAATTAAATGATATTAGTGCATATGATTTTCGAACTTGGTTTTTAGAAGAAAAATTATTTTAAAAAATTGAGAATCTTGGGAAAATTGTTTTTTTAACAATGTCGAAAATAATTACTGCATAAATTTTGTAAATCTCCAAACTAATAGAAAAATGCCCTTCATGTAGGAGAATTCTCAAAAGGATGAGAACTCCACAATAATCGATTGAGGATGAGATACCTCTGCCAAAACCAAGAAACCAACCGTACTTAGGAATTGAAACTCATAACCCAACACTTACTTAGCAGGAGGCTGAGGAAAATTTCTGGGAAGCTTATGACAATTATGTGAGGGTATGTAAAAAGCTTCCACCTATTCAGACTAAGCAAGAATCCAGACTCGCAATTTTGCTAAAATAAACCTATGAGTGTGAAGCAATAGTAATGAGAAGATATGGGGTCTCAATAACAAGTAGTGTTAAACTTCCAAATTCCTAGTGTCAAACTTCTTCCTCGAAATATGAAGAGTTCAACATGAATAGTTGTACCCAGTATTGTAGATACCATGGGGGATCATGTCCCCCAAATGAACAAATACCAACTCTTGAACCTTTAGAGTAAAAATATCATTATCTACCAGTGATAAACTCTAATTCAGTGAACAAGCATGGCTAGAGTAAGAGATAGTGAGAAAATTGGTGTAATTTCTTTTCCTATGTACTATTCCTTATTATGGTTAATAAAATCAAACTTTTTGCACCAAAGTTTTATGATTCCATACCTCAACTAAAAAGCTCATAAATTTGAGTAAAGGAAAAACGTTTAGTAAAAGGTTGTAAAGGTCAAAACATTAGGAAAAGAAGTATGAAGAAAATCCTTAGGACAACTAAAGCCAAAAGAATTGACGAGAAAAAAGTCAATTACCTTAAATACTAAGACTAAAGTATTAGGGAAAAATTATCACTACTACAAGGATTTCAAATCGAACTTGGCCTACAAAGTTTAAGATTTGAGGATGAATAAGTAAACCACTCTAACGTTCTTGACAAAGAAGTCAAGAAATATGTGAATAAATACCTAAAACCTTTCCCTTTAAGAGTAAACTTGTAAATAGAACATAAGTATAGATAAGGATCAGGTATAAAGGGAAAGAATGTGTATTTACAAGATTCTAAAAAGGAAATAATACGAAAGAATGTGCAAACTAGAAGAAGACATCAAAGGATGTCATAAGTTTTTCGATGGGACAAATACCCATAAAGACAGATTTAAAGGAAGTGACTTTCGAAGATACATAATGAGACGTACTTAGGAAGGGAAGCTTGGAGAACTATGTACCCTAACAAAGGAGTCATTTTAGACCCAATAAGGAATCTATGAGGATGAAGACTCATGAACGTCAAGGAGAATTGGTCAAGTTTCACCTCCACCTTGAGGAACTCAATATTAGATGATGGGGCACATTATGAAGTATACAAAATAAGATCCCAGTAATATGAATCCCTTGGTCAAAGTATTAAGTACGATGGATAAATACAAATGCAACAACATAATGGCCATAGACAAATACACCTGAAACAAAAAAAAGTGTATGCTTGAGGAATAAGAGGGACTTCTAGGAAAGAAGGTTTCATCATGTTAGAAGAAAGAATTTGATGATGGAAGATAAGAGCCAAGGAGTCTAGCTAAGATGCTTGTGGTGTGGTAAACCAAAAAAGGGTATTTCAATGTACATGGAAGAAGGTTTCATATGTAAACCCCATTCTCTTAAAATAAGAAGCTGAAAAGGAGAACCGGAAAATTTTGAGAGAAAATCAAGGATCAAAGTGATCCAAAATTGGTAAAGAAGGGTCAAAATGGGCATTTGAAAAATCCTAATTGGTCCATAAAGATCAAAATCCATTTAATAGAACAGTGAAGTGAATTGGATGTGAAAATCGGACTAGTTCAGGTTGAACTAGATTAAATCGGATTGAATAGTGAAGAACCAATTCAAAGATTCATTTTTTAGGTGAATTAAAGACATCAAATTGGGAAATTGAAGTCACATTGGATAGAAAATGAATTTAGAAAAATTTAGAAAATTTAAATTTTAGAAATCCGGTTGAATCGGAACTAAATCGACTGATTTTCAATTTTGGGTCACCGAACCTTGTCTAATTGAACTGATCAATGGTCCAGCCGGTCAATGGACTGCCTATCAGGTCAACGCCCAGTCAGCATGCACGACCGTGGTGTAGCACGCCTAATTTTCCGCTTGGTCAACACTTTGATGCGTTGGCCAATAAGAGTGTGACACGTATCCTTGGTCAATAGATGAATAAAAACCACATCACCTATGACCGACAAATGGGAGAGTGACACATGTCCTTAGTCAATGGTCAACTGAGGATAAGCCTCATCAACAGGGCTGACTAATGAGGTGCTAAGATGTTGCAAAGGTGTCACATCAGCAACCAACTAGGATGTCTGAGAATGGTCGACTAATTAGAGGTCGATACGTAGCAGAGCCATGTAGGATGGCCACGACCAATTAAAGGCTAACACGTGGCATTTGGCACAGTGTGTTAGGTGGGAAAATGACAAATTTAAATCGACCAATTAGAGGACATCATGTGTAATGCCCTGATCCAATTTGGTCGGATCCCTATGATCAACTCGCCACTTTCCCAGCTTACTAAGGGTTGCCCCTTCTTTATAAATCGTGAGGAGTAAGGCATCCTTTAAACCTGCACCTTTCTTAGAATAACATAAATTAAAACTGCACAAAAATTTAAACTTATTATACCTGCCTTACAGATACATTAGCTGGTGGTCTTTGAGGTAAGCTTTCCGAGGTTACTTGAAAGGGATATAAGGGAGGGGGTGAGTTCAATGACTCAGTGAATAAGTGTCCAAAGATTTACTTTTAGAAAAATAGTTTGAATTTGGAATGTTCCAGAATCCTTATTTTCTTTTAAAAACATTTCATTCTCAATTCTAGGTTTCCATAACCATTTCTCATCATCACGGTGTGTTTATTACTCAACACACATCCTTCATCATGAAGAAACACACAATCATAGGCCAGCCCATTCACTGAACCCACTTGTGGCGTTGAAACGACTTTATTGACCACCTAGATAGAAGCACGTCCACTTCTACCTTGAGAATGAGTGGATGTTCACGACATCTAACCCTCAATCTCGTAACAAAATCCCATGTCCGTTTAAGGACAGAGACCTAATCCTATCCCCACCCCGGTCTCATGTGCTTGAAGCTACGTTGAGCTTCATAAGACTTCTAGTACGATAAACTACCATTATATCCACCAAGTTGTCCAGAGCCCTAGGACGCATCACTACCCCTCTTGGGCATCTTGAAGGTCTCGTAACACAGTGTATGCACAAATCAACAGTTTTTCACATAAGCCATATAATTTGTGGTGCCACTAGTCCAATAGCCTCAACTATCAATTCGACCTGTAGCTATTTGTCTTGAATAGTCCGAAGACCTATCATGTCGCACTACCTCTAGTCGACTGAGTATGTCGGTCCTATCTCTGTACCATGGCCAAACAACTCATTTACTTAATTTTACATAGCTTAATAATCATGTTTGTTTATTAGCTCCTACTCATGCCAATTGGCCTAGGGCCCACTGTTCGAAATTTTCAAAATCGGGCATATTAGCCCCTAAGTTTTAAAACTGAGGCTTTTGACCTATATGAGCTATTCGAGCTCCCGTCAAGAAGGTCTCCCAAAAATTTTAAGCAGTGACACACAGTCAGGGGAGAACATTTCTGACAAAATAAACTTTTCATCTTTCCTTCCTACCAACCGAGTATGATGACATCTCTGTTTATAACCGTTAAGCGAGTTTCCCACTTCCTTCTAGGAAGTTTAATCATACCAATAGGGTATTATCTACTTATAACCGATAAGTAGTTTTTTAGCATTATTTTCATATCACCCCTCTAGAGTATGATGTTTAAAATACCACTTAGCAGTGGATTTTCATTTTTGAGGTGCTTATCATCCTAACCGAATATGATGTAAAAATCCCACTCACTCAAAAGTGTAATGAATATCCTCTTAGCCAACTTGTTGTCCTTACTCGAACTTGTCTTAGTTGGCATTCTCGGTACTTCGTGTTCCTACACGATTTCAACACTCTTGTTCATTATCCTTTGGCCTAATAGTCCTCATTCATCCCAAATGAATGAGCAAACCAAACTTTTCCTTTATTTACAATTAGGTCACTAAAGTTATTTTTTTAACTTTAAGTCCATAATGTCGGTTTTCCTCAAATTGAGTCCCAAAACTTTTAAAATTCATCTTGGGATCTCAATTTATTCAAATTCACAAAAAGGGGTTTAATTTCTCAAATTTCCAATTTGGTCCCCAACTTTTCCAAAAGTACCATTTTGCCCTTACTTTACAAAAATAGTAAGTTTTGCCCTAAAAATTCCAAAATTTGCCCAATTGGTCCTCCAACATCTTTATCATGCCCAATTGGCCATCAATTTTATGAAATTGCACTTTAGTCCCTCTAATTTTCAAAATTCCCAAATTTTCCCCAAGTTCAACCTTATAACTCAGCCGAATTTGATTTTATCAAATTGACCAATCAAATGAGTTTAATTGTTGTAATTGAAGTTCCTACTCCTTCATACGATTCAATTGCACTTTGAATCGCACGATTTGATGCTGGAATGAACTCAAACGGAGCTTCGCTGGAAAACTAGACTCAGAGAGAGAAAGCTTTGAAAGCTTACCGTGGGTGCGCAACGGTACGAGCTTTCGATTTGGATAGATAGCTTTCATCCTTAAGTTCCTCTTGGGATCAAGAATTGCATCAATTGATGCCGAATTGAGTGAGAATTTTATCATCAAAGTTCTACTGATTCTCTCTCTAGCACCATTCAGAAATTACAGAGGGGAGCTAAATTGACTTACCTTTCTGCTCTAATTCTGCTGTAGGAGGACTATAGAGGTGTTGGAGGGCTTATGTTTCAAACCATTTTTCCAAAATTGATCTCCCCTGACTATGTGCAACTGCTTAAAAACTTAGGGAGACTTTTCTGATGAGAGCTGGGACAGCTCCGATAGGCCGAAAGCCTCAATTTTTGAATTTGTAGTGCTTAAGGCCTAGTTTTGAAAAACTCGTGAAGTGGGCCCAATGCCAGTGGGCACGAGTTTGAGTCTTTAGACAAACATGATTATAACAGCCACGAAAACTCTCATAACTTGCTAATTTTATGTGATTCACCACGAAAACTCTCATAACTTGCTAATTTTGTGTGATTCACCACGAAAACTCTCATAACTTGCTAATTTTGTGTGAACTTGGGTGGTCAAAGGTGGGGGACCAAAATGAAAATATTTGAAAGTTAAGGGACCCAATTGGAAATAAGCTTTTTATGGGGTCTTCCTAACGATCTAAATGAGGTATGGGGCTATTTGCGAAGTTTGGTGATGTAAACACCGTCCCTTAAAGATAAGGAAAATCGGGGAAAGAACCGATCAAAATGGGTGAGAAAACCGAACTGGTTCAGGAACCCAACCATTAGAGAAAGGGAAAAATGGGAAATTACAAATTTAGAGTGACCTAAAGAGTTATAAAAACCATGGAAAGGGACTTCGTGACATATTGGAAGAGAAAACCAGACTGGTTTAGGTGAACTGGATCTGAACCGATTTGAACCATCATTGAACCTGTTGTTAAATTAATTTTTTTAGGTGACTTAAAATATTTAAATTGGGGAATTGAAGCCACTATTGGATAGAGAATAAATTTAGAAAATTTTAATTTTGAAAAACTTGATTGAATCGGGCCTGAACTGACCGGTTTAATCATTAAACTTGGTTCGGTCCGGTCCGGTCTGGTTCAAAACAATGTCGTCTTCTTCCTCCAAATGACAACACTATTCATTCACCGGAAGAACGGATAGTGCCGATGAAGATGAAACGCTTCCATTCAGG
This sequence comes from Trapa incisa, assembly GCA_030064435.1. NCBI lineage: Eukaryota > Viridiplantae > Streptophyta > Magnoliopsida > Myrtales > Lythraceae > Trapa > Trapa incisa. The sequence goes on from CM057765.1 coordinate 8,269,274, forward strand.
GCATTTCAGGCCATGAATGAGCACCATTAAAGTGCCAAGCAATCGGTTAGAGAGTCCCCGAGCTCCCTATGTAAAGAGCTTCTCTCCATTCATCATCGTCACACCTCAAAACTCCATTCTCTCAACTACTCAATTTTCCGATAAAGTTCAAACCAGTGCTCCGACATAGGGGTTTTTCTGAGCATAAGAAGGTGAGGTTCGATTCCTTAGATTCTAGGAGAATTTAGCTACTGACGGTAGTCTTCATTTGATCCGAGGACCATCGGAGAAGTGCTGGTGTAATCAAACGGTGAAGCAGCTCTAACGGACCGAAGTTGCCCTATTTCGGCCGAGCTGAAATCGGACAAATTCAGCCCTTCTTAGGCCAAACCAAGCTCTCCCAACACTCCCACAGCCCTCACATGATCGAATTATAGCTAAAAGGTATGCCAATTCAGCCTACTTTGTCATTTTCAATCGACATTAGAGAGAAACTGTGAAAATTTCCTTGACCAAATTCCCACTCAATTCGATATGAATTGTTGCGATTCTTGATCCTAGGAGTAACCTTAGAATGAGAGCTATTTGCTCGGATAGAAAGCTTGGACCACCACACCTCCAACGGTAAGCTTTCAAAGCTATCTTTCTCTACGCACAGTTTTTCGACGAAGCTCTGTTTGAACTCGTTTGGGCCTCAATTCATGCGATTTAAAGCTTAATTGAATCGTATGGATGTGTAGGAACTGAATTATACAACCAATTTCAATAATTAACCCTAATTGAATGGTCAATTTGATAAAATCAAATTTGGCAAGTTTGAAAGGGGGAAACTGAGGGAAAAGTTTGGGGAAATTTGGGGATTTCGTAAGATTGAGAGACCAAATTGCAATTTCTCAAAATTGAGGGCCAATTGACCATGAAAAGGATGTTGGAGGACCAATTGGTCGATTTTTGAAAATAATTGGTGTCAAATTTCCATTTTTATAAAGTAGGGGCAAAATGGTAATTTTTGAAAAGTTGGGGACCACATTGGAAATTTGAAAAACTTGAACCCCTTAAGCGATTTTGAGTAAATTGAGGAGCCGAAGTGAATTTTTGGAAGTTTTGGGACTCAATTTGAGGAAAAGTTAGCATGATGGACCTAAAGTCAAGGAAAAAGAACTTTAGAGAACTAAGTGCAATTAACTGAAAATTTTGAGTTTAGACGTTCACCCATGAGAAACAAAGGCTGTTAGTTCAAATATTAATAGATAAGAATGTCCACATTATGTAGGAACATGAAGGACCGGAATGACAACAAGGATAAGCTAGCGTGGTGGCGAAAATCGACTAAGAAGGAATACACTGTGATTATCACGTGAGTGAGTTTATTCACATCATACCTGGTTGGGATGATGAGCACCTCAGAAATGAAAAACCACTTATATGTGGGAATTTAACATCACATCCGGTTGGAGTGATGTGAGAACTAAGTGGAAAAATTACTTACCAGTTGTAAGTGGAGAGATCATAGCTGGTTGGTATGATGGACTTCTTGGAAGGAAGGAAAAAACCCACTTACCGGTTATAAGCGGAGAGGTCATCACACCCGGTTGGTGTGATGAATGAAAAGATTGTTTTTGTTAGAAGTGTTCTCCCTTAACTGTGTGCTAATGCTTAAAATTTTTGGGAGACCTTCTTGGTGAGAGATATAACAACTCAAATAGGCTAGAGGCCTCGATTTTTGGAACTTGTGGGGCTAAAATGCCTGGTTTTGGAAAATCACGTACAGTGGGCCCAAGGCCAGTCGACACGAGCAGGAGCTTGTAAACAAAAATGATGTATAAGCCATAAAAATTCCTAATAAATGGATTATGTGATTTTTCCATGGTACCAAGATAGGACCGACATACTCGATGGGCTGTCAGTAGTGTGTGAGGACCAGGTCAACGGACCAGTCTAGACAAACAGCTGCAGGTCGGGTCGAGGGTTAGGGCCGTTGGACCAGTGGCACCAATGATAAGTGGCTTTGTGTAAAACTATTGTTTATGCATGCACTTGAGGTTTGGGACCATCAAGACATCCAAGAGGGGTAGTTGGACGACATGGTGGAGATAAGGGTAGATTGTCGTGCCAGCAGTCATGGAAGCTCGACGTAGCTTCTAGGGCATGAGTTCGGGGTGGGGTTGGGATGATGTCTCATCCTCACACGAACTTGAAGTTGATTTCAGGTTTGAGAGTTGGATGTCATGAACATGTAATCAAACCTAGGGTAGAAGTGGAAGAGCTTCTATCTAGGTTGCCGGTAAAGTCGCTTAGACGCCACAAGTGGGTGTAGTGGACAGGATGCCCTGGGAATGTGTGATCCCTCCCTAATGAAGGGAGTGTGTTGATTATTAAACACACCTAATGTGGAAAATGAGGAAAAAAGGGTTTTGAAAACCAAAATTTGAGGAAATAATATCTTTAAAGGAAATAAGGTGTAAACCTCGTCCCTTAAAGACAAGGAAACCAAGGGAAGAACAAGTCAACCCGAGTGATAAAACTGAACCGGTTCACGAACACCAAACATTAGAGGAAGGAAAAATTGGTAAATTTACAAATCCCAAGTGAAGAGTTATAAAATTCATGGAAAAGGACTTTGGGATGAATTGAAAGTGAAAACCAGAGCAATTTAGGTGAACTGGACCTGAACCAGATTAAACTGATTTGAACCACTATTGAACCGATTTCTAAATTCATTTTTCTAGGTGCCTTAGAAAATTCAAATTGGAGAATTGAAGCCACCGTTGGATAGAGAATGAATTTAGAAAGTTTTAATTTTGAAAAAATTGACCGAATCGGGCATGAACTAGCCGGTTTAAGCATTGAACCCGGTTTGGACCGGTCCGGTTCGGTTCAGAACAATGTCTTCTTTTTCCTTCAAATGACAACACTATTCACTCACTAGAAAATCGAGCAGCGCTAATGAAGATGAAATGTCTCCGGCGAAGGAGTTTCAGGCAATGAATGATCACTATAAATGCACCAATAGGATGGCTAATGAGTCCTCGAGCTTCCTATATAATGAACACCTCCTCATTCATCCTCTTCACACCTGAAAACTGCTTTCTCTCTCTCTCTACTGCTCCAATTTCTAGTGAATCTAGAACCACAGCTTTGACTTGGGCATTTTTTTGAGCCAAAGAATGCGAGGTCGGGTTCCTTAGATTCGGGGAGAAGTTAGTTACCCGATGGTAGTCTCCATTTGCTATGAGAATCGTCGAAGATGTGCCGACGTGATCAAACAGTGAAGTAGCTCCGACGGATCGAAGCTGCACTATTTCAGCCGAGCTAAAAATGACCAATTTGAGCCCTTCTCAGGCTAAACCGAGCTCTCCCAACACTTCCATAGCCCTCATATGACTGAATTAGAGCGGAAAGGTAAGCCAATTTGGCTCCCCTATATAATTTCCTATCAATGTTAGAGAGAGAACCGATGAAACTTTACTAACCAAATTCTCCATCAATTCAGCATGAATTGATGCAATTCTTGATCCTAGAAGAAACTTTAGGATGAGAGTTATCTGTCCATATCAAAATCTCAGACCGCCACATCCACAAAGGTAAGCTTTCGAGCCTTTCTCTGTCTAAGTTCAGTTTTCCGACGAAGCTCTGTTTGACCTCAATTCGTAACCCAAATGATGCGATTCATACCCATTGAATCGTCTGAAAGTGTAGGAACTGATACATACCTTCAATTGGATCAATTAACCCCAATTGAATGGTTAATTTGATGAAATCAAATTTGGCCTGTTTAAAAGGGAGAAATTGAGGAAAATTTTGGGGGAAATTGGGGATTTCATAAAATTGAGGGACCAAAGTGCAATTTCCAAAAATTGAGGGCCAATTAGCCATGAAAAGATATTGGAGGACTAATTGGTCAATTTTTTAAATTTATTGGGGTCAAATTTCCATTTTTGTAAAGTGGGGGCAAAATGGTAATTTTTGAAAAGTTGGTGACCAAATTTGAAATTTGGGAAACTTGAACCCCTAAAGTAATTTTGCATAAATTGAGGACCCAAGTTGAATTTTAGAAGTTTCCTGACTCAATTTGGGGAAATGTTTTTCATTTGGGACTTAAAGTAAAGGAAAAAGAACTTTAGGGACCTAACTGTAAATAATTGAAAAGTTTAGGAATTTTGTTCATACATGAGGAATGGAGGCTATTATGCCAAATGTTAATAAATAAGAATGTCCAAATCGTGTAGGAACACGAAGGACCGGAACACCTACTATGATAAGCTCGTGTGGAGGCAAAAAGCCGATTTAGAGGAAATACACTATAAATATTGGATGAGTGGGATTTTTCACATCATACCCAGTTAGGATGATGAGTACCTCAGAAAAAAAAAACCACTACTAAGTGGAAATTTTAACATCACGCCTGGTTGGGGTGATGTGAGAAACATGCGGGAAAACTAATTATCGGTTGTAAGTAAATCATACCCGATTGGTATGATGAATTTCCTGTAAGGAAGTAGAAAAACTACTCAACAGTTATAAGTGGGATGTCATCAAACCCGGTTGGTGTGATGGACAAGTGAAAAAGTTATTTTGTTAGAAGTGCTCTACCTTTACTATGTGCCAATGCTTAAAAATTTTGGGAGACTTTCTTAATGAGAGCTCAAATAGCTCAGATAGGCTAGAGGCCTCGATTTTGGAACTTGAGGGCTAAAATGCCTAGTTTTGGAAAACCTCGTACAGTGGGCCCAAGGCGAGTTGGCATGAGTAGGAGCTCGTAAACAAATATGATGATAAACCATGAAAACTCTTATTAAAAATGTAACTTATTGTGTGATTCACTTGGTACTAAGTTAGGACTAACAAGGCTTAATATGCTAGCCATAATGCGTCAAGGCTTGGTCGACGAACCAGTCAGATAAATGACTGCATGCCGGGTTGAGTGTCGGGGCCATTGGACCGTAGGAACCAAAGATAAAAGGCTATTTGGAAAAATATTGTTTGTGCATGCACTTGAGATTCGTGTCCATTAAGGCGCCCAAGAGGGGTAGTGATGTGTCCTAAGGGCTACTGGACAACACGGTGGTGATAAGGGAAAGAGAAGCCAATGTGTTTGAGTTTCTCATCGTACCAGTTAGTCATAGAGTTACTGTGTCTGGACTCCACAGAGTTATTATGTTTGAACTCTACGAGGCTATTATATTTGGGGCTTCCTAAAGCTACTATGTTTTGAGCTTCATGCGCACGAGACTAGTATATGGTCGTTGTCCTCATATGGACACGGAGTTACTTTTTGGGTTTGAGGGTCGAATGTCGCAAACATCCACTCATTCCTAGGGTAGAAGTGGACATGCATCTATCTAGGTGGCCGATAAAGTCGCTCTAACGCCACAAGTGGGTGCAGTGGATGGGTTGCCCTACAAATATGTGATACCTTCATGATGAAGGGTGTGTGTTGATTGTTAAACACACCAATAGTGGATAATGAGGAAATTGGTTTTGAATAATTGGGAATTCAAGGAAAAAATGATTTTAAAGGAAATAAGGAGTCTAGCGCAGTCCAATTCAAAACTATTTTATAGAAACTCATTTTTCAAATACCCATTCACTAAGTTGTTGAACTCACCCCCTCCCTTTACCCCTTTTCAGGTAACTAAGGGAAAAACCTACTTAAAGACCTTCCGATAGCTAAACTTGCAAGACATGTATGAAAGTTTAAATTTATTTAGTTTTGATTAATTTTATTCCAGGAAGGTACAAGTTTTGTGGGAAGTTTGATTCCCTGAATACTTTGACAAATTCCTCATAGAGCCTCTTCTGCTCGAGAGTTATTTTGGTTGTAGGGGTCTGAGTACCTCTAGACTCATGTGTTCCCAAGCTAATTCCCTCATTTGGGATCATGTTTTCCATGGGTCCAATGGTAGATGTGGAAGTGCGGGTCCATTTAGTTCCTATTTTAGTGGCCATCTCTAAAAAACAAAGGTCTATTATTTGTTACATTTCTAGGATTTAGTTTTGAAAACTTTGTTAGGAAAACTTGGCTCGAGTACCACTTAAGTTGTCATGCCCCAACTTGGTTTAGTTAGAACTCCGTGATCAACCCACCACTCCTTGTAAAAAATTGGTATTTCTACCGACATAGACTAGGAAAGGTAAAGGCTTATAAGCATATATGTTTTCCTTAAACAAATTAACAAAATGTGTTAATAAAAGTTACCTTTTCATGGTAGTTCTAACTTACGACTCTAGCTTTTGCTATTCTTGGTGTGAAAGCTTCCCTAAAAAGGGGATTAGGGAGAAGGGATGAGTTTTACAACTCAATGAATAGGTTTACAGAATATCATAACTTCACGTCCCTAATTTAGCATGCACTTAGAGTTTTCTTTTTAAAAAAGTATATGAAATAAGAAAGCTACTACTTGACTTATCTTTCAAAATTTTCTTGAAAACTTCTTAGCTTATTTCATCAAGTTTAAGGTAGGTTCCTTCCTAGTTGGAGGGATTTAATTTCCTTAATCTACCAGAGTTTGTTTCATACAAACACACAAACACCCTTTATCCATAAAGGGATCAAACGGTCACAGAACATACCCTTAGAGACTGCAACCTTGATTTGTTCCACTTGTGGCCTGGAGCGGCTTTACCGTCCACCCTAGTGAGAGGCTACAACCTCTACCACAAGTCTGTATGAGCACCATCACTCATCCCACAAACTTATCAATACTTAAATTTCCAGTTTGTTAGGGGTGAGACCTCACAATTCTATCCACTCGGTCTCAATGTGTGCAAAGCTCCCACAACTCGATGACATGCCAGAACAACATTTCTACCCTTGTGCCAACCTTGCTATCCAACAACCCTTATAATCAATACTACCCTTGTGATGGGTGTCTTCTAGATTCTATATAATTTGCAAATCACAAGCAAGTGTCATTTAGTTAAGATATTTATCTTTGGTGCTATATACCCAACGAGTTCGATGACCTAACTTTGGCTTAGTAGCACACACACATTTATCCATTGTAATAAATTTTTATTATAAGTCTCATAAATTAAAATTTATCTACGTGATTGGACTCATTTTCATTGGACTTGGACCCATTGTATGAGTTTTCAGAATACGAACTTGGGCCTAATTCACTTTTCAAAAACATGGCCTTGGGCCCACTTACACAACACTAGATCTAGCCCACCCCTGTTGATCATGGGCCTCGCCCATATCATGCATTGACAGTCAAACTAGACCATAACCCTTGAGGTGTAACCATACACTGTTCATGGGTTATCCTAATATCATACTTCATGCTATCATAAAAAATATAATCCCAAATAGTTTAAGCATCTTCACACATTTAGGGGATTATATTTCTAGAAAATCAAGTTTTAAAATGAAGCATGATCTTTAAATACTTGTAATTGGTCAAATCGGTCCCGATGTAAAAAATCCAACCCACCCGTATTTCAAGACTTGGTCGTCTCGAGGATTTCCAAGCTGGACGTGCTCTTCCTTTGCACGAACATGTAGGAGAGTTGTTCCTACAATAATTTAGGCAATTAGATCCCATGAAATAAGGTAATTGCACTTGAGTCCATAACTTTCCAATATTACGATTTGATCCTTAAGTTATACCTTAATTCCCATTAAGTCCCTAAGATTTTCAAATCTTCCATTTGGGTCCCTAATTTACTCAAATTTAAAATTGGGCAAGTAATTTCTTATTAATTATAGAAAATCCACAATTTCTCAAAAATCACAATTAAGTCCCCAAACTTTCCAAAAATTGCAATTTAGTCCTCCAAATAGAATTTCATTAATTCGACCATAATTCTCCGCAATTGAGTCCTAACATGATACTAAGCATCTTCCCTATGACCCCTGATTCATTTCAAGCTTTAAAACACTAGATTTGGCTTAGAAATGAGCTCAAACGAAGCTTTGTGGGAAAATCGTCCTAGAGAGAGAAAGTTTTAATTACTCACCCACGAGAATCCGATGATCGAATCTTTTGCTTCTACTGAGTTGCTCTCTTCATGGGGATCCTTCTTGGATCAAACTACGCCTCAATTGGTGGCTTGAGCATTGCGAATTGCTTTAATTACTTTTCGGGCAAAACACATTGTAAATAGTTATTTCAGGCGGAGAGGACTTACCACTACGGTTCAGGGAAGATCTAGACTACTCTAGGAAAGGTGTTGAGGGCTTGGTTTGGTTGGGGTTGGCTAGAGAATGGCTCGAATTGAGCTCGACCAACTATGTTCGCGGACTGCCAAGGAAGCAAAAGTACTGTGCGAGATCGTTGACGCTTCTAAGGTGATCCTCGAGCTGACTGGAGTATGCAGTCATGTGGTTGACTTTCTTAGGATTCTAGGGAACCTGAATTCACCTTCAAAGTTGGAGAAAAGTGCCCAAGTAGAAGCTCTGGTTCGTGCTTGGTTGGAAAGTGACATCTTCTTCTTCCTCAAATGTTTGAGGGATGAGGAGGATTAATGGGGATGGGCACTTTATATAGTGAGCTTAGTGACTGAAATGTTGTAAACCCCATTTCCAATAATAAGGAAGTCGGATTTGGGTATCGGAAAATTTCGAGTGAAAACCAAGGTTAAAGCAAATTGAAATTGTATTTAAAAGCAAAAAATGGCAATTTGGAAAATTTCAAGTGCTAAATAAAGTCCCAAAAATCATGGAAAGGAACCATGAATGGAATTGAATGAGGAAATCAGAGCAGTTTAGGATAAACCCGACCCGAACCGAATTAAATCGGATTGAACCATGAAGAACCAATTCAAAGAATTAATTTTATAGGTGGCATAAAAACATCAATTTGGAAAATTGAAGCCTCCATTTGATAGAGAATGAATTTAGAAAAATTTATAAAATTGATCGAATTGGGCCTGAACCGACCGATTTTCAATTTTGGGTCACTAAACCCAGTTTGACTGAACTGGTTAACAGTCCAGCCGGTCAATGGACCGCCTGCCAGGTTAGCACCTAGTCGGCATGCACGACCAATCAACGTGTGACACATGGTGAAGTGCACCTAGTCAACTGCTCGGTCAGCACATGGAAGCGCTGACCAATCAGAGTGTGATGTGTGTCCTCATTCAATGATCAAATAAAGAAAATCCATGTCACCGATGATCAACTAATAGGAGAGCAACACGTGTCCTTAGTTAACAGTCAACTCAAGAAGAAGCCTCGTCAGCCAGGCTAGCCAATAAGGAGTTGACACGTGGCAAAGATGCCACATAGCGTTTGACTAGGATTTGAGAGAAATTGTCGACCAATCAAAGGTCGACACGTGATAGAGCCACAATGGATGGTCCCAACCAATCAAAAGCTGGCATGTGGCAGTGCTACTGTGCATCATGAGGGAAACCTAACTTATTTAAATCATCCAATCAGAGGACACCATGTGTCATGGTCAACTCATCGAATGTGGTGAGTGGCCATGTTGGAATGAGCGACCAATGGGTGGTCACCATGTGGCTGGTCAACGAGTCAAAGGATGACTCAGACACTAAGTGGGAAGTCGCGTCAATGAAGCCTGCCAATCACAATGCACACGTGCAAAACTTACGCATGCACAATATCATCTTCAACATCTTAACTGGTTAGATAAGGATGACGGGCTGGCTGCTTAGTCTCCAGTGGTCGAAAAATCTTCATGATATGACTATAAACGGGAGAGATTGGGTCTGAGTGATAGACAAATGGATAACCCTATTAGTTACTAAGCTCTCTATACAAAGAGCTTCTCCCCATTCATCCTCCTCATTCCTCAAACGATTGAAAAAGAACAACAAATCCATTTCTCGGCGAGGCACAAACCAAAGCTCCAACTTGGGCATTTTGCTCAACCTCCGTAGGCGAATTTGGGTTCCCTAGAACCAGGAAGAAGTCCCCTACCTTGCTACAACCTCCCTTCAGCTCGAGGATCATTAGAGGAGTGTTAATGAGCTCACACAGTACCATCACTCCAGCGGTTGCAAAGTAGCAGATTCCTTCGAAATGAATTATGGTCACCCCTGACCTCCTCAACTAGATCGACCCTCCCCAAACTCTCCTTGACCGACCCTCGACCTCTTTGAACCCTTGAGGTAAGCCAATTCTGCCTCCTTTCACTAGAATAATGGAGTTATAGAATATAGAACGTGAAAACTTCTCTTGTAAAATTCCCAATGCTTCAGCTACCAATTGAGCACTAGCTGCCCATACTCAAAGTTACGACAATCGTCTCTCCATCGATAAGTAAATGAAGCTTTCTCTCTCTAGGATGATTTTTCGGTGAAGCTCCATTTGAGCTAATTTCTAAGCCAAATCTAGTATTTTAAAGCTTGGAATGAATCAAGGGACATAGGAAAGATGACTAGTATCATGTTAGTACTCAATTGGGAAGAATTAAGGTCGAACCGATGAAATTTAAGTTGGAGTACTAAATTGTAATTTTTGAATTTTTGGGGACTTAATTGAAATCTATGAAAAATTGGGGTTTTCTGTAAATTATGAGAAATTACTTGCCCAATTGAAAATTTGAGTAAATTAGGGGCACAAATGGAAGATTTAAAAATCTTAAGGTCCTAATTGGAAATTAAGGTTTAACTTAAGGGCCAAATCATAATTTTGGGAAAGTTACGGGTCTAAAGTACTATTAGCTTATTTTATGGGACCTAATTGCCCAAATTATTGTAATTACGAATCATCTACAAGTTCATGCAAAGAAAAGGCACATTGAATTTAGAAATCCCGGGGACGACCATGTCTCGAAATACGGGTGAGTGAGATTTCTGAAATTGGGACCAATAATAAGAACATGCTTCATTTTGAAACACGTTTTTCCAGAAATATAATCCCTTGATTGTGTGAATATGCTTAAACTATTAGGGGATATATTTTTTATGGTAGCATGAAGCATGATATTAGGACAACCCATGAACGGTGTATGGATACACCTCAAGGGTTATGGTCCAGTCCGATCGTTGATTCATGATATGGGTGAGGCCCATGATCGACAATGATGGGCTAGATCTAGTACTATGCAAGTGAGCCCAAGGCCACAGTTTTCTGAAAATGAAGTGAGTTTTGAAAATATCGCACAAGTGGGCCTAAGGCCAATGGAAACAGGTCCAACCCTGCAAATACTATGCCAAAGTTAGGTTACAGCTTGTTGGGCTAGTGGCACAAAGATAAATGTCTTAAATCAAGATACCTTTTTATTTGATTGCAATCCTATAGAACCAAAGAGATGCCTAGTAAAGGTTAGTATTGGTTCTAAGGGCTACTAGACAACAAGGTTGTTACAAGGGTAGAAAACATTGTTATAGTATGTCTTGAAACTCTAAGAGTTTAATGTGCATTGAGACTGAAGGGATGGAAGGGTGAGGTCTCATAAATCTAGGGATCAAAGTATCGATAATTATGTGGGATGGGCAATGATGCTCACATAGATGACGTGGTGGAGGTTGTGGCCTCTCACCAGGGTCTAGGCCACTAGTGGAACATATTGAGGTTGTTAGCGTTTGAGGGTTTGTTCTGCGACTGTGTGATCCCTTTATGGATAAATGGTGTTTGTGTGAAATAAACCCTAATATGTTTATTAAATTTAATCACTCTAAATAGAAAGGAGCCTACTCTAAGTCGAAGAAATGAGAAAAAAGATTTATGAAAATCTTTTTGTAAAAGATAAGGTAAGTAGTGGCTTACGTGTCATACATATTTTCAAAAATGAAACTTTGCTTAAATGCATACTTAACCATGGAAAAGAAGTCAGAATGTCTTGTCAATCCTATTCACTGAGTTATCGAACTCACCCCTCCCTTAAACCCCTTTTAGGAAAGCTTTTATGCCTTGAAGGGTGAAAACTTGAGAAGCATGTCAGAATTACCACAACAAGATAATTTATACTAAGTCATTTTGTTAATTTTGTTATGGAAAACATATAAATTTATAAGCCTTTACCTTTCCTAGTCTATCTTGGTAGAAATGCCCTTTTGGTATAGGAAGGGGTGACGGGTTGTTTACAGGGTTCCAACCAAACCAAGTTAGGGCGTGACACAAGTCTCTCCATTCATCAATCACTCGACCACAATCTCTCCCATTTACGGCCATATCAAGAGAATTTTTCAGCTGCCAGAGTAATGGCAACCAACCCAATGTCCTTATCTACCAGCTTTCAGAGGTTGAAGACAACACTGTGCGCGTGCATGTGAGCTGCCACGTAGAGTACTATGATTGGTTGGCTTTGCTGATGCGGCTTCCCACTCAGCGTACGAGTCGTTTGTTGACTGGATACGTGGCAACCTCACATTGGTCACTAGTTCCAAAGTAGTGACTGACCACATTTGACTATCTGTTAATTGTGACACATGATGTAAACTCCGCCAGTTAGAGTTAAGGAAAATCGGGGAAAGAATTGAACATCCTGAGTGAGAAAACCAAACCGGTTCACAAACCTGATCATCAGAGAATGGGCAATTTGGGGAATTTACAACTCCCGAGTGACTCGAAAGGTTCATAAAACCATGGAAAAAGACCTTAGGACAATTTGGGAGAAAAAAACTAGACCGGTTCAGCAAAATCGGCTCCGAGCTAGATTGAACCGGTTCATGAACCGAGTCGGTTCCTAAATCGAAACCGATAGAGAAAGGGGAAACCGGGAAATTTATAGATCCCGAGTGACCTAATGAGTCACAAAAGTCATGAAAAAGGACATTAGGATGAACTAGAGATGAAAACCAAATCGGGTTAGGTGAACCGAATCCAAACCGGATTGAACCGGTTTGGATCGGTTTGAACCACTATTGAACCGAATGCTAAATTCATTTTTCTAGGTGGCTTAGAAAATCCAAATTTGAGATTTGAGGCCACCATTGGATAGAAAATGAATTTACTTCGAACTCGGTTCAGACCGATCCGGTCCGGTTCGAAATAGTGTTGTCTTCTTCCTTCAGATGACAACACAATTCACTCGCCAGAAAATCGTGCAGCACTAGCGAAGCTGAAAAGTCTCCGACCAGGGTGTTTCAAGTAATGAATGACCACCATTAAGGCACCAATTGGACGACCAACAAGTCCCCGAGCTTCCTATATAAAGAGCCCATCCTCATTCATTCTCTCCACGGCTGAAAACTCCATTCTCTCCCAATTGCTCCAATTTCTGGTGAAGCTCAAACCAGAGCTCCCATATAGGGCCTTTTCTAAGCCAAAGAGGGCATGGTCGAGTTCTTTGGATTTGGGGAGAAGTCAGCTACACGCTTGTAGTCTACATTTGCTTTGAGGGTCATTGAAGAAGTGTCAGCTTGATCAAATAGTGAAGCAGCTCCGGCGGACCAAATTTGCCCTATTTCAGCCAAGCTAAAATCGGCCAATTCGAGCCATTCTTAGGCCAAACCAAGCACTCCCAACACCTCCACAGTCCTACTACATTTGAATTAGAGCTGAAAGATAAGCGGCTCCCCTTTGTAGTTTCTGACCAGTGCTAGAGAGAAACAGTAGAACATCGATGATAAAATTCTCATTTAATTCGGCATCAATTGTTGCAATTCTTGATCCTATGAGGAACCTCAAGATGAGAGCTATCTACATAGATCGAAAGCTCGAACTGTCACACCCTCGATGTTAATCTTTCGAAACTTTCTCTCCCTAAGTCTAGTTTTTTGGTGAAGCTCCGTTTGATCTTATTTCAGCATTAAATCGTGCGATTCAAATTGTAATTGAATCGTATGAAGATTTAGGAACTCCAATCTAACTTCAATTTCAACAATTAAACTTTTTTTATTAGTCAATTTGATGAAATCAAATTCGGCTAAGTTAGAAAGTTGAAATTGGGGAATATTTGGGAATTTCAAAAATTTGAGGTACTTAAGTGCAATTTCATAAAATTGAGGGCTAATTGGGCATGATAAAGATGTTGGAGGACCAACTAGGCAAATTTTGAAATTTTGGGGCAAAACTTACCATTTTTGTAAAGTATGGGCAAAATGGTAATTTTGGAAAAGTTGGGGATCAAATTGGAAATTTGGAAAATTAAACCCCTTTTGTGAATTTGAATAAATTGAGGTCCCAAGATGAATTTTAAAAGTTTTGGGACTCATTTTGAGGAAAAACTGGCATTAGGGACTTGAAGTTAAAGAAAAATAACTTTGGGGACCTAATTGCAAATAAAGGAAAAGATTGGTTTTCTCATTCAATTGGGATGAATGAGGGCTATTAGGCCAAAAGATAATGAATGAGAGTGTTGATATCATGTAGGAACATGAAGTATCGAGAATGCCAATTAAAACAAGTTCGAGAAGGACCACAAGTCGGCTGAGAGTATATTCACTACACTATTGAGTGAGTGGGATTTTTACGTCATACCCGGTTGGGATGTTAATTACCTCAAAATTGAAAACCCACTGCTAAGTGGTATTTTAAACATCACACCTAAGAGGAGCGATGTGAAAATCATGCGAAAAAACTACTTACCGGTTGTAAGTAGATCATACCCAGTTGGTATGATGAAACTTCCTGAAAGGAAGTGGAAAACCCGCTTATCGATTATAAGCGGAGATGTTCTCATACTCGATTGGTATGGTGGAAAGATGAAAAGTTTATTTTGTTCGAAGTGCTCTCCCCTGACTTGTGTGCCACTGCTTAAAATTTTTGGGAGTCTTTCTTGATGGGAGCTCGAATAGCTCATATAGGTCGGAGGCCTCGGTTTTGGAACTTGGGGGGCTAATATGCCCGTTTTTGAAAATCTTGAATAGTGGGCCCTAGGCCAGTTGGCATGAGCAGGAGCTTGTAAACATACATGATTATAAAGCCATGAAAAGTTAAGTGAATGAGTTGTTTGGCCATGGTATCGAGATAGGACCTACATACTTAGTTGACTAGTGGCAATGCGACATGACAGGTCTTCAGACTAGTCATGACAAATAGCTGCAGGTCGAGTTGAGGGTCAGGGCCATTGGACTAGTAGTACCACAGATTATATGGCTTATGTGAAAAACTATTGATTTATGCATACACTGTGTTACAAGACCTTCAAGATGCCCAAGAGGGGTAGTGAAGCATCCCCGGGCTCTGGACGACCTGGTGGATATAAAGGCAGTTTGTCGTACCAAAAGTCTTGTGAAGCTCGACGAAGATTCAAGTGCATGACACCGAGGTTGGGACAAGATGAAGTATCTGTTCTCATACGGGCATAGAGTTTTGTTACAGGGTTGAGGGTAAGATGTCACGAACATCCACTCATTCTCAGGGTAGAAGTGGGTGTGCTTCTATCTAGGTGGTCGATAAAGTCACTCTGATGCCACAAGTGGGTTTAGTGGATGAGCTAGCATGCGATTGTGTGTTCCTTCATGATGAAGGATGTGTGTTGAGTGATAAACACACCGTGATGATGAGAAATGGTTATGGAAACCCAGAATTAAGAATAAAATGTTTTTAAAAGAAAATAGGGAGTCTAGCACACTCCAAATTGAAACTATTTTTCTAAAAGTAAATCTTTGAACACCCATTCATTGAGTCATTGAACTCACCCCCTGCCTTATATCCATTTCAAGTAACCCTGAAAAGCTTACCTCAAAGACTACCAGCTAACATATCTGTAAGGTAGGTATAATAAGTTTAAAATTGTGTAGTTTTGATTTATGTTATTCTAGGAAAGGTATAGGTTTAAAGGACACCTTACTTCTCATGATTTATAAAGATGGGGCAACCCTTAGTAAGTCGGGAGAGTGGCGGGTTGATCACAGGGATCCGACCAAACCGGGTCGGGGCGTGACAACTTGAGTGGTATTAGAGCCTGTTTCCTTGAATACATTATCAAGACTATATAACATAGTAACTAAGAGAAAATTTTAAAATCTTTAGATGGCTCCAAGGAGAGAAACCAAGAAAAACTAGGGCTGGCATTACCAACACCATCCAACACTTTGTCCCCTTAGGGAGATCACCCTGAAATACCCAATAAGTCCTAAAGAACCAAGAGACATTAGTGTAAAGTATCTAAAAGGATGGTGTCAGTATCTGTTGAGGTCACAATCCTAAGTATGAAGGAAGCCAAACTTAAGGCCAGGAACACCATCAAGGGCTTATAACCTTACTAAGGAAGACACTAGTCAAAGAACCCAATAGCTTCCCATCTGTTTCAGAAATCTTTTTTGTAATGAGGGCTAAGACCCCAACCTATTGTATTACCTCTCCAATAATAAAGAATTTCAAGTTCTTAAAACCATATCTCTCAAATGATGTGACCTTGCACCTCAGTTGTAGGAAGATTTCCCATGGAAGGTAATCAAACAAACCCGCATTACCTTAGACACTATGGAGACCAAGGAGATTCTCATACCAAATAAAGAAATGAATTAAGGGAATTGTTGGGTAAAGAAGACACAACAAGAAAAATTGTCAAGGTAATTAAGGAGTCTAGGAGAACTCTTGGAGTAACTAAGCAAGAAACTACCTATTACAAGTGTAAAGAAATAGGACATGAAGTGAAGTATTGTCCCACATCACAAGGATTTAGGACAATATTTTCCAACAATAATGCCCTGACAGTTATGGGAAACCCGAAAGGATACCATCCCTAGAAATACAACTACTGTCACGCCCTAACCCGGTTTGTCGGATCCCCATGATCAACCTGCCACTCTCTCGATTTATTAAAGGGTTTCCCCTTATTATAAACCGTAAAGAGTAAGTCATCCTTTAAACCTGCACCTTTTCCTATAATAACATAAATTAAAACTACATAATATTTAAAATTTTTCAAACCTGTCTTACAGACATCTTTGTTGATGGTCTTTAAGGGTAGGCTTTCTAAAATTTCCTGAAAAGGGATGTAAGAGAGGGGTGAGTACGACTACTTAGTGAATGGGTTTTTCAAAACTTTTACTTTTATGAAAAAGATTTGTATCGGAGTGTGCCAGACTCCTTTCTTTCAAAAAATCCTTTCAATTCAAATCTTGGTTTTTACCACCAATTTCATATTAATCACGATGTGTCATCACCCAACACACAACCTTCATCATGAAGGTTAAACACACATTCGCAGACCAACACGACCACTGAACCCACTTGTGGCTTCGGAGCGACTTTATCGGCCATCTAGATAGAAGCACGTCCACTTCTACCCTAAGAATGAGTGGATGTACGCGACATTCGACCCTCAATCCCGAAATTAATTCTCCATGTTTGTATGAGAACAGAGACCTCATCCCGTCCCCACCCCAGTCTCATGCGCTTAGTGCTACTCCAAATTTTGCACGCTCATCTCGTACGATGAACTGCCCTTATATCCACCAAGTCATCCAATTCCCTTAGGACATATCACTACCCCTCTTGGGCGCCTTGATGGTCCCGTAATCATAGTGCATGCACAAACAGTATTTTCTTATCATTCCATATAATCTGTGGTGCCACTGGTCCAACAACCCCGACCCTCAACTCAACCCGCAGTTATTTGTCTTGATTGGTCCGTCGACCTGTCATGTCACACTGCCGCTAGTTGACTAAGTGTGTCGATCCAGTCTTGGTACTATGGCCAAACAATTCCTTTATTTAAAGTATTATGGCATATAAATCATGTTTGTTTATGAGCTCCTACTTGTGCCAACTAGCCTTGGGCCCAGTGTATGAGATTTTCAAAATCGGGCATATTAGCCCCCAAGTTCCAAAACCGAGGCCCCCGGCCTTATAAGAGCTATTCAAGCTCCCGTTAAGAAGGTCTCCCAAATCATTTAAGCATTTGCACACAGTCAGGGGAGAGCACTTCCAACAAAAATATATTTTCAACTGTACATTATACCGACCGGGTATAAGGACATCTCCACTTATAACCAATGAATGGGTTTTCAACTTCCTTCGAGGAAGTTTCATCATACCAATCGGGTATGATCTACTTACAGCCGATAAGTAGTTTTTCCACATGATTTTCACATCACTCCATTAAGTTGTGATGTTTAAAATACCACTTGGTAGTGGATTTTCATTTCGAGGTACTTATCATCCCCAATCGGGTATGATATAAAATCCCACTCACCCGTTAATGCAGTGAATTCTACTAGATCGATTCTTTATATTCACACGAGCTTGTCCTTACTAGTGCTACCGGTATCTCGTGTTCCTACACGATATGAACATTTCAGTTCAATATCATTCGGCCTAATAGCCATCATTCATTTCAAATGAATGAGAAAACTAAACTTTTATGTATTTGTAATTAGGTTTGTAAAGTTATTTCTCTTTAACTTTAGGTCCCTATTGCCGGTTTTTCCACAAATTGAGTCCCAAAACTTTTAAAATTTATCATAGGACCTCAATTTATTCCATTTCACAAAAATGGGATTAATTTCCCAAATTTCCAATTTGGTCCCCCAACTTTTCCAAAATTACCATTTTGCCCTTCCTTTACAAAAATAGTAAGTTTCACCCAAAAAATTCTAAAATTCCTTGACTGGCCCTCTAACATTTTTATCATGCCCAATTGACCCTCAATTTTAGGAAATTGCATTTCAGTCCTTCGAATTTTTGAATATCCCCAATTTCCCCCAATTCCAACTTCTTTACACTGCCGAATTTGATTTTATAAAATTGACCGTTCACTGTTCCATCACGCCGGCGCTTCTCCGGCGACCCTTGGAGCAAACGGAGACTACACACATGTAGCTGACTTCTCCCCGGTTCTAAAGAACCTGACCTCACCTTCTTTTTCTCATAAAAGACCCTATATTGGAGCTCTGATTCGAGCTTCACTAGAAAACTAAGCAACTAAGAGAGAGTGAGCTTTTCAGGTCTGGAGAGGATGAATGGGGAGGGGTTCTTTATATAGAGAGCTTGGGGACTTGTTGGTCGTCCGTTTGGCACCTTTATGATAGACATTGATGGCCTGAAATGTATCGAACGGAAATGTTTCTTCTCCACTGACGCTGCTTCGATTTTCCGGCAAATGAACAGTGTTGTTATCTGGAGGAAGAAGATGACACTATTACGAACTGGACCGGACCGGGTTAGAAGCTTAAACCAGCCAGTGCACCCCTCATTCGACCGAGTTTTTCAAATCTAAAAATTTCTAAATTCATTTTCTATCCAATGGTGTCCTCAAATCTCAAATTTGAATTATTTAAGCCACCTAGAAAAATGAATTTAGGATCCTGTTCGAATTCAGCTCACCTGAACAGGTTTGGTTTTCATCTCCAATTCCTTCACAAGTCCATTTCCATGACTTTTGAGACTCCTTAGGTAACTTAGGGTCCATAAATTTTCCGGTTTAGCATCTCTCTATCGGTTCTGGTTCATAAACCAGCTCAGTTCTTAAACCGGTTAAATTCGGTTCGGGTCCAGTTCACCCATACCAGTCTGGTTTTTCTCTCCCACTTTGTTCTAATGTTCCTTCCCAAGGTTTATAAATCTCTTCAGGTAACAAGAAATGCATAAATTTCCCTGTTTGCCCTTTCTCTATCGGTTCTGGTTCATGAACTGACTCGGTTCATAAATCGATTCAATCAAATTGGATTTGGTTCATCTAAACCGGTCTAATTTTTCTCTTCCAATTTGTCCTAAGGTTCTTTTCCAAGGTTTTATGAACCATTTGGATCACCCGGGAGTTGTAAATTTCCAAATTTCCCGTTCCCAATTGATCAGGTACGTGAATCGGTTCGGTTTTCTTACTCGGTTTAACCGGTTCTTTTCCTAGTTTTCTTTAACTCAAAAGGGTAGGGTTTACAACTACTGCTCGGAATTTCAATTGCAACCAAGAGGAAGCTCTTCAAGATCATTGCATATTGGCAGGGAGGAAATAGGACTTAAGAAGAAATTTCTAGCCATTTGAAAGCAAAGAAGGGAGCGCCTCCACAAGAAAAGACCAGCCGAGCATTTGACGACAAATGAAATGTATCAAGATGGCAAATATGACACACTTTGGAAAAAGCAGTGAAGCCAAATAGAAGTTTTAGACAAACATAGCGGAGGGAAGCAAGTCATTACAACAAGATAGTTAAAAAGAATAAGCGATGCCCTGAGGAAGACCAGCAGGTAGAAAGAACTACACACTAAATAGGGTAGTGGGATGGACATTAAGGACAAGAGGACTCGAGAAACAACTGCCCTAAGAAACTTAGAACAAAGGAATGGTAGAGACGAGGCAGTTAACGAACTAATACTTGTGAAAGCCATAATTTGAGCTCCAACAAAGAAGAGTGAGGTGGAAAGACCAAATAATTGGGAAAAGAAGGATGAAGAAATCGTTAAAAAGGCCAATGGCAAATTAACGACTAGACTCAAGCCAAGAAAGGAGTAGGCAAGCCTCTCACATAATGGTCAAGAAATCTTGAAACAAGAAAGAATTAAACTCTCCCCAAAAGTAATAAGATGCATACTATGGGGATGAGGATAGGGTACAAAAGATGTACTCGTAAGATTTCAAGAGCAAGGGTAAACAAAAGATGACGACATCAAAAGAAACCATTTAAGAGTAGATATTCCCTAGAGCTAAGGAAAAAGGGAGAGTCCTACCGAGGAAAAAAACCTGGAAAGGCATATGTATCCCAACTAAGAGATAATTGAACCATGTGAAAAAGACAGAGAAAAACTTACAAATGAAGCGTAGGCTGAGGTGAAAGAACTAAGAAAGCATACTAGGAGGACCCAAGGAATAAGTTAAAAGGAACAGGTAAATAGGAAGTTAACATCAAAAGATGTAGTGACAAATAAGAATGAGTGGACTACTCATAATAAGGAAATAAAGGAAAGAATATCTGAGAAACGTTGGGAAAGTAAGCCCTTCAAATAAGATGTGGCCAAGGAGAAATAACCACAATTAGTGTGACGAGTTGTAGTCCACACACGCATAATGAAGCCTAAAGAGTGGACAGTTGAGCATAGTTTTGAGTTGACAGTTGAGCATAGTGTGGAGTTGACAGCTGAGCATAGTGTGGAGTGCACGAAATAAGATCGATAATCAGAAGTATCTCAAGTAAGGAATAAGAAATGATAAGAAGGTTGAGCATGTGGCTCCTAAGATAGAAGTCTCTACTGTGAGGGACATAGTAGAGAACGAAATCGGAAGAAGGGAACCTTCCCAAGCAAAGGAATCGACACATAGACCAAAAGTGATTAATTTGGAATAAAGAATCATGAAATGATCATGAGTAAGTAAAAGTGGATTAAGGAAAAGGAGAAATCCTTGAATAAAGAATACCAAGGACTTAAGGAGGAAAGAGTCCCATCTTGTCGGTAAAGCATCGAGAAACCAAATAATTGGAACCGGAAAGACCCAATAAGGAAGTTGAGAAGGGACAAGTGGGTAAGGAGAACTGACACAGTTAGGTAAGTTGATTGGATAATGGTAAAGATAGTCGAGGAATACTACTAAACAAAAAGATGGATGAATTCATACAATCCCTTAAGGGTTGGAAAGTTGAGAACGACCCTCAAAGAAGTGTTCAAACAATCTAATGGACAGAGACAAGTTCTAAAAAATGCCATGCTGTAAGGGGCATGTAAGCCCAATAGTCTCGAGGAAAATATGACTCAAAGTAAGGAAGATTAGTTAATAATTCATGACAAAGTCAAACATAAAAGTTGGACCGAAGTTATTATAAACAATGGATGGAAGAAGGGTAAAAATGGGACAAATAGGTGATAACACTGAAACCTATACGTAATGCTCAAAAGAACATCGAGATAAGGGTTTCGACGGTGAAGAGAATAACTACACAAAGGAAGGATTGGGCATCTTGGAATTCATAATCCTGAAATTCTGAGCAAAAACCCTCAAGAGGAAGAATCCTACCCTAAGTAGAGGAAGAAGTGAACATAAGGATGTACCTTGGAATAGAGGTTAATACATGCCTAATTATGATAAACTCCATGGAGTGAGTGAACCATGGAAAGGAAAAAGAAATTCCTTAAGTGAATGATATAAAAAGGGCCAACTAAAAGAACAACCTAAGAGTTAGCATGTCAAGCAAACCCCAAGTTGACACCAAATGAATCTATTCCTGATGCAAAGCTTGCTAATTAAGTTTAGAGGACAAAACTCTTAAAAGGAGGAGAGAGTTGTAAACCCCGCCCTTTGGAGTTAAGGAAAACTAGGGAAAGAACTGGTCAACCCAAGTGAGAAAACTAAACTCGTTCACCTGTACCTTTAAACCATATTATAAACCGTAAAGAGTAAGGTGTCTTTTAACCTATACCTTTTCCTAGAATAACATAAATCAAAACTATGTAATAATTTAGCTTTATCATACCTGTCTCCCAGGCATCTTATTTGATGGTCTTTAAGGGTAGGCTTTCCGAAATCTCCTGAAAGGGATATAAGGGAGGGGGTGAGTACGACTACTCAGTGAATGGGTTTTCAAAAGTTTAGACTTTTAAGAAAACATTTATTATTGGATTGTGCTAAACTCCTTACTTTTCAAAAATCCCTTCATTTAAAAATTAGGGTTTTTCCACCATTTCTTATTATCACGGTGTGTCATCACCTAACACACATCCTTCATCATGAAGGTTACACACATTCGCAGGTCAACACGACCACTGAACCCACTTGTGGCTTCGAAGCGACTTTACCGACCACCTATATAGAAGTACAACCACTTCTACCCTGGGAATGAGCGGATGTATGTGACATCCTAGCCTCAATCCCGAAATCAATTCTTCGTGTCCATATGAGGACAAAGACCTCATCCAGCCCCACCCCGGTCTCATGTACTTGGTGCTACTCCAAATTTCACACGGTCACCTAGAACGACGAACTGCCCTTATACTCGCCGAGTCGTCCATGGCCCTTAGGACGCATCACTACCCCTCATGGGTGCCTTGATGACCTCCTACTCATAGTGCATGCACAAATAATGTTTTCTCATTATGCCATATAATCTATGGTACCACTAGTCCAACGGCCCGGACTCTCAAATCAACCCGCAGTTGTTTCTCTTGACTTGTCCATCGACCTGTAATGTCGCATTGTCGCTAGTTGACTGAGCATGTCGGTCCTATTTGGGTACCATGGCCAAACAATTCCTTTATTTAAAGTTTTATGGCATATAATTCATGTTTGTTTACGAGCTCCTACTTGTGCCAATTGGCCTTGGGCCCACTATACGTGATTTTCAAAATCGAGCATATTAGCCCCCAAGTTCCAAAACCGAGGCCCCCGACCTATCAGAGCTATTCGAGCTCCCGTCAAGAAGGTCTCCTAAATAATTTAAGCATTGGCACACAATCGAGGGAGAGCACTTTTGACAAAAATTTGTTTTCATTGTCCCTTATACCGCCCTGGTACAAGGACATCTCCGTTCGTAACCGATAAATGGGTTTTCAGCTTCCTTTGAGGAAGCTTCATCATACCAACCGGGTATGATCTACTTACAACCGGTAAGTAGTTTTTTTGCATGGTTTTCACATCACTACTCTAAGTCGTGATGTTTAAAATACCACATAGTAATGGGTTTTCATTTCGATGTGCTTATCATCCCCAACCGGGTATGATATAAAATCCCACTCACAACCGATAAGTGGTTTTTAACTTTAAGTTGTGCTCATCATCCCAACCGGGTATGACTTTTGTAAACACACTCACCTGTTAATGCCGTGAATTCTACTAGATCTGTTCTTTGTATTCACGTGAGCTTGTCCTTACTAGCGTTCCCGGTACTTCGTGTTCCTACACGAAATGAACATCTCGGTTCATTATCCTTCCGCCTAATAGCCTTCATTCATTTCAAATGAATGAGAAAGTCAAACTTTCATTTATTTGTAATTAGGTCCCTAAATTATTTTTCTTTAAGTCCCTCATGTCGGTTTTTCCTCAAATTGAGTCCCAAAACTTTTAAAATTTATAATAGGACCTCAATTTATTCCATTTTACAAGAAGGGGATTAATTTCCCAAATTTCCAATTTGGTCCCCTAACTTTTCCAAAATTACCATTGTGCCCTTCCTTTACAAAAATGGTAGGTTTCACCCCAAAAATTCTAAAATCCCTCAATTGGCCCTCTAACATTTTTATCATTCACAATTGACCCTCAATTTTAGGAAATTGCATTTCGGTCCCTCAAATTTTCAAAAATCCACAAATTTTCCCCCAATTCCAATTCTTTAACACAATCGAATTTGATTTCATCAAATTGACCGATGAAACACCATTAATTGTTGAAATTGAAGTTGAAATTGAGTTTCTCCATGTTCATACGATTCCATAGAACTTTGAATCACGAGTTTTAATGTCGAAATGAGCTCAAATGGAGCTTCGCTGAAAAACAAATTGTAGAGAGAGAAAGCTTCAATTACTCACCGGTGAGGGCACAACAGTCCGAGCTTTCGATCTGGGCAGATAACTTTCATCCTGAGGTTTTTCCTAGAATCAAGAATCACATGAATTGATGTCGAATTACGTTAGAATTTCATCATTGAAATTCTGTCGGTTCTCTCTCTAGCACCGGTCGAAAATTGTAGAGGGGAGCCGAATTGGCTCACCTTTCAGTCTTAATTCGGACGTGGGAGGGCTGAGGAAGTGTTGGGAAGGCTTAGTTTGGCCTGAGGAGGGCTCAAAATGGCTGATTTCAACTCGGCAGAAATAGGGCAACTTCGATCCGCCGGAGCTGCTTCGCTGTTCCGACACACCAGTGCTTCTCTAGCGACCCTCAGAGCAAATGGAGACTACAAGCGTGTAGCTGACTTCTCCCCGGTTGTAATGAACCCGACCTCACATTGTTTGGCGCAGAAAAGACCCTATATCGGCGCTCTGGTTCATGCTTCACCAAAAAACTAAGCAACTGAGAGAGAGTGAGCTTTTCAGGTGTGGAGAGGATGAAAGGGGAGGAACCCTTTATATAGGGAGTTCGGGGACCCATTGGCCGTCCGTTTGGCACCGTTATGGTAGGCATTGAAGACCTGAAACGTACCAAACTGAAGCATTTATTCTTTGCCGGCGCTGCTTCGATTTTTCAGCGAGTGATCAATGCTGTCATCCTGAGGAAGGAGATGACACTATTTCGAACTGGACGGGACTGGTTCGTACCGGGTTCGGAGCTTAAACTGGCCGGTTCACCCCTCATTCGACCGAGTTTTTCAAATCTAAAAATTTCTAAATTCATTTTCTATCCAATGGTGGCCTCAAATCTCAAATTTGAATTATTTAAACCACCTAGAAAAATGAATTTAGGATCAAGTTCAATAGTGGTTCAAACCGGTCCAAACTGGTTCGGATCTAGTTCACCTGAACCGGTTTGGTTTTCATCCCCAATTCCTTTACAAGTCCATTTCCATGTCTTTTTTTACTTCTTGGGTCACTAAGGGTCCATAAAATTCCTGGTTTACCATCTCTTTATCGATTCCGGTTCATAAACTGGCTCAGTTCTTAAACTAGTTTAATCCGGTTCAGGTCCGGTTCACCCGAACCGGTTCTAAGGTTCCTTCCCAAGGTTTATAAATTTCTTGGGATCAAAAGGGAGTTGAATTTCACTGATTTTCCCATTTTCTATCTATTTCGGTTCATGAACCGGCTCAGTTCATAAACTAGTTCAATCGAGTTGGATCTAGTTCATCCAAACTGGTTTTCATTTTTCTCTTCCAATTCGTCCTAAGGTTCTTTTCCATGGTATTATGAACCCTTTGGATCACCCGATAGTTATAAATTCCCAAATTGCCCATTTACAAATGATCAGTTTTGTGAATCAGTTTGGTTTTTCTCACTCAGTTTGACCGGTTCTTTTCCCGATTTCCCTTAGCTCAAAAGGGTAGGGTTTACACAGGAGTTTTAGGCAATGAATGACCGCTATTAAGGGACCAATCGGACGGCCAAGAAGTCTTCAAGCTTCCTTCCTATATAAAGAGCTAATCCTCATTCATCCTCTCCACACCTAAAAACTCCATTCTCACTCAACTGCTCCAATTTTTGGTGAAGCTTGAACCAGAGCTCTGATATAGGGTCTTTTCTGAGCCAAAGAACACGTGGTTGGGTTCTTTAGATATGGGGAGAAGTCAGCTACACGCCTGTAGTCTCCATTTGCTCCGAGGGTCCAGGAGAAGCGTCGACGTAATCGAACAGTGAAGCAGCTCCGGTGGACCGAAGCTACCCTATTTCGGCCGAGCTGAAATAGGCCAATTTGAGCCCTTCTTAGGCCAAACCAAGCTATAAACCCCGTCCCTTTAAAGCAAGGAAACTGGGGAAAGAACTGGTCAACCCGAATGAGAAAAATCGAACCGGTTCACAAACCTGATCATTAGGGAATGGGCAATTTGGGGAATTTACAACTCCCGAGTGACCCAAAGGGTTCATAAAACCTAGAATAGGATCTTAGGATTATTTGGAAGAGAAAACCAAACCAGTTTAGGAGAACCGAATCCGAACTAGATTGAACCGATTTATGAACTGAGCCAGTTTATGAACTAGAACCTATAGAGATAGGGCAAACTGGGAAATTTATGGATCTCAAGTAACCTAAAGAGTCACATAAGTTATGAAAAGGGACTTTAGGATGAATGTGGTATGAAAACTAAATCGGTTCAAGTGAACCGAATCCGAACCAGATTGAACCTGTTTGGACCGGTTTGAAAACACTATTGAATGAGATGCTAAATTCATTTTTCTAGGTGGCTTAAAAAATAAAATTTGAGATTTGAGACCACCATTGGATGGAAAATGAATTTATATGAATTTAGAAATTTTTAGATTTGAAAAATTCGGTCGAATTGGTGGTGAACCGGCAAGTTTAAGTTTTGAACATAGTTCGGACGGGTCTGGTCCAGTTCAGAACAGTATCGTCTTCTTCCTTCAAATGATAGCACTATTCACTCGCCGAAAAATCATGGAGCACCAACGAAGCTGAGAGGTCTCCTACCAGGGAGTTTCACACAATGAATGACCTCCATTAAGGAACCATTCCGATGGCCAGGAAGTCCACGAGCTTCCTATATAAAGAGATCCTCCTCATTCATACTCTCCACAACTAAAAACTCCATTCTCTCTCAACTACTCCAATTTCTGGTGAAGCTCGGACAAGAGCTCTGACTTGGGTATTTTTCTGAGCCAAAAAAGGCAAGGTCAGGTTCTTTAGAATCGGGGATAAATCTGATGCACACTTGTAGTCTCCATTTGTTCCGAGGGTTGTCGGAGAAGCGCTGGCATGATCGAATAGTGAAGTAGCTCTAGCAAAGCGAAGTTGCCCTGTTTTGGCCGAGCTGGAATCGGTCAACTCAAGCTCTTCCCATGCCAAATCAAGCCTTCCCAACATCTTCACAGTCCTCCTACAGCTGAAATAAAGCTGAAAGTTAAGCCAATTTGGCTTCACTCTATAATTTTCGATCAGTGCTATAAAGAGAACCGATAGAACTTCGATGATAAAATTCTCACTCAATTTGGCATCAATTGATACAATTCTTGATCCTAGGAGGAAACTCACAATGAGAGCTATCAGCCCAGATCGAAAGCTTAGATCGTCGCGCCCCCGACGGTAAGCTTTCGAAGCTTTCTCTCTCAAAGTCCAATTTTCGGCGAAGCTCCATTTGAGCTCATTACGGCACCAAATCGTGCGATTCAAAGTGCAATTGAATTGTTTGAAGGTGTAGAACTCCAATGTAACTTCAATTTCAACATTTATACTCATTTGATCGGTTAATTTGATAAAATCAAATTCGGTTGAGTTAGAAGGTTGAAATTGGGGGAAAATTGGGAATTTCAAAAATTTGAGGGACTAATGTACAACTTCATAAAATTAAGGACCAATTGGTCATAATAAAGATATTGGAGGACCAGTTGGGCAATTTTAGAATTTTTGGGGCAAAACTTACCATTTTTGTAATGTAGGGGCAAAATGGTAATTTTGTAAAAATTGGGGGACCAAATTGGAAATTTGGGAAATTGAACCCATTTTGTGAATTTGAATAAATCGAGGTCCCAAGGTGAATTTTAAATGTTTTGGGACTCAATTTGAGGAAAACTCGGCATTAGGTACTTAAAGAAAAATAACTTTAGGGACCTAATTGCAAATAAATGAAAAGTTTAGTTTTCTCATTCATTTGAAATGAATGAAAGCTATTAGGTTGTGAGATAATAAACAAAGATGTTCATATCATGTAGGAACACGAAGTACTGGGTGTAAACCCCACACTTTTGAGTTAAGGAAAATCAGGAAAAGAACCGGTCAAATCGAGTAAGAAAATCGAGACGGTTTACAAATCTGATCATTTGGGAACAAGCAATTTGGAAATTTACAACTTTCGAGTGATCCAAATGGTTTATTAAACCTTGTAAAAGAAACTTAACATAAATTAGAACAGAAAAATCAAATTGGTTTAGGTGAACGAGAGTCCATAATAACTCTAAAGTTAAGCGTGCTTATCCAAGAGTATTGGAATTAATACCAATAATTTATGGTAATATTAATACTAGTAATAAATCTCTCTCATTTAATACACAGTTTTACACCTATATAAAGAGGTCATCCCCATTCATTCTGCTCACACCTGAACACTTCTCTGTCCCTCTCTACTGATCCATTTCCTAGTGAAGCTTGAACTAGAGCTTCAACTTGAACAAAGGTCGGGCTCTTACCCGGGAGAAGACAGTTATATGATAGCAACCTCCAGTCAATCCGAGAATCGTTGGAGAAGCGCCAGCATGATAGAATAGTGAAGTAGCTCCGACGGACCGAAGCTGCCCTAGTTCGGCCAAGCTAAAATCGGCCATTTCAAGCCCTCCTCAGGCCAAACCAAGCCCTCCTAACACTTTCTCAGCCTTTCCACGGCCGAATTAGGATCGAAAGGTAAGCCAATTCGGCTCCCCTTTACAATTTTCGATCGGCGCTAGAGAGAGGGTCGACCGAATTTCAATGACGAAATTCTGATCCAATTCCGCATCAATTGATGCAATTTTTGATTCTAGGACAAACCTCAGGATGAGAGCTATCTGCCCAGATTGAAATCTCAGACAGTCGTGCCTTCACCGGTAAGTAATCGAATCTTTCTCTCTCTATAGTTCATTTTTCGGCGAAGCTCCGTTTGAGCTCGTTCTAGCATTAAAATCTACGATTCAAAGTTTCTTAGAATCGTATGAATATGCAGGAACTCAATTTCAACTGCAATTTCAACAATTAGAAGTGTTTGATCGATCAATTTGATGAAATCAAATTTGGTAGTGTTGAAAAGTTGAAATTGGGGGGAAAAATTGGGGATTTTCGAAATTTAAAGGGCCAAAATGTAATTTTATGAAATTGAGGGTCAATTGGGCATGAAAATAATGTTGGAGGACCAAATGAGGAATTTTAGAATTTTTGGGGCAAAACTTACCATTTTTGTAAAGGAAGGGCAAAATGGTAATTTTGGAAAAATTGGGGGACCAAATTGGAAATTTGGGAAATTAAACCCCTTTTTGGTGAAATTGAATAAATTGAGGTCCCAATATAAATTTTAAAGGTTACGAGACTCAATTTGAGGAAAAACCAACATTTGGGACTTAAAGTTAAAGAGAAATAACTTTAGGGACCTAATTGCAAATAACCAAAAGTTTGGGTTTTCTCATTCTTTGGAAATGAATGAAGGCTGTTATGCCGAGTAATAATGAACAAGAATGTTCATATCGTGTAGTAACGCGAAATACCGAGAACGCCAGTATGGACGAGCTCGCGTGAATACAAAGAATCGATCAAGTGGAATTCACTACATTAACAGGTGAGTGGGTTTACTAACATCATACGTGGTTGGGATGATGAGCACACCTTATAATTTAAAAAACACTTACCGGTTGTGAGTGGGTTTACTAACATCATACCCGATTGGGATGATGAGCACAACTTAAAATTAAAAACCACTTACCGGTTGTGAGTGGAAATTTTATATCATATCCAGTTGGGAATGATAAGTACCTCGGTATGAAAACCCACTATTAAGTGGTTTTTTAAACATCGCTACTTAGAGGAAGTGGTGTGAAAATCATGCGGAAAAACTACTTACCGATTGTAAGTAGATCATACCCGGTTGGTATGATGAGACTTCCTCGAAGGAAGTTGAAAACCTGTTCATCGGTTATGAATGGAGGTGTCCTTATACCTGGGCGGTATAATGGATAGAGAAAACATATGTTTTGTCGGAAGTGCTCTCCCCTGACTGTGTGCCAATGCTTAAACAATTTGGGAGACCTTCTCGACGGGAGCTCGAAAAGCTCTGATAGGCCGGGGGCCTCGGTTTTGGAACTTGAGGGCTAGAATGCCCAAATTTTTGAAAATCTCGTACAGTGGGCCCAAGGCTAGTTGGGACGAGCAAGAGCTCATAAATGAACATGATATATGTGCCATAAAACTTAATAAGTGAATTGTTTGGCCATGGTACCAAGATAGGACCGACATGCTCAGTCAAGTAGCGGTAGTGCGACATGACAGGTCGACGGACCAGTTAAGACAAACAACTGCAGGTTGAGTTGAAATTCGGGGCCGTTGGACTAGTGGCACCACATATTACATGGCTTGATAAGAAAACATTGTTTGTGCATGCACTATGAGTACGGGATCATCAAGACACCCATGAGGGGTAGTGATGTGTCCTAAGGGCCCTAGACGACCCGGTGAGTATAAGGGCAGATCGTCGTTCTAGGTGTCTGTGCAAAATTTAGAGTTGCACCATGCGCATAAAACCGGGGTGGGGGCGGGATGAGGTCTCTGTCCTCATACGGACACAAAGAAGTTATTTCAGGATTGTGGGTTGGATATCGCGTACATCCACTCATTCCTAGGGTATAAGTGATTGTACTTCTATTCGGGTGGCAAGAAAAGTCACTCCGAAGCCACTAGTGGGTTCAGTAGTGATAATGACTTGCGAATGTGTGTAACCTTCATGATGAAGGATGTGTGTTGGGTGATGACACACCGGTAACTAAGAAATAATGGAAAAACCCAAATTTTTAAATAAAGGGATTTTTGAAAAGAAAGGAGTTTGGCACACTCCATATAAATGTTTTTCTTAAAAGTTAAAAGTAGACCTTTGAAAACCCATTCACTGAGTAGTCGTACTCATCCCCTCCCTTATATCCCTTTCAGGAAATTTTGGAATGTATACCCTGAAAGACCATCAACTATGATGCCTATAAAACAGGTATGTAAAGTTTAAAATTTCATATAGTTTTGATTATGCTATTCCAGGAAATGGTGTAGGTTTAAAGGACACCTTACTCTTTATCGATTATGATAAGGGGAAACCATTTATAAACCGGGAGAGTGGCGGGTTGTTCATGGAGATCCGACCAAAACCAGGTCGAGGCGTGACAACTAGAGTGGTATCAGAGCCAGGTTCCTCGAATACATAATGAAGACTATAAAATATTGTAACTAATAGGATTTATCCTAAAATTTTCAGATGGCTCCTAGGAGAGGAACCAAGAAAACTAGGAATGGCTCTACTCAACACCTTATCTTCGTAGGAAGACAACCCTTGAAGCTTCCCAAATGCCTGAAGAATGGCAGGAATCTCAAAACAGCAAATGAGGAAGTATCCCAGGGAATGGTGACAGAACCTATTGAGGTAACAACTCTAAGTATAAAGGAAGCCAAGCGTGAAGCCATAAAAGGGGTGTATAACCTTACTTAGTAGGATGCTTATAAAAAATCTCGTAGCTCCCTAGTTATTTGGTGACCATTTTCTGTAATAGGGCCAAAAAACCCCCCAACATACTGTATTACTCTATTAATGAAGTAATCCAAATTCCTAAAAACCCTGTCTCTCAAATGATGTGATCTTCAAGGAAGACTAAAAAAAAAACTCTCACGGTATCTAGACTTAAGGACGAATGAGCACCCAAACTAATAATTCCTAAGAAAACGCCAGGAGGAACCACTTATATTCATGTAATTACAAGCATGAATGATAGGGACACTACGTGGAGAAGTTCCCAACCCTACAAAGGACAGGAATCAAGTTAACCTAGAGGGGAATAGGACACGAAGTGAAAAATTGTCCCACATCACTAGGAGTCAGGACAATATTTTCCAAGAATAAACGCCCCATAACTATAGGAAATCCAAAAGGATACCATCCCAAGAAACATGACTCCATTTGCAACCACATATAAGAAAAAACTCTTTAAAATCTTAGCAAAGTGGTAAGAAGGGAAAAGGGGTAAAGGTAGGACCTCAATAAAACCACAAACGGAACAAAGGATACCTAAAGAGAATTCCCCCTTTAAGAAGAAAATCCAAACAATTTAGGAGCAAAGAAAGGAGTGCATCCACAAGAGAAGACAAGACGAACACTTGATGACAAACGGGACGTATTGGGATTACAAGAATAAATCACCTTGGAAAAAGAAACTATGCCAAATAGGAAGTTCGAACCAATAAGACCAGAGAAAGCAAGTCGTTACAATAAGATAGTCAGAGGGAACAAATGACACCCTGAGGAAGATCGGGAAGTAGAAGGGGCTACACCATAAAAAGGTCAGTGAGATGGACGTTAAGGACAAGAGTAATTGAGAAAAAACTGCCCTAAGAAACTTAGACCAAAGGAATGGTGGAGGCGAGACAGTTAACAAACTAATACATGGGAAAACCATAATTTGAGTTCCAACAAAGAAGAGAGGGGCAAAAAGGCTAAATACTCAGGAAAAGAAGGATGCAAGAAATCCTTAACAGGACCAAAGGCCAAATTAACAAAGAAAAAAAAATAGGCAAGCCTCTCACATAATTATCAAGAAATCTTGAAACAAGGAAGATTTGAACGCTCCATAAAGAAATACACTATGAAAGTACACTTTAGAGGGATGCATACGACTAACTATTATTGAAGGAATTTTGATGGGCGGATGGACATAATGTGGAGTGCAAGGAACCAACCCTTAGTTGGGAAATGTTTCAAAGGAAGGAAGTATTGTGATAACCCAGTGTGACCTACTTGGAGAGAGCAGGAGAACCAAACAATAATTTCAGGATGAACAAGAGATTTTGAAATAAGAAGGACATGAACCCTCCTTAAACGGAAATAATTTAACGGGTTAGCATCAAAAAGATGTTGTGACAAGTATGAATGAGTGGACAACCCATACTAAGGTAATAAAGTAAAGAATGTTTGAGAAAAATTGGGAAAGTAAGTCCTCCAAATAAGATGTGGCTAAGGAGGAATAACCGCAATTGGTAAGACGAGTCATAGTCCACATGCGCATATGAAGCTTAAAGAGTGGACGACCGAGCATAGGGTGGAATGCACGAAATAAAACCAATAATTGGAAGTATCCCATCTAAGGAATAAGGAATAAAATAAAAGTTGTGGATAGAGAAGGATCCGAAGCAAACAGATGCCCTAACATAGATAAGGGTGCGAAGAAAGGGAGAAAGAACCATACAATGAATGATAAGGAGGTTGAGCATGTAACTCCAAAGATGGAAATCTCTATTGTAAGGGACATAGTAGAGAACAAAATCGGAAGGAGGGAACCTTCCCAAGCAAAGTAATCGACACATAGATTAAAAGCAATTATTGTAGAATGAAGAATCATGAAGTGATTATGAGTAAGTAAAAGTGGATTAAGGAAAAAGAAAAAACCCTTGAATAAGGAATGCCAAGGATTTAAGAAGGAAAGTATCCTAGTTTGTTGGCAAACTATTGGGAAACCAAATAATTGGCACCATAAAAAAACCCAATAAAGAAGTTGGGAAAACCGACACGGTTATGTAAGACATGTTGTCAAGATACGAATGATAATTCGGTAACTGTAAAGGTAGTTGAGGAATACTACCCAATTAAAGGAGGGATGAAATTATATAGTCCCTGGAAGGCTGGAAAGTTGGAAACAACCCTAAAAGAGGTGTTGTAGGAGTCTGATCGACTGAGACAAGTTCAAAACTATGTCATGTAAGTAAGGGACATATAAGCACCAACAATCCCGAGTAAAATGTAACTCGAGTAAGAAGGAGTCAGTTGATAAACATAACAAGTTCAAACATAAATTTAACTGAAGTTGTAATCAATGACAGATGATGGGTCAAATTGGGACGAAAGAATAATAACACAAAAAACCTATGAAAATAAGTATGTAATACTTGAAAGAACGTCGAGCCAGGGGTTTCAACGATGAAGAAAATAACTAGAAAAAGGAAAGATTGGGCACCTTGGAACTCCCAATCCTGAAATCTTGAGTAAAATCCCCAAAAGGAAGAACCTTCTCCTAAATAAAGGGAGATGTGAACCTAAGAATATACATTAGGATTAATGAGCCATACATGCCTCGTTATTATAACTCCATGGAAGGAGTAAGCATGATAAATGAAAAGAAATTCGTTAGATGAATGATTACGGGGACTAAGCGAAAGAGCAATCGAAGTGTTAGCATGTTAAGAAAACTCGAGTTCACATTAAGGGAAATTATTCTTGATGTGGAATATATTGGTTAAGTTTTGGGGACAAAACTACTAAAAGGAGGGGAGAGTTGTAAACCCCGCACTTTTGAGTTAAGGAAAATTAGGAAAAGAAACGGTCAAACCGAGTAAGAAAATCGAGACGTTTTACAAACCCGATCATTTGGGAACAAGCAATTTGGAAATTCACCACTTTTGAGTGATCCAAAGGGTTTATTAAACCTTGGAAATTAACACAAATTAGAATGGAAAAACCAAATTGGTTCAGGTGAACAAGAGTTAAAAAGAACTCTAAAGTTAAGCGTGCTTGCTTAAGAGTAGTGTGAGGATGGGTGACCTCTTCGGAAGTATGATTTTTTGTAACCCAAAATTTTAGTTAAAAATTTTTATGACTTATCATAAATAGCCAATAATTTATGGCAATATTAATACTAGTAATAAATCTCTCCCATTTAATACACGGTTTTACACCTATATAAAGAGGTCATCCCCTTTCATTCTCCTCACACCTGAATACTTCTCTATCTCTCTACTGCTCCATTTCCCGGTGAAGCTCGAACTACAGCTTCGACTTGAACAAAGGTCGGGCTCTTTACAACCAGGGAGGAGACAATTATCTGATAGTAAACTTCAATCAATCCGATAATCGTTGGAGAAGCACCAGCATGATAGAATAGTGAAGCAACTCCGGCGGATCGAAGCTACCCTATTTCGGCCAAGCTAAAATCGACCATTTCAAGCCCTCCTCAAGCCAAACCAAGCCCTCCCAACACTTCCTCAGCCTTTCCACGACCGAATTAGGACCGAAAGGTAAGCCAATTCGGCTCTCCTTTACAATTTTTGATCGGTGCTAGAGAGAGGGTTGACCAAATTTCAATGATGAAATTCTAATCCAATTCCACATCAATTGACGCGATTCTTGATTATAGGATGAACCTCAAGATGAGAGCTATCTGCCCAGATCGAAAGCTCAGACCGTCGTGCCTTCACCGGTGAGTAATCGAAGTTTTCTCTCTCTATAATTCATTTTCCGGCGAAGCTCTGTTTAAGCTCGTTCCGGCATTAAAATCTACGATTCAAAGTTTCTTAGAATCATATGAACATGCAAGAACTCAATTTCAACTTCAATTTCAACAATTAGAAGTGTTTGATCAATCAATTTGATAAAATCAAATTCGGTAGTGTTAAAGAGTTGAAATTGGGGGAAGGGGGGGAATTGGGGATTTTCGAAATTCAAAGGGCCAAAATGTAATTTTATGAAATTGAGGGTCAATTGGGCATGAAAATAATGTTGGAGGACCAATTGAGGAATTTTAGAATTTTTGGGGCAAAACTTACCATTTTTGTAAAGGAAGGGCAAAATGGTAATTTTGAAAAATTGGGGGACCAAATTGGAAATTTGGGAAATTAAACCACTTTTCGTGAAATTGAATAAATTGAGGTCCCCATATAAATTTTAAAGGTTACAGGACTCAATTTGAGGAAAAACCGATATTTGGGACTTAAAGTTAAAGAGAAATAACTTTAGGAACCTAATTGCAAATAACTAAAAGTTTGGGTTTTCTCATTTATTGGAAATGAATGAAGGCTGTTATACCGAGTAATAATGAACAAGGATGTTCATATCGTGTAGGAACGCGAAATACTGGGAACGCCAGCATGGACGAGCTCGCGTGAATACAAAGAACCAATCAAGTGGAATTCACTACGGTAACGGGTGAGTGGGTTTACTAACATCATACTCGATTGGGATGATGAACACACCTTATAATTTAAAAACTACTTATCGGTTATGAGTGGGTTTACTAACATCATACTTGATTGGGATAATTAGCACAACTTAAAATTAAAAATCACTTCCCGGTTGTGAGTGGAAATTTTATATCATATCCGGTTGGGAATGATAAGTGGTATTTTAAACATCGCTACTTATAGGAAGTGGTGTGAAAATCATGCGGAAAAAACTACTTACCGATTGTAAGTAGATCATACCCGGTTGGTATGATGAGACTTACTCGAAGGAAGTTGAAAACCCGTTCATCGGTTATGAATGGAGGTGTCCTTATACCTGGGCGGTATAATGGATAGAGAAAATATATGTTTTGTCAGAAGTGCTCTCCCCTGACTTTGTGCCAATGCTTAAACAATTTGGGAGACCTTCTCGATGGGAGCTCGAAAAGCTCTGATAGGCCGAGGGCCTCGGTTTTGGAACTTGAGGGCTAGAATGCCCAGATTTTTGAAAATCTCGTACAGGGGGCCCAAGGCCAGTTGGCACGAGCAAGAGCTCATAAATGAACATGATATATGTG
This sequence comes from Trapa incisa, assembly GCA_030064435.1. NCBI lineage: Eukaryota > Viridiplantae > Streptophyta > Magnoliopsida > Myrtales > Lythraceae > Trapa > Trapa incisa. The sequence continues at coordinate 8,305,863 of CM057765.1, forward strand.
CTATAAAACTTAATAAGTGAATTGTTTGGCCATGGTATCAAGATAGGACCGACATGCTCAGTCAACTAGCGGTAGTGCGACATGACAGGTCGACGGACCAGTCAAGACAAACAACTGCAGGTTGAGTTGAGAGTCGGGGCCGTTGGGCTAGTGGCACCACATATTACATGGCTTGATAAGAAAACATTGTTTGTGCATGCACTATGAGTACGGGATCATCAAGACACCCATGAGGGGTAGTGATGTGTCCTAAGAGCCCTAGACGACCCGGTGAGTATAAGGGCAGATCGTCGTTCCAGGTGTTTGTGCAAAATTTAGAGTAGCACCAAGCGCATAAAATCGGGGTGGGGGCGGGATGAGGTCTCTGTCCTCATACGGACACAAAGAAGTTATTTTGGGATTGTAGGTTGGATATTGCGTACATCCACTCATTCCTAGGGTATAAGTGATCGTACTTCTATCTGGGTGGCAAGAAAAGTCGCTCCGAAGCCACTAGTGGGTTCAGTAGTGATACTGACTTGCGAATGTGTGTAACCTTCATGATGAAGGATGTGTGTTGGGTGATGACACACCGGTAACTAAGAAATAATGGAAAAACCCAAATTTTTAAATGAAGGGATTTTTGAAAAGAAAGGAGTTTGGCACACTCCATATAAATGTTTTTCTTAAAAGTTAAAAGTAGACCTTTGAAAACCCATTCACTGAGTAGTCGTACTCATCCCCTCCCTTATATCCCTTTCAGGAAATTTTGGAAAGTATACCCTGAAAGACCATCAACTATGATGCCTGTAAGACAGGTATGTAAAGTTTAAAATTTCATGCAGTTTTGATTATGCTATTCCAGGAAATGGTGTAGGTTTAAAGGATGCCATACTCTTTATGGATTATGATAAGGGGAAACCCTTTATAAACTGGGAGAGTGGCGGGTTGTTCACGGGGATCCGACCAAAACTGGGTCGGGGCATGGCACCAGGAATGCCAGAAATGACAAGCTCGCGTGAATATAAAGAACTAGTCGAGAGGAATTCACTACATTAATGGTTGAGTGGGAATTTAATATCATACCCGATTGGGATTATAAGCACCTCGAAAATAAAAATCCACTGCTAAGTGGTATTTTAATCATCACACCTAAGAGGAGTGATGTGAAAATCACATGAAAAAACTACTTACTAGTGTAAGTAGATCATACCTGGTTGGTATGATGAAACTTGCTCAAAGAAAGTGGAAAACTCGTTCATCGGTTATGAGCAGAGATATCCCCATACTCAGTTGGTATGATAGATAGTTGAAAAGTATAATTTGTTAGAAGTGCTCTCCCCTGACTGTGTGCGACTGCTTAAACATTTTGGGAGACCTTGACGGGAGCTCGAATAGCTCTTATAGGCTAGAGGCCTCGGTTTTGGAAACTTGAGGGCTAATATGCTTGATTTTGAAAATCTTGAACAGTGGGCCCTATGCCAGTTGACACGAGCAGAAGCTCATAAACAAACATAAATTTGAGCCATAAAACTTAAATAAATGAATTGATTGGCCATGTTACCAAGATAGGACCGACATACTCGATGAACTAGCGGCAGTGCGACATGACAGGTCGACGGACTAGTCGAGAAAAATAGTTGTAGGTCGAGTTGAGGGTTAGGGCCGTTGGTCCAGTGGCACCAAAAATTAAATGGATTTTGAGGAAAACTTTGTTTGTGCATGCACTTGAGGTTCGGGACCATTAAGATGCCCAAGAGGGGTAGTGATGCATCCTAAGGGCTGTTGGATGACATGGTGGCAATAAGGGAAAAGAGAAGCTATTGGATATGTGTTTCTCGTCATACCAGTTAGTCATGGAGTTCTGTGTTTGTACTCCATGAAGCTACTATGTTTGGGGCTTCCTGAAACTTCTGTGTTTGAGTTTATGCGTACGAGACCGAGATATGGTGTATGTCCTCATATAGACAAAGAGGTTTATTCACGAGATTCAGGGTCAAATGTCGCGTACATCCACTCATGCTCATGGTAGAAGTGGATGTGCTTCTATTTAGGTGGCCAGTAAAGTCGCTATGATGCCACAAGTGGATACAGTGGACAGGCTGGCCTACGAATGTGTATTCCCTTCATGATGAGGGACTGTGTTAGTTGATAAAACACACCAGTTATGGTTGAGGAGTGAGTAATGGCTATGAAATCGAGATTTTGAAAATGAGAAATTTTAAAAGAAAATAAGGAGTATAGCACACTCCAATTCAAATATTTTTCCTAAAAGTCAAACTTTAAATACCCATTCACTCAGTTATCGAACTTACCCCCTCCCTTATATCCCTTTTCATCTAATCAAGGGAAACCTACCTAACGACCTCTTGTTAGTCACGCCTACAAGACAAGTATGTAAGTTAAATTTTTTATGCAGTTTTGATTTATGTATTCCAAGAAAGGTGAAGGTTTAAAGGACACTTACTTCTCTTAGGTTTAAAGGAGGGGAAAACCCTTTGTAAATCGGAAAGAGTGGCGGGTTGCTTACAGAGATCTGACCAAACATTCTCATCACCCCAATCAAGTATGATGTTAGTAAGTCCACTCACAGTAGTTTTTCAATTTCAAAAAGTTGCGCATCACCCCAACCGAGTATGACATTAAAAGTCCCACTCACCCTATGAATATGACTTGTTCGTCCCAATCAGACTTCCAGCGCTTGTCGTGCTCCCTTACACACGTTCTTGTCCAATATGTCCCTATAGTGTTCGGACATACTCATGAGGAAAGGTTTGACATGAACGGCCTCCTATTTCCATATATTTACAATTAGGCCACAACTCTTGCCTTATTACAATTAGGTCCCTAAAGTTCAAAATCTTTAACTTTTAGGTGCCTAATGTTCAATTAATTTCAATTAAGTCCCTAGGATTTCCAAATATCCTTCATGGGTCATTAATTTTCCCAAAATCACCATTTGGCCCTCAATTTTTCCAAAATTACCAATTGATTCTTAATTTATCCAAAATTGCCAATTGGTCCTTAAATTTCCAAAAATTGCCAATTGTCCCTCAATTTCATCCAATTGCCCAATTGGACCTCAATTGGGAGTTAATTTCATAAAAATCCCCCAATTTTCTTTTAAATTACAATTCGACCCCTAATTTTCCCCAAAATTGGCATTTGACCCCGAAAACTTGTTTCATTCAATTGGCCACCCAAATGTGGGCAATGGTTCCCATTCATGATTAGAATCATCTTCCCTATATCTCCCTCATCATTTCAAGCTTTGAAACACTTTATTTGGCTTAGAAATGAGCTTAAACATAGCTTCGCTAGAAAATTTGTACTAAAGAGAGAAATCTTTGCTTTTTTACCGGTGAGGATATGACGATTGAAGCTCTTACTTTCTCTAAATTTCTCTCCTCCTGGGAATCCTTCCTAGTTCAAACCACGCATCAATTGGTGGCCTAAGAAGTGTGAATTTCTCATTTTATGTTTTAGCAAAAATGCATTGTGAATAGTATTTTCTAGCTCAGGACGGCGGAGGGGACTTACCAACTTAGCTCAGGGAAGGTCAAGGGACCTCGAGGGGTGGTCTGGGAAGCTTGGCTTGGCTGGAATTAGTCGGGGAAGGGCTCGAATTAGGCTCGAGTAGCTCGGGTTACCGACTACCATGGAGCAACAATACTATGCGAGTTCACTGGAACTTCTCCGACGATCCTCGAGCTGAATGAAGGTTGTGGCCGGATAGCTGACTTCCTTAGGATTCTAAAAAAACCAAATTCACCCTCTAAGGTGGAGAAAAGTGCCTAAATTGGAGCTCTGATTTGAGCTTCGCCAGAAAACTAAGCACTTCTTCTCCAAGCATTTGAGGAATGAGGAATACGAATGGGTAGGAGCGCTTTATATAGGAAGCTTGAGGACTGACAGACTTATTCATTCCCCAATCACTCAGCCTTAGTTGCTCCAGTTATGGCTGGAATGGGAGGCATTTATTGGTTGTAGGATTTCTAGTGGCCAGCATGTCCTCTCTCTCTTCTCAGCTGCTAAGTTGAAGACGACACTATTCTGCATGTGCGGCTTTGCACGTGCGGAAGTGCCACGTGGTGCCTCCTAATTGGTTGTCTTTGCTGATGTGGCATCTAACTTAGTAGTCTAGTCAATTGTTGACCCTTTGACCGGGCACATGGCAGCCTCCCATTGGTTGTTCATGTCTACATGGCTACTAACCGTTGACCGAGACACGTGTCACTCTCCTATTGGTGGGTCGTTGTTGAGGTGGATTTCCTTCCTCTAACTGTTAATTGAGGACATGTGTCACCTTCTAATTGGCCAATGCTTTCAGGTGTTGACTGAGCGGCTGACTCGGTGCGCTTCACCACATGTCACGCCTGTTGACTCAACAATGACCTGGCAGCGGTCCGTTGACCGGTAGACCATTGACTAGTCCAGTTCGACTGGGTTCAATGACCCTTAAATGTAAACTAGTCGATCCAAGCCCAATTCGACCGGTTTTCTAAAAATTTAAAATTTTTAAATTCATTTTTTGTCTATTGGTGGCTTCAATTTTTCAAATTGACATTTTTAGACCACCTAAAAAATGAATTATTGAACTAGTTAATTACGGTTTAATCTGGTTCACCCTGAAGCAATCCGGTTTTCTCATCCAATTCACTTTATGGTTCTTTCCCATGATTTTTATGATTTTTTGGTTACTTGGGATATTCCAAATTTCCATTTTAACCCTTTTTTTTTTATCATTTTTGGCTCATTTAAGTGCTTGGTTTTCTCATGAAAATTTTCAGTACTTTTCTCAGTTTTCTTATCTTTGAAAGAACGGGATTTACACAAGAACCACTCAATTTGGATTTATTTTGCCCCTTCAAAAGTTTGGTGGTTTTGTGACTCCATGCAACTTAAATCAGGTTCGAACGGATTTTCTCCCTATTTTCTCCTAATCCTTGACTGTGTATCCCATAACACTCCTAAGGGTTTCTCGTGACCATTTTTCATCCCACATAGCCTCTCATTGACTTCTTTCCTCCTTTTAGTTCAATTTACTCTCTGGTTACCCATTGGTTCCCAGTTTGATCCCACTTCCTGATTTAGTTCGGCTCCATTATGAAGTTGGGATTTTGCTCTATGTTTTAGGGGCAAAATGGTAATTTTGTCCATTTTTGGGATGCAAATGTGTTTAAAAGAGTTTTGGGGCCCTAAATGAGAGAATTGAAAATTTTAGGGTCCAAAATGACAATCTTTTGATGAATATGGGCAAAATGGTAATTTTGCCCAACTTTGGGACTATTTTACAAATAATGGAAAATGAAACTTAGGAAAAGTTATAAGACATGTTGGTGACCATAATGGAACTCAAGAAAATTTGAGAACCCAAGTGAAAGACCTTGAAAATTCTAGAGTTCAAAGATAAATGATTTTAAGTCATAATGGGCAAAATTATAATTTTGTCTAGCTTACCAAAGTGTAATTTTGGAAAAATATATTACCTAAGTGGTAGATTAAGAAAAACTATACACATATACAAGTATAAACTTGAAAGGTTATGACCCTAAAGTAAATATTAACTAACTTTAGAGGAAGATTAGTTAAGGGATGGTTATTCGACAAGGGAGTCAAGTAAATCGAGCCCGATGGGCAAAATCATAATTTTATTAGTAAAGTTATGGGGTAACATTTTAAGTTTAATTGGGGTACTTGAACTGAGCTCAATCCATTACCCTGACTCTTGTAGGGAAGGAATGAGATCATGCAAGCAAGGATCTCTAGATCAAAGTAAAGAGGAAACATGTGAGAACGAAAAAGTTCCAATGGAAACGGTGAGTGAGATTTTCGATGGACTGATGTTGCATTTACTCGTATTTGTATAAAATGTTGATGTGATGTTTTGGAAACATATCTTTGGGAAATCCATAAAAGCCAATACAATAGATTCTACATAAAGTTAAGGAAATAAGCTGATCGGTTCTAGAAAGAATGAACGAGAACCACTAGTGAAATACGGTCGAGTAGGAACCGAGTGACAAGTAGGGATGAAATCCCGATCCTTACACTACCATAAGAAAATGGGTATATAGAGCTTTCGTAGTACCTATGAGGTGATACTAAGATAAAATAGTCTAAGTACTTGTCTTGGTTAAGGAGAAAAGGACTGTATCGATGAAATGAGGTCATGCCCATGTTTGAAAAAAGGATGTAGATCCACCTGTGGAACAAGTGAGCATAATGTGCATCGAGTTTAAAGACCATGGACTTAGTGGACCAAGTGAAGGCCCTAGATAACTTATGTAAGAAATGTTAAGACCTATGACCTAGAAATAAGGTCCAAATATGGGACCGAACAAGTCCATATGAACCATAAGTTAACATCCCCAAAGAAGCTTGTGTATGAGGTCAAGTAGTAGAGAGTCGAACCGTAGTTATAAACAAAGGTCTGTCCGGATACAAGGAAATGTATAAGTGGGTGTACTAAGCCTAAAATTATCATTTAGGGAGACGGTCTGATGAGGATTGGGTTTCAAGGAAATCATTGTATGTGATAATGATATAACCATGAATGAACATGAAATGGAGACGGTCGAGACATGATTGTGCTCTAATAATGAATACGATAGATGTGTCATGTGTATTGAGACAATGCATGAATGTCTACCTCGTGAGATGAATTATCGATAGGCGGATTGGGCCGATAGTGAGCCAATTCGAAATGAATTGTGGTATATTACATTCATGCACTGCACTTGCATCTGAGTAGATATAAGGGGTGTTATTTTCATACCCAGTCGAAAAATAAAGGAGAGATGATAACTTTTAATTAAGACGTGATAAGGGGGAATTATGTGATGTTTGTGAGGGGCGAGACATAAGGTTGGTACTTGAAGACCAGGAAAGCGATATATTTGTATGTTTTGCATTATGCTACAATATTTTATATGTGCTAATGAATTGGTTCTCGTGAGATTCATGATTCTACCTAGAAACTAGGACTGGTGTGTAGATCACATCTGAAGGATGGAATAACCTTATAAGATTCAACTCTAGAGGTGATTCAATTGTAATGAATACAATTGAAAATAATAGTAAAATACTCTGAAAATGAAAATGACATGGATGTAAAATATGCTGAAAAGAGACATGGAAAATGAGTGGCATCCGTGGACATCACTAGGTTAGTTGGTGTAGGAAATAAGTTCCACCCAACTACACCAAAAAATATCATAGGATAACTAAGTAAACCATAATGGGAGTATTCTAAAAGAAACCACCATAAATAATTAACTTGAAAAGATACTAAGATGGGGTATAAACCCTAAAATAGTTTTGAAGGAAATTTTATAAAGGAAATAAAATTATATGAAAATCAATGTTAACCATTTTTTAGTATCGGTGAAATTGAGCAATGAATGACTCGGTGATCGATACTCGCATTCACTAAGCATTGGATCACCCCACTCCCCCAATACGTTTTTCCAGGTATAGGGAAGGACGAATGTGGAGAGGCAATTCTCGTACATTGGGAAGTAAATCTGACAAAGCAAGTTATTGAGATAGAGAACCTTGGATAAAATGTACGAGAACTTCCACTAAGTTATACTTTTCCCCAAGGTTGTAAAATGTTATAATTCGATAAATAAAATTTTGTAAAAATATTTTAGTTTCCATTGAAAAATTGTGTATGCTTTATATTTTGAACCCTGATTATATCGATACTAATTTAGTGAAAGTACCTATAATGGTAGTATCTAGGAGAGAGTATTGTGGACCGATAAAGGATTGGTCTCATATATACTTAAAAATCATGACTTATAAGTAGGGAAACCTTTCAAATTTTATAAACCTACAATATTTTTCTATATTTATCTAATGTGTGATCATATTCTCAACACCCACCCTCAACAACTATATTAGGTATTATTATTTTGGTCTCGAACGAGTGGGAACAATGGTCTTAAGTTAGGTATTTTTCCTCCATACTTAGGCAAACCACGAGCTAGGTTTCCGATCTTAAGTACGGGTGCGAACCCACTAACTTTGATATCATGTGAGAAAGTATTGTGGACTAATAAGGGGTGAGACCTATATCTACTTAAAGGTCATTACTTGTAAGTAGTTAAACATTTTTAATCTTATAAACCCACAATAGTTCTCTATTTTATAAAATTTAGGATAATATTCTTAAAAGTATCAAAATGATGTGATGGGTTGGTACAGGACCGCCGATCGATAAATCGGACTGGGACGTGACAAAATCCGTAGACCGATGACCATGTACCAACACTTTAAGTTTGACCTGACCACCTAGTTTGTGCCCTTTGCCAATTGCCACCCCTACCCGAATATGAAAAAGAAAATATATAACTTGGGTTTTTGTTCTCCTAAACCGATACTAGAATAATTATAATCATGTAATAAATATATTTATGTTTATGGGTGAATGTTATAAAAAAATAATTTTATATTGAATAAAATAAAGAAATATAATTTATATATATAATTAAATAATTACCATACTTACAAATTTTTCTTTTGATTGGAAATGTGTTTAAATTATTGTATATATATATATATTCTTCTATATTTATTTGAGTTTAAAGTAACATATGATAATGATAAATAAATATACACATTATAAATTTATAAAACTTTTGGCACTATCATTTATTTCCTTAAAGTTTTAGATTAAAACGTGTATAAACTATGCGGTAGGACTATTTTTCACATATTATTAAAGTATTAAGATCATATTATATCCTATTAATTAATGTAAAAAATAAAGTATCTAACATATATTATATTAAAAAATAAAATATTTTTTTATGAAATTTGTAATATTTTATTTAATATATATTTAAATCAAATACAAATAAAATATTCTTTTACTTAATACAATTATAAGTAAATATATATATATAATTAATATTTTGTGTAATTAATTTGAAAATATAAATTAAATATTTTATACAAATATATATCTTAATTTTTATAATAATATAAATTTAATATGAAATTATATAATTTTATTTTCACTAAAATATCAAAGTTAAGTTATTTATTTATATAATATCATAATTTATATATACAATTTTTATTTAAATTAAATTATATATAATTATTAATAATAAATCAATATATATTTTAATATTTTATTAAATATAAATTATATATAATAAAATTTTGTATAATATCAAAACAATATATATTATCTAATTATAAAATTTGGAAATTAAAATGTATAATTTTAGTGCTACTAAATTATTTATATATATTATTTTTAAAATATAAATATTTAATAAATAAATTACATATAATCAAAATTCTTTATAATAAATAAAATATTTTACACAAATATATCTTGAATTCTCTAAAATTATAAAAATTTTAAATTAAATTATATGATTTTAGTATAAATAAAATGTAAAATTTAAATTATATATTAATATAATATAATAATTTATAAATAAATATTTATTTAACTTAAATTTGATATACTTTTTATTATTAACTCAAAAAAATATAATTTTTAAATATTTTATTATGTAAATTTTATATATAAGTAAAATTAAATAAATTTTGTATTTAATAAAAATATATATATACATAATTACTAGTAATAAATATATAAATATTTATATATAAATTATAATATTGTATAGATATATATTTTAAATTTGATATTTTAGTAATACTAAAATTATATAATTTATTATTAAAATTCTATTATGATTAAGAATAATATATCTATATATATTTGGGTATTATATTTAATATATTATTTTAAATTAATTAAAAATATTAATTATGTATAATTTTATGTAAAATTATTTTATGATATATTTGATATAATATAGCATTTATAATGAATGATATCGTGTTATAACAGTTTATATATAACTATAATTTAACTTTTATTTTATCTCGCAAGTCATTCAATTTATTTTTACCCCAAAATTAGTATGTTATACAAATGATTAATATATCATATTATTATGTCATTTTTGTTAAAAAAATAAATTAAAAGAATTTAATCATATAATAGAAATATTTATTTATAATAAATTATTAGATTTCAAAATTTTAAAAATTAATTGTCAACTAGAGATAAATTCGAGAATTAAGCTATTACTTTAACGGTACTATTTCTTTTATTCTTTTGATATATTTTTACAATTAAATATAAAATCCCCGACAATCAGTAGAGGGTGTTATTAGTAGTGGTAATCAATTATGCTTTTTACTATTAAGGATTAAAGAATAAATAATAACAGAAAATTGAACTTTTGTGCAATATATATAATATTGAAATTTCATCGTTTTTTGTAATAAAATTTCAACAAAACTCCTACAACTCTCTGCCCCAAAAAAATCTCACAAACTTGGAACGCCCCTACAGGTAAGCAACAGTAATCTAACACGTGTCATGAGAGCTTTAGCTGACTTCCATTTCTGTGTGTCCCATCACGCTTTTTGACCGCGCGTTTCTTTTTTCTGCATCACCAATTCCAATGACGGACATAATCATTTTATAATTTACATTCAATGAATCATACAAATTTAATTGTAATGATTTAATTATTTAAATTCCAGTAAATTAATAAATTTCTCCATGCTTGAAAAAAATAAAATTTTCAAATATCACTCCCCAACAAAAACTAGAAGCTACCCTCCTTTATAAGCCCCCTTGAATTTTGATTATACAATAAAAAATTGAGTTAATATAAAAAATAAACCCCAACTTTAATTATAATATACTAACATGAACAGTTCACAACAAACTAACGACCATATTTAACGTGCCATAAGTATTCAAAACTCGTATATAAAATCTAAATAAAAGTTTTTCGGCTATTTTTATTTTTATTATGGTTTGGATCTAAAATTTGGAGGGAAAACTAGAAAATTTCCCGATCCGACTTCAAGACCTGAACTCACACTCGATCCACCTGACCTACCCCTACCCGAGTATATGAATGGGTCAATAAAAATAAATATGCATATACAATAATTTAAAATTATAAAAATAAATTTTAATTATATGTTTTTAACTAGTGATCCATATTGATTTTAATAGTATTTTACATTAAAAAGTAAAAGTCTATTACATTAATCACTCGACCACATTTATCTTTATATAATTTTATAAATTAAAAAATAATAGAATTTGTCTCAATTAAGGGTTTTTTTTATTTTTTTAATTCTGAATAAATAAAATAAAAATATATTTATATTGATTTAAATACGGTAAGTAAAAATTAAATCTATTTAATTTATCACTTAGTCAAATCATACAATTGGATCTATAAGATAAATCTTAAGTTTATGTAATTAACCATTAAACTATATTAATTTTGATACAATTTTATAAATTAATAATACATTCAAAACAAAACAATTTATCTTACTTAGAGATTTTCTTAGATTTTAAAAATAAAAAAAAATATGTGATTCAAATCTAAATAGGGAAATTTTAAATTTGAGTACCTAACATATTGAAGTTGATACAATTTTAAAAATTAATAATTTATTTAAAACAATCGAATTAATTTACAAAAAAATATATCGGTAAAGTATTATAAATTTCAGTACATTAAAGTTATTTTATTTTTATTTTTTATAATATTTCAGTTATTTTAAATATATTATTACTCTATAATATTGTATCAAAATTAACGTATGCTTATAATTAAACACATAAATTTAAGATTTATTTTACATTTCAAATACATGTGTATGAATATTTTTTTATTTAATCGAATTCAAAAAATAAAAAAAATTAATTTAGAATAATTATATTGTTTAATACTCTATAATATTATATAAAAATAAATATAGGCAAATGAATAAGTAAATACACTTATTTTAAATTATATTGTCTCTCTAATTTTAAATCAAATCACTCTATACATGTGTTTATTTTATTTATTCAAATTAAAAAAACTATTAATAAAGATAAATTTTATTATATATTATTTTATAAAATTGTATAAAAGTCATTATGGTTGAATAGTTAAGTACATAAACTTAGTTTTACTCGTAAATGTTCAAATATTTATCTACACATTTTTATTTTATTTATTTAAATTTAAAAATAAGAAAATATTAAAATCAACCAATTATATTATTTATTAATATATAAAATAATGTTAAATTCAATATTATAAGTATTTAATAATATAAACTTAAGATTTGGTTATTTAGGTAAAATATGATTTTCATTTTGGAATGCTATTTTGGTGAGGCAGATTTGATTTGGATCCCGCAGGGCCAACTTAGTTTTGAATCACACGGCACCTGAGTTCCCACTTGGGTTCGGATCATACCGCACTAGGGTACGGGACCCAAGCCGTGAGATCCGAATTCAAAACCTAAAAAGTTTCAACTACGGGTCTAGAACCTTTAACCCAAAACTCAAGTCCAACGGACTTTACCATTAGATTAGGTTGAAATTCTATTGTGCAGACCTAAAGCTAAGGTCCGTGTAGATTCAAATTGGGTCCAAATTGACACAAACCTGAACTGAACGGTCGACATTCCTAAGTCAAGGCATAGTTAGTTTTGAATCACACGGCACCTGAGTTCCCACTTGGGTTCGGATCATACCGCACTAGGGTACGGGACCCAAGCCGTGAGATCCGAATTCAAAACCTAAAAAGTTTCGACTTCGGGTTTAGAACCTTTAACCCAAAAATCAAGTCCAACGGACTTGACCATTAGATTAGGTTGAGATTCTATTGTGCAGACCTAAAGCTAAGGTCCGTGTAGATTCAGATTGGGTCCAAATTGACACAAACCTGAACTGAACGGTCGACATTCCTAAGTCAAGGCATAGTTAGGATGTAAAAAATATCGGTTGTATAAGAATAAACATAACACAATCTCAATAAAACTCAATTTGTATTTTGACAGAAGTTGTCACACTTAACTTTTTTCTCCTACTAGCCTCCACTAAATTTAATTAGGGAGAGTGTGATATCGTACCCTCTGAAGTCTGGATCACTAGCTCCTCAAGATTACTATGGTCATCTCCAACTATTTCCCAATCAATAATTAGACACCGCTTTATGACTCGTTTGTCTTGGATAATTTGGGATAAAACATCTCCCTCTTATTACCTCACCTCCTAAATATCCTTTAGTATTCAACACTAACACTCCATACAAGTGTCTACCAGTACTACATCACATCCAACTCAATCATAAGCATGCATCAAAACATCACAATAACCACAAGAGGTTGGTTTTCTATGTAGCCAACCCCTCTATGGCACAACAACCATACAACAACGGTAGAGATTGACATGCTATCTACTCAACCCCTCTAAAGTTGTATCACATGTACTTAAGTACCATAAATGTATAAACTATAATGAAGAGCATTTCTTCAATTATCTTTCTAAAACTTGCATGCCTTTACATTTATAAACATGGACCAAAGTCTATTTAATAAACATTGGATCATAGTCCTTTTTTCTCAATTGATGGCACATAACCCTATTATAAAAATATATGGGTTGAAACCCTTTTTCACAAATTACATGTTGTCACCTTCATTTTTTAAAATATGGATCGAAACCCACCTTTAACAAAATATGGGTTGTAGTCACTCATTCAAAACACGAATTGTTGTCCTTCTATTTACAAAATATGGGTAGTTGCCCAATTTCTCAATTATGGGTCCAAACCCTTCTTTCATCTTTATGGGTGGTAGCCCCTTTTCCAAAATATGGTAAAATCCCACCTTTCAAAAATATGGGACTTAACACACTTTCCAAATTTTAAGTGGAAGCCCATTGTTCATAAAACATGGGTCGTAGCCCCAATTTTTAAAATACGAGTTGAAACTTTTTGTTTGAAAAACATAGGTCATAACCCCACTTTCCAATTTATGAGCCAAAACTCTTTATCAAAATATTGATCATAGTCTCACTTTCTAAAATACGAGATGAAACTCTTCATTCTTAAAACATGAGTTATAGCCCCACTTTCTAAAATACGAGTCAAAGCTCTGCGTTTACACAACTTGAGTCATATCACCACTTTTTAAAATATAAGTCATACCCCATATTTTCAAAATATGAGTTATATTCTCACTTTGGAATAAATATCTCCATGTTATTTTTCAGTTTCATTTAAATATTTGAAAGTGTAAACACATGCACAACATGTAGTTAAATTTTGTAAAAAAAAAATATATGTCGATCCAATCAAACTCAATGGTAGAATAATAATCTCACTTACATGTACTAACTTGCAACTCCTCGGGTGAGTTCCACCACGAGTCTCGTGTTAACATAAGCTCAACTGTTAAAATTAAAAGTATAATTTATCAATACTCAATTTCGAGTATCATAGCTATAGTATATTAGTATTCCTTGATACAATTCCCAATTTCCTTTACCGTTTATCATTAGGTCCATAAGTTATCATGGTGTTATACTTAGGCCCCTATAAACCTCAAATCGTAACATTAAATTTATAATCAACCTAATATCTTCATTGGGTTCCCAAATCTTCACTTATTGTGTTTGGATCCCCCAATTTACTATATTTTACATTGTTATCCCCAACTTGGAGTTTTATCAATTTTCACTATCAATACTTTGAATTTGCTCCCCACAAGTTCCCCTATCATCTCTCACATTCTTCTATGATTGATCAACACTTCGAACTTGTCATTTTGACCTTGTTTAGCCTCTGATCGAAAATTTGCCATAAATTTGTGTAGTTAGAGTAATTTGTCGAATTCTCACTATTGTTGGTGAGTTGGTCGGGGCCATCAATCGAAAAGCTAGATGACCATCCAGGTGGCCTCCATGGACTTGGCCACAACCTAGTCGACTATTTGAGTTGCCTAAAATTTTGACTAAATTACCCTCTTAAAACTAAACAAATAATTCTAAGGAAGACGAAGGATTATGGGTAAATTAATTTATCCCATATATTTACCAACTACAAGAGAGAAATAAGAGAACTTGGAAAATATTGGGACACCTTCCCCAATTGACTTAGCCCATGAAATTTTTGAAATAAGATAGAACATGTAAAACCCATCCTTTGGGACTAAGGAGGACCGAAAAAAGAATCGGCAATTTTTTTTTCATGTGAAAAATCGAGTCAATTAATGAACGGTAAATAGTAAAGAAGGGCTAACATGGGAAATTGGAATATCCCAAGTGACAAAAAAATCACGAGAAAGAACCAGGAAGTGAATTGGATGAGAGAACCAGACTGGTTCGGGGTGAATTGGACCTGAACCGGTTTGAACCATAGTGAACTGGTTCAATAATTCATTTTCTAAGTGGTTTAAAAATATCGATTTGGGAAATTGAGGCCACTATTAGATAGAAAATGAATTAAAAAAATTTTAAATTTTAGAAAACCGGTCAAATCGAGTCCAAATAAGCCGATTTTCAAATTTGGGTCATTGAACCCAATCGTACTGGACTAGTCAACTAGTCAATGAACCGAACTGGTCAACGGTCTAGTTGATCAACAAGCCAGACTGGTCAATAGACCGAATCAATCAATCATCAACAGACTGGACCAGTCAACGGTCAACAACACCCAATCAACAACCATGCAGACACAGACAGCTAGTGGGAGGCTGCCATGTGTTCGGTCAATGGTCAGCTTAGCTTGCCACGCAGACATGAGCAACCAATGGGAGGCTACCACATGTCTAGTCAGTAGGTCAACGGTTGACACAGTGGTTGAGTTGGACCACCAAGTTAGAAAAATTGGCCTATCATAGTGTGCCATGTGGCACGCCCGCCACGTCTTCGTCTTTAACCTTAGTTCACTAACGGAAAGGAGAGAAAGACCGAGAAAGAGGGAGTCTTTGGTGACTTAGAAATTCCTCCGATTAGGTCACCAGTGAGTGGGGTGGGGGCCGTGTAAACCCCGCCCTTTTTAGCTAAGGAAAACCGGGAAGCAAACCGGTCAAACCGAGTGAGAAAAACCGAACTAGTTCACAAACCCAATCAATTTTGAATGGGCAAATTGGGAATTTACAACTCCCAGGTGATCCAAAGGGTTCATAATAGTAGGGAAAAGAACCTTAGGATGAATTGGAAGAGGAAAATTAAACCTGTTTGGATGAACCGGGTCCAACAGAATTGAACCGATTTATGAACTGAATCGGTTCATGAACCAAAACCGATAGAGATTGAGCAAAACAAAGGAATTCAACTCCATTGTACTCCAAAGAAATTCATAAACCTTGGGATGGAAACTTAGAACAAAGTGGGAGAGAAAAACCAAACCGGTTCGGATGAACCGAATTGAACCGGTTTAAGGACCGAGTCGGTTTTTGAACCGAAATATATAAAGATATGGTAAAGTGGGAATTTTATGGACCCTGAGTGACCCAAAGAGTCACAAAAGACATGGAAATGGACTTGTGAAGGAATTGGGGAAGAAAACCAAACCGGTTCAGGTGAACCGGATTCGAACCGGTTCAGACCGGTTTGAACCACTATTGAATCGAATCCTAAATTCATTTTTCTAGGTGGCTTAAATAATTCCAATTGGAGATTTGAGACCACCATTGATGTCACACCCTGACCTGGTTTGGTCGGATTCCCGTGATCAACCCGCCACTCTCCCGGTTTATTAAAGGGTTTCCCCTTATCGTAAACCGTAAAGAGTAAGGCGTCCTTTAACTTGCATCTTTTTCCTGGAATAGCATAATCAAAACTGTATGAAATTTAAAACTTTACATACCTGTCTTACAGGCATCTTAGTTGACGGTCTTTAAGGGGAGGCTTTCCGAGATTTCCTGAAAGGGATATAAGGGAGGGGGTGAGTACGACTACTCAGTGAATGGGTTTTTAAAAGATTTTGACTTTTAAGAAAAACATTTATATGGAGTGTGCCAGACTCCTTTGTTTTAAAAAATCCCATCATTTAAAAATTTGGATTTTTCCATTATTTCTTAGTTACCACGGTGTGTCATCACCCAACACACATCCTTTATCATGAAGGTTACACACATTTGCAAGTCAGTATCACTACTGAACCCGCTAGTGGCTTCGGAACGACTTTTTCTACCACCCAGATAGAAGTACGACCACTTCTACCCTGGGAATGAGTGGATGTACATGACATCCTACCCACAATCCCGAAATCACTCCTTCATGTCCGTATGAGGACAGAGACCTCATCCTATCCCCACCCCGGTCTCATGTGCTTCGTGCTACTCCAGATTTCGCACAGACACCTGGAACGACGAACTGCCCTTATAGCCACCAGGTCGTCCAGTGCCCTTAGGACGCATCACTACCCCTCATGGGCGTCTTGATGATCCCGTACTCACAGTGCATGCACAAACAATGTTTTCTTATATTGCCATGTAATCTGTGGTGCCATTAGTGCAACAGCCCCGACTCTCAACTCAACCCGCAGCTGTTTGTCTTGACTAGTCCATCAACCTGTCATGTCGCACTGCCGCTAGTTGACTGAGCATGTCGGTCCTATCTTAGTACCATGGCCAAACAATTCACTTATTAAGTTTTATGGCACATATATCATGTTCGTTTACGAGCTCCTGCTCGTGCCAACTGGCCTTGGGCCCACTGTACGGGATTTTCAAAATCGGGCATTTAGCCTCCAAGTTCCAAAACCGAGGCCCCTGGCCTATCAGAGCTATTCGAGCTCCCGTCGATAAGGTCTCCCAAATAGTTTAAGCATTGGCACACAGTCAGGGGAGAACACTTCCAACAAAATAGGTTTTCACTGTCCATTATACCAACCGGTATAAGGACATCTCCATTCATAACCGATGAACGGGTTTTCAACTTCCTTCGAGAAAGTCTCATCATACCAATCGGGTATGATCTACTTACAACTAATAAGTAGTTTTTTTTTTCGCATAACTTTCACATCACTTTCTCTAAGTAGTGATGATTAAAATACCCTAAACAGTGGGTTTTTATATCGAGGCACTTATCATCCCCAACCGGGTATGATGTTAGTAAACCCACTCACCCGTTAATGCCGTGAATTCCACTAGACTAGTTCTTTGTATTCACGCGAGCTTGTCCTTGTTGGCGTTCCCGATATTTAACGTTCCTACACGATATGAACAACCTTGTTCATTATTACTCGGCATAACGACCTTCATTCATTAATAAATGAGAAAACCCAAACTTTTAGTTATTTGCAATTAGGTCCCTAAAGTTATTTCTCTTTAACTTTAAGTCCCTAATGTCGATTTTTCCTCAAATTGAGTCCCGCAACTTTTAAAATTTATCGTGGGACCTCAATTTATTCAATTTCACCAAAAAGGGGTTTAATTTTCCAAATTTCCAATTTGGTTCCTCAATTTTTCCAAAATTACCATTTTGCCCTTCTTTCACAAAAATGCTAAGTTTTTCCCCAAAATTTCCAAAATTCCTCAATTGGTCCTCCAACATTATTTTCATGCCCAATTGACCCTCAAATTCATAAAATTGTATTTTGGCCCCTTGAATTTCGAAAATCTCCAAATTTCCCCCCAATTTCAACTCTTCAACACTACCGAATTTGATTTCATCAAATTAACCGATCAAACACTTCTAATTATTGAAATTGGAGTTGAAATTGAGTTCTTGTATGTTCATACGATTCTAAGAAACTTTGAAT
The DNA here is from genome assembly GCA_030064435.1 of Trapa incisa. Taxonomy (NCBI): domain Eukaryota; kingdom Viridiplantae; phylum Streptophyta; class Magnoliopsida; order Myrtales; family Lythraceae; genus Trapa; species Trapa incisa. The sequence continues at coordinate 8,324,459 of CM057765.1, forward strand.
TGCAGATTTTAATGTCGGAACGAGCTCAAATGGAGCTTTGCCGAAAAACGGACTATAGAGAGAGAAAGCTTCGATTACTCACCGGTGAAGGCACGACAGTTCGAGCTTTCGATCTGGGCAGATAGGTCTCGTCCTGAGGTTTATCCTAAAATCAAGTATTGTATCAATTGATGCAGAATTGGATTGGAATTTCATCATTGAAATTCGGTCGACTCTCTCTCTCTCTAGCACCGATAAAAAATTATAAAGGGGAGCCGAATTGGCTTACCTTTCAATCCTAATTCTACCGTGGAAAGGCTGAGGAAGTGTTGGGAGGGCTTGATTTGGCCTGAGAAGGGCTTGAAATGGCTGATTTCAGCTTGGTCGAAATAGGGCAGCTTCGGTCCGCCGGAGTTGCTTCACTATTCCATCATGTCGGCGCTTCTGCAACGATTCTCGAATTGACTGGAGTTTGCTATCAGATAGCTGTCTTTTCCCCGGTTCTAAAGAGCCCGACCTTTGTTCAAGTCGAAGCTCTGGTTCGAGCTTTACCGAGAAATGGAGCAGTAGAGAGAGAGAGAGAGAGAAGTGTTCAGGTGTGAGGAGAATGAAATGGGGATGACCTCTTTATATAGTCGTAAAACTCGTGTATTAAATGGTCGAGATTTATTACTAGTATTAATATTGCCATAAACTATTGGTATTAATTACAATAATTTAATTTCGGTATTAATTTCAATAATTTAATTTCAGTATTAAATTATTTGTATTAATTCCAATAATTTAATTTAGGTATTAAATTATTTGTATTAATTCTAATAATTAAAAATATATTAATTGATGGCTATTTATGATAAGTCGTACGTTCGAATAAAAATTTTTGACCAAAATTTCGGGTTACAAAAAAATTCATACTTCCTAGGAGGTCACCCATCCTTACACTACTCTCAAGTAAGCACGCTTAACTTTGAAGTTCTTATTGAATCTAGTTCACTTGAACCAATTTGGTTTTTATTTTCTAGTTTGTCTTAAGTTTCTTTTCCAATGTTTAATAAATCTTTTGGATCAACCGAAAGTTGTAAATTTCCATATTGCTTATTCCCAAATGTAAACCGGTTTAGTTTTCTTATTCGGTTTGACCGGTTCTTTTCCCGGTTTTCCTTAACTCAAATGTGCGATTGGGGTTTTTTCTAAGCCAAATAAAGTGAGGTCGGGTTCTTTAGAACTAGGGAGAAGTCATCTACATGTCTGTAGTCTCCTTTCACTTCGAGGGTAACCGACGAGATGCCGGCGTGATGAAACAGTGAAGCAGCTCTGATTGACCGAAGCTGCCCTATTTCAGCCGACTTGAAATCGGCCATTTCGAGCCCTCCTCAGGCCAAACCAAGCATTCCCAACACTTCCTCAACTCTCCCACTGCTGAATTAGGATTGAAAGGTAAGCCAATTCGGCTGCCCTCTACAATTTCCGGCCGGTGCTAGAGAGAGAATCGGTAGAATTTCAATGATGAAATTCTAACTCAATTCGGCATCAATTGATGTGATTCTTGATTCTAGGATGAACCTCAAGATGAGAGCTATCTGCCCAAATTGAAAGCTCGGACTGCCGTGCCCTTATCGGTGAGTAATCGAAGCTTTCTCTCTCTACAGTATGTTTTCTGGCGAAGCTTCGTTTGAGCTCGTTCCGACGTCAAAACTTGCGATTCAAAGTGCTATTGAAGTGTAAGGAGATGGAGAAACTCAATTTTAACTTAAATTTTAACAGAGGTGTTTGATCGATCAATTTGATTAAATCAAATTCGGCTATGCTAAGGAGTTGAAATTGGGGATTTTTGAAATTTAAAGGACCAAAATGTAATTTTATGAAATGGAGGATCAAAATAATTTTAGAGGACCAATTGAGGAATTTTTGAATTTTTGGGGCAAAACTTACCATTTTTGTAAAGGAAGGGCAAAATGGTAAGTTTGGAAAAGTTGGGGGACCAAATTGGAAATTTAGGAAATTAAACCCCTTTGTGCGAAATTAAATAATTTGAGGTCCTTAGATAAATTTTAAAAGTTTCGGGACTCAAATTTAGGAAAAACCCGGCAATAGGGACTTAAAGTTAAAGAAAAATAACTTTAGGGACCTAATTGCAAATATTTGTAAAGTTGGATTTTCTCATTTATTTGTAACGAATGAGGGCTATTAGGCCAAAGAATAATGAACAAATTATGTTCATTTCGTGTAGGAGAACAAGACATCGGGAACACGAGTCGAGGTCTAGCTTGTTAAGGACAGAACTCGACTAAGTGGAATTTCACTGCACTATCGGGTGAGTGGGATTAAATATCATACCCGGTTGGGAATGATAAGTGCCTTGGTATAAAAACCCATGGTTTAGTAGTATTTTAATCACCACCACTTAGAGAAAGTGATGTGAACATTATGCAGAAAAACTATTTACCGGTTGTAAATAGATCATACCCGGTTGGTATGATGAGACTTACTCGAAGAAAGTTGAAAACCCGTTCATTGGTTATGAACGGAGATGTCCTTATACTGCTTGGTATAATGGATAGTGAAAACCTATTTTGTTGGAAGTGTTCTCCCATGACTATGTGCCAATGCTTAAACTATTTAGGAGACCTTTTTGATAGGAGCTCGAATAGCTCTTATAGGCCAGGGGCCTCAGTTTTGGAACTTGAGGGCAAGAATGCCCAGTTTTTGAAAATCTCGTACATTGGGCCCAAGGCCAATTAGTACGAGTAGGAGCTTGTAAACGGAGATGATATATGTGCCATAAAACTTAATAAGTGAATTGTTTGGACATGGTACCAAGATAGGACCGATATGCTCAATCAACTAGCGGTAGTGTGACATGACAGGTCGACGGACTAGTCAAGACAAACAAATGGGGTCATGCTTCTATCCGGGTGGCCGGTAAAGTCGCTCCGAAGCCAATAGTGGGTTCATTAGTCGTACTAACCTGCGAATGTGTGTAACCTTCATGATGAAGAATGTGTGTTGGGTGATGACACACCATGGTCGACTGTCATGCCCTAACACATGCCCTTCATCAAGAAGGGTACACACATTCGCAGGTATAGACCATCTATTGCACCCACTTGTGGATTGGAGCATTTTTACCATCCACCAAAATAGAAGCTCGTTCACTTCTACCCTGGGTCTAAGTGTTAGTCCTAGATGTTCGACTCTCAGACCCGAATGCCACTTCATGTCTGTATGAGTACAGAGACCTCATCCTATCCCCACCCTGATCGCTCCTAGAGCTTTATGACTGACTAATACGACAAACTGCCCTTATTGCCCCCATGTTGTCCAATAGCCCTTGGGACCCATCACTACCCCCTAGGGCATCTTGATGGTCCCATACCATAAGTGTATGCACAAATACAAAGTTTTCCACATATAGCCATTATCTTTGGTGCCAACGATCCAACAGCCCCAACGCTCAACCCAACCTAGGCCGGTCGTCGACCTGGCCCTGACGCACTATCACCAGTCCATTGAGTATTATTGATCCTAACTTGGTACTGTGGAGAAATCACACTATCAATTTCATTAGAAAATTTCATGTCTCTTCATAATCAAATTTGTTTACGAACTCCTACTCGTGCCCACTGTACGCGTTTTTTCAAAACTAGGAATTTAGCCCCATGAGTTAAAAAACTGAGGCCCCTAGCCTATCTGAGTTATTTTAACTCCTGTCAAGAAGGTCTCCTAAATGTTTTAAGCATTGGCATATAGTCAAGAGAGAACACTTTTTGACAATTCATTTTCAACTTCATCACACCAACCGGGTGTGATGATATCTTCGCTTACAATCGGTAGGTGGGTTTCTCCTTTTTTCAAGAAAACTCATCATACCAACCGGGTATGATTATCTCTACTTACAACTAATAAGCAGGTTTTATCTGTTTAAAGATAACACTCATCATTCTAACCAGTATGATGTGTAAATTAGCCCACTCACCTGATGATCGTGACGTGTTTGTCCCTAGTCGATTTTCCAAGTCCACGCTAGCTTCTCCTTGCCGACATTCCGATTTCTCATGTCCCTACATGATTGGTGCATCCTTATCAATTAAGATTTGGTATGGCAACCATCGTTTTCTCACGTATGAGCGACTAGATTCAAAATTGTGGGTTTATTGCACTTAGGCCCCTAAAGTTCATTTTCTTTAACTTTAGGTCCCTAATGCTAACTTTTACCCAAATTGAGTACCAAGGCTTCCAAAATTCCATTTGGGTCCTCAATTTACTCAAAATTGTGTAAGGGGCTCAAGTTTTCCAAATTTCCAATTTGGCCCCCAACTTTTCAAAAGTTACAATTTTGCCCATATTTTTCAAAAATGGCAATTTGACACCAAATGTTCCAAAAATTGACCAATTTGTCTTTCAACATCTTTCTCATGGCCAATTGGCCTTCAATTGTGGGAAAATGCAAAGTGGTCCCTCAATTTTTCGAAATCCTAAATTTCCCCAAAATTTTCACCCAATTTCTCCCCTTCAAACTGACCAAATTTGATTTCTTCAAATTGGAAATTTAATCGAGGTTAATTGCTCCAATTGATGATATGGATCAGTTCCTATCTTCCATACAATTCAATTGAGCTTTGAATTGCATGATTTGGGTCCGAAACGAGCTCAAACAGAGCTTTGTCGAAAAATTGTTCGTAGGGAGAGAAAGCTTCGAAAGCTTACTGTCGGAGGTGCGGCAGTTCGAGCTTTCAATTCGGGGAGGTAGCTCTCATCCTAAGTTTCCTTCTAGGATCAAGAATTGCTACAATTGATGTCTAAATGTGGGTGAATTTGGTTAGTGAAATTCAACACTTTCTCTCTCTAACATCGATTTGTAATGACAGAGGAGGGTTGAATTGGCTTACCTCTCAGCTCTGTTGAGGCCATGTGAGGGTTGTTGGGGTGTTTGGAAGGCTTGGTTTTGTTGGAGGAGGGCTGAATTTGGCCAAATTCAACTTGGCCAAAATAAGGCAGCTTCGGTCCGTCGAAGTTGCTTCACTGTTTTATTTGGCCGACGCTTCTCCGACAAGCCTCGAGTCAAAAGGAGGTACCTATCAGGTAGCTGACTTCCCCTAGAGTCTATAGGACCCAAACATGCCTTCCGAGGTTGAGAAAAAGGCCTAAATCGGAGCTCTGGTTCGAGATTCACTGGAGAATGGAGCAGTTGAAAGAGAATGACGATTTGAGGTGGGTGGAGGATGAATGCAGAGTAGCTCTTTATATAGGGAGCTCGAGGACCCTCTACTTGACCACTTTCCATTTTGGTCGAGCTTTCCACTTTCTGCATTTATGAATAGTGCTATCATCCTAAGGAAGAAGATGGAACTATTTCGAACTGGACCAGACCGATCCGATCAGGTTCAATGGCGAAAATTGGTCGGTTCAGGACCAATTCGACCGGTTTTCTCAAAAATAAAAAAAATTATAAATTAATCTAAATTCATTTTCTATCTAATGATGGCTTCAATTTCATATTTTAAGTCACCAAGAAAAATGAATTTAGAAATTGGTTCAATTATGGTTCAAACCGGTTCAATCTGATTTAATCCGGGTTCAGGTTTGGTTCACATTGAATCGGTCTAGTTTTCTCTTCCCATTTGTCCCAAGGTTCTTTTTCATGATTTTTATGACCCTTTGAGTCACTTGGAATTTTTCAATTCCCCATTTTACCCTTTCTTTATCAGTTTAGGTTCGATAACCGGCTTAATTTTCTTTTTTGAATTGGCCGATTCTTTTCCCGATTTTCTTATCTTTGAAGGGGCGGGGTTTACACTGACTCTCTCAACCCTTCCACCGCTAGAATTGACCATCTCCGACCGCTTGAGACCCTCTCAAGCCCCTTAGAGAGCCCTAATAAGCTTAATTTTACCTCGACTCATCGAATTTTCTAAGTTTTAGAGCTCCACCTCTCCAAAATATCTCTCTTCAAATTCTCATAGTGCAGCAACAAATTGCAACGAGATTCAATCCTAGTAGGATCCCCTCGATGAGCACTAGCTGCTCACACCTCAAGCTCTAGCCACTGCCCTCCACTGGTAATCTCATCAAGCTTTATCTCTTTACTATAAATTTTTCGATGAAGCTTCGGTGAAGCTCCAAACTTAGCCAAATTCAAAAATTCGAAGTGTAGGATGATTGGACGGAGCTGGAGGAGGCGAATAGCAATAAGAAACGAAGAAATTAAGGACTTTCAGGACCATCAATTGGACGAGGTAAGATTCGGGAACTCAAACATTCAAATTGGGGAAGAAAGGGGAAACAATTTGGGGATTTTTCAAGAAGAAGGAGCTTTGGTGCAATTTTTAAAAATTTGAGGGTCAAATGGAAAATTGATAAAATTGAGGGCATTTTCGTGAAATTCACTCCCAATTGAGGGCCAATTGGCAATTTGGGTAAAATGAATGGCCAATTAGCAATTTTGAGAAATTAATTTCCAAATTGTAATTTTTGGAAAATTAGGGACCCAATGGCAATTTTGAAAAAATTGAGGGTCCATGGGTGATTTTTATAAAATTAAGGACCCAAGAAGGATAATTGGAAATCCTAGGGGCTTAATTGAAATTAAGGGGCAATTAGGGACCTAAATGTAAAAGTACAAACTTTAGGGACCTAATTACAATTAAGGCGTAATATGAGGGCCTACGTGCAAATACTAAAAAATGCGGCCTCTTATGCAAAGTGTCCTAATATAAACATTTGTGCGGTGTAGGAGGAGACTGCCCAGGCGTCGACTCTAGGAAGCGTGCCGTGAAGCAAGGTTTCGCCGGGACAACCCTGTCGAGAATACTGAATGAGTGGGAACTCTATAACTTCAATTACGATTGGAATGAAGGCTTTTCTTGAAAACAACTTTCTCAAAATTAGCCTCCCCTGACTGGGTGAATCTACTTAAAATATTTGAGAGTTAATTTCGTTACTTTGGCTCGGTAATGCAAGTGGACCCAAGGCTGATGGGAACATGTTATGGACCCATCCAGAATCAACATGTGATAAATATTACTAAAGATCTAATTAATGGGTAATTGTGTGTGATACCCACCAAGCCAAGTCTGGGATGTTGGGCCCAACTGCTACTAAGCCGAAGCTAGGTCATTGAACCTGTTGGGCCAGTACACGTGGGCCGAAGCCAAGCCAACAAACCCTTGTGCTGGACGACCAAAGATAATGGCTATAAATGAAAAAGACTCTTGATTGTGCATGCATTGTGAGATACATGGCCATCAGGACACCTGGTACGAGTTAGTGATGGATCCCAAGAGCTACTAGATGACCCAGGATGCATAAGGGCGATTTGGCATCCAGTATGTTGAGAAGCATGAGGAGCTTCCTGCGCACTAAGACTGAGGCGGTAGGGGAAATGAGGTCTCGTCCCACAAAGCGGACACCATGAAGTGAGTAGGGTTTGAGAGTCAGATGAGCAAGGTCCACTTAAACTCAGGGTAGAGGCGGCTGACCTCTATCTGGGTGGACGGTAAAGGTGCTACGCTCCACAAGTGGAAGAGTTGGGGACCGTACTACGAACATGTGATCCCACCTATGATAGGTGGGCGGTTGATGCATGATGAATATGCGAATAATGTCTAATGAAGAAAGTAATGAGTTAAATAAATCAATCGTTGTAAAAGTTTCCCTCATTGAGTATATGGACCTATATACTCATTCCCCTCCTCTCACCCTTTTAGGGTTAGGAGAAAGGCGACATAACGCTTCAGGAAGAGCTCATTCTCTCAAGGTACGTTCCCCATCCTAAACTCATAGTAAGGGAATGAACGTATGCATTCCTTTACCTTCCATGTATCATTAGGGTAGGAATGTCGAGATGATACATGAAAGAGTGGCGGGTTAATCACGGGACCTTGACTGAATCGGGCCGGGGCGTGACAACTTGAGTAGTATTAGAGCATAACTTTCTTAATAAGTTTCCCGACCCATCCTAATTCTTGATTCCTGAAAAATCTTATTGTAAACCCCACCCTTTGGAGTTAAGGAAAATCGGTTAAACCGAGTGAGAAAACTGAACCGAATGTTAAATTCATTTTTCTAGGTAGCTTAAAAAATTCAAATTTGAGATTTGAGGCCACCATTAGATAGAAAATGAATTTACAAACTTTTAGATTTGAAAATTTTGGTCGAATTGGGGATGAACCGGCCGATTTAAGCTTTGAACCCGGTTCGGTCCGGTTCGAAACAATGTCATCTTCTTCCTTCATATGACAACACTGTTCACTCGCCGGAAAATCGCGCAGCGCCGACAAAGTTGAAAAGTCTCTAGCTAGGGAGTTCTAGGCAATGAATGATCACCATTAAAGCATGAATTGGACGGTCAAGAAGTACCAAGGCTTCCTATATAAAGAGCCCCTCCTCATTCATCCTCTCCACACCTAAAAACTCCATTCTCTCTCAACTGCTCCAATTTTCGATAAAGCTTGAACTAGAGCTCCGACTTGGGCACTTTTCTAAGCCAAACAAGGTGAGGTTAGGTTGTATGGATTCGGGGTGAAGTCAGTTACAAGCTTGTAGTCTCCATTTTCTCCGAGAGTCGCCGGAGAATCGCCAGTGTGATCAATCAGTGAAGTAGCTCCGGCGGACTGAAGCTGCCCTGTTTCGGCCAAGCTGAAATTGGCCAATTTGATTCCTTCTTAGGCCAAACCAAGCCCTCCCAACATCTCCACAGCCCTCCTACAGCTGAATTAGTGCTAAAAGGTAAGCCAATTCGATTCCACTCTATAATTTCCGACTAGTTCTAGGGAGAGAACCGATCAAACTTTGATGATAAAATTCTCACTCATTTCAGCATCAATTGATGCAATTCTTGATCCTAGGAGGAACGTTAGGACACAAGCTATCTGTCCAGATCAAAAGCTCGGATTGTCGCACCCCCGACGGTAAGATTTCGAAGCTTTCTCTCTCTAAGTCCAGTTTTCTGGTGAAGCTCCGTTTGAGCTCATTATGAAACCAAATTGTGTGATTCATAGTGCAATTGAATTGTATGAAGGTGTATGAACGCCAATTTAACTTCAATTTCAACAATTAAACTCATTTGATCGGTCAATTTGATGAAATCAAATTCGACAGAGTTAGAAGGTTGAAATTTGGGGGAAAATGGGGAAATTTTGGGAATTTTGAAAATTAGAGGGACTAAAGTGCAATTTCATAAAATTGAAGACCAATTAGGTATGAGAAAGATGTTGGAGGACCAATTGGGCAATTGTTGGAATTTTTGGGGCAAAACTTGCCATTTTTATAAAGTAGGGGCAAAATAGTAATTTTGGAAAAGTATGGGGACCAAATTGTGAAATTTGGAAAATTTAAACCCCTTTATGTCAATTTGAATAAATTTAGGTTCTAAGATAAATTTTAAAAGTTTTGGGACTCAATTTGAGGAAAAACAGACCTTTGGGACTTAAAATTAAAGAAAATTAACTTTAGGGACCTAATTACAAATATATGAAAAGTTGGTTTTCTCATTAATTTGGTATAAATGAGGCCTATTAGACCAAAGAATAATGAACATGAATGTTAATATCGTGTAGGAACACAAAGTACTGAGAATGCCAGCTAAGACGAGTTTGAGTAAGGACAACAAGTCAACCAAGAGAAATTTCACTACACTACCGTGTGAGTGGAATTTTTATATCATACTTGGTTGGGATGATAAGTACCTCGGAAATGAAAACCCACTACTTAGTGGTATTTTAAACATCACAACTTAGAGGAGTGATGTGAAAATGACATGGAAAAACTACTTACTGGTTGTAAGTAGATCATACTTGGTTGGTATGATAAAACTTCTCCGAAGGAAGTGGAAAACCTGTTCATCAGTTATGAGCGGAGATATCCTCATACTCGGTTGGTATGATGGATAGTTGAAAATATATTTTTGTCGGAAGTGCTCTCTTCTTACTGTGTGCCACTGCTTAAACAATTTGGGAGACTTTCTTGATGGGAGCTCGAATAGCTCTGATAGGCCGGAGACCTCAATTTTGGAACTTGGGGGCTAATATGCCCAATTTTAAAAATCTCGAACAATGGGCCATAGGCCAGTTGGCATGAGTAGAAGCTTATAAACAAACATGAGTTATATGTCATAAAACTTTAAATAAATGAATTGTTTGGCCATGGTACCAAGACAAGACCGACATATTCAATCAACTAGTGGTAGTGTGACATGACAGGTCTCTGGACTAGTAAAGACAAATAGCTGTAGGTTGAGTTGAAGGTTGGGGCCGTTGGACCAGTGGCACCACAGATTATATGGCATGATGTGAAAATACTGATTGTGCATGCACTGTGTTTACTAGACTCTCAAGATACCCAAGAGGTGTAGTAGTGTGTCCTAGAGCCCTGGATGACCTAGTGGGTATAAGGGCAGTTTGTCGTACTAGGTGACCTTGCGAAGCTCGACGTAGCTTCAAGCGCACAAGACTAGGGTGGGGTCGGGATGAGGTCTTGATGTGAATCCGACTAAAGAGAGTACGAATTCACAAGTTCAATAAACCAGACCTGCAATGGAGCTGAACACTTTGTCACCAATTGGGATAAATGATCACTTGAGATTTCAAGAGGGCCCAATCACAAGGTCAAGGGCTAAAAGATTCAAAAAAAGCTTTATATGGGCTGATTAAAGAGATTGCTGAATATTCAAATAGAAGCCCAAATGAAGAGCCCAAGATGAGCACAACAGAAGGTCCAGATTTAATTAATAAGGAGAGATTTATAAATATAATAAATCTCTTAGGATAATATTAAGTAGTCAAATTAGATAAGGTTAGCTTATAACCATAATAGATTTTTTCCACATTATGTGGGTCATTCGGTTGTTTTCTGAGCCTATAAAAGGCATACTCCATAGCATTGGAGAAACACACTTTGGAATTTATATCTTGTGAGGTTTTGTCTTCTTTCTATCTTGAAAGAGCTTTTGAACTTATCAGGTTTTTTACCTGTGGCGTTCAAGCAATCAAGACTTATCACCCGGGGTTTTCTAAGGGTTCTTCTTAGAGGATTTGGGTGTGGCGTCTACATATCCCATACCTTGTTTCTCACATAAACAAGGTATATTCCATCTTTTTGTACTTGCGTCGTGAAAGTCTTGGGATCGTTGCCATATTTGGTGTAGGTCAGCATATTGGCGAGGTTCGCATCAGGTCTCTATCCTCATAACTAGTCGAGAAAGAGAGTCCCATGTCTTTTTTGGTTGGACTAAGCCAACCGGCGATTTTCGACAAGTCTTTCCTAATTTGGAGAGCAAGAAGCGGAACTATAGGGATGATGAAATGCAAAGTATTTCTTACGATTACGACCAACACCCGATATGGACATGGAGATTTGTTACGGGAATGAGGGTCAGATATCACAAACATCCACTCATTCTCAGGGTAGAAGTGGACGTGCTTCTATCTAGGTGGTTAATAAAGTCGCTCTAACGCCACAAGTGGGTTCAGTGGACATACTGGCTTGCGATTGTGTGATTGACCTTCATGATAAAGAATGTGTGTTGGGTGATGACACACCGTGTTTAATAAGAAATGGTGATAAAAACTAGAGTTTGAAAAGAAAGGTTTTGAAAAAGAGTAAGGAGTTTGGCAGACTCTGAATAAATCATTTTCCCTAAAAAGATAAATTTTGCAAACCCATTCAATGAGTCGTTGTACTCACCCCCACTCTTATATCCCTTTTAGGTAACCCCAAAAAGCCTACCACAAGACCAACCACTAATTCGTCTGTAAAGATAGGTATGATCAATTTAAAATTTTATGCAATTTTGATTTATGTTATTCTTGTAAAGGTACAGGTGTAAAAGGACGTCTTACTCTTCACGGTTTATAAATGAGGGACAACCCTTAATAAACCAAGAGAGTGATGGGTTGTTCATGGGGATTCGACTAAATTGGGTCGGGGCATGACAACTTGAGTGGTATCATAGCCTATTTACTCAATTACAGAATCAAGACTAGAAAATATAGTAACTAATAGGATTGATTTTAAAATTTTTAGATGGCTCCCAAGAGAGAAACCAAGAAAACTAGGACTAGCATTATCAACACCACCAACACTTTGTCTCCATAGGAAAATCAGCCTATAAACCCGAGAAGTCCCAAATAACCAAGAGACATTAGTGGGAAGTGTCTAGAAGGATGGAGCCAGGATCTGTTGAGGTCACAATCATGGGTATGAAGGAAGCCAAACCTAAGGCCAGGAACACCATCAAGGGCTTATAACCTTAATAAAGGAAGACACTTGTCAAAGAACCTAGTAGCTTCCCATCTGTTTCTGAAATATTTGTGTAAAGAGGGCTAAGATCCCAACCTATTGTATTACCTCTCCAATGATAAAGAATTTCAAGTTCCTAAAACCATATCTCTTAAATGATGTACCCTTGCACCTCAGCTGTAGGAAGATTTCCCATGGAAGGTAACCAAACAAACCCACATTTCATTAGACACTATGGAGACCAAGGAGATAATCATACCAAATGAAGAAATGAATTAAAGGAATTGTTGGGCAAAGAAGACACAACAAGGAAAAAAATTGTCAAGGTGATTAAGGAGTCTAGGAGAACTCTTGGAGTAACTAAGTAAGAAACGACCTATTACAATTGTAGGGAAATAGGACATGAAGTGAAGTACTGTCCCATACCCCAAGGATTTAGGATAATATTTTCCAAGAATAACGCCCCCTTAGTTATAGGAAACCCAAAAGGATACCATCCCTAAAAATACAACTCCTACTTAGAATTTCAACTACATCTAGGAGGAAGCTCTTCAAGATCCTAGCGTTGTGGCGGGAAGGAAAAAGGGCCAAAGGTAGTACCTCGATAAACCACAAATAGAACAAAGATAACTCTCCCTTAAAGAAGAAAATTCCAATAAATTAGGAGCAAAGAAGTGACAACATCCACAAGAGAAGACAAGCCGAGCATTTGACAACTAATGGGATGTCTTAGGATTGCTAGTACGAATCACTTTGGAAAAAGCAGTGGAGCCAAATAGGAGTTTTTGGACCAACATGGTGGAATGAAGCAAGTTGTAATAACAAGACGGTTAATGAGAATAAATGACGCCCTACGGAAGACTAGGAAGTAGAAAGGACTACACTAAAAAAAAGTAGCAAGTTTGGGATATTCTACTTCTCCTGGTTTTTCCTTATCCTTCATCCTCGGAGCTTAGTTTTAACTTCTTGGACTCTCCAAAAATCTATTACTCTTAGATGGTTGCTTCTCTGACTTCTTTTTCCTTTACTTTCTCCTTTATATGGATTATTCCTTATGGTGTTTCCAAGGGTAAGTCTTAAGGGTTTAGTCTAACTATAAATAACCTATCTTTTCTTCCTTAGGTGAATTATCATATTCTTTTGACATGAATTTTATCAAAGAACTCAGAATGTCACGCCCCAACCCAGTTTGGTCGGATCCTCGTGATCAACCCACCACTCTCCTGGTTTATTAAAGGGTTTCCCCTTATTGTAAACCGTAAAGAGTAAGGCGTCATTTAACTTGCACCTTTTCCTGGAATAGCATAATCAAAACTACATGAAATTTTAAACTTTACATACCTGTCTTACAAGCATCTTAGTTGATGATATTTAAGGGTAGGCTTTTTGGGATTTCCTAAAAGGGATATAAGGGAGGGGGTGAGTACGACTACTTAGTAAATGGGTTTTCAAAGGTCTAGTTTTAACTTTAAAAAAAATAAATATATGGAGTGTGCCAGACTCCTTTCTTTTCAAAAATCCCTTCATTTAAAAATTTAGGTTTTTCGATTATTTCTTAGTTTTCACGGTGTGTCATCACCCAACACACATTCTTCAACATGAAGGTTACACATATTCGCAAGTCAGTATCACTACCGAACCAGCTAGTGGCTTCGGAGCGACTTTTCCTGCCACTCGGATAGAAGCACGACCACTTCTACCCTAGGAATGAGTGGATGTATGCGACATCCGACCCACAATCCTGAAATCACTTCTTCGTGTCCGTATGAGGACAAAGACATCAACATGTCCCCACCTCAGTTTCATGCGCTTGGTGCTACTCCAAATTTCGCACAAACAGCTGGAACAACGAATAGTGTCGTATGAGGACAAAGACCTCCCTTATAGCCAATAGGTCGTCCAGTGCCCTTAGGACGCATCACTACCCCTCATGGGCGTCTTGATGATCTCGTACTCACAGTGCATGCACAAACAATATTTTCTCATATTGCCATATAATCTGTGGTGCCACTTGTCCAACGAACCTGACTCTCAACTCAACCCGCAGTTGTTTATCTTGACTGGTCCGTCAGCCTGTCATATCGCACTGCCGCTAGTTGACAGAACATGTCGATTCTATCTTGGTACCATGGCCAAACAATTCACTTATTAAGTGTTATGGCACATATATCATGTTCGTTTACGAGCTCCTACTCGTGCCAACTAGCCTTGGGCCCATTGTACGAGATTTTCAAAATCGGGTATTTAGCCCCCAAGTTCCAAAACCGAGGCCCCTGGCTTATCAGAGCTATTTGAGCTCCCGTCGAGAAGGTCTCCCAAATTGTTTAAGCATTGGCACACAGTTAGGGGAGAGCACTACCGAAAAAATTATATTTTCAACTGTCCATTATACCGACCCGATATAAGGACATCTTCGTTCATAATCGATGAATGGGTTTTCAACTTCCTTCGAGGAAGTTTCATCATACCAACCGGGTATGATCTACTTACAAACGGTAAGTAGTTTTTTCGCATGGTTTTCACATCACTCCTCTAAGTCGTGATGTTTAAAATACCACATAGTAGCGGGTTTCATTAGGATGCGCTTATCATCCCCAACCGGGTATGATATAAAATCCCACTCACAATCGGTAAGTGATTTTTATATTTAAGTTGTGCTCATCATCCCAACCGTGTATGATGTTAGTAAACCCACTCACTCGTTAATGTCGTGAATTCCACTAGACCGGTTCTTTGTATTCACGTGAGTTTGTCCTTGCTAGCGTTCCCGGTACTTCGTGTTTCTACATGATATGAACATCTCGGTTCATTATCCTTTGACCTAATCACCTCCATTCATTCCAAATGAATGAGAAAGTCAAACTTTCATTTATCTGCAATTAGGTCCCTAAAGTTATTTCTCTTTAACTTCAAGTCCCTAATGCCGGTTTTTCCTCAAATTGAGTCCCAAAACTTCTAAAATTTATCATAGGACCTCAATTTATTCGATTTCACAAAAAGGGGATTAATTTCTCAAATTTCTAATTTGGTCCTCCAACTTTTCCAAAATTACCATTTTGCCCTTCCTTTACAAAAATGGTAAGTTTTGCCCCAAAAATTCCAAAATTCCTCAATTGGTCCTCCAACATTATTTTCATGCCCAATTAACCCTCAATTTCATAAAATTGTATTTTGGTCCTTTGAATTTCAAAAATCCCCAAAATTTCCCCAATTTCAACTCTTCAACACTACTGAATTTGATTTCATCAAATTGACCGATCAAACACCTCTAATTGTTGAAATTGGAGTTAAAATTGAGTTCCTACATGTTCATACATTTCTAAGGAACTTTGAATCATAGATTTTAATGCCGGAACGAGTTGAAATAGAGCTTCGTTGGAAAACAGACTGTAGAGAGAGAAAGCTTTGATTTCTCACCGGTGAGGGCATGGCGGTCCGTGCTTTCGATTTGGGCAGATAGCTCTCATCCTGAGGTTTATCCTAGAATCAAGAATCGCATCAATTGATGCCGAATTGAGTAAGAATTTCATCATTGAAATTCTGTCGGTTCTCTCTCTAGCACTAGCCGAAAATTGTAGATGGGAGCCGAATTAGCTTACCTTTCTGTCCTAATTCAGCCGAGGGAGGGTTGAGGAAGTGTTGGGAAGGCTTGGTTTGGCTTGAGAAGGGCTCAAAATGGCCAATTTCAACTTGGCTGAAATAGGGCAACTTCGGTTCGTCAGAGCTGCTTCACTGTTCCATCATGGCGACGCTTCTCCAGCAATTCTCGAATTGACTAGAGTTTGCTATCGGATAGCTATCTTCTCCCCAATTCTAAAGAGCCCGACCTCTCCTTTCGAGGTTAAGAAAAATGTTCAAGTTGAAGCTCTGGTTCGTGCTTCACCGGGAAATGGAGCAGTAAAGAGAGAGAGAGAAGTGTTCATGTGTGAGGAGAATGAATGGGGATGACCTCTTTATATAGGTGTAAAAATTGTGTATTAAATGGGAGAGATTTAGTCATCTATCCTCACACAACTCTCGAGCAAGCACGCTTAACTTTAGAGTTCTTATGGGTTCTCATTCACCTGAACCAATTTGGTTTTTCTCTTCTAATTTGTCTTAAGTTTTTTTTCCAAGGTTTAATGAACCCTTTGTGTCACGCCCCGACCCGGTTTGGTCGAATCCCCATGATCAACCGCCACTCTCCCAGTTTATTAAAGTGTTTCCCCTTATCGTAAACCGTAAAGAGTAAGGCATCCTTTAACTTGCAACTTTTTCCTGGAATAGCATAATAAAACTCTATGAAATTTAAAACTTTACATACCTGTCTTACAGGCATCTTAGTTGAGGGTCTTTAAGGGGAGGCTTTCCGGGATTTCCTGAAAGGGATATAAGGAAGGGGGTGAGTACGACTACTCAGTGAATGGGTTTTTAAAAGCTTTTAACTTTTAAGAAAAACATTTATATGGAGTGTGCCATACTCCTTTGTTTTAAAAAATCTCACCATTTAAAATTTTGAATTTTTCCATTATTTCTTAGTTACCACGGTGTGTTATCACCCAACACACATCCTTCATCATGAAGGTTACACACATTCACAAGTTAGTATTACTACTGAACCCACTAGTGGCTTTGGAGCGACTTTTCCTGCCACCCGGATAGAAGTACGACCACTTCTACCCTAGGAATGAGTGGATGTACGTAACATCCTACCCACAATCCCGAAATCACTTCTTCATATCCATATGAGGACAGAGACCTCATCCTGTCCCCACCCCGGTCTCATGTGCTTCGTGCTACTCCAGATTTTGCACAGACACCTGGAACGACGAACTGCTCTTATAGCCACCAGGTCATCCAGTGCCCTTAGGATGCATCACTACCCCTCATGGGCATCATAACGGCCTTCATTCATTAATGAATGAGAAAACCCAAACTTTTAGTTATTTGCAATTAGGTCCCTAAAGTTATTTCTCTTTAACTTTAAGTGGGACCTCAATTTATTCAATTTCACCAAAAAGGGGTTTAATTTTCTAAATTTCCAATTTGGTTCCCCAATTTTTCCAAAATTACCATTTTGCCCTTCTTTCACAAAAATGGTAAGTTTTTCCCCAAATTTTCCAAAATTCCTGAATTGGTCCTCCAACATTATTTTCATGCCCAATTGACCCTCAATTTCATAAAATTGTATTTTTGCCCCTTTGAATTTCGAAAATCCCCAAAATTTCCCCCAATTTTAACTCTTCAACACTATTGAATTTGATTTCATCAAATTAAACGATCAAACACTTCTAATTATTGAAATTGGAGTTGAAATTGAGTTCTTGTATATTCATACGATTCTAAGAAACTTTGAATCGCAGATTTTAATGTCAGAACGAGCTTAAACAGAGCTTTGCCGGAAAACAGACTGTAGAGAGAGAAAGCTTCGATTACTCACCGGTGAAGGCACGACAATCCAAGCTTTCGATTTGGGCAAATAGATCTCGTCCTGAGGTTCATCCTAAAATCAAGTATTGTATCAATTGATGCGAAATTGGATTAGAATTTCGTCATTGAAATTCGGTCGACTCTCTCTCTAGCATCGATCAAAAATTATAAAGGGGAGTCGAATTGGCTTACCATTCGGTCCTAATTTGGATGTGGAAAGGCTGAGGAAGTGTTGGGAGGGCTTGGTTTGGCTTGAGGAGGGCTTGAAATGGCCGATTTCAGCTTGGCCAAAATAGGGCAGCTTCGGTTCATCGGAGTTGCTTCACTATTCTATCATGTCGGCGCTTCTCCAACGATTCTCGGATTGACTGGAGTTTGCTAGCAGATAGTTGTCTTCTCCCCGGTTCTAAAGAGCCCGACCTTTGTTCAAGTCGAAGCTCTGGTTCGAGCTTTACCGGTAAATGGAGCAATAGAGAGAGAGAGAGAAGTGTTCAGGTGTGAGGAGAATGAAATGGGGATGACCTCTTTATATAGTCGTAAAACCCGTGTATTAAATGGACGAGATTTATTACTAGTATTAATATTGCCATAAATTATTGGTATTAATTCTAATAATTTAATTTCGGTATTAATTCCAATAATTTAATTTCGGTATTAATTCCAATAATTTAATTTCGGTATTAATTCCAATAATTTAATTTCGGTATTAAATTATTGGTATTAATTTCAATAATTAATGATAAGCCTCGCATAAAGGAGGTCACCCATCCTCAAACTATTCTCAAGTAAGCACGCTTAACTTTGAAGTTCTTATGAAATCTAGTTCACGTAAACCAATTTGATTTTTATTTTCTAGTTCGTCTTAAGTTTTTTTCAAATGTTTAATAAATCCTTTAGATCAACTGAAAGTTGTAAATTTTCATATTGCTTATTTCCAAATGTAAACCGGTTTGGTTTTCTTATTCGGTTTGACCGGTTCTTTTCCCGGTTTTCCTTAACTCAAATGTGCGGGGTTTACACTTTGGATCACCCAAAAGTTGTAAGTTTCCAAATTGCTTGTTCCCAAATGATCGGGTTTGTAAACCGGCTTGGTTTTCTTACTCGGTTTGACCGGTTCTTTTTCCCGATTTTCCTTAACTCAAAAGTGCAGGGTTTACACAGAAGTTGTAACAAACTTTTACTTTCATTATTCAAGAAATATTTTATTGCCATAATTTGGCTTATTGTAGGAATTCTCTACCCCTAATCCCTTGGGGACATAGGACTAGAGTTAACCCTAGGACGATTATGGAACTCTTAATCAGAAGGCTCTAATGAACTAATTGGGGTACATTCGCGCTCCCTAATAGGACGAATTTCATGTATGGCCTCCAATCTATACCACCTAAGTACTTCAACCTCACACTCATAAGTCCACTTCACCCATTGGAAGGGATTGAAGCCAAGTTGAGTGGGTGGAGGTTCTTGGTGGACTTTCATGAAGGTGGCATATGCATCCCAATAATTATCCCATGCTTCCTTTTTGGTTGGATTCCCTTCCAGTTGTTGTGGGACTAAAGGAGGAGGGGTTGAACTTCTAGGAGGTGATGCTGGTTCTTCTTGTTTGGGAGGAGGGTATATGATGCCTTGTGATTCTAATAAGGCTCCTACTAGTTTATGATAGTCTTCCATCATGTCCTTGGGCACCCCCTTCTCGCCCTTTAGAAACCTTTATACGGCATCCTCCCTTGGGTTGTATGTCTTTTTCAAGGTTATAGATGGAGGACTAAATTTCACCGCAAATTTTCTAGGGACTCTCCTTCCTACACGATAGTTTAGAGCTAGGTTAATGTTAGGGCATAATATTGATAATGTTTCAAGAGAACTAGGCTCTAATACCACTCTAGTTGTCACGCCCCAACCCAGTTTGGTTGGATCCCCCTGAACAACCCACTGCTCTCCCGGTTCAAGAGGAGTTTCTTCCTTTTTTAACTCGAGATGAGCCAGGCGTATTTTTGACCTTGTTCCCTAAAAAGATATATATCAAATAAAATACAAGTTTAAGAGAAATTAAGCATACCTGACAGAGGGTAAGGCTCAGTGTTATTCCTAATCATTTTCTCTTTTCTTGAAAATGGATAGAAAAGAGGGGTGAATTTCTACAACTCATTGAATCGGTATTTTAAAAAAAAATGGAGTTTTTTTAAAATAAAAATGTTTTCAAATTGGAGTGTGTTAGACTTCTTAATTTCCTATAAATTTTCTCCACTTTAAAATCTCGGTTTTCAAAAGCACATCCTTCATCATGAAGGTCAATCACTCAATCATAGGCCAGTACATCCACTAAACTCACTTGTGGCGTCGAAGCAACTTTATCGGCCACCTAGATAGAAGTACATCCACTTCTACTATGAGAATAAGTGGATGTTCATGACATTCTACCCTTAATCCCGTAACAATTCTCCGTGTCCGTTTGAGGATAGAGACCTCATCCCGTCCCCACCCCGGTCCCGTGCGCATGAAGCTACTTCGAGCTTCGCAAGGTCACCTGGTATGACAAACTGCCCTTATACCCACCAGGTCATCCATGGCCCTATGAAACATCACTACCCATCTTGGGTGTCTTGAAGGTCCCGTAAACATAGTGCATGCACAATCAGTATTTTCACATCATGCCATATAATATGTGGTGCCACTTGTCCAACGACCCTGACCTTCAACTCAACCTGTAGCTGTTTGTCTTGACTAGTCTGGAGACATGTCATGTCACACTATCGCTAGTTGATTGATTATGTCGGTACTATCTTGGTACCATGGTCAAATGATTCAATTATTCAAGTTTTCATGGCATATAATTCATGTTTGTTTACGAGCTCCTCCTCATCCCAACTGGCCTATGTCCAACTATTCAAGATTTTCAACATTAGGGCATAATAGCCCCCAAGTTCAAAAGTCGAGGCCTCCGACCTAATAGAGCTATTCAAGCTCCCGTCAAGAAAGTCTCCCAAATCATTTAAGTAGTGGCACACAGTAAAGGGAGAGCACTTCTGACAAAAATATATTTTCAGCTATCCATCATACCAACCAAGTATGAGGATACCTCTGCTCATAACCGATGAATAGGTTTTCCACTTCCTCCGAGGAAGTTTCATCACAACAACCAGTATGATGTTTAAAACACTTTAGTAGTTTTTCCGCGTCATTTTCACATCACTACTATAAGTTGTGATGTTTAAAATACCACTAAATAGTGGGTTTTTAGTTTTGAGGTACTTATCATCCCAATCAGATATAATATAAAAATCCCACTCACCTGATCGTGTAGTGAAATTTCCACTTAGTCGATTTTCATCCCTTGCGAGCTTAACCTTAGCTAACATTCCTGATGTGTCATTTTCCTTCACGA
Source organism: Trapa incisa (assembly GCA_030064435.1). Classification (NCBI taxonomy): domain Eukaryota; kingdom Viridiplantae; phylum Streptophyta; class Magnoliopsida; order Myrtales; family Lythraceae; genus Trapa; species Trapa incisa. Next base: position 8,345,469 of record CM057765.1, read on the forward strand.
AATGAACATGCTATTCGTTATCATTTGGTTTGATTACCTCATTTAGTATTAATGACTAAATTCACAACTTTTCCAATATTTACAAATTGGTCCCTAAAGTTATTTTTCTTTTTTTACTTTAGGCCACGATTGTCGGTTTTTCCCCAAATTTAGTTTGGAAACTTTTAAAATATCTCTTGGGACCTCAATTCACTCAATTTCATAAAAAGGGGTTAAAGTTTTCCAAATTCCCAATTTGGACTTCAAATTTTCTAAAATTACCATTTTCCCTTTACAAAAATGGTAATTTTTAACCCAAAAATTCTAAAATTGCTCTATTGTCCTCTAATATTCTTGTCATGCCCAATTGATCCTCAATTTTATATAATTACATTTTGGTCCTTCAAATTTTCTAAAATCCCCAATTTTAACTCACTAACACTGTCGAATTTGATTTTATCAAATTCACTAATCAAACACTTCTAATTGTTGAAATTGAAGTTGAAATTGAGTTTCTACATCTACATCTGATTCCATAGCACTTTGAATCATAAGTTTTGATACCGGAACAAGCTCAAACGGAGCTTTACCGAAAAATAAAACATAGAGAGAGAAAGCTTCAATTACTCACTAGTGGGGGCGTGGCGGTCTGAGCTTCCAATCGGTACATATAGCTCTACTCCTGAGGTTACTCCTAGGATTAAGAATCACATCAATTGATGTCGAATTGAATTAGAATTCTATCATCGAAATCCATTCGGTTCTCTCTCTAGCACTGGTCAGAAATTGCATAGGGGAGCTGAATTGGCTTACCTTTCAGTCCTAATTCATCCGTGGGAGGGCTGAAGAAGTGTTGGGAGAGCTTGGTTTGGTTTGATGAGGGCTCGAATCGGCAAATTTCAGCTAGGCCGAATTAGGGCAGCTTCGGTCCATCGGAGCTACTTCACAGTTCAATCATGCCAGTGCTTCTCCTGTGACCCTCGGAGCGAATGGATGTTACCACTGGGTAGCTGACTTCTCCCCAGTTCTAAGAAACCCGACCAACCTTCTTTGGCTCAGAAATGACCCTATATCAAAGCTTTGGTTCGAGATTCACCAAAAAAGTAAGCAGCTAAGAGAGAGTGAGTTTTTCAGGTGTGGAGAGGATGAATGGAGTGGGGCTCTTTATATAGGGAGCTCGGGGACTCGTCGGTCATCCGTTTGGCACCTTTATGACAGACATTGATGGCCTAAAACATACAAAATTGAAACGTTTCTTCTTCACTGGCGCTACTTCAATTTTTCGGTGAGTGAACAGTGTTGTCATCTAAAGGAAGAAGACAACACTGTTCCGAACCAAACCGGATTGGTCTAAACCGCATTCAAAGCTTAAACTAGTTTGTTCACCCCCAATTTGAGCGAATTTTTCAAATCTAAAAATTTCTAAATACATTTTCCATTCAATGGTGGCCTCAAATCTCAAATTTGAATTTTTTAAGTCACCTAGAAAAATGAATTTAGCATACAGTTTAATAGTGGTTCAAATCGATCCAAACTGATTCAATCCATTTTGGATCCGGTTCACCTGAACCGGTTTAGTTTTCATCTCCAATTTATCCTAAGGTCCTTTTTCATGACTTTTATGACTCCTTAGGACACTTAGGGTCCATAAATTTCCCGATTTGCCCTCTCTCTTGGTTCTGGTTCATAAATTGGCTTGGTTCTTAAATTGGTTCAATCTTGTTTGGGTCCGGTTCACTCGAATAGATCCGATTTTTCTCTCCCACTTTGTTCTAAGTTTCCTTCCAAAGGTTTATAAATCTTTTTAGGTCACAAGGGAGTTGAAATTTTTCCAAGTTGCCCGTTCCCCAATTAAACGGGTTTGGGAACTAGTTCAATTTTCTCATTCGGTTTGACGGGTTCTTTCCCAGTTTTCCTTAACTCCAAAGAGCGGGGTTTACACATATCCTTATATTCACATCCTTCGTTCATTAAAGTACAATTTCTCCATCCTGGGATTCTTTAGTGAAGATTTCAGGATTGGAAATTCCAAAATACCCAATCATTCATGTATCTAGTTATTCTCTTTTTTGTTGACCTCCTTAGCTCAGTGTTCATTCAAGCACCATGTACATGCTTCCACATGTGTCAGTGTTATCACCTTTTCATCCTACATTGATACTTCCCTCATTCGGTTGTCATTACAACTTTATTCCAAATTTTATGCTTGACCTTGTCACGCTTAACTAATAGATTCTTCCTATCTTGAGTCTTATTTCCCTGAGACTGTTGGGCTTACATGTTTCCCCACAGCATGACATTCTCTAGAACCTGTCTTTGACCTTTTAACATCTTTAAAATACTTTCATGATGATTGTTCTCAACCATTCCTATTTTTCAATGATAGTATAATTCGTCCCTCTTTTCGTCTGATAGTATTCCTTGATTATCTTTACTATTATCAAATCGTTCTGTTTTTCCTTTGACGTTATTTCCCATATAACCATATTGGTTTTCCTTACTTACTCGTCTTTTCTCAACTTCTTTATTAGATCTTTCCAATTTCAAGTCTTTGAGTCTCCCGATAACTTACTGACATGCTAAAACTCTTTCTTTCTTACATCATTCCTCATTCCCAATGGTGTCCTTTCCCTTAAGAACCTTTCTTTTCTAAATGCCTTCTTATTCACTCGTGATCATTTCACGATTCTCTATTTCGAGTTAGTTTCTTTCTTACTCGTACAACATCTTTTAATGTTATCTTTCTACTTACCCGTTACTTGGGTTTAACTTACCCCTTGGACCCTTACGATTACTTTTCTTTCCCACTTGATCCTTTCATCTACAACAGCTCGTCATTGAGAAGTTTATCTTCTTTTCAATTCTATTGGTTCCATTTCCTACTAATTGGAACACATGTTTTTCTAAGGTTTTCTTCCTTGGTAAGTTTTATACTCCTTTTCCCCTAGAATTCTCTCCTAATTTTTACCATTGCCAATGTTTAGCCTTAAATGACATTCTTTGATGCCATCCTCTCCTGCTTACCTTTACCCTTGAGACCCTACGGGTTCTTCTTGTATACCTCATCTTCATTCTCGATTGCTCCCATTACTCATCTATTTCTCAGAGGTGAAGTTCACATCCCCTTTGTTTCGCAATCTCTTGATCGTCCTACAAAAAGCTTATTTAACCTCTCTTAGCTTTTAGGTTGTTACTCTGGTCTTAGCCATTGATCTCTTTATGGCCTGCCTCTATCCTTATTTCCCAAAGGTTTTGGCCTTTCCATATTTTCTTTCTTTACTGGGATTGTGATCTCCACAAGGGTCCGTTCGTTAATGACATCATTCGTATTATCCTCTTAGTTTAATTATTTTGAGATGGTCGTCTCTTGAATCTTCTTATCATTAGTATCCATCCCTTTGCACTATTTAATGTGTAGTCTTTACTACTCCCCAATCCTTCTTAGAGCGTAGTTTATTCTACTGGATGATCTAGCTATTATGGTTTATTTCCTTCAACTAGGACTATCTAAAATCCTCATTTGGTTTCCATGCTTTCTTAAAAGTAGGTCACACTCAACCTTTCCAGGCACTTACTTAGTCACTTATACCTTTTACTTAGGTCCTTATTTCAGCTCCATTTTTGAGATATTTCCTCTTTGATTGCCTTAACTTGGAAACTTTCTCCTTCCACGATCCCACTTTCTATTCTCATCCTTGTTCTAGGGTCTTTCAATTTGGGATTCTTACATTTGATCTCCCTACTGCTCCTTAGAAGTTCTTCTTTTATACTTTTCTTATACTCACGGATCTTTATATGGTTTATTCACTCTAGATTTCTCCCTTCTTTTTCCTTATCCTTGTTTTCAACAAGTCCCGTTATTTTCATGGAGTTCCTAAGAATTTGTATCCAAATTCTTTCCAAGTAGGTATTATTCATGGGGCTTTCTTTCTATCATATCTCTTTCCTTTCTTATTTCTCCTTGTCATGTCTTAATTGTCTTAACATCTTCAGTGCTCCCCATAACCTTATTTCGTTCTACTCGATAAGCTTCCATTCCTTTAGTTTTCCTTGGAAGAGTCTATTCCTTCTTGTTTTCCTTACTCTTATTTTTTGAGCCTTTTCTTAACTCCTTAGACTTTCACTAACCTCGTGCTCTTTGATGCTCACTTCCATTGTTCCAAACTTCTCCTTCCTTTCCTTAGTTAGGATTTGTCTCCCTTGGGTGAACTCTAGGAGTCTCTTCCTTGCCAAATTTTATTGTCCCTTTGAGGGAAATCTTAAAGGTTGAGGTTAACTAGAAATGACTCACGTTTCCTTCCTTAGGTGATTTTCTACCATTTACTTCTTATTAGCATACTTCTTATTGCTTGAATTTATTGAGGAGACCCATAAATTTTATTAGGAAATTAGAATTTCATTCATTCAAGAAGTATTTTTTGCCACACTTGGCTTATTACAAAATTTTCTACACCCTAATCCCTTGGGGTCATAGGCCAAGAGTTAGCCTTAGAACAGTTGTGGGACTCTTGGTCAGATGGCTTTGAGGAAATAGTTGGGGTCCATCTGTATTCCCTTATGGGCCGAACTTCATGTATGGCCTCCCGTCAGTACTGCTTTAATACCTCTACCTCGCACTCATATGTCCACTTCATCCATTGGAAGGGATTAAAGCTAGACTGAGTAGGTTGGGTACTTAGTGGATCTTCATGAAAGTGGCATATGCATCCCAGTAGTTGTCCCTAGCCTCTTTCTTAGTTGGATTCCTCTTCGGTTGTTATGGGGCTGGAGGAGGGGTTGGGCTCCTAGGAGGAGGTACATGTTCCTCTTGTCTTGGAGGAAGGTATGTGATGCCTTTTGGTTCCAATAAGGCTCCCACAAGTTTCTGATAATCTTCTATCATGTCCTGGGCTACTCTTTTCTCACCCTTTAAAAATCGTTGAATGGTTGCCTCCCTTGGGGTAGGTGTCTTTTTCAGGGTTATAGGTGGAAGATTGGATTTCACAATGAACTTTCTAGGGATTTTCCTCCCCATATGATAGTTAAAGTTTGATTAATATCAGGGCATAATATTGATAATGTTTCAAGGGAACTTAACTCTAATACCACTCAAGTTGTCAGGCCCTGACCTGGTTTGGTCAGATCCCCATGAACAACCCACCGCTCCCTTGGTTCAAGAGGGGTTTTCCCCTTCTTTAATTCAAGAGGAGCCAGGCGTAATCTCAACCTTGTTCCCTCGAATAATATAAATAAATCATAATGCAAGCTTAAGAGGATATTAAGCATACCCGACAGAAGGTAAATCCTAGTGTTATCCATAGTCATTCTCTAATCTTGAAAATGGATAAAAAGGGTGGGTGAGTTTCTACAACTCAGTGAATGGGTATTTTTAAAAAAAATTAATAAAATAGTTTTTGAGTTGGAGTATGTCAGACTCCTTAATTCCTTTAAAGTTCTTTATTCCTTAATTTCTCAGTTTTCAAAACCATTACTCATCATTAACCACAAACGGTGTGTTTATCAACCAACACACGCCCTTCATCATTAAGGGATCGCACATTCGCAAGGTAGCCCATCCATTGCACCCACTTGTGGCATCAAAGCGACTTTACCGACCACCTAGATAGAAGCACGTCCACTTCTACCTTGGGAATGAGTGGATGTACGCAACATCCAACCCTCAAACCCGAAAAGAAACTCTATGTCCATATGAGGACAGAGACCTCATCTCAACCCTACTGTGGTCTCGTACGCATGAAGCTACTTCGAGCTTCTGTGACTGCTGGCACAAAAAATTGCCCTTATCTCCACTATGTCGTCCAGTAGTCCCTAAGACACATCACTACCCCTCTTGGGTGTCAAAATGGTCCCAAACCTTGGTGCATGAACAAAAAAAATAATTTTCCACATAAGCCATTTAATCTTTGGTACCATTGGTCCAACGGCCCTAACCTTCAACTCGACCTACAGCTGTTTGTCTCTGCTGGTCCGTCGACTTGTCTTGTCACACTTTCGCTAGTCCATCGAATATGTCAGTCCTGTCTTGGTAACATGGCCAAATTACATCATTCATTAAAGTTTTCATGTCTTAACATCATTTTTGTTTACGTGCTCCTGCTCATGCCAACTGGCCTTAGGCCCAATGTACAAAATTTTAAAAATCGGGCATTCTAGCCCCAAAGTTCCAAAACCGAGGCCTCCGGCCTATCTGTGCTATTTGAGCTCCCATCAAAATGGTCTTAAAAAATGTTTAAGTTGTGGCACACATTCAGGGGAGAGCACTTCTGACAAAATAATTTTTCATATGTCCATCACACCAACTAGGTGTGAGGACATCTCCGCTCATAACCGATAAGCAGGTTTTCTACTTCCTTCCAAGAAGTTTATCATACCAACTGGTTATGATCTACTTACAACCGATAAGTAGTTTTTCTGCATATTTTCCACATCACCCCATCCAGGTGTGATGTTTAAAATTCCACTTAGTAATGGTTTTTCATTCCAAGGTACTCATCATCCCAACCGGGTATGATGTGAAAATTCTCATTCATCCCACTTAGCTTGTCTTTGTTGGCAATCCCAGTACTTTGTGTTCCTACATGATATGAACATCCTTGTTTGATATCCTTTGGCCTAATAGCCTTCATTCATCTCGAATAAATAAAATGCCCAAACTTTTAGTTATTTGAATTTAGGTCCCTAAAGTTCTTTTTACTTAACTTTAGGTCCCTAATCCCAATTTCCCTTCAAATTGAGTCTCGAAACTTCTAAAATTTACGTTGGGGCCTCACTTTATTTAAAATTACAAAAGGGGTTCATGTTTTCCAAATTCCCAATTTGGTCCCTAATTTTTCAAAAATTTCCATTTTGCCCCTACTTTACAAAAATGGTAAATTTCACCCCAAAAATTCCAAAAATTAATTAATTGGCCTCAATATTGGAAAATTACACATTAGTCCCTCGAATTTTTGAAATCCCCAATTTCCCCTTTCAACCTGGCCAAATTTGATTTTATCAAAATGACCAATCAATCGAGGTCAATTGTTGAAATTGAAGGTTGATTTGAGTTCCTACACATCCATACGATTCAATTGCACTTTGAATCGCATGAATTGATGTTAGGACGAGCTCAAATAGAGCTTCACTGGAAATCTAGATGTAGATAGAGAAAGCTTCGAAAGCTTATTGTTGGGGGAGCGACAATCCAAGCTTTTGATCTGGGCAGATAGCTCTCATTGTGAGGTTTCTCCTAGAATCAAGAATCACCTCAATTCGGGAGAATTCGGTCAGTAAGTTTTCATCGGTTCTCTCTTTAGCATTGATCAGAATTTACAGGGGGGAGCCAAATTGACTTATATTTCCGCTCTAATTCAGTCATATGAGAGCTGAGGAGGTGTTGGGAAAGCTTGGTTTGGTCGAAGGAGGGCTCGAATCAGTTGATTTCAACTCAACAAAAATAGGGCAACTTCGGTCCCCTAGAGCTACTTCACTGTTCAATCACGTCGGCATTTTTTCGGAGACCCTTGGAGCAATTGGAGACCACCATCTGGTAGCTGACTTCTCCCCGAGTCTAAAGAACTTGACCACGCCTTCTTTGGCTCAGAAAAACCCCTATATCGAAGCTCTGGTTTGAGCTTCATTAAAAAACTGAGTAGCTAAGAGAGAGTGAGATTTTCAAGTGTGTGGAGGATGAATGGAGAAGGGCTCTTTATATAGGAAGCTCGGGGTCTCTCTGGCTATTTTTTTGGCACCTTAATTGTAAATCGTGCCCTTTGGAGTTAATGAAAAATCGAGAAAAGAACCGGTCAAATCGAGTGAGAAACACCGAACCGGTTCACAAACTCGATCATCAGAGAATGGGCAATTTGGGAAATTTAAAACTCCTGAGTAACCCAAAAGGTTCATAAAGTCTTGGAAAAGAACCTTAGGACAAATTGGAAAAGAAAAACCAGACCAGTTCAGATTAACCGGATCTAACTGAATTGAATCGATTTATGAACAAAGTTGGTTCATGAATCGAAATTGATAGAGAAATGGAAAACCGAAAAATTTATGGATCCCGAGTGACCTAAAGAGTCATAGAAGTCAAGAAAAAGGACTTTAGGATGAATTGGAGATGAAAACCAAACCGGTTCAGGTGAATCGGATCCAAACTGGATAGAATCTGTTTGGATCGGTTTGAACCATTATTGAACTGAATCCTAAATTTATTTTTCTAGTTGGCTTAAAAAATTCAAATTTGAGATTTGAGGCCATCATTGGATAGAAAATGAATTTAGATGAATTTAAAATTTTTTAATTTTGAAAAACTCGGTCGAATCGGGTATGAACTAGCTGGTTTAAACTTTGAACTCGGTTTGGACCGGTCCGGTCCGGTCCGGTTCAGAACAGTGTCATCATCTTCCTTTAGATGACAACACTGTTCACTCGCCAAAAAATCGAGTAGCACCGGTGAAGCAGAAAAGTCTCAGGCCATGGAGTTTCAAGCAATAAATGACCGCCATTAAGGCTTCAATCGGACGGCCAAGAAGTCCCCGAGCTTCCTATAGAAAGAGCCTCTCATTCATCCTCTCCACACCTGAAAACTCCATTCTCTCTCAACTGCTCCAATTTCTGGTGAAGCTCGAACTAGAGCTCTAATATAGGGTCTTTTCTGAGCCAAAGAAGGTGTGATCGGGTTCTTTGGATTCATGGAGAACTCTGCTACACACCTGTAGTCTTCATTTGATTTGAGGGTCATCGGAGAAGCGCCGACGTGATTGTACAATGAAGCAACTCCGGCGGAGCGCAGCTGCCCTATTTCGGCCGAGCTAAAATTGGCCAATTCGAGCCCTTCTCAAGCCAAACCAAGCCCTCCCAACACCTTCACAGTCCTCCTACAGCATAATTAGAGTTGAAAGGTAAACCAATTTGTCTCCCCTCTGTAAATTCTGATCAGTGCTAGAGAGAGAATTGACAGAACTTTAATAACTAAATTCTCACTCAATTCGGCATCAATTAATGCAATTTTTTATCCAAGGAGAAATCTTAGGACAAGAGCTATTTGCCCAAATTAAAAGCTTGGACCACTGCGCCCCCGATGGTAAGCTTTTGAAGCTCTCTCTCTCTCTCTAAGTCCAATTTTCTGACGAAGCTCCATTTGAGCTCATTACAACATCAAATCGTGTGATTCAAAGTGCGATTGAATCATATGAAGGTGTAGGAACTCCAATCTAACTTCAATTTCAACAATTAAACTCCTTTGATTGGTCAATTTGATGAAATCAATTTGTGCTGATTTAAAAGGATGAAATTGGGGGGAGGGGATTGGGGATTTCAAAAATTCGAGGGACTAAAGTGCAATTTCATAAAATTGAGGGCCAATTGGGCATGATAAAGATGTTGGAGGACCAATTGGGCAAATTTTGGACTTTTTGGGGCAAAACTTACCATTTTTGTAATGTAGGGGCAAAATGGTAATTTTTGAAAAATTAAGGACCAAATTGGAAATTTGGGAAATTTAACCCCTTTTTGTGAATTTGAATAAATTGAGGTCCCAAGGTGAATTTTAAAAGTTCTGGGACTCAATTTGAGGAAAAACTAGCATTAGGAACTTAAAGTTATAGACAAATAACTATAGGGACCTAATTGCAAATAAATAAAAAGTTTGGTTTTCTCATTCATTTGGGATGAATGAAGGATATTAGGCCAAAGGATTATGAACAAGGATATTCATATTGTATAGGAACATTAAGTACCGAGAATGCCAGCTAAGACAAGTTCGTGTAAAGGCAACAAGCTAGCTAGGAGGAAATTCACTGCACTATCTAGTGAGTGGGATATTTAATATCATACCCTGTTGGGATGATAAGCTCCTTGAAAATGAAAACCCACTACTAAGTGGTATTTTAAATATCACACTTGAGAGTAGTGATGTGAAAATCATGCGGAAAAACTACTTACCGGTTGTAAGTAGATCATACCGGGTTTGTATGATGAAACTTCCTTGAAGGAAGTGGAAAACCTGCTTATCGATTATAAGCGGAGTTGTCCTCATACTCAATTGGTGTGATGGACAACTAAAAAGTTTATTTTGTCGGAAGTGCTCTCTCCTGACTATGTGCCACTGCTTAAAATTTTTGGGAGACCTTCTTGACGAGAGCTCGAATAGCTCATATAGGCCAGAGGCCTTGGTTTTGGAACTTGGGGGCTAATATGCCTAATTTTGAAAATCTCGGATAGTGGGCACTAAGCCAGTTGGCATGGGTAGGAGCTCGTAAAAAAACATGATTATTAAGCCATGAAAACTTAAGTAAATGAGTTGTTTGGCCATGATACTGAGACAGGATTGACATACTCGATGGAGTAGTAGCAGTGCGACATGACAGGTCTTCGGACTAGTCAAGACAAACAACTACAGGTCGGGTTAAGAGTCGGGGCCGTTGGACTAGTGGCACCACATATTATATGGCTTATGTGAAAAATTGTTGATTGTGCATGAACTATGTTACATGACCTTCATGTCACGCCCCGACCCAGTTTGGTCAGATCCCCAGATCAACCCACCACTCCCCCGGTTTACTAAAAGTTACCCCTTATTTATAAATCATGAGGAGTAAGACATCCTTTAAACATGCACCTTTACTAGAATAACAAAAATTAAAACTGCACAAAATTTTAAACTTATCATATCTGCCTTATAGGTGTATTAGCTAGTGGTCTTTGGGTAAGCTTTCCAGGGTTACGTGAAAGGGATATAAGGGAGGGGGTGAGTACAATGACTCAGTGAATGGGTTTTCAAAATTTTACTTTTAGGAAAAATGTTTGATCCGGAATATGTCAAACTCCTTATTTTTTTTTAAAAACCTTTCATTCTAAATTTTAGTTTTTATAACCATTTCTTGTTACCACGGTGTGTCATCACCCAACACACATCCTTCATCATGAAGGCAAAACACACAATCGCAGGCCAGCCCATCCACTGAACCCACTTGTGGTGTTAGAGCAACTTTACCAGCCACCTAGATAGAAGCATGTCCACTTTTACATTAGGAATGAGTGGATATTTGTGGCATTCGACCCTCAATCCCATAATAAAACTCCGTGTCTGTATAAAAACAGAGACCTCATCCTATCCCCTTCCCCGGTCTCGTGCGCTTGAAGCTACCTCGAGCTTCGCAAGACTTCTGGTATGACTAATTGCCCATATATCCACTAAGTCGTCTAGAGCCCTAGGACGCATCATGCCCCTCTTGAGCGTCTTGAAGGTCCCATAAACACAGTGCATGCACAATCAACATTTTTCACATAATGCCAATCTATGGTGCCAATGGTCCAACGATCCTGACCCTCAACTCGACCTGTGGCTGTTTATCATGACTAGTCCGGAGACCTGTCATGTCGCACTACCGCTAGTTGAGTGAGTATGTCAGTGCTTTCTTGGTACCAAGGCCAGGCAATTCATTTACTCAAGTTTTCATGGCATATGAATCATGTTTGTTTACGAGCTCCTGCTTGTGCCAATTGGCCTAGGGCCCACTGTTCGAGATTTTCAAAATTGGTTATATTAGCCCCCAAGTTCCAAATCCCAGGCCTCAAGCCTAACAGAGCTATTCAAGCTCCCATCAATGAGGTCTCCCAAAAATTTTAATTAGTGGTACACGGTCAGAGGAGAGCACTTCTGACAAAAAATACTTTTCAATTGTCCATCATACCAGCCGAGTATGGGGACATCTCTGCTCATAACTGATGAACGAGTTTTCCACTTCCTTCAACAAAGTTTCATCATACTAACCAGGTATGATCTACTTACACTAGTAAGTAGTTTTTCCACATGATTTTCACATCACTCCTCTCAGGTGTGATGTTTAAAATACCACTTAGCAATGGGTTTTCATTTTCGAGGTGCTTATCATCCCAATCGGGTATAATATAAAAATCTCACTCACCCGTTAATGCAGTGAATTCCTCTCGACTGGTTCGTTGTATTCACATGAGCTTGTCCTTGCTGGTGTTCCCGTTACTTCAAGTTCCTACACAATATGAACATCCTTATTAATTATTCCTTGGCCTAATAGCCTTCATTCATTTCAAATGAATGAGAAAACCAAACTTTTCATTTATTTGCTATTAGATACATAAAATTATTTTTCTTTAACATTAAGTCCCTAATGCCATTTTTTCCTCAAATTGAGTCCCAAAACTTTTAAAATTCATCTTGGGACCTCAATTTATTTAATTTCACGAAAAGGGGTTCAATTTCCCAAATTTCCAATTTGGTCCCCAACTTTTCCAAAATTACCATTTTGCCCCTACTTTACAAAAATGGTAAGTTTTGCCCCAAAAATTCTAAAATTGTCCAATTGGTCCTATAACATCTTTATTATACCTAATTGGTCCTCAATTTTATTAAATTTCACTTTAGTTCCTTAAATTTTTTAATTTCCCAAATTTTCCCCAATTTTTTCCCAATTTCAATCTTCTAACTCAGTATAATTTGATTTCATCAAATTGACCAATCAAATTAGTTTAATTGTTGAAATTGTTAGATTGGAGTTCTTACACCTTCATACGATTAAATTGCACTTTGAATTGCACGATTTGGTGTCGGAATGAGCTCAAATTAAGCTTCGTTGGAAAAATGGACTTAGAGAGAGAAAGCTTTGACAACTTACCGTCGGGAGCGCGGCAGTCCGAGCTTTCAATCTGGGTAGATAGCTCTCGTCCTGAGGTTTCTCCTAGGATCAAGAATTGCATCAATTGATGTTGAATTGAGTGAGAATTTAGTGATCGCAGTTCTACCGATTCTCTCTCAAGCACCAATCAAAATTTATAGAGGGGAGCCAAATTAGCTTACTTTTAAGCTCTAGTTTAGCTGTAGGAGGGCTGTGGAGGTGTTGGGAGAGCTTGGTTTTTCCTAAGAAGGACTCGAATTGGCCGATTTCAGCTTGGCCAAAATAGGGCACTTCGGTACGCTGGAGCTGCTTCACTATTTGATTACACCGACGCTTCTCTGGTGACCCTTAGAGCAAATGGAGACTATAGACGTGTAGCTGACTTCTCACTAGTTCTAAAGAATCCAAACTCACCTTGTTCGGCTCAAAAAAGTGCCCAAGTCAGAGCTTTGGTTCAAGCTTCACCGAAAAATGGAGTAGTTGAGAGAGAATGGAGTTTTCAAGTGTGGTGAACATGAATGAGGTGGGGCTCTTTATATAGGAAGCTCGGGGACTTCTTGGTCATCCAATTGGTACCTTAATGGTGGTCATTCATTATCTGAAACTCCCTGGTCGGAGTCTTTTCAGCTTCACCGACGTGGCACGATTTTCCAGTGAGTGAACATTGCTGTCATTTGAAGGAAGAAGACGACACTGTTCCGAACCGGACCGGACCAGTCCGAATCGGGTTTAAAGCTTAAACCGACTGGTTCGCCCTCGGTTCGACCGAATTTTTCAAATCTAAAAATTTCTAAATTCATTTTCTATCCAATGGTGGCCTCAAATATCACATTTGAATTTTCTAAACCACCAAGAAAAATGAATTTAGCATCCAGTTCAATAGTAGTTCAAACCAGTCCAAACCGATTTAATCTGGTTCGGATCTGGTTCACCTAAACCGGTTTGGTTTTCATCTCCAATTTGTCCTAAGGTTCTTTACCAAGACTTTATGAACCCTTTGGGTCACTCGAGAGTTGTAAATTTCTCAAATTGCCTATTCTCTAATGATCAGGTTTATGAACCGATTCGGTGTTTCTCACTCGGTTTGACCAATTCTTTTCCATGTTTTCATTAACTAAAAAGGGCAAGGTTTACACTTCAAGATGCCCAAGAGTGGTAGTGATGCGTCCTAGGGCTCTGGACGACCTGGTGGAAATAAGGGTAGTTAGTCGTACCATAAGTCTTGAGAAGCTCGACGTAGATTTATTGTGCATGAGACCGAGGTGGGGATGGGATGAGGTCTTTGTCCTCATATAAACACGTAGTATTTTTGGTTTGAGGGTAGGATGTTAGAGACGTTCACTTAGACTTCAGGTAGAAGTCAAAGACTTCTATTAGGGTGGATGGTAAAGACGCTCTGATCAACAAGTGGGTGCACTCGGCATAACTGCATCTCGCAAATGTGTGTGATTCCTTCATGATGAAGGGCATGTTGTTTGTGAAACACACCAAATATGGAAAGGAGAAAAAGGTTATGAAAACCTTGGAAAGGATTTGAGAATCTTTGGAAAAGAAATGGTAAAACTTGAAAAAAGGTGTTGAAAACTAGAACTTGAGAAAAGAATGTTTTTAAAGAAAATAAGGATTCCGACACACTCCAATTCAAACTATTTTATAAGAAACTCATTTTTCAAACACCCATTCGCTAAGTTGTCGACCTCACCACCTCCCTTTACCCCATTTTAGGTAACCGAGGGAAAAACCTACCTATAGACATTCCGCTAGCTAAACCTGCAAGATAGGTATGCAAGTTTAAATTATTCAATTTTGATTAATGTTATTATAAGAAAGGTGCATGTATAAAGAACACCTTACTCCTCACAGTTTAAAGAAGGGGAAAACCCTTAATAAATCGGGAGAGTAGCAGGTTACTCATGGGGATCCAACCAAACTAGGTCGTGGCATGATATTAATGACAATTATTGATGGCTTGAAATGTACTGAACGGAAATGTTTCTTCTTCGCTGGTGCTGTTCAATTTTTCGGTGAGTGAACAGTGCTGTCATTTGAAGGAAGAAAAAGACACTATTCCGAATCGGACCAGTCCGAACCGAGTTCAACACTTAAATCGACCGGTTCAGACCCGATTCAACCAAGTTTTTCAAAATTAAAATTTTCTAAATTCATTTTCTATCCAATTGTGGCCTCAATTCTCCAATTTGAATTTTCTAAGCCAAATAGAAAAATGAAATTAGCATTTGGTTCAATAGTGGTTCAAACCGGTCCAGACCGGTTCAATCTAGTTCGAATCTGATTTACCTAAACTGTCTATTTTTCTTTCTCAAATTGTCCTAAGGTCCCTTTCCAAGGTTTTTATTACTCTTTGGGTCACTCGGTAGTTGTAAATTTCCCAATTTCCCATTCTCAAATGATCGTGGTTCATGAACCGGTTCGGTTTTCTCACTCGGGTTGACCAGTTCTTTCCCCGGTTTTCCTTAACTCCAAAGTGCGGGGTTTACATAATGGCTATAATTCAAAAAGCTTGTTGATTGAGCATGCATCGTGATGTTCAGGCCATCAGGACACCTGGCATGAGGTAGTGATGGAACCTAAGGACTACTAGATGACCCAGGGAGTATAAGAGCAGTGTTGTTGTTCAATAGGTCATGAAGCCAAGGAGCTTCCTACGCACAGAGATCGAGGTAATAGCGGGAATCAGGTATCATCCCATTGAGCGGACATGGTGGAGAAACTTTAGTTTGGGGTTGAGCCATTGATGTCCTCACAAACTTCGAGTAGAGGTAGCATCTCTTTATTAGGATGGACGATAAAGGCACTCTGGTCCATAAGTGGCATGGTTGAGTACCGTTCTACGAATGTGTAATCCCTCTTATGATAGGAGGGCGATAGTTGATCATGTGACTATGTGAAATAACAAAAATGGATTAAATTAAATAAAGATAAGATGATTTCAAGTAAAATATTATAGTAGTTTCCCTCACTGAGTGTTGTACTCACCCCTCCCCCTCCCTTAACCCTTTCCAGGACATCACCCCAACAGGAAGTTCTAGACGCGCTCAAGCCCTCAAGATACACTTCCTACCCCCAACTTAAAGTAAAAGTTCAAATGTGAACACGCATTCACCTTCCTTGCCTCATTCAGGTAGATATACCTGAATTATACAGGGAAGGGTGGCGGGTTGATCACAAACTTCGACCAAACCGAGTTGGGGCATGATAAGCTCCTCCTTAACTCCCTATGGTCCTTGCATCTTTTGACGCTTACTTCCTTTACACCGGACTTCACACTCTTCTTCTTCCTTCCCTTAGTTAGAGTATGTCCTTCATGGTGTACTCTAGGTAGACTCCTCTAGAATTTCTTTCCTTGGCTTGTTTCCTTGTTACTTCATACTCCTATAAGGAACTTATTTGGCTATCATTAGGGTTTGGGTTAACTAGAGGTTACTCATAATTTTCTTCCTTAGGCACACTTTCATTTCTATTAGTTATAATTGTCATTATCAAGGTGATTAAATTTTAATCAAGGAAGACTGAACTTTTATTCATTCTAAGAGATAGTTTTTCGTCATGCTCAGCTTATTACATGAATTTTCTACTACATAGTCCCTTGGGGTCATAGGCCAAGAGTTAGCTTATTTGCGGGATTCACGATTTGAAGGCTTTGAGGAACTGGTTAAAGTCTATCCATATTCCCTCTAGATTTCCCTTATGGGACAAACTTCATGTATGGCCTCAAGTCCATACCTTCTTAACACCTCTGCCTCACACTCATACATCCACTTCATCCATTGAGAAGGATTGAAGTTGGATTGAGCAAATGGGGGTACTTGGTGGACTTTCATAAAGGTGGCGTAGGCATCCCAGTAGTTGTCCTAGGCTTCCTTCTTAGTGTGAGTCTTCTCTAGTTGTTGTGGGGCTGGTGGAGGTGTTGAGCTCCTTGGAGGAGGAATAGGTTCTTCCTATCTTAGAGGATAGGTAATGCCTTCTGGCTCTAGTAGGGCTCTTATGAGTTTCCTATAATCCTCAACCATATCGTTGGGCACTCTCTTCTCACCCTCCAAGAATCGTTGAACAATCGCCTCTCTAGGTAGGCATCTTTTTCATGATCATGTGTGGGGGATTGGATTTCACAGCGAATTTTCTAGGGACTCTCCTCCCTACATGGTAATTAAGTTTTCATTAGTCTCTAGGCATAATATTGATAATGCTTCAAGGGAAATAGACTATGATACCACTCAAGTTGTCACGCCCCAACCCAGTTTGGTTGGATCCCCATGATCAACCCGCCGCTCCCTTGGTTTAAGAAACATTTTCCCCTTTCAAACTGAAGAGGAGCCAGGCGTAATTTAACATTGTTCCCTAGAATAACTTAAATCAATAAAAATGCGAGCTTAAAAATATTTTTAAGCATACCTGACAGAGGGTAGAACCGGGTGTTTTCCTTAGTCATTTTCTCAACTCCTGAAAAGGGATATAAAAGAGGGGTGAGTTTCTACAACTCAGTGAATGGGTGTTGGGAGTGAGTTTTCATTAATAAAATAGTTTTAATTGGAGTGTGCTAGACTCCTTATTTCCTTTAAGAATGTTCTTTCACCAAATTCCGGTTTCCAAGACATTTATTCCACATTTTCTACAGGTATGTTTAACAGTCAACACACGCCCTTATAGGAAGGGATAATTCATAGAGCAGCCCATCCACTACACCCATTTGTGGCACCGGAGCAACTTTACTGGCCACCTAGATAGAAGTCTGTCCACTTCTACCATGGGTCTAAGTGGATGTTTGCAACATCCGACCCTCAAACCCGAAAGCAACTCTGTGTACATATGAGGACAGAGACCTCATCCCGACCCCACCTCAGCCTCATGCGCATGAAGCTAAGTCGAGTTTCCCTGACTACTAGCACGACAAACTGCGCTTATCTCCACCATCTTGTCTAGTAGCCCTTAAGATGCATCACTACCCCTCTTGGGTGTCTTAATGGTCTCGAACCTCAAGTGCATGCACAAACAATAATTTTTCACAAAGCCATTTATCTTTGGTGCCAATGGTCCAATGGCCCCGACCCTCAACTCGACCTGTAGCTATTTGTCTAGGTCGTTCTGTCGACCTGGCCCTGACGCACTACCGCTAGTCCATCGAGTATGTCGGCCCTGTCTTGGTACCATGGCGAAATCACATAATCCATTCATTAAGAATTTTTATGGCTTTAACATATCATGTTTGTTTACAAGATCTTACTCGTGCCAACTGTCCTTAGGCCCATTGTACGTGATTTTTCAAAAATTGGGCATTTTAGCCCCACAAGTTCCAAAACCGAGGCCTCTGGTCTATATGAACTATTCTAGCTCTTGTCAAGAAGCTCTCCAAAAAATTTTAAGCTTTGGCACATAGTCAGGGGAGAACACTTCTAAGAGATAATCTTTCCATTCATCACACCAACTAGGTGTGATGACATCTCCACTTACAACTGGCAATCGGGTTTTCTCCTTCCTTACAGGAAGTCCATAATACCAACCGGGTATGATCTCTCCACTTACAACTAATAAGTGGTTTTTCTGCTTAGTTCTCACATCACTCCAACCGGGGGTAATGTTAAAATCCCACATATAAGGGTTTTTTTTTCATTTCTGAGGTGTTCATCATCCCAACTAGGTATGATGTGAATAAACTCACTCACCCGATAATTGAATTGTATACTTCTCTAGTTGGTTTCCGCTTCCATGCTATCTTATCCTTACTGGCGTTTCGGTCCTTTGTGTTCCTACATGATTTGGACATCCCTATAGATTAATCTTTGGCATAATAGCCTTCGTTTCAAACATATGAACGACCAAGCCCAAAATTTTTAGTTAATTGCACTTAGGTCCCTAAAGTTCATTTTTCGTTGACTTTAGGTCCCTAATGCTAACTTTTTTCCCAATTGAGTCCTGAAACTTCCAAAAATTCACTTTGGGTACTCAAATACTAAAAATTGTTTAAGGGACTCAAGTTTTCCAAATTTCCAATTTGGTCCCCAACTTTTCAAAAATTACCATTTTGCCCCTACTTTACAAAAATGGCAATTTAACCCCAGTTATTTTCAAAAATTGACCAGTTGGTCCTCCAACATCCTTTTCATGGCCAATTGGCCATCAATTTTAGGAAATTGCAATTTGGTCTCTCAATTTTACAAAATCCCCAAATTTCACCAAAATGTTCCCCCAATTTCCCCATTTCAAACTGGCCAAATTTAATTTTATCAAATTAACCATTCAATCGGGGTTAATTATTGAAAATGGAGGTATATTTCAGTTCCTACACATCCATAAGATTCAATTGAGCTTTGAATCACATGAATTGAGGTTGAAATGAGCTCAAATGGAGCTTCATCGAAAAACTATGCGTAGAGAGAGAAAGCTTCGAAAGCTTACTATCAGAGGTGCGGCGATCCGAGCTTTCTATCTGGGCAGGTAGCTCTCATCATGAGGATCATTCTAAGATCAAGAATTGCAACAAATCATATCGAATTGAGGGAGAATTCGACCAATGAAGTTTTCACAGTTTCTCTCTCTAACGCTAATCGAAAATGATAGAAGGGGCTGAATTGGCTTACCTTTCAGCTCTATTACGGTCTTGTGAAGGATGTGAGAGTGTTAGGAGGGCTCGGTTTGGCCCAAGGAGGGCTAAAATTGGTTGATTTCAGCTCGGCTGAAATAGGGCAGCTTCGGTCCGTCGGAGCTGCTTCATTGTTTGATTCCGCTGGTGCTTCTTCGGCGGTCCTCAGATCGAATGGAGATTACCCTTAGGTAGCTTACTTCTCCTATAATATAAAGAACCCGACCTTTCCTTCTAAGGCTCAGAAAAGTCCCAATGTCGGAACTATGGCTCGAGCTTCGTCAAAAAACTGAGTAGTTAAGAGAGAATGGAGTTTTTATGTGTGAGAAGCTCTTTATATAGGGAGATCGGGGACTCTCTACCCAACCGTTTGGCACCTTAATGGTGCTCATTCATGACCTGAAATGCCATGAATGGAAACATTTTATCTTTACCAGCGCTGTCTATTCTTCCAATGAATGAATAGTGTCATCATCTAGAGGAAGAAGACGACACTGTTCCGGTCCGAACCGGGTTCAATGCTTAAACCGGTTGGTTTAGGCCCGATTCGACCAAGTTTTTCAAAATTAAAAATTCATCTAAATTCATTCTCTATCCAGTGATGGTTTCAATTCCTCAATTTGAATATTTTAAGCCACCTAGAAAAATGAATTTAGCAATTGGTTCAATAATGGTTTAAACTGATCCAAACTGGTTCAATCTAGTTCAGATCTGTTCACCTGAACCGGTTTGGTTTTCTCTTCCAATATGTTCCAAAGTCCCTTTCCATAGTTTTTATGACTCTTTAGGTCACCCTTCCCAATTTGCCCTTTCTATAATGGTTGGGGTTCGTGAATCGATTTAGCTTTCTCATTGGGTTGATCGGTTCTTTTCTGGATTTTCCTTATCTTTAAGGGACGGGGTTTACAAGGACACTAGCCAAGGATAACATTTGGGCGAAATCCCAATCATGAAGGGGGAAGTTTGGGACTAGTGACATGAACAGAAATGGGGGCAGGCCAAGGACCTTTTGAAGGCAAATCAAAAGAAGGCCTACCCATCCTAGAGGAACCCTAGTGAGTGACAGCCAAGGTGATCGAGAAATAGCAATGAGGTATTTCATTGAATGGAGGAGGGAGAGACGAGTCGGCGGCGAAGTGATAGGGAACCTTGGCACTGGGGATCAAGAAAAGTAAAACGGCAAGGAGGATGGGGTGGACAAGCATGGAGCCTATAAAGTTGGTTAGGATGCTACATAAGGAAACAATGAGGAGAAATTCGATACTCAAGGGAAACACGAGGCTGGAAGGGTATCCTACCCCGTAAGGAGGAAAGCGTGGGAGGACACCCTCTACTAGAACCAAAAATTACATTGAAATAGACACCTACGAGGTTAGGGGGAGGTGATCAAGCCATGGGTGTATGCATTAAATAACCAGGCGGCCTCAAAGTAGTGAAGAAACACTACTAAGTTATAACAAAGGGCGGAGCCCAAGACCCCAATAAATTAGGGGATTGCGGGAGAGATATCCTAGAAAGCAAGTGCAGGTCTGGAACACGTCAGACCACTAGGGATATGTGGGCCCTGAGCCCCCAAAAAGAGGTACGACCCAAGGAAGGAAAGGTCGCCCATCCCGACGTGACAAAGTCAAGTGAAGGAGTGGATGGACTCGATAAACAAGAAGGAAAAATGACCTAAAGGAGCATCTGAGGATAAAAGGGGGAAAAACCCCTCCAAGTCTATGTGCAAATATTTATTAAAAGGAAATCTTTTCTAATTAAAGTGTACAGTTTGACAGATAAAGAGACATATTTGAAGATCCAAACAATGATAGCCAAGAAACTCAGTTGGATACCCAAGGAAGACACAAGTCTTGGAACAGGGTTGTAGCTTATGATATTGATATGATCAAAGATAGGGAAAACATAAATATCCGAACACTCATAAATGAGTATAATCCAATGATGTTTGATGAAGTACCTGATAAGAAGATTAAGAATTGAGAGTGCGAGTGCGAGTGGGTAACCTATTGATAAGATAGACAATAGTTTAAAACACAAAGTACCAAAATTTCATTGGAAGATGTGAATGAGTTAGAAGAGTGAGGCACATTTCAATAATATGTTTGTCACACCCCGACCCTGTTTGGTCGGATCCCCGTGATCAACCCGTCACTCTTCCAGTTTATTAAAGGGTTTCCCCTTATTATAGTTCGTAAAGAGTAAGACATCTTTTAAACTTGCACCTTTTCCAAGAATAACATAAATAAAATTGCATAATAATTTAGATTTATCATACATGTATCACAGGCGTCTTAGTTGATGGTCTTTAAGGGTAGGCTTTTCGAAATCTACTGAAAGGGATATAAGGGAGGGCTGAGTATGATTACTCAGTGAATGGGTTTTTAAAAGTTTAGACTTTTAAGAAAACATTTATTATTAGAGTGTGCTAGACTCCTTTCTTTTCAAAAATCATTTCATTCAAATTCTCGTGTTTATCACCATTTCTTTTTAACCACGGTGTGTCATCACCCAACACACATCCTTCATCATGAAGATTACACACATTCGCAGGTCAACATGACCACTGAACCCACTTGTGGCTTCGGAGTGACTTTATCGGCCACCCGGATAGAAGTATGTCCACTTCTACCCTGAGAATGAGTGGATGTTCGTGACATCCGACCCTCATTCCTAGAATAAATTCTTTGTGTTCGTTATGAGGGCAGACCTCATCCAGTCCCCACCCATATCTCATACGCTTGGTGCTACTCCAAATTTCTCACGGTCACCTGGTACGACGAACTGCCCTTATACTCACCAGGTTGTCCATGGCCCTTAGGACACATTACTACCCCTCTTGGACGTATTGATGGTCTCGTACTCACAGTGCATGCACAAACAATATTTTCTTATCAAGCCATGAAATATGTGGTGCCACTGGTCCAACGCCCTTGCTTGTCTTGACTAGTTCATCAGCCTGTCATGTCGCAATGCCGCTAGTTGACTGAGCATGCCGGTTCTATCTTGGTACCATGGTCAAACAATTCACTTATTAAGTTTTATGGCACATATATCATATTCGTTTACGAGCTCCTGCTCATGCCAACTAGCTTGGGCCCACTGTACGAGATTTTCAAAAAAAAACTGGGCATTCTAGCCTTCAAGTTCCAAAATCGAGGCCTCCGGCCTATAAGAGCTATTCGAGCTCCCATCAAGAAGGTCTCCCAAATAGTTTAAGCATTGGCACACAGTCAGGGGAGAACACTTCCGACAAAAATATGTTTTCACTGTCCATTATATCGACCCGATATAAGGATATCTCCGTTCATAACCGATGAACAGGTTTTCAACTTCATTCAAGAAAGTTTCATCATACCAATCGGGTATGATCTACTTACAACTGGTAAGTATTTTTTCTGCATGGTTTTCACATCACTACTCTAAGTCGTGATGTTTAAAATACCACATAGTAGTGGGTTTTCATTTCGATGTGCTTATCATCCCCAACCGGGTATGATATAAAATCTCACTCACAACCTGTAAGTGGTTTTTAACTTTAAGTTGTGCTCATCATCCCAATCGGGTATGATGTTAGTAAACCCACTCACCCGTTAATGCCATGAATTCCACTAAACCGGTTCTTTGTATTCACGCGAGCTTGTTCATGCTGGCGTTCCCAGTACTTCGTGTTCCTACATGATAAGAACATCTTGGTTCATTATCCTTTGGCCTAATAGCCTTCATTCATTCCAAATGAATGAGAAAGTCAAACTTTCATTTATTTGCAATTAGGTCCCTAAAGTTATTTCTCTTTAACTTTCAGTCCCTAATGCCAATTTTTCCTCAAATTGAGTCCCGAAACTTTTAAAATTTATCATAGGACCTCAATTTATTCCATTTCACAAAAAGGGGATTAATTTCCCAAAATTCCAATTTGGTTCCCCAACTTTTCCAAAATTACCATTTTGCCCTTCCTTTCCAAAAATTCTAAAATTCCTCAATTAGCCCTCAAACATTTTTACCATGCCCAATTGACCCTCAATTTTAGGAAATTGCATTTCGGTCCCTCGAATTTTTGAAAATCCCCAATTTTCCCCCAATTCCAACTCTTTAACACAGTCGAATTTGATTTCATCAAATTGACCTATCAAACACCTCAAATTGTTGATATTGAAGTTGAAATTGAGTTTCTCCATGTCCATACAATTCCATAGAACTTTAAATCACAAGTTTTAACGTAGAACGAGCTCAAATGGAGCTTCACCGGAAAACAGACTATAGAGAGAGAAAGCTTCGATTACTCACCGGTGAGGGCAAGCGGTCTGAGCTTTCGATCTGGGCAGTTAGTCTCATCTTGAGGTTCATCCTAGAATCAAGAATCACATCAATTGATGCTGAATTAAGTTAGAATTTCATCATTGAAATTCTATCGGTTCTCTCTCTAGCATCGATCAAAAATTGCAGAGGAGAGCCGAATTAGCTTACCTTTCAGTCCTAATTCGGTCGTGGGAGGGCTGATGAAGTGTTGGGAAGGCTTGGTTTGGCCTGAGGAGGGCTCGAAATAGCCGATTTCAACTCAGCCGAAACAGGGCAGCTTTAGCCCGCCGAAGCTGCTTCACTGTTTCATCACGTCGACGTTTCTCCGGCAACCCTCGGAGCAAACGGAGACTACAGGTGTGTAGCTGACTTCTCCCTGGTTCTAAAGAACCTGACCTCGCCTTGTTTGGCTCAGAAAAGACCCCATATCAGAGCTTTGGTTCAAGCTTCACTGGAAAATGGAGTAGTTGAGAGAGAATGAAGTTTTCAGGTGTGGAGAGGATGAATGGGGGAGGGGGGGGGGGGGGGGAGGGGGGGGGGGGGGGGGGAGGGGGGGGGGGGGCTCTTTACATAAGAAGCTCGGGGTCCTGTTGGCTGTCCATTTAGCACCTTTATGACAGGCATTGAAGACCTAAAACATACTGAACAGAAGCATTTCTTCTTTGTCGGCACTGCTTTAATTTTCCGGCGAGTGAGCAGTGTTGTCATCTTGAGGAAGAAGATGGCACTGTTCCAAACTGAACTGGACCGGACCGAACCGAGTTCGAAGCTTATACTAGTCGGTTCACCCCTCATTCGATCGAGTTTTTCAAATCTAAAAATTTCTAAATTCATTTTTTATCCAATGTGGTCTCAAATCTCAAAGTTGAATTATTTAAGCCACCTAGAAAAACTGAATTTAGGATCCGGTTCAATAGTGGTTCAAACCGGTCTAAACTGGTTCGAATCCGGTTCACCTGAACCGATTTGGTTTTCAACCCCAATTCCTTCACAAGTCCATTTCCATGTCTTTTGTGACTACTTGGGTCATTTAGGGTCCATAAAATTCTTGGTTTACCATCTCTTTATCGATTCCAGTTCATAAACCGGCTTGGTCCTTAAACCGGTTCAATCCAATTCGGGTTCAGTTCACCTGAACCGATCTGGTTTTTCTCTTCCACTTTGTTCAAAGGTTCCTTCTCAAGGTTTATAAATTTCTTTTGGGCACAAGGGAGTTGAATTTCTCTGATTTTCCCGTTCTCTATCGATTCCGGTTCATAAATCGGTTCAATCCAATTGGATTCGGTTCATCTAAACAGGTCTGGTTTTTCTCTTCCAATTCATCCTAAGGTTCTTTTGCATGGTATTTTGAACCCTTTGGATCATCCGGGAGTTGTAAATTCCCAAATTATCCGTTCACAATTGATCAGGTTTGTGAACCGATTCGGTTTCTCACTCGATTTGACCGGTTCTTTTCTCGGTTTTCCTTAGCTCAAAAGGACGGGCTTTACAATGTCTATGTTTCCTTTCTCCTAAACCATTTTGGTGTGGTGTATGTGAGCATGAAATAGGAGTGATCCCCATGACTATGAAGTTCTAGTTGGAAGACTGGTGATAAAAACTCTTTAGCGCTGTTGGATTGAAGGGATTTGATTTTTGTATCAAAAGTATTCTCAACTTGTAATCGAAAGATATGAAAAATTTTGGAGAGCTTTTGATCAATTTTTCATAACTAAAAACTATTAATATTTACTAAACTAATTGAGTAAATGAATATATATATATATATATGCCCAATGTAAACTCTGATCTCTCAGGATAAGGAAACGGAAAATTTCAAAGGATAACCAATGATCAAAATGAAATAGAATTGGTCAATAAGAGTTAAAGCGGGAAATTGGAAAATCCCAAGTAGCCAATAAGGACCCAAAGATCATGGAAAAGAACCATGAATAGAATATGATGGGAAAATTAGACCGGTTTAGGGTGAACTGGACCTAAACTAGATTGAACCGTGAAGAACTTGTTCAAAGATCCATTTTTCTAGTTAACTTTAAAATGTCAATTTGGGAAATTGAAGTCAACATTAGATAGAGAATAAATTTAGTCAAATTTAAAAATTTTTAATTTTTAGAAAACTGGTCGAATCCAGCCTAAACCGACTGATTTTTAATTTGGGGTCACTGAACCAGTCAACGGACTGCCTATCAGGTCAGCACCTAGTTAGCAGGCATGACCAATCAGCGAGCAACACGTGGGAAATGAGCCCAGTCAACGCCTGAAAGTGTTGACCAATCACAACGTAACATGTGTCCTCGGTCAACGATCAAAGCCACATCACCGACAACCAACCAATAGAAGAGAGACACGTGTTCTAAGTCAACGATTAACTAAGGAGAAGCTTCATCTGCCAAGTTGGCTAATGAGGAGCTGACACGTGGTAAAGATGTCACGTCAGTAGCCAACCAAGACATTGTAGAAATGGTCATTCAACTAGAGGTCAACACGTGATGGAGCCACATTGAATTATTACAGCCAATTAGGGGCTAACACGTGGCAATGGCGCAGTATATCAATAGGAAAATCTGAATTATTTAAATTAGCTAATCATAGGATGTCACGTGTCACGGTCAAACGGCTAACCGAGTTTGGTCAGCAACCACGTTGGAATGAGCGACCAATTAGAGGATGCTATGTGGTCGGTCAATGAGTCAAAGGATAACTTGGATGCTGAGTGGAAAGCTACATCAGTAAAGCCAGTCAATCACGGCGTGTCATATGGCAACTCACACGTGTGAAGCATGCACGTGCAAACTAGACTTATATAAAAAAACTCATCTCTATTTGTCATCTCCACACCTCCACAGCTCATAGAACTCAAATTGCTCCAAATTTCGACAATCCCTGAACCTTAGCTCCAACATTAATCCATTTCTTCACCTATGAATGCAAAATTAGGTTTTCTAGAATTCTGATAAAGTCATCTACCTTGCTACATACTCCTTTAAGCTCAAGGGTTGCTAGGGAAATGTTGGTGAGGTCGCATAATACCGCCACTTTGATAGTACAATTAGAACAAAATTTTTTAGCTAAATTCAGGTCACCCTCATACCTCCTAAGATTAGGTTGAGCCTCCTACAACTCTCTACGGCTGAGCCTCCTACAACTCTCCACGGCTGAGCCTCATCCTCCCTAAGCATTTGTGGTAAGCAATTGTCGTCACCCTTCGTTGGAATAGTGAATTTACAAAACAAAAACTGTGAAAATATTGTTAATGAAATTCTCCCAATAAATAGTATACCAAATTAATCCAATTTGATTTGATTGCACCTGATTTGGGTTAGGTTGAATCACATCAACTTATGATGTTATCTGCTCTCCATTAACATCTGCTCTCCACACTTCACCTAACAATCAAAATATTGTGAATTTAACTTTAATTATGGGACTTACCGTACCCATTATTCATGTACCATAAACTTATGGTCCCCACTATTATCGTCCATGCTCCACAGGTGAGGCCTGTGGTCAAGTTTTCTTAAATGCTTCAAGCGCCAATCTATGTCACCCTCAATAAAAAAAATCCAATTCAAGTATTTATGCAGATAAGAATTTGTTACAAGTTTTTTAATGTAATATGATATAAACATTTATAAAGATAAAAGGATGATATTTATATTACTGGTTTCTCCTCATCTCCTAAACCATCCCTTCAAAAGGAAACCAAAGACCCAATGAAAAAAAGTGACACCGGAGGCATTCATGAGCATCATATTCAATTCAGAAGGTAGAGTGTTGTATTTCACCATAATCAATCCCTCAGCTAATCGATAAGGGCGTGGGGGTAGCATTGAGAGAATGCTCCAATTTTGTCTTGTTCAATAGTATTGGTGTGTTAATTTGGGATCCTTGTTTAAAAGGGTATTTTGATAAATAATTGTATATAAAAAAAGTTATAATTTTTAATTAATTATTTTATTTTACAATTTTAATATTCATAATATTTATTTATTTAATTTATTATTATATTTTCAATCGGGTTATTTTCACAAATCTATACACTTAATTTAAAAAAAATAAATAGTTAATAATTGGGTTTTCTTTCTCTACTTAGTATTATGAAAATTATTAAATTTTCCATAAACCAACCAAGTACTATAACTCTCATGTTGAGGGTGACATGTTATTCTTACTATATGCCACATCATATTCCCTCCATGTCCCTATTCCATGCTTCCTCTTTAATCCTTGTCTTCAAAAGTTATATACAAAAATATAGAAAATGTCTCCAAATAATTATTACAATTTAGTTTAGTGACATATGGGAGAGTTTTGTTCCATTGCGCCTTACCCTACTGAGGAAAGAGAAGGAATTTTGTAAATTTGGAGATTCCAAAATGATACTCGAAACTTTCGTTGGGAGGAGTCCTATTTGGAAAACACCTAGTTGGGAGCTTTATCGATTATAATTCTAAGAATCCAAATAGTGGCTAAATTCAGACATACAAAAATGGCATCCCAGTAGCTCAAACACATGGGAGGATATTATCAAATAAGTCATAATTCTATTAAAGAGATTCAAGTAAAAAAAAAGCCATGCTTTTGACAACCTTATGAGGCACTTCAACTTTTAGTGGGCCCAGCACACGAGGCCTAGTAAAAGCATTCAAACCATTCTCCTAAGAGTAGTAGTACTAACATTCAGTTCTTTCACAGATTCTGTAACTATCCCAGTTAGTTTAAGCTCAATTTACTACATGATCGGTAAGATTTATCAGCACACCAACAGCATTCATCAGACTTGCTATTAAAACACATCTGCAAAGCCTCCTAGCAGTAGTCTAGGCTCTGTATACCTTTTCTCTGGATCGGAATTTGGGTCACAAAATCTCCACTGCAGGCTGAGGATGTACATCGAATAGCAGCATACAGACCCGGGTGGGGGCTGCCTTCTTAGTGCACATCCTCCTCCAATTAGGATTTTCATCGTGTAGTAAGTACACTTGTCATCTTCGCCGACTGTAGTATCCGCCACCACTACCTCCCGGGTAGTTCTGGTGGCGATATCGGGCACTTCCGCTCTTCTGTCCGGCACCACCATCCCAGTTGCTGCCCCTTCCTGAGGCCCTTCCCGAACCACCCTGCAAGCCCCAGTTAGCCATCTGGGTTCCCAGGCCATTGAGCTCCTCCTCCTCCCTGTCATTGTACTCCAGGACGAGCCTCTTAATGTCCTGCTTCTCCTCCAGTTCTGCAGCTTCCTTCTGTTTAGTGCTCTGAACCAGCGAGCAGTCAGATGGGATGAACATCTGCCTCGTCTGCTGCTTGTTTCCTCTCTTGACAAGGACCCTTACAGGGACTTCTTTGCTCAATCCATCTTCCTCATCTTGTGCCCTGTAGCCACTCTCACCTGCCATGGCTCCTCTTCCATGGTCCTTGCCAGAACCCTCAAACATGTTCATGGGAATGACCATATTCAGAGCCGGTCGCCCCAGAATCTCTTGCTTCCGCTGCTCCATGCTTTCCTGGAACACAAGAGAAAGTAATGAAGGTGCAGACTCCAAGAGCTTTCAAAAATAAAATTAATTGAGCCAAAAATTATGATCTCACCATGGGTAAAATGATCAAGGGTTAATTGCCCGGTGTGGACCCTTTAAAATGTTAATTAATAGTACATATCATCAATTTTGAGTTGACAATATATCATCTGTTAGTTCTTTTTTTGGAATAAAACTATGTTGGAAAATGAAGCTATAGGTCTTTTTTCTCAAGATCATAGATAAATATATTAAATTTACAAGGAAAAAAATTCAGCGATCATTTGTTTTCCATTGATATATAAAACTGACTATTCATACCATTCATACTAAGAGGAAATAACCTAAAAAGTAGTTGTACCAACAGGAAACAAAAAAAAAAAAAAGAAAACTGACTGATTTCAGACATTCCCATAGTGTAAGTACCAATTGTGCAATTTACCCAAAGTAAATTTCCATGCACGCACCAGTTATCTTTGATGAACTTTCAAGCAATACCTCACCGAAAGGCAAAAACAACTGATGTGGACCAAACTAGAGAACCCAGTTGAAAAGATGAGTTCCAGAGACAATTGGTCCATATACTCTTTTCCTCTCTTCAATCCCGTTGGGTGTGGGATAAAAGGCGGAACAACCTAGTTCATGGCTAAGCATGCCAGCAGCCTCAAATGGCTTGACTGAAGTATAGGAATAATTGGCTATGTGAGCATCAGAGGAGCCTCACTCAAGCCAAAGCTCAATATCAATGAGGGCTACCTTGCCTCTGTGAGCTAACATATCCATAGTTCACCAAAGGCCATTCAGATAATCACAGAAACACAGATTAGATAATAAAAAAGGGTTTACCTTCATCACAGCTCTGAGTTCCTCTGCAAAGCTGGCCTCTTCAAAAGGGTCTACCTCAGGCACCTTCTGCCTTACACGCACCTCATCCTCTTCATCAGATGCAGGTTCACCAGAATCATCATCCTCACCGTCTTCATCGCTCTCATCATGATTCTCATCATCGAGATCCTCCTCATCAGTTGAACCACTTGCTAAATCACTCTCACTTTGCATATCCTCCTCATGCAATACTCCATTATCCTCAGCTCCATTCTCATCATTTTGGCCATTTGCTGTTAAACTAGCATTGGAATCTGCTTGTTTAGAAGGCCGTTTTTCAGCATCCAAGTGAGAGGCACTGTTGGCCTTCTCAAAGGAGGCAGTGTGTTCATGTTCCTCTAGTTCAGTAAGTGCTGCATTGGCTTCTTCAATGGAGGAATATCTTGCCATGTTTGGTCTTAATTCTGCAAATAAATCCTGTGGGACCACAAAACATCAAAGGCATGATAAATATAAAAGTAAGTTCCAGAATGAAATTGTAGAAATACAGAAATGCCAATAACACACCCCAATGTCTGGTATGAAGATTTATATGAAAATATATGATGTCCAAGGTGAGTGAAACTATACAATAAAAGAGATGATGGTAGGGATGGAGGCACAGGACAAACCTGCAAGTCAAATTCAATATCCAATGGAAGTGCACCTTTGCTGAGAATATATCTCTGGAAATGTATTAAAAAGCGATTGAGCTTCCTCTTGGATGAGCCACGATCGAAGTAATGGCCACAAGTCTGGAGAAGCGTGATAACCATTCTTATGCGGAAGCAATCCTCTGGAGGATCTAGGGCATCTTGCTGAGAACGAATTTGTAAGTAATATTTCAATAAATAATCACATCTGGACTACAGATATAAGACAAAGCTATCCCATACCTCAGATATATCGTGGCCAAAAACTAGAATCAAGTATAATGTGTCAAATATGACAGATGAATCCACATGCTTGTAATTATATAGCTCTCCTAAGAAGCGCATGTGAGCAACTCGTCTCTGTTGCATCCCATAGTCATTCATTTCAAGCCCTAGACGAATTTCCTCCAACACCTGCAAATCAAGAAGAAAAAATAATGCAATTTCATGACATTTAAGATATAAAACTTAATTATGCAACCCAATACAAAGCCAAGCAATAAAAAGAAATACCCAAAGAACACCAACCTCATCAACTACTGCAACAGAAAATTCATCATGATAGCGGCTTAACCCAGCAGTCAGAGAAGCAATCAAGTGAATTTGACCATACTTTCCTTTATGGACCTTCATAAAGCATTTCAAAAGGTATGCTTCACATTCATTCCAGGGCAATTTTCGAAGTTGGCGCAGCACATGCTCGATTGATGATTTGTCAAGGTCTGAGAAAAGCAATTTTCTAATATACTGCATATAATTGCAGGAGTAGATAATCAGAATATTGTATCTTCACAATATTAGACTTGTGGGGCATCATCAGTGGGAATTTAAGCAGCAGTCAATACCTGATACAAAGGTGGGCGAACTTTTGTGACCCGAGCAGATCTTTCTGGTGGTTTGCAAAGGTAGTATGCATTTTCTACAAGAGTGCTATGGCGAGGATCCAAATTTTTTACATTTTTCAGGCGCATCAATATCTCTAACATATTAGCCATGCGAATATTGGTTTCAGGAGATCGGTAGAGAAACCGACCACATGTCTCCAAAAGATTGCAAGCAACGTCAATGTTGTGATGAGTGAAATCATCCAGACAAGCCTGATTAGAAGAGACTTAGAATCATTGATAATACATGAATTGTATTTTGCACACTAAGTTCATAAATCATTGAATGTACCATGTGCATCAAATAACCCAGACCAGGTGAAAATAGTTGTGGGAGAAAATTTTATTTTTTTACACCGACTATTTACCTTCAAACAGCTAAAAACAAGGCCTGCAGGAGCTATCCTAAACTTGCAGAGTTCTCCCAAGAATCTGATATTTCTGATCTTCGTTTCAATATTCATTTGGTCCTGCAACCAGACACATTGTCAAGTTTATATATTTACAAAACCAATGTATTACACTGGCTTGTTCTGAAGAATACCTTCTTGTTTATGAGGAAGTTAAACTCATCTTCCAACATTTGCAGAAGCATAGTAGAAACATCCTTCATGCAGGTTGACAATGTAGCAACCATTCGTGAGTAATAGGGAAGCAGTTCCAACGATGTCCTAGGAACATTAAATAATGCCCTAACAAGCCTCTTCCTGTTGGATTTTGAGTTCACATAACAAAAGTCCACCTGAACATTACACAGCATTGGCAGCTTATTTTAGTATATATTCTATAGACTACATGTCGAAAAATGGTAATATTCAGAAAAGCTTGCTCACAGTTAGTTGATCAATAAGATCTCTGTTCACACAGCCAGGAAGCCTCTGCAGCAGAGTATCCAATGTCGTCCCTTCAGAACCTTTCACCTTCTCTTTTTCATGCTCCCTCTTTCTCTCTGGATCTTTTTCTTTTCCTTTCTCCTTATCTGAATCCCTTTTCTCCCTTTCCTTTTCTTCTTTGTCTTTAAGGCTCTCTTTATCCTTCTCTTCTTTTTCTTTCACCTTCTCAGAGTTTTTACACTCTTGAGAAGTTCCAATATCCGAAGAAAGCTCTGATGTATCTTGTTTATCTGTTTGGCCTTGCTCTGGTTCAACAGCTAGTTCCTTCATGGAGTAAACATCATCACCAACACAAAAAACTCATACAGTATTTTGGATATTAAAAAAACATCAGATCAGGTATATACATTTGGTTGTTCTTGTGTCTTTAAGGATGGCTCATTCACCTTTGGTTCTGCTTCCCCCAGCAGAACGGCTGGAACAAAAGCTCTTAAGACCAATAGGGGAATAAAAGGAAAAGCAAGTTAGCATATTACTTGAAATATTTCACTGAAAAGCACAAACAAGTAGTTTAATCCACTGACTGTAATATCTTATATTTGTATAAGTTCAGAATAAGGTTGATATATACAGGCAAAGAATAATTCACACCCAAAATACACCTGAGATCTGGCAAGCATTCGTAGAAAGCTCTCGTGTCTTCATCATCCCATAATGCTTCTACTGCAGAGGAATCTTTGCCAGCAGCAGGAGAAGAAGCATCCTCTCCACTGGAAACCCTAGTAGTATGACCATCCTCAGGCATAACAGGAGGCTGCATATCAAGTGCTTCGGCTAAACTGCCGAATTAAGATTTCATCAATAAAAGGGCAAAAAAAACTTGCATGTGAAGCCAAGTTCAGAATTATACAGAGTATTGAAGTTTAAAGGGTTGCTACTTTTTACATCACAGTTTCACATAGTACAATTGTTGTAATCTTAAAGTTAACTAGAATTGGTTAAGCCAAATAAAATCTACTGACTTACGATGATATATTACGGTATAAAAGGTCATAAGATTTCCGCAGCCGTTCATATGAAGCAGCATTCTCCTCACTGAGCTCTCCCTTAGCATTAAAAATCTTTGCATTTTCATACTCCATTTGGCGTAGTGACTATAATTAAAACCAATAAAAAATGCAGTATCACAAATATTGTTCAATAAGATCAAGAAAAATGTGATTGAATTATAGATGCATGCAAAAAACAATAATATTCTCGGCATAAATTTAAGAAATAAAAATATAACTCTTACAGCATGCTCGGAATGAAGTAGTTCAGTTGCAGCATCATAATATGTGTGAAAGGATTTTTTGAATACTTTCTTCTGCTCAGCAGTAATGTTGAGTCCCTTAGAAAACTGCAGAACAATCATAGCATGAAGAATAATAGAAAGATTCTGCTAAATAGTAGTGAGAATTTGTAACACAGACATGGAGTTTTTTTATCAAATATAAACTTCGGGCCATGTTTGTCAATTCTGATCAACTGCAAAAATGAATGCACATGGCCATGTATAACTCTTTTGGTTTCATAACTTGAGTCTAACATCTAGGACTTCCAGATACACAAAAACCACATTTCAGATCATTTTCCATTTCACCATCTATGGGATAATACAATTTCAATTTAATAAAAACAATTTATATTCCCAATTTGCTATCCTATGTACATAAACTCAAATTTAGTTTTATAATGCACCTAAAAAATATACTTGCTTGAGGCAAGATGATATAATATAGTAGATGTGAAAAAAAAAACATACTTCCTCATTAATTTCCAGCCCAGATAGTGGAAGACCTAAAAAAACACGCCCTTGACGAGCAAAACTAGCAAGTAGAGCCAAATTAGATTGAGTAGTATCCCGATCCTTCAAGTGTTCCAAACTTGTCAGATCCTTGATGATATTGATAAAAATGCTGCTGTCTTCTATAACTCCAACAAAGTAAAGTTCCATAAGCAGCTTCAGAGTACTACGTTTTTTTGTGGCCTTCAAGTTCCTATCTGTATCTGATTCATCTGCAGATTTACCAGGAAAGAATATTTTTAAAAGTCCCTGAACCAAGCTCGGCGAGAAGTCCTTGTATCTCTGATGAAGAAACGAGCATATCTACAAAGCCAAAAATTTATGGATATAATTGTAGAAATAATCATGTTAAGAAGCAGGGGTCTAATTAGTATCTAACAGAAATGCAATCTCAATTGACAAGAATCACCTGAACTGCTGCATGTATGTCTGAGCTCCTCAGTTTGGCATCACATATTGCTGCGACAGCTTCACTAACAAATTTGCTCAAGTTTACACTTCGCAAATCATCCAATAATCCTTCTCGCAGCTCTTCATTTATCTGCTTCAGTTTCTTAATTACAGCTGTATTCCTCTTGATGTTTGAATCCAGTGTTCTGAGGAATCCTGAGTCTGGAAGCAGGCATACTATATCATTTCATGCAACAACAATTCCTTGAACTAGTTTTGCTGATATCCTTATGCCCATGAAATTGATATCTTTGAGTCCTAAATATCACGTTTCAACCCCATAGATATATGTATCATCAACCAACTATCTAAACCAAAATAAGACATTGAACACAAGAATCACCTAACCATTTGATAATATTCTATACTGTCTAACTAAATTAAAAGAGATGGCAAATGCTTGACTGAAGAAAACTAAATCTCCATTAGATAAGATATAACTCCTTTACCCATAGCCAATCTTTCAGATGAAACTGTAGGAATAAGATGAGATTATTCAGCTAAACTTCAAAAAATACTGAACAGTAACCATTGCAAGGAATGTCAATCTCAAATTCAGCATTATTTAATCCTATCAGTCAGACATGGCATAAAGTCACCTAGAAATGCCCATCCAATCATAAAACCTGAACAATCAAGTTTGAAAGGGAACTCAAATATGTTATAATTTACTGTAAACTCACCAGGCCTTTCTGGGTTCAAATTGCTTTGGCGAAGAGCCATTTTTGCCTCAATTGACTTCTTTATTTCCTCAACACGAGCAGCAGCTTCCTGGAATATACAGACATGGCGAAACCAAATTCAACTAAATAATTCTAAATACTGTAGGACACCTCTTCTTGAATATTCTCCGCTCTCTCAAGGAAACTACAAAAATGATCTATCTGGACCAGGATAAGAAAAGATGGGTATCAGATGCAAGAATCCATCACCTCATCATCCTGCTTGCTGTGTTGTTCGCCATCCGGGTGATCCATCTTGATGTTATCAACTAAAACATAAAACGATTAAGTATAAGAGAAAAGTAGGGATAACAAAAGTTGCCCTGATCATGTCAACCTGCCTGCCCTGTCCTACCCCAGAAAGGCCCACCCTACCCCAAGTATGGGGAAAGTCAAGTATGGGACTCCTCCTTGCCCCTCCCTGGCCTGGATCCCGTTCTGCCCAGCGGGCGAACTATTTCTTTCTCCTAGCCTTCGAGTTCAATCTTCGTTGAATGAGCTATAATCTCCCTTTCTATTTCTATTATTTTTCCTTATTTTTTTATTATTACCATTCCACAAATCTAGTCATCATTATGTTGTGTCCTATTTCTAAAGCTAAGCAGAAAGTATTAAAACACATAGCTAAGCAGGATGATAAAAGCAACTTGATTATAAACATGCATCTAGTCAATTAACATAACACGAATTATAACATAAACGGTCAACAATTTAGAGAGAAGAGTATATAAATAGGTAAATTTCACATTTACTCATATGGTTTTCAAGAAATCGCGGACTGAAATCCTAAAGCTAAGAAGAAAGTATTAAAACAAAAGGCTAAGCAAGATGATAAAAACAACTTGAGTATAAACACGTATCTAGTCAATTTTTTTGCACAATATATCTACTCAATTAACCTAACACGAATTACAACATAAACGGTCAACAATTTAGAGAGAAGAGCATACAAATAGTTAAATTTCACAGTTATTCGTATGCTTTTCAAGAAACCGCGTACTGAAATTTTTTCAATACCCTACTTGAATCCATCACTTATCACAACCAATAAATTTCACACTGTCTGACCCATTTATAGCAACAAAAAGGAGGCCAGAAGCCGATGCTTTTACTGAAATTAGTACTTCCTGAAAATCAACGAGCACGAAATTCTTCTAAAGCCCCATGCTGCCCGAAGAACATGCTTCGTCAGTTTCAACGTGCTATGGCTAGGAAGTGGTTGATATTCACGGAATTAGTCTTAAAAACTAAACCCTCAGAGAAGCCTCTGTGAATCGATAGGTAATCGAATGCTCAAACGGAAGACCCCTCGGTGACGACGATCGGACCCATGAGTGAAGCAATTCAGCGAAAATGTCGGGAAAGAGAAACAGCGTTCGATTTAAAGGGAGGAAGAGAATCTTACCTGGTCTGATGATGGAGAAGTTACAGACATGTAAAGTCGCGGAGAGGGCTGAAGAAAGAAAACTTAGCAGCGCAACGACAAGGTTTATTCTGTGAATGGAGAAGGAGGCTGTCTTCAAAGAGTGCCCCCATTTTGTGATGAATTAAGAAGAACAGGTATCGTTTTTGAATAACTATAAAGATTATTATTTGATCATCGAAAAAAATGGTTATGATTTGAGGAAATGTCGCAAAAAAATGTCCCTTTTGATGAAATGAGACAAAATAGGGGCTATTTCATAATAACAAGCCTCCCTTTTTCCTTTTTTTATACGATCAAAATTAGACAAAATTGCACTTTCAAATTTTCCAAAATAATAATATATTTATATTTTAATTAATAATATATCACAAATGATCAAATTATTAATGTTTTAGTAATTTTTAATTTGTATATATCCTAATTTTACTATTTAACTCTATTGTACTTTACTATCAATCAAAGTTGTATTAATTTCTCTTATATTTTTATTTATAAAATTTATAATATGAATATATTATTATTTAAATGAGTTATATTCCAATTTTATTATACTAAGTGTAATTCTGATATTATTATTTTAATTATATAAACTTGCAATTATTTTATAAATTATTACTTTAATTTCTCTTGTCATTATTTTAGATTTATTAAGTAATGGTCCAAATTTATGGTATGTGAATTAATAAAAAATTTAAAATTTTATTAAATAATATAAAATTAAATTAAATATATTAGATAATAAACTATTAGTATAAAATAAAATATAATGTTAAATAGAAATGCATGAAATTATATTATATATGATGAAATATACCTAACAAATTTTATTATATAATTAAATTATATAATATAATTGAGTTTTTATTATAATAAAAAAATAAATTAATATTAATTTATATAAGAATAATTATTATATATAAATATTTTATCATTATAGCAAAAATTATGTATATATAATAAATTATATTATATATATTTATGTATATTTTTATTATATAATTATATTATATAATTTTATATAAAATATTATTAATATATAAATTTATTTAAAAAATATAATAATTAATATAAATATATAAAATGATCTTAAACTAATTTAAACAAATAACAATACATCAAAATCACAACGATTAGAGTAATTCATTTTTTTTTTCAGTTAAAAAATATATAAACCATTTTCTGCTTTATCCATAGAGTATACCCCAAATATGAGAATCGCGTTTCTTTTGCCCCTACCACCCTCCCAACTCCATTTTTGACGTCTTTCAAAAGCATGTATGTTACTTCGACCATTCCTATAAGCTAAATTTATATTTTATTTGTATTTGGTTTTGAGATTTTACAATATTGTTAATGATAACACATTTTTCACCAACAATTGCAAGGGTTTAAACTTGTTGTTCAGATTTCTTATCAAACCGTTCTTGTAATTCATTGCCAGCCTTGTATAAGTGTATGTTTGTAAACGACTTACACCTTTACTATTTGTTAAAATCCAGATATATAAGTGGATATCATGTACACTAGGATCTCCATTCTTGACCAAGAACTGCACATTGTAGTCTGCTAGTATAGCAAATTATTCTATTGTTAGCTGACACACCCCCTCATTGGCATTCGGGGGTTAAGTCCACTCGTCTTGTAGTTGGTCCCGAGGTGTTTGTTTTCCTGGCAGTGTAGAGGCTGACAAGGACCAATGTAGCCTTACTTTGATTTCGGTGGCCCCCTTTTGTAATGAGAGTTACCTTCGGTGGACACCTGTGTATTAGCTAATTGGTAGAATTATTTTTGCAGGTAGTTGGGGGTAATCCACCAATAAGGATTGCATATTAATGAAATCAACAGAACCGAGTCATCGCCTAGTGGGACAACGAATCTCCAACTAAGTAACCTCTCTTGACATTGTTGCATCATACCACATTAGAAGTGTTTGCTTAATAGGTCGAGTGATCTCATTAAGTAAGACTAGTTGGGGAGTAATCAAAGGCATTCTTAAATGGGCATGGAAAGATGTTGGCACATTGAGAATAGATTGTGTGGCAACCAATACATTCACATTTGAAATTTAGAGTAAGCAAAAAGCTCAGATATTAGTGGAAGAAAATCTTTATTCAATTGAAGGGCAAATCATATTTCTAAAGGAATGAGATGAAGACAAGGATCTCAACCAACTTAATATTAAATGATTCTCTATCTGAATGCAAGTTCATGGTCTAGCTCGACTATATTTTACAGAGGGCAATGGGTAGAAACTTAGAAGGAATGTTAGAGATGTAATACATTTAGATAATACTCGATCACCTATGAGAAAAGAGAACTTTCTAAGACTGCAAGTACTATGGACAGTGGATGAATAACTTACGCATGTCACCTGTAGTCTAAACACAAAGGGAGAGGAAATTTGGCTCCCCTTCAAGTATGAAAGACTAGACAATTTTTGCTACCACTATGGGAAACTAGCTCACACCATTTGTGTAAACCCCGCCCTTTTGAGCTAAGGAAAACCGGGAAGAGAACCGGTCAAACCAAGTGAGAAAACTGAACCGGTTCACAAACCCGATAATTGTGAATGGACAATTTAGGAATTTACAACTCCCAGGTGATCCAAAGGGTTTTAAATACTATGGAAAAGAACCTTAGGACGAATTGGAAGAGGAAAATTAGACCGATTTGGATGAACCCGGTCCAACAGGATTGAACTAGTTTATGAACCGAGTCGGTTCATGAGCTGGAATCGATAGAGATCGGGGAAAACAAAGAAATTCAACTCCATTGTACTCCAAAGAAATTCATAAACCTTGGGAAGGAACCTTAGAACAAAGTGGGAGAGAAAAATCAGAACGATTCGGGTGAACTGAACCTGAACCGGATTGAACCGGTTTAAGGACCGAGTCGATTTATGAACCAGAATCGATAAAGAGATAGTAAACCAGGAATTTTATGGACCCTAAGTGACCCAAGTAGTCACAAAAGACATGAAAATGGACTTGTGAAAGAATTGGGGATGAAAACCAAACCAGTTCAGGTGAATCGGATCCGAACCTGTTCAGACCGATTTGAACCACTATTGAACCAAGTCCTAAATTCATTTTTCTAGGTGGCTTAAATAATTTAAATTGGAGATTTGAGGCCACCATTGGATAGAGAATGAATTTAGAAATTTTTAGATTTAAAAAACACGATTGAATGGGGGGTGAACCGGCCGGTTTAAGCTTTGAAACCAGTTCAGACCGGTCCGGTCCAGTTCAAAACAATGTCATCTTCTTCCTCAAGATAACACCATTGTTCACTCGCCGGGAAACTGAAGAAACGCCGGCGAAGAAGAAACACTTTTTTTTGGACGTTTCAGGTCTTTAATGTCAATCATAATGATGCAAAATGGATGACCAATGGGTCTTTAAGCTCCCTATATAAAGAGCCCCTCCCCATTCATCATCTCTACACTTGAAAACTCCATTCTCTTTCAACTGCTCCATTTTCCGGTAAAGCACGAACCAGAGCTCTGACATGGGGTCTTTTCTGAGCCAAACAAGGTGAAGTCAGGTTCTTTAGAACCGGGGAGAAGTCATGTCACGCCCTGACCTGGTTTGGTCGGATCCCCGTGATCAACCCGCCACTCTCCCGATTTACTAAAGGGTTTTCCCTTATATTATAAATCATAAAGAGTAAGGCTTTAACTTGCACCTTTTTCCAAGAATATCATAAATCAAAACTGCATAGTAATTTAAATTAATTGTACCTATCTTGCAGGGGTTTAATTGCATAAGTCCTTTAAGGTTCGGCTTTTCGGGACTTCCTGAAAGGGGTATAAGGGAGGGGGTGAGTACAACTACTCAGTGAATGGGATTCAAATCTTTTAACTTTTAAGAAAAACATTTATATGGAGTGTGCCAGACTCTTTTTTTTTTCAAAAATTATTTCATTTAAAAATTCGTATTTTTCCATTATTTCTTAGTTATCGGTGTGTTATCACCCAACACACATCCTTCATCATGAAGGTTACACACATTCGCAAGTTAGTATCACTACTGAACCCGCTAGTGGCTTGGGACAAGATTGACGGTATTATCAAAGGATATCACCATAGAGGACTGGAAAGAACATGACAAATTTAAGGGAAATGACAACATATCCTATAATATTTAGAAAGTCTACATTTGTAGGAAGGTTGGCCTCTTAAAACAGTGATAATGTTTACCCTACACAAATTCCTAACATGCCATTCAAGGGGAAGGATGCAGTAAAAATTCAGAATCATTGTTAAATGTTGAACTCCACAAAGTTGGAGCACATCCGCAACCACTAGTGATCTTAGCATATCAGGATGACTCTGACGATATACATTCAGGTTACCCATAAGAAGATAAAGGGAAGGAAAATATTATGAATGATCATACCCCAAACAAGGTATATAACCTATGAAATAATATTGTCTTACGTTATTATAGTAAGTTCTCGAGTGCTCCGAAGGACTCTCATGTGAACAGAATGGTGATCTCAGAAGAATAATCAAAATTAGCTCTTATAGATGGCGAGGTGATCATTGCAATTCGACACTTACAAGAATCTTCGAGTAGTGGCAACTGGCCTACAACAACTGCACAGACCCCATGAAGCTGATCTACTAGAATTGTTAAGGTATAGACTCTCACTTGACAATTCACCATTTAAAGGACTCATTAAGAAGTATAAGTCGGAGATGGTTTTCTGATGGAAACAAAACAAATCAAGATAATGAGAGTGTAGAAACAGTGTAGATTTTTGCATGAAGTAACTGTGGATCTAGAAGGTATCAGTGGATGATTAATCTTATGGTGTAATCATCAGCAGGTTGAAATAGTTGAGTCACTCAATCACAAGATTAAACCTAGGATATGGTCCATACATCACAAATATTGGGTCCACGTAACTTGGATGTACATTCATTGTGATGAGCATGAATGCAAGCAACAATGGGAAGAACTACAATGGGCGAGCTTAGAATTACAGGACCCTTTGATGGTCATAGTGGACTTTAATTCAATTCTTTCACAAAGTGAAAAATAAGGGGGTCGCCCTAACATACATAGTAATATACAAAGGTTTCTAAATAGAACACATATGTAGGATGTTGGTTATATTTGATAGATGAGTACTTGGACGAATAAATGGGAAAACCCACATAATGTCATTGAATGTTTAGATTGAGCATTATGCTCCAGCAGTTGGCAAAGCCTCTTCCCTGCTATGAGGGTTCATCACGGGGATTGGATTGTTCGGACCATGTCACTTTAGTAGTGGACTGCACAAGGAGCATAAAACACAAGATGAAAGGCTTTTGTTTGGAAGATAAATGGTTAATGAACCCAGACTGTTGATGTAAACCCCGTCATTTGATAATAAGAAAACTGGGAAAAGAACCGGTCATTTCAAAAGAGAAAACTAAGTCAGTTTATAAACTGAAATCGATAGAGAAAGGATAAACCGGGAAATTTATGGATCCCGAGTGACCTAAATAGTCACAAAAGTCATGATAAATGATTTTAGAGTGAATTGGAGGTAGAAACCAAACCGGTTCAAGTGAACTGGACCTGAACCAGATTGAATTGGTTTGAACCACTATTTAACCAATTTATAAATTCATTTTTCTAGGTGGCTTAGAAAATTCAAATTGGAGAATTGAGGCCACCATTTAATAGAGAATGAATTTAGATAAATTTACAAATTTTTAATTTTGAAAAACTCGGTCGAATCAGGCCTGAACCGGCTGGTTTAAGTGTTGAACCCGGTTTAGACCGGTCTGGTCCAGTTCGGAACAATATCGTCTTCTTCCTTCAGATAATAACACTGTTCACTTGCTGAAAAATCGAGCAGCACCGACGAAGATGAAAAGTCTCTGGCAAGGGAGTTTCATGCAATGAATGATCGCCATTAAGGTGTCAATCGGATGGCCAAGAAGTCCCTGAGCTTCCTATATAAAGAGCCCCTCCTCATTCATTCTTCTCATACCTAAAAACTCCACTCTCTCCCTACTACTCCATTTTTCAGTGAAGCTCGAACTAGAGCTCTAACTTGGGCATTTGTTTAAGCCAAAGAAGGCAATGTTGGGTTGATTAGATTTGGGGATAAGTCAGCTACCTAATGGTAGTCTCCATTTACTCTAAGGGTCGCCGGAGAAACATCGACATGATAGAACAATAAAGCAGCTCCGACGGACTGAAACTATCTTGTTTCGACCGAGCTAAAAATGGCCAATTTGAGCCCTTTTCAGGCTAAACCAAGCCCTCCCAACACTTCCACAGCCCTCATACAACTGAATTAGAGCAGAAAAGTAAGCCAATTTGGCTCCACTATGTAAATTTCGATTAGAGTTAGAGAGAGAATTGATGAAACATCACTAACCAAATTCTCTATCAATTTGACATAAATTGATGTGATTCTTGATCATAGGAGAAACCTCAGGACAATAGCTATCTGTCCAGATCGAAAGCTCGAACCGTTGCGCCCCCAACGAAAAGCTTTCGAAGCTTTCTCTCTCTACGTCTAGTTTTTCGGCGAAGCTCTGTTTGAGCCCTTTCCGACGTCAATTCATAAGATTCAAAGTGCAATTGAATCATATGGATGTGTAGGAACTCAAATCCACCTTCAATTTCAACAATTAACTTTGATTGATTGGTCAATTTGATGAAATCAAATCTAGTCAGGTTGAAAGGTTGAAATTGGGTGAAAATTGGGAATTTCAAAAATTTGAGGGACTAAAGTGCAATTTCATAAAATTGAGGGCCAATTGGGCATGGAAAAGATGTTGGAGGACCAATTGGTCAATGTTTGGAATTTTTGGAGTGAAATTTACCATTTTTGCAAAGTGGAGGCAAAATGGTAATTTTGGAAAAGTTGGGGACCAAATTAGGAATTTGGGAAACTAGAACCCCTTTTTGTAATTTTAAATAAATTGAGGTCTCAAAGTAAAATTTTAAAGTATTAGGACTCAATTTGGGGAAAAATTGGCATTAGGGACCTAAAGTTAAAGAAAAAGAACTTTAGGGACCTAATTGTAAATAATTGAAAAGTTTGGGTACTTCATCAATTCTTGATGAATGAGGACTATTAGGCCAAGGGATAATGAATAAGGATGTTCATATTGTGTAGGAATACAAAGTAACGGGAACGCCAGCTAAGACAAGCTCTTTTGAAGGTAAAAAGTTGGTCAAGAGGAATTCACTACATTAACGGGTGAGTGGGAATTTTCACATCATACCCGGTTGGGATAACGAGCACCTCGGTAATGAAAACCTGCTACTATGTGAGATTTTAACATCACACCTGCATGGGGTAATGTGAGAAAACACATGGAAAGACTAATTAACGGTTGTAAGTAGATCATACTCGGTTGGTATGATGAACTTTATAGAAGGAAGTAGAAAACTCGTTCATCGGTTATGAGCATAGAAGTACTCACATCCGGTTGGTGTGATAAACAGCTGGAAAGTTATTTTTGTCAGAAGTGCTCTCCCCTGACTATGTACCACTACTTAAACTTTTTGGGAGACCTCCTTAATGGGAGCTCGAATAGCTCAGATAGGGCGGAGGCCTTGGTTTTAGAACATGGGGGCTAAAATGCCCGATTTAAAAAATCTCGTATAGTTGGCCCAAGGCCAGTGGGCACAAGCAGGAACTCATAAACAAACATGAGTTTAAGCCATGAGAATTTTAAATGAATGATGTGTGTGGCTATGGTAGCAAGATAGGACCGACATACTCGATGGACTGGTGGCAGTGCGACAAGACAGGTCGACGAACCAGTCGAGACAAACAGATACATGTCGAGTTAAGGGTCGGGGCCGTTGGACTAGTGACACCAATGATTAAATGGCTTATGAGGAAAACTATTGTTTTGTGAATGCACTATGGTTCGGGACCATCAAGATGCCTAAAAGGGGTAGTGATGCGTCCTAGGGGCTATTGGACGATATGGTGCAGATGAGGGCAGTTTGTTGTGCCAACAGTTAGGGAAGCTCGACGTAGCTTCATGCGCATGAGACCAGACTGGGGTCTGGATGTGGTCTTTGTCCTTATACGGACACATAGATTCTTTACGGGATTGAGGGTTGGATGTCACGTACATCTACTCATTCTTAGGGTAGAAGTGGATGAGCTTCTATCTAGGTG
Organism: Trapa incisa; assembly: GCA_030064435.1. Taxonomy (NCBI): domain Eukaryota; kingdom Viridiplantae; phylum Streptophyta; class Magnoliopsida; order Myrtales; family Lythraceae; genus Trapa; species Trapa incisa. Next base: position 8,390,316 of record CM057765.1, read on the forward strand.
GCCGATAAAGTCGCTCTAACGTCACATGTGGGTGCAGTGGACGTGCTACCCTACGAATGTGTGATTCCCTTCATGATGAAGGGCATGTGTTGAATGTTAAACACACCGAATATGGTTAATGAGAAATAATGGTTTTGAAAACTGAGAAATTGAGGAAATGGATTTAAGAAAATAAGGAGTTTATCACATTTCAATTCAAACTATTTTTCTAAAAATCAAGTTTTAAACACCCATTCACTGAGTTGTTGAACTCACCCTTTCCTTATAGCCCTTTTCAGGTGACCAAGGAAAAACTTACCTAAAGACCTCTAGTTAGCTACACCTACAATACATGTATGTAAGTTTAAATTTTATGCAGTTTTGATTAATGTTATTCCAGGAAAGGTACAGGTTTAAAGGTCGCATTACTCCTCATAGTTTAAAGAAGGGGAAACCCTTAATAAACTGGGAGAGTGGTGGGTTGCTCATGGGGATCCGACCAAATTGGGTTGGGGCGTGACAACTTGAGAGGTATCAGAGCTTGTTTCCTCGAATACATTATCAAGACTAGAGAATATAGTAACTAATAGGAATCATTTAAAAATTTTCAGAATGGCTCCCAAGAAAGGAACCAAGAGAACTAGAGTCGCAGTCTCCAACACTGCCCAACCACCCCTACCTGTGGAAACTCCTCGATGAGCCTAGACAGCCCCACCTAGACTTAGCTCGGAACACCAAAGGTTATACAAGTAGTTCACCTGTGTATTTGGGAAAACTAACCTCATCCCTAAGACAGGCACCAATTCTTGGGTTGATCTAGAGGAAGTACAATCCCATCCTCCTCCTATTAGCCATCCCCCTCTAGTAGAAATTCCTAGGAATATCAAGACTCTCCGTCAATTGGGGTGTAAGTCTTTCCTCGGAGAGAAAGATGCTGGTGCCATCATGAATTAGTTGGAAATGTAAAGAATTTGATGGGAATCATCAGGATACCACTAGAGGACATGGTGATCCTAATAGAATTCTTCCTAGAGGGAAGTGCCAAAAGGTGGTGGGACAATGTCCGAAACCTATATACCTCCACCCCTACCTGGGAGCAATTTAAGGAGAGGTACTTGGAGGAGTACCTAGCTCTTCATTTGATTAACTAGAAGAAACAGGAATTCATCTGACTTCGATAAGGGCTTAACTCCATTTCGAAGTATGAAACAAAATTCAACGAGTTAAGACCCTTCGCTCCTGATCTAACTGGGCCAGCAAACATATGCTAGTGGTTCATGGACGATCTTAATATGGACATACGAGACCATATGGGAGTACTAGGACGTCCTACGAACCTAGCGACGGTAATCAGTATGGCTCATGAGTATGAGAGACTGGTACAAACCTGACGTAGACGGAGAGAGTAGATGACCCGGAAGGAAGACAAGGGTCAAAACCGTCAGGGAGGACAGAAGGAGCATAACGGTCCAAGATGGGGAAATTGGGTGGCATTCAAAAAGAGAAAGGACATGCCACCACCTCCCCAAAGAGTAATCCCCACCTTGCCCTAAGGAAACCTTCGCTATCCTAGGTGTCAAAGGCACCATGAGGGAGCATGCTTGACCTGCTTTGCATGTCAACAGGTGGGGCACTTTGCCAAGGAATGCCCCACTCTCAAGGAGAACAAACAAAGGAACACACTTGGACTACCACAAGGAAACCTCAAGAATCCCAAGCTAGACGCTACAGCTAGAGTACCAGCTATGGTATACAACCTAACCCAGGAAAAGGCTAGGAAAGACCCTAGTACTATAGTGGGTACATCCCAAAACCCTCCCAATTAGTTCAAGCAAAAGTTGTAATTGAATGTTTTATTCAATAAAGAAAACTTTTCCCCTAAAAACTATACATTTCTTCAATCAGAGTATGTGCAATTATGGGGTCGACAAGTTTACGCCCTCTCCGACTCGGGAGCCAATAGAGCCTTCATCAAAGAAGACTTAATTCCAAGTTTACCCTTAGAACTCACTCCTCTCGGACAAAGTCTCAACATTCTCATGTAAGGATTCAGAACCCGCCCTTTTGAGCTAAGGAAAACAGGGAAAAGAACTGATCAAACCAAGTGAGGATTCAGAACCGGTTCACAAACCCGATCATTTTTGAACGGGCAATTTGAGAATTTACAACTCTCAGGTGATCCGAAGAGTTCATTAAACCTTGAAAAAGAAACTTAAGACAAAATAAAAGATAAAAACCAAACTGGTTTAGGTGAACAAGATTCTATAAAAACTTTCAAGTTAAGCGTCCTTACTCAAGAGTAATGTGAGGATGGGTGACCTCCTGGGAAGTAAAAATTTTTTTGTAACCCGAAATTTCGGTAAAAAAATTTTATGCGTACGCCTTATCATAAATAACCATAAATTAATATATATTTAATTATTGTAATTAATACCAATAATTTAATACCGAAATTAAATTATTGGAATTAATACCAATAATTTATGGCAATATTAATACTAGTAATAAATCTCTCCCATTTAATACAAGGGTTTTACACCTATATAAATAGGTCATCTCCATTCATTCTCCTCACACTTGAACACTTCTCTCTCTCTCTACTGCTCCATTTCCCGGTGAAGCTTAAACGAGAGCTTCGACTTCAACATTTTTCTTAACCTCGAAAAGAGAGGTTGGGCTCTTTTGAACTGGGGTGAAGACATCTATCTGATAGCAAACTACAGTCAATCCAAGAATCGTTGGAGAAGCGTCGGCATGATGGAATAGTGAAGCAGCTCCGACGGACCGAAGCTGCCCTATTTCGGCCAAACTGAAATCGGCCATTTCAAGCCCTCCTCAGGCCAAACCAAGCCCTTCCAACACTTCCTCAGCCTTTTCACGGCCGAATTAGGACCAAAAGGTAAGCCAATTCGGCCCCCCTTTACAATTTTTGATCGGTGTTAGAGAGAGAGTCGACCGAATTTCAATGACAAAATTCTAATCCAATTCCGCATCAATTGATGCTATTCTTGATTCTAGGATAAACCTCAGGACGAGAGCTATCTGCCTAGATCGAAAGTTCGGACCGTCGTACCTTCACCGGTGAGTAATCGAAGCTTTCTCTCTTTATAGTTCATTTTCCGGCGAAGCTCCGTTTGAGCTCGTCCCGACGTTAAAACTTGCGATTCACATTTCTTAGAATCGTATGAACATGCAGGAACTCAATTTCAACTCCAATTTCAATAATTAGAAGTGTTTGATTGATCAATTTGATGAAATCAAATTCGGTAGTGTTGAAGAGTTGAAATTGGGGGAAATTTTGGGGATTTTTGAAATTCAAAGGGCCAAAATACAATTTTATGAAATTGAGGGTCAATTGGGCATGAAAATAATGTTGGAGGACCAATTGAGAAATTTTGGAATTTTTGGGGCAAAACTTACCATTTTTGTAAAAGAAGGGCAAAATGGTAATTATGGAAAAATTGGTGGACCAAATTGGAAATTTGGGAAATTAAACCCCTTTTTGGTGAAATTGAATAAATTGAGGTCCCATGATAAATTTTAAAAGTTACGGGACTCAATTTGAAGAAAAACCGACATGTTAAAGAGAAATAACTTTAGGGACCTAATTGCAAATAACTAAAAGTTTAGGTTTTCTCATTTATTAGAAATGAATGAAGGTTATTATGCCGAGTAATATTGAACAAGGTTGTTCATATCATGTAGGAACGCGAAATACTGGGAACACCAGCAAGGACAAGCTCGCGTGAATACAAAGAATCAATCTAGTGGAATTCACGACATTAACGGGTGAGTGGGTTTACTAACATCATACTCGGTTGGGATGATGAGCACAATTCAAGATAAAAACCACTTACCAGTTGTGGGTGAAAATTTTATATCATACCCGGTGGGGGGTGATAAGTAACTCGGTATAAAAATCCATTGTTTAGTGGTATTTTAATCATCACCACTTAGAGAAAGTGATGTGAAAATTATGTGGAAAAACTACTTACCGGTTGTAAGTAGATCATACCCGATTGGTATGATTAGACTTCCTCGAAAGAAGTTGAAAACCCATTCATCGGTTATGAACGAAGATGTCCTTATGCCAGTCGGTATAATGGACAGTAAAAACCTATTTTGTCAGAAGTGTTCTCCCCTGACTGTGTGCCAATGCTTAAACTATTTGGGAGACCTTCTTGATGGGAGCTCGAATAGCTCTTATAGGTCGGGGCCTCGGTTTTGGAACTTGAGGGCTAGAATGCCCAGATTTTTGAAAATCTCGTATAGTGGGCCCAAGGCTAGTTGGCACGAGCAGGAGCTCGTAAATGAACATGATATATGTGCCATAAAACTTAATAAAGTGAATTGTTTGTCCATGGTACCAAGATAGGACCGACATGCTCAGTCAACTAGCAGCAGTGCAACATGAGAGGTCGACGGACTAGTCAAGATAAACAACTGTGGGCTGAGTTGAGAGTCGGGGCCATTGGACCAGTGGCACCACATATTACATGGCTTGGTAAGAAAACATTGTTTGTGCATGCACTATGAGTACGGGATCATCAAGATGCCCATGAGGGGTAGTGATGTGTCCTAAGGGGCTTGGACGACCCGGTGAGCATGAGGGCAGATCGTCGTTCCAAGTGTCTGTGCTAAATTTGGAGTAGCACTAAGCGCATGAGACTGGGGTGGGGACGGGATGAGGTCTCTATCCTCATATGGACACGAAGAAGTGATTTTGGGATTGTGGGTTGGATGTCGCGTACATCCACTCATTCCCAAGGTAGAAGTGGTCGTACTTCTATCCGGGTGGCAGGAAAAGTTGCTCCGAAACCACTAGCGGGTTTAGTAGTGATACTGACTTACAAATGTGTGTAACCTTCATGATGAAGGATGTGTGTTGGGTGATGACACACCGGTAACTAAGAAATAATGGAAAAACCCAAATTTTTAAATGAAGGGATTTTTGAAAACAAAGGAGTCTGACACTCTCCATATAAATATTTTTTCTTAAAAGTTAAAAGTTGACCTTTAAAAACCCATTCATTGAGTAGTCGTACTCACCCCCTCCCTTATGTCCCTTTCAGGAAATTCCGGGAAGCCTACCCTTAAAGACCGTCAACTAAGATGCCTGTAAGATAGGTATGTAAAGTTTTAAATTTCATACAGTTTTGATTATACTATTCCAGGAAAAAGGTGCAAGTTAAAGGATGCCTTACTCTTTACAGTTTACAATAAGGGGAAACCCTTTAATAAATTGGGAGAGTGGCAGGTTGATCACGGGGATCCGACCAAACCGGGTCGGGGCGTGAAAAATTACCTAGACTACCTCCCAGTCGGCAAGTGGAATTTACCAAAGAGATTATCTTAGGAACAAACCCCATATCCCAAGCCCCCTATCGTATGGCTCCAGCGGAACTGAAGGAATTGAAAGAACAACTGGATGAGCTATTGGAGAAGGACTTTATATGGCCTAGCCAGTCTCCATGGGGTGCACCCGTCCTATTCATAAAGAAAAAAGATGGAAGCATGAGACTATGCATAGACTATAGGAAGTTGAATCAGGTCACCATCAAGAATAGGTACCCACTTCCATGGATTGATGACCTATTCAACCAACTAAAAGGAACATCCTACTTCTCTAAGATAGACCTTCGATCGGGCTATCACCAACTCAGGATCCAAGAGGAGGAAATTCCCATGACAACATTCCGATCCCGATATGGATATTTCGAGTTTAGAGTGATGCCATTTAGATTAACAAATGCCCCTACAGCCTTCATGGATTTAATGAATCGTGTGTTCCAACTACACTTAGACAGGTTCATGATAGTATTCATAGATGATATCCTTATATTCTCATGAACTTGGTTGGAGCATGAAGAACATTTGGCAATCACCTTGGAAATATTGAAGGATAAACACTTATATGCAAATTTCTCCAAGTGTGAGTTCTGGCTGTAGAAGGTAGGCTTCTTAGGACATATAGTGTCCAAGAACGGAGTCAAGGTAGACCTAGCAAAGGTGGAAACCATATATGATTGGAAGGCATCCAATAATCCTTTAGAGATACAAAGTTTCTTAGGTCTGGAAGGATACTACAAACGGTTTGTGCAAGATTTCTCTAAGATAGCAGCCCCTCTGACTCGGCTCACCAGGAAAGGAGTTCAGTATAAATGGGATGAAAGTTGCGATAAGTCTTTCTTAGAGTGGAAGACTCGATTGACAACTGCACCGATACTCTCCCTTCTTGACCCGAGTGTGGGAGAGTACACTATCTATAGTGATGTGTCAGGACAAGGACTCAGATGTGTACTGATGCAACAAGGAAAAGTCATCGCATATGCCTCGCGACAACTCAAGATTCATGAGAGAAACTACCCAACCCACGACCTTGAATTAGCTGTGATAGTGTTTGCCTTAATGATTTGGTGACACTACCTCTACGAAGTTAAGTGTAGGATATATACTAATAATAAGAGTCTTAAGTATTTCCTAACTCAGAAACAATTGAATCTCCGCTAGAGGAGATGGTTAGAATTTGTGAAAGACTATGACCATGTGATAGAGCATCACCCCGGAAAGACAAATGTGGTGGTAGATGCCTTGAGTCATAAATATCAAATTGAGGCGGCGCAAATAAAAATAAGTTACATACCCTTGTTGCAATAGCTGGGGAGAATGGAGGTGGACCTGAGGATAGACAAGCAGGAGAAGTGCTTGTTGGCCAATGTGGTGGTAAGGCTAGTCTAACTGAACAGATTAAGGCTCAACAATGAGCTAATAAGGAACTCTAAGCTTATTTGGACCAGGTTAATAGAGAAACAAAATCGGACTACTAGCTGTGAGGTGATGGAGTGCTAACTTACAAGGACAGGGTATGTGTGCCTCAAGATAAGGAACTAAAGAGATTAATTTTGGAAGAGGCACACGATTCTGTGTATGTAATGCATCCGGTTAGTACTAAGATGTACCACACCCTCAGACAAGGATATTGGTGGAAAGGAATGAAGAGGGAGATTGCGGAATATGTAGCCCGATGCTTATCCTGTCAGCTGATTAAAGCTGGGCATCAGAAACCATCAAGATTTCTACAATCCTTACCAATTATAGAATGGAAATGAGAGCACATCCCAATGGACTTTGTCACATGATTACCTGTGACAAGAAAAGGACGAGATGCAATCTAGGTCATAGTGGAGCGATTAACTAAGTCTGCCTATTTTCTACCAATAAGAGTGATGGATTCAGTCAAACAAGTGGCCGTCCTATATATGAGGGAGATAGTAAGACTCCATGGTGTTTCGGTGAGTATAGTATCAAATAGAGACCCAAGATTCACTTCAAGGTTCTGGCCAAGCTTATAAAGTGTCATGGGAACCAAGTTCCATAGGAGCACGACGTTTCATCCTCAGACTAATAGATAATCTGAGCAAAAGATTCAGACCTTGGAGGACATGCTAAGGGCATGCGTACTCACCATTAACAAAGGTTAGGAGGAATACTTGTGCCTAATGGAATTTGCTTACAATGATAACTATCTGGTCAATATTCAAATGGCAACTTATGAAGCCCTTTATGGATGACCATGCCATACCCCTCTATTTTGGGAAGAAGTGGGAGAAAGGAAGCTGGAAAATATAGATCTAATCGAAGATGCCACAGAGAAAATAAAGTTAATTATGAGTCGCCTTAATACCGCTCAGGACAGACAAAAGAGTTATACGGACCATCGGAGGAAAGATCTGGAGTTTGATGTGGGAGATCAAGTATTTCTCAAGGTATCACCATGGAGGGGAATACTTAGGTTTCGACAATGGGGAAAGTTGAAACTGAGGTATATCAGTCCATATCTCATCATTCAAAGGATAGGATCAGTGGCGTATAAATTGGAACTACCTCTAGACTTGTAGAGAATACACGACGTATTCCATATCTCGGTACTTCGGAAGTACCAGCTTGATCTTAGCCATGTATTGGACCGACCTCCACCAGAGCTGGAAGAGAACTTGACCTATCAAATAGAGCTAGTACGAATCATGGACAGGAGGGATAAGAACTTGAGGAATAAGAGGATTCCCATGGTCAAAGTTCTTTGGAAAAATGGACCCGTGCAAGAACAGACATGGGAAACTAAAGGTGTAATGAGGGAAGGTTACTCTTAATTATTTAACTTGTAACTGTTTTGGGGACAAAATCCCTAAAAGGAGGGTAGAGTTGTAAACCCCGTCCTTTGATAATAAGAAAATCGGGAAAAGAACCGGTAATTTTCAAAGAGAAAACCAAGTCGGTTTATAAACTAAAACAAATAAAGGACAAACCAGGAAATTTATGGATCTCGAGTGACCTAAAGAGTCACAAAAGTCATGACAAAGGACTTTAAGGTGAATTGGAGATGGAAACCAAACCAGTTCCGGTGAACCGGACCTAAATTGGATTGAACTGGTTTGAACTACTATTGAATCGGTTTCTAAATTCATTTTTTTAGGTGGCTTAGAAAATTCAAATTGGAGAATTAAGGCCACCATTTGATAGAGAATAAATGTAGATAAATTTGCAAATTCTTAATTTTGAAAAACTCCATCGAATTGGATATGAACCGACTGGTTTAAGCATTAAACCTGGTTCGGACCGTTCCGGTCCAGTTCGAAACAATGTTGTCTTCTTCCTTGAGATGACAACACTGTTCACTCGCCAGAAAATCAAGCAACGCCAGCAAAGATGAAAATTATCCGATCAAGGAGTTTCAAGCAGTGAATGACCGCCATTAAGGCGGCAATCGGATGGCCAAGAAGTCCCCGAGCTTCCTATATGAAGAGCCCCTCCTCATTTATCCCCTTTACACTTGAAAACTCCACTATCTACATACTGCTCCATTTTTTGGTGAAGCTCAAACTAGAGCTCTGACTTGGGCATTTTTTTTAGCCAAAGAAGGTGAGGTCGGGTTCATTAAATTTGGGGAGAAGTCAGCTATCCAATGATAGTCTCCATTTGCTCCGAGGGTCGCCGAAGAAACTCTAGCGTGATAGAACAGTGAAGCAGCTCTGGCAAACCGAAGCTGCCCTATTTCAGCCGAGCTGAAAACGACCAATTCGAGCCCTTCTCAGGCCAAAACAAGCCCTTCTAACACTTCCACAACCCTCATAAAATTGAATTAGAGTAGAAAGGTAAGCCAATTTGGCTCCACTCTATAAATTTCGATTAGTGTTAGAGAGACAACTAGTGAAACTTCACTGACCAAATTCTCCATCAATTGGATATGAATTAATGTGATTCTTGATCCTAAGAGGAATTTTAGGACAAGAGATATCTACCCAGATTGAAAGCTCGGACCGCTGCGCCCCCAATAGTAAGCTTTTAAACCTTTCTCTCTCTACGTTCAGTTTTCCAACGAGGCTCCGTTGGAGCTCATTCCGGCATCAATTCATGCGATTCAAAGTGCAATTATATCGTATGGATGTGTAGGAACTCAAATCCACCTTTAGTTTCAACAATTAACTTCGATTGATCGGTCAATTTAATGAAATCAAATCCGGTCAAGTTGAAAGGTTGAAATTGGGGAAATTTTGGGAATTTCAAAAATTCAAGGGACTAAAGTGAAATTTCATAAAATTGAGGGCCAATTGGGCTTGTAAAAGATGTTGGAGGACTAATTGGTCAATGTTTGGAATTTTTGGAGTAAAATTTACCATTTTTGCAATGTAGGGGCAAAATGGTAATTTTGGAAAAGATGGGGACCAAATTGGGAATTTGGGAAACTAGAACCCCTTTTTGTAATGTTGAATAAATTTAGGTCCCAAAGTAAAATTTTGAAGTTTCGGGACTCAATTTGGGGAAAAATTAGCATTTGGGACCTAAAGTTAAAGAAAAAGAACTTTAGGGACCTAATTGTAAATAGTTGAAAAGTTTGGGTACTTCATCCTTTCTTAATGAATGAGGACTATTAGGCCAATGGATAATGAACAAGAATGTTCATATCGTGTAGGAACATGAAGTACCAAGAAAGCCAGCTAAGACAAGCTTGCGTGAAGGCAAAAGCCAGTCAAGAGGAATTTAATACATCATACCGTGTGATGATGAATGAGTGAGAGTGAGAGTTTAACGTGTGAGTGAGAATTTTTAGATCATACCCGGTTGGGATGATGAGCACCTCGGTAATCAAAACCCGCTACTATGTGGGATTTTAACCTCACATCCGGATGGGGTGATGTGATAAAACACACAGAAAAACCACTTATCGGTTGTAAGTAGATCATACTCGGTTGGTATGATGAACTTCCTAGAAGGAAGTAGAAAACTTGTTCATCGGTTATGAGGGGAGATGTCCTCACACCCGGTTGGTGTGATAGACAACTGGAAAGTTATTTTTGTCAGAAGTGCTCTCCCCTAACTATGTGCCACTACTTAAACTTTTTGGGAGACCTTTTTTATGGGAGCTCGAATAGCTCATATAGGCTGGATGCCTCGGTTTTAGAACTTGGGGGCTAAAATGCCCGATTTTGAAAATCTCATACATGGGCTCAAGGCCAGTGGGAATGATCTGGAGCTCGTAAACAAACATGAGTTTAAGCCATGAAAATTTTAAATGAATGATGTGTTTGGCCATGGTACCAAGATAGGACTGACATACTCAATGGACTAATCGACGGACCAATAGAGACAAACAACTACAAGTCAAGTTGAGGGTTAGGGCCATTGGGCCAGTGACACCAAATAATAAATGGCTTTTGAGGAAAACTATTTTTTTTGTGCATGTACTGAGGTTTAGGACTATCAAGACGCCCAAGAGGGGTAGTGATGCGTCGTAGGGGCTATTGGATGACATGGGGAGATAATGGCAGTTTGTCATGCCAACAGTCAGAGAAGCTCGATATAGCTTCATGCGCATGAGACCGGGTGGGGTCGGGATGAGGTCTTTGTGCTCATTCGGACATGAAGGTTCTTTACGATATTAAGGGTCGGATGTCGCATACATCCACTCATTTTGAGGGTAGAAATGGACGGGCTTCTATCTAGGTGGCCGGTAAAGTTGCTCTGACACCACAAGTGGGTGAAGTGAACATGCTTCCCTATGAATGTGTGATTCCCTTCATGATGAAGGATGTGTATTTAATGTTAAACACACCGACTGTGGTTAATGAGAAATAATGGTTTTGAAATCCAAGAAATTGAGGAAATGAATTTAAGAAAATAAGGAGTCTGGTACACTCCAATTCAAACTATTTTTCTGAAAATCAAGTTTTAAACACCCACTCACTGAGTTGTCGAACTCACCCCCTCCTTTATAGCCATTTTTAGGTAACCAAGGGAAAACTTACCTAAAGACCTCCAGTTAGCTACACCTGTAAGACATGTTTGTAAGTTTAAATTTCATGTAGTTTTTATTAATGTTATTCTAGGAAAAGTACAGGTTTAAAAGACATCTTACTCCTCACGATTTAAACAAGAGAAAAACCCTTAATAATCTAGGAGAGTGGCAGGTTGTTCACGGGGATCTGACCAAACCGGGTCGGGGTGTGATAGGTGAACTGTTATTGAGACATCTTGGGGATCTATGCCTTTGAATACCCTCAATTTGGTATGCTTTCAGCTTGGTCACACTGCCAAACACCTCCAAAATTATAGTTGGGACAATTGTAATTATGCAAGAAAGGAGATCAACCGATTAAAGGAGGAACTAGCCAAAGTGAATCTTGCATCACCTGGGGCATTGGCATAAGATCCAAACTGATATTCAAGCTTGGAAGGAGGAGGAACTATACTGGAGCCAATGGTCAATGATCAAATTACATATATAAAATTATTTTAAAGATTCTGGTTAACAGATTAAAACCTCTTATGGATAGAATAGTTTCTAGTGAGCAAAGTGCATTTATTTTAGGACGTGTAATACATGACAATATAAGTGTAGCCCATGAATGTTTCCATTTTTTAAACAACAAAATGAGAGGAAAGAAAGAATAGTGTGTAGTGAAACTAGATATGCTAAAAACCTATAACTGAGTGGAGTGGCCCTTCTCGAAGAGACTTTTAATTAAATTGGGTTTTCATATTAAATTTGTTTCTTGGATTATGCAGTGTTTATCTTTAGTCTCACACATGGTCATTTTGAATGGGCAAAAGATAGATCCCATCCAACCTACTAAGGGTATCAGACAAGGAGATCATCTCTCTCTCTCCATATCTCTTTATTTTAATAGCAGATGTACTTTCTAGAAATATAACTAAAGTTGTTGCTAGGAATGAGTTAATATGCATTAAGATGGGTAGGCACTGTCCAACTTTGTCAAATTTATATTTTGCATGAGTTAACATGCATATGAGGTTAGTGAATTATGTCTAATGCGCTTATTGCATGGCCTTAGATCAAAAGATTACTTTAACCAAATATTCTTTATATTTAAGTTTAAACACAGGGTCATCAACCCGATCAACAATTAGCAACAACTTGGGCATATGCACTAGTGAAGTCAATGATGCATACTTTGGTCTGCCCATCTTCTGGGATGCAATAAATAAAAAACCTTCATTTTCTTGAAGGAAAAAATAACACGAAAACTATGAGGGTGGAAATCAGTGTACTTGTCTCCAAGTGGTCGAGAGTTTCTTATAAAATCTATCATTTGTGCTATACCCACATATGTTATGAATTATTTTTTTTCTACCTCAGGTTTGGTGTTCAAAGGTGACCTCGCTACTATCACAGTTTTGTTGGAGTAACTCCACTCCAGTAACCAAACGAAGATCCCCTAGGTTAAGTGGGTCAAACTTAATGACATCAAGGAAAGGGGAGTGATGGTAATTAAAGATTTCCATACATTCAATTTGGCATTGCTAATGAAGAACGTATGGAGGATACATAACCAATCCGATGCTCTTCTTTCTTAGCTACTCAAAGGTAATTATTACAAATATAATGACATTTTCTCAGTTGGTTCAAGTAATTGTCCCTCCTAGTTGTGGAGGGGTTTATATGTAGGTAAAGAACAATTGTGTGAAGGTCTACATTGGCAAATAGGCAATGGGAATCAAGCACGTGTTTGGAAGGACAACTGGATTCTTGCCCCCCACCCCCCTCCAAACAGACATTTGAAGCATCAAACAAATAAAGAGAAAGCCAACCAACCTGAGTAAGTACCCTTATTGATAGAAATACAGGTACATGGCTGTTAGACAGTATCGAAAGATACCTTGTCCCAGTGGAAAAAGGAAGCCATCATGACTATCCCACTCATTTCTCCTACTCGGGAAGATAGGTTGATATGGCATTGGGAATATACTTGTAAGGTAATGGTAAGTTCTGCCTATACTTTCATGTTAGATCAAAAATATGGTGAGTCTATATCACTTCCTTCCTCCTCCTTAGTTATAAACAAAAAAATGTGGACAACACTTTGACATATAAATTGCATTCCTAATATTAGAAATTTCCTTTGGAGATTAATGTCGAATGTTTTGTCTGTTCATGACAATTTGTTTTTTAGAAAATCCATATTTTCTAATGCATGTCCCATATGTAGTGAAGTCGAAACCATATATCATTTACTAGCTAAATGCACATGGATTAGATTAATATGGTTTGCAATATGTGGGGTAAGAATTGAGTAGTTTGCTGATTTATACTTAATTGAATTGATTGAATCTTGGTTATGTAATCTAAAATAGGGAAAGGATGAGAGGGAAGCAATTAAGGGCAGATTTGCCAGAACGTGTTGGGCAAAATAAAACTTTATTCCTAGGATGCCCGCTACAAGTTGAGGAATTGATCGGTAACATAATGCGTTTGATTGGAGAACATGCATACATCAATTAGGATAAAAGTCACACTAAACATGAGTCAAATCTACCTAAGGAAACTGATAGAGCATGAAAATGGCCCCCCAAGTGGCACTATGAAAATTAATGTAGATGATTCATTTGATCCACTTACAAGAGATGCAGGGACATGAATCATCATTAGGAATCATCAATAGGTTAGTGGCTCCTGATTTTATTATACACATGCATTGTAAACTGAGGCATGAACCGTTTTGGAAGGATTAAAACTTTCATAATAATAGGATTGGCCCAAAATTATACTTGAATCTAACTCCTACACACTGTGTACCATACTTTAGAAGAAGAAATGAGAAGTTACATAGATTGTTAGCCTTTAAATTGATAAATTGCTATATTATATGCTGGAGATTTTAGAGTGTAAAGTGAAAATAGTTAAACAATTAGGTAACTCATGTGCAAATACATTAACCTATTTTTAGAGTAAAAATTGAGATTTAAGCACTTTAAATACTATTGTACCCGATAATATTATGTCTATTATTGAAAATTAAAGAATTATTTTATTTTTATTTTTTTTATTTTACCAATTTTATATTAAATTTGATAGATTAATAAAAAATTATTTTGATTAGCAAAAAAAAAAAAGAAATACGATAAGAGTAATTATATTTTAGTGCAAATATAAAAATTTGAATGGATTTTATTTTACCAATAGTCTTCCCCTCTCTTTATGCCTATATCTCTCTATACAAATAATATATATACATATACATATATAAATGCATATTGTATTAAATATTACAAATTTTTAATATTATTAATATAAAAATAAAATACAATTGGAATTAAAATCAATACCTAAAATTAGCATAATAACTTATCATAATTAAAACTAGTGTACTTTAAATCTTGTTTACATTTATCATATCATTATTCTTATAAAAAAACATTTGTACCAATTAAGAACTAACTCATAAATAATTTATAATAAAAAGAAAAAAATACACATATTTTATATTAATTTTACATGTCATCGATTACGAGTACAAAGCGGATGCACGTGAAGGGACCGTCCTATACTATGAGTTTTCTCTATTAACGAAATCGATTTTGGAATTACATAAAACTTGATCATGGACGGTGAACGGTCCCCACAAGCTCAAAACTTTTTTAATATCATTATTCTTATAATTTCACTTAAATTTCACAATATTTAAGTGATAAATCTACATGATTAATTTTTGGATACTCAAACCGCAAAAAAGAATTAATTGGTTATAATATAATATTAAAGAATATGGTGTATAAATAAGCCATTTAACATATCTTTTAATTTAAAATTATAATTAATATTTTTTAATATATTTAATTCTAAATTATTAATATCAACCTTTCATATGTGATTAAGATATGGCGTACTTCATAATTGTTATGCAATATCTAGTATTGTGCAAAAAAAAAAAACTAATAAGATGAAATTCTCCTCCTACGATTAATGAATGGTTTCTCTAATTTCCATTAGTTGGCTCATATTTATTATCCCATTTATCAGTTTTATCATATGTTTTTTTACGTGTCCGATTTTCGCATCAAACCTTATTGGGTAATTATTTTCATGGCTTCCCTTGTATCACTTATATGCATACAACATCAACCAGTAAGGTTTATCTTAAAAATATATTTTAAAATATTAATATATTATTTAGATAGTTATAATATATATTATATAATCTGATTAATTAATATTATATTATATATTATAATATAATTTATTTTTATTTTTATATTATTATAAACTTATAAATAAATACGTTTATATGTAATTTATTATGTTTCTAATTAATAAATAGTTGCTCCCGTGATTTATGTATATGTCCTACAATACTTATCGTCCAACCTCTTCTGCTCCTATATTTTAAATTTCTATGTGGCATTAAAGCATATCATATCATAACTCCTATATTTATCATGTTACCGAGATACCTACTACACCAAATATCCGACTCACGATTTTTAATCTCTATTTACTTGTATAGATTATCCTGCTCGCCTCTGGTTTTCTATGGCTTCTATGAAAGTTGAATACACTTAAGTGTAGCCTGCAAATAAAATAAAACACTATGAGTTCATTAACTACTGTCATTAACCCAAGTATACTACCAACTTTACCTATTAAGTTAGATGTAACTAATTACTATTTATGGTGCAATAATATGAGTAATCTACTACAAGCTTATTAATGGAATTATACCCCAGCTTAAATCCACCATGTTAATGAGAAGGTGATAAAGAAGTCGAGATTATCAATCTTGAATATGAGCCTTGAGTAGTTCGTGATAAATTTACTTTAACTGTACTTATAGTTCTCTATCCACCAAAGTAAATTTACAAATAATCAGAGTATTTACCTCCACTAAAACCTAGATGCAGCTTGAAACATTATATAATTATCATATTAGGGCACAAAATGACATCCTTGAACAATAATATCGCGAATTAGATAAGGGTGATCAACCATGGCAGCTTATCTATCTCTCTGCCATCTCCAATCTAACAACAAGTTTTGCCTAGATTGGGCGACCGAAGTTTGACCATAAAATTAAGGGTAAACTATTTGATGGACTAGATCGAGAATGGGAAGCACTTATTCTTGCAATATTAACAATGCTCGAAACTATTACACATGACTCTTTCAATGCTCTTTTTCTTGCTTAGGATGCTGGTCGTGTTCAAAAGTACAACTTTGAAACTATACCTCCTCTTAGCCTTCTTAGAAATATTGAGGCGGTGCACTCTCCAGTTGCTACAGTTTATCGTAAAACTCGTGACTTTCTTCTCACTCATTTTAATACGTGCCCTCGACACTTTGATTGCCCTTCATCACCTCGCCCTCGAGCTTCTCCTAACTCCTATCAAAGAATGGATGCAAATGACAACTTGTGTGCGTGGGGGCGAACGACTTCACCTAGGCTTGGGCCTCCCTCTCGTTATTAGTCTAGACATTCCCCAAGATATTTTGGACCTGTGTCGCGTTAATATTTTAATTCACGTATTATGGGCGTTAATCAGACCACTTCCTTTGGCCTCGTAGGACAACAGACCACTTGACCCACTTCTTGGCTTTCGGAGCAAATATGCCAACTTTATGGTGAACATGGATATTCAACCCATTATTATCCTTCTTATGAATTTGAACCTCTATCTTCAACCCCTCAAGTTCACTCTGCTTATGACAATGAATCTAATTCACATAATTTTAACTAGTATGTTGATTCAGGAGCGACAACTTATATCACTAATAATTTATCTCACATGTATATTAAATAGAATAAGGCGTTTACTGAGCATATGCAAATTGGAGACAGAACATGTTTACCTATTTTATCTTGTGGATCTACTTTTCTTACCTATTCTACCTATTGCGTTCATCTCAATAATATCTATTATGTTACTTAATTTTCTCTTAATTTATTTTATATCTCCCAATTTACTAAAGATAATGCCTATTAATTTAAATTTTACCCTATTCACTTTATTATCAAAGATATTAGTTCTCACCAGGAGCTGCTATACAAAAGTTATAAGGGAGGATTATATTGCCTTCGTACCAGTTGTAATTTTTCTACTTTGTCTCCAGTTACTTATGTTAGTCATACTGAGTTTGTTTCATTATGTAATCAACATTTAGGACATCCCACTTTTCCTATTGTCAACCATGTGCTTTCTAAACATTTATCAATGAATACTATCATGCCTTTATCATTATTTGATTAATGTTCTTGTGCCAAAAATCTCTCGTCATTCTTTCCCTTTAACTCATCATATCAGCACTTATTCTCTTGAGCTCATTTATACCGACATGTAAAGACTGACTCCCATTACATCCCATACAAGTCATCTTTACTATGTTCATTTCTTTGATGATTATAATAAGTTCTCATGGTTTTTTTTCATGAAAAATCATTCAGATATTCTCTTTGTTTTTCGAGCATTTTATTTTCAAGTTGAAAATTTGTTTGACTATAAAATTAAATTTCTTCAATTAGATGGTGTCAAAAAATTTATGTTTACCTCCTTTCAATCTGAACTTCAGCTTGTTGACATTAGTCATCACATCTCGTGCACACAAACGCACCAACAAAATGGATTAGCTGAGTGTAAATATCATCACATTTTGCACATGTGACTCACTCTCTTAACTCATTCTCATGCTCTAGCAAAATTTTGAGATTTTGCTTTCGATACATCTGTATATCTAATTAATCGTCTTCCTACTCGGTTCTTGGGGTTTAGTTCGCCTTATCAGGTACTTAATCATACTCTACTTGGTTACAAATCTCTGCACGTGTTTGAGTGTCTCTATTTTCCCTATCTTTGTCCCTGCCTATCTCACAAACTTCAGCCTCAAACCTCTCCCTATGTTTACCTTGCATATCCTTCTAATTATGTTAGGTACCGTGTTTTGGATCCTCATACTAATTGTATCTTCATCTATCGCACTATTCTTTTTAACAAAATAATATTTCCATTCTCAATAGATAGTATGCCTCCCTCCGTCTCCGTGGAGCACTCCATTGTTTCCCTACTCATTCCCCCTCATGTCCCGACTCTAGTTTCAGACTCATGTATGACACCTCACTCTTCTCCCACTACACATGTTGACCCTACTTCTTCAATTGTCTCTCCTCTTGTCTGAAATCTTGTTGAGATGCCTCCTCATCCTCGTATGGTCACTCACTCATAGGATGAATCATTGCCCCCACGATGTTTTACGTTTAGCTTAAGACCATATCCAAAGCATTCACCTTATAAGAGTCTTCATTTTTGGACCCTGTGAAAAACAAAAAGCCTCAAACATTACAAATAGACTTAACCATACATAATCCTATGATTTGATATCTAATCCAACAACTGGAAATAGACCCTAAGCAAATAGTTCAACCTAATAACAAATGACCATACATCAATAACCAATTACAAGTATTTGTTCTTAGAAGGAAAAAAAGATTGAATAAGGAACAACCTCTATGTACTTTGCCTAAGCCTAAGCCTTGCTTCCTTTAAGGCTGGCATGGAAAACACACCAATAGTTTGACTAGGCACATAGAAGAATAAGGAACTTGGAGAGAGTCAATCTTCTAGTTGGTACTAGTAGAGCCTTGAGATTTTAAAGGTTAATCTAAGCACCTACACTTAAATGCAAAGTGATTCATCACCAAGAAGAAATAATTGATAAATTTCTAATAAGAAATGTTAATCTCTAAGTACCATGGAAATGCATTAGATATAATATTACCTCCATCAAACATGCAGTTATAGAAGACTTACATGAGAAAGAGTTGGGCTATTAACCTATGAGAATTACATGTCCTAGAGATGGGGCTATGCATGGAGTAGATAGGGAAGACAAAGGAAATTGTGACGTTATATATCAATAGTAGTTAAACCACATAATATGTCCTTCTAAACTCCTGAATTTTATAAAATGGAAATGTCTATTATCAAACTTGCCCATTAAAAATAGAAACCAGAACTAAATAGCAAGAGATTGTTGTTTTAAGGCTACTATGGAATTAGTATGCAAAAGTTTGAAAGGAAACTAACCTGGTCTCATGAGTCTGTTGCCAACCATAAAAGCAGTAGTCAATGTCAAATAAATATTCCACCCATTCTACGCAAATGGAAAGGAATTTTGGTTAAGTCTAAGCTGAGACATGACCCAATTCTCTATATTCATAAACAACTAAAGGGAATCCTAAATTCCAAGAATGAACATGATGTCCCCCATCAGTCATCTAGTATGACCTCATAAATAATCATTGAAGTCTAGTAAGGAGCATGTGGTAAGTATCTCCTAAGATCACATGAAAATAAAGTATGAGTTGGGCCATGAACTCACCTAGAGAGGGGGAAGGCCAATTTTTTGTTGGATTAGAGCCATTGGGATAATAGAAAGCCCAAGGAAAACCCAACCATGTCGGCCCTTTTCTCTACGACAATGCCAAATCCATAACACCTTGAGAACCATACTAAATTGATAAAATCTAATCAGTTTCTTACGTGATGGGACCTAATCATTCACTGGGATGGATCGGTTTCATTCTCTATGAATCAATAAGATTGAAGCCAAATGGTCATCCTATTTATCAAGAGACATTAAATGCAATGCATCAAATAAATATAGAATTACTTGAGAAGATGAGCATTCACGCTCCTATAAATAGGTAGGCATAAGTCCCACATGAGATAACCACCTCCTCCAAATTTTGAAAGTCAAGCAACCATCCAAGCCAAAAATTCCAATTATCTATGTGATCCAAACTGGGAGGGAGAGAGAGCTTACCCGAGGGAGATTGATTTAGACAACGAATGAAGTTGAAAGCTGTGGGCGACCTGAAATGGAGAGGAGGAACTCAACACACATGACACCTTAAATTGAAGGGCACTCACCCTTTAGAAACTGGGAAACCAAAAAATTAGACCCAATGACCCTATTAGATCATTTAGAATTAGATAAATGGAACTTGAATTATGAGAATCAAAGATTAGAACACTTACCAGAGAGCTCGAACGTCACAATGGAGCTACCAAGGACAAAGGGGAGAGCTATGGGTGTCGAGAGGAGCAGCGCCGAGGTTTGATTCGATGTCGTCTAAGATCTCCTATGTGCAACCTGACAACAAAAGTGATGGGAGATTGGATACTAAGTATAAACTCCGTTCTTTCAAATAAGGAAATAAAAAGGGGAAATCACCGATTTTTGAAAGAAAACCGAGAATCCAAGTGAACCGGAAGTAGTAAAGAATGATTAACATGGGAATTTAGAAAATCTGAAATAGCCAATAAATCACAAAAATTATGGAGAAAAACCATGAAGTAGATTGAAGGTAAAAACTAGATTGGTTCAAGGAGAACCGAACCTAAATCGGATTGAACCTAATTAAACTGTGAAGAACTGGTTCAAAGATTTATTTTTCTAAGTGGTTTAAAAATATCAAATTAGAAAATTGAAACCACTATCAGATAGAAAATGAATTTAGATAAATTTAGAAAATTTTAATTTTTGGAAAACCGGTCGAATCGGGCCTAAACCGACCGATTTTCAATTTTGGGTCGCCGAACCCGGTTGGACCAGACTGATCAACGGTTCAGCCGGTCAACAGACCCATGCCAAGTTAGTGCCGAGTCAGCAGGAACAACCAATCAATGAGTGACACATGGCGAAGCACGCCCCATAAGGATACAATTAGCGCTTGGAAGCACTAACTAATTAGGATGCGACAAGTGTACTCGGTCAATAGTCAAACGAGGAAATCCTCAGCAACGATCGACATCACTGTCTAATTGTAACATCTAAGAAATGATCTACCAATCAGAGGCCGACACGTGGCGGAGCCACGTCGGATGATCTCAGCCAATTAGAGGCTGACACATGGTAGTTGCATTATGCATCAAGAGGGAAGTCTGACACATTTTTCTAGGTGGCTTAAAAAATTCAAATTGGAGAATCGAGGCCACCACTAGATAGAGAATGAATTTAGAAATTTTTAATTTTGAAAAACTCGGTCGAATCAGGCCTGAACCGGTCGGTTTAAGCATTAAACCCAATTCGGACGGGTCCGGTATGGTTCAGAACAGTGTTGTCTTCTTCCTTCTCATGACAGCATTGTTTACTAGCCGAAAAATCGAACCAGTGCCGGCGAAGAGGAAACGTTTCTATTCAGTACATTTTAGGTCATCGATGACTGTAATTAATGTGCCAAACAGATGGTCAAAGAGTCCCTGAGTTCCATATATAAAAAGTCTCTCTCCATTCATCCTCCACACACCTGAAAACCTCACTCTCTCTCATCTACTCAGGTTTTCAATAAAGCTCGAACCAGATCTCCAACATAGGGTCTTTTCTAAGCCAAAGAAGGTGTGGTCGGTTTCCTTAGACTCGAAGAGAAGTCAGCTACATGGTGGTAGTCTCTAATTGCTCTAAGGGTTATCGGAGAAACATCGGCGTGATCGAACAGTGAAGCAGCTCTGATGGACCGAAGTTGTCCTATTTCTGTTGAGCTGAAATCAGCTAATTTGAGCCCTCCTCAGGCACAACCTCTCCCAACACTTCCTCAACCCTCCTACGACCGAATTAGAGTGGAAAGGTAAGCCAATTTGGCTCTACTCTATGAATTCCGATCGGTGCTAGAAAGAACCGACAAATCTTTACTAACCAAATTCTCCCTCAATTTGACATGAATTGAGGTGATTCTTGATTCTAGGAGAAACCTCAGGACGAGAGCTATCTGTCTAGATTGAAAGCTCGGACCGTCGCGCCCCCGATGTTAAGCTTTCGAAGCTCTCTCTCCACGTTCAATTTTTTAGCGAAGCTCCGTTTGAGCTCGTTCCGACGTCAAATCGTGCAATTCAAAATGCAATTGAAGTGTATGGAGGTGTAGAAACTCAAATATAACTTCAATGTCAACAATTAAACTCATTTGATCGACCAATTTGATAAAATCAAATTCGGCTGAGTTGGAAGGTTGAAATTGGGGGACATATTGGGGAAATTTTAGGGATTTCAAAAATTTGAGGGACTAAAGTGCAATTTCCTAAAATTGAGGGCCAATTGGGCATGATGAAGATGATGGAGGACCAATTGGTAAATTTTTGGAATTTGGGGGTGAAACTTGGAAAAATTGGGGACTAAATTGGTAATTTGGGAAACTTGAACCCCTTTATGTAATTTTGAATAAATTGAGGCTTCAAAGTAAAATTTTGATGTTTCCAAGCTCAATTTGTGGGAAAATCGGCATTAAAGACCAAATTGTAAATATTTGAAAGGTTGGATATTTTATTCATTCATAATGAATGAAGGCTCTTAAGCCAAAGGATAATGAACAAAGATGTTCATACCGTGTAGGAACACGAGGTACCGGGAATGCCAGCTAAGACAAAGCTTGCGAGGAGATGAAAGCCGGTTAAGAAGGATTCACGACATTTACGGGTGAGTGGGATTTTATATCATACCCGGTTGGGATGATAAGCACCTCAGAAATGAAAAACCACCAGTGAGTGGAATTTTAAACACCACACTTAAATGAGTGATGTGAAAATTATGTAGAAAAACTACTTATCGAGTGTAAGTAGATCATACCCAATTGGTATGATGAACTTCCTGGAAGAAAGTAGAAAACCCGTTCATCGATCATGAGCGGAGATGTTCTCACACTCGATTGGTGTGATTGACAACTAAAAGATTATTTTATCAGAAGTGCTCTCCCTTGACTGTGTGCCACTGCTTAAACTTTTTGGGAGACCTTTTTTACGGGAGATAGAATAGCTCAAATAGGCCAAAGACCTTGATTTTGGAACTTGGGGGCTAATATGCCCAATTTTGAAAAATCTCGTATTGTGGGCCCAATGCTAGTTGGCACGAGGAGGAGCTCATAAACAAACATGAGTTTAAGCCATGAAAATTTTAAATGAATGATGTGTTTGGCCATGGTACCAAGACATGATCAACATACTCGATGGACTAACGTTAGTGCAACAAGATAAGTCAATAGACCAATCGAGACAAACAGCTGCAGATCGACTTGAGAGTTAGGGCCGTTGGACTAGTGGCACCAAAGATTAAATGGCTTATGAGGAAACCAGTTGATTTATGTATGCACTAATGTATGGGACCTTCAAGACGTCGAAGAGGGGTAGTGATGTGTCCTAGAGGGCTACTGGACGACATGGTGGAGATAAGGGTAGATTGTCATCCCAACAGTTAGGGAAGCTCGACGTAGCTTCATGCGCATGAGATCAGGGTGGGGTCGGGATGAGGTCTCTGTCCTCATACGGACATGGTGTTTTCTTTACAGGATTGAGGGTCAGATGTCACGTACATCCACTCATTCTCAAGGTACAAGTGGATATGCTTTTATCTAGGTGGCCGATAAAGTCGCTTCGACACCACAAGTGGGTGTAGTGGACGTGCTTCCTTGTGAATGTGTGTTCCCTTCACGATGAAGGGCATATGTTGGTTGATAAACACATTGTTGTGGTTAATGATGAGAAATGACTTTGAAAACCGAAACTTTGAGGATGAAATATGTTAAAGGAAGTAAGGAGTCTAGCACACTCAAATTCAAAAACTATTTTTTGAAACTTTATTTAAAAAAAAAACCCATTCACTGAGTTGTAGAAACTCACCCACCCTTTTTATCCATTTTTAGGAAATGACTAGGGATAACACCAGGCCTTACCCTTTGTCGAGTATACTTAATTATTTTAAGTTACATTTTTATTGATATATGCTATTCTAGGGAACAAGGTTAAAATTTCACCTGGCTACTCTTGAATTAAAGAAGGGGGGAACCCCTCTTGAATCAAGAGAGCGGCGGGTTTTTCACGGGAATCTAATCAAGCCGGGTCGGGGTGTGATAACTTGAGTTGTATCAGAGCTACGTTCCCTTGAAACATTATCAATATTATGCCCTAACATTAATCAAACTTTAACTATCATGTAGGGAGCAGAATCCCTAGGAAGTTCACTGTGAAATCCAATCATCCACCCATAACCCTGAAAAAGACACCCAACCCAAGGGAGGAAGTCGTTCAAAGATTCTTAAAAGGCAAGAAAGAGTACCTAAGGACATGGTAGAAGACTACCGGAAACTGGTGGGAGCCTTATTGGAACCAGAAGGCATCACATACCCTCCTCCAAGACAAGAGGAATCGGTACCTCTTCCTAGGAGCCCAACCCCTCCTCCAGCCCTACATCAATTGGAGAAGAATCCAACTAAGAAGGAGGCATGGGACAATTACTAGGATGTGTATGCCACCTTCATGAAAGTCCACCAAGTACCACCACCTACTCAACCCAACTTTAATCCCTCCCAATGGATAAAGTGGACATATGTGTGCGAGGTAGAGGTACTAAGGCGGTACGGATTGGAGGTCATACATGAAATTCGTCCCCTAAGGGTATACGAATGGACCCCAACTAGTTCCCCAAAACCTTCTGTTCAAGAATCTCACAATCGTTCTAAGGCTAACTCTCAGCCTATGATCTCAAGGGATTATGAGGTAGAAAATTTATGTAATAAACCAAGTATGGAAAGAAAATTTCTTGAATGAATGAAGTTAAATTCTTCATGATAAAACCTTTGAGTTTCCTTGATAAATTCAAACAGTGAGTGTATGCTAATAAGGATTAACATAAAAGGATAGGAAATCACCAAAGAAAGGAAAAACTCGTTAACCTTAATCTTTAAAAAATATTTCCTCAAAAGTACAATGAGATTTGGCAAAGATGAAACTCTTATAGTTCACCCAAGTAAGACAAATCCTAACTAAGGGGAGGAAAGAGAAGTTAGAACAAAAGGAAGTGAACATTAAAAGAACAGGAGATTAGTCTAAGGAGTTAAGGAAGGGTTCAAAGGATAAGAGTAAACAAATAGACTCTTCCAAAGGAATGAAAGTCAATATGGAAGAAAGAAAGAAGGTTAAAACTAAAGATATTAAGACATGTAGGACATGACAAGGAAAAGAGAAGAGAAAGAAGTACGATAGAAAGAAACTCTAGAAATAATACCAATACTTGGAAAGAGTTAGGACACACATTCATAGGAACTCGATAGTAATAAAGGACTTTATTTGGAGATAAGGATGTGAAACAAAAAGGAAAAGAAGATAGGGGAGAAAGCCAGAGTGAATCACCATGCAAGGGTCGAGAAGTATAAGAAAGAATGAAGGGAGAACTTTCAAGGAGTAGTAAGGAAAATGAACTTGAAAATCCCAGTATGGGAGTCCCTAGAAGAAGAATGAAGATGGGAAGAGGAATCATAGGAAGGAGGAAGTTCCAAGCTAAGGAAATCAACAGATGAGATATCATAAAACTGGAACATGAAACATGATCTCATTAAAGGACATAGGTGACTAAGTAAATACTTGGAAGGCTAAGCATGATCTACTTGCAAGAGAGCAGGGAACCGAATGGGGATTTTAGATGGTTCTGATTGAAGGAAATAATCCATGACAACCAGATTATCCAAGAAACAAATAACACTCCAAGAACGATTGGAAAGTAGTAAGAATCATACCCAAAATAGGGTAAAGGGGTGGATACCAAAGACAAGGAGATTCAAGAGACAATGCTCTAAAAATAAATAACTAAGAGGATAAAATGAGTGAGACAATTAATGAATTAACCCTTGTGAAGATCATAATCCCAGTGGAGAAGGAAAAGATAGACAGGTCAAAACCTTTGAGAGATAAAGATAGAGGAAATCCTTAAAGAGATCGATGGATAAAACAGGAGTAACTACCCAAAAACTATGAAAAGACTAAATAAGCGTAATGCAGGATGATCAGGAGATGGGGAAACCAAGGGAATGCGAACTCTACCTCAGAGAAATAAATTAAGTACTGGAAAAGGGGTAAGAATGAAGATGGGGTACACAAGAAGTACTCGTAGGGTTGCAAGGTTAAAAGTGAAGTTGGAGAGAATAGTATCAAGGAATGTCATTTAAAGGTTGGACATTCACAATGATAAAACTAGAGGAAAATTTTGGGAGAAAAAAAGAGAGTATAAACTTACCAAGGAAGGGAACCTTGTAAAAACATATGTGTCCCAATTTGGAGGAAATGAGACTTACAGAATTGAAAAGAACATAAGCTCCTCAAAGATGAGTTGTTGTAGATGAAAATATCAAATGCAAAAGAAGAGCAATTGTAAGGATCCAAAGGGGTAAGTTAAACCCAGGTAACGGGTAAGTATGAAGACAATATCAAAAGGATGCCACACGAGAAAGAAAGAAACTAACTCAGAATAGAGAATTGTGAAGTGATCACGAGTGAGTGAGAATGGACTAAGAGAAAGAAAAGTACTTAAGGGAAGGGACGACATTGAGAATGAGGAATGACATAAGAAAGGAAGAATCTCAACAAGTCAGTAGGTATCAGGAAACTCAAAGACTTGAAATCTGAAAAAACCCAATAAGGAAGTTGAGAAAAGACAAGTGAGGAAATCAATATGGTTATAAGGAATATAATGTCAAAGGTAACATGGCCGATTGGATAACGATGATGACAGTCAAGGAATATCACTAAACGAAAGAGGGACAACATATTACCATCCCTAAAGGATAGAAAGAGGGAGAATAACCATTGGGAAGTACTTTAAAAATGATAAATGGTTAAAGACAAGTCCAAGAGACATCATGTTGTGAGAGACAGGTAAGCCCAACTGTTCTAGGAAAATATAAGTCATGTAAGGAAGAGCCTGTTAATTGAGCTTGACAAGGTCAGGCATTAAATTTGGGACAAAGTGGTAATAACCAATGAGTGAGGGAAAAATCAATGTAGGTGGAAAAGATGATCACACCAACACCCGTGGAAGCATGTACGTGGTGCTTGAATGGACACTGAGCTATGGTAGTCAACAAATAAAGAGAATAACTGGATACATGAATGATTGAGTATTTTGGAATTGCCAACCTTGAACTCTTAAGTAAATAATCTCATAATGGAAAAATAATGCTTTAAGGAATGAAGGGTGTGAATTTAAGGATATAACCTTAAACCATCAAATAAATATAAGTTTAACGAAAATAAACTCCCTAGAATGAGAAAATGATGGAAAAGAAAAAGAATATATCAAGTAAGGGAGAGATGGAAATAACTGAAGGAATTATATGTCGAGAAATTTCAAGTTGATATCAAGGGAAGTTCATTCTGATACAAAAGTGTGAAGTAAGTTTTGGGGACAAAACTCCTAAAAGGAGGGGAGAGTTGTAAACCCCGCTCTTTAGAGTTAAGGAAAAACCAGGGAAAGAACCGGTCAAATCGAGTGAGAAAACCGAACCGGTTCACAAACCCCGACCATAGAGAATGGGAAAATTGGGAAATTTACAACTCCAGAGAGACCCAAAGGGGTCATAAAAACCTTGGAAAAGTACTTTAGGACAATTTGGGAATGAAAACCAAACAGGTTCAGGTGAACTGGATGGACCCGGTTTGAACCACTATTGAACTAGATGCTAAATTTATTTTTCTAAGTGGCTTAAAAAATTCAAATTGGAGAATTGAGGCCACCATTGAATAGAGAATGAATTTAGAAAATTTTAATTTTGAAAACTCGGTAGAATTGGGCTTGAACTGGCCAGTTTAAGCATTGAACCTGGTTCGGACCAGTCTGGTCCGGTTCAAAATAGTGTCGTCTTCTTCCTTCTAATGACAACAATGTTCACTTGCTGGAAAATCGAACCAACGTCGATGATGAGGAAACATTTTTGTTCAGTATGTTTCAGGATATCAATAACTACCATTAAGGTGCCAAATAGATGGTAGGAGATTCCTCGAGCTCCCTATATAAAGAGACCCTCTCCATTCATCCTCCATACACCTAAAAATCTCACTCTCTTTCAGCTACTCAGTTTTCCGATGAAACTCGAACCAAAGCTCTAACATAAGGTCTTTTCTAAGCCAAAGAAGGTGTGGTCAGGTTCCTTAGACTCGAAGAGAAGTCAGCTACACGGTGGTAGTCTCCAATTGCTCCAAGGGTTACTGGAGAAATGCCGGCCTGATTGAACAGTGAATCAGCTCTGGAGGACTGAAACTGCTCTATTAATATAGAGTTGAAATCAGCCAATTCGAGCCCTCCTCAGGCAAAACCAAGCTCTCCCAACACTTCCTCAGCCCTCCTATGACTGAATTAGAGTGGAAAGGTAAGCTAATTTGGCTCCCATTTATGAATTCTGATCGGTGCAAGAGAGAGAACTGACAAATATTTTCTGACCAAATTCTCCATCAATTCGACATGAATTGAGATGATTCTTGATTCTAGGAGCAACCTTAGGATGGGAGCTATTTGCCAAAATCGAAAACTCGAACTGTCATGCCTCCGACGGTAAGCTTTCGAAGCTCTCTCTCCACGTTCAATTTTTTGGCAAAGCTCCGTTTGAGCTCGTTCCATCGTCAAATAATGCAATTCAAAGTGCAATTGAATCGTATGGAGGTGTAGGAACTCAAATCTAACTTCAATTTCAACAATTAAATTCATTTGGTCGGTCAATTTGATGAAATCAAATTTAGTTGAGTTGAAAGGCTGAAATTTGGGGGAAAATTGGGAATTTCAAAAATTCAAGGGACAAAAGTGCAATTTCCTAAAATTGAGGGTTTACAACTCTCCACTTCGAGAGGACATGGTTTACAACTCTCCACTTTTTTAAGGAGTTTTATCCCCAAAACTTTTACATATTGAATAGTTGTGGGTATTTTTCCCTCATTACAGACTTTGTCTCCCATGTTTCCTCCTCTACTTGGCCGCTTCGCCAAAGAACCCTCACCATGGATATCCTCTTGTTCCTCTGGTTTTTCTCTCGTCAGTCGAGGATTTGTATCAACTCCACTTCATAGGTTAAGTTTTCTTCCAGTTCAAGTGACAGCTTATCCAATACGTGACTAGGGTCGGGCTCATATTTTCATAGCACCAACACATGGAACAAGTCATGTATCCTTTGTAGATTCAGAGGCAGCTCGAGTTTGTATGCCACTGGTCAAACCCTCTGAACTATGGTATAAGGGTCAATGTATTTGGGTTTCAACTTCACTTGTTGTTGAAACCTAAGTATTTCTCTCCATGGGGATACCTTGAGAAACACTCGGTCTTCGACCTCAAACTCTAAATCCCTTCTTCGATGATCAACATAGCTCTTTTGTTTGTCCTAGGTCACCTTAAGCTGACTCCTAATGGTTCGGATTTTATCCATTTCATCCTCTATAAACTTGATCTTCTTTAGCTTCATTTCCCCTACTTCTTCCCAGAAAAGGGGTGTGCGACATGGTCGGCCGTAGAGGGCCTCATAAGGCGTCACCTGTATGTTGGCCAGGTAACTATTGTTATAAGCGAACTCTATTAGATAGAGATAGTCCTCTCAACCCTTGTTCATTGTCAGTACATATGCCTAGAGCATATCTTCCAAGGTTTGGATTACCCACTCAAACTGTCCATTCATCTGAGGATGGAATACGGTACTCATATGGAGTTTGGTTCCCAAGGCATCCTATAGGCTGAGCCAAAACATAGAGGTGAATCTTGGGTCTTGGTTTGATACTATGCTCACCGGGACCCCACAGAGTCTTGCGATTTCTCCCACATATAGAGCAGCCAATCGTTCTACATAGTCGGTTACTCTTATTGGTAGGAAATGGGCAGACTTAGTTAATCGGTCCATGATGAACCAAATCATGTCCCATCCCTTCATTGTCACTTGTAGCCCCGTCACAAAGTTCATAGTGATGTGTTCACACTTTCATTCAAGGATCAGTAGGGGCTACAACAACCCAGAGGGTTTTTGATGTTCTGCTTGATCTGTTGGTAGGATAGGCATCGAGCTACGAACTCTGTGATGTCCCTCTTCATCCCCTTCCACCAGTATCCTTGTATGAGGGTGTGGTACATCTTTGTACTACCGGGATTCATGGCGTACACTAAATTGTGTGCCTCCTCCAATATCATTCTCCTTAAATCCCTTTCATTGTGTATACATACCCTTTCCTTGAAGGTTAACAGTCGATCATTTCGAATGGAAAATTCCTTGGTCATTTCCACTGTGACCTGATCTAGGTGTGGCAGGAGTTCTTTATCTCGTTTCTGGTGGACCCTTATTTGTTCCACTAAGTTGGGTCTTACAGCTATATTAGCAATCAAGCACCTCATTTCTAAGCAGTTCACTTTTATTTGTACCACCTCAGTCTGATATTTGTGGTTGAGAGTGTCTGCCACCACGTTAGCCTTGCTAGGGTGGTATTTTATCACTAGGTCATAGTCCTTCACTAACTCTAGCCATCCCATTGTCAGAGATTGGGCTCCTTTTGAGTTAGAAAGTATTTCAGACTCTTGTAATCAGTGTATATTATGCACTTGACCCCGTACAAATAGTGTCGCCAAATCTTGAGGGCGAACACTATTACAGCTAATTCCAAGTCATGGGTGAGGTAGCACTTCTCATGCGCCTTTAACTTCCGCGAGGCGTACGTAATGATTTTTCCTTGATGCATTAGTACGCACCCGAGTCACTGTTCTGATGCATCATTGTAGACATTGTACTCTCTTGCATTTGGATCAGGCAAAGCTAGTACTAGAGCCATTTTTAGACGAGACTTTATCTCTTAAAAGGACTTCTCGCACACGTCATCCCACTTATACTCTACTCCCTTCCTCATGAGGCAAGTTAATGGGGTCGTGATCTTTGAAAAATCTTCTACGAACTTTCGATAATACCCCCAGTTGGACATTGCTTCTACCATTGTTGGGTTCACCTTAACCCCTTCCTTGGACACAATATGCCCTAAGAAACCCACCTCTTGCAGCCAAAATTCACACTTAGAGAACTTTGCATAGAGTTGATTCACCTATAGTATGTCTAGTGTAATGGCAAAATGTTCCTCATGTTCCACCTTGGTTCATGAGTATATGAGAATGTCGTCTATAAACACTATCACGAACTTGTCCAAATGAGGTTGGAACACCTGGATCATTTAATCCATGAAGGCTACAGAGGCATTTATTAATCCAAAGAGCATCACTCTAAACTCGTAGTGCCCATATCATGATTGGAATGTGGTCTTTGGTTCATCTCCATCTCGGATCCTTAGCTGGTGATACCCTGACCGAAGATCAATCTACGAGAAGTAAGTCGGCCCTCTTAACTGGTCGAATAAGTCGTCAATCCGTGGGAGAGGATACTTATTTTTTTATAGTTACTTGATTTAACTTTCTATAGTCTATACACAGCCTCATACTTCCATCCTTCTTCTTTACGAATAAAACTAGTGCGCCCCGTGGAGACTGACTTGGGCATATGAAACCCTTCTCCAACAACTCGTCTATCCATTCCTTCAACTCCTTAAGTTTTGCAAGGGCTATATGGTAGGGGGCTTGCGATATGGGATATGTCCCGAGCATCACTTCTATGGTGAACTCTAGTTGACGGATCGAAGGTAACCCAGCTAATTCTTCTGGGAATACTTCTAGGTAGTTCTTTACTACTAGAATACTTTCTAGCCCCATCTTTTTCGAGCTCACATTGGTGATCATTGAAAGGAATGCCTTGCATCCTTTGTGCATCATACTCTGAGCCTTCATATGTGACACCAGATGCATTCCTTCCTTCTTCTTGTCCCCTTAGAACCTCACTTCTAAAGTCCTTAGGGAGTGGAATGTTATCACTTTCTTCCCACAATCTACTATGGCTTGGTGAGCACTAAGCCAGTCCATCCCCAATATTATATCTACCTGCTTTAGGGGTAATGGTATTAGGTCTGCTTCTAAGTTCACCCCGTTGATTTTAACCTCGCATCCTTGTAAATACTTGTCTCGGGTTAGTCCCTATTCTAATGGGGTGAGGATGTTGAGGTTTGGCTCGAGGGAGGTAAGTTCTTGAGGAAGGTTTGGAACCAAGCTTTCTTTGATAAAAGATCTTTCTGTCCTTGAGTTAAAGAGAGCGTAGACTTCTTTTTCACATAGTTGCATGTATCCTGATTACGGAAAATAACAAGATTTCTTTAGGGAATAGAACTTCTCATTTATTATAATGATAATGAATTACATAATGTTTGGCTATATTTGTCCAGGAAGGGTTTAGGAAGTACCAGCTACGGTACTAGGATCCTTTCGAGCTTCTTCCTGTATGAGGTTGTACACTTAAGCTAGAACCCTCAACATAGTGGATGTGTCTCATCCCCCGTCTAGTGCCCTTGGGTTCCCCTGAGGTGGTTGGAAAGTAACTCGTTGCACGTTTCCCCAAAGAGTTGGGCAGTTCCTTGCAAAGTGCCTAAGTTGTCCATATCTAGAACATGTTTTGTATAATGTTTGGCATGACCCCTCATGATTTTTTTGAAAATTGGGGTAGTAGGGGCTCCTCCTTTGTGGGGTTATACTTGCCTCCTTTTGGGCCTGGTGGCCTTCCCTTCTCCTATGGAACCCCATCCTTGTCCCCCACCTCATCTTGCCTTGCTCCTTTCAGACTCCCCAGCTACTCTGGCCCTTTCCTCCTTTTGGTCAGCCTGCTCTGCCAGGCGATGTCTTGTTTGTACTAGACACTCACATTCATGGGCCATGCTGATGATGGCGGCCAAATCTATGGGGTATCCCAATACTCCCATCCAGTCTCATACGTCTATGTTGAGACCATCCACAAATCATTTACAGATATCTACCGGTCTGACCAAATATGGAGCAAAAGGCCTTAGCTCATTAAAGCCAGTCTCACATTTCGAGATGGTGCTAGATCCTTGTCGGAGCCAAAAGAATTCTTGCTTCTTCTCATTGATAATATGGGGAGCTAAGTATTCCTCTAAATATCTCTATTCAAAATGTTCCCATGTGGGTATGGTGGTGGATAGAATCCTTATGTTCTCCCACCATCTTTTGGCACTGGCCTCTAAGAAAAATCAGGTCAAGGTTACCATCTCCTCTAGAGGAATCCTTATGATTCCCATGAATTTCTTAATAATGGCCAACTAGTCCATGGCTCCCCCAGCGTCTTCTCTCCTTGGAAGGACTTACACCCCAATTGGCGAAGTGTCTTAAGGTATTTGGGAATATCAATTAGAGGAGGTGTAGGGATGGAGGTGGAGTGGAACTGTACTTCCTCAAAACTGGTGTGGGAGTTGGTATCAGCTTCAGGGGTGAGGTTGGTTCTCCCAAACACCCATGTAAACTCTTCGTACAACTTTTGGTGTTCCAAACTTTATCCTGGTTAGGTTGCCTGAGCCCTTCTGGACTCTCCCTCAAGAATATTGTTTATGGTAGTGTTGGTGACTATTGCCTTGGTCCTCTTGGTTCCTCATTTGGGAGCCATATGTGGAGGATTAGGTATTTTTCTTTTAGTTTTAGGTTATATAGTCTTGACAATGAATTCAAGGGAACATGGCTTTGATACCACTCAAGTTGTCACACCCTGACCTAGTTTGATCGGAACCCCATGAGCAACCTACCACTCACTTTGGTCTAGGAAGAGTCATCACTTCCAAAACTGTGAGGAGGTAGGCGTACCTTATGTCATTGTTCCCTGGAATAGCCTTATACAAAACTAAAAGCGTTAAGAGTAAATTACCTGAATTTTTAAGAATTGGTGTAAGAACTCCCTAATGGTTTGTCTTCTTTCCTAAAAAAGGTTTAAAGGGAGGGGCAAATTTCTACAACTTAGTAAGTAGGTGTTAGGGTGAGTTTTCAAAAGAATTCATAGCATCTTTCTCATTCACTGTTGTGTGGATTTAACTCTTTCAATATCTCCCCTTGCTAGGGATTTGTTTAGCAAACAATCACACACCATTTGACATAAAGGGTTCAAACATTCGCCCATGTAGTACACTGACTGCATCTACTTATAGATTAGAGCGTTTTTACCGTCCACCCTAATAGAAGTCCATGACTTCAACCCTGTGTCTGAGTGGACATTAATAGTCCGACCCTAAGACCCAAAAATAATTTTTATCCGCTAGGAGATGAGACCTCTTCCCCTTCCACCTTGGTCTTAGTGCGAAGGACGATACTCCAAGCTTCGTGACATGCTAGATGACGGGTTTCTCTTACACTCCTTGGGTCATCCAACAACCATTGGAACCAACACTACCCCATATTGGGTGCCTCAATGGTTCCGGAAATCGGTGCATGCACAAACAATAATTTTAGATAGTATATCTATTATCTTTAGTGCTACTGGTCCAACTATCCTGACACTCGGCTTCGGCTCCATAACTGATATGCACAACAGATTCGATGACCTGGCTTCGGCTTAGCAACTACTAGACCAAAGAGTTGATGGATTGGCTTCGGCATGGTAGTGATTCACACAATTAACTAGTTATGAATGATTTTCATAACTTAATAACATATTTTTCTATAGGCTTCGGCCCATGCCCACTAGTCTTGGGCCCATTTCAAGAGTTTTTTCCAAAATTAGCCTTGGGCCCTATCATTTTCAAAATTGAGGCCTCAGGCCTATAAGAGCAATTCCAACTCTCAGAAATGTCTCCCAAAATGTTTAATTAGTTTCACAGAGTCAGGGGAGACCATTCCTAGAAAATAGTTTTCAGTACTTAAAAACGGTGTTTATCACCCAAACCGAGTATGATGTTGCAAAATCCCACTCACTCGGTACTAAGACGCGTTTGTCCCAACTAAATTCCAATCGCAAATGTGCTTCTCTGCACCAATACTCATACGACCAGTTCCTACAGGGTTCGAGTATTCTCATAAGGAAAACTTAGCATAAAAGACCTCTTAGTTCCAAGTGTTTGCATATAGGTCCTTAATTTTTTCAAAATTGCCAATTGGGACTCAATTTCATCAAAATTGTCAATTGACCCTTAATTATGAGTTAATTTCATAAAAATCACCTAATTTTCCTTTAATTTCAATTCATCCCCCAATTTTCCAAAAATGCCAAAATTGCAATTTGACCCCCAAAATCTTATTTCCTTCAATTGACCCCTTAAACTCGGTTAATATACCCCTTTCATGATCTCATTCATCTTCCCTATGTCTCCCTTGTTATTTCAAGATTTAGCACACTGAAAATGGCTAAAAAATGAGCTAGAATGAAGCTTCATTGGAAAATCAGTCTAGAGAAAGAAAGCTTTGATTTCTTACCGGTAAGGATACATCAATTGGTGCTTTTGATTCCAATGGATTACTCTCTTCCTATAAATCCTTTCTGGATCAAACCACGCTTCAATTAGTGCCCAAAGCAGTGTGAATTTTGCAATTTATTTTTAAGGCAAAATCGATTATGAATAGTGAATTCTGCCTACGGGCGGTGGAGGGGACTTACCAATTTAGCTCAGGGAAGGTCGGGGTGCTTCTAGAGGTAGTCTAGAGAGTTTGGTTTGGCCGAAATTGATCCGAGGATGGCTCAAATTGAGCTCAAGCAGCTCGAGTTGCAGACAGTTGAGGAATGATGGTACTGTGCGAACTCGCCAGTGCTTCTCTGGCTATCCTCGAGCTTAATGGAGGATGTCTTCATGTAGCTGACTTCCTCAGGATTCTAGAAAACCCAAATTCAACTTTGGAGGTAGAGAAAAGTGCCCAAGTCGGAACTCTGGTTCGTGCTTCATTCGAAAATGGACATTTCTTCTTCTCCAAGCATTTGAGGGGTGAGAAGGACGAATGAGGAGGAGGTCTTGGAGCTCGGGGATTGAACATTCTATTTGTTACCCCCATCAATTAGCCATTAACTCTCTAATTTAAGGCCTTGTCGGAGGAGTTTATTAGTTGTTGGAGGAAGGCATCCGTTTTGGCCCTTTTCCTCACCCTTGTCTAAAAATAGATGACAACCTGTGTCGCACGTTCACACGTACGGACTTGCCACGTGGCACTCTGTGATTGGCTGGCTTGGCTAAGATGGCTTCCTACTTAACAGCCTAGTTGGCCTTTGACCTATTGAACAGACATGTGGCGGCCTCCTATTGGTCGTTCATTCTAACATGGCTACTAACCATATTCGGTCAGACCAGGGACACATGTCACTCTCTTATTGGATGGTCTTCACTAACGTGGATTCTCCTCCTCTGATCGTTGATCGAGGACATGTGTCTCCTTCTGATTGGCCAGTACTACCAAGCGTTGAATGTACATTGACGAGGCACGCTTTGCCACGTGTTGCTCGCTAATTGGTCACGCCTGGTGATTGGGCGCTGACATGGCAATAGTCCGTTGATCTAGCAATGGTCCGTTGACCAGTCCCATCCGACCGGGTTCAGTGATCCAAAAACATAAATCGGTCGGTTCATGCCTGATTCAACCAGTTTTCCAAATATTAAAAATTTCTAAATTCATTTTTTATCTGATGTCGACTTAAATTTTCCAATTTGGTATTTTTAAGCCACCTAGAAAAATGAATCTTTGAACCGGTTCAATCTAGTCCAGGTCTGTTCATCCTGAACCGGTCGGGTTTTCACATCCAATCAACTTTATGGTTCTTTACCATGATGTTTGGGTATTTCTTGCCCACATGAAATTTTTCAAATTCCAATTATGACCCTTCTTTACTAATTTCGGTACACTTGGATCCTCAATTTTCTTTAGAAAATTTTCTAGTTCTTTATTTCAAGAGGATGGGGTTTACATTTTATTGTATTTTGATATACTAGTATGAAGTGGCAAGGGCATTGATAGGACACTTACCAAGGTTGTCACACCTCGACCTGATTTGGACAGAACTATGTGAACAACCCACCAGTTCTCCCAATACTATAATTGGATTAGATTCCATCTTCATAGTATCGATAGAAGCAATGTAAACCCCATCCTTTAGAGTTAAGGAAAACTGGGAAAGAACCGGTTAACCCGAGTGAGAAAATCGAACTGGTTCACGAACCCCAACCACTTGAGAACGGGCAAATTGGGAAATTTACAACTCCCAAGTGACCCAATGAATCATAAAAACCTTGGAAAGGGACTTTAGGACAATTTCTGCTAGAAAACTAGACTGGTTCAGGTGAACCAGATTGAACCGGTGTGGACCGATTTCAACCACCATTGAACTTGATGCTAAATTTATTTTCTAGGTGGCTTAGAAAATTCAATATGGACAATTGAGGCCACCATTGGATAGAGAATAAATTTAGATGAATTTAAAAAATTTTAATTTTAAAAAACTCAGTTGAATCGGACCTGAACTAGCTGGTTTAAGCATTGAACCCGGTCTGGTCTAGTTCGGAACAATGTCATCTTCTTCCTTCATATGATAGCACCATTCACTCAACAAAAAATTGAACAATGCCGACAGAAAGGAAATGTTTCCATTCAAGATGTTTAATTTCATCAATGACTATCATTAAGGTCCCAAACGGACAGCTGGAGAGTCCCCAAACTCCATATATAAAGAGCCCATCTCCATTCATCCTCCACACACCTGAAAACTTCACTCTCTCTCAATACTCAATTTTTTGATGAAGCTTGAACCAGAGCTCCGAAATAAGGTTTTTATAAGCCAAAGAAGGCTTGGTCAGGTTCCTTAGACTTGGGGAGAAGTCAGCTATCCGACGGTAGTCACCATTCAATACGAGGATCGTTGGAGAAGCGTCAGCGTAATCAAATAGTGAAGCAACTCCAGCTGACCGAAGCTACCCTATTTTTGTCAAGCTGAAATCGGCCGATTTGAGCCCTCCTCATGCCAAACAAAGCTCTCCCACCACTTTCCCAACCCTCACACGACCGAATTAAAGTGGAAAGTTAAGCTAATTTAGCTCCACTCTATAAATTCTAATCGGTGTTAAAGAGAGAATCGACGAATTTTCACTTACCAAATTCTCCCTCAATTTGACATGAATTGAGGTGATCTTGATCCTAAGAGGAACCTCAAGATGAGAGCTATCTACCCGGATCGAACGCTTAGACCGCCGCATCCCAGACAGTAAGCTTTCAAAGCTTTCTCTCTCTAAGTCTAGTTTTTCGGCGAAGCTCTGTTTGAGCTCGTTCTGGCATCAATTCATGTGATTCAAAGCTCAATAAATTGTATGGATGTGTAGGAACTCAATTTTACCTTCCATTTCAACAATTAATCTTGATTGATCGATCAATTTGATTAAATCAAATTCGACCAATTTGAAAGGAGGAAATTGGGCGAAACTTTTGTGGGAAATTGGGAATTTCGAAAAATTGAGGGACCAAAGTGCAAATTTCCAAAATTGAGGGCCAATTGGCCATGAAAAAATATCTTGGAGGACCAATTGGTCGATTTTTGGAATTTTTGGGGTCAAATTTCCATTTTTTGTAAAGTAGAGGCAAAATGGTAATTTTTGAAAAGTTGGAGACCAAATTGGAAATTTGGGAAACTTGAACCCTTTTGGGAATTTGGATAAATTGAGGACCCATAGTAAATATTAGGAAGTTTTGGGACTCAATTTGGGGAAAACTTGCCATTTGGGACCAAAAGTTAAAGGAAAAGAACTTTAGGGACCTAAATCCAAATAATGAAAAGTTTGGGCATTTTGTTCATTCATGAGGAATAAAGGCTATTAGGCCAAATGATAATGAACACGGATGTTCAAAATCGTGTAGGAACACGAGGGAACAGGAACGCCAGCATATACAAGCTCGCATGGAGG
Source organism: Trapa incisa (assembly GCA_030064435.1). Lineage (NCBI taxonomy): Eukaryota > Viridiplantae > Streptophyta > Magnoliopsida > Myrtales > Lythraceae > Trapa > Trapa incisa. Next base: position 8,429,151 of record CM057765.1, read on the forward strand.
CAAAGAGCCAAATAAGAGGAATACACTGCACTATCAGGTGAGTGGCAATTTTCACATCATACCCGGTTGGGATGATAAGTACCTCGGAATGAAAAACTACTACTATATAGAATTTTAACATCACACTTGGATTGAGTGATGTGGAAAATACGTAAAAAAAACTACTTATGAGTTGTAAATAGATTAGACCCGGTTGGTATGATGAACTTCTTGGAAGGAAGTGGAAAACTCATTTACCGATTGTAAACGGAGATGTCGTCACACCCGGTTGGTGTGATAGACGAGTGAAAAGTGATTTTTGTCGGAAGTGTTTTCCCTTTACTGTGTGCCATTACCAAAAGATTTTGGGAGACATTCTTGACGGGAGCTCGAATAGCTCCGTTAGGCTAGAGGCCTCGGTTTTGGAACTTGGGGGCTAGAATGCCCGATTTTAAAAATCTCGTACAGTGGGCCCAAGGACAGTTGGCATGAGCAGGAGCTCCTAAACAAACATGATGTTAAGCCATGAAAATTTTAATGGATGATGTGATTTGGCCATAGTACCAAGACAAGACCAACATACTCAATGGACTGGCGGCAGTGTGACAATACCAGGTCGACGAACCGGTCTAGACAACTAACTATAGGTTGAGTTGAGGGCCGGAGCCATTGGACCAGTGGCACCAAAGATTAATGGCTTATACGAAAAACATTGTTTGTGCATGCACTTAAGGTTCAAGACCATCAATATGCCCAAGAGGGGTAGTGATGCGTCCTAGGGGCTATTGGACAACATGGTGGAGATAAGGGCAGTTTGTCATACTAGTTGTCACGCCCCGACCCGGTTTGGTCGGATCCCCATGATCAACCCGCCAATCTCCCTGTTTACTAAGGGTTGCCCCTTGTTTATAAACCGTGAAAAGTAAGGCGTCCTTTAAACTTGCACCTTTCCTAAAATAACATAAATAAAAAATGCATACAATTATAAACTAATCATACCTATCTTACAGGCATATTAGCTGGTGGTCTTTAGGGTAAGCTTTTCGAGGTTACCTGAAAGGGATATACGGTAGGGATGAGTACAATGACTAGGTGAATGGGTTTTTAAATTTTATCTTTTAGGAAAAATATGTGATTCGGAGTGTGTCAGACTCCTTATTTTCTTTTAAAAACCTTTCATTTCAAATTTGGTTTTTATCACCATTTCTTATTCACCACGATGTGTCATCACCCAACACACATCCTTCATTATGAAGGTAAAACACACAATCGCAGGCCAACCCATTGCCGGCCAACTAGATAGAAGTAAATTCAATTCTACCTTGAGAATGAGTGGATGTTTGTGATATCCGATCCTCAATCCCATAATAAATCTTTGTGTCCGTATGAGGATAGAGACCTCATCCTAACCCCACCCCGTTCTCATGCACATGAAGCTACGTCGAGCTTCGCAAGACTTCTGGTACGACAAACTGCCCATATATCCACTGGGTCGTCCAGAGCCCTAGGACCCATCACTACCCCCACTTGGGTGTCTTGAAGGTACCGTAAACACAGTGCATGCAAAATCAACATTTTTCACATGATGCCATATAATTTGTGGTGCCAATGGTCCAACAGCCCCGACTCTCAACTCGACTTGCAGTTGTTTGTTTTGACTAGTCTGGAGACCTGTAATGTTGCATTGCTGCTAGTTGACTGAGTATGTCCGTCTTGTCTTGGTACCATGGCTAGACAATTCATTTACTTAAGTTTTCATGGCATATAAATCATATTTGTTTACAAGCTCATGTTCGTGCTAACTATCCTAGGGCCCGCTGTTCGAAATTTTCAAAATTGGGCATACTAGCATCCAAGTTCCAAAACCGAGGCCTCCGGCCTAACAGATCTATTCGAGCTCCCGTCAAGAAGGTCTTCCAAATTGTTTAAGCAATGGCACACAGTCATGGGAGACCACTTCCAACAAGATATATTTTTCAACTGTCCATCATACCAATCAAGTATGAGGACATCTCCGCTCATAACCGATTAACGGGTTTTTCACTTCCTTCAAGGAAGTTTCATCATACCAACCGATTTTGATCTACTTACAACCGATAATTAGTTTTTTCGCATGATTTTCACATTACTCCTCTCAGGTGTGATGTTTAAAATACCACTTAGCAATGGGTTTTCATTTTTTAGGTGCTTATCATCCCAAACAGGTATGATATAAAAATCCCACTCACCCGATCGTGCAGTGAAATTCCTCTTAGACAAATCCCACTCACTCGATCAAACACATATAATTATTGAAATTGAAGTTAAATTTGAGTTTCTATATCTTTATACAATTCAATTGCACTTAGTCAAATCCCACCCACTCACTCGGTCGAAATAGGGGTAGCTTCAGTCCGTTGGAGCTCTTTCACTATTCGATCACGCTGGCGCTTCTTCGGCGACCCTCATAGAGAATCGACATTACCACTGTGTAGCTGAATTCTCCTCGGTTCTAAGGAACCCAACCATGCCTTCTTTGTTTCAGAAATGACCGTATATCAGAGCTCTGGTTCGAGCTTCACCAGAAAACTAAGCAGCTAAGAGAGAGTGAGGTTTTCAGGTGTGGAGAGGATGAATGGAGTGGGGCCCTTTATATAGGAAGCTCAGGGACTCGTCGGCTGTCCGTTTGGCACCTTTATGACTGTCATTGATCGTCTGAAACATACTGAACGAAAATGTTTCCTCTTCGCCAGTGCTACTTCAATTTTCTAGGAGTGAATAGTGTTGTCATCTGAAGGAAGAAGACAACACTATTCTGAACCAGACCGGACCGGTCCGAATCAGGTTCAAAGCTTAAACCGGCCAATTCACCCCCAATTTGATCAAATTTTTCAAATCTAAAAATTTTTAAATTCATTTTCTATCCAATGGTGGCATCAAATCTCAAATTTGAATTTTTTAAGCCTCCTAGAAAAATAAATTTAGCATCCAGTTCAATAGTGGTTCAAATCGGTTCAATCTAGTTCGGATCCGGTTCACCTAAACTGGTTTGGTTTTCATCTCTAATTCATCCCTAAGTCCTTTTTCTTGATCTATGTGACTCTTTAGGTCACTTGGGACCCATAATTTCCTCGGCTTGCCCTCTCTCTATTGGTTCCAATTCATAAAACGACTCAATTCATTAACCGGTTCGGATCCGGTTCACCCGAACCCATCTGGTTTTTCTCTCCCACTTGGTTCTAAGGTTCCTTTCCAAGGTTTGTAAATATTTTTGGGTCACATGGGAGTTGAAATTCCTCCAATTTGCATGTTCCTCAATAATTGGGTTTGTAAACTAGTTCAGTGTTTCTCACTCAGTTTGACTATTCTTTTCTTAGTATCCTTCACTCAAAAGGGTGGGGTTTACACCACAGTTAGGGAAGCTCGACGTAGCTTCATGCGCAAGAGACCGGGGTGGGGCCTGGATGAGGTCTCTGTCCTCATACGGACACGAAGTTGCTTTTCGGGTTTGAGGGTCAGATGTCATGTACATCCACTCATTCTCAGGGTAGAAGTGGACGGGCTTCTATTTAGGTGGTCAGTAAAGTTGCTCTGACGCCACAAGTGGGTGCAGTGGATGGACAACCCTACGAATGTGTGATCTCTTCATGATGAAGAGCGTGTATTGATTGTTAAAACACACCAATTGTGGATTGTGGTCTTGAAAACTGGAAATTTGAGGAAGGGAAATATTAAAGGATAAGGGGTCTGACACACTCCAATTCAAATCTATTTTATTGAAATGTTTTTTAAATACCCATTTACTAAGTTGTAGAAACTCACCCACCATTTTTATCCCTTTTCAGGAATAGAGAAATGACTAGGGATAACACCAGGATTTACCCTCTGTTAAGTATGCTTAAATTCTTTTAAGCTTGCATTATTATTGATATATTTTATTCTAGGTAACAAAGTTTAAATTTCTCCTGGCTACTCTTGAATTAGAGAAGGGGGAAACCCCTCTTGAACCAAGGAAGCGACGGGTTGCTCACGGGGATCCAACCAAACCAAGTCGGGGCGTGACAAGCAAGGCTCAAAACCGAGAAAAAAAGAAAAAAAATAATGTATGAGATACTTTTTTCCAAAACTTTGATGGAATAAATATTGCAATACATAAATATATAATAATTTACATACCAGTTTGGTAATATGTTCTCTAGTATTCTTTGTCATATCCTATGATCTAGCTGGGGTAAGGGTGGGGTGAGTTTATAACTCAGTGAGTAAGAATTTAAAAGTACAATATTTAAGTGAATTATAGAATATCTTTCTGAGTATCCAAATTTTAGTTCAATGAATTTGCTTTGGACACAAATCACACATCATTTCTCAATAAAGGGATCAAATAGCCGTAGAACAGACCCTTATAGGCTATAATCTCGATCTATTCCACTAGTGGCCCAGAGCATCTTTACCATCCACCCTAGTGAGAGGCCACATCGTCTGTGTAAGCACCTTGGCCCAACCCCTAGACTTATCGATACTTCGGTCCCCAAATGTAAGGGTGAGATCTCACTCTTCTATCCCCTTAGTCTCAATGCACATGAAGCTCCAATAGCTTCAAGACACACCTGGATAGCGTAGCTTCCCTTGTACTGACCTTTCTGCCTAGTAGTCCTTAGAACCAACACTACTCCATATCGGACGCCTCTTTAGTTCTATATGATTGTAATCACACATATAAGTCTTGGAATTTAATACATTTATCTTTGTGATGCAAACCCAATTGGCTCCAACCCGATCATAACTCAGCAATATCAACAAAAAATTATTAAATTATGATAATATTATAAAGCTCTTAAATCAAAACTTATTTACAAGTTTGCCCTGTTTCCATTAGCCTTTGGCCCACTCATATGAGTTTTCAAAATATGGCCTTGGACACACTTTAGTTTTCAAAATCAAGGCCTTGTACCCACTTGGACAATACTAGATCTAGTCCACCATTTGTTGACCATGAGCCTCGCTCATTTCTTGCATTGACGGTCAGGGATAGACTATTTCCCTTTAAGTCCATAACACTAACAAGGTTTCTCCTAAAATCATGCTTCATTCTTTCTTCAAAAGTATAATACAAAAAAGTTTAAGCGGTTTCACACAATCAAGGGATTATATTTTTAGAAATTTGTTTTCAAAATAAAGCATGTTCAGTATGCACCATTTGTCCAAATATACTTGATGTCTATAATCCCACTCACCCAAGGTTCATGACTTGTTTGTCTCGAACGGTATTCCAGATCGGTTTGGGTTCAATTCACGTTGTAAGACTAAGCCTTCCTTTCGCACCTAAATTATCAGGGATAATCGATCCATCAATTATCTCACATTTTATATTAAGTCTCTATATTTTCTTGACAAATAATATCCTAATATTTGCCATAATATCCTCAATTTATTTCATTAAAAATTTCCTCATTAAATTATTTTATCTAATATAAAAATATTTTTAAATTATAATAAAACATTTTAAATTACTTTTAATTGTAATAAAATCTCCCAAAAATCATTTTAATTGCAAATAATATCCTAATATTTGCCATAATATCCTCAATTTATTTCATTAAAAATTTCCTCATTAAATTATTTTATCTAATATAAAAATATTTTTAAATTATAATAAAACATTTTAAATTACTTTTAATTGTAATAAAATCTCCCAAAAATCATTTTAATTGCAATTGAGAACCTAATTTTATTTAAATTCTTAATTGACCCTCAATTTATGTAAATTGTACAAAAATCACTAAAATTTCCAAAAATCTCCAAATCACCTAATTTCTCCAAAAATTACTCTTTAGCCCAAGAAATTTCATTTCATCAATTTGGTTGCACAAACTTAGTAAATTTGCTCCTAACATGTTGCTAATCATATCCCTACCTCTCCATGATCATTTCAAGCTTTGAATAAATCTGTTTGGCCTAAAATTAAGCTTAAACAGGACTTCGTCAGAAAATTTTCCTAGAGAGAAAAAGTTTTGAATTCTTATTGGTAGGGACGCGGTTGTCGGAGCTCTCAATTTGGGAAGCTAGCTATAAAACCCGTCCCTTTAAAACAAGGAAACCGAGGAAAGAACCGGTCGACCTGAATGAGAAAAACTGAACCGGTTCACAAACTCGATCATTAGAGAAAGGGCAATTTGGGAGATTTAAAACTCCCGAGTGACCCAAAGGGTTCATAAAGTCTTGAAAAAGAACAATAGGAAAAATTGGAAGAAAAAACCAGACCGGTTCAGGAGAATCGGATCCGAACCAGATTGAACCAATCTATGAAGTGAGTTGGTTCATGAACCTGAATCGATAGAGAAAGGGCAAACTGGGAAATTTATGGATCCTGAGTGACTTAAATAGTCAAAAAAAGTCAAGAAAAAAGGACTTTAGGATGAATGGGAGATTAAAACCAAACCGGTTCAGGTGAACTAGATCCAAACCGGATTCAACAGGTCTAGACTAGTTTTAACCACTATTGAACTAGATGCTAAATTTATTTTTCTAGGTGGCTTAAAAAAATCAAATTTGAGATTTGAGGCCACCATTAGATAGAAAATGAATTTAGATAAATTTATAAATTTTTAGATTTAAAAAATTCAGTCAAATCGAGGGTGAACCGGCTGCTTTAAACTTTGAACCCGATTCGGACTGGTCTAGCCCGATTCGGAATAGTGTCGTCTTCATCCTTCAGATGACAGCACTGTTCACTCGCTGAAAAATCACGTAGTACTGGCAAAGTTGAAAAGGCTCTGCCTAGGGATTTTTAGACAATGAATAACCGCCATTAAGGTGCCAATCAAATAGCCAAGAAGTCCCCGAGCTTCCTAAATAAAAAGCCCCTCCTCATTCATCCTCTCCACACTTGAAAACTCCATTCTCTCTCAACTGCTCCATTTTTCGGTGAAGCTCAAACCAGAGCTCTAATTTGGGTACTTTGTGAGCCAAACAAGGTGAGGCCAGGTTCTTTAGAATCGGGGAGAAGTCAACAACACGCAATTGTCTCCATTTGCTCCTAGGGTCGTCGGAGAAGCGCCGACGTGACCAAATAGTGAAGCAACTCTGGCCAATCAAAGCTGTCCTGTTTCGGCCGAGCTGAAATCATCCAATTCGAGCCCTTCTCATGCCAAACTAAGCCCTTCCAACACCTCCGCAATCCTCCTATAGCTGAATTAGAGTTGAAAGGTATGCCAATTTGGCTCCCACCTACAATTTCTAACCGATACTAGAGAGAGAACTCATAGAAACTTGATGATAAAATTCTCACGCAATTTGGCATCAATTGATTCAATTCTTGATCCTAGGAGTAACCTTAGGACAAGAGCTATCTGCCCAGATCAAAAGCAAGGACCACTGTGTCCCCAATGGTAAGCTTTCTTTGTCTAAGTCCAGTTTTTTGGCGAAGCTCCGTTTGGCTCATTTTGGCACCAAATCGTGCAATTGAATCATATGAAGGTGTAGGAACTCTAATCTAGCTTCAATTTCAATAATTAAACTCATTTGATCGATCAATTTCATAAAATCAAATTTAGCAGAGTTAGAAGGTTGAAATTGGGAGAAAATTTGGGAAATTTTGAGGAATTTCAAAAATTCGAGGGACTAAAGTACAATTTCATAAAATTGAGGACCAATTGGGCAATTTTGGAATTTTTGGGGCAAAACTTACCATTTTGGTAAAGTATGGGCAAAATGGTAATTTTGGAAAAATTGGGGCACCAAATTGGAAATTTGGGAAATTGAACCTTTTTTTTGTGAAAGTGAATAAATTGAGTTCTCAATGTGAATTTTAAAAGTTTTGAGATTCAATTTGAGGAAAAATTGGCATTAGGGACTTAAAGTTAAAGAAAAATAACTTTAGTGACCTAATTGCAAATAAATGAAAATTTTGGTTTTCTCATTCATTAGGAATGAATGAAGGATATTAGGTTGGGGGATAATGAACAAAGATGTTCATATCGTGTAGGAACACGAAGTATTGGGAACGCCGGCAAGTACAAGCTCGCGTGAATACAAAGAACCGGTCGAGAGGAATTCACTGCATTAACGGGTGAGTGGGAATTTAATATCATACCCGGTTGGGATGATAAGCACCTTGAAAATGAAAACCCATTGCTAAGAGATATTTTAAACATCACACCCAAGATGAGTGATGTGAAAATCATGTGGAAAAATTACTTAATGGTTGTAAGTATATCATAACCGATTGGTATGATGAAACTTCCTCAAAGGAAGTGGAAAACCTACTCAACGATTATGAGCGGAGATTTTATCATACTCGGTTGGTATGATAAACAGTTGAAAAACATATTTTGTCAGAAGTGCTCTCCCTTGACTGTGTGCCACCGCTTAAACAACTTGGGAGACCTTATTGACAAGAGCTCAAATAGCTCTGTTATGCCGGAGGCCTCAATTTTGGAACTTGGGGGCTAATATGCCTGATTTTGAAAAATCTAGAACAGTAGGCCCTAGGCCAATTGGCACGAGCAGGAGCTTGTAAACAAACATGATTCTAAGCCATGAAAACTTAAGTAAATGAATTGTTTGGCCATGGTACCGAGACAGGACCAACAAACTCGATAGACTGGTAGCAGTGCCGTCCTTTGGAGTTAAGTAAATGATAGGTCGACGAACTAGTCAAAACAAACAGTTGCCGGTCGAGTTGAGGACATGAGGCATTGGACTAGTGGCACCAAAGATTATATGGCTTTTGAGGAAAACTTTTTTTCTGCATGCACTTGAGGTTCGGGACCATTAAGACAACCAAGAGGGGTAGTAATGCATCCTAAGGGCTACTAGATGACATGGTGGCAATAAGGGAAAAGGGAAACTACTAGGTTTGTGTTTCTCATCATACTAGTTAGTCATGGAGTTCTGTGTTTGTACTCCACGGAATTTTGATTTTGTACTCCATGGAATTATGTGTTTGTACTCCACGAAGTTTCTGTGTTTGAACTCCGTGAAGCTGCTATGTTTGGGACATTTTGAAGCTTTTTTGTTTGAGTTTCATGTGCACTAGATAGAGATATGGTCTATGTCCTCATACGTATACAGAGTTTTAATCATGTGTGTTCCCTTCATGATAAAGGGCATGTGTTAGATGATAAACACGCTGGTTATGGTTGAGGAGTGGGTAATGGCGATGAAACTAAAATTTTGAAAATGAGAAATTTTAAAATAAGGAGTCTCGCACACTCCAATTTAAATATTTTCCCCTATAAGTCAAATTTTAAATATCCATTCACTCAGTCGTTGAACTCACCCCTCCCTTATATCATTTTAAAGGTAACCAAGGGAAACCTACTCAAAGACCTCCTCTTAGTCACACCTGCAAGACAGGTATATAAGTTAAATTTTTTATGCAATTTTAATTTATGTATTCTAGGAAAGGTACAGGTTTAAAGGACACCTTACTCCTCTCAGATTTAAAAGAGGGGAAAACCCTTAGTAAACCGGGAAGAGTGGCAGGTTGCTCATGGGGATCTAACCAAACCGGGTCGGGGCATGACATGGTTGCTACAACTCGAGTGTATATCCAAGCTTTACAGGATTTTATGAGGGTGTACAATGTGGATACAGTGCTGACATAAGTCCCTCTCCCCACAATGGCTCCAACTACGGAAGTACCGGAGATAGCACCACCTCTAGAAGGAGCACGAGCTCCGAGTAGAGAACCTCATGGGTTCGATGTTCCCTAAAACCTCAAAGCCTTAAGGCAACTAAGTTGCAAGGTTTTTGTAGGCAAGAAGGATGTTGTCACGACCATGGACTGGTTATAGACAATAAAAAAGTTTATCGCTATAGTCAATGTCCCGGACGAGGGCCAAGTGACCATGGTCGAATTCTTCTTGGAGGGAAATGCTGACACATGGTGGATCAATCTACAGGTCATGGCACTAACACCTCTCGATTGGGAGACCTTTGAGTGGAAGTTTCATGAAGAGTATTTGTCTTCGTACCTCATGAGCGAGAAGAAGCACAAGTTCCTGAAACTCCAACAAAACCAGGGAACGGTGACCCAATATGAAAATTGTTTCAACGTCTTAAGGGCTTTTGAATTAGATCTCACAAGCCTTGTTGACATCTATCTATCAGTAGTTTTTGGATAGGCTAGACCTCAACATTAGATGTTGCATCGGAAGCATGGGGCATCCTACTGAGCTGACTAAAGTGATCACTCCGCTTGAGAGTGCAAGCGAGTCTTGTGCACCTACCAACTCTAGAAAGGCACTAGGGAAAATCACAAGGACATGTACCCTCTGACTACTCCTCCCTAGAAGAATGGAAGGACTACAGCATCCTACTCAAGGGGTCCTAATCCAAGCATCAATAGTCGCTATTCACGACAAAATTGGAGAGGACCGACCACAAGAAGGTTTCCGACAGAAAGCGTTGGACCCTCCCAAGCCAATAGCGTCTTGATCAACATGCGTAGCATGGGTAGTATGGCCCCTCACTGCGCCAAGTGTGGAAAGTCCCATCAGGGACCCTACTAGCAGATGTGATGCTTCCATTGTGGAAGGATTAGACATAAGCAAAGGGAGTGTCGAAGTATCAATAACTATTTGTGTCACGCCCCGACCCAATTTGGTCGGCTCCCCGTGATCAACTCGCCACTCTCCCAGTTTATTAAAGAGTTTCCCCTTATCGTAAATCGTAAAGAGTAAAGTGTCCTTTAACTTGCACCTTTTTCCTGGAATAGCATAATCAAAACTGTATGAAATTTTAAAACTTTACATACCTTTCTTACATGCATCTTAGTTGACGGTTTTTAAGGGGAGGCTTTCCAGGATTTCCTAAAAGGGATATAAGGGAGGGGGTGAGTACGACTACTCAGTGAATGGGTTTTTAAAAGCTTTTGACTTTTAAGAAAAACATTTATATGGAGTGTGCCAGACTCCTTTGTTTTCAAATATCCCATCATTTAAAAAATCGTGTTTTTCCATTATTTCCTAGTTACCACAGTGTGTCATCATCCAACACACATCCTTCATCATGAAGGTTACACACATTCGCAAGTCAGTATCACTACTAAACCCGCTAGTGGCTTCGGAGCGACTTTTCCTGCCACCCGGATAGAAGTACGACCACTTCTACCCCGGGAATGAGTGGATGTATACGACATCCGACCCACAATCCTGAATTCACTTCTTTGTGTCCGTATGAGGACAGAGACCTCATCCTGTCCCCACCCCGGTCTCATGCGATTCGTGCTGCTCCAAATTTCGCACAGACACCTAGAACGACGAACTGCCCTTATAGCCACCAGGTCGTCCAGTGCCCTTAGGACGCATCACTACCCCTCATGAGCGTCTTGATGATCCCGTACTCACAGTGCATGCACAAACAATGTTTTCTTATATTACCATGTAATATGTGGTGCCACTAGTCCAACGGCCCCGACTCTCAACTCAACCCGCAACTGTTTGTCTTGACTAGTCCGTCAACCTGTCATGTCGCACTGCCGCTAGTTGACTAAGCATGTTGGTCCTATCTTGGTACCATGGCCAAACAATTCACTTATTAAGTTTTATGGCACATATATCATGTTCATTTACGAGCTCCTGCTCGTGCCAACTGACCTTGGGCCTACTGTATGAGATTTTCAAAATCGGGCATTTAGCCCCCAAGTTCCAAAACCGAGACCCCTGGCCTATCAGAGCTACTCGAGCACCCATCGATAAGGTCTCCCAAATTGTTTAAGCATTAGCACACAGTTAGGGGAGAGCACTTCCGATAAAAATAGGTTTTTACTGTCCATCATACCGACCGGTATAAGGACATCTCCGTTCATAACCGATGAACGAGGATGGGACTTCATCTTGTCCCCACCCTAGTTTCATGTGCAAGAAGCTTCTAAAGCCTTATGATCGACTGGCACGACAAACTGCCCTTATCACCCCCCATGTCATCCAACAGTCCTTAGGATCCATCACTACCCCCTTGGGCATTTTGTTGGTCCCGATCCTTAAGTGCATGCACAAACAACAATTTTTAAATACTTATCCATCCTCATTGGTGCCCACGGTTCAATGACCCCGATGCTTAACCCAATCTGCAGCTATTTGTCTAGGCCGGTTCATCAACCTAGCCCTGACGCACTGTTGCCAGTCCATCGAGCACTGTCGATCCTATCTCAGTACCATAGCGCATCACACAAACAATTTCATTTTAATTAAAAGTTTTCATGGCTCTTCCTAATCATGTTTGTTTACGAGTTTATGCTCATGTCCACGGGCCTTGGGCCCACTACACATGTTTTCTGAAACTAGGCCTTGAGCACTATTAGTTCAAGAACTGAGGCACCAAGTCTATTTGAGCTGTTCAAAAACCAATAAGATCTCCCAAATATTTTAAACAGTTGTCACACAATTAGAGGATAACACTTCTGACAAAAATTATATATTTTTATCTCACCACACCAACCGGGTGTGATGATGGATCCACTTCCAACCGGTAGGCGGTTTTCTCCATTCCTTAAGGAACCTCATCATACCAACCAGGTATGATGTTTGTTTATTCCTACTTACAACCGGTAAGTAGGTTTTTCACTTTTAAATATGCTCATCACCCCAACCAGGTATGACGTTAAATAATCTCATTCACAAGTGGTCTTTCGTTTTAAAAAGGTGCTCACCACCCCAACCCGGTATGATATTTAAATATGACCACTCACCCATTGATTGTGATGTATTTGTCCCTAGTGACCACGCTAGCTTTTTCTTGCTTGCGTTCCGGTCTCACGTGTTCCTACATGATTTGGGTATCATTGACAATAAGGATTCGACATGACAATCTTCTTTTTTCCAAGTATGAGCGACTAGGCCCAAAGTTCTTGGTTTATTGCACTTATATCCTTAAAGTTCATTTTTCTTGACTTTAGGTCCCTAATGCTAAATTTTCCCCAAATTAAATCCCAAGGTTTCCAATATCCTCTTTGGATCCTCAATTTACTCAAAATTGTGTAAGGAGCTTAAGTTTTCCAAATTTTGCCCCTACTTTCCAAAAATAGCCAATTAACCCCAATTCTTTCAAAAATTGACCAATTGGTGCCCCAACATCTTTCTCATTGCTAATTGACCTTCAATTTTGAGAAATTGCATGGAGGTCACTCAATTTTTTGAAATCCCCAATTTTCCCATCAATTTCTTCCTCCTTTTCTAAAGGAATTTGAATCCATCAAATTGGCCATTCAATTGGGGTTAATTGATCTAATTGATGGCATGGATCGGTTCCTACACTTCCATATGATCAAATGGAGTTTTGAATTGCAAAATTTGTGTCCGGAACGAGCTCAAATGGAACTTCGATGGAAAACTATTCGTAGATAGAGAAAGCTATGAAAGCTTATCGTCGGAGGTACAGCAGTCTGAGCTCTCGATCTAGGGAGGTAGCTCTTGTTCTTAGGATTTTTCAAGGATCAAGAATTGCTACAATTGAAATCCATACAAGGGTGAATTTTGTTAGTGAAATTTGACACTTTCTCTCTCTAACACCGATCTGCAATGACGGACGAGGGCCAAATTGGCTTACCTTTAACCTCTATGGAGGTGGTGTGAGGATCATGGGGACTTTGGGGAGGCTTGGTTTGGCCAAATGAGGTCTAAATTTGGCCGAATTTAGTTTTGCCAAAATAGGGCAGCTTCGATCTGTCGAAGCTACTTAACTATTTGATTTTTCCAGCACTTCTCTGGTGATCCTTGGGTAGAAAGGAGGTTGCTGTTAGGTAGCTGACTTTCCTCGGAGTCTATAGGACCACCCACCTTGCCTTCTAAGGCTGATAAAAGTGCTCAAGTCAAAGCTCTAGTTTGAGCTTCACCAAAAAATGGAGCACTTCAGAGGAGGAGAGGATTTGAGGTGTGTGGAGGATGAATGGAGGGGAGCTCTTTATATAGGGAGCTCAAGGAACTTCTACCCTACTAGTTTCCATATTAGTTAAGCTTATCCTCTTCAGAAAATTTCTAAATTGGAAAGAATATTCGTTTGTCAAAGAAGGAAAGTTTTTCTACATTATTAATAGTGTTTCCATCCCAAGGAAGAAAATGACACTGTTCTGAACTAGACCAGACCAATCTGACTGTGTTCAATGGCGAAAATTGGCAAGTTCATTCCTGATTCGACCGATTTTCTCAAAATTAAAAATTTATAAATTAATCTAATTTCATTTTCAATCTAATGGTGGTCTCAATTTTCCAAATTGAGATTTTTAAGCCACAAAGAAACATGAATTTAGAGGCAGGTTCATGTATGGTTCAATCTGGTTCAGGTCCGGTTCACCCTGAACCGGTCCAGTCTTCTCATCCAATTTATTTCATGGTTTTTCTCCATGATTTTCATGACTTTTGGGTCACTTGGGATTTTCCAATTCCCCATTTTAACCTCTCTTTATCATTCTCGGTTCCTTAAGTGATTCAATTTTCTCATTAAATTGATTGTTCTTTCCCAATTTTCCTTGATTCTAGATGACGGGTTTCAATACTCTCCCATCCTTTTAGGAGTTTTGTCCCCAAAACAAAATCAGCATCCTTTGTATCGGGAATATATATTTCCCTTGATGTCAACTTGGGGTTTTCTTGACATGCTACTACTTTGATGGTTCCTTCACTTAGCCCTTTAAACCACGTGCTTCAGGAATTTCTTTTCCTTTCCATTGTTTACTCACTCCATAGAGTGTATCCTGGTTAGGTATGTTTTACCCACAAGTCCAAAGGTACATCCTTCGGTCCACTTCTTACTCTACTTTGGGTAAGACTCTTCTTTTTTAGGGTTCTTATCCATGTTATTGGGTTGGATGTTCCATACACGTCCGATTATCCCCATTTTCATTTATTTTTCTTGGTTGTTGATGCTATTTAGCTCAGCATCCTTTCAAACGTTTTGTCCTTAACCCTGTGGGTTTTGATAGGATTCTCTTTTTATCTTATTTTGGTACTTCCTCCATCTTTTGTTTAATACAACTCTAGTCCTAGTTTTTAGGTTTGACATCGTCATGTGTAACTAACGGACTCTTCTTACTTTAGTCACATTTTTCCATGTGACTGTTGGACCTACATTTCCCTTACAGCTTGACATGTTCTAGAATTTTCTTTGTCCATTATAGTTCTAGAATATTTTCTCGATAATGGTTCATGCCTTTCCAACCGTTAGGAGTCATCGGCTTCATTCATTCTTGTTACCTAGTAGTGTTCCCC
Organism: Trapa incisa; assembly: GCA_030064435.1. Classification (NCBI taxonomy): domain Eukaryota; kingdom Viridiplantae; phylum Streptophyta; class Magnoliopsida; order Myrtales; family Lythraceae; genus Trapa; species Trapa incisa. The sequence goes on from CM057765.1 coordinate 8,444,321, forward strand.
AACTACCTTTGGTGTTATCACTTACCAACTTTGTAGAACCCGTCCTTTGGAGTTAAGGAAAACCGAGAAAGAACCAGTCAACCCGAGTGAGAAAACTGAACCGGTTCACGAACCTCAACCATTAGAGAACAGGTAAATTGGGAAATTTACAACTCCCAAGTGACCCAAAGATTCATAAAAAACCTTGGAAAAGAACTTTAGGACAATTTGGGAGAGAAAACCAGACTAGTTCAGGTGAACTAGATCTAAACCGGTTTGGATTGGTTTGAACCATCATTGAACCGAATACTAAATTCATTTTTTCTAGATGGCTTAAAATATTCAAATTGGAGAAATGAAGCCACCAATGGATAGAGAATGAATTTATAAATTTTTAATTTTGAAAAACTCGGTCGAATCGGGCATGAACCGACTGATTTAAGCATTAAACCTGGTTAGGACCGGTCCGGTCGAACAGTATCATCTTCTTCCTTCAGATGATAGCACTGTTCACTCACCGGAAAATTGAACAGCACCGACGGAAAGGAAAAATTTTTGTACAAGATGCTTCAGGACATCAATGAGTGTCATTAAGGTGCCAAATGGATGGTTGGAGAGTCACTGAGCTCCCTATATAAAGAGCCACTCTCCAATCATCCTCCACACACCTAAAAACTTTACTCTCTCTCAGCTACTCAATTGTCCAACAAAGATCGAATTCAAGCTCCAACATAGGGGTTTTTCTAAGCTAAAAAAGGCAAGGTCAAATTCCTTAGACTTGGGGAGAAGTTAGCTATCTGACAATGGTCACCATTCGATCCAAGAATCACCGGAGAAGCGTCGGTGTAATCAAACACTAAAGCAGTTTTGGCGGACCAATGCTGCCTTATTTCAGCTCAGCTGAAGATGGCCAAATTGAGCCCTGCTCAGGCCAAAACAAGCTCTCCCAACTTTCCCTCAGCCCTCATACGACCAAATTAGAGCGGAAAGGTAAGCCAATTTGGCTCCCCTCTATAATTTCTTAATAGTGTTAATGAGAGAACCGGTGAAACTTCACTAACTAAATCCTTCCTCAATTCGATATGACCTGATGTGATTCTAAATCCTAGAAGTAACCTTAGAATGAGAGTTACCTGCCCCGATCGAAATCTTGGATTGCCGCACCCCCGACAGTAAGCTTTTGAAGCTTTCTCTCTCTAAGTCCAGTTTTCCAACAAAGCTCCGTTTGAGCTTGTTCTGGCGTCATTTCCTGTGATTCAAAGCTCAATTGAATCGTATGGATGTGTAGAAACTCAATTTTACCTTCAATTTTAACAATTAACCTTGATCAATTGGTCAATTTGATGAAATCAAAATCGGCCAGTTTAAAAGAGGAAAATTGGGGGAAACTTTAGGGGAAATTGGGGATTTCGAAAATATTGAGGGACCAAAGTGCAATTTCTCAAAATTAAGGGCCAATTGGCCATGAAAAAGATGTTGGAGGACCAATTGGTCGGTTTTTGAAATTATTAGGGTCAAATTGTCATTTTTGTAAAGTAGGGGCAAAATGGTAATTTTTGAAAAGTTGGGGACCAAATTGGAAATTAGGGAAACTTAAACCCCTTTTGTAATTTTGAATAAATTGTGGAACCAAAGTGGATTTTAGAAGTTTCGGGACTCAATTTTGGGAAAAATTAGCATTAAGGACCTAAAGTTAAGGAAAAAGAACATTAGGGACCTATATACAAATAAATAAAAAGTTTGGGCATTTTGTTCATTCGGGAGGAATGAAGGCTATCAGGCCAAATGTTAATGAACAAGGATGTTCAAAATCGCATAGGAACATGAAAGACCGGGAACGCCACTAAGGATAAGCTCACGTGGAGGCAAAGAGCCGAATAAGAAGAAAATACATTGCGGATATGGGGTTAGTGAGATTTTTCACATCATACTTAGGTGGGATGATAAGTACTTCAGAAAGGAAAAACCATTACTATCATGCCCTGACCCAGTTTGGTCGGATCCCCATAATCAACCCATCACTTTCCCGATTTACCAAGGGTCGCCCATTGTTTATAACTCGGGAAGAGTAAGGCATCCTTTAAACATGCACCTTTCTTGAATAACATAAGTCAAAACTGCATAAAATTTTAAATTGATCATACCTGTCTCACATAGGGGATGTCAATAGCTCGAGTCGGGGCGGGTTTTAGCGGACCCGCGCCCGACTCGTGCTTGGATCCAGCAAACCCGCGCCCGAGTGGACCCGAGCCTCGGGTCTACTTGGTCGGGTCTAGACCCAACCCGATTTTGGGTCTGCTAGACCTGAGCCTCGGGTCTAGAAGTTATACCCGAACCTGCTGCTCGGGTCCATTTGGACCCAAGTCGGGTCTATCTTATTTATTTAATATATATTTTTTACCAAATATAAAAAATTTAAAATTATTGTAATATATAAATTTTCTAATATTTTTTTGGTAATTCAATTTTTCAAATGTTTATTAGCTTTAATTTATATAATAAATTACTAGTATAAATTTTTATTAACTTTAGTTTATAAATAATGAGAAACGATCAATCAAGAATATGATACTGTGTTATGTGAGAAAATTAGAATATAAATACGAATTAATTGACAACTTACGGGAAGCAAGAACGAGGAGTACCAAGAATATTCCCACGAACATCTTCATATCTATCACTCTCTCTTATTTTCGGATCACTTTTTCACTTATATACGCTTATCTTCATTTATATACACAAAAAGGATAATGGTGTGGGTTGTATATGCATGCACGCAATTGGTCCCCATATTAACATTATTGATTCATGTGACATTTTTTTCTGTATAATTATTAATATATAAAATTTTATTTATATAATTTAAAAATAAATTATAAATCTCTTAAACATGTAAAAATTTTGATTATGGGTTATAATTTTGTATCAAATAATACAGTTAATTAGATATATAATTTAATGTAATATAAATTTTTATAGTGTAATTCTTGCAAGTATTTATAAATTTATTATGGTATAAGAAAGGAAAAATAATATATTATGTTATAAGAAAGGAAAAATAATTAATATAGAGAATATATTTATAAATCTGTTAGGGTATAAAAAAGAAAAAAATTATATAATATAACGAGAAAATATTATGTGATGGAAAAAAATAAGCAATTTTTAAATTAATTTTTTATTATAATTTTTTAATATTTTTCCCTACATTTAATGAAAGATGTGGTTTGATTAAAAAGGGAAAAAATTAAAAAGAACTATGGGCCCACCTTCGGGTCCATTTGGACTCAAGGCTCGGGTCCACTTTTCTAAACTCGAGCCCGCAAGAATTAGCCAGTGGGACCCAAACCTGAGCACGGACCCAAGTAGACTCGAGGCTCCTCGGGTCCACTCAGGTCGGGTAGGGACCCGAAGCTCGGGTCTCGGGTCCCATTGACATGCCTAGTCTTACAGGCGTATTAGTTGATGGTCCTTGGGGTAGACTTTCCGAAATTTCCTTAAAAGGATATATGGGAGGGGGTGAGTACAAAAACTCAGTGAATGGGTTTTCAAAATTTATCTTTTAGGAAAAACGGTTGATTCAGAGTGTGCCAGTCTGCTTATTCTCTTTCAAAAACCTTTTATTTCAAATTTTAATTTTTATCACAATTTCTTATTAACCACGTTATGTCATCACCCAACACACATCATTTATCATAAAGGTGAAAAACACAATCGCAGGCTAGTACATCCACTGAACCCACTTGTGGCATCGGAGCGACTTTACCGGGCACCTAGATAGAAGCACGTCCACTTCTACCTTGAGAATAAGTGGATGTTCGCGACATTTGACCCTCAATCCCGTAACAATTCTCCATATCCATATGAGGACAGAGACCTCATCCCATCTCCACCTCGGTCTCATGCGCTTAAAGCTACATCGAGCTTTATAAGGTCACCCGGTATGACTAACTGCCCTTATATCCACTAGGTCGTCAAGGGCCCTAGGACACATCACTACCCCTCTTGGGCGTCTTGAAGGTCCCGTAAACAAAGTGCATTCATAATCAGTATTTTCATATCATGCCATATAATCTGTGGTACCACTGGTTCAACAACCCCGACCCTCAACTCAACCAGCAACTGTTTGTCTTGACTAGTCCGGAGACCTGTCATGTCACACTATCGCTAGTTAACTGAATATGTCGGTCATGTCTTTGTACCATAGCCAAACAATTCACTTATTTAAATTTTCATGGCATATAACTCATGTTTTCTTATAAGCTCCTGCTCATGTCAACTGGCCTAGGGCCCACTATTCGAGGTTTTCAAAATTAGGCATAATAGCCCCAAGTTCCAAAATCGAGGCCTCCGGCCTAACAGAGCTATTTGAGCTCCCGTTAAGAAGGTCTCCCAAATCGTTTAAGCTGTGGCACACAGTTAGGAAAGAGCACTTCCAACAAAAATATATTTTCAACTATCCATCATACCAACCGAGTATTAGGACATCTTTGCTCATAACCGATGAACGGGTTTTCCACTTCCTCCGAAAAAGTTTCTATCATACCAACCGGGTATGATCTACTTACAACTGGTAAGTAGTTTTTCCGTGTCATTTTCACATCACTCCTCTAAGTTGTGATGTTTAAAATTCCACTTAGTAGTGGGTTTTCATTTCCAAGGTACTTATCATCTCAACCGGATATGATGTAAAAATCTCACTCACCCGATAATATAATGAATTCCACTCGACCGGTTCTTTGTATTAACGCGAGCTTGTCATTGCTGGCGTTCCTGTTACTTCATGTTCCTACACGATATGAACCTCCTTGTTCATTATCACTCGGCCTAATAGCCTTCATTTATTCCAAATAAACAAGAAAACTAAACTTTTTATTCATTTGCAATGAGGTCCCTAAACTTATTTTTCTTTAACTCTAAGTCCCTAATGCCGATTTTTCTTCAAATTAAGTCCTGAAACTTTTAAAATTCACCTTAGAATCTCAATTTATTCAATTTCACAATAAGAGATTTAATTTCCAAATTTTCAACTTTGGTCCCCCAACTTTTCCAAAATTACCATTTTGCCTCAACTTTACAAAAATGTTAAGTTTTACCCCAAAAATTTCCCAATTGGTCCTCCAACATCTTTATCATGCCCAATAGGTCCTCAATTTTATGAAATTACACTTTAGTCCCTCTAATTTTTTAAATTCCCAAATTTCCCTCAATTTTCCCGTAATTTCAACATTATAACTCAGCCGAACTTGATTTCATCAAATTGACTAATCAAATGAGTTTAATTGTTGAAATTGAAGTTATATTGGAATTCCTACACCTTCATACGATTCAATTGCACTTTGAATCGCATGATTTGGTGTTGGAATGAGTTCAAAAGGAGCTCTACTCAAAAATTGAACTTTGAGAGAGAAAGCTTCGAAAGCTTACTGTCGAGGGCATGGTGGTCCGAGCATGTAGCTCTCGTCCTGAGGTTCATCTTAGAATCAAAAATTGCATCAATTGATGTAAAATTGAGTGAGAATTTTATCATCAAAATATTATCGATTCTCTCTCTAGCACCAGTCGTAAATTACAGAGGGGAGCCGAATTGGCTTGCCTTTCAGCTCTAATTCAGCTGTAGGAGGGTTGTGGAGGTGTTGGAAGGGCATGGTTTCACCTAAGAAGGGCTTGAATTGGCTGATTTCAACTCGGCAAAAATAGGGCAGCTTCGGTATGACAGAGCTACTTCACTATTCGATCATGCCAACACTTCTCCGGCGACTCTCGGAGCAATTGGAGACTACAAGTGTGTAATTGACTTATCCCCGGTTCTAAAAAAACCCAACCTCACCTTGTTTGGCTCAGAAAAGTGCCCAAGTTGGAGCTCTGGTTCGAGCTTCATCGGAAAATGGAGCAGTTGAGAGAGAATGGAGTTTTCACGTGTGGAGATGATGAATGAGGAGGGGCTCTTTATATAGGAAGCTCGGGTACTTCTTGGTCATCCGATTGGTGCCTTAATGGCGATCATTCATTGTCAGAAACTCACTGGCCAGAGACTTTTCAGCTTTTCCTGTGTAGCACGATTTTTCGGCGAGTGAATAGTGTTGTCATCTGAAGGAATAAGATAACAATGTTCCGAACCAGGTTCAAAGCTTAAACCGATCGTTTCACCCCCGATTCAACCAAAATTTTCAAATATAAAAATTTCTAAATTCATTTTCTATCTAATGGTGGCCTCAAATCTCAAATTTGATTTTTTTAAGCCACCTAAAAAAATGAATTTAGCATCTGGTTCAATAGTGGTTCAAACCAGTCCAAACAAGTTCAAACCGGTTCAATCTAGTTCGGGTTTGATTCACCTAAACCGGTTTGGTTTTCACCTCCAATTCATTCTCAAGTCCATTTCTATGAATTTTGTGACTCTTTGGGTCACTTGGGATCCATAAATTTCTTAGTCTGCCCTTTCTCTATCGGTTCCAGTTCATAAATCGATTCAATCCAATTGGATTTGATTCATAAATCGATTCAATCCAGTTGGATCTGGTTCATCTGAACCAGTCTAGTTTTTCTCTTCCAATTTGTCCTAAGTTTCTTTTCCAAGGTTTTATGAACCTTTTGGATCACCCGGATTTGTAAAATTCCAAATTGCCCGTTCTCAAATGATCGGGTTTGTGAACCGGTTCAATGTTTCTCACTCGGTTTGACAGGTTCTTTTCTCAGTTTTCTTTTACTAAAAAGGGTGGGGTTTACAACTACTATGTGGAATATTAACATCACACCTGGTTGTAGTGATGTGAGAAATACACGAAAAAACTACTTACCAGTTGTAAGTAGATCATATGTGGTTGGTATGATGAACTTTCTCGAAGGAAGTAGAAAACCTGCTTACCGATTATAGGCAAAGATGTCATCATACCCGTTTGGTGTGATGGACAAGTGAAAAAGGTTATTTTGTCAGAAGTGCTCTCCCCTGACTATATACTAATGCTTAAAACTTTTGGAAGACCTTCTTGATGATAGCTCGAATAGCTTAGATAGGCCAAGCCTCAATTTTGGAACTTGGGGGCTAAAAGGCCCGATTTTGAAAATCTCGTACAATGGGCCCAAGGCCAATTGGCATGAGTAGGAGCTCGTAAACAAACATGATGATAAACCATGAAAACTTTTAATGAATGAATGATGTGATTTGGCCATAGTACCAAGACAGGACCGACATACTCGATGGATTGGTGGCAGTGCGACAAGACCTAGTCGACGGACCGATCTAGACAAATAGCTGCAAGTCAAGTTGTGGGTCGGGGCCATTAGACCAGTGGCACCACAGATTAATGGCTTATGGAAAATTTTATTTGTGCATGCACTGAGATTTGGGACCATCAAGACACCCAAGAGGGGTAGTGATGCCTCCTAAGGGGTACTCGACGACATGGTTGATATAAGGGTAGATTGTAAACCCCGTCCTTTGATAATAATAAAATAAGTCAAAGAACCAGTCATTTCCAAAGAGAAAACTAAGTTAGTTTACAAATTGGAACCAATAGATAAAGGGCAAACTAGAAAATTTATGGATCTCGAGTGACCCAAATAGTCACAAAAGTCATGAAAAAGGACTTTAGGATGAGTTGGAGATGAAAATAAAATCGGTTCAGGTGAACTGAACCCAAACCGAATTGAACCAGCTTGGACAGGTTTGAACCGGCTTGGACAGGTTTGAACCGGCTTGGACAGGTTTGAACCGGCTTGGACCGGTTTGAACCACTATTGAATCGGATACTAAATTCATTTTTCTACGTGGCTTAGAAAATTTAGATTTGAGAATTGAGGCCACCATTGGATATAAAATGAATTTAGATGAATTTATAAATTTTTAATTTTAAAAAATTCAGTCAAATCAGGCCTTAACCGGTCGATTTAATCTTTCAACCCGGTTTGTACCGATCCTGTACGGTTCAGAATAGTGTCGTCTTCTTCCTTTAGGATTGCTCATTGCCATTTTTTTCTCTTAGTCAATCCTGGTTCACTTAGAACTACGATTTTCTCTCATACTTTTTCGGTTCTCATTTTTTGCTTCTAATTTTGAGAGAATGTGGTTTACACCTATTAATGTAGTGTCGACGTCAAGGGAAATTAGAAAGGGAGGATAAGGGGAGATTGAATGATTTTTTCTGGATTTCCCGAGACATCCGATTGATATACAGGTATTGTCCTGGTTACACCGTTATGATTAGAAAAGGTGAGATTGAGTCGTATGTGTAAGGGGCATGTGCAATGTTGTTAGAGGGAAGTTGGCCATGACCCTCGGATGCAAAGGCATCCACTGAGAGACGAACCCCAGAGGTATTAGTTGTGGAAGAGTACATGTGACTCTCACACTCTCAATATCACCTGATCGGTATTATGACCTACCATTTAGGCATGAATGAAAATGAGCAAAAGAAAAAGGGGACATGAGTTGCCCATGTGTATGGGCCATGAGTGTCCGATTTATGAAGCATTATGCATACCATTAATTATATTGTGTTAAATTGTTTGAAAAAAATGAGAGTAGACCTTACCGTAAGGTGATACTACGGTTATGGTCGACCCGAGATTGGGGTCTCAAGGGACCAAATGAAACCATGGGAAAATAAGGTTTTTGTAAATTAGTAAGTAATGTCCCAAGATATGAGTATTAAGGGGCCAAATAAAACCTTGTAAGATAACGGTTTTTGTAAACCAATAATAAATGGCTTGAGACAAGAGTCTCAAGGGGTCGAATAAAATCTTGTGAGATAACGGGTTTTGTAAACCGATAATGAATCGCTTGAGATAAGAGTCTCGATGGGCTAAACAAAACCATGTGAAATAAAGGGTTTTGCAAATCAATAATAAGTATCAATACTAGGAAGTTTAATGAGATTTCTGAAGTTGTAAGCTATGAAGTGGCCCATCATCAACGTCTCATTCACTGAGTTGTGAACTCAGACCCTCTCTCAAATCATTATAGGTAAAGGTCGAGGAATAGCAAAGCCCGAGTGGGAAAGTGTTTTTGAACAAACACAGCTTGAGGTAGACCTCTTGACTTCTATGTGAAAGTTGTATTTACTACTTATTAACTACATATTCTCGGGTCATTTATAAAAATATTTTTGGGCACATTGCACTTTAAATAAAAGTTTCAAATTTTTGCTGAAAAATAAAAAATTATTTCTATTTTTAATTTTAGTATATTCAATTTTAATTTGGTTAATGTATCGATCACTCTAAAATCGAGTGGATTAACGAGTTGCACGAGACTGTATGCCGATCAAACAGATGGGGCATAACACATATCCTAAGTCACTAAACATTTTCCTTTTTATTTTAGAATCGAATTTGGGGCACCTAATTTGGGTGAAACTAATAACTAGTGAGGGTAGAGAAGCCAAATACGAGGTCGAGAAGATCTTCTTGGGCTTATATTTGATAAGTGTATAGTAGCTCCAAATGCTCTTAAGCTTCAGGAGTAAAAGTGCACTCAATAATGTTTAGGTTTACCTCAGTGGTTAGAGATAACATATTGAATAATCAATGGGTATTTATTATCTTATTTGATGCAAATGATAGGAGAAGGTTAGAGAATAGAGGCGTCACCATAGTCAAGTAGCCAATACAGCATTAATAATTAATTTTTATTATTTTTCCGTAGATAGTAATTTTAACTATCAAGAGAGTCTAAGAAAGGATCTAGGTGAAGGAAGCTGGGTAGGTTGAATGCAAGCGCTTATATTGAGTTGCTAATTTGTCATGGAGAGATATAAGATAAATAAAGGAGTTGGTGGGCGAGGAGTAGTGGAGTCTTCAAATTAGAAGTTGGGTAGCAAGAGACGGATTGCTTAATGTTAATGGCCAATGAAGAAGCTTGCTTCCCTTTATTGATTCATTCTGCACACATTAATTCAGTTAGTTGTAGTAGTTGTAGTAAAGGCAAAGTACACTGGGACAAAATTGCTATTTACTATGTACAAGAGGGGAGAGGGTGGATGATGGAGCAGCCTTATATAGTATACCCTCCTCCTACTCTATGGTTGTGGTCCGAGAAAGTGAGCTTGGTGAAGGTGGAGCAGTCACTAGGTGCTAATAACTACCAACATGAATATCCATAGTTCCGAGCAAAAAAAAACATGGATATCCATAGAGAATGGCCCTACACATCAGCATGAATTAAAGAAAATGGTTGTTAGTTCTATTTTTCAAAGAGGGGAATGACAAATGTCTTTGCTTTGGTTCATCCCAAGTGGGGCCATGTATAAATGACTCAACAAACATAGAAGATAAATTCAAATACGAATGAAATAATAACAAATGATGGTTTGACAAATGCCTTAAACCATGATGCCAAATGAGAGGTGGCATTGTCACATTATGGATGTAAGAAGTCATAAAAGTTGTAGGCAAATCTAACAAGAACAACATACCTCTTTTGCTAGCAGTTCGAGGCATCATGCCCATATGAATATGGTATCTAAAATTAGTAAAAGGAACAATGTGATTAGTCTCAGCAGTTAAAACACTGTTCTCACAAGATTAAAATGAACCTATTCACTCTAAGCAATAGCATATAATAAGTATTGTTTGGATCTGTAATGGCTAGGTAAAGTGAATTGTCTCCTTATTCAGTGAGCTTCACACCATCGAAAATATTGAGAACTTGAATTTGATTATTGCTCGACTAGCTTTGCTCTAATACAATAACAACGAAGCTCAAAAGAAAGGAAAGTTAAGGTATTAAAACTTGAGAATGAAACATCATCAGTGATAGAAGGAGACTATAGCTATGAGTATTATGAAAGATGTAGACAAGGGGAAAAAAGACTATTCTAGTTGCTATATTGGGACAAGGACAACGCATCTACTTTATCTTCTTCTGAAGAATGGAAGAGTCTTTGATGCGGCTGCTACTGCAGAGAGGGGAAGAGGCCATCACCGGAGGAGGAAGAGGAGGACGGCGGAGGAGGTGTTGATCGGCCATGTCCGGCCAGAGAAAGGCGCCAATGGCAAACTCCCTCTTGTAGTCGAGGTCGCCGATGTCTGTCGGCAGCCCGTACTGTTCTAGAAGGCCGTCGAGCTTCCACTCGGGCATGGCATGGTAGTCCTGCCTTGTGTACCTTGGGTAGTGAAGCGGCATCTGGAATAGACCGCTATGGCCGACCGTGTCCTTCTTCGGTCCCACCTCCATTCTTGGGTAGATGGCTACGTAGTCGTCTCGGTTCTCCTTAAGCTGGACTTGAATTCCATGGAGTTGCAATAGAGGGAGGGTCGAATATATGTATGGGTTGAGGTGGAAAAACAGTGCTACAGTGAGAAAAGCATGATGATGGATGGAAAAGTCACGAGGATTTGATGGTTAACCTTCCGACCCAATGCACTTGTTACATGTTCATTCTTCTGAGTTCATCCGATAAGGCTCCATCTGATCGAGTCCCATGTAACGTTTATTTGATAAAGTTACGTTTGCACAGTATCTCAGCCTGCCTTCAGTTTCATGTTTGATGCATTTGGAAGAGCTTTAGTATATGAAAGATCATATATTGATCAGTTTCATGTTTGATGCATGGCTAGAAGTACTACGATGTTGGAGGAGGGATGAGGTGTTGATGGGAATCCACTAATCCAACTAGAGAAATGTGGCTATGGTAAACTTCAATCCAAGCTCCAATGGCTGCATTTCGAAGAAATAGATGTATTAGGCACATAGTATTATTTTCCACAAAAAGATTAATATTATATTGCAGTGTATTTGGCATAGATACATTAGTACTAACTTGACATAATAAATTAAACATTTGTCGCCTAAATTATATTTTTCAAAATTTTGGTGTCCAAGTGTGTTATTTGGCCTACATTGTGCATCTTCTTCTAATTATGCATTGTTGTTCATACACCATACACCAGAGTTTTTTATTGAATTAAGTTTGTGTTTTTAATTGAAATCCCCCTTTGGGATTTTAGCCTTATTGGAAACAGGTTAGATGTGTAGATGTGCCAATAATATTGGATTCCCAATAAAACTTATGCAATTAATAGGGAAAGGATGATCATAATAACCTGTCATGATGAATCTGCACTTCACTGGGACTCTTGCTTGCACATGGGTCTAAAGAAAATTGATCTGTCATACCTAGTTGTCATACCTAGTTGTCATTCCTAATACATGTGGATATGAACCTTCCCATGCAAGGTCATGGTTCTCATCCCTCTTAATTAAACTTAATTGCACTAACCAAAATTAAATTATAATTAATGAGTGCATTAATTTAAAATATTTAAGAATATTGCATATTAACTCATACTCAACTAAATCTACATTGATAATTAGGATATCAATATACAATATCCCAAATAAATATAGCATAAATACAAATGTAACTCCAATATTTACTAGTGCCAATCAATCTACCCTACATTTGGAACATATCATATCACTATTGTCACAAAAGTACACTTTTATGTATTTAAATTATTGTAATTTCAATTCGAAAACTTTTATTTGATATTAAATTGTGCCCCTTAATTAAATTATCGTATTAAAAATACTTGATAAAATATGATATTATTTTATAAAAATATACTAGGTATAAAATTTACTCTATATTTAATATTGTATGTTCAAATTTAATTAAGTAATTGTATACAATGAAAAAAATATATATTTTTTGCTAAATTTAATTATTGGTGTAGGATTAAAAATTAAAGTAAATAATTTACATGTTTCTATATATGTTTACTCAAAATATGGGGTCTAATACATGTTTACCATGGAACATGACTCCTACATTAAATACCACAAAATTTTGTATTTTTCATTCCCCGTAAAATTAATCAATTTTGAGGTTTCGTTTTCAATGTAAAGGACGGGACAACTCACCATTAAGTAGACGTTTGGTTCCTTGAAATGTTAGATTTTGGTTTAAAGTTAAATTTAGGGAAAAAAAAATCATTTGGATCCGTCAAATTAGGTTGAATTTGATATTATTTCATTCGGAAAGTATTTATTAAATTGTTCAGAATTTTAATATAATTTTGCAAAATTACCCTTATTTCACCTTTACATTTTCTATTTGAAGGTATCCATGACTTGGGAATATAATTTTTGGCCTATTTAAGCTAACATAAGGACCCCCAAATTGTGATGTAACATGGACCCAACCAAAAAACAATTTCCATGAATCCAAACATGTCCTAATTGTAACCTAGGAAGTCAAAGATGATATGGTACCCATAAAAATATTACAACTAATTATAACTATATCACATTAATCAAATTTCCATTTTGATGTATAAAAACCCTTTTTTGGCAAGAAAACTAACTCTTTTCTCACTACTCAGACCCCACATCATATTTGAGAGAAATGATTGTCTATTCATCTGAGTGGGTTATGGCTCATGACCATTATTTTCAACAATTTTTTTCCATATAAATGATATGCTATCCTTTCTTATTGGTCTAATCAAATTAGTCATTTATTTCATTTAGATTTTGAATAGTCACATCCATTTAGACTTGGGAATGTAATAACATTTATATGGCAAAATTTTATATATTTTTAGTAATTTATTTTTTCCTTTTATATCTAAAAATAAAGATTAGACCCCAATAAGGACGAGTCATCGACCCCTTCATTCTCACCCTTCACCTTCTCTGCACCGCTATGGAAACCCACGCAACCTAAGACGTGTTCCTCCGGGTAGCGGTGGCGCTTCTGCTTGCCACATCCATTGTCGCCCTCACCTGCCCCGACTGTGGCTCCACCTCCGTCCCTTACCCTCTCAGCACCTCCGACACCTGTGGCCACCCATCCTACAAGATCCTTTGCAATACCACCTCTGACGACCGCCTACTCGATCAGGGTTAGAGAGGCTGGGCGCAGGGCATACACGAGCTTCGTGAACCTCGACCCGACCCTTTCGGTCGGTCAGTGGCCGCAGCCGGGCCTCGAGATCGAGTGGACCGCCCCGCCTAGTAATTGAATTCATACCTTCATTTTTGTGGGTATTGGAGTAATAATTTTTTAATATAATGTAAGGTTTGAAGATACATAGATGTGCGGTACCCTATAGCAGGTTTGGATCTTTTCATTTGGTCCAGTAAATAGAATCATTACCATTCATAGTCATAAAATTTACAACAAAAAATATCTTGTCATACCTAGTTGTCATCCCATGCAGGTCATCTTGTTGTAAATAATGAGTACATTAATTTAAAATATTTAATAATATTGCATATTAAATCATTCTCAACTAAATCTAACATTGATATATATAGTAAGTGATAATTAGGATATCAATATACAATATACCACATAAATATAGTATAAATATAAATGTAATTCTAATATTTGAACACATATACCAACATTTGGAAGATATCATATAATTTCAATTCGAAATTTTTTATTTGATATTAAATTGTGCACATTAATTAAATCATTATATTAAAAATACAGATATATTTTATAAATATATATGAGGTATAGACTCTAATTTTAATATTGTATGTTCGAATTTAATTAAGTAGTTGTATATAATGAAAATTATTTTTTTTGCTAAATTTAATTATTGATCTAAGATTAAAAATTAAAGTAAATAATTTTCATGTTCCCTACATTAAATATTTGTATTTTTCATTCGTAAGATTAATTAATTGTGAGTTTTCCTTTTCATTGAAAAGGATTGGACAACTCACCATTAAGGGGACGTTTGGTTCTTTGAAATGTTAGATTTTAGTTTAAATTTAAATTTAGGGAAAAATTTTATTTGGAACCGTCAAATTAGGTTCAATTTGATATTATTTTATTTGACAAGTATTTATTAAATTGTTCATAATTTTAATATAATTTTGTAAAATTACCCTTATTTCAGCTTTACATTTTCTATTTTAAGCTCACATAAGCCTTAGGTTACCCCCAAATTGTGATGTAACATGGATATTTTCCATCCTTACCCAACAAAAAAAAAACAATTTCCATCAATCCAAACAACCTAATTTGCAACACAGAAAGTCAAAGATGACATGCTACCATAAAAATATTACAACTAATTCATATTTATGTCATAATTATAACTAGTTCACATTAATCAAATTTCCATTTTGATGTATAAAAAAGCCTTTTCTTGGCAAGAAAACTTCCTCTTTTCTTACTACTCAAACCCCACAACATCATATTTGAGAGAAAGGGTTGCCCATTCATCTTAGTGGGTTATGACTCATGACCACTATTTTCAACTATTTTTTTTCCATATAAATGATATGTTATCCTTTCTTATTGGTCTAATCAAATTAGTCATTTATTTTTCCTTTTATATCTAAAAATAAAGATTAGACCGTAGTAGGAAGGAGACCTTCGATCGTGCCTAATCGACCCCCTTTCATTCTCACCCTTCACTCTCTCTGCACCGCCATGGAAACCCACACAACCTCCAAGGTGTTCCTCCTGGTGGCGGTGGCGCTTCTGCTTGCCACATCCATCGCCGCCCTCCGCTGCCCCGACTGCGGCTCCACCTCCGTCCCTTACCCTCTCAGCACCTCCGACACCTGCGGTGACCCTTCCTACAAGATCCTCTGCAATACCACCTTTGGCTCACTTTCCTTCCCCACCCTCAATAACACCTACCCGATCGTCTCCATCAGCTCCGACACCCAGCGTCTCGTCATTCGCCCAGCGCCGCTCGTCTCCGGTCGGTGCGTGACGACGGATCTGCCAACCCTGGGCGTCCAGCTCAACAGCTCCCTCCCTTTCAACGTCACCAGTAGCAACACCATCATGTTCCTCAACTGCTCCACCACCCTCCTCAACTCGCCGCTCAACTGCACGGAGGCGAGCCTCTGCCATGCGTACGTCAACGGTACAGCCTCGGTGGACAGAGTATGCGGGGACTCGCCGATATGCTGCACTTTTAAGACCGGTGGTTCGACGACGTCGTACTCAATCAGGGTTAGAGAGGCTGGGTGCAGGGCTTACACGAGCTTCGTGAACCTCGACCCGACCCTTTCAGTCGGTCAGTGGCCGCAGCCGGGCCTCGAGATCGAGTGGACCGCCCCGCCGGAGCCTGAATGCGGGACCCAGGTAGGTCACCTGCTACAATTAACTATAGTCATTGAATTCTTACCTTCTTTTTTTCTAAATAAATTATTCTTTATTTACAAAAATATCCCTTTGCGGTCAAACGTAACGCACTGCATTTCTAAACTGGCAGTGGAGTTGACAGTAAATTTGTGAGAAGTTCTGGGGTGAAACTGTAATTAGATAGCAACCCGCAGCTTTTGACTAATCAGTCTAATCCAATTCATTTTTAATAAGCTACATTAAAGAACTCTAGCCTATCAAGATATTAGTGCCATTCGACTACAGTCCGCCCGGTCCAGAATCCCGTTCTATATTTCTGAACCGTGATTCAGTTTTATATAATATAAGCTCCTCCAATAAAACATAACTTATATAATATGAAATTAATTTGACAATAATATGTTTTACCATGTGAAAATTTGAAATTTATTTTTAAATGTGTTCAATATATAAATAAATTATTAGTATTTAATATATATAATTATTATAAAATATCGTAATTTATTTTATTTTTATTTTTCCCTTAATTTATTGCTATTTTGTCAATTATAAAATAAAAATAAATATATATTTTAAAAAAATTTAATTATTATAGTTTAGTTATGAAAAATTAAATAAATATAATAATACAAAAAATCAAATAAGTAGAAAAAAAAGAGAAGTAACAAAAAATTGAAGAAAATTTATCTTGGATATCATTTGGAAGTTTGGATAATGTTGTGGATAGTAGCTTTTTATTTTAATAAAATTTTATATTTAATAAGTTTTGATAAAATCTAATATCAAAATTGTAGTTTATAAGCTTATTTTGCCTAAAAAAATATTTCAAAATTAAGGAGTATTTTAAATTTATTCCAATTTTGGTTATCGTTTTTAAAAATGTATCAAAGTAGCAATTTTGATGTTAATTATAAAATAATATTATTTTATTATAATTTAAAATAAAATTAAAAATTGAAAAAATAGTAATGAGATAATGGAAGAGCGGTGTTAACTGTTAACCACTCTTTTATTGCTCGATTTCTAATATTTTTACAAAAAAATAAAATTTAATATTATTTATACTTATGGTCAAATTTGGTATAAAAATAAAAGCGTGCATCCTTTTAAACCACGGGATCAATTACTCGGTTTTTTGAGTCATTATCTCTGGTCAGGCTGACTGTGACGGGAACTCGACGTGTGGACCAGACCCATCATCGACCAGTGGGCTCAGCCGGTGTTTTTGCAACTCCGGTTTGAACTGGGACTCGGTCCAGGGAGTCTGTGTTGACAGTGAGCTTATTCTTTCGTTCTTACCTGTAAAGGCTTAATATATTCCCATCACTATTTTCTGTAACGTGTTTCATTTTACATCAATGTAGATAGTACATGTTCGAGCTCCGGAGGTTGCGGTTCGACGGACAAGACAGCACTCATAGCAGGTGTGTGCTATCTTTATAAAAATCAACCCATGAAATTACTTCTGAAGTCATTACTTCTGGGTTTGCCATGGAGAGTGCCTAACCTTGCATGCAGGTTTAACCTGTGGAATTGGAGGACTGCTCATAGCATCCACAATTCTTGGGCTGTTCTATAGGCGCCATGAACGCATCCGACAAGCTCGGGAGCGTCTGGCCCGAGAGAGAGAGGAGATCCTGAACTCGAACGGAGGAATGGGGGCGAAGTACTATATGGGCAAGGAGATCAAGAAAGCCACCGACAATTTCTCGAGAGACCGGCTCCTTGGGGTTGGCGGCTATGGTGAGGTCTACAAGGGCATCCTCGGCGATGGCACCGTCGTGGCCATCAAATGCGCGAAGATAGGTAACGCTAAGGGGACCGACCAGGTCCTGAACGAGGTCCGGATACTGTGCCAGGTGAACCATCGGAGCCTGGTCCGGCTGCTGGGATGTTGTGTCGACCTCGAGCAGCCGATCCTGGTCTACGAGTACGTCGAGAACGGGACACTGCTAGATCACCTCCAGGACCGTCGACCTGGCGGTAGGGTCGACAGCCTGTCATGGCTCAGTCGGCTCAAAATTGCCCACGGCACTGCGGAGGGCCTGGCTTACCTCCACTCCTCGGCAGTGCCCCCGATATACCATCGGGACGTCAAGTCGAGCAACATCCTCCTCGATGTGAAGTTAAACCCTAAGGTCTCCGACTTTGGGCTCTCACGGTTGGCCCACACGGACCTGAGCCACGTGTCCACGTGCGCTCAGGGCACGCTCGGGTACCTGGACCCGGAGTACTATCGGAACTATCAGCTGACAGACAAGAGCGATGTTTACAGTTTTGGAGTAGTTCTGCTTGAGCTGCTAACGTCGCAGAAGGCCATCGATTTCACCAGGGCGCCTGACGATGTGAATCTGGCAGTGTACGTCAAGAGGCTGGTCGATGAGGAGAGGTTGATGGAGGCGGTCGATCCGGTGCTCAAGGAGAACGCGGAGACTGTAGAGATAGACACCATAAAGGCAATCGGGTTCCTAGCTGTTGGGTGCTTGGAGGAGAGGAGGCAGAATCGGCCTTCGATGAAGGAGGTCGCGGAGGAGATTGAGTACATCATGAGCATCGCATTGGCCAAGGTTGTAGAGAAGTAAACCTAACCCCTCACCTACACCTACGGGCGGTACACAGTATTACTGTTATTCCTCTTGAGTCAAAGAGTGGTCTAGAGACACCAACAAAACAGTGTTGTTTTGTAGTGCAAACTGAACTTATAGGAGTGGCCCACTTCATGCGTGTAGTAAATATGGTCTATTTCATTGTCATGACAGCGACTCCTGCGTGTAGTAACCATTGGGTCCTCCATTGTCATGCTAGAAAAGTGCCTTAAACTGATTCAGCGTGCATCCAATACTTAAGTCGGGTTCCACCTACTCGTACTCGGAGCATCCAAAACCCGAGTTGAAATCTACTGGTTACTCGGGTCCGATTCGATTCGTAACCGTACATCTGTGACCCGACTCGGGTTCTACTGATTATCTGGGTCCGATTTGATCCGGACTCAACCCGACTCGAATTCCACCGATTACCCGGGTCCGATTCGATTCAGACTCGTCCGAATTGTATTCTACTGGTTGTCCAAATCGGGTACCTTGAGGCTCTAGATCCCGTAGGCTTTCTTTGTGTTCACATAGGAGTGGGTCTCACGGATCATTAGTAGGATCAGCAGATCTGATGACTATATGCATTAGAATGAATTGGAGAAAGTGAAGAGGGTCCAGTCAGCTCATGAAGTGTGGATCATGGATATTAAACATATATAAAAAATATATTTTTCTAAATAATTAATTAATTAATTATAAATTATAAGTTAGCTAATTATTGCTTCATTGCAACATATGGACATTCATCTTCTTTTAAAGGTGAAATGTGCGCTTCGGTTCAAGGTCTACACTCCAAGGAGCTTAGGTGCAAGAACATATATTATGAATGTAAATAAAGTTCTTTACTTGAGGAGATGCTGATGGAGGCAATCAACCCAAAACTCAAGGATGGTGGAGATGGACACCATCAAACAGAATATAACAAATCATCTAAGCCATGAATTTATGTATACTTGCAAGCCTTCTTGGAGCATTGAGATCATAAAGTAGAATATAACAAGTAAAATTTATCACATTGCTAATCATATGCAAAAAAATCACTTACATGATTTGATTTCCATGTTGAGATGGGGTCTTAATGAATATACAATTCTTCATCCTTGTCCGAATTTATCTGGGAGTCATCATCTTCATGTCCGTAGTGAGGTGAATATCATCTACCTCATTGTTCTGGTAGTCACTTCCAATCCCGTCCAATGAATCCTCCTTTGCTGGACATTGAGACACACCATGAGCAACCTTATCAACCTGTTATGTGAGGTAGGTGAGAAGTAGGGAGGACAAGAAACTCTTTTCTTTGCATGCTTGAGATGACAGGAAAGGAATACTATTCCTCAATATTTCAGTGCCCCTGTGAACCTTTCACCTGCTGTACCAAATAGATGTTATTGTCCTCCTGAAGGCACCTTTAGTGAACATGCTGCTGAATCATTTGAAACTGTCTTACTTCAGTAGCAACAATTGTTTTCTAGCAAAGTCATTTCTGAAGTATATATGGAGAGGAAAAAGCGACTAGGGGAAGCAAAGAATCTTCACATCCTCTCTTGAACAGCCTTACCTTGGGCAATGATGTGAGAACTGTGATTAATCAATGTGCAATTGATCCAAGGAAGAACAGCCTCTGCACTGAGTGATCTGTCAAGAATCAATGATGTTACTATTGTTCAGCCAACAAATTTTCACAATATCTCAATGCAAAAGCGAGAAATGATAAAGATAATAAACCTTGATCTCCAACCAGATATCCTCCGGTAACCCAGATGCTTTGGTGGGAGTCATAGACAAACACAGAAGCTTTCATCTTCCAAAATAATAAAGGAAACATGAATTAGAACTTGAGAACACAAAAACATACAAATTCTGAATAATGGAAAAACAAAACTGAGTGGAGCCATTGTCTAAGAAACAAACCTTCTTGTGAGAACTAATATATCCAATTTCGATGTCCGTGAATGTAGAAGAAGCAAGCCGGGATTTATCAGTCAGAGAATCTTCACTGAGTATATATACCAAGTGATCTTAGAGGGTCCTCCATGGAAATTTGTTCAAGGCCCATATTCTTCTCGGAACCTTATGCAGTACAAGAGCAAAGCAATTAGGTAAAGCAAAGCAACTTTGTAACAATAGAGTACCTTGGGTCTCTTCAATCTTGGGTTGAGAGGGAGATGCTTCTGAGTTTTGAATCTCTCGTTAAATTCAACTAGCTTCGGAATGGGAAACAAAGCATCTTCTGCATTTGCTATATCCACTGCAGTCTCACAGTTGATTTGGAATAGATAATGAAAATGTTGTTAAGAGGACTGCACTAAGTAATTTTACTAACAAATGAAATATCAAAAACACTTAGCAGGGCATAAGTATTATAACAAACCAAAGTTGCTTAAATTAAGGTCACAGAAAACTAGAAGGAAAATAGAATTATTACTTACTACCTATTGGCTTAAAACCTACATTAGAAAAAATGAAATTTATCCCAAGGGACGATAATGAATCACCGGGAAGAAAAAAAAGATACATAATAAACTATTTATTTAAGATTCAAAGATAACAAGGCCAACTAATTCAACAAGAGTCATATAATTCAAACACTAATGCTATATTTGTATCCGCTGATTTATAGTGATTTGAAAAGTGAATTGTCCATATGTATAAGTGATTAATTTAAATTTGTTAAATTTTTTAATAATGTATTGTTTATATTGATATAAAGTGAGATAAATTATTATTAATAAAAAATTCAAAGATAAAATTATTATTTTAATTAAATTAAATAATTTATTAGTTATTATATATAATTAAATTATATTAAATAAATTTTGTATAATAATTTTTTTATATATAATATTTATATCATATAATTTTAAATAAAATATTATTAATACATAAATTTATTTAAACTATAAAATAAATAAAAAAGAATAATATAAATCATAAATAAAGATATTAAACTAATTTAATAAATAAATAAAACAATTACTTTAAATACCTAAAAGTGCCATTAAGTTTTAATGTAAATTGAGCAATTCAAATTTCTATAAACCACTTATTTTTATATTACTCCAGCAGTTCAAATTAATTTCCCTTCAAATTCTTACAAACTACTTAATTAAGGTGAATTTATATCAATCAAATCATCTTAAATGATTTATTAACAGGTAAAAAAAATCCCACTGTGGAGCCCTTCAACTTCACATTTCACCTAAATTAACTAAAATCTTCTGAAAATGTGGCTTCACTAGCAAAGCCAAGAGCAGCAAAGACGTAAATATGCAATCCCTCAATATCCTTCGCGCACCAAAAGTAACAAATTCCAGTCTCGGAAATTGCGAAAACATAGAGACCCGAATTATCACTGTCATGATTTTCATTGATTCTGCAATCAATATAGACAGCAGGATCCTCTAATGCAATAGCACATATTGCTGATTGCTTCTTCCCACCACCAATTTTCCATATAGCAACATATCTTTCACTGACAGCAGAGGAAATTCCCTAGTAACTTTCCGATTATTTATTAATCAGAAGTTGCAAGTAAAAACTAACATAATGAGAAAATAAGAACTCACGGGATGGCCATAGAACTTTTGTATCTTCCTGTGATGTGTGCTACTGAGGATTTTCAATTGTGAAGCTGCCGTGCCGTAGCCACCATACTTCCCTCCAAAATAAAGACAGAAAGCAGAATTATAAACAAAAAAATGAACTATGATAGTTCAACAGTTTATCTCTAAGTTGGTGTTATAACTGGATCAATGCCCACTAATTTTGCTCAGCCAGAAAAAAAGTATACTCGTTCATCCATCTGTCTGTGCCCTGTTCTTGACCAGGAACGGTGAAATCGTTGCTGCAACATTATTAGAGATAGAAACTAAAAGAAAGGCGAAGGGTGTTGGGTTTTAGGTAGGGATGTCAACTGTTGGGGGTGGGGTGTGGTTTTGGCTGATTCGGATCCGACCCGAATTCGGGTCATATGGATCCGAGACCGCACTGACCCGTAGGTCCGTGCAATAGTACAAGTGGATGTTGAAGTCCTTATCTTTTGTAATCTGAACTATGACAGGAATTTGCTGGTCATGGCAAGGCTGTGCTCGAGGTTTAAATCGCAACCGCAATCATGATCCCATCGAGTTCAGAACAGGCCTTGATATGAAGTGCGAGTTTGGCTCCAGGAGCCTGTACCTGTAAATTGGGGCCAAAATGTACTAATTGGGTGTCTTAACAAAAAACCAAAATGCTGCTATTCCAAAAAAAATGGTACACAATGGTGATAATATAAAAAAGTTATCGGCTGAATTTAGCAAAAGTAAACAAAAGGGTTTGAAAACTCATGTTTCTCTTTCATCACAGTAACATAAAGAAGATAAACATATGAAAATATTAATCGTATGAATAGGATTGTGCTAGCTGTACGGATTCAAACTTTAAATCCGAATCCAATCCAATACTAAACTCGACCATAATCGAAAATTTTGGAGTCGGACATGAATTTCTGAGTATTTGTGAGATGCCTAGTTTTAGGAGACAAACTAATTAGTGCTATTCGAAAACTATGCAATTGCCCCTGAACATTCAACAGTGGGTGCAATGGTCCCTCAACACTGAACATTGGGTACGAGTACAACGATTAGGCCAATGGTCAGATCTAATTAGATTGCCTCTGACCGAGTTTGTTCGCCCGTTGAATTCAAGTACATTTACATGGCCAATCAAATGTCACATTTAGGTCAAGAGGAGAACTTGATTATGCAGGCAGGCTTGAGCTATAAGTCCATCTCATAATCTTATGTTTGGATTGAGGGGAAAACGTAGGGTTAGGAGGGGATGAGAATGGAAGGATTCTAGTGGAGAGTGAGGAATTTTTATGGGTAATATATTATTCGTTTAACTAGTATTATGGAGGGGAGAATTGAAGAAGTTGTGTATAAAATAATATTATATTCTTAATAATTATTTTTATCTTTAATAGCCGAGAAATGAGAGATGCTTATCATTTTATATATTTATAATATTTTTTTATTTTGATTAATATTTGATTGATTGTCTCTATTTTAATTATATAATTAAAATTAAATATATTTTTATTGTAATAATTATATAATATAATATAATATATAATTAAATGTGATATATAAAACACATGTGATGTATATTATATTTATTATTATTATTATAATATAATTAGTATCTATTAATTTTATAATCTATTTAAATTATATATAAAAATATAATATCTAAATATATATATATATTAGATATATAACATAGGTTACGGTATGTATATATTAATTTTCTTATTATTATACCATATTTATATATAATCATTATTATATAAATAGCACTTGACAAAAATATTACTCATATAATTTATTATATATAATATAATTATAGTACAATTATATATACTTTATTTAATATAGTATTTCATTTGACCT
Source organism: Trapa incisa (assembly GCA_030064435.1). Taxonomy (NCBI): domain Eukaryota; kingdom Viridiplantae; phylum Streptophyta; class Magnoliopsida; order Myrtales; family Lythraceae; genus Trapa; species Trapa incisa. Next base: position 8,468,387 of record CM057765.1, read on the forward strand.
CTTTTATTTTATTTAATTATATGAATTAATAATACATTTTCCACTTAATTATTATAATTTCATTAAATTATATATTCATAAATAATATTAGTTAATAAATTATTTAAATTAATTACAAAAATAATAAATTAATCATTTTAATTTTTCATTAACTTAACCTCTCATGTGGAGGCATCAAACATAGCAGTAGGCGTAAATGCACGTACTTACAAACTCACCACTATTTGTTAAATTAATAACGATAATATATCAATCAATCCATGTATGATACATATCCCATTAATCCCCACCAAATCATTACAATCTCTTTCATCCAAACATACTCTTAATTATTTAATTTATGAGAAAATTCTGAACACCTTAAATGTATACGTGAAATGCTATCAAAATAATTTGGAAAAAAATCGATCATGCAAATTTTTTCCATTATTTCCGGCTAATTTTAGAGACAAAGGTTGGCTCATCATGGAAGCAGGCCAGACATAGGCGCCCACAGATTTCACGACTCCGTTTAAAAGACAATTATCTATGAATATTTTATAATGCCCGACAGATCTATATATATATATATATATTTACGTCTATAAGTATTGCCCCACGATCTACAATGTCGGCAGCCGTATATATAAATAATTTTATTAAGCCAATTAATTTATCACACATGAGTAGATGAAAGGAGTGAATCAATAGGTTGAAAGTTGATGAATGTGACATATGAATCACTAGAAATATAGTTTTGAGATGGTATGGTTCACTAGAACAGAATTACTCTAATTAATTTTATACAAAAATGTGCTTAAAATACACTGAAATTACGTCTATATGATGTCATGGTCTTAGGGTGGTGTAATTATTCAATAAAAATTTGATAATTGTTAATTTTTATCAATATAAAATATTAAGTAAATTATAAGAGTAAATGGCTATTCCTAAAATTAGTATATTAACAAAATAATATCAAAATAGTAATTATAAGATAAAAAATAAAATGATATTAATTGTTGCAATTGAGATATTTTCCCCAAAGATGAACGGAAAAAAATGACATCCAGTGTAAAGGAGTGTGCATATAGATTTGGCTAAGCAAACACACACTAAAGGTAAGCAAATGTAATTTTAATATTATGACTATCATTTCACTTATTTTTAATAGATAATAAATAATATTATAATCACAATATATCATATAGATTTTTTAGGGTTTTGCCAATATACACAAGTTTCTAAGATACTATTAGATTATTATGAGTTATTACATATCTATCATCCAATATTTCAATAATATTTACACATTTTACATATAGTTCATGAGTCTTTTCCATAATTCAAGTACTACACTAATATTACATACACTATATCTATCATTCATGTATTGTCTTTTATGATATACAAGCCTTATTAGGATCTTATGTAGGTGAAGTGCCCCTGGATCCCAAATTAGTTTGTCTCGATTAAGTTTATTACTTCTCCACTCATCAACTCTCTTGATTTGTCACTTTTGTTGTAACCTCAATAAATAAATACCAAGTACTCCCTTAAAAAAATTTTTGAAATTATCAGGTTTTTACTTATGGTGTCATGTTTCGACCCAGTTTGATTGTATCCTCGTGATCAATCCGTCGCTCCTTTGGTTTAAGAGTGATTTTTCCCCTTTATTTAATAAAGAGTAGCTATGCGTAATTTAACCTCGTTCCCTTTAATAGCATAAATCAATAAAAATGCAAGTTTAAAAGAACTTTTAAGCATAACTGACAGATGGTAGATTCTAGTGTTATCTTTAATAATTTTTCCCTATTCCTGAAAAGTGATATAAAAGAGTGGTGTGTTTTCTATTTATTTTTTTTAAGAACATTCTTTCCTCAAATTCTAGTTTTCAAAATTCTTTTTCTCATTATCCACATTAGGTGTGTTTTACAATTAACACACTCATTTCATTCAGGAAGGGATCACACATTTGCAGGCAGCCCATCCACTATATCCACTTGTGGCTCGGAGTGACTTTACCAGCCACCAAGATAGAAGCCCGTCCACTTCTACCCTAGGTCTGAGTGGATGTTCGTTACATTCGACCCTCAAACTCGAAATCAACTTCGTGTCCATATGAGGATGAGACTCATCTCGACCCTACCTCGGTCTCATGCGCATGAAGCTACATCGAGCTTCTCTGATTGTTGGCACGACAAACTGCCCTTATCTCCACCATGTCGTCTAGTAGCCCTTAGGATGCATCACTACCCCTCTTGGACATCTTAATAGTCCTGAACCTCAAGTGCATGCACAAACAATAATTTTTCCACAAAGTCATTTATCTTTGGTGCCACTGGTCCAACAGCCCCGACACTCAACTCGATTTGCAACTGTTTGTCCAAGCCGATTTGTCGACCTGGCCCTGACGCACTACCGTCAGTCCATCGAGTATGTCAGTCCTATCTTGGTACCATGGTGAAATCACATAATCCATTCATTAAGAATTTTTATGACTTTAATACATCATGTTTGTTTGCGAAGTCCTCCTCATGTCAACTGGCCTTGGGCCCATTGTACGTAATTTTTTCAAAATCGGGCATTTTAGTCCCACAAGTTCCAAAACCGAGGCCTTTGGCCTATTTGAGCTATTCTAGCTCTCATCCCAAAACTTTTAAGCATTGGCACACAGTCACGGGAGAACACTTCTGACAAAATAACCTTTCCATTCATCACACCAACCGGGTGTGATGATATCCCCGCTTATAACTAGCAAACGGGTTTTCTCATTCCTTCCAGAAAATCTATCATACCAACCGGGTATAATCTCTCTACTTACAACCGGTAAGTAGTTTTTCTGCTTAGTTCTCACATCACTCCAACCGGGTGTGATGTTAAAATCCCACATATAAGTGATTTTTCATTTTTGAGGTGCTCATCATCCCAATTGTGTATGATGTGAATAAACTCACTCACCCGATAATTGAAGTGTACTCTTCTCGAATCGGTTTCCACTTCCACGTTAACTTGTCCTTGATGGAATTCCGATCTTTCGTGTTCCTACATGATTTGGCCATCCTTATCTACTAATATTTGACATAATAACCTTCATTTTCTCACGTATGAACAACTAGGCTCAAAATTTCCAATTAATTGCACTTAGGTCCCTAAAGTTCATTTTCTTGACTTTAGGTCCCTAATGCTAACTTTTCCACAAATTGAGTTTGGAAACTTCCAAAATTTCACTTTTACTTAAAATTATTTAAGAGGCTCAACTTTTCCAAATTTCCAATTTGTTCCCCAACTTTTCAAAAATTACCATTTTGCCTATACTTTACAAAAATGGCAATTTGATCCCAATTATTTTAAAAAATTAACCAATTGGTCATCCATCATCTTTTTCATGGCCAATTGGCCCTCAATTTTAGGAAATTGTAATTTGGTCCCTCAATTTTACGAAATCCCCAAATTTCCCCCTTTCAAACTGGCCGAATTTGATTTCATCAAATTGACCATTCATTTGGGATTAATTGCTTAAATTGGAGGTATAATTCAGTTGCTACACATCCATACGATTCAATTGAGCTTTGAATCGCATGAATTGAGGCTGAAACAAGCTCAAACGGAGCTTCGCCGAAAAATTGTGTGTAGAGAAAGAAAGCTTCGAAAGCTTACTGTCGGAGGTGCGGCGGTCTGAGATTTCTATCTGGGTAGTTAGCTCTCGTACTTAGGTTCCTTCTAGGATTAAGAATCACAACAATTCATATCGAATTGAGAGAGAATTCAGTTAGCGAAGATTTCACAGTTTCTCTCTCTAACGTCGATCGGAAATGACAAAAGGGGCCGGATTGGCTTACCTTTCAGTTCTATTACAGTCGTGTGAGGGTTGTGGGAGTGTCAGGATGGCTTGGTTTGGCCTAAGGAGGGATGAATTTGGCCCATTTTAGCTTGGCCAAAATAAGGCAGCTTTCGTTCATCAGAGCTACTTTTCTATTTGATTCCACCGGCACTTCTCCGACGGTCCTTGAATCAAATAGAGATTACCGTTAGGTATCTGACTTCTCCCAGAATCTAAAGTACTCGACCTCACCTTCTAAGGCTCAGAAAAACCTCAATGTCGGAGCTCTGGTTCGAGCTTTACCAAAAGACTAAGTAGTTGAGAGAGAATGAAATTTTTAGGTGTGAGGAAGATGAATGGAGAGGAGCTCTTTATATAGGGAGCTCGAAGACTCTCTGCCTGACCGTTTGGCACCTTAATGGTGCTCATTCATGACCTGAAACACCCTGAATGGAAACATTTCATCTTTGCCGGTGCTGTATGTTCTTCCGACTAATGAACAGTGTTGCCATCTAAAGGAAGAAGACGACACTATTCCGAATCAGGTTCAATGCTTAAATCGGCCGATTCAGGCTCGATTCGACTGAGTTTATCAAAATTAAAAATTTGTAAATTTATCTAAATTCATTCTCTATCCAATGGTGGCTTCAATTTCACAATTTTAATATTTTAAGCCACCTAGAAAAATGAATTTAGTAACTGATTCAATAATGGTTCAAACCATCCCAAACTAGTTTAGATTCAGTTCAACTAAACTGGTCTGGTTTTCTCTTCCAATATGTCCCAAAGTCCCTTTCCATGATTTTTATGACTCTTTAGGTCACTCGGGGTTTGTAAATTTTCCAATTTGCCCTTTCTCTAATGGTTGGAGTTTGTGAATTCCAGGATTGGGAGTTCCAAGATGCCCAATCATTCATGTGTCTAGTCATTCTTTTTATCGTCAAAACCCTTAGCTCAGTGTCCTTTTGAGCGTTACGTACTTGCTTTCACAGGTTTCAGTGTTATCACCCTTTTTGTCCGATTTTGTTCCTTCCCTCATTCATTGTTTATTACAACTTCTGTTCGAACTTAATATTTGACCTTGTCCTGCTTAACTAACTGACTCTTCCTTACTTAAGTCATATTTTTTCTTGGGATTGTTAGACTTACCTGTCCCTTATAGCATGATGTGTCCTAAAATGTTATTATCTATAGTTTCAGATCCTTTTCCTCGATAACTATTCGTGCCTTTCCGACCGTTAGAAGTCATGTGGCTTTGTTCCTTTTTGTTATTTAGTAGTGTTCCCTAACTACCTTTTACGTTATCCACTGTTGCTTTACCATCTGACATCATGATTTTGTCGGTTTGTCCTTATCTGCTCATCCCTTACCAACCTCCTTATTGATTTGCCCCAGGTTTCAATAATCAGTTTTCTCGTTGACCCTTCGACACATTGAGATTTTTTCTTACTTATGTCCTTTATGTTAGCGTCTTTCACTCAAGGGTTTCTCTTCCCTCCATCCTTTGTTTCTTGCTTGTGACCATTCACCAACTTCTTATTCCGAGTTGACTTCTCTTAGGTCAATGTACAAATTTTCTGTTTGGGGAGGTTTTTCCCTTTTATGGTTTCCATTAATTGAGTGGAGACCATCACTAGTCTTGGTGTTAGTGATCATTCACTTTAACAGCTTCTTAATTGGAGGACTTACTTTTTCGAGGGTTCTTAGATGTGCTTTCCTCTACCTCCTTTTTATAGGTAATTTACCTCTTTCTTATTCGTATGACATCTTTTGATGCTATCTCCCTAATTACCCGTTACTTGGATTTAACTTACTCCTTGGGCCCTCATGAGTACTCTTCCCTTGTACTTGATCTTTCCATCTCAACTAGCGTATCATTTATGATCTTATCTTCTTTTCCACTTCTGTTGGTTTCATTACTTCTTGGTTGGGACATGTATGTCCTTCCAAGATTTCCTTCCTCGGTAGAATTTATACTCCTTTCTTCCATAATTATCTTCTCGTTTGTCTTTGAGAACATCTGAGCTTAAATGATATCCTTTGATGCCATTTTCTCTTAATTGCCTATACTCTTGAAACTTTACTTGCACTTCTTTTATACCCCATCTTCATTCTCACTTGTATCTCGGTATACGTCTATTTCTTTTAGGGAGAGCTCACATCCTCTTTGTTTTTAAGATCTCTTGATCAACTTGCGAGAGTCTTGCTTTAACCTTCTCATGGCTTTTGGTCGTTAATCCCATCTTAGCCATTGATCTCTTTAAGGCTTTCTTTCATCCTTATTTCTTAAAGGTTTTGGCCTTTCCACCTCTCCCTTCTTTACTGGAGTTGTGATCTTCAAAAGGGTCAGTTCGTTAACTGCTTCGCTCCTACTATCTCCCTTGTTTAATTATTTTGAGACAGTTGTCACTTGCATTTTCTTGTCCTTAGTGCCCATCCCATTGTCCTATTTAGGGTGTAGTCCTTACTACTTCTCGATTCCTATTAGGGCATAGTTTATTCTCCTCTACTATCTTGTTGTTACTCATTGTTTCCTTTCACTAGGTTTATCACGCCCCGACCCGATTTGGTCGGATCCCCGTGATCAACCCGCCACCCTTCTGGTTTATTAAAGGGTTTCCCCTTATTGTAAACTGTAAAGAGTAAGGCATCCTTTAATTTGCACCTTTTCCTGGAATAACATAAACAAAACTATGTAAAATTTTAAACTTTACATACCTGTCTTACATGCGTCTTAGTTGATGGTCTTTAATGGTAGACTTTTCTGAAAGGGATATAAGGGAGGGGTGAGTACGACTATTCAGTAAATGGATTTTCAAAGGTCTACTTTTAACATTTAAGAAAAAAAAAATATTTATATGGAGTGTGCTAGACTCCTTTCTTTTTCAAAAATTCTTTTATTTAAAAATTCAGGTTTTTCCACCATTTCTTAGTTACCACGGTATGTCATCACCCAGTACACATCCTTCATCATGAAGGTTACACACATTCGCAAGTCAGTATCACTACTGAACCTGCTAGTGGCTTCGGAGTGACTTTTCCTGCCACCCGGATAGAAACACGACCACTTCTACCCTAGGAATGAGTGGATGTATGTGACATCCGACCCACAATCCTGAAATCGCTTCTTTATGTCCATATGAGGACAAAGACTTCATCCTATCCCCACCTCGATCTCATGCGCTTGGTGCTACTCCAAATTTTGCACAGACACCTAGAACGATGATATACCCTTATACTCATCGGTCGTCCAGGGCCCTTTGGACACATCACTACCCCTCATGGGCGTCTTGATGATCCCATACTCATAGTGCATGCACAAACAATGTTTTCTCATATTACCATCTAATTTGTGGTGCCACTGGTCCAACGGCCCTGTCTCTCAACTCAACCCGCAGTTGTTTGTCTTGACTGGTCTATCGACCTATCATGTCGCACTGCTGCGAGTTGACTGAGCATGTCGGTCTTATCTTGGTACCATGACCAAACAATTCACTTATTAAGTTTTATGGCACATATATCATGTTCGTTTACGAGCTCCTACTCGTGCCAACTGGCCTTGGGCTCACTGTACGAGATTTTTAAAATCGGACATTTAGCCCCTACGTTCCAAAACTGAGGCCCCCGACATATTAGAGTTATTGGAGCTCCCATTGAGAAGGTCTCCCAAATTTTTTAAGCATTGGCACATAGTCAGGGGAGAGCATTTCCGACAAAACATATGTTTTCTCTATCCATTATACCACTAGGGTATAAGGACACCTCCGTTCATAACCGATGAACGGGTTTTCAACTTCCTTCGAGGAAGTCTCAACATACCAATCGAGTATGATCTACTTACAACCGATAAGTAGTTTTTTCGTATGATTTTCACAACACTTCCTTTAAGTTGTGATGTTTAAAATACGACTAAATAGTGGGTTTTCATACCGAGGTATTTATCATCCCCAACCAGGTATGATATATAATCCCACTCACAACCGGTAAGTGATTTTTATTTTTAAGTTGTGCTCATCATCCCAACGGGGTATGATGTTAGTAAACCCACTCACCCATTAATGCAGTAAATTCCACTAGACCGATTCTTTGTATTAATGCGAGCTTGTCCATACTGGCGTTCCCGGTATTTCGCATTCCTACACGATATAAACATTCTTGTTCATTATTACTCGGCATAACAGCCTTCATTCATTTCCAATGAATGAGAAAATCCAAACTTTTAATTATTTGCAATTAGGTCCCTAAAGTTATTTCTCTTTAACTTTAAGTCCCTAGTGTCGGTTTTTCCTCAAATTGAGTCCCGTAACTTTTAAAATTTATCTTGGGACCTCAATTTATTCAATTTTACCAAAAAGGGGTTTAATTTCCCAAATTTTCAATTTGGTCCCCTAATTTTTCCAAAATTACCATTTTGCCCTTCCTTAACAAAAATGCTAAGTTTTGCCCCAAAAATTCCAAAATTCCTCAATTGGTCCTCCAACATTATTTCCATACACAATTGACCCTCAATTTCATAAAATTGCATTTTGGTCCTTTGAATTTAGAAAATCCCCAATTTTCTCCAAATTTCCCCCCAATTTTAACTCAGCACAACCGAATTTGATTTCATCAAATTTACCGAACAAATACATCTAATTATTGAAATTGAAGTTAAAATTGAGTTCCTCCATCTTCTTACGATTCAATTGCACTTTGAATCAAAGTTTTGACGTCGGAACAAGCTCAAACGGAGTTTCGCCGGAAAACGGACTATAGAGAGAGAAAGCTTCGATTACTCACCGGTGAGGGCACGACGGTCCGAGCTTTCAATTTAGGCAGATAGCTCTCATCCTGAGGTTCATCCTATAATCAAGAATCACATCAATTGATGCTGAATTATGTTAGAATTTCATCATTGAAATTCTGTCGGTTCTCTCTCTAGCACCAACCGAAAATTGCAGAGAGGAGCCGAATTGGCTTACATTTTAGTCCTAATTTGGCCGTGGAAGGGCTGAGGAAGTGTTGGGAAGGCTTGGTTTGGCATGAGGAGGGCTCGAAATGGCTAATTTCAGCTCGACCAAAATAGGGGGTTCGGTCCGCCGGAGCTGATTCACTGTTCTATCATGCCAATGCTTCTCCAATGATTCTCGGATTGACTGTAGTTTGCTATCAGATAGCTATCTTCTCACCGGTTCTAAAGAGCCCGACCTCTCCTTCTGAGGTTAAGAAAAATGTTCAAGTCAAAGCTCTGGTTCGAGCTTCAGCAGTAGAGGGAGAGAGAGAGAGAGAGAGAGAGAGAGAGAGAGAGAGAGAAGTATTTAGGTGTGTGAAGAATGAATGGAGATTACCTCTTTATATAGGTGTAAAATCGTGTATTAAATGGGAGAGATTTATTATTAGTATTAATATTGTTATAATTATTGGTATTAAATTATTTGTATTAATTTCAATAATTAAATATATATTAATTTATGGCTATTTATGATAAGACGTTCGCATAAAAAATCATACTTCCTAGGAGGTCACCCATCCTCACACTACTCTCGTGCAACCACGCTTCAAAGTTCTTATGGGATATTGTTCACCTGAACCAATTTGATTTTTCTCTTCTATTTTGTCTTAAGTTTCTTTTCCAAGGTTTAATGAACCCTTTGGATCACCCATAAGTTGTAAATTTCCAAATTTCTTTTTCCCAAATGATCGGGTTTGTAAACCGGCTCGATTTTCTTACTCGGTTTGACCGGTTCTTTTCCAGGGTTTCCTTAACTCAAAAGTGCGGGGTTTACAACTCTCCCCTCTTTTTAGGAGTTTTGTCCCCAAAACTTAATTAGCAAATTTACATGAGGAACCATTTTCTTTTATGTCCATTTGTTGTTTACTTAACATGCAAACTCTTCTCTTGTTCTTTCAATTAACCCATTTTACCTCCTTCACTTAAGGGATTTCTTTTCTTTTATATTATTTACTCCCTCCATGGAGTTTTATCATAACTAGACATACCATATTCTAGGGTATATCCTTAGATTCATATCTTTCTTTACTTAGAGCAACATTATTCCCTTTGAGATTCTGTACTCCAAATTGGGAGTTCCACGGTACCAAACCATTCCTCTGTCTAGTTAACCTCTTAATCGTTGAAACCCTTAGCTCGATGTACTTTAGAGCATTACATACCTGTTTTCATGGATTTCCTTATCCTCACCTTTTCATCCTATTTCGACTCTTCCTTCATCCGTTGCTCATTACAATTTAGTCCAAATTTTAGGTTTGACATTGTCATTTTTACTATCTGACTCTTCCTTATTTTGAGTCACATTTTCCTCGGGGATGTTGGGTTTACCTGCCCTTTACAACATGACATTTTCTAGATCTTGTCTTTATGTCCATTAGATTTCCAGAACACCTCCTTTAGGATTATTCCTAACTTTCCAACCTCTCAGGGATTGTTTAACTTCATCCCTCTTTTCTTTTGGTAGTATTCCTCGACTACCTTTATCGTTGTCCACATCAACTTATAAAACGGTGTCGTTTCTCCTTACCCACTTGTCCTTTCTCAACTTCCTTATTGAGTCTTTCTGGTTCTAATTATTTGATTTCCAAACGTTTACTAACATGCTAGGATTCATCCTTTCTTAGGTCCATCCTCAATCCCAATAACATCCTTTACTCAAGGATTTCCTTTGGCCTTAATCCACTCCTACTTGTTCGTAATCATTTCATAGTTCATTATTCCCGTTTGACCCTTTTCAGTCTTTTGTTTTGTTCGAGGAGTTCCCTTTTTACGATTTCATTTTCTAATATGTCCCTCAAGGTAGAGACTTTCGTTCTAGGAGCTACATGCTCAACCTTCTTACCATTCCTTGAAGGTTTCTTTCTCCCTTTCTTCGCACCTTTATCTATGTTAGGGCATCTGTTTGTTTTGGATCCTTCTCTATCCATAACTTTTGTTTTATCCCTTATTTCTTACATAAGATACTTTCGATTATTGGTTTTATTTTGTGCATTTCACACTATGCTCGGTTGTCCACTCTTTAAGCTTCATATGCGCGTGTGGACTATGACCCGTCTTACCAATTGTGGCTATTCCTCCTTAGCCACATCCTATTTAGAGGACTTACTTTCCCAACGTTTCTCGAACATTCCTTACTTTATTACTTTAGTATGGGTTGTCCACTCATTCATACTTGTCACAACATCTTTTGATGCTAACCCGTTAACTTATTTCCGTTTAAGGAGGATTCACATCCTCCTTGTTTCAAAATCTCTTGTTCATCCTTCGTGAGGCTCACTTAATTGTCTCAAGACTTTAAACTAGAAATCCAGTTTTGGCCATTGATTTCTTTAAGTATTTTCCTTTGTTCTTCTTTTCCAATGTTTTGGCCTTTTCACTTCTCCCTTCTCTATCATGGTTTAAATCTATGGTTCTCTCGAAAACTAGTTCTTTAATTGTCTCTTTCTCTCCATTTCTCTGGTCCAATCGTCTGGGCAGCTGTATCACTCGTCCTTCATGCCTATCCTTTTGTTCTTCATAGAGTGTAGTCTTTACTACATCTTAGCCTTTCTTAGGACTTTGTTTATTCTCTTTGACCATCCGTTGCTACTAGTTTCTTCTTTCTACTTGGTTCTCCTGGAATTATTATTTGGTTCTCCTGCTCTCTCCAAATAGGTCACACTGGGCCATCACGATACTTTCTTCCTTCAAAACATTTCCTAGTCAAGGATTGGTTCCTTGCACTCCACATTATGTCCATTCGCCCATCAATGGTTCCTTCAAGGATACTTAGTCGTATGCATCCCTCTAAAGTTTACTTTCATAGTGTATTTCTTTATGCAGCGTTCAAATCCTCCTTGTTTCAAGATTTCTTGACAATTATGTGAGAGGCTTGCCTATTCTTTTCTTGGCTTGAGTTTAGTCGTTAATGTGGCCTTCTCTCCTTTTAAGGATTTCTTTCATCCTTCTTTTCCCAATTATTTGGCCTTTCCGCCTCTCTCTTCTTTGTTGGAACTCAAATTATGGCTTTCCTATGTATTAGTTCGTTAACTGTCTCACCTCCACCATTCCTTTGGTTTAAGTTTCTTAGGGCAGTTGTTTCTTGAGTCCTTCTATCCTTAACTTTCATTTCACTGACCTTTTTAGGGTGTAGTCCTTTCTGCCTCCCGATCTTCCTTAGGGTATCATTTATTCTCTTTGGTTATCTCGTTGTAATGACTTGCTTTCTTTTATCATGTTGGTTCGAAATTCCTATTTGGCTTCATTTCTTTTTCCAAGGTGATTCATTCCTGCAATCCCAATACTCCCAAATGTTCGTCTTGCCTTCTCTTGTGGTTGCTCTCCCTTCTTTGCTCCCAATATTTAGAATTTTTTTCTTTCAAGGGAGAGTTCTCTTTGTTCTATTTGTGGTTTATCGAGGTCTCACCTTTAGTCCCTTTTCTTTTTCTTCCTACCATTATGCTAGAATCTTGAAGAGTTTACTCTTGAATGTAATTGAAGTTCCGAGTAGGAGTTGTATTTTTAAGGATGGTATGCTTTCGGGTTTCTTATAGCTGTTGGGGCATTATTCTTGGAAAATATTGTCCTGACTCCTGGCAATGTGGGATATTTTTTTCTCTTCGCGTCCTATTCCCCTATAGGTTAACTTGATTCCTGCCCTTTGTAGGGTTGAGCACTTCTCCACACAGTGTCCCTATTATTCATGTAATTTCGTGAACATAAGTGGTTCCTCTTGGCATTTTTTTCTAGGGAATTGTTAGTTTTGATGCTCCTTTGTCCTTGAGTCTTGATACCTTGAGAGTTTTTCTTTTGGAGTTTTCTTTGTCAATTGATCACTTGAAGAGTCATCCTAAATTTCTCGATTCCTTAATTCAATTTCCTTAACTTGGATGCGATTCTCCTTAGTTTCTATGGTAGTCAAGACTTATTTGGTCGCTTTCTTTGGGGCCATCTTCCTTAAAGATCACATCATTTGATGGACAGAGTTTTTAGGAATTTGGAGTACTTCATTAATAGAGTAGTACAATATGTTGAGTGTTTTGGCCCTATTACAAAAAATGGTCACCAAATAACTAGGGAGCTACGACATTCTTGATAAGCATTCTCCTATGTAAGGTTACATGCCCCCTTTTATGGCTTCACGCTTGCCTTCCTTTATACTTAGAGTTGTGACTTCAATAGGTCATGACACCATTCTCCGAGATACTTCCACATTTGGTCTTTTGAGATTCGTGCCGTGCTTCAGGCATTTGGGAAGCTTCTAGGGTTGTCTTCCTACGAAGATAGGGTGTTGAGTAGAGCCATTCCTAGTTTTCTTGGTTCCTCTCCTAGGAGCCATCTGAAAATTTTAGTATAAATCATATTAGTTACTATATTTTCTAGACTTGATTATGTATTCGAGGAAATAGGCTCTGATATCACTCTAGTTATCACACCCCGACCTGGTTTGGTCAGATGCCCGTGATCAACCCGCCACCCTCTTGGTTTATTAAAGGGTTTCCCCTTATTGTAAACCGTAAAAAGTAAGTCAACCTTTAACCTGCACCTTTTCCTGGAATAACATAAACAAAACTACATAAAATTTTAAACTTTACATACCTATATTACAGGCGTCTTAGTTGATAGTCTTTAATGGTAGGCTTTCGTGAAAGGGATATAAGGGAGGGGTGAGTACGACTACTCAGTAAATGGATTTTCAAAGGTCTACTTTTAACATTTAAGAAAAAAATATTTATATGGAGTGTGCCAGACTCCTTTCTTTTTCAAAAATTCTTTTATTTAAAAATTCAGGGTTTTTCCACCATTTCTTAGTTACCACGGTGTGTCATCACCCAATACACATCCTTCATCATGAAGGTTACACACATTCGCAAGTCAGTATCACTACTGAACCTGCTAGTGGCTTCGGAGTGACTTTTCCGGCCACCCGGATAGAAGCACGACCACTTCTACCCTAGGAGTGAGTGAATGTATGCGACATCCGACCCACAATCCTAAAATCGCTTCTTCGTGTCCATATGAGAACAGAGACCTCATCCTATCCCCACCCCAGTCTCATGCGCTTGGTGCTACTCCAAATTTCACACAGACACCAGGAACGACAATCTGTCCTTATACTCACCGGGTCGTCCAGGGCCCTTAGAACACATCAGATCCCTCATGGGTGTCTTGATGATCTCGCACTAATAGTGCATGCACAAACAATGTTTTCTCATATTTCCATATAATCTGTGGTGCCACTGGTCCAACAGCCCCGACTCTCAACTTAACCCGCAGTTGTATGTCTTGACTGGTCTCTCATATGTCATGTCGCACTGCCGCTAGTTGACTGAGCATGTCGGTCATATCTTGGTACCATGGCCAAACAATTCACTTATTAAGTTTTATGGCACATATATCATGTTCGTTTATGAGCTCCTGCTCGTGACAACTGGCCTTGGGCCCACTGTACAAGATTTTCAAAATTGGGCATTTAGCCTCTAAGTTCCAAAACCGAGGCCCCCGACCCATCAGAGCTATTCAAGCTCCCGTCGAGAAGGTCTCCCAAATTGTTTAAGCATTGGCACACAGTTAGGGGAGAGCACTTCCAACAAAACATATGTTTTCTCTATCCATTATATCGCTCGGGTATAAGGACACCTCCGTTCATAACCGATGAATGGGTTTTCAACTTCTTTCGAGGAAGTCTCATCATAATAATCGGGTATGATCTACTTACAACCGGTAAGTAGTTTTTCCATATGATTTTCACATCACTTCCTTTAAGTTGTAATGTTTAAAATACCATTAAATAGTGGGTTTTCATACCGAGGTAATTATCATCCCCAACCAGTAAGTGGTTTTTATCTTTAAGTTGTACTCATCATCCCAACCGGGTATGATGTTAGTAAACCCACCCACCCGTTAACGCAGTTAATTCCACTAGAACGGTTCTTTGTATTCACGCGAGCTCGTTCATGCTTGCGTTCCCGGTATTTCGCGTTCCTACATGATATGAACATCCTTGTTCATTATTACTCGACATAACAGCCTTCATTCATTTCCAATGAATGAGAAAACCCAAACTTTTAATTATTTGCAATTAGGTCCATAAAGTTATTTATCTTTACCTTTAAGTCCTAAATATCGGTTTTTCTTCAAATTAAGTCTCGTAACTTTTAAAATTTATCTTGGGTCCTCAATTTATTCAATTTTACCAAAAAGGGGTTTAATTTCCCAAATTTTCAATTTGGTCCCCCAATTTTTCCAAAATTACCATTTTGCCCTTCCTTTACAAAAATGCTAAGTTTTGCCCCAAAAATTCCAAAATCCTTAATTGGTCCTCCAACATTATTTGCATGCCCAATTGACCCTCAATTTCATAAAATTGTATTTTGGTCCTTTGAATTTAGAAAATCCCCAATTTTCCTCCAATTTCAACACCTTAGCACAACCGAATTTGATTTTATCAGATTGACCGATCAAACATATCTAATTATTGAAATTGAAGTTAAAATTGAGTTCCTCCATCTTCTTACGATTCAATCACACTTTGAATCATAAGTTTTGACGCCGGAACGAACTCAAACGGAGCTTCGTCGGAAAAGGGACTATAGAGGGAGAAAGCTTCGATTACTCACCGGTGAGGGCACGATAGTTCGAGCTTTCGATTTGGGCAGATAGCTCTCATCCTGAGGTTCATCCTAGAATCAACAATCACATCAATTGATGCTGAGTTGAGTTAGAATTTCATCATTGAAATTCTGTTGGTTCTCTCTCTAGCATCGACTGAAAATTGTAGAGAGTAGCCGAATTGACTTACCTTTTAGTCCTAATTCGGCCGTGGGAGGGTTGAGGAAGTGTTAGGAAGGCTTGATTTACCCTGAGGAGGGCTCAAAATGGCCAATTTCAGCTCGACTGAAACAGGGCAACTTTGGTCCACCAGAGTCGCTTCACTATTCCATCATGCCGGTGCTTCTCTAGCGATTCTTATATTGACTGGAGTTTGCTATCAGATAGCTGTCTTCTCCCCAGTTCTAAAGAGCTCGACCTCTCCTTCCGAGGTTAAGAAAATTTTTTAATTTGAAGCTCTAGTTTGAGCTTTACCAGGAAATGAAGCAGTAGAGAGAGAGAGAGAGAGAGAGAGAGAGAGAGAGAGAAGTGTTCAGGTATGAGGAGAATGAATGGGGATTACCTCTTTATATAGGTATAAAATCGTGTATTAAATGGGAGAGGTTTATTACTATTATTAATATTGCCATAAATTATTGGTATTAATTCCAATTAGGTCACCCATCCTCACACTACTCTTGTGCAACCACACTTAACTTCAAAGTTCTTTTGGGATATCGTTCACCTGAACCAATTTAGTTTCTCTTTTATTTTGTTTTAAGTTTCTTTTCTAAGGTTTAATGAACCCTTTGGATCACCCATAAGTTGTAAATTTCTAAATTGCTTTTTCCCAAATGATCGGATTTGTAAACCGACTCAGTTTTCTTACTCGGTTTGACCGGTTCTTTTCTCAGTTTTCCTTAACTCAAAAGTGCGGGGTTTACAAGGTTTGTCTGAAATCTCTATTTGGTTATCTGCTATTCCAAAGTAGGTCACACCTCACCAACCATCTACGTTTCTTAACCACCTGTGTCCTTTAATGAGGTTCCTTATTATGGTTCTAGCTTTTGGTGGTCCATTTGTCAATTACTTAGCTTGAAACTTTCTTGTCCCATGGTACTTGTCTTGCAAACCCCATCCCTTAATGACAAGGAAACTGGGGAAAGAACCGGTCAACCCGGGTGAGAAAACCGAATTGGTTGACGAACCCGAACTGATAGAGAAAGGGCAAATTGAGATATTTATAAATCCCGACTGACCTAAAGAGTAAAAAAAGTCATGAGAAAGGACTTTAAAATGAATTGGAGGTGAAAACCAAACTTGTTCAGGTGAATCAGACCTGAACCAATTTGAACTACTATTGAAGCGATTTCTAAATTCATTTTTCTAGGTGGCTTAGAAAATTTAAATTGGAGAATTGAGGCCACCATTTGATAGAGAATGAATTTACAAATTTTTAATTTTAAAAAACTCGGTCGAATTGGGCCTGAACCAACTGGTTTAAGCATTGAACCCGGTTCGGTTTGGTTCGGAACAGTGTCGTCTTCTTCCTTCTGATGACAACACTATTCACTCGTTGAAAAAATGAGCAGCACCAACAGAGATGAAAAGTCTCTGACCAGGGAGTTTTAGGCAATGAATGACCACTATAAAGGCACCAATGGGATGACCAAGAAGTCCCCGAGCTTTCTATATAAAGAGCCTCTCCTCATTCATCCTCCTCACACCTGAAAACTCCACTCTCTCCCTACTGCTCCATTTTCTAGTGAAGCTCAAACTAGAGCTATGTCTTGGGCATTTTTTTGAGCCAAATAAGGTGAGATCAGGTTCTTTAGATTCAGGGATAAGTTAGCTACACGACGGTAGTCTCCATTTGCTTCGAGGATCACTGGAGAAATGCTGGCGTGATAGAACAGTGAAATAGCTATGGCGGACCGAAGCTGCCTTGTTTTGGTCGAGCTGAAAACAACAAATTCGTGCCCTTCCCAAGCCAAACCAAGTTGTTCCAACACTTCCACAACCTTCATACGACTGAATTAGAGCTTGATTAATTGGTCAATTTGATGAAATCAAATTCATCCAGTATGAAAAAGAGAAATTTGGGGAAACTTTTAGGTGAAATTGGGAATTTTAAAAATTCGAGGGACTAAAGTACAATTTCCTAAAATTAGGGGCCAATTGGCCATAGAAAAGATGTTGGAGGACCCACTAGTCAATTTTTGGAATTTTTGGGGTGAAATTTTCCATTTTTGTAAAGTAGGGGCAAAATGGTAATTTTTGAAAAGTTGGGGGCCAAATTGGAAATTTGGGAAAGTTGAACCCCTTTTTGTGATTATGAATAAATTGAGGTCCCAAAGTAAATTTTAGAAGTTTCGGGACTCAATTTGGGGGAAAATTGGCATTAGGGACCTAAAGTTAAATAAAAAGAAATTTAGGGACCTAAATGCAAATAAATAAAAGTTTGGGCATTTTATTCATTTGTAATGAATGAAGGCTATTAGGTCAAGAGATAATGAATAATGATGTCCATATCATGTAGGAACATGAATTATCGGGAACGCCAACAAAGACAAGCTCACGTGGAGGCAAGAAGCCACATAAGAGGAATTTACTGCATTATCGGGTGAGTGGGAACTTTCCCATCATACCCGGTTGGGATAATGAGTACTCCAGAATGAAAAACCACTACTAAGTAGAATTTTAAACTTCACACCTGGATGGGGGTGATGTGGAAACTATGTAGAAATACTACTTACTGGTTCTAAGTAGATTATACCTGATTGGTATGATGAACTTCCTGGAAGGAAGTAGAAAATCCACTTATCGGTTATGAGCAGAGATGTTCTCACACCTGGTTGGTGTGATGGGCAAATGAAAGATTTTTTTTGTCGGAAGTGCTCTCCCCTGACTATGTGCCATTGCTTAAACATTTTGGAAGACCTTCTTGACGGGAGCTCGAATAGCTCAGATAGGCTGGATGCCTTGGTTTTGGAACTTGGGGGCTAAAATGCCCGATTTTAAAAATCTCGTACACTAGGCCCAAGGCCTGTTGGCACGAGTAGGAGCTCATAAACGAACATGAGATTAAGCCATAAAAACTTTAATGAATAATGTGTTTGGCCATGGTACCAAGACAGGACCAACATACTCGATGGACCGACGATTCTGCGACAAGACAGGTCGACGGATCTGTCGAGACAAATAGCTGCAGGTCGAGTTGAGGGTCGGGGCCGTTGGACTAATGGCACAAATGTCTTATGTGGAAAACAATTGTTTTGTGCATTCACTGAGGTTCGAGACCATCAATATGCCTAAGAGCAGTAGTGATGCGTACTTGGGGCTACTGAATGACATGTGGAGATTAGGGCAGTTTGTCGTACCAGCAGTCAGGGAAGCTCGACTTAGCTTTGTGCGCATGAGACCATGGTGGGGTCGAGATGAGGTCTCCATTCTCATATGGACACGAAGTATTTTGGGTATGAGGGTAGTTCATTGGAGACGTTCACTCAGACTTCGGATAGAAGTCAGGGACTTCTATCAGGGTGGAAGGTAAAGACGATCCAATCCACAAGTGGGTGCAGTCAACGTAACTGCATCTCGCGAATGTGTGTGATCCCTTCGTGATGAAGGACATGTGTTGATTGTTAAACACACCGATTGGGGATAATGGATTTAGAAACCTTGGAAATGATTTGAGAATCCTTGGAAAAGAATTGGTAAACCTTGTAAAAAGGTTTTGAAAAATAGAATTTGAGAAAAGAATATTTTTATTGAAAATAAGGAGTCTGACTGTCACGCCCCGACCCAGTTTGGTCAGATGCCCGTGATCAACCCGCCACTCTCCCGATTTATTAAAGGGTTTCCCCTTATCGTAAACCGTAAAGAGTAAGGCGTCCTTTAACTTGCACCTTTTTCCTAGAATAGCATAATCAAAACTGTATGAAATTTAAAACTTTACATACCTTTCTTACAGGCATCTTAGTTGACGGTCTTTAAGGGGAGGCTTTCCGGGATTTCCTGAAAGGGATATAAGGGAGGGCGTGAGTACGACTACTCAGTGAATGGGTTTTTAAAAGCTTTTGACGTTTAAGAAAAACATTTATATGGAGTGTGCCAGACTCCTTTGTTTTCAAAAATCCCATCATTTAAAAATTTGGATTTTTCCATTATTTCTTAGTTAACACGGTGTGTCATCACCCAACACACATCCTTCATCATGAAGGTTACACACATTCACAAGTCAGTATTACTACTGAACCCGCTAGTGGCTTCGGAGTGACTTTTCCTGCCACCCGGATAGAAGTACGACCACTTCTACCTTGGGAATGAGTGGATGTACGTGACATCCTACCTACAATCTCGAAATCACTTCTTTATGTCCGTATGAGGACAGAGACCTCATCCTGTCCCCACCCCGGTCTCATGCGCTTCGTGCTACTCTAGATTTCGCACAAACACCTGGAACGACGAACTGCCCTTATAGCCACCAGGTCGTCCAGTGCCCTTAGGACGCATCACTACCCCTTATGGGCGTCTTGATGATCCCGTACTCACAGTGCATGCACAAACAATGTTTTCTTATATTTCCATGTAATCTGTGGTGCCACTAGTCCAACGGCCCCGACTCTCAACTCAAACCCGCAGCTATTTGTCTTGACTAGTCCGTCGACCTGTCTTGGTACCATCTTGGTACCACAACCACTAGTTGACTGAGCATGTTGGTCCTATCTTGGTACCATGGCCAAACAATTCACTTATTAAGTTTTATGGCACATATATCATGTTCATTTACGAGCTCCTGCTCGTGCCAACTGGCCTTGGGCCCACAGTACGAGATTTTCAAAATCGGGCATTTAGCCCCCAAGTTCCAAAATCGAGGCCCCCGGCCTATTAGAGCTATTCGAGCTCCCGTTAAGAAGGTCTCCCAAATTGTTTAAGCATTGGCACACAGTCAGGGGAGAGCACTTCTGACAAAAATAGGTTTTTACTGTCCATTATACTGACCGGTATAAGGACATCTCCATTCATAACCGATGAACGGGTTTTCAACTTCCTTCGAGGAAGTCTCATCATACAAACCGGGTATGATCTACTTACAACCCGTAGGTAGTTTTTTTCACATCACTTTCTCTAAGTAGTGATGATTAAAATTCCACTAAACAGTGGGTTTTTATATCGAGGCACTTATCATCCCCAACCAGGTATGATGTTAGTAAACCTACTCACCTGTTAATGCCATGAATACCACTAGACGGGTTCTTTGTATTCACACGAGCTTGTCCTTGCTGTCGTTCCCGGTATTTAACGTTCCTACACGATATGAAGAACCTTGTTCATTATTACTCCGCATAATAGCCTTCATTCATTAATGAATGAGAAAACCCAAACTTTTAGTTATTTGCAATTAGGTCCCTAAAGTTATTTCTCTTTAACTTTAAGTTCCTAATGTCAGTTTTTCCTCAAATTGAGTCCCGTAACTTTTAAAATTTATTGTGGGACCTCAATTTATTCAATTTCACCAAAAAGGGGTTTAATTTTTCTAATTTCCAATTTGGTTCCCCATTTTTTTCCAAAATTACCATTTTGCCCTTCTTTCACAAAAATGGTAAGTTTTTCCCCAAATTTTCCAAAATTCCTCAATTGGTCATCCAACATTATTTTCATGCCCAATTGACCCTCAATTTCATAAAATTGAATTTTGGCCCCTTTGAATTTCGAAAATCCCCAAATTTTCCCCCAATTTCAACTCTTCAACATTACCGAATTTGATTTCATCAAATTAACCGATCAAACACTTCTAATTATTGAAATTGGAATTGAAATTGAGTTCCTGTATGTTCATACGATTCTAAGAAACTTTGAATCGTAGATTTTAACGTTGGAATGAGCTCAAACGGAGCTTTGCCGAAAAACAGACTATAGAGAGAGAAAGCTTCGATTACTCACCGGTGAATGCACGACAGTTCGAGCTTTCGATCTGGGCAGATAGGTCTCGTCCTGAAGTTCATCCTAAAATCAAGTATTGTATCAATTGATACGGAATTGGACTAGAATTTTGTCATTGAAATTCGGTCGACTCTCTCTCTAGCACCAATCGAAAATTATAAAGGGGAGCCGAATTGGCTTACCTTTCGATCCTAATTCGGCCGTGGTAAGGCTGAGAAAGTGTTGGGAGGGCTTGGTTTGGCCTGAGGAGGGCTTAAAATGGTCGATTCCAGCTTGGCTGAAATAGGGCAGCTTTGGTCTACAAGAGTTGCTTCACTATTCCATCATGTCGGCGCTTCTCCAACGATTCTCGGATTGACTGGAGTTTGCTATCAGATAGCTGTCTTCTCCCCGGTTCTAAAGAGCCTAACCTTTATTCAATGGGCGAGATTTATATAGTCATAAAACTCGTGTATTAAATGGGCGAGATTTATTACTAGTATTAATATTGCCATAAATTATTGGTATTAATTCCAATAATTTAATTTCGATATTAAATTATTTGTATTAATTCCAATAATTTAATTTAGGTATTAAATTATTGGTATTAATTTTAATAATTAAATATCTATTAATTGATGGCTATTTATGATAAACCGCATAAAAATTTTTGACCAAAATTTTGGGTTACAAAAAATCATACTTCCCAAGAGGTCACCCATCCTCACACTACTCTCAGGTAAGCACACTTAACTTTAAAGTTATTATAAAATCTAGTTCAACTGAACCAATTTAGTTTTTGTTTTCTAGTTTGTCTTAAGTTTCTTTTCCAATGTTTAATAAATCATTTGGATCAATCAAAAGTTGTAAATTTTCATATTGCTTATTACCAAATGTAAACTGGTTTGGTTTTCTTATTCGGTTTGACCGCTTCTTTTCCCGGTTTTCCTTAACTCAAATGTGCGGGGTTTACAACTCTCCCCTTCTTTTAGGAGTTTTGTCCCCAAAACTTAGTTAACATCCTTGCATGAGCAATCATTTCCTTTGATGCTCATTTGGTGTTTGCTTAACATGCAAAGTCTTCTCTTTTTCTTTTAATTTGTCCTTTTTACATCCTTCACTTAAGAAATTTCTTTTTCTTTATATTATTTACTTCCTTCATGGAGTTTATCATAACGAGACATACCTTACTTCAGGGTATATTCTTAGATTTATATCTTTCTTTGCTTAGAGCACATTCTTCCCTTTGAGGTTCTGTACTCAAGATTGGAAATTCCAAGATACCTAACCATTCCCATGTCTAGTTAACCCCTTGGTCGTTGAAACCTTTAGCTCAATGTTCTTTCGGGCGTTACGTACTGTTGCCACAATTTTCTTTATTCTCACTTTTTCATCTCATTTTGACCCTTCCTCCATTTGTTGTCTATTATAACTTCAGTCCAAATTTTTATATTCGACCTCGTCATGCTTATTAGCCGACTCTTCCTTACTTTGAGTCATATTCACCTCGGGATTGTTGGGCTTACATACCCCTTACAGCATGACATTTTCTAGGACCTGTCTTTGTCTATTAGATTTCTAGAACATCTCCTTGAGGGTCTCTCTTAGCTTTTTTTTTTTTTTTTTTTACCTTTCAGGGATCATATAACTTCATCCCTCTTTTCTTTTGATGGCATTCCTCAACTATCCTTTTTACCGTTATCCTCTCATCCATCATGCCTTTGAAGTTATGTCTCACATAACCGCATGGATTTCTCTTACCTACTCATCCTTTCCAGACATTTTTATTGGGTCCTTTCAATTCCAATCGTTGGATTTCCTGATGATTATTGATATACGAGGATTTTTTTTCCCTTCTTATGTCCTTTCTCTTCTTTAGTGACATCCCTTATTCAATAACTTCCTTTTTCCTTAATCCTCTTTTACTTGCTAATAAATAACTTCATGATTCTTCATTCTACAATAATTGCTTTCGATCTATGTGTCGATTACTTTGCTTGGGAAGGTTCACTCCATCCAGTTTTGTTCATTATCTTTGGCTGTCCGCCGTTACTAGCATTCCTCTTTCTACATGGTTCTCCTATTCTCTTCAAACAGGTCATAATGGACCATTACAATACTTCCTTCCTTGGAAAACATTTCCTAAATAAGGGTTGGTTCCATTTCCTCTTAATCGGGATACACATGTCTTTCCGGGGCTTCCTTCCTTGGTAGGATTCTTTGCCTTTCCCCTAACATTTGCTCTAGGGGATTTCTACCCTTAAATGACATCCCTTGATGTCGTTTTCTCCTATTTACCTTTACTCCTCAAATCTTTTAGGCACATCTTTTATGCTTTATTTGCATCCTTATTTGTACCCAGTACTTGTCTATTTCTTTAGGGAGCATACAAATCTTCCTTGTTTCAGGATCATTGTGGGAGAGGCTTGCCTATTCCTTTCTTGGCTTGAGTTTAGTCGTTAATTGGCCCTTGGTCCTTTTAAGGATTTCTTGTATTCTTCTTTTCCCGAGTATTTGACCTTTCTGCCTCTCTCTACTTTGTCGGAACATACATTATGGCTTTCCCGAGTATTTGTTCGTTTAACTGCTTTGCCTCCACCATTTGTTTGGTCTAAGTTTCTTAGCAGCTGTTTCTCGAGTCCTCCTGTCCTTAACATCCATCTCACTGACCTTTTTAGGGTGTAGTCCCTTCTACTTCACGGTCTTCCTTAGGTGTCATTTGTTCCCTGTAACTATCTTGTTGTAACGACTTGCTTTCTCTTGTCTTGTTGGTCCGAACTTCCTATTTGACATAGTTGCTTTTTCCAAGGTGATTTATTCCTATAATCACAATACGTCCCGTTTGTCATCAAATGTTCGTCTTGTCTTCTCTTGTGGATGCACTCCTTTCTTTGCTCCTAGATTTTTTGGATTTTCTTCTTAAAGGGGGAATTCTCTTGAGTTATCCTTTGTTCCATTTGTGGTTTTATTGATGTCCTACCTTTACCCCTTTTTCCTTCTTACCACTTTGCTAAGATTTTGAAGAGTTTCCTCTTATCTATGGTTGCAAATAGAATCACGTTTCTTGGGATGGTATCCTTTCGGATTTCCTATAGTTGTGGGGTGTTTATTCTTGGAAAATATTGTCCTGACTCCTGGCGATGTGGGACAGTTTTTCACTTCGTGTCCTATTCCCCTCTAGGTTAACTTGATTCCTGTCCTTTGTAGGGTTAGGCACTTCTCCACGCAGTGTCCCTATCATTCATGCTTGTAATTACATGAACATAAGTGGTTTCTCCTGGTATTTTCTTGGGAATTATTAGTTTTGGTGCTCCTTCGTCCTTAAGTCTGGATACCGTGGGAGTTTTTTTTTTCCTTTTTGGAGTCTTCCTTGAAGATCACATCATTTGAGGGATAGGGTTTTTAAGAATTTGGAGTACTTCATTAATAGAGTAGTACAATATGTTGGAGATTTTGGCCCTATTACAGAATATGGTCACCAAATAACTAGGGAGCTACGGGATTCTTGATAAGCATCCTCCTATGTAAGGCTATATGCCCCATTTTATTGCTTCACGCTTGGTTTCCTTTATACTTAGAGTTGTGACCTCAATAGGTCCTGCCACCATTCTCTGGGATACTTTCTCATTTGCTCTTTTGAGATTCTTGCCTTGCTTTAGGCATTTGGGAAGCTTCTAGGGTTGTCTTCCTACGAAGATAAGTTATTGAGTAGAGCCATTCCTAGTTTTCTTGGTTCCTCTCTTGGGAGCCATCTAAAAATTTTAGGATAAACCCTATTAGTTACAATATTTTATAGTCTTGATTATGTATTCAAGAAAACAGACTCTGATACCACTCTAGGTGTCATGCCCCGACCCAGTTTGGTTAGATCCCCGTGATCAACCCACCACTCTCCCGATTTATTAAAGGGTTTCCCCTTATCGTAATCCGTAAAGAGTAAGGCGTCCTTTAACTTGCACCTTTTTCCTGGAATAGCATAATCAAAACTGTATGAAATTTAAAACTTTAAATACCTTTCTTACATGCATCTTAGTTGACGGTCTTTAAGGGGAGGCTTTCCGGGATTTCCTGAAAGGGATATAAGGGAGGGGGTGAGTACGACTACTCAGTGAATGGGTTTTTAAAAGCTTTTGACGTTTAAGGAAAATATTTATATGGAGTGTGCCAGACTCCTTTGTTTTAAAAAATCCCATCATTTAAAATTTTGGATTTTTCCATTATTTCTTAGTTACCACGGTGTGTCATCACCCAACACACATCCTTAATCATGAAGGTTATACACATTCGCAAGTCAGTATCACTACTGAACCCGCTAGTGGCTTCGGAGCGACTTTTCCTGCCACCCGGATAGAAGTACGACCACTTCTACCCTGGGAATGAGTGGATGTAGGTGACATCCTACCCACAATCTCGAAATCACTTCTTCATGTCCGTATGAGGACAGAGACCTCATCCTGTCCCCACCCTAATCTCATGCGCTTCGTGCTTCCCCAGATTTCACACAGACACATGGAACGACGAATTGCCCTTATAGCCACCAGGTCGTCCAGTGCCCTTAGGACACATCACTACTCCTCATGGGCGTCTTGATGATCCCGTACTCACAATGCATGCACAAACAATGTTTTCTTATATTTCCATGTAATCTGTGGTGCCACCAGTCCAACGGCCCCAACTCTTAACTCAACCCGCAGCTGTTTGTCTTGACTAGTCCGTCGACCTGTCATGTCGCACTGCCGCTAGTTGATTGAGCATTTCGGTCCTATCTTGGTACCATGGCCAAAAAATTCAATTATTAAGTTTTATGGCACATATATCATGTTCATTTACGAGCTCCTACTCGTGCCAACTAGCCTTGGGCCCACAGTACGAGATTTTCAAAATCGGGCATTTAGCCCCGCAAGTTCCAAAATCGGGGCCCCCGACCTATTAGAGCTATTCGAGCTCCCGTCGAGAATGTCTCCCAAATTGTTTAAGCATTAGCACACAGTCAGGGGAGAGCACTTCCGACAAAAATAGGTTTTTACTATCTATCATACTGACCGGTATAAGGACATCTCCGTTCATAACCGATGAACGGGTTTTCAACTTTCTTCGAGGAAGTCTCATCATACCAACCGGGTATGATCTACTTACAACACGTAAGTAGTTTTTTTCACATAACTTTCACAACACTTTCTCTAAGTAGTGATGATTAAAATACCACTAAACAGTGAGTTTTTATATCGAGGCACTTATCATCCCCAATCGGGTATGATGTTACACTCACCCGTTAATGCCGTGAATTCCACTAGACTGGTTCTTTGTATTCACATGAGCTTGTCCTTGTTGGCGTTCCCGGTATTTAACGTTCCTACACGATATGAACAACCTTGTTCATTGTTACTCGACATAACAGCCTTCATTCATTAATGAATGAGAAAACCCAAACTTTTAGTTATTTGCAATTAGGTCCCTAAAGTTATTTCTCTTTAACTTTAAGTCCCTAATGTCGGTTTTTCCTCAAATTGAGTCCCGTAACTTTTAAAATTTATTGTGGGACCTCAATTTATTCAATTTTACCAAAAAGGGGTTTAATTTTTCAAATTTCCAATTTGGTTCCCCAATTTTTTTCCAAAATTACCATTTTGCCCTTCTTTCACAAAAATGGTAAGTTTTTCCCCAAATTTTCCAAAATTCCTCAATTGGTCATCCAACATTATTTTCATGCCCAATTGACCCTCAATTTCATAAAATTGAATTTTGGCCCCTTTGAATTTCGAAAATCCCCAAATTTTCCCCCAATTTCAACTCTTCAACATTACCGAATTTGATTTCATCAAATTAACCGATCAAACACTTCTAATTATTGAAATTGGAATTGAAATTGAGTTCCTGTATGTTCATACGATTCTAAGAAACTTTGAATCACAGATTTTAACGTTGGAATGAGCTCAAACGGAGCTTTGCCGAAAAACAGACTATAGAGAGAGAAAGCTTCGATTACTCACCGGTGAATGCACGACAGTTCGAGCTTTCGATCTGGGCAGATAGGTCTCGTCCTGAGGTTCATCCTAAAATCAAGTATTGTATCAATTGATACGGAATTGGACTAGAATTTTGTCATTGAAATTCGGTCGACTCTCTCTCTAGCACCAATCGAAAATTATAAAGGGGAGCCGAATTGGCTTACCTTTCGATCCTAATTCGGCCGTGGTAAGGCTGAGAAAGTGTTGGGAGGGCTTGGTTTGGCCTGAGGAGGGCTTGAAATGGTCGATTCCAGCTTGGCTGAAATAGGGCAGCTTCGGTCTACAAGAGTTGCTTCACTATTCCATCATGTCGGTTTTAAAGAGCCCGACCTTTGTTCAAGTCAAAGCTCTGGTTCGAGATTTACCGGGAAATGGAGCAGTAGAGAGAGAGAGTTTAGGTGTGAGGAGAATGAAATGGGCGAGATTTATTACTAGTATTAATATTGCCATAAATTATTGGTATTAATTCCAATAATTTAATTTTGGTATTAAATTATTTGTATTAATTCCAATAATTTAATTTAGGTATTAATTTCAATAATTAAATATATATTAATTGATGGCTATTTATGATAAGCCGTACTTTCACATAAAAATTTTTGACCGAAATTTTGGGTTACAAAAAATCATACTTCCCTGGAAGTTCTTATGAAATCTGGTTCATCTAAACCAATTTGGTTTTTGTTTTCTTGTTTGTCTTAAGTTTATTTTCCAATGTTTAATAAATCTTTTGAATCAATCGAAAGTTGTAAATTTTCGTATTGCTTATTCCCAAATGTAAACTAGTTTGGTTTTATTATTCGGTTTGAGCAGTTCTTTTCCCGGTTTTCCTTAACTCAAATGTGCGGGGTTTACACTAACACACTCCAATTCAAATTATTTTTTATAGAAACTCATGTTTCTAAACACACATTCACTAAGTTGTCGAACTCACCCCCTACCCCTTCTCAGGTAACCAAGGAAAAAATCTACCTATTGACTTTCCGCTAGATAAACTTGCAAGACAGGTATGTAAATTTAATTTATTTAGTTTTGATTAATATTATTTTGGGAAAAGTATAGGTACAAAGGATGCCTTACTCCTCATGGTTTAAAGAAGGGGAAAACCTTTAATAAACTGAAAGAGTGGTTGGTTGCTCATGGGGATTCGATCAAACCGAGTCAGGGCATGACAACTTGAGTGGTATCAGAGCCTATTTCCTCGAATACCTTGGGTATTCACTGAGGTTTGAGACCATCAATATTCCTAGGAGCAGTAGTGATGCGTCCTAGGCGCTACTGGACGACATGGTGGAGATAAGGACAGTTTGTCATGCCAACAGTCAGGGAAGCTCGATGTAGCTTCATGCGCATGAGACTGTGGTGGGGTCGAGATGAGGTCTCCGTCCTTATATGGACATGAAGTATTTTTTGTCTGAGGGTAGGACGTCGGAGACATTCACTCAGACTTCAAGTAGAAGTTAGGGACTTCTATCAGGGTGGAAGGTGACGATCCAATCCACAAGTGGGTGTAGTCAACGTAACTGCATCTCACAAATGTGTGTGATCCCTTTATGATGAAGGACATGTGTTGATTGTTAAACACACCGATTGGGGATAATGGATTTAAAAACCTTGGAAAAGAATTGGTAAACCTTGTAAAATGATTTTGAAAACTAGAACTTGAAAAAAGAATGTTTTAATGAAAATAAGGAGTTTGACACATTACAATTCAAATTATTTTTACCGAACTCATGTTTCTAAACACCTATTCACTGAGTTGTCGAGCTCACCCCTCCCTTTATCCCTTTTCACGTAACCGAGGGAAAAACCTACCTATTGACTTTCCGCTAGATAAACTTGCAAGACATGTATGTAAATTTAATTTGTTCAGTTTTGATTAATGTTATTTCGGGTAAGATACCCCTCCCTTTATCCCTTTTCAGGTAACCGAGGGAAAAACCTACCTATTGACTTTCCGCTAGATAAACTTGCAAGACATATAAGTAAATTTAATTTATTCAGTTTTGATTAATGTTATTTCGGGGTAAGGTACAAGTACAAAAGATGCCTTACTCCTCATGGTTTAAAGAAGGGGAAAACCCTTAATAAACCGAAAAAGTGGCGGGTTGTTCACGGGGATCCGATCAAACCGGGTTAGGGCGTGACAACTTGAGTGGTATCAAAGCCTATTTCCTCGAATACATTATCAAGACTAGAGAACATAGTAACTAATAGAAATGATTTTAAAAATTTCTGAATGGCTCCCAAGAGAGGAACCAAGAGAATAAGAGCCGTAGTTTCTAACACTGCCCAACAACCCCTTCCAGTAGAAACTCCCCGAGAAACCCAAACAATATAGCCTGAAGTAAGCTCAAAACACCAGAGGTTGTACGAGGAGTTCACTCGAGTATTTGGGCAACCTAATCTCATTCCTGAGGTAGGCACGAACTCTCGGGTTGAACCGGTGGAAGTACAATCTCATCCTCCTCCTCTTAATCATCCCCCTCTAGTTGATATTCCCAAGTATCTCAAGACTCTCCATCAACTAGGGTGTGATCCTTTTCTTAGAGAGAAAGATGCGGGAGTTGCCATGGACTGGCTGGTTAACATCGACAAGCTGATGGAGATAGTCAAGATATCACCAGAGGATATGGTGATCTTGATGGAGTTTTTCCTAGAGGGTAGTGCCAAAAGATGGTGGGACAATGTATGAAGCCTACATACCTCCACACCCTCACAAGAGTAGTTTGAGGAGAGGTACGCAGATTAGTATCTGGCCCCTCATCTAATTAATGAGAAGAAACAGGATTTCCTCCGAATCCAACAAGGGCTTAACTCTATATCGGAGTATGAGACTAAATTTAATGAGCTAAGGCCTTTTGCTCCAGACTTAGCCGAACCTGAAGATATCTGCCAACGGTTCATGGACGGTCTCAACTTGGCTATAAGAGACTGGATGGGAGTACCAGGATGCTCCACGAATTTGCCTGCCATCATCAACATGGCCCATGAGTGTGAACGTCTGGTACATATAAGATGCCATCTGATAGAGCAAGTAGACTAGAAGAAAGAGGAAGGGCAGAATAACCAAAGAGGTTAAAAGGAGCTAGGTGGGGAAAACGGGGGACAAGAATGGGGTCCTTTAAGAGAAATGATGATTTTCATGCCCAAAGGGAGGCAAGTACAACCTCACATAGAAGAAACCCCTATTTCCCTAGGTGCCAAAAAAGTCATCAAGGGTCGTGTCGAGCCTGCTTCGAATGCGGACAGCTTAGACACTTTGCAAAGAGTTGTTCGACCCTTCGAGGTAATACCCAACGAAGTGACCATCAACCACCTCAAGGAAACCCAATGGCACTAAACTGAGGCCAAGACATAGCCACTACGTCAAGGGTACTAACCTGAGTATACAACCTCAACTAGAATGAAGCATGGGATGAACCTAGTACTATCGCTAGTACTTACCATAGCTCCCCTAGACCAATATAACCAAAAACCCTGTAATTCATTATCATTATAATAAAAAGTTCCATTTCTTATAAAACTTGTGATGAAATACGAGTAAAAGAAAATCCTAAGGACGTACTAACCAAACCTCCAAAGAAAGGTGAAGCAGGAAGGATGGCATTTGAGTATATCAGGAAAGTTAAGGTTAGATACCCTCAAGGACAAATAAAAAGGAATTCCAGGAAAGAAAGGAAAGGATTCTCCTAAAGAAGGAAACCTTGAGGAAGCATACATATCTCAACTAAGGAGTAATGGACCAAGTGACGTAGGATGAGGAGACGACATGCATACTAAGGTAAAAGAATCAAAGGAAACATACTAGGAAGACCCAAGGAGTAAGCTAAACCCAAAGAACGAGTAAGTAGGAGGATGGCATCAAAGGACACCTTGACAAGTGGACTACCCTTAATAAGGAAATAAAGACAAAGCCCCTAAGGAACGTTAGGGAGGTTGAACCAGGACAGGAGTCCCTGGGTAGAAGGATAAAGTAGGAAGGAAGACTTTAAAAAGGGAAATTCCCAAGCTAAGGAACCTAATAAAGAAGCATAAATGGATGAGGGTATACCGGGATGGTCAATTATGACCTCTTCAGGAAGAGTGAAGAAGCAAAATAAGGATTTCAGACGAACCTTGCGTAAGGGAGAAGAAAATAACAACGAGACGATCAAGGATGTGCTAAGAAGGATCAGAGAGTAGTAGAGACTACACACTAAGAAGGGCAATAGGATGGGCATGGTGAGGAGTGCATGAAATAAGACCCAATGATCGGAGATACCTTAGAGAGGAAAGTAAAGGGTGAACTGAGAAATTAAGGTCAACGAATAATTAAAGGTGCACAAAAGCTCTAAAGGGTGTAAGAATGCGTAGGAAAGGAACCTTCAAATGGGAGTCTTGACTTGAAGGAAATAGTAGAGAAAGAAAACCATTAAAGGAGAACTCCCCAAATAAGGGAATCGTGAGATGGTCACGAACAAACAAGAGTGGGTAAGGAGATCGACATAGTTATGAAAGACATGACATCAAAGGCAAGATAAATGAGAAGATAACGGTAAGGGTAGATGAGAAATACTACCAGACGAAGAGAGAGATGAAGCTATATGATCCCTGAAAGGTTGGAAGGTTGAGAACAACCATTATAGAAGTGTTCTAAAAATTTAAAATGGTTAAAGATAGGTTCTAGAGTATGTCATGCTGTAAGGGACATGTAAGCCCAACAGTCCCAAGGAAAAATGTGACTCAAGTAGGGAAGAGTCAGTTGGTAAGCAAGATGAGGTAAGACCTAATTTGGATCAAAGTAGAAATAAATAACGGATGGAGGAAGGATTAAAATAGGACGAAGGGGTAATTACACCAAAACCTGTGAAAACAAGTATGTAATGCTCAGAAGAACACTGAGCTAAGGATTTCAATGATAAAGAGAATAACTAGACACTGGAATGATTGGATATCTTGGAACTCCCAATCTTGAAATTCTGAGCAAGAACCCTCGAGAGGAAGAATCTTGCCCTAAGTAGAGGAGGAAGTAAACATAAGGGTGTACCATGGAGTAGTGGGTAAGATATGCCTAATTTTGATAAGCTCCATGGAGTGAGTAAACAATGGAAAGGAAAAGAAATCCCTCAATTGAATGATATAAAATGAGGCTAACTGAAAGAACAACAGAAGAGTTAGCATGTCTAGCAAACACCAAGTTGACACTAAAGGAAATTTTCCTGATGCAAAGGTTGATAATTAAATTTTGGGGACAAAACTCCTAAAAGGAGGGGAGAGTTGTAAACCCCATCCCTTAAAGACAAGGAAATCGGGGAAAGAACCGATCAACCTGGGTGAGAAAATCGAACTGTTTGACGAACCCCAACCGATAGAGAAAGGGCAAACTAGGAAATTTATAAATCCCGAGTGACCTAAAGAGTCACAAAAGTTATGAGAAAGGACTTTAGGTTGAATTGGAGGTGAAAACCAAACCGGTTCAGGTGAACCAGACCTGAACCGGTTTCTAAATTCATTTTTCTAGGTGGCTTAGAAAATTCAAATTGGAGAATTGAGGCAATCATTTGATAGAGAATGAATTTAGATGATTCCCATGGTCTTTCATGACATTTCAGAAAGTATTGCCCTAAATCTATGTGGTGTGGAACAGTCCTTTACCTATCCTGTTTCCCTTACACCTATAACAGATTGTCTTTAATCTTCCATTGTATTAAGACCATGAATTTAGATGAATTTCAGAAAGACCATTGTATTAACCTGCCTCATGGTTTTAGATAAGGAATGGGAATCATAATACAATGGAAGATTAAAGGCAAGCAAATACTCGATGTAGAAAAGTGTGTGAGGAAAGGAAGAAAGAAACTTTAAAGGAATGGTAAGAAGGTGGAGCAAGTAACTCCCAGAGTGAAAGCCTCCACTATGAAGGATGTAATAAAGAACAAAATCCGTAAGAAGGGAATTTTCCCAAACAAAATAATCCACACATAGACGGAAAGAGAATAACTCAAAAAGAAGAATCACAAAAATGATCACGAGCGAGTAAGAATGGATTAAGGAAAAAAGAAAGTCCTTAAGGAAAGGACTCCACTAGAAATAAAGAAGTTGGGGAAGGTCGAGCAGGTAAGGGAAATTCGACACGGTTATGTAAGATATGACCTCCAAGGCAAGATGAATGAGTGAATAAATGGTAAAGGTAGTCAGGAATGTACTACCTGACAAAATTATACAATTCCTAGAAGGTTGAAAGGTTGGGAACACCCTATAAGGAAGTGTTCTAAACTTTTAATGGTCAAAGACAGATTCTGGAGCATTGTCGTGTTGTAAGGGACACGCAATGCCAACAGTCTCGAGAAGGATATGACTCGACTAAGGAAGATGTAATAAATAATGGATGAAGGCAGGGTTAAAATAAGACAAAAAGTGATAACATAGAAACCCATGAACATAAGTACGTAATGCTCGAAAGAACACTGAACTAAGGGTCTCAACAACCAAGAGAAAAACTAGACACGGGAACAATTGGGTATTTTGGAACTCCCGATTTTGAAATTTTAAATAAATAATCTTGGGATGGAGAAATTATACTTTAAGGAAGGAAGGATGTGAATTTAAGGATATGATCTTAAAAATTACAGTGATATATGCTTAGCTAAAGTAAGCTCCGTGGAATGAGAAAGTGATGGGAAGGAAAGGAAAACCTTAAGTGTATGTGATATCAGAGATAAAAGGAAATAACTGAGAAAGTTGTATATTGATAAACTACAAGCTGATATCGAAGGGAAGTTCTTTCCAATGCAAAAAATGTTGAATAAAGTTTTGGGGACAAAACTCCTAAAAGGAGGGGAGAGTTGTAAACCCCGCCCTTTGGAGTTAAGGAAAACTCGGAAAAGAACCGGTCAAACCGAGTGAGAAAAATTGAATCGATTCACAAACCCAATCATAGGGGAATGGGCAAATTGGAGAATTTACAACTCCCAAGCGACCCAAAAAGGGTTCATAAACATTGGGAAAGAACCTTAGGACAAATTGGGAAATAAAAAGCAGACTGGTTCGGGTGAACCAAATCTGAACTGAATTTAACCAATTTATGAACTGAGTTGGTTTATGAACCGGAACCGATAGAGATAGGGAAAATCAAGAAATTTATGGATCCCAAGTGACCTAAAGATGTCACACAAGTCATGAAAAAGGACTTTAGGATGAATGGAAGATGAAAACCAAACCGGTTCAGGTTAACCGGATCTGAACTAGTTTCAACCACTAATGAACCGGATGCTAAATTCATTTTTTCTAGGTGGTTTAGAAAATTTCAATTTGAGAATTGAGTTCACCATTTGATAGATAATGAATTTAGAAATTTTTAATTTTGAAAAACTCAGTCAAATTGGGCTTGAACCGACCAGTTTAAACTTTGAACCCGGTTCAGACCAGTCCGATCCGGTTTGGAACAGTGTCATCTTCTTCCTTTAGATGTTCGTACTGTTTACTCACCAGAAAATTGAAGCAGCGTCGATGAAGAAGAAATGTTTCTGTTCAGTACATTTTAGGCCATCAATGACTGTAATAAAGATGCCAAACGGACGATCGATGAGTCCCCGAGCTCCCTATATAAAGAGCCCTTCTCCATTCATCCTCTTCACACATGAAAACCTCACTCTCTCCCAGCTACTCTATTTTCAGGTGAAGCTCGAATTAGAGCTCTGATATAGGGTCTTTTTTTAGCCAAAGAAGGCATGGTCAGGTTCTTTAGAACTGGGGAGAAGTGAGCTACACGGTGGTAGTCTTCATTTGCTCCGAGGGTTACCGGAGAAGCGCCGACATGATCAAACAGTGAAGCAGCTCTGATGGATTGAAGCTGCCCTATTTCTGTCGAGCTAAAATCGGCCAATTCGAGCCCTTTTCAGGCCAAACCAAGCTCTCCCAACACCTCCTCAGCCCTCCTATGACCGAATTAGAACTAGAAGGTAAGCTAATTCGGCTCCCTTATGTAATTCTGCCTTATGTAATTAGAACCGACAAAATTTTGATGATAAAATTATGACCCAATTCGACATCAATTGATACAATTTTTGTTCCTAAGAGTAACCTTAGGAGGAGATCTATCTGCCCAGATTGAATGCTTGGACCGCCACGCCTCCAACGGTCAACAATTCTCTCTCTACGTTGTGTTTTTTGGCGAAGCACCGTTTGGGCTCGTTCCGACGTCAAAAGTTGTGATTCAAAGTGCAATTGAATTGTATGAAGATGTAGGAACTCCAATTTAACTTCAATTTCAACAATTAAACTCGTTTGATCGGTCAATTTGATGAAATCAAATTCGACTGTGTTGGAAAGTTGAAATTGGGGAAAATTTGGGGATTTCAAAAATTCGAAAGACTAAAATGCAATTTTATAAAATTGAGGTTCAATTGGACATGATAAGAGTGTTAGAGGATCAATTGAGCAAATTTTAGAATTTTTGGGGTAAAACTTACCATTTTTGTAAAGGAAGGACAAAATGGTAATTTTGGAAAAAATTGGGGACCAAATTGGGGATTTGAAAAACTTGAACCCCTTTTTGTGAAATTGAATAAATTGAGGTCCCAAGGGAAATTTTAAGAGTTTTGGGACTCAATTTGGAGAAAAACTAGCATTTAGGGCCTAAAGTGAAATAAAGAGAACTTTAGGGACCTAATTGCAAATATTTGAAAAGTTAGATATTTTTAGCCATTCATAATGAATGAAGGCTATCAAGCCGAATGATAATGAACAAAGATCTTCATACCGTGTAGGAACATGAGATATCAAAAATGCCAGTTGAGGCAAGGCGCGCAAAGGACTCAAGTCAAATTTGAGGAAGTACACTACAAGATCAGGTGAGTGGGATTTAATATCATAGCCGGTTGGGATGATAAGCACCTCGAAAATGAAAACCCACTGCTAAGTGGTATTTTAATCATCACATCTGAAAAGAATGATGTGGAAATCTCGTAGAAAAAATACTTACCGATTGTCAGTATATCATATCTGGTTGGTATGATGAAACTTCCTTAAAGAGTAGAGATGTCCTCATGCCCGGTTGATATGATGGATAATTGAAAAGTTTATTTTGTCGGAAATGCTCCCCCTTGACTGTGTGCCATTGCTTAAAATGTTTGGGAGACTTTCTTGACGGGAGCTCGAATAGCTCATATAGGTCGGATGCCTCGGTTTTGGAACTTGGGGGTTAATATGCCCGATTTTAAAAATCTCGAACAGTGGGCCCTAGGCTAGTTGGCACGAGCAGGAGCTTGTAAACAAACATTATTAATATTCCATGAAAACTTAAGTAAATGAGTTGTTCGGGATGGACTAGTGGTAGTGCGACATGACAGGTCTTCAGACTAGTAAAGACAAACAACTGCAGGTTCAGTTGAGGGTCGGGGCCATCAGACCAGTGGCACCACAGATTATATGGAATTATGTGAAAAACTATTAATTTGTGCATGCACTATGTTACAGGATCTTCAAGACACCCAAGAGGGGTAGTGATGAGTCCTAGGTCTCTGGACGACCTAGTGGGTATATGGGCAGTTAGTCTTACCAGAAGTCATGTGAAGCTCGGCGTAGCTTCATTGCACATGAGACCGAGGTGGGGATAGGATGAGGTCTCTGTCCTCATACGAACATAAAGTTTTGTTATGGGATTGAGGGTCGGATGTCATGAACATCCACTCATTCTCAGGGTAGAAGTGGACGTGCTTCTATCTAGGTGGTCGGTAAAGTCACTCCAATGCCACAAGTGGGTATAGTGGACAGGCTGGTCTACAATTGTGTGTTCCTTCATGATGAAGGGTGTAAACCCCGTCCCTTGATAATGAGAAAACCGGGGAAAGAACTGGTCAGTTTTGAATTTTTAGACTGAATTGGTCTACAAGCTCGATTAATAAGAAATGAGAAAATCGAGAGTTTACAACTTCCATGTGACTAAAAATGGTTCATAAATCTTGGAAAAGAACTTTACGATGAATTGAGGAAGAAAAACTGGACTGGTTCAAGTGAACTGGGTCTTAACCAGATAGAACCGGTTTATGAACCGAATCCACTCATGAATCAGAATCGATTGAGAGAGGATAGATCGGGAAATGTATGGATCCTAGTTTGTTGGTAAACTATTGGGAAACCAAATAATTGGCACCAGAAAGACCCAATAAAGAAGTTAGGAAAGGACGAGTGGGTAAGGAAAACTGACACGGTTATGTAAAACATGTTGTCAAGATACAAATGATAATTGGGTAACAGTAAAGGTGGTTGAGGAACACTACCCGATGAAAGGAGGGATGAAATTATACAGTCCTTGAAAGGTTGGAAAGTTGGAAACAACCCTAAAAGAGGTGTTGTAGGAGTTTGATGGACTAAGATAGATTCAGAACTATATCATATAGTAATGGACATATAAGCACCAACAATCCCGAGTAAAATGTAACTCGAGTAAGGAGTCAGCTGGTAAACATAACAAAGTCAAACATAAATTTAACCGAAGTTGTAATCAATGACGAATGAAGGATGGGTCAAATTGGGACGAAAGAATAATAACATAGAAACCTGTGAAAACAAATATGTAATGCTCGAAAGAACATCGAGCTAGGGGTTTCAACGATGAAGAGAATAAGACAAAGGAATGATTGGGCATCTAGGAACTCCCAATCCTGAAATCTTGAGTAAAATCACCAAAAGGAAGAACCTTACCCTAAATAAAGAGAGATGTGAACCTAAGAATATACATTAGGATTAATGAGTCAGACATGCCTCGTTATTATAACTCCATGGAAGGAGTAAGCATGATAAATGAAAAGAAATTCCTTAGATGAATGATTACGGGGACTAAGTTAAAGAGCAATCGAAGTGTTAGCATGTCAAGAAAACCCAAGTCGACATTAGGGAAATTATTCCTAATGTGGAATATATTGGTTAAGTTTTGGGGACAAAACTCCTAAAATGGGGGGAGAGTTGTAAACCCCGCTCTTTTGAGTTAAGGAAAACCGGGAAAAGAACCGGTCAAACTGAGTGAGAAATACTAGACCGGTTTACAAACCCAACCATTTGAGCATTAATAAAATCTTGAAAACGAACCTTAAGATAAATTGGAAGAGAAAAACCAAATTGGTTCAGGTGAACGAGATCCCATAAAAACTTTGAAGTTAAGTGTGCTTTCCCGAGAGTATGTTTTTAAACCCGAAATTTCCATCAAAAATTTTTATGTCAATGTACGCCCTATCATAAATAGCCATAAATTAATATATATTTAATTATTGTAATTAATACCAATAATTTAATACATAAATTAAATTATTGGAAGGCAACATTAATATTAGTAATAAATCTTCCCCATTTAATACACAATTTTACACTTATATAAAGAGCTCATCCCCATTCATTCTCCTCACACGTGAACACTTCTCTCTCTCTCTACTGCTCCATTTCCCGATGAAGCTCGAACCAGAGCTTCGACTTGAGCATTTTTCTTAACCTTGGAAGGGGAGGTCAGGCTCTTTAGAATCGGGGAGAAGTCAGCTATCTGATAGCAAACTCTAGTCAATTCGAGAATCCCCGAAGAAGCGTCGGCATATGGAACAGTGAAGTAGCTCCGGCAGCTGCCATATTTCAACCATGATGAAATTAGCCAATTCGAGCCCTCATCAGGCCAAA
Organism: Trapa incisa; assembly: GCA_030064435.1. Taxonomy (NCBI): domain Eukaryota; kingdom Viridiplantae; phylum Streptophyta; class Magnoliopsida; order Myrtales; family Lythraceae; genus Trapa; species Trapa incisa. Next base: position 8,507,328 of record CM057765.1, read on the forward strand.
CCAAGCCCTCCCAACACTTCCTCAGCCCTCCCACGACCGAATTAGGACTGAAAGGATGAACCTCAGGATGAGAGCTATATGCCCAGATTGAAAGCTCGAACCGTCGTGCCCTCACTGGAACATGACATTAACGAGTGTGTGGGTTAATTTACACATCATACCGGTTGGGATGATGAACACTTTTATTTAAGGAAAACCTACTTAGCAGTTGTGTGTGAGACTTTTAACATCATACCAAGTTGGGGTGATAAGCAAATTAAGTTAAAAACCACTTAACGGTTATGAGTGGGTTTACAAATGTCATACCAGGTTGGGATGATGAGCATAACTTAAAGTTAAAAATCACTTACCGGTTATGAGTGGGATTTTTATATCATATCCGGTTGGGAATAATAAGCATATCGGAATGAAAACCCACTATTATGTGATATTTTAAACATCACAACTTAGAAGAGTGATGTGAAAATCATACAGAAAAACTAACTACCAGTTGTAAGTAGAGCATACCCAGTTGGTATGATGAAACTTCCTCAAAGGAAGTTGAAAACCCGTTCACCGGTTATGAGCAGAGATGTCCTTATACCCGGTCGGTATAATGGACAGTTGAAAATATATTTTGTCAAAAGTGCTCTCCCCTAACTGTGTGCCAATTCTTAAACTATTTGGGAGACATTCTTGACGGGAGCTCGAATAGCTCTTATAAGTCAGGGGGCTCTATTTTGGAACTTGGGGGCTAATATGCCCAATTTTGAAAATCTTGTACAGTGGACCCAAGGCCAGTTGGCACGAGCAGGAGCTCGTAAACAAACATGAGTTATATGCCATAAAAACTTTAAATAAAGGAATTGTTTGGCTATGGTACCAAGATTGGACCAACATACTCAGTCAACTAGTAGCAATGTGACATGACAGGTCGATGGACCAATTAAGATAAACAACTGTGGGTTGAGTTGAGAGTCAGGGCCGTTGGACTAGTGGCACCACAAAGTATAAGGCATAATGAGAAAATATTGATTGTGCATGCACTATGAGTACAGGACCATCAAGACGCCCAAGAGGGGTAGTGATGCGTCATAAGGGCACTGGACGACCTTGTGGGTACAAGGGCAGTTCATCGTACCAGCTGACCGTGCGAAATTTGGAGTAGCACTAAGTGCATGAGACCGGGGTTGCGAACATCCACTCATTCTCAGGGTATAAGTGGATGTACTTCTATCTGGGTGTTCGGTAAAGTCGCTAAGAAGCCACAAGTGGGTTCAGTGGATGTACTGACCTACAAATGTGTGTTGGCTGATGACATACCGTGATTAAATAAAGAAATGGTGGTAAAAATTGAGATTTGAAATCAAAGGACTTTTGAAAGAAAGAAGTCTCGCACACTCCAAAACAAATCTTTTTCCTAAAGTTAAAGGTTTTGAAAAATCCATTCACTGAGTAGTCAAACTCACCCCCTCCCTTATATCCCTTTCAGGAAATTTCGGAAAGCCTACCCTTAAAAACCATTAACTAAGACGTATGTGAGACAGGTATGATAAAATTTAAGTTATTATGCAGTTTTGATTAATGTTATTCTAGGAAAGGTCCAGATTTAAAGGATGCCTTACTCTTTACGGTTTATGATAAGGGGAAACCCTTTAATAAACTGGGAGAGTGGCAGGTTGCTCACGAGGATCCGAAATGCTAGCAAGGATAAGCTAGCGTGGAGGCGAGAATAGACTAAGAATGAATACACAATGATTATCGTGAGAGTGGGTTTATTCACATCATACCAGTTGGGATGATGAGCACTTACGAAATGAAAATCCACTTCTATGTGGGATTTTAACATCACACCCGGTTGGAGTGATGTGAGAACTATGTGGAAAATCTACTTACCAGTTGTAAGTAGAGAGATCATATTCGGTTGGTATGATTGACTTCCTAGAAGGAAGGAGAGGACACTTGTCGTTTATAAGTGGAGAGGACATCACACCTGGTAGGTGTGATGAATTAAAAAATTATTTTGTTAGAAGTGTTCTCCCTTGACTATGTGCCAATGCTTAAAATTTTTGGGAGACCTTGACGAGAGCTGTAACAGCTCAAATAGGCAAGAGGCCTCGATTTTGGAACTTGTGGTCTAAAATACCCGATTTTGGGAAAATCACGTATAGTGGGCCCAAGGCCAGTTGGCACAAGCAGGAGCTCATAAACAAACATGTGATAATTATGCCATGAAAATTCTAAATGAATGGAATGTGTGATTTTGCCATGGTACCAAGACAGGACCGACATACTCGATGGACTGGCGATAGTGTGTTAGGGATAGGCTTCTATCTAGGTGGCCGGTAAAGTCGGTCCGATGCCACAAGTGGATGTAGTGGACGGGTTGCCCTGCGAATGTGTGATTCCCTTCCTAATGAAGGGCATGTGTTGATTGTTAAACACTCCTGATGTTGAAATGAGGAAAAAGTTTGAAAAACCTAGAATTTGAGAAAAGAAAATTATTAAAGAAAATAAGGAGTTTGGCACACTCCAATTAAAAATTTTTTGATTATGAAAACTCTCTCCCAACACCCATTCACTAAGTTATCAAATTCACCCCCTCCCTTTACCCCTTTTCAGGTAACTAAGGGAAAACCCACTTAAAGACTTTCCTGTAGCTGAACATGTAAGACATGTATGTAAGGTTTAATGTATTCAATTTGATTAATGTTATTTCAGGAAAGATACATGTGAAAAGGATGCCTTACTCCTCATGGTTTAGAGAAGGGGAAAACCCTTAATAAACCGGGAGAGTGGCGGGTTGCTCACGAGGATCCGACCAAACCAAGTTGGGGCATGACATTTACCATGGGTTTGAGTGAATGTTTGCGACATCCGACCCTCAAACCCAAAATCAACTACATGTCCATATGAGGACAAGACCTCATCTCGACCCCACCTCAGTCTCATGCGCATGAAGCTACGTCAAGTTTGCCTGACTGCTAACACGACAAACTACCCTTATCTCCACCATGTCGTCCAGTAGCCCTTAGAACGTATCACTACCCATCTTAGGCGTCTTAATGGTCCCAAACCTCAAGTGCATGCACAAATAATAATTTTTCCACAAAGTCATTTATCTTTGGTGCCACTAGTCCAATGGCCCTCACCCGTAACTCGACCTGCAGTTGTTTGTCTAATCCGGTCCATCGACCTGGCCATAACGCATTGTCGTTAGTCCATCGAGTATGTCGGTCATGTCTTGGTACCATGCAAAATCACATAATCCATACATTAAGAATTTTCATGGATTTAATGCATCATATTTGATTAGGAGCTCCTGCTCGTGCCAACTGGCCTTGGGCCCACTGTACGTGATTATTTTAAATCGGGCATTTTAGCTTCACAAGTTCCAAAACTGAGGCCTCTGGCCTATTTGAGTTGTTCTAGCTCTCATTAAGAAGGTCTCCCAAAAATTTTAAGAAATGGCACACAGTTAGAGGAGAACACTTTTTGACAAAATGAACTTTTCATTCATCACACCAACCGGGTGTGATGACATTTCCACTTACAACCGGCAAGTAGGTTTTCTCCTTCCTTCTAGGAAGTCCATCATACCAACTGAGTATGATCTCTCTACTTACAACCGGTAAATAGTTTTCTCCTTAGTTCTCACATCACACCAGTCAGGTGTGATGTTAAAATCCCACATATAAGTGGTTTTTTATTTCTGAGGTGCTCATCATCCCAACCAAGTATGATGTGAATAAACTCACTCACCTGATAACTGAAGTGTACTCTTCTCCAGTCGGTTTTCGCTTCCACGCTAAATTGTCCTTGCTGGCGTTCTGGTCCCTCGTGTTCCTACACGAATTGGACATCCTTATGTATTAATATTTGGCATAACAGCCTTCGTTTTCTCATGTATTAACGACTAGGCTCAAAATTTCCAATTAATTGCACTTAGGTTGCCAAAGTTCATTTTCATTGACTTTAGGTCCCTAATGCTAACTTTTCCCCAGATTGAGTCCTGAAACTTCCAAAAATTCACTTTGGGTCGTCAATTTACTCAAAATTATTTAATGGGCTCAAGTTTTCCAAATTTCCAATTTGGTCCCCAACTTTTCAAAAATTACCATTTTTACCCTACTTTACAAAAATTGCAATTTGACCCCATTTATTTTCAAAAATTGAACAATTGGTCCTACAACATCCTTTTCATGGCCAATTGGCCCTCAATTTTTGGAAATTACAATTTGGTCTCTCAATTTTACGAAATCCCCAAATTTCCCCAAAATTTTGCCCCAATTTCTCCCTTTCAAAGTGGTCGAATTTGATTTCATCAAATTGTCCATTCAATTGGGGTTAATTGCTTAAATTGGAGGTATAATTCAGTTTCTACACATCCATATAATTCAATTGAGCTTTGAATCACATGAATTGAGTATGAAACGAGCTCAAACAAAGTTTCGTCGGAAAATTGTGTAGATAGAGAAAGCTTTGAAAGCTTACCGTCAGAGGTGCGGTGGTCCGAGCTTTCTATTTGGGTAGGTAGCTCTCATCCTGAGATTACTCCTAGGATCAAGAATTGCAACAATTCATATCAAAATGAGAGAGAATTCAGTCAGTTAAATTTTCACAGTTTCTCTCTCTAACATCGATCGAAAATGATAGAGGGGGCGAATTGGCTTACCTTTCAACTCTATTATAGTGGTATGAGAGTTGTGGGAGTGTCGGGAGGGCTTAGTTTTGCTTGACAAAGGCTGAATTTGGGCAATTTTAGCTCGACCAAAACAGGGCAGCTTCGGTCCGTTGGAGCTGCTTCAATGTTTGATTTCGCTAGCAGTTCTCCGACGGTCCTCGAATCAAACAGAGATTACCGTCAAGTAGCTGACTTCTCCCAAAATCTAAATAATCTAACCTCACCTTCTAAGACTTAAATAAACCTCAATGTCGGAGCTCTGGTTCAAGTTTCACCAAGTAGTTGAGAGAGAATGGAGTTTTCAGGTGTGAGGAGGATGAATGGAGAGGAGCTCTTTATAGAGGGAGCTCGGAGACTCTCTACCTGATCGTTTAGCACTTTAATGGCACTCATTTATGACCTAAAATTCCTTGAACGGAAATGTTTCATCTTCATCAATGTTGTATGCTCTTCCGGAAAATGAACAAGTCATCATCTAAAGGAAGAAAATGACACTGTTCCGAACCAGACCGTACTGGTCTAAACCGGGTTCAATGCTAAAATTGGCCGATTCATGCCCGATTTGACTAAGTTTTTCAAAATTAAAATTTTTCTAAATTCATCTAAATTTATTATCTATCCAATGGTGGCTTCAATTCTCCAATTTGAATATTTTAAGCCACCTAGAAAAATAAATTTAGCAATCGGTTCAATGATGGTTCAAACCGGTCCAAACTGGTTCAATCCAGTTCAGATCCGGTTCACCTAAAATGTATGGTTTTCTATTCCAATATGTCCCAAAGTTCATTTCCATGATTTTTATGACTATTTAGCTCACTTGGAGTTTCTAAATTTGCCAATTTCCCCTTTCTCTAACAATTGGGATTCGTGAACTGGTTTGTTTTCTCACCCGGGTTGACGGGTTCTTTCCCCAGTTTCCTTATCGTTAAGGGACGGGATTTACATATTGTGTTCAAGAAATTAGACTTATAATCAAAGTTTTCTAAGAGTTCTTTTTAGAGCAGTTTGGTGTGGCATCTACTTTTATCTTGTATCTTATTTCACACCAAAATAAGGTATATTACATTATTATTACTTGCGTTGTGAAAGGCTTGAGGTATTTTTCATATTTATTGTAAGGTGTTTCGTAAATTACATCAGTTGGTATTAGAGCCTTCTTTGTGCAACAAGTTCTTTCCTATCATTTCATATCTGATTCTATCACGATAGAACTATATGATTGAGGGCATTGTGCCCCTAATTGACACTTGAGATGGAGTTGATCGGAATAAGAACCGCACTTTGAGAATTGTGAATTGAACATGCTTATTGATTTATATGCATGTGTTTAAAGAGATAGAGTAAGTTAGAATAAAGGCCACAGTTTGAGAATTGTCATTTGAATATGCTTGTCGATTTATGGACATGTGTTTAAAGAGATAGAGTTGCTTGGAATAAGGATCGCACTCAAAGAATTGTGAATTGAACATACTTGTTGATTTATGTACATGTGTTTAAAGACATAGAATCAGTTGGAATAAGGACCACACTCTGAGAATTGTGAATTGAACATGCATGTGTTTAAAGAGAGAGAGACGGTCGAAATAAGGATCGTACTCCAAGAATTGTGAATTGAACATGCTTGTTAATTTATGTGCATGTGTTTAAAGAGATAGAGTCAGTCAAAATATGGATTGCACTTCGATAATTGTGAATTGAAGATAGTTGTTGATTTATGTTCATGTGTTTAAAGAGATGGAGTCAGTTGGAATAAGGACCGTGTTATGTGTGTGTTGGTATATTCTATTGAGGAATTTGGGGCGTTATCGAGACACCAATTGAGGTAGTGTTGATGCCCAAGGTAATGGGAAGCTACGGATAAGTGGAGATCGAATATTCTTATATATTAACTAGGACCCCAGAAAAATGTATGAGAGAGTCTCAAGTACACTACTACGACCAGGAGTTGGTGGGATATCACCACATGCATAAAGAGGCATGATTAGGAGTTGGTGGGATATCGTCATAGACCTTAGGATGTGTTAACACCCTTACAAGAGAGTGAACCCATGGGGTGTTAGTTGTGTGAGTGCACGTCACACACTCTCGTATACCCAACTAGAATTGGCATGGTTGTCAGGGTGTGGCTTGGCCATGTATTATCATTATATAATATTTTGTGCATATGAATTATTGTTATTATAATTGGGGGCGAGAGCTTGACCTAACTTATTCATGAATATGAGAAGCCTAATGCATGATTCCTAAGGGCCATTAAAATTATAAAAGTGACATTACTTGTGAAATTATGATTAGACCTCAATGTATAGAATTTTAGCGAAGTCTGATGTCATAAGCCATGTAATCGTCAAATGTTAGTACCTCATTCACTGAGATGTGGGCCCCCTCCCCTCCCCAAAATAATTATAGGTGAAAGAAGTTATGTGAGGCATAGAGTTGGGACATCACCTATAGAACGAGTGTGGCTTGAGGTACGGATATCAAAGTATACATACGAATGATCTAATTTATATGCTTTCTAGTTTTTGTATTCCTAGGTTATTTGTATAAATTTATGGGCATAATGTTTATGAAAGAAAAATTCAAATTTCCACTTAAATCATTGTATGCATATTATTGTGAGTCTTCATCCCTTTGATACTACTTTTGGGAATATACCCACCATTGTAGCATCGAGGGCATGTGGTCGGTTGTTACAGGACCGTCAGTCATGAAACGAGTCGGGGCATGGCACCAAGTGTCTATCACCCTATTTCCATAACTGGTCGAATTAGACCCCACATGCCTAATTTTTCCATTTAGTTTTCCTCGGGGGCAGGATGCTGAAAATCACTCAATTTTCTCCTGTAAGTTAGGTCATTCATTAGATTTAGGTTGGATTTCATGTCGAATGTCTAGTAGAGAAGACGAGCATGTGTATGCATGTTGTGCGCCCAACATACACGTCAGCCAGTTCGCAATATAATGAACGGGTTTTTGGAAAATAAATCGATCAATTTTGGTAGGTTCACCTTCAGTTTGACTAGTTCTTGTACCAATTTATTTTTATAAGTATTCCTTGTTCAATACCCTAAAAATTTAACTCTAAACCTCCATTTTTTATTTATATAACTCCCAAAAATCGAGTGTTTTACTACTCCAAGCTAATTCGATCAATTTTTTGTTATCTTTTAGTCAGTTCACCCCCCAATTTTTGGACCAATTTATTTTTTAAAAATTCCTAGTTAACGTTCCTATAAATAGGGCTCAATAATTTTTATTTTCAGATTTATATAACCAATTATAAAAATTAGGGGTTTATGCCTCAAATTGGTTTGATCTCGATTCATACATGTTCTAAATCAAACTTTTCTTGATCTTTGATTTATGAACAAGTGAGGTTCTTTGAGTGTAATTTAATGAACTCATGCATCATCTAAAATTAGGGTTCGAACTGATTTCTAATATGATTTTATTTCCAATCCTTATTTGGGTTTTCATGCATTGTTTAACTTTAGTTTCTAGTCCAATTGGGTTAGATTCTCAACTTTGAAAATTTTGGTGTTACACGACAACTATGAAAATTACTCTACACAAATCAGACTACAAATCTAGGTTTAGTTTGATCTCTACTTGATACTCATATGTTATTCTGTAATTTTCCAAAAGTTACGATTTTGCCCATTGGGACTGGTTCGCTCAAATTGCATGTCGATGAACCATTTAAACTAACCCCCATTTATTATTTCATTCTACTTATCAAAGGCTATAACCATATTTGGTTATATTTTCCAAAATGCCTAAAAGTTTAGTTTCAAATTTAGATACTTAACTTTTTGAAAGTTTGCATTTTAGTCCTTTGGTAAAATAATTATTTTGCCCTTACACATCTAAACTCCCTCACTTTAGACCTTAGACTTTCCAACTCTCTCATTTGGGTTCTCACATTTCCTTTACACTCATTTGGATCCCTAAGTTCCTTAGAATCACTTTTGGATCCCCAAATTCCATTATTTACACTTTGGTCTCTAAAATTGACAAAATTACCATTTGGCCCTTATACCTCAAACTCTTCCTTTTAGGACACTAGACTTCTCCAAATATTTTATTTAGGTGCTTAAAATCCCTTTAGTCTTATTTGGGTCCCTATGTTCCCAAGAATCACTTATGGGAACCCAAATGCTATTATTTACACTTTGGTCCCAAAACTTTTCATTTTGTTCCATGTAGGCTCTTAAGCATCCAAAACACATCATGTGAGTCTCAAACATTTTTCATTCTTTCGCAATGATCACTAGATCTTCTTCATCCCTTAATAAATACCCCCAAGAAATCTAATTTATAAAAGGGTACTCCAACTTTACCAAAATTATATTTTTGTCACTAACCTTGGTTCCTTAAGTAAATAATTCCAAAAAATCATCAAACTTAAGTATAACATCCCTAAGAGCACCCACTAGGTCATCATGGTCTTTGCCCAGCTAAGGCTGCCAAAATAGTGCTAATTAGGTCCATATCTATGCAGAAAATAGAACAATAATAAGGTCAATGTTAGAATCTCACCAAAGATGGTGACTCAGCCAATGGCACTGGTGCAATTAGAAATCTGACTCCTAGAGTAGTTTGTGTCCATTTGAATCAACTCAAACAGAGGTTTGAACAACCTGCAATGACCATTTTACTATGCTTTGTTATTATTGAAGGCTAGTTGAGATTTTCATGAATGTATTTGACATCAGCTATCACGCCCCGACCCGATTTGGTCGGATCCCTGTGATCAACTCGATGCTCCCTTAGTGTAAGAGGGGTTTTCCCATCTTTTAATTAAGAGGAGTCAGGCGTAATTCAAACCTTGTTCCCTGGAATAGCATAAATCAATCAAAATGCAAGCTTAAAAGCGAATATAAGCATATCTGATGGGGGGGAGGGGGTACATCTTTGTGTTTTATTTTGTCATATTTCCTAACTCTTGAAAGGGGTAAAAGAGATAGCATTAGTTATTCAACTTAGTGAGTGGGTGTTGGGAGTGAGTTTTCAAGACAAATAGCTTCATTTAAATTGTGTCGGGGTTATTGTTTCCTTTAAAAAGAAAGATTCCTCAATGTTTGGTTTTCAAAACCTTTTTCCCATTACCATATTAGGTGTGTTTAGCAAACAACACACGCTCTTCATCAGGAAGGGTACACACATTTGCAGGTGTAGCCCATCCACTGCATCCACTTGTGGATCAGGGCATCTTTACCGTCCACCAAGATAGAAGCTCGTCCACTTCTACCCTGGGTCTAAGTGAAAGTTCTTGACATCTAACCCTCAGACCTGAATGTCACTCCATGTCCGTATGAGGACAGAGACCTCATCCCAACCCTACCCCGGTCTCATGCGCAAGAAGCTACTCCGAGCTTCCCGACTAACTGGCATAATGAACTGCCCTTATCTTCATCATGTCATCCAGTAGCCATTAAGACCCATCACTACCCCTCTTGGGCATCTTGATGGTCCTGTAACACAAGTGTGCATGCACACACAATAATTTTTCACATATGGTCATTATCTTTGGTGCCACTAGTCCAACAGCCCCAATCCTCAACCCGACCTGCAGCTCTTTGTCTAGGCCAGTCCGTCGAACTGGCCATGACGAACTATCGCCAGTCCATCGAGTACTGTCAGTCCTGACTTGGTACCATGACAAAATCACATAACCATTTCATTTGAAATTTCATGGATTTCTTAACTCAAGTTTGTTTACTAGCTCCAGCTCGTGCCCACTGGCCTTGGGCCCACTACACGTAATTTTCCAAAATCGGGTATTTAGCCTCATGGGTTCAAAAATCGAGGCCTCTGGCCTATCTGAGTTGTTCTAGCTCTCGTAAAGAAGGTCTCCCAAAATAGTTTAAGCAATGGCACATAGTCAGGGGAGAACACTTCTGACAAAAGTATCTTTTCCACTTAATCACACCAACTAGGTGTGATGACATCTCCACTTACAACCGGCAAAACGAGTTTCTCATTTCCTTAAGGAAGTATGCCATACCAATTGAGTATGATCATCTTTACTTACGACCAGTGAGTAGGTTTTATTTCCATAAAAGTAAGCTCAACATCCCAACCGAGTATGAGGTAAATATGCCCACTCACAAGTGGTTTTTCGTTTCTAAAGTGCTCACCATCCCAACTGGGTATGATATAATTAAGCTCACTCACCCGATGATCGTGATGTATTCGTCTCTATTCAGTTTCCAACTCCACGCTAACTTTTCCTTGCTGGCATTTTGGTCTCTTGTGTCCCTACACAATTTAGGCATCTTATTCAATTAAGGTTTGGCATAGCAACCATCGTTTTCTCACATATGAGTGACTAAGCTCAAAATTGTTAATAAATTGCACTTAGGTCCCTAAAGTTCATTTTCTTTAACTTTAGGTCCCTAATGCCAACTTTTCCTCTAAATTGAGTCACAAGGCTTCCAAAATTCTTTTTGGACCCCAACTTTTCAAAAATTACAATTATGCCCCTACTTTCCAAAAATGGCAATTTGACCCAAAATGTTCCAAAAATTGACCAATTGGTCCCATCAAAATCTTTCTCACGGCTAATTGGCCATCAATTTTGGGAAATTGCAAAGAGGTCCCTCAATTTTCTAAAATTCCCAATTTCCCCCAATTTCTCCCCTTTAAACTACTCAAATTTGATTTCTTTAAATTGGCCATTCAATTGGGGTTAGTTGCTCCAATTGAAGGTATGGATCAGTTCCTACACTTCCATGCGATTCAATTGAGCTTTGAACTGCATCATTTGGGTCCGAATAGAGCTCAAATGGAGATTAACCGGAAAACTACTCGTAGAGAGAGAAAGCTTCGAAAGCTTAGTGTCAAAGGTGCGACGATCCAAGCTCTCGATCGGAAAAGGTAGCTCTTGTCCTGAGGTTTCTCCTAGGATCAAGAATCGCTACAATTGAAGTAAAATTGAAGGTGAATTTAGTTAGTGAAATTTGGCACTTTCTAACCTTGATCTACAACAATTGAGTACGACCGAATTGGCTTACCTTTCAGCTCGGTTGAGGTCATATGATGGTCGTGGGGATGTCGAGGAGGCTTGGTTTGGCTAAAATTCAGCTTGACCAAAACAGGGCAACTTCGGTCCTTCGGAGCTACTTCATTGTTTGATTCCGTCGGTGCTACTCCGACAGTCCTCGAGTCAAAAAGAAGTTGTTGTGAGGTAGCTGACTTCCCCCAGAGTCTATAGAGCTTGACCTCGTCTTCTGAGACTGAGACAAATGTCTATATCGGATCTCTAGTTTGAGCTTTGCTGGAAAATGGAGCATTTTACAGAGAATGGAGATTTGAGGTGTGTGGATGATGAATGGTAAGGAGCTCTTTATTTAGGGAGCTCGAGGACCCTCTGCCCGACAACTTTCCATTTTGGTTGAGCTTATCCTCGCCCTGAAATGGCCTGATCGGAGCAATTTCAGCTTCATCAGCATTATCCATTTTTTGTATTAATGAATAGTGATGTCATCTTGAGAAAGAAAATGACACTATTTCGAACCTAATCGGACCGGTTTGACCAGGTTCAATGCGTAAATCGGTCGGTTCAGGCCTGATTCGACTAGTTTTCTCAAAATTAAATATTTCTAAATTCATTTTTTTATCTAATGGTGGTTTCAATTTCCCAATTTGATCATTTTAAGCCACCAAGAAAAATGAATTCAGAAACCGGTTCATGTTCGGTTCGCCCTGAATCAGTCTGATTTTCTCTTCCCATTTGTTCCAAGGTTCTTTTTCATGATTTTTATGACCCTTCAAGTCACTCGAGATTTGTTGATTTCCCATTTTACCCTTTCTCTATCGGTTCAGGTTCATAAAACAACTCATTTTTCTCTTGTGAATTGACCTGTTCTTTTCCCAGTTTTTTTTTACCTTTAAAGGATGGGGTTTACATCAGTACTTATCCAAAATCTATGAGGCTGGTGGAATTAGAAAGCTAAGACTAAGAGGTGTCTTTGGTAGTTTTCATGCTCATGGTTGGCTGTCAAGGACATTAGAGAAAGCCTAAGAAGAAGATGCTTTGTTTTTTGCTGCTAGAGAATGTGTACTGCATAATCACGTTGGTGGTGATACACTAAACATCGATGGTTGAATGGCGTTGTAAAGCTAACTCAAGTAGCATTCCAATAGAAATTGAATCTCTAAATTTGGTGGTCAGGAAAGGAATTTATGATTTCTAAAATTCAGGTCACCAAAAAACAAAGGTGTCTAACTTTTAGAGAAAATTTCGATGAGTCACCAATGAGGGGAGGGTCAAGCCTTATATAGTTGTCATCTATACTTAATTAGCAATTTGATCATAGGTTCCTTTTATCATTTCATAGCTTATAAATTTCTGCAAAAATTAATTCATCTACTGTGGGTTTTAGAAATGCTACGATGAAAATCAGTCGAAATCGGGTCTGAAGTTGGGCACATGGAACAATGCACGTGCATGTGTGCTGCATTTCCCGATTCACTCGATGGTTCAACACTATTCTAAATTGGTTTTGTAAACCCCGTCCCTTAAACGTAAGAAAATCAGGGAAAGAACCGGTCAACCCAAGGGAGAAAACTAAACCGTTTCACGAACCCAAACCATTAGAAAAGGGCAAAAAGGGAAATTTACAAATCCCAAGTGACCTAAAGAGTCATAAAAGTCATGAAAAATAACTTTGGGATGAATTGGAAGAGAAAACCAGACCGATTCAAGTGAACCGGACCTGAACTGGTTTAAACCATCATTGAACCTATTTCTAAATTCATTTTTCTAGGTAGATTATAATATTCAAATTGAGGAATTGAAGAGACATTGAATAGAGAATAAATTTAGATGAATTTAGAAATTTTTAATTTTGAAAAACTCGGTCGAATCGGGCCTGAATCGGCTGGATTAAGCATTGAACCCGATTCAGACCGGTTTGGTCTGGTTCGAAATAGTGTCATCTTTTTCCTTCAGATGATAGCATTGTTCACTCGTTGGAAAAATGAACAGTGTCGGCGAAGGTGAAAAGTATTTGTTCATGGCATTTCGGGCCTTGAATGAGTGCCATAAAGGCGCCAATCAGACGGCGAGAGAGACCCTGAGTTCCCTATATAAAGAGCCCATCTCCATTCCTCCTCCTCACACTTGAAAACTCCTCTCTCTCTACTGCTCTAGTTTTCAGTGAAGCTCGAACCACAGCTCCAACTTGGGCATTTTTCTAAGCCATAGAAGGCGAGGTTAGGTTCCTTAGATTCGAGGATAATCAGCTACCTAACAGTAGTCTCCATTCGATTCGAGGACCATCGGAGAAGCGTCAGTGTAATCAAAAAATGAAGTTGCCCTATTTCAACCGAGCTGAAAATGGCCAAATTCAACCCTCTTCAGGCAAAACCAAGCTCTCCCAACATCCCCACGGCCCTTAGACGATCTTAATTGAGCTGAAAGGTAAGTCAATTCGACCCTCCTCAATCGTTGCACGTTGGAGTTAGAGAGAGAAATTATAAAATTTCACTAACGAAATTCTCCCTCAATTCGAGGTCAATTGTAGGAATACTTGTTCCTATAAGATACCTCAAGAAAATAGCTATCTTTCCCGACAAAGAGATCAGACCGCCGCCCCTCCAACAGTAAGCTTTCGAAGCTTTCTCTCTCTAAGTTCAGTTTTTCGGTGAAGCTCCATTTGAGCTCAATTCGGACCCAAATGACAAGATTTAGAGCTCAATTGAATTGTATGGAAGTGTAGGAACTGATCCATACCTTTAATTGGAGCAAATAACCTTGATTGAATGGTCAACTTCATGAAATCAAATTCGGCCAGTTTGAAAAGGGGAAATTGAGGAAATTTGGGGATTTCGTAAAATTGAGGGACCAAATTAAAATTTTCCAAAATAAAGGGCCAACTAGCCATGAAAAGAATGTTGGAGGGCCAATTGGTCAATTTTTTTAAAATAATTGGGGTCAAATTGCTATTTTCTAAAGTAGTGGCAAAATGGTAATTTTGAAAAGTTTGGGACCAAATTGGAAATTTGGGAAACTTGAACCCCTTAAGTGATTTTGAGTAAATTGAGGACCCAAAGTGAATTTTGGAAGTTTCGAGATGCAATTTGGGGAAAAGTTTGCATTAGGGTCCAAAAGTCAAGGAAAATGAACTTTAGGGACCTAAGTGCAATTATTTGGAAGTTTTGAGTTTAGTCATTCATATGTGTGGAACGAAGGCTGTTATGCCAAGTTTTAATAGATAAGGTTGTTCAAATTGTGTAGAAGCATGAAGAACTGGAACGCTAGCAAAAGTAGCTCGTGTCAACTTGGGAAAATCAACCAAGGATGAACACGTCACGGTTAACGGGTGAGTGGGTTTATTCACATAATACTTGGTTGGGATGATAAGCACCTCGAAAATGAAAAACCACTACTATGTAGAATTTTAACATCACACCTTGTTGGAGTGATGTGAGAACTACACAGAAAAACTACTTGCCGATTGTAAGTAGGTCATACCTACTTGGTATTGAACTTCCTCGAATGAAGTAGAAAACCCGCTTACCGGTTGTAAGCAGAGATGTCATCACACCTGGTTGGTGTGATGGATGGAAAAAATTATTTTTTCAGAAGTGTTTTCCCTTGACTGTATGCCAATACTTAAAACTTTTGGAAGACCTTCTTGACAAGAGCTGGAATAGCTCAGATAGGCTAGAGGCCTCGATTTTGGAACTTTTGGGCTAAAATGCCCGATTTTGGAAAACCACGTACAGTGGGCCCAAGGCCAGTTGGCATGAGTAGGAGCTCATAAATAAACATGTTGATAAGCCATGAAAATTCTTAATAAATAAATTTTGTGATTTTTCCATGGTACATATGGATTGACTAGGTTGATGGACTGATCTAGACAAACAGTTGCAGGTATAGTTGAGGGTTTTGGTTGTTGGACCAGTGGCACCAAAGATAAATGGCTTTGTGAAAAACTTTTGTTTGTGCATGCACTTGAGGTTCGGGACCATCAAGATGCCCAAGAGGGGTAGTGATGCGTCCTAGGGGCTACTGGACGATATGGTGGAGATGAAGGCAGTTTATTGTGCCAATAATCAGGAAAGCTCGACGTAGCTTCATGCGCATGAGACTGAGGTGAGGTCGGGATGAGGTCTCTGTCCTCATATGTACATGGAGATGATTCGATTTGAAGGGTTAAATGTCATAAACATCCACTCATTTCTAGGGTAGAAGTGGGTGGGCTTCTATCTAGGTAGTCGGTAAAGTCGCTCTAATGCCACAAGTGGGTGAAGTGGACGGGGTACCCTACGAATGTGTGATTCCCTTCCTGATGAAGGGCGTGTGTTGATTGTTAAACATACTTGATATGGAAATGAGGAAAATGGTTTTAAAAAATTGGGAATGAAAGGAAAAGAATATTTTTGAAAGAAATATGGAGTTTGGCACACTCCAATTAAATATGATTTGAATACTCTCTCCCAACACCTATTCATTGAGTTGTCGAACTCACCCCCCCCCCCCCCCTAACCCTTTTCAGGTAACCAAGGGAAAACCTACCTAAAGACCTTTCGATAGCTGAACCTGCAAGACAGGTATGTAAGGATAATATATTCAGTTTTGATTAATGTTATTCCAGGAAAGGTACATGTAAAAAGGACGTCTTATTCCTCACAATTTAGAGAAGGGGAAAACCCTTGATAAACTGTGAGAGTGGCGGGTTGTTCACGGGGATCCGACCAAACCAGGTCGGGGCATGACAACTTAAGTGATATCAGAACTTGTTTCCTCGAATACATTGTCAATACTATATAGCATAAGGATTAAACTAAAACTACCTACCTTATGGGAAGATGGCCCCAAGAAAAGTAGCTAAACAAACCCACACTACCTTAGTTTCCCCGGAAACTAGGGAGAATCTCATCCCAAAGGAGGAATTGAACTAGAAGTATAGGAGGAGTCTTGGAGTAACACCGGGTTAAAGGGGACTCGATAAGAAAACTTTTAAGGTCTTCAGGCTCAAGGACGGCGAAGTACCAAACCACTAATAATTCCTTAGAAAGGCCCTACAATGTTCAAAGTATAGGAGGAATCACAAAGGTCCACGCAAGGAGAGGACTTGTTATAGATTTAGGCAATGGGGACACTACATGAGAAGGTGCCCAACATTTTGGAGGACAGGACCCAAAATAACCTGTTATGAGTGTAGAAGGGTGGGACACATAGCAAAAGACTATCCCACACCACAAGGAATCAAAGTGATACCTTCCAACAAGGGCACCTCCATCCCTACAAAAGTCCGAAGGGGGTAACACTACCACATTTCTGGCTAGGGATCCCAATCTCACTTAGAAAGAAATCCTTCTAGACCCTAGCATAGTAATGAGTACTTCCCAAATCGTCATTGTAACAATCTCCCTTAAGAGATGTTAAAACCCCAAACTGTATTCTTACTTCAATAATGAATAAGATTCTGAGTCCCTAAAAAAAATTTTGTCCCTCAATAATGCTATTTATGTACCTCAATTACATGAGGAAGGATCATGGGAAAAAGACCAAGGGTAGGACCTTAAGAAAACCCAGACATAATAAAATGTAGATTAAGGGAATTTTCCCTTAAGTAGTGCTACAAGCCACCTACAAGCAAAGAAGAAGCACCTCATCCATAGAAGGCAAGCCCTGGACGATGAAAGACAACTAGGATGTCCCGGGATAGCAAGGTGTGACCTACTTTGGAAAAGCAAAGGAGCCAAGTAGGATGGTAGACTAACCTAGCGAAAAGGTATAATTAGAAACTTTGGGAGAAGACGCACTAGGAAGAACCAGAAAATAGTAAGGACTACACCACAAAGGGACGACAGGATAGGCATCAAAGAAGGACAATTGTTTCGAGACAAGTGAACCAAGAGAGTAGTATGTATGAGGCATTTAACGAACTACCCTCGAGAAGGTCATAAAATTAAATCTCGGCAAGGAAGGGGGGAACTGGAAAGGCCAGAACAGTGAAAAAGCAGGACAAAGGAAATCCTTGAAGAAATAAATGGCCGAAAATGAAATGGTGATCACACTCAAGCCATAAGGATTATTTAGTAAGTCTCACACAAATAGGTCTTGAAGCAAATAATGCATGAACCCTTCACAAGGAAGGAAACTGTCAAGCACCAATCCGGTTTGGTCAGATCCCCGTGATCAACCTATCACTCTTCCAGTTTACTAAGGGTTGCCCCTTATTTATAAACCGTGATAAGTAAGGCGTCCATTAAACCAGCACCTTTCCTGGAATAACATAAATCAAAATAGCATAAAATTTTAAACTGATCATACCTGTCTTATAGGCATATTAGTTAGTGGTCTTTGGGGTAGGCCTTCCGGGGTTACCTGAAAGGGATATAAGGGACGGGATGAGTACAATGACTCAGTAAATGGGTTTTTTCAAAATTTTATCTTTTAAGAAAATGTTTGATTCTGAGTGTGTCAAACTCCTTATTCTCTTTTAAAAACCTATCATTTCAAATTTCAGTTTTTATCACCATTTCTTATTAACCACGATGTGTCATCACCCAACACACATCCTTCATCATGAAGGTAAAATACACAATCACAGGCCAACCCATCCATTGAACCCACTTGTGGCGTCGGAGCGACTTTACCGGCCACCTATATAGAAGCACGTCCACTTCTACCTTGAAAATGAGTAGATGTTCACAACATCTGACCCTCAATCTCGTAACAAATCTTCGTGTCCGTATAAGGACAAAGACATCATCCTATCCCCACCCCGATCTCATGCACTTGAAGCTACTCCGAGCTTCACAAGACTTCTGGTACGACAATCTACCCTTATATCCACCGGGTCATCCAAAGCCCTAAGACACATCACTACCCCTCTTGGGCATCTTGAAGGTCCCATAAACACAGTGCATATACAAACAACATTTTTCACATAATGCCATATAATATGTGGTACCACTAGTCCAACGGCCCTGACCCTCAACTCGACCTGAATCTGTTTGTCTTGACTAGTCTAGAGACCTCTCATATCACACTACCGCTAGTTGATTGAGTATGTCAGTCCTATCTTGGTACCATGGCCAAACAATTCATTTATTTAAGTTTTCATGGCATATTAATCATATTTTTTTATGAGCTCCTACTCGTGCCAACTGGCCTAGGGCCCAGTGTTCGAGATTTTCAAAATTGGGCATATTAGCCCCCAAGTTCCAAAACAGAGTCCTCCGACCTAACAAAGCTATTCGAGCTCTCGTCAAGAAGATCTCCCAAAATGTTTAAGCAGTGGCACACAGTCAAGGGAGAGCACTTCTGACAAAATACTTTTCAAATGTCCAGTATATCAACCGTGTATGAGGACATCTCTGCTCATAACTGATGAACGGGTTTTCCACTTCCTTCAAACAAGTTTCATCATACCAATTGGTTATGATCCACTTACACTAGTAAGTAGCTTTTCCACATAATTTGCACATCACTCCACTCAGGTGTGATGTTTAAAATACCATTTAGCAGTGGATTTTCATTTTTGAGGTACTTATCATCCCAACCGGGTATGATATAAAAATCTCACTCACTCGTTAATGTTGTGAAATTCCAATTAGTCGGCTTGTAGTCCTTACTCGAACTCGTCCTATCTGGCGTTCTTGGTACTTCGTGTTCCTACATGATATGAACATTCTTGTTCATTATTCTTTGGCCTAACAGCCCTCATTCATCCCAAATGAATGAGAAAACCAAACCTTTCCTTTATTTGCAATTAGATCCCTAAATTTATTTTCCTTTAACTTTAAGTCCCTAATGTCAGTTTTTCCTCAAATTGAGTACTAAAACTTTTAAAATTTATCTTAGGACCTCAATTTATTAAAATTCACAAAAGGGGTTTAATTTCCCAAATTTCCAATTTGGTCCACCAACTTTTCCAAAATTACCATTTTGCCCCTACTTTACAAAAATGGTAAGTTTTGCCCCAAAAATTCCAAAATTTTCCCAATTGGTACATGAAATTGCACTTTAGTCCATCTAATTTTTTTAATTCTCAAATTTTCCCCAATTTCAACCTTTTAACTCTACCAAATTTGATTTTGTCAAATTAACCGATCAAATGAGTTTAATTGTTGAAATTGAAGTTAAATTAGAGTTTCTACACCTACATACGATTCAATTGTACTTTGAATCACACGATTTGGTGCCGTAATGAGCTCAAACGGAGCTTTGCCGAAAAATTAGACTTAGAGAGAAAGCTTTGAAAGCTTACCGTCGGGGTGCGGTAGTCCCAGTTTTTGATTTAGGTAGATAGCTCGTGTCCTGAGGTTCCTCCTAGGATCAAGAATTGCATCAATTGATGCCGAATTGAGTGAGAATTTTATCGTCAAAGTTCTTTCGGTTATCTCTCCAGCACCGGTCGGAAATTATAGAGAGGAGCTGAATTGGCTTACCTTTCAGCTATAAGAGGGTTGTGGAAGTGTTGGAAGGGCTTGGTTTGGCCTGAGAAGGGCTCGAATATGCCGATTTCAACTCAGCCAAAATAGGGCAGCTTCTGTCCACTGGAGCTGCTTCACTGTTTGATCATGCTGGCACTTCTCAAAGCGACCCTCAGAGCAAATGAAGACTACAGGCATGTAGTTGAATTCTCCCCGGTTCTAAATAACAAAATCACACATTCTTAGGCTCAGAAATGACCCTATATGGGAGCTCTCATTCGAGCTTCGCCAGAAATTGGAGCAGCTAAGAGAGAATAGACTTTTCAGGTGTAGATAGGATGAATGAGAAGGGCCTCTTTATATAGAAAGCTAGGGGACTTCTTGGTCATCCCATTGGCACCTTAATGGCGGTCATTCATTGCCTTAAACTCCTTGACCATAGACTTTTTAGCTTCACCGGCGTTGCGCTATTTTCCGACGAGTGAACAGTGTTGTCATCTGAAGGAAGAAGACCACACTATTTCGAACCGAACCAGACCGGTACAAACCGGGTTCAAAGCTTGAACCGGTCGGTTCACCTTCGATTTGACCAAATTTTTCAAATCTAAAAATTTCTAAATTCAATTTCTATCCAATGGCGACCTCAAATCTCAAATTTGAATTTTTTAAGCCGTCTCGAAAAATGAATTTAGCATCTGCTTCAATAGTGGTTCAAACCGGTTCAATAGGGTTCGAATCCGATTCACCTGATTTGGTTTGGTTTTCATTTTCAATTCATCCATAAATTCTTTTCCATGACTTTTGGGACTCTTTGGGTCACTCGAAATCCATAAATTTCCCAATTTTCCCTTTCTCTATCGGTTCTAGTTTGTAGACCGACTCGGTTTTCAAATTGAAAAAGATTGGTTCTTTCCTCAGTTTTTCTTATTATCAAAGGACGGGGTTTCCAAATCTCCCCTCCTTTTAGGGGTTTTGTCCCTAAAATAGTTACATGCTAAATAATTGAGGGTAACTATCCCTCATCACACTTTCAGTTTCCCAAGTCTCTTCCTGCACGAGTCCGTTCTGCCATAGAACCTTGACCATAGGAATCCTCTTATTCCTCAAATTCTTATCCCTCCGGTCAATGGTTTGTATTGGTTTTGTTAGATCGGTCAGGTTCTCTTCCAACTCTAATGGTGGACGGTCCAATAAATGGCTAGGATTAAACTGATACTTCTGAAGCACATAGATGTGGAATACATCTTGCATTCTCTGCAAGTTTGGAGGTAGTTCAAATTTATAGGCCATCAGTCTTGTCCTTTGAATGATGGGATATGGGCAAATATACCTTGGTTTCAACTTCCCTCTTTGCTGAAACCTAATTATTCCCCTTCATGGGGACACTTTGAGAAACACTTGATCTCCCACATCAAACTCTAGATCTTTCCTTCGATTGTCCGCATAACTCTTTTTCCTATCCTAGGCAGTCTTAAGGCGACTCCTGATTAGTTTTATCTTTTCTATGGCATCCTCGATTAGCTCTACCCTTTCTAGCCTTCTTTCCCTCACTTCTTCCCAAAATAGAGGGGTACGGCCTGGTTGTCCATAAAGGGCTTCATAGGGAGCCATTTGAATATTGGCCTAATAACTATTATTGTAAGAAAATTCCATCAAGCATAAGTATTCTTCCCAGCCTTTGTTCATGGTGAGCACGCACGCTCTTAGCATGTCCTCCAAGGTTTGGATGGTTCACTTAGACTGCCCATCTGTCTGAGGATGAAATGCCATGCTCATGTGAAGCTTGGTTCCCATGGCACTTCATAAACTTGGCCAAAACCTTCAACTAAATCTCGAATCTCTATCTGATATTATACTCACCAGAACACCATGGAGTCTTACGATTTCCTTCATGTATAAGACGACTAGTTGTTCCACTGTGTATGTCACTCTTAAAGGAAGGAAATGGGTCGATTTGGTCAATCTATCCATGATGACCCAAATCGCATCTCGACCCTTTCTTGTCACCGGTAGTCCCATCACAAAGTCCATGATGATGTGCTCCCATTTCCACTCCGGAATTGGTAAAGGTTGTAGTAGTCTTGACGGTTTATGATGCTCTGCTTTTATTTGCTGATAGGACAAGCATCGGGCTACATATTCTGCAATGTCGCTCTTCATACCTTTCCACCAATATCCTTGTTTGAGGGTGCGGTACATTTAGCTCCTGCCCGGATGCATAGCATACATCGAATCGTGTGCCTCCTCTAGAATTAATCTCTTTAGTTCATTACTTTGAGGCACGCATACCCTACCCTTGTAGGTTAGCACCCCGTCACTGCGCAGGTTGTAATCCAGTTTAGTTTCCCTATTAACCAGATCCAAATAGAGTTGAAGTTCCTTATCTGCTTTTTGTTGATCTTGGGTATGCTCAGTGAGATTGGGTCTTACTACCACATTAGCCACCAGGCACCTTTCTCGCTTGTCCATTTTCAAGTCTATCTTCATTCTTCCCAATTGTTGCAACAGGGGTATATAACTCATTTTTACTTGAGTTGCCTCAGTTTGGTACTTGCGACTCAAGGCATCTGCTACTACATTTGCCTTTTTGGGGTGAAACTTCTTATTTCTATAGGATTCCTTGGGTCCTTCCAATCTGATATGGCTTCCACCTTGGCGGGATATACTTTAACTCCATCCTTGGATACGATATACCCTAAGAATCCTACCTCCTGCAGCCATAACTCATACTTGGAGAATTTTGCGTATAATTGATTTTCCTTTAATATCTCTAAGGTGGTTGCCAAATGCTCTTCATGTTTCGACCTGGTTCGTGAGTATATAAGGGTGTCATCTATGAATACTATCACGAACGTATCCAAATGTGGTTGGAACATACGGTTCATCAGGTCCATGAAGGCTGCAAGGGCATTCGTCAATCCGAACGGCATTACTCTGAACTCATAATGTCCATATCTAGATCGAAATGTCACCTTAGGGATGTCCTCTTCTCAAATCCTAAGTTGATGATAGCCCAACCAAAGATCCATTTTGGAGAAGTAAGCTGCTCCTTTTAATTGATCGAACAAGTCATCTATCCGTGGAAGTGGATATCGGTTCTTGATGGTGACCTGGTTCAGCTTTCGGTAGTCTATGCACAGTCTCATACTTTCGTCCTTTTTTCTTTACAAATAAGACAGGTGCACCCCACGGAGACTGACTCAGACGTATGAAATCCTTCTCCAATAATTCATCTAATTGTTCCTTCAATTCCTTCAACTCTGTTGGAGCCATACGATATGGGGCTTGGGATATGGGGTTTGTTTCTAGGATTATTTATATGGTGAACTCCACTTGCCGACTTGGAGGTAGTCCAGGTAGCTCTTCTGGAAATACCTCTAGGTAGTATCTAACTACCAAAATGTCCTCTAGTCTCTTCTCTTCAGACTTTTCGTCGACGACCATGGCCAGGAAAGCTATACAGCCTTTCTATATCATCTTTTGGGCTTTCAGATGGGACACCATTTGTACTTCGCTTTTCCTTCTATCTCCCTAGAACTTTAATCCTTTCATCTTGGGAGTGTGGAAGGTCATTGTCTTCTTTCCATAGTCCATCCTCACCTGATGGTTACTTAGCCAATCTATCCCAAGGATTACTTCAACCTCTTTTAAGGGTAATGGGATCAAGTCAGCTTCAAGTTTGATTCCTCTAATCTTTATCTCACATCCCTTTAATTTCTTATTCTTGTTTAAACCTTCTCCTAAAGGTGTAAGGATATTAAGGCTTTGTTCTAGTGGAGTGAGCTCTAGGGGTACTCTTGAAACCAACTCTTCGTTGATGAAGGATCTCTCAGCTCCGAAGTCAAAGAAGGCATAGACTTGTTGTCCCCATAGTTGTATATATCCCACTACAGTGCTAGGGTCTCTTCTAGCCTCTTCTTGGCTGAGGTTGTACACTCTAGCTAGTACTCGTGTTGTAGCGTCTGGCCTAGGGTTCCTGGGATTCCCTTGAGGTGATCCAAGAGTGTTCCTCTGCCTGTTCTCCTAGAGAGTGGGACAATCCTTTGCATAGTGTCCCCACTTGCCTATATGCAAAGTAGTTAAAGTATGCTCCCTCATGGTTCTTTTGACACTTTGAACAACGAGGGTTTCCTTGAGGTAAGGTGGGGACTACTCTGGGGGTGGTGATGGTGGCATGTCCCTTCTCCTTTGGAATGCCATTCTATTTCCCCATTTTGGACTGTTATGTTCTTTTTGTCCTCCCTGACGGTTTGGGCCTTTATCCTCTTTTCGGCTGTCTGCTCCATTCAATGACGTCGGGTCTGCACTAGTCGCTCATACTCGTGAGCCATACTGATTACGGCTGTCGGATCTATGGGGCATTCCAATACTCCCATACAGTCTCGAATGTCCATATTAAGACCATCCACGAACCTCTACATATGTCTACCGACCCAGCTAGGTCAGGAGCAAAGGGTCTTAACTCGTTGAATTTTGTCTCATACTCTGATATGAAGTTAAGCCCTTGATGAAGCTGGATGAACTATTGCTTCTTCTCATTTATCATATGGGATGCCAAGTACTCCTCTGAGTACCTCTCCTCGAACTGTTCCCAGGTGGGGATGGTAGTATGCAAGTTTCGGACATTGTCCCACCATTGTTTGGCGCTTCCCTCCGGGAAGAATTCTGTCAGGATCATCATATCCTTTGGTGGTATCCTAACAATTCCCATTAGCTTCTTAATATTTGTCAGCCAATCCATGGCGGCTCCTACATCCTTTTCTCCAAGGAAATGTTTACATCCTAGTTATCGGAGAGTCTTGAGGTTTCTGGGAATGTCCATTGGAGTGGGATGGTTAATTAGGGGAGGATGGGATTGTACTTCCTCCGGTTCAACCCGAGAATTGGTGCCTGCCTGAGGGACAAGGTTAGGTTGCCCAAATACATGGGTGAACTCCTCATACAATCTTTGGTGCTTCCTACTGAGTCTAGGAGGAGTTATTTAGGCTTCTTTGGGAGTTTCTACTGGTAGGGGTGGTTGGGCAGTGTTTGAGACTACAGTCCTAGTTCTCTTGGTTCCTTTCTTCGTAGCCATTCTGGAAATTTTAAAATCAATCCTATTAGTTACTATATTTTCTAGTCTTGATTATGTATTCGAGGAAATAGGCTCTGATACCACTCAAGTTGTCACACCCCGACCCGATTTGGTCGGATCCCCGTGATCAACTCGCCACTCTCCTAGTTTACTAAGGGTTGCCCCTTGTTTATAAACTGTGAAGAGTAAGGCATCCTTTAAACCTGCACCTTTGGAGGTAATAACATAAATCAAAACTACATAAAATTTTAAACTGACCATACCTATTTTACAGGCGTATTAGTTGGTGGTCTTTGTGGTATGCTTTCTAAGGTTACCTGAAAGGGATATAAGGGAGGGGTGAGTACAACGACTCAGTGAATGGGTTTTTTCAAAAATTTATCTTTTAGGAAAAGATTTGATTCGGAATGTACGAGACTCCTTATTCTCTTTTAAAAACCTTTTTATTTCAAATTTTGGTTTTTATCACCATTTATTATTAACCACGGTGTATCATCACCCAACACAAATCCTTCATCATGAAGGTAAAACACACAATCGCAGGCCAGCCCATCCACTGAACCCACTTGTGGCATCGGAACGACTTTACAGGCCACCAAGATAGAAGCACGTCCACTTCTATCCTAAGAATGAGTGGATGTTCGTGACATCCGACCCTCAATCCCGTAACAAATCTCCGTATCCGTATGAGGACAGAGACCTCATCTTGTCCCCACCCCAGTCTCATGCACTTGAAGCTACTCCGAGCTTCACAAGACTTCTAGTATGACAAACTGCCCTTATATCCATCGGGTCATCCAGAGCCATAGGATGATTCACTACCCCTCTTGGGCGTCTTGAAGGTCCCGTAAACATAGTGCATGCACAATCAACATTTTTCAGATAATGCCATATAATCTGTGGTGCCACTAGTCCAATGGCCCCAACCCTCAACTTGACCTACAACTATTTGTTTTGACTAGTATGGAGACTTGTCATGTCGCACTGTCGCTAGTTGATTGAGTATGTTGATCTTGTCTTGGTACCATGGCCAAAGAATTCATTTACTTAAGTTTTCATGGCATATGAATCATGTTTTTTTACAAGCTCCTCTCGTGCCAATTGGCCTAGGGCCCACTATTCAAGATTTTCAAAATTGGGCATATTAGCCCCCAAGTTCCAAAACCGAGGCCTCCGGCCTAACAGAGCTATTCGAGCTCCCATCAAGAAAATCTCCCAAAATGTTTAAGTAGTGGCACACAATCAAGGGAGAGCACTTTTGAAAAAATACTTTTCAACTGTCTATCATACCAACCGAGTATGAGGACATCTCTGCTCATAACCGATTAGCATGTTTCCACTTCCTTCGAAAAAGTTTCATCATACCAACCGAGTATGATCTACTTACACTAGTAAGTAGTTTTTCCACATGATTTGCACATCACTTCACTCAGGTGTGATTTTTAAAATACCACTTAGCAGTGGGTTTTCCTTTTATAGGTGCTTATCATCCTAACCGGGTATGATATAAAAATCCCACTCACCCGTTATTGTAGTGAAATTCCAATTAGCCGGCTTGTTATCCTTACTCAAAGTTGTCCTAGCTAGAGTTCTTGGTACTTCATGTTCCTATACGATATGAACATTCTGGTTCATTATTATTTGGCCTAACAGCCCTTATTCATCCCAAATAAATGAGAAAACCAAACCTTTCATTTATTTGCAATTAGGTTCCTAAAGTTATTTTTCTTTAACTTTAAGTCCCTAATATCGGTTTTTCCTCAAATTGAGTCCTAAAACTTTTAAAATTTATCTTAGGAGCTCAATTTATTCAAAATTCACAAAAAGGGGTTTAATTTCCCAAATTTCCAATTTGGTCCCCCAACTTTTTCAAAATTACCATTTTACCCCTACTTTACAAAAATGGTCAGTTTTACCCCAAAATTCCAAAATTGCCCAATTGGTCCTCCAACATCTTTATCATTCCCAATTGGTCCTCAATTATATGAAATTATACTTTAGTCCTAATTTTTGAAATTCCCAAATTTCCCCCAATTTCAACCTTCTAACTCTGCCGAATTTGATTTCATCAATTTGACCGATCAAATGAGTTTAATTGTTGAAATTGAAGTTAAATTGGAGTTCCTACATCTTCATACAATTCAATTGTACTTTAAATCGCATGATTTGGTGTCGGAATGAGCTCAAACGAAGTTTCGCCGAAAAACTGGACTTAGAGAGAAAGGTTCGAAAGCTTATTGTCGAGGGCGCGGTGGTCCGAGCTTTCGATCTAGGCAGATAGCTCGTGTCCTAAGGTTCCTCCTAGGATCAAGAATTGCATCAATTGATGTCGAATTGAGTGAGAATTTCAACATCGAAGTTCTGCCGGTTCTATCTCTAGCACCGGTCGAAAATTACATAGTGGAGCCGAATTGGCTTACCTTTCAACTCTAATTCAGTTGTAGGAGGGCTGTGAAGGTGTTGAGAGGGCTCGATTTGGCTTGAGAAGGGCTCAAATTGGCTGATTTCAGCTCGGCCAAAATAGGGCAGCTTCAGTCCACCAGAGCTGCTTCACTGTTCGATCATGACGACGCTTCTCTAGCAACCCTCAGAGTAAATGGAGACTACAAACGTGTAGTTGATTTCTCCCTGATTCTAAAGAACCCAACCATACCTTCTTTGGCTTAGAAATGACCCTATATCGGAGCTCTGGTTCGAGCTTCACTGGAAATTGGAGCAGCTGAGAGAGAATGGAGTTTTTATGTGTGTAGAGGATGAATGAGGAGGGGCTCTTTATATAGAAAGCTTGGGGACTTCTTGGTCGTCCGATTGGAGCCTTAATGACAGCTCTTTTTTTTCTTTTCTTTGTACGAATTTGTTTTGGCTTTTTAAATTACTAAAAAGAAGATAGATAGAAGAATATGAGATTTTTTTTGTTTTTCTTTTATAGATAATAGAAATAGGTAGAGAAGATAAAAAAATAACTATATATAAAAGATAGGATGGAACTTACCGTGCAACAGTATGCTTTGATACTAACTGATGCGAACCTCGCCAATATCTTGACGACACCCTACACCAAATATAGGAAGACCCCAAGACTTTCATGATGTAAGTACGAAAAGATGAAAATATACCTTGTTTATGTAAGAAACAAGATATGAGATATGTATATGCCATACCTAAATCTTCTAAGAATAACTCTTAGAAAAACCTAGTGATAAGTCTTAATTGCTTGAACGCCACAGGTAAAAACCTGATAAGTTATTGTGCAAAAAAAACCTGATAAGTTCAAAAGTTCTTTCAAGAGAGAAAGAAGACAAAACCTCACAAAATTAAATTTACAAAGTGTCTTCTCCAATGCTATGGAGTATGCCTTTTATAAGCACAGATAACAACTGAATAGCCTAAAAACAAGGAAAAATATATCTTATAGGTACATGTTAACCATATCTAATCTAAATATCTAGGATATTTTAATAAATACTTTAAAAATATGAATTTAACTAATTAAATATCTAATATTATCATTTAATATCCTAAAATATTTAGTATATTAATGAATATCTCCTTATTAATTAAATATAAACATTCTCTTGGGTTTTTCTTGGGCTCTTCTATTAGGCCTCTACTTGAATTTTCTACAATCTCTTTAATCAACCCATATAAAGTATCTTTGAATCTATTAGCCCTTAACCTTGTGTTGGGCCCTCTTGCAGTCTCAAATGATCATTTATCCCATTTGGTGACAAACTATTCAGCTCCATTGCATGTTCGGTTGATTGGACTTGTGAACTCGTAGTGTCTTTAGTGTGATTCACATCAAAAACCTACCTAAAGAACTTCTAATAGTTGCACCTGCAAGACATGTATGTAAGGATAATATATTCAGTTTTGATTAATGTTATTCTAGGAAATGTACAAGTAAAAAAGACGTCTTACTACTCACAGTTTAAAGAAGGGGAAAACCATTAATAAATTGAGATAGTAGCGGGTTGTTCATGGGGATCCGACCAAACCGGGTCGGACGTGACAAGTTTCTAGTGAATTTTTCGGTTTTATTAGCCAATTTTGGTAGTTTATTGATCGATTCACCTTCAATTAAACTGGTTCTTAACCCAATTTATTTTTTAAAAAATTTATTGTCCAATTTCATACTAAATGCGCTCAAAAAATTTTCATTTTCTGATTTGTACAACTTATTCTAAAAATTGTGGAGTTTTTTTACTCCAATAGGTTCAATTTCTAGTCTAACCAATTTTTATAGGGTTTTTTTTCCTAATACTTGGTTTCCAAATCAGGTGAGGTTATTCGGGAATATTTTATGTCACTTATTCCATGTCTAAAATGTTGATCCAAACCGATTTTCAATATCGGTTTGAGTTAACATTCCCGATTAAAATCGATTTTCAATCCAATTGCCTTAAATTTCTATCTTACATGTTCTGCCAATTTTTTTACTTTTCTTGGTATGTTCATCTCAAAATTTGACTATATTTTAACCCAATTTATTTTTATAAAAAACTTTGATGAATCTCTATCAAGTGAATCCAATAATTTTTATTTTTTTATTTTTAAAACTCATTGAAAAAACTATAAAGTTTTTAGTTTAAGTCAAGTTTCTTCCTAATTCGAACCAATTCACAATTACAATTTTTTAAATTATTGATTTATGATCGAATGAAATTTTTTGGAATTAATTCACGTAATTTAATCAATTGTCTAAAATTATTGTAATTTTGAATTTGGTTTAATTCTCATTTTAGTTTGCATTTACAATTCATAATTGATTGCTGGTTCAATTAAATTTTAATTTTAATTTCAAAAAATTTGGTGCTATAGAAATTCTTGTGAATAATTTAATTTTGAGAATTAAAATCTTGTTAAGAGTAAAATATAGAATATTATATGTATATAAAGCTAAAAATGTTACATAAGTTACCAATTAAAAGTAATAATTTTAAGTGAATATAAAGATGCAATAATACTCTCATAATTATCATTAGATTTATACATTATTGCCATATATTCCAAGATAATTGTATATGATGTGCAACAAATATGTGAGATTCAATCACATCAATAACCTGTAGAGAAATTATGCACGTTGACTAAACAACTACACAAAAGTGAATGTAAGTTTTATGCATAGGTTAGTGCATATGTGATTTTATTGTTCTAATTTTGTTGATTGATAAAATATAATGATATGGGCAAACAAATTAGAATATAAAGAATCAATGCTCCAAATAGACAAACATTCATTTTTTTTTATCAAATTTAACTTTAAAGTTTATTTTATTTATTTTTTATGGAATATGAACTTTGGTATATTTATTCATTTGAGCATGAAGTTCAATATTTTTACAAATTTGATATAAATTGTCCTCTTTTATCTATTGAAACATAATTACTCAATATTATATCAATTTTGGTATACATTTATTTTATATATATACATAAATTTATTTAACCATCCATTACTTTACCCCAGAACTCAGCAAGGCTAAATATTAGAGCCCAATAATGATTACTCTCATCTCAGTCTTTTTTCATCAAATTTTTATACCAATAATAATATATGCTCAAATTTCCATAGTCAAAGAAAGAAAAAAAAGTTTGTGCAACATTAATGTTTATAGCCGCTTAATTCAAAGAAAAAATATACGTCACAATTTATGAAATTATTCATTTTTATTTATTGGGTTAAAAACATTTATATGAAAATAGAAAACCATTAATTAGTTTTACTATTAATCTAAATATATTTTATGATTGAGTAGCTTAAAAATAGATAATATATATATATATGTATATCAAACATATAATTAATTGAAACATTTAATATATATATATATATATTATTTGGTATAATATACAAATATTATTAATTAAAATATACTATATGTTGATATATTAAAATATAAAAAACAATTAAAAATTGAACCATAAATGGGTAATTTTGTGAAATAAATATGTATGATCACTTTAATTTTAATTATATATAATATTAACTTTATATTTATAAGATTTATATTATTAAAAATTATTTTTTATTCATATAATCTAAAATATTTTGTACCCATTATTTATATTTATTATACATTTATAAATAATCATATTTAAATTATAAAATTAAGTTTTATATCCAAAAAAACTGAAAACAATAGTTAATTTTTTATTTTCATAAATATTTTTAATAATTTTTCCTTAAAAATCAAATATAAACAACTTTTTTTTCTTGTATAATAATCAAAAGTCCGGTTCCAATTGTGGGGTAGTTTGAGCTAAATAACTAGTAATTATTATGACTATAAAAAATGAAGATTAAACCCAAGTTTAAGATATTCAATGTTGATAATATATATTATTATAAATTTACAATATTTTTATTATATATAATAAAAATAGGTCAACCTACCAAAAATTAGAGGTAATTTTTTTTGCTCTAAAAATTAGAGGTAATTCGGGAACCCACAAAATACACCCTCGGGATAATTAATTTTTAATAATTTAATCAAATGATATTTGCCGGCATGGAAATTTTTTTTTTTTTTTTTTGCACAATGCCGGCTTGGAAATGAAGAGAATTATTCTAAAAAGCTCAATTTAATTCAATCTTGGTTTCAAGTCCGCGATTAGACCCCTCTCCAGCCTCCATGCATATAAATACCCCGCCTATCTCTTTCCTCACCGACGCTTCAGAGGGAGAGAGGATTGAGGTGACTGGTTAATAGCATTCGGGATTTCCCATAGGAGGGCGGGCCGGAACTCGCTGAGTCGACTCGCCGGTCCCTGCCTGGTTCTCGTTTCCTAGTTCTCTGCTTCTGTGGAGCTGCAGATCCGGTTAGAGTAACCTCAGGTAATCCGGTTCAGGAGTCCATTGCTTCGATTGGATTTGACCGACTTGCAGCCTCACTGATTCGCCGTGATCTCGAGGCTGTCATTCGGATATTTCGTGAATTCGGCCTTTTCGTTTTCTCTGAGCGATCTGTGGATCCGTTACGCGATCGGTTTTACTTTCGGATGGATTTCAAGCACTGTCGTTGCATGAGTCATGTCTTGTAGAAAATATGGTTGCTCTGGTTTGTTTTTCATCTTTTTCGCTTTGGCCTTTGGTTGACTTTTCCAGATTTAGAGTTTTCTGAGAGTTGCCTGGGTTATCGAAGGCTTTACGGTGGTGAATGTGAAAGATTTCAGTGCTTTCTCTGTGTGTGTAATGCACATAAAAACGTCCATTTTTAGTTCATAGTGGACACAATTTAAGCATAAGGTGATACCCTTCTTGATATATTTTGTTACTCTTTCGAAATGAGTATTCGGCCTTCAATATGATCTGGGCATTCCCCCGTCCTACAACTAGCTCCTTCCTTATTGATAAAGTTTTTTTCCTCTTTTTTATTACATCTATTGAGTCCTAAAGCTTGAAGTAATTTTTGTACCATATTAAGTTGGTTCATATGTCAATTGAAACAAGTGGTGAAAGAAAAGGAAGAAGAAAAAACTTGTGCGTGTTCTGATTAACAGAGATGCACGTTAGCTCTAGATTTCTCTTTTTCCTCTATAATATAGTTCATTGTCCAAGGAAACTATTTCCCTTATTTATATATCCAGCCTGGGTTGTGCCTGGATTTGTTTTCTTATGCCAGAAAATCTTGTTTGGTCCGTCTCCTATTGCACTTTTTAAGTAATATGGTGTCAGCGGCCGACACGCATATGAATCTTTGAGCCCCTACTTTGGTGTTACTTTCTTTCCGCTTTACCATGTCTCTTTACTTCATCCCATGTATAAAGAGACCAACTAAACGCTTCTGACATTCCTGAAGTAGAACTTACTTTCTAGCTGTTACATCTTGCAGGTAAGCAAGGAATATATCACCATGAAGGCCCTTATTCTTGTTGGTGGATTCGGAACACGATTGAGGCCGTTGACTCTCAGTGTACCCAAACCACTGGTTGATTTTGCTAACAAGCCAATGATCTTGCATCAGGTATATAAATGGACATATTGCTTGTTGCCCCGTCTCTATTATATTGATGATTTGAAGTTGTATGATAGGATGTGTATGGTGGTGACTCTCTTGATGCATGCAGATAGAAGCACTCAAGGCTGTTGGAGTGACTGAAGTTGTTTTGGCTATAAATTACCAGCCCGAGGTGCATATCCTCCACTTGAATTGTCTCCCTATTCTGGCAATAATTGTGTAGTTTTGTGAAATGTGTTCGATAAATTGAATAAACACCTTTGTTATCCATGTCAGGTCATGCTGAGTTTCTTGAAGGAATATGAGGCCAAGCTTGGGATTAAAATAACGTGCTCACAAGAGACGGAGCCGCTTGGTACTGCTGGTCCTCTGGCTTTGGCCAGGGACAAGTTGGTAGACGAATCTGGGGAGCCATTTTTCGTCCTCAACAGTGATGTCATCAGTGAGTACCCCTTCAAAGAAATCATGGAATTCCACAAGGCTCACGGAGGAGAGGCGTCCATTATGGTAACTAAGGTAAATCTGATAAAAAAAAACACCTTTAAATCATATTCAATCACTCTCTTTCTTTATTTACAATTGGGAACTTTGATAATTTGTGTAATAAAACTTCTGGCTCATTGTCAGGTGGATGAACCTTCAAAGTATGGTGTGGTCGTCACGGAGGAATCAACTGGTAGAGTTGAGAGGTTTGTGGAGAAGCCTAAGATATTCGTGGGTAACAAGATCAATGCAGGAATCTATTTGTTGAATCCATCAGTCCTCAATAGGATTGAGCTCCGTCCGACATCAATAGAGAAAGAGATCTTCCCCAAGATTGCTGCAGAAAAGAAACTCTTTGCTATGGTTTTACCAGGGTTCTGGATGGATGTAGGGCAGCCCCGGGACTACATCACCGGTCTAAGGCTCTATCTTGACTCGCTCAAGAAGAAATCACCCCAGAGACTCATGACTGGCCCGAACATCATGGGAAACGTTCTCGTCCATGAGAGCGCAAAGATCGGGGATGGCTGTCTGATCGGGCCAGACGTAGCGATTGGACCAGGCTGTGTGATCGAGTCTGGGGTTCGTCTGTCCCGCTGCACAGTGATGAGGGGCGCCCGTGTGAAGAACCACTCCTGCATCTCAGGTAGCATTGTTGGGTGGCACTCGACTGTAGGCCAGTGGGCTCGGGTTGAGAACATGACAATCCTAGGCGAGGACGTTCATGTTGGCGATGAAGTCTACAGCAATGGAGGCGTGATCCTTCCTCACAAGGAGATCAAGACGAACATCCTCAAGCCCGAAATTGTCATGTGAGATGCATCATCGGCTGCCAACTCAACTCTTTCTTGTATGGTTTGTTTTCCCACCCAAACTCTTCTTCTGGTCAATCTCATTAGTTCCTCCTATGTTGGTAAATTGTTGATCTCCCATGCAAATGGGACAATCTCGGTCCCGGTCCCCTTCCTGTTCCTTATCCTTAGTTTCAGGGCCTTGTGGTTGTAGAATTGTGCAAAGTCATTGAGGGTGCTTGAGAGAAGTTTGGACATGGCCCCAGTTGGGTGCATGGTTGCTGTTGATCTTCTTCAACAGTCATGTATAGCAATAATTTATTATTATTATTATTGGCCGTCCTTTTCCCTGGCTCACTCACTCACTTATCCATTTTGATTCTAAAGCATTTTTAGCAGTAGGCCATGGATGCATGTGATAGGATAGAGATTATATATGCCTGCTAGTGCTGCACCATTGAGGGCCATCATCTTCATCCAATAATGGGGATTCATCTTTCTTCATCATGGGGTCCCTACACTCACCAAAATGATGACATTGAGGTCTACTAGCACGTGTATATGCATACTAACATGGATGGACCAACATGGCACTAGCCATCTAATTGAACTCAACACTCTTTATGCCGTTATGTATAATTTTGGTTAAATTTTCAAATAATTTTTATAAGGTGGTATTTTTAAATTTAGCTAAATTACATTAATAATATTAAATATTTGTTGCTATATAAATAAAAATTTAAATAATTTTGATAGCATAAGAAAGGATAATAAAGAACAATAACAATGCTCTGCCACACTATTTCTAGCAACTTTTACAAATGCCATTAATTATTGGGCCCATCTTCAATTTAAGATCTAACAATGAGTATTTTAAACCAAGTGCTTATAGTGAGATCCATTAATTATGGAGCCATCCCAGCGGCTTCATTTAGTTTACTAAACTATTAAAAAATTTTCGGTTGGTTATAATTATTCCATGTAAGCCAAAATAGGTCATATCAAGTTTTGTACTAAGGTTGTGGCCCCATGCCCATCTTAAATTCAAACTCCAAATTCAGGCTCAATGATCCGATACTCAGTCCTATATCCGATTAACACTGATTTTAATTGTATTTTACATCGTACAATTTTCTATACTATTTTCACAAATATTTTCCTTAATCTTTAAATTATAATTTTTCTAATAGTTATTTATTTAAATATATAATATATTATTAATAATTTAAATATAAATCAAATATAATATTTTTATTTTTATTATTTTTTTCGAGGGTTCCATAAAACCAGACACAAATCCGGCCATGGTTCAGTTGTTAAAATTTATTTGTACTAAACCATATGAGTGCCATCTGGATTCGACCAAATAAACGAACTATAATAAGATTAGTTTTCATATAAGAAATTTAAATGGCATTGATCTGCTCAATTTTTATTGGTCTCGTGATCAAATATTCAGTGAGTAAATACTCGTCGTATACATAGTAAGGGTAGTAAAACCTTTGCTTTCTATTGGACTGGCTAATTCGGCCGAATTTCTTGTACATCATCAGAGAAGGCAGAGTATTTGTTGTGGTTGAAGAACATCAATAATTTGTTCTAATGGTAGCATCTCCCAGCACAAGGGATAGCATGCTTTTAGATTTAGTGGATGATTGCTCATATTATTGAGTGGGAAGTCAATGACTTCCATTTAGGGTGATATGCTGACCTTGCAGGGTGGCTGAGTGCCTGATGGACCTTTGATTCTTCTCACAGTGGTTCCAAATTTAATCATAATCAGAAACTTCATAAGATTCTGGGCTATGGCCATGTTGCTGGCAACACAAAATAATTCATTTTACCAATTCCAAAAGGCTTGCTCCTCAATCTGAACACTGATTCAACAATCATCGCATAGCATATGCATATTGATAAAATGAAACTCAGCCACCAAACCCTGAAGTCTAGACCCGGAATAAATACATCACAAAAACGGAAAGAACATCAAGCATACCCCAACTCTTGTATATCCCAATACCAAGAATCCCTATCTTGACTTTGTGCTTATCTTAGTAAAGTTGGGAGAAATTTGATCCATACCTATTGGCTCAGTAACCCAGATAGCATCACAAACAATAGGGGATCGGTCTTAGTAGAGGCAGCCGTACTTTAAACAGAGAAGTTGATCATGAGAAAAACCAGACCTTAATGAAGACTGCAAGAGCCATCTGCAAGAAGAAGGCAGCAATCACTACTATTGTAGCATCGGCACCATCTACATATGATCTCAGGTTGGAGCCCACAAAACAAGCTGAGGCAGCACCTGCTGCAACTATGATAATCCATCGAAGGATCTCCACTGGAATAAGGAGAGGAAACTGCAAATATAGCTGAGATTAGTCACAGATTGAACAGATGACTATCCTACTATGTTTTATGCTGGTAACAAGCAAGCAAGATATTTTATCAGGCAGCATAGACAAATGTCCCCAGTTCTTTTCCATCGCTTCTCAATTTAAGCAATCTAATGGTCTAAGATGATCAACAATTAACAGTCTGGCATTTTTCAATAATTGGAATGGGATACCTATGATTGAGCGAAAAAGAAAAACAGAACGGAATACCGATGGGATCCCCATGAATAAGATATGATCAGTATGGTCAATGTTTGATTTAATATGATCAATGAACTGAGGAAGATCCTGAGGCACTGTGACTGTGGACATGAGAGGATGCAATGAAAGTAGGAGAGGCAAATAGTGTGACAAAATGGAAATAAGAGACTTACAGCGCTCAGGATGAAGATGAATAGAGAGTATCCCCACATACACCAAAATTGTACAAGATTAGCATTCGATCCCAGGTATTGAAGCAAGAAATAAAATCCAAGTGGAACTGCAATTGCATAGCCATAGATTGCAATTGCTGCCACATTTACATAGTTTACATCAAAGGTCCAAGAAGAACCCTTGCCAGCATGTTTTTCCATTAGATAGGTTGCCCAGTTTCCGAGGGATGCAAGCATGAATACCAATGTTGTGGATATCCAGATAGGTCCATATCTGAAGAACAAAGGCATTTTATTAAGCAATACTATTAGACTCTTATGCAGTATCATTTTATGCCTCTGAGAACACTCAAAACCAAGAACATCTAGAAGCTAGTAATTGCAGATTTGTCGCATGCTATAACTTTTACAGAGAATAACTTCACTTTGTTCATATCCAGTAAACTTTTATGTCCATATTCTATCTTTCTATATCTCAAAGTTTAGAAGATGTATCCTGTGAGCAAATATTCCCACAGCACTGTGATGATACAAATATATTAGAGTACATATATCACAGCCCATGAGTAGACAAATATGATTAACAAGCCACACGATTTGTACAAGGTAATTCATGACCTAATTCTTTACATGCAAAAGCTCAAAAGTGCCTATTCTTTCATTTGGAACTATACAGATGCCCAAATATCTCTTCACTGGAAAATTGAAATATAAAATATTCAAAAGTTACCAAAAACATTGAGCGATAAAATCTTGAGATAATTTCTACCCCGACACAGTAACTAAAGATCATAATGAAAAAATGAGCAAAAAGAAGTGCAAGAGAAAAGAGAAACTCAAAGACTCACATATCTGGATTAACAACAATCTTGCTGAAAAAGCTCCCATCGATGGGTGATAAAGAACCCATCAACCTGTTTAGAACAACATCAGTATCGATATTGAAATACTGTGTGTAGGATGTGATACTGAACACGCCTCTCCAATTGCCTGTTGGTTGCTGTTCGAATGTCTCTGCATAAACAGAAATGAAGTCACCTATAATGGCAAGAATGCATCAAAAAGAGAAAGCATGTGAAAGAAATAGATTTTAATGCTGATGACAAAGGAACTTGTGAGTGCTAGGAAAAGCATACCACTCGAAGACGCAAGAGATGGATAGCCCTGCCCCTTGCCTCCTCCATTATTTGGTGGCAATATTTGCATATTTGCACCAGGAGCTGGATATGAGAAAAATAACTTACAATCAGAAACTTAAACAAAGAAAATTTTCTGGAAAGCTGCAAGAAACTTTGCAAGGTAAGACCTCGTACCCTCATAGCTTGTGGAATTCTTCCCTTCGTCAACAACAGCCTAGAGTTCAGGAACTCATCAGCAAGAGCTTTAAAGGTAAAAGCCATGAAAATAGCAATGACTAAATTACAATTTTGCTTAAAACATTTGGACTCAGTGACACTTTTGCATTAAATATTTGAAATATTACACTTTAGGATTAACCATTTGTCATATAGACTACCAAAACATCTTTTTTTGCTCACATATCAAGTGTTAACGTGATAGATTCTTACGTGGAAATTAAAACATAACTCTAAAATTGAATTATATCCCATTTGTATTCAAATTTAGAGTTATGTTTTAATTGTCACGACTTTAACACTTGACACATTGACAAAAAAATGGTGGGTTGACATATATGGAAAATCATTAAATCCATAACAATGTAATTTAACTTTAGTTAAAATTGGTAAAGAACATTTATTTTTATCAAACCTTTGATGCTAAAGTGTAACATTTCAAGTGTTTAAGGCAACAGTGTCACTCGATCCAAAGGTTTTAAGTAAAATTATAAGTTTGCTTAATGGAATATATAACATACACATAATACAAACTAACGTGCCATATGCAAAATTATTTCATTCAAACATGAATATCATTACTACTAGAAAGCTAACCTAATTAGGGATTATTTACCGGAAACTACCTTTCTTTATTGCAATATTATGTCGTGAAGACTATTAAATGGGCAGCAGATTTTGGCCAATGCAAATTATACTTAGATTCTAGAGAGGATGGAAGATTCAAGCAATAAAATGGAAACCTGGGAAGAATGCCATTCTGTGATCGATCATATAGCTATATAAAACTTGAAAGTATAGGATCTTGATTTCGTTGAACCATCTGATTTTAGCTCAAAAGAATCTTCGGTTATCACCTCAACGCACACCAATCATTTTCGAAGCAAATATCTCCTGTTGAAATCTTGTCACAAAGGCACACAATTAACAATCGCAGTTCCGAATGTAGCTCACATTACACGAGCAGCAATTGCCCAGTCGAACAGAAAAAAAAAAAAACCTAACCTAGACTCCAGTTCACGGCGGACACGGAAATTCGTACTGCTAGCATCAGCAACTCCACGAAAGACAAGGAAATTCACATGCATGAATAGAGTGAAGGACGGCAGTACTTACGGGGACCGAGCCGAGCAAGTGACTCGTAGGAAGTCCAGTGTACGACGACGACTCGTCCATTGATGAGGTGGACGCACGCAGCTGAGCTAGTTGAAACTCGATCGGAGATGCGAAATCACAAGTTCTGGTGAATGAACATTCTAACTCACAGGTTCATTTCTGCGACGGGAGAGATCAATTTCGATCTAGAGGATGATGTTGCCTGTCCCCACAGTTGAGGTTTGAGGAGGTAGTAACGGTAAGGCGCCTTACCTGCGTATATATACTCCACGCGGCAGGGAGCCCTCTTGAGTGAACACGTGACCTGGTCTCTAAAATGCAGTAAAAATAAGTGGATTAACCGTTAAATTTTTTTCGCACTCAGTTAACCGCCTAATTTAAACTAAATTAGAGGAGTGCTTTCAAATATTAGGAACAATTCATTCAAACATTGCTATCATATATTTCAAAATATTATTTCTGAAACTATGATAAAATTAATATATTTAATATTAATTTTAATTTTCAATAAATAATACTAACTTGCATTTAATATTTTATTCATATAAGATGATACATAATCCTTTTCCTTTATATGATTGTGACTAAATGCTAGACACTAAATATGTCAGCATTAAAGTCATATCAGCAAAATAACAAGTCAACACAGAAGATGTGTTAGGTAATATGATAAAAAAGTGTTTTTTTACTAAAGTTAAAATTAATATCAAATAAGTTAATTTTATAAAATATTTGAT
This sequence comes from Trapa incisa, assembly GCA_030064435.1. NCBI lineage: Eukaryota > Viridiplantae > Streptophyta > Magnoliopsida > Myrtales > Lythraceae > Trapa > Trapa incisa. The sequence continues at coordinate 8,547,683 of CM057765.1, forward strand.
AACAAAATTATTATTTAAAAAAATTTGGAATCAAAATGTAACTTGCTCAAAATATTTGATAACACAACTTTAATTCAACTGTTTAATTTATCAATGATTAAGAATCCAATAATTTATTTTTAATAAATTTATTATAAATTTATAATTTTTAATTAAAAAGTTCTTTTGTGAATCTAAATATAAAACTTGTTGACCAAAAAAATCTAAATATAAAACTTGAAAAAAAATCAATATAAAATATGCATAGACATCGGGTGGTTTATAATATAAATTATTCTAATTATTAAATCGAAAAATGATTGATATATACATACGAAATTTCAGAAGTATACTGTATAAATATAATGGTAAATGTATTTAATATTAATGTATAAAATTATATTTTCTTAATACAACCAAGTAAAATATTTTCACTTAAATGTACTTGAAAACTTATGACAATATATAAAAGGAGTATAATTGTATACAAATGAGAGGCTCCATGCCCTAATCCGAGAGAAAAGTTTGGGAGAAATTCCTCTAAGTTTTACTGGGTCATTTTTTGTGCCTGCCGACCTCCTTGCTATTACTATGATAGAAATAAACTACAATTTATGAAGTTCACAACCAATATTCTAAACCGGCCATCTCTTCTTCCTTTATGTGTATCTGATTTGTCAAGTGCCAAAGACCAGGATTCCTAAACACCTCTTCACTAATGAAGCCAAGACAGACCGCACTGAGCAAACTTATCAAAGTTGCTAATGCCTACTGTGAAATCACGAACTTCGTGTAATCATCTTATATAAAAATAAATTACAAGTAAAATCAGAAAATCAGATGCAGACATGATGAAATGCATCAGGAATCATCTGTGCCACACGACTACATGTATCAACGAACTAGTCATTTTTAAACAGAAAACATTCAACTTCAAAAAACCAATGCATCTTACAGGATCTTTCTGTAAAGCAGGAACAGTCAAGTGACAGAAAATGAAGAGGAACTAATGGTAGGAAATGGAACCGCTTACCATCATCCCAGCATATAATTGGAAAAGAATGCCCTCTGGCCGCTGTCATTAGACCTATTGAGATACATACTATAATACACATACGGATACATCATGGGTTCCTGTAGCACAAGCCGCAAAATTTAGTAGCCATGGAACCCTCAAATGTCAATCCTGGAAAAAATGTCTACTCCAGACAAGCAGCCTAAACTGTCCACATCTTAAATCTACCTCTAACGAATATCCTTCCTGCCAGTCCCCTATGCAGCTCTATGTTCAATTGGTGATATATGGGCAGCAAAACAAAACTTACAGAGTGGTAGAAGTATCTGCCAGGAGCATCTTGAGGGTTTCGTAGGTCATGAAGCATATACCTACTCCTGGCACCACCTTGTAGTATTCGGGCAGGATCCCTCGGTACAATCCGCGAAAGCCCTCATTCCGTACTATGTGCCTAAATGTGCCCATGAGCCCTGTATGATAGACGCAGGCCCGGCCTCCCGCTCCTTCCAACTGTTTCCGTCTCCTCACCAGATCCAAAGGAAATGTCGCTGCACATGAAAATGCTAACAATTGTGAAACTTTATAAAAGGGCTTCCAAACTGAATAGTATAATTGTGTCAATTGGAGAGGTTAGAAGGTTTGAGAGTCAGTAATTCAGCCCATTGAATGAAGCAACACCGTGCTTCAACCCTGAGAAAGACAATACTTCCACACAACACACGAAGTTACAATAAATTGAACACGGTGTGCCAAGCATTTCATGTTCTCCAAGTCAGCAAATTAAAAACCAAACAGAGGACTATAACATAAGATACTTAGTATATGCACATGATAAGGCTAACTTGCACACATCATGGATTTGACTTCAAATAACAGCCAACACAAGCCCAATAAGCTGTCTGAGATTATTAACCTGTTGATGATGCAATGCCAGAAAGGCTACCACAGGCCAGACTTATTGCAACAGTGGAATCATGGGGCCTGAAAAAATTATACATGGACATCGTAGTGAACATTCAAGCAACCAAATCATGGAAAATTATACACACTGATCACCTATGAGATAGCCACAAAGATCTCAAGGTCTCATAAACCGAAAAGCTTACTGCAATACTGGGGCCAACACTCTGCATATTATGAAAATGGCAGTTAGCCAGGTAAATGCAAAAACAAGGTTAATTAGGTAGCATAACTATGTTATGGAAGCAGGGGTTACCAGTAGTGTCGCTCCAAGTCCTTTATATAGACCCAAATGGCCCTCCTCTGTGATTATAGTTCGCAAGGCATGCAAGAACCCTCTATAGTAGATGACATTTGTCTGCAAAAATTTAATTGTTAGGACAGCCAGTAAGACACTACCCGCAAATTGAGGCACAATACTAGACATATCTTCATGAATGATATCAACTTTAATAAGAATTTGCAATTAAGGAAAACTTAAAATATAACAATATTGGAAGATAAAAGCTGTGAATAAAACATATTTCTTGCTCAAGTAATCCAGTTCCTTGCTCTCACAGCTTAATTTACCTGTGCTGCGAGTCGTGTCCTAACAAGATCCAGTGGATACATAGCAGTAGCAGCAGTTACTCCAGCTAAACCACCACCAACAAAATGCATACTGAGCTCTGCACTAACATTATTCCACTGCTTTTCTAATGCAGGGATCATATGCAGTAACTGAAACATGGCATAATACAGACCAGTTTTAGGAAAGAAGCACAAAATAAACCCTCTGCTGATGTTTCATTGAGAGAATTTAAAATTGCAATACTGATTTATGTAATAACCTTTTTGTACTGCTCATACGCATAGAAGTTGACAGAAGAGTAAGGTAAGCGGTGCGCAATGGTAACCAAATTGCCTTTCCAGAAAGCTCTGAATCCTTCTTCACGAACAATCCTGGATGCTTCCCGCCATATGCTGGTTTTCTTTATCGTTTCACCATCTAACAGCATACCTTGGACCTTCAGAGATGACAGTATCAACAAGCACTTTCCATATTTAAGCAAGCAAGAACAATGGAATTGATATAAAGCTACCGCTGACACCATCTCGAAAAATCCAGAAGAAATCAAATTAAATCAGAGGTTGTTCCTTAAAAAGAACTAATGAACACATAATCCACTCAAGAAAGAAAGAAGCAACATAAATAGCTTACAGCAGAATATCCATACTCGTCTAATTTCTGCTAACAAAAATGAATTCTTTCGCAAGTATATAAACCTGAAAGAGGATGGTGAGACGAGCTAGGGGCGCAGTGCAAGTCTTGCTGAATGCGCCGGCAACGCCACCGGAGAGCAGCTGCGAGACAGTCGCAATCTGAGCTTGCTGCTTGGGCTGCGACAGCCGCCTCTTGCCCGAACATTTAAGGCATACGCCGTCCATTGCCGCTAAATTGGCGTGGCCGGAGTTGATCGCTCTCTGCCCTCCTTCCATCACCACGTCGACTCTTGCCTCTGTCTGCATATCGACCCTCCCCCTCTCTCTCTCTATTCAAAAAGTAACAGCAGCCTCCAGTTGTAGAACTAGCCGACGACCGAATGTCGCAGTGAAGACAAAAACCCTTCCAGCATTCCCCGCCAACTCAGGCGAACGTAACACCATCAACTGAGAGGGTTTTGCAGTGCTTGGAAACGACGCCGTACGACACCACGAGACACAGAACACAACAAAACGCATATGTCCTCTATTTTCATATTAGACTTTGCACCGTTCGGATTCTCTGCATTTGTTTCTAGGGCTCTAGTGTTTGCCACGTGTATTATGCCCTTCTCTATTTTCATACTTCATTTTCTTTATAGTATTTGATTTATTCGCTAATCATCGCAATTCAAATTTCATTACTCCAACCTAGAAACTTCACACCCAATGTAACTCGTGCTCTACTAGCTTCCTCGTACCTCCATCATCCCACAACTTGCAAACATTGCAATTCACTCATATTTCGTAGAATACATAATTTATAGATTCAGTGGCCACATGCAACCACATTATTATTCAGGATTCACACTATTTAATTTTTTTAACCTTATGATTCGCTCTATGTCTTTTCTCAACTTGAATAATTGACGATACATGTTTTTCATCTCAACCCCTTCAGCAAGGGAAGCATCTCACAACTTATATAATAATTTCAATTCACTCGATTATAAAACTCTACATCTAGGTTTACCAAGTTTTTTATTCTACTTAATTATTTCACCACAAAAACTTTAATTATTATAATATTTTTTTTATCAGTTATGCGCACCAGTTCTATAAGTTACGTTAGAATTTCTTCTAACTCCGGAGAAATGTAGTATAACACATGTTTTGGGTTTGTTTCGTACTTTTTTATTATCAACACACGAAAAATATTGTGAATCTGATCTAGTTCTAACGATAGCAAAATATTGTATACCGGTCCAATTTTTTAGATGATCAAATAGGGTCTAATGTATTTTGGGTTTAGTTTTACTCAATTTTGAAAATTGATAACCACTTTTCATGGGGACACTTTTAGAAATACCCGATATCCTATTCCAAAATTTAGCTCATAGAATCGGTTATTGACATAGCTATTTTATCGATCTTGAGTCACATTTAGTTAATCTCGAATCATCCAGATCTTTTTCATTGTGTTCTCGATCATTTCCACTCACTTCAACTTACATTCTTCTACCTCATTCCAATATATTAGAGTTCTACATTTCCTTCCATATAGAGCTTTATATGAAGCAATCTAGATGGTGACATGATATTGGTTGTTGTATATAAACTTCATGAGGCACAAATACTCTATCCACATTTTTCCAAAATTCAAAAAATACATTCTAATAATTTACTCTAGAGTTTGGATTGTCCTCTCTAACTGTCCGTCAGACTGGGGATGACGAGCGAGATTTGTAAACTTGGCCAGAATCTAGAGGTGAATCTCGGATTCATATATGATAATATAGATTCTAGGACCCCATGCTAACAAGGCTTTATTCGATATTGATCGTTGACCGAGACACATGTCACTCTCCTATTAGTTGGTTTATCATCGCTGACATGGATTTTTCCCCTCTAATCATTGACCGAGTACATGTGTCATTCTTGATTGGCCAACGCTTCTAAACACCGACTGAGCGGCTGACTGGATGTACTTCTCATGTGTTGCACGCTGATTGGTCGCGCCTGCTGATTGGGCACTGACCTGGCTGCGATCCGTTGATCGGTCCTATCATGCCCCGACCTGGTTTGGTCAAGGTCCTGTGATCAACCCGCCACCTTTTTAGCTATCCCTACCCTAATGATACAAAAAAGGTAAATATGTGTCTTCGCTTTTGGGCCTAAACTTGTACGAGAATTGTCTGTCCTTGTCTTGGACCTGAAAGCGTGAGAGGAGGGGAATGAGTATATAGATACATATATTTAGTGAGGGAAACTTTTATAATGATTAATTTATTATTTCGTCCATTATTTATCCACTTATCTTTTTTTTTTCACACAATTAGTCATCTTCCTATCATAGGAGGGATCAGAAGTTCATAGAACGGTCCCCGACCGTTCCACTTATGGACCAGAGCGCATTTATCATCCACCCTGATAGAGGTTAACTACCTCTACCCTGAGTTTGAGTGGACATCAATAGTCCGACCCTCAAACCCTGATCACTTCACGATGTGCGTTTTGTGGGATGAGACCTCGTTTCCCATACTGCCTCGGTCTTAGTGCGCATAAAGCTCCTCGAGCTTCTCAACCTACTATACGTCATACCGTCCTTATACACCCTGGGTCGTCCATCAGTCCTTGGAATCCATCACTACCTCATGTTAGGTGTCCTGATGACCCGAATCTCATAATGCATGCACAATAAAAGAGTCTTTTAAGTTATATTCATTATCTTTGGCACTCCAGTGCAACGGTCTATTGGCATGGCTTGACGAGTATCACATAATTTCCCGTTAATTGGATCTTTTAGCATTACTCATCTCATGCTAGTTCTCGACGGGTACATATGTCCATTGGCCTTGAGACCACTTGTATAACGAGCATAAGCTATGGAATTAGCTCCCAAATATTTTAAACAGAGTCATCCAGTTAGAGAAGGCTAATTCTAAGAAAAATATTTTTAAAATTTAACCGTCATTCGAATCGAAATGGACGTCATAACATTTCCACTCACCCGGTAAATTTGATGGGGTCGTCTTGGCGGGGTATGGCTTCGCGGGTGCTTCCGAAAGCTGGTGCTCGAGCAGTCTGTTCATACACGACATGAATACTCATATCAAGGCGCGTCGATTGAGTTGTCGCATATTTTCTAACATTTACGTATAGGGCCTCATATTTGCCTTAATTGCATTTAGGTCCATGATTGCCCCTTAGTCTCAATTAAACTCTTCGTATCTCCAATCATCCATCTTGTGTCATTAACTCTTTTAAATTCACCTATTAACCCTTAATTTTCTAAAATTTCCATTTAGTCTCTAATTTTTCTAAAAATTGTAATTTTGTTCTCAACTTTTTAAAATTTTCAATTTGTTCATGCCTTGCCCAAATTGTCCAATTGGCCCTTAATTGAAAATTAATTTCATGAAAACACCTTTAATTTCGTCAATTTGTCATTTAGCCCTCCGATTTTTAAAAATTGCACAAAAGCCCAAAAAATAGCCAATTTGCATTCTTCTTCTTCCCAATTTGAACATATGAATATTTGAATTTTACCTTATCTAATTGACGGCCTGTAAGTCCTTAATTTATTCGTTTCTTGCTATGATTTGTTTCCTCCAGCTCCTCCGATCGTCCTACACTTCAAATTTTCGAATTTGGTTGAATTTTAAGCCTAATGAGAGCTTACTCAGAAAATTTACAATAGAGAGAGAAAGATTGTTTGACTTACCGATAGAGGGGCAGTGGTAGGGGCAACTATTGCTCGTCGAGGGGAATCTACCAGGATTGAATCCCGCTGCAATTCATAACTGCACTATGAGAATTTGAAGAGAGAATCTTTGGGGATGCAGTTTTGAAACTTAGAAATTCCGACGAGTAGAGGCGAAATTGAGCTTACCGAGGTTGTGTGAGGGGCTGTAGAGGGTGTTAGGCAGTCAGAGGCGGCCAATGCAGGCGGCGGAAGGGCTAAGGGAGTTGGGGTTGGGTTGGTCAGGAGCTCGCTGTTTCGAGCTCTGGAGTAGCTTCATTGTGCTGTCATCTTCTAGTCGCTATGAGAGTGTCTCGAGCTAGAGAACTCTTTCCCGGTTCCAATACCACCATTCGGAGCTTCTTTGTTTGTGAAATTTCTCGCTGCTAGAGCCTCGATCGGAGTCTCGTCGGGAAATGAGCTATTTGTCTTTAGAGAGTGTGTGAGAGGTGAGGAGAACGAATGAGAGTGTGCTCTTTATATAGGGAGCTCGATAACTATTTAGGCTACTGCCCAGCGTAAGACTCGACCTCCGATTCGATCGGCATCAACTTGACAGGAGAGATTTTTTAGTCGCCGGAAATTCCAGCTTTTCTGACCACTCTCTCTTTTCTGTCAGCGGACTGAAGTTGAAGACGATGACGTAGCACGTTGTGATTGGCTGGTTTTTTTAATGTGGAGGTTCAACTCAGACGCTTGGCAAGCTGATGGGTCGCCCACTAACTATTGACCAAACATGGGGCAGCCTTCTATTGATTGCCCGTATCTGTATAGCTGGATGCTGTTGACCGTTGATCGGTCTTGTAACGCTCGACTCGACTTGATCGGATCTTGTTATCAATCCGCCACTCTACGATACATCGAATAGAGATTAATTAAGGAGATTAATGAGACTCAGACATATTAGCTATAATATTTTCACAATATAAAATTAAACAAAATTAAAACTTTAAATATTTATACATCGGATAGGTTATAGGGAGTAATAGAATGATTGTAGTCGAGTTATATCCTGAAAAATTATCCTATAGGAAAAAAAATTTTATGTGAAAAGAAAAAATTCTTTATATTAATACTTTTGTAATCTTCTACTCTAAATAAATCGTTAGACTACTCATTGGAGAGAAGGTGCCAGGGGAGAGGATACAAGTGTTGGTACAAATATTAATAGGACCAAAGTTTGAATTTTTTTTAGGCCGGACCATTTATTGAAATAATCTTTTCAATTTACATGATTTAAATCAGTGTGTTGGGATGTGCAAAAAAAAATTCAAAGTGTTGGATAAAAAAATATTTAACTTAAAGAAAAATTGAATCAACTATTATAATTTTTTAAATTAATTTCACGATTAAAAAATATATTTTTCAATTTAAATCGAACAAATTTGTTTTTATTTATATTTATCTGAACAAATTTCATTCACATTTGTTTTGCCGTTAATAAATTGTATTTACTTGAATAAATTATATTTATTTTCCTAAATAAAAATAATTACCTCAAAATTTATACTGTAGCTTTTCAGCCAACCGAACCAGAAAACCGGTCCAATGTAAGCCCGATCCACAAGGGTCGAGAACTCAAAAACCCTAATATAAATATCTGTCATATTCACACCCCTACTTCGCCACAGCATTTCCATCTGATTCTTCAATTCGCAGAGCTTCCTCTCGAGAAACATCTTCACCCCTCTTGGATTACAGGTAAGACTTATCCGTCGAAGAACAATCTCTTCTGTCATTTTCGTCTTCGTTCCAATGCTATCCATATGAACTCTTAGAATCTTTTCGACTTTGTTGCGCTCAGTTGTTTTCACTCCATTAGATTCGTATAAAGTCTATAGAAATTCTAAATCTTGACTGATCTCGAAATATTCTGATTCAAATGAACGTTTATCGTATTACAAAGTTGGCGGCTTGAGTTTCTGATTGCTTCATTTATACATCTGCACCTTTGAACTTTAATCCTCTGTTAGGTGGAAATGGCAGTCACATTCAGTAACGTGAACTCTGCGTCAGGATTGAAGAAGCTCGACGAGTACCTCCTTACCCGCAGTTACATCACTGGGTTAGTATTTGATTTAATTGCTGTCTTTTCACCAGGATTGAAGGAATGAAAATGTACACGCTTAACTTTGAGTGTCCCTCTACAGGTACCAGGCATCCAAGGATGATATCTCTGTGCACGCAGCCCTTACAAGGACACCATCCGCCGAGTATGTGAACTTGTTGAGGTGGTACAACCATATCGAGGCTCTTCTGAGGATCTCGTAAGTTCTTATATTCTGGTTTTCTATGTTTGGTTGGGTTTATTATATGAGATTGAAAAGAAATTTGTTAGTCCAAAATGAAAGATTCCAGTCCAATTGGTACATAAAGGCGTAATATTTTCTGCACACTCCAGTTGGGCTCAAGGTGGCACTTATTCACTAGTAGATTGGTGTATAATGCTAGAGAACATAAGAGATAAAAAATCAATTTCAATTTGCATACATATTTGAAGTTAAATAATGGGCAATGTCCTGTAAAAGAATTTTTTTCATATTTGAAAAATATTTAAAAGATACCATATTAAAGTTTCTTTTTTAAATAAATTTGAAATATTTTTGAACTTTTTATACCATCGAAGAAACTAAACTCTACTTATGAGGTTGTTAATATGATTCCGACAGTTTGTATTGAACACATTTTATATATTTTTTGTAAATGCACCACATAAAATTGTTTTCATTCCAATTTGTTACCTTTCTATTTTTCTTGTGCCATTGATATGTGTTTGGTTTTGGTGGAATTTTCTTGAGCTTACAACAAAACTGAGTATTTTTTTATTGAATTAGTCTGCTTCCTGAGTGAAATGACAAGTCCTTTTTCATTTCAGTGGAGTTGCTGGAGATGGATGTGGTGTCATAGTTGAGGGTTTTGCTCCCATCACAGAGGAGGCAGTTGCTACTCCTTCCGTCACTGACACAAAGGTATTCCCCCTTATCCATGTCCTTGGGAATTTTTGTGTTTTATTTTGCAAAGCTTATTGTTTCTGCACTTGCAAGTTCCAATCAATGAATCTGGAAACTTTCTTGTTTTTCAGGCTGCAGCTGCTGAGGATGATGATGATGATGTAGACCTGTTTGGTGAAGAGACTGAAGAGGAGAAGAAGGCTGCTGAAGAGCGTGCAGCAGCTGTCAAGGCATCCTCCAAGAAGAAGGAATGTGAGTCTGACCTTTTTTCCTATCCTAGAAGGAGCCAATCTGTGTACTCTCTATTGAGCTTATTATGCCTTTGTTTGTGGTCATATTTTTTTCAGCGGGCAAGTCCTCAGTTCTGCTGGATGTGAAGCCATGGGACGATGAGACTGACATGAAGAAGCTCGAGGAAGCTGTGAGGGGCGTTCAGATGGAAGGCCTTCTTTGGGGAGCTTGTACGTGTTTATTTGATTAGTTGCTTGTGGGGGGGGGGGGGGTAGCTTTTCAATCTTATTTCCTTGCGTAAGCATTCCTGATCTTACATCTGATATGATTTTGATCCTCACATTGAAATGCAGCCAAGCTCGTCCCAGTTGGGTATGGTATCAAGAAGATGCAGATTATGATGACAATCGTTGATGATCTGGTCTCTGTGGACACCCTCATCGAGGAGCATCTCACTGAGGAGCCAATCAATGAGTACGTCCAAAGCTGCGACATCGTTGCTTTTAACAAGATCTGTAAGTACTCTCTTCTTCAACTTCGTGTACTTCAACTTTCCTCTTACAAGTTCAAAAATATTAAATTGTTTAAACCCTTTCTGTGGATATTGTCTCAGAATTTCAAGGGCACCTCAATTTCCTTCTATCCATCCAGTTCCGCTGGTTCTGCTGCTGTGGAGAATCACCTAGTGACCTTTCAGTTCGTATATGCATACTTCTGCTCCTTGGTTTTGTCATGGATGGTTCGATGTTAACTGCTATATTTATGTGGCTGGATCTTTCGAAGCTTTTTATGTGTTGTCATGTATTTTGTTGAAATAAGTTATTTCTTTTTAAAATAATTATAATAATAAACAATATAATAATAATAATAATAATAATATATTATACTACACTTAAAAATAAATTTATGGCGTCATTAAAAAGTTTTTCCATACCCTAGTTTGGGTATTTAAATGCTTGCTTGAGCAACCTAGGGCAAAACATCAACTATAATAATCAATATTCTAGTGGGCTGACCTTATAAATTGTGAATACACATTAAGGTGTGAGTGAGTAGTAGAACTTCAATGGGAATTTTCATTTTGATGGTGTTTCTTGTATATTTCTTGACATCTTCATTGTGAAAGTTCGACTGTTATTGAATCTTCCATTTCAATGTTGGCTTGGCCAGTAGCATTGGATTATGACATTAATGGTGAGAGTTCACCTTAATGGTGAAACTGAAATACTTGCAAGCTCGAGCATTTTGCTCATGTGCTCGGCAACTCCATTTATATGTAATTTTTTGTTAGGTGTGGTAGGTAGTTTGGGAATCAGAAACAAAATTGGGAATATGATGGGAAGAAAATGAATGATTATTGTATTCTTTTATTTGAAAAATGTTAAGATTTGATGTAGTGATTTTTTTATTATATTAATATTTATTATTTTGCAAATATTTTTATAATAATTTACATTCTATGTAGTATTTATATTTTAAAATTATAGTTTTATCAAGATAAATTATAAATTTATAAAAAATAAATAGAAATTATTATTTTTATGAAAATTAACACATAAAAAGTAAGTATAAATATAATTTTCATAAAAGGTGGAAATGAATCAATTTAATCCTTGAAGTGGAATGAAACTGGAATAAAAATGTTCATTTTCTTCTCTAATTATGCAATCAAACATAAAAATGTTAATTTTATTCTCTAATTATGCAACCAAACATAAAAATGGAATAACTATAATAATAATCATTCTAATTTTGATTTCATTCCAACATACTAAAGAAAAACTTTAAATCCTCCCCATGACTCATACAGATAGTGTGTTACTAACCAAACAAACCTATATATTTACACCATAAATTAGTTAAGATATACGATGTATTCAATTCCCAAACATAAATTAATTATGATTTAATGATATTTAGATAATATATTTTCTAGAGAAAAAAAACTAGGTGGGGCTAAATTTCATCTACATTACAAAAAAGAAAATGGACCATTAGTAGGAAGGTGACGAGGGTCACATAGTCCCATCCGGTGGATTGGAATGCACCCATCCTCACCCTTAAATGGATTTTTACATTTCCCATTAGATAATTGTCGTATTTTTGTTTTCAAGTACCAAGCCTAATTTATTCGGTACCAATTTACTCGGTTTAAAGTACCATTTAACCTGCCAATTCACTCCATTTTATCATTATTGTACTTTAACCACATTAATACCTAAGAAACTAATACTTCATGTATTTTTTATGATATTTTGGAGTAAAAATTTAAAGTTTTCTTAAAAAATCGTGAGCACAGAATTAATTTTATAAATTAACTGAAATATAATAATTTATAAGAATTTAAATATTTTATATACTAGTAAAAATGCTAATTCATGACAATTAGGTGGTAAATTCAATTCCAATTTTCCTATTACTCTCCAAACTTTTTATGATAGAGATTAGATCACTTCATTACATATAATCCAAACAACCCATTTAACTTTTGTAAATATATATATCATTGTAGGTATTTAACATTTTTATATATCAGTTTCAATTAGTTCCTAATACTCTCTCTTGATCTCCTGTAATAGTATACTATTACAGGGTCAATTATTCTCGAATTATCCCCATAGAGTCAACAATAAAAAAAACTTAATATGCTTCATATACTAATGATCTACACACATGAGCTATTCATAACCTCATAGTAGGGAAGTTATGTATAATTTTCCATAATCGATACCTATCAGGCTCAGCTATTAATAGTATATTTTTGTATCGAAGTTTATAGTCAACTTTCCCTCCCACAGCATTGCTTATGCTCCATTACAAATATAACTTAATCTTGTCTGCTCACATCATAGCGGTGTAACTGAAATCAAAACTATACTAGTACATCAACTAACTATACCAAGAAATATGGAAGAATGGTACATTACACTATGCTTAGGTAATAGATGCTCTACTATCTATTTATTTATATTACTTGTTTAAACTCTGTTCTCTCAAAATAAAAAATTAGAAAATTTGAAGAAAATAATTAAAGTAAATTAGAATTAGTAAATAAAGGTCAAAATAAAAAATTGAAAAACTGACCAATTACATTTCTTATTTTGGACATTACTCCTTCTTATCCTACACTTTATCTACTAATTTATCTTGAATTATTTACTTTTTTATTGGAATATGTCCTTTTCACAACTCCATTTTTAGGTAAACTTGTCTTCTCAAAATTTATTTATAAAATTATCTAACCTTTAATTCAACTTTATTGCCCTCTCCCTTTCCTTATAGAGATTTTGAGAACAGATGGTTATTTTCTCCATTTTATTTCTACCATTAAGGTTACTTCCTACTTATGTAAACTTCAAATTTTTAAATGACATACAAAATCAAGTATAATGATAAATCGTTGGTACTCTTAAGGAATGTCTCATGCCAATAAAATCTTAATTAAATAGTAAAATTCATCCTACTTTCAAATAAGCGAGACATATCAAGCTTTTGATACTCCCATAATTCTTTTAAAAATATTTATATGTTTCATGAATTCTTTTGGACAACATTTATATGTTTTGTTAATTAAAGTTGTAACTCTTATCTCTCATAATAAATTATAAAATAATTTATATGTATAAAATATTTAATAATAATATATTTATATGTGATATTTTAGTATCAACTTAGATCGAGTATAATAATATAAGAATTTAATAATAAATTATATTATTATAGATAATATACGCAAAGTTATTAAATAAAATGTAAATAATTTTTAAAAAGTTATTTTATTTCAGTTTTTATAAATTATATATTTGTGAATAAATATTTAAAATTTTAATAAAATTTGAGATGTTTTTAATTATTTAATTATTATATTTTCTAGATATCTCAACTTTAAAAAGTACTTTTAAGAAATTAGTAAAGATAAAATTTTGAAATGGCCAAATACTAATATTTTAAGAAAAAAATATGTATAAAATGATAATAAATTAGAACAAAATATATTATAATAAATAAGGAATTAGTTTAAAATATATATTTTGGTAATAGGAGTTATTTTTCAAACGAAAATATAATAGAATATGTAATAAGATATTTATGGTGCCAAGATATTAATACATAGAAATTCTACACAATATTGTTGAAAAATCAACATGTGATCATTATTTATTAGAAGTACAAGACTCACTAGTGGTGGAAGAATTAAAAAAATAGTACATTTGTTAGCTGTTAAAATAAGATATCTAGTAAAAAAGGTTGACAATATTATAATAATATGAAAAAAAGTACAATTACGGGGAATACTCATATTCATGGTTGTAAACATAGATCATCGTTTTAATTTTTATTTTGAATAGATAAATTAATAGAAGAAATAGATAAATTTGAGCAGAAAATATTTGGAAAGATTCAGATTATTTGTAGAGACATAGTAATATGATTCGTCCACACGAATCAATATAACAATTTACTTGATGAGCCTCAAAATCTGTTCCAAAAGCATTAGTGGCGTAGGGAAGTTGAAAATAGTGTGTTCCTTGCGGAGAAGACGGTATCAAATCTCCCATTTGTGATCCTAAGTAAGATGCGCGCCGATTTGTGCATGAACTACTGGAGTGAGGTGACCTGGTAGCGGGAGCAGAGAATGGGCCACAATGAGAGGAGCCGACCCATGGATGTCTGAAATTTTGCAGAAGTTGCTATTGTTCTGTGGGACATATGGAAGGGCATAAATGAAGTGGTTTTTCAACGATGAGAATCAAATCCTGTGGAAGAAAGGATGGATTATTACAGGTTTTATGAAGTATTTCAAATAGCAATCTAGTATAAGGCAAAAGTCTCTGGGCCATGTGGACCATTATCCTTCCATGACTATAGCCCAAGGTCTAGCTATACTTCACAAGCCCGCTACTATATAAATACTCTGCGATAACTAGGGTTTTGGTTATTTGAGCAAGGCACTGAAGCAGCCCTGTGGCCGAGGACGACGGAGCAGCTATCAGAGCAGATTGAAAATGGTAAAGGGGCGTCAAGGGGAACGTGTTAGGTATCCACCTGATCAATTCTCAATATCCATTAATAGGATTTATGTGGCTCCTATATTTATGAATTGTTGCTTGACTCTTGCACTGATTTTTCTCTACGTTTTCAGGCTATACGTTAGAGGAACAGTCCTCGGATACAAGAGGTAGTATCTTATGTGCTTATATGATGATGATATTATTGTATTGTTTTTTTCTTTTGTGGTTTTGGTTTGCCAAATAGTTGCTCGTTATATAGTTATAGTTTGATTCTTTCGATCTAGAGTAGGTTCAGCTGGCCATTAATTTTCTTGATTGTGATTTTTATCTTCGATTAACTCTTTTGTAAAATTATCTTTAATCAAGTCTTGTCACGTTTATTGTGGTCCAATATCCTCTTATGAAAATCAACAGTTTGGGTGGATTTGGAAGAAGCTGGTTTCAGTTAAATTCTAACTTCTCTTCAGAATATATGCATTATTGAGATGCTTTTAGGTATCGGCAGTTTGTGGATATATCTATTATTTGTTTAAGAATTTTGATTTTTCCAGATCATTGAGCTGTTGATATGCTTTTTGTTCTAGGCAGTTTGTAGACATAATTCTATTACCCAATTAGGAATTCAGATTTATGGGGATGGTTTCGTTGTTTGAAATAGGTCTAAGTCAAACCAGTATCCAAATACATCACTGATCCAGATTGAAGGGGTGAACACTAAAGAGGAGGTATCATGGTATTGTGGAAAGAAAATTGCATACATTTACAGGGCCAAGGTCAAGAAGAATGACAGCTACTACCGATGCATCTGGGGCAAGGTTACCAGGCCTCATGGTAACAGTGGTGTTGTCCGGACTAAATTTAAATCCAACTTGCCTCCAAAATCCATGGTATGTTGGCTGATTATTTTGCTGAAGGCTATAGAAATTTGGTGTCAAGCTATTTGATTTTGAATCCAAGATCTTCTCTCATGTGCAGGGTGCTAAGGTGAGAGTTTTCATGTACCCCAGCATCATATAAGGTAAGATGAAGTGAAATTTCTCCTTCCCATTATGATGAAGTTCATTTAAAAGAGTACCATCATAACTCCTTTTTTATGTGCCAACTGATAGACTTTGTTGTGCATGCATAGCAACCTTGATTCTCTGTTCTAAATGGTTTAAATGGAATATTCCAATAATCACATTGTGCTGTGCTAGATATAATTGGTAGCTTGTGCTTGAATAGGGTTTTTGTAATAAGTAATGTGTTTTTCCAAGTTCTTTCAATATTTCTCCTTCCCACCATGATGTATTTATATCTTCAATCTTATCTTTGAGTCTCTTTTTATATCAATTTTTTGGGTGTTTCACTTTATGTTTCTCTTAGGATTTGTTTCCATCAAATTAAAGCTGATGATTCAATACATTCTTGGTTTTATTGCAGTTCCAAGGAAGCAAAGAATCCAATTTGTATTTTCACCAGAGAGAGGTCCTAGATTTGTTTGTTATTGAGAACTTGGTTTCTCTAATAATCTGCATCTATAGTTTTGGTACCAGGAAGTATTAATGTTGACTAGTTTCTCTTATGATTCTAATTCAAGTTATAGATTTGTTGAGCACAATCTTGTTTACTTTTACTTTTGCGTTTTTTGTTTCTCTGATATAATCTTGAGGTACTAATAATGATATAAAGCTTGAATATGATATATGGGAAAGTATGCCAACGGAGAGAATTATAAAATCTATAAAATTATAAAGTGAGAAACAACTTAACATTTAATCAAGAAAGGGAAATTACAAAATTTAAAATTTAGGATGTAGTAGAGGTATACATGGTTTACCTCTATAGTAATGTGGAAACTTGAGTATAGTTTTCTGTATAATAAATGTTTGATGATAAAACTTTTAAAATGAGAAGGGCGCTGGATTTTTGTAATAAAGTTAATCCAAGTTAGACAGATAAATCAGGGAATTAATTCAAACCTAGATATTAGCAAGTCCAATTAAAATGGAACAAACATAAATATCTTCTAAATTGTGAATTGATAATTTAAAATAAATTAATAGAGAATGGTAAAAAAAGTGAGATTGAAACAAATCAAAGACCATGAGGTAATTTTTTTGAGTAGATTCAAGAAAGGTAAAATGGTTTTTAGAGTTAAAATATAAATAAATAATTAAAAAAAAAAAGTAGAAAAAAATAGTTTAAATGATCTGAACCGACAACAAAACAACTTAGATCACTAAAATCCGATATAATTAAACTAGTCAACAGATACAAACCATGTTGAGAATTAAATTGATCAAATGGCAAACGTCACACTCAGACAACTACGTAAAAGAAAACAATCAATCGCTAAAAGGGATCAAGTGGGGCCTCACATGGTTGTCAGAGTGACCTAAATTATGGTAGTCAGAGTGACCTAAATTCACAGTGATCAAACATCAGCAAAATGGTAAGAATTACGAGTTTTCGGGTGAACGGCATTAGAATGACTTAGCAAGGTTGTGTGAGGAAGACTTAGACACGCCTCGGGTCTCCGTAAACTTATCCTAGTGGAGAAGATAAAACACAATTTATAGTTAGTGCGGTAGTGGTACTCTATGTTTGTGCTGGCGCTCCTCCGTTAGTGGAGAAGATAAAGCACAATTTATGGTTAGTGCGGTAGTGGTACTCTATGTTCGTACTATGTTCATTCTGATACTCCGTTTGAGCTTAGACAGTATTAGGATTACAGAAGGTATATAGAATATATAAAGTTAATAATCAGCTTATTTATTTACCGAAAGACCCATTGTCGGAGATTTAACTCGTAACTAGCAAATAATTAGAGATGTTAATTAGGGAGAAAGTGAAGTGTGAGAAAAATAAAAATGAGGTTTCTCTCTATGCAGTGTGCTAAAAAA
Organism: Trapa incisa; assembly: GCA_030064435.1. NCBI lineage: Eukaryota > Viridiplantae > Streptophyta > Magnoliopsida > Myrtales > Lythraceae > Trapa > Trapa incisa. Next base: position 8,565,640 of record CM057765.1, read on the forward strand.
CTCAAGAAGCTATCAATCCCCTTATACTAGCTCGTGATTTGCTCAAAATCACCGACCAACTTATCCATATTATCTAATCTATTATAATTACAACGAAATTTAATACAATATTGTGCACGCACATACGGATTTAATTTCCGTTGATCATTTGAACTTACCATGTGACATTTAGTAATTGGATAATTCCACTTAACCGGATTTATTCTCAATTGTATTTGTGCACCTTTAGTAGAACGTGAACCAAAAAGTGAAATCAAATCGAAAAAAAGGAAGGTATCGATGGAGAGGTAATAAGGGTGAAAATGAGTTAAAAGGATCCCTTATTAGTGTCTCGGCCAATGATTGGGAGAAAACTTGAAGAGAACTGATTTTAACCGAGTTCACGATGGGGAGTTATAAACCTCATTCCCGAATTTTTAAGGGTGAAAAATAAATTCAAACGGTTCTTAGGTTTATTAAATAGAAAATTAAATGAAGAATCTTTTTGTATTTTTATTTTCCCAAGAACCGGTTGGAAAAGTGGTGAACCGAGCAAAAAACTTCCAAACTGTCGGAGAAATTTACTGGAAATTAGTTTGCTACAGTGCAAACTAGTTAGCATGGGATACTGGGTGAGTGGGTTTACTAACGTCATACTCGGTTGGGATGATTAGCATAACTTATACTTAAAAACCATTTACCGATTGTGAGTGAGATTTTTATATCATACCCACTATTATGTGGTATTTTAAATATCACAAATTAGAAGAGTGATGTGAAAACCATACGTAAAAACTAATTACTGGTTGTAAGTAGATCATACCCAGTTGGTATGATGAAACTTCCTTTAAGGAAGTTGAAAACTCGTTAATCGGTTATGAGCGGAGATGTCCTTATACCTGATCGGTATAATGGACAGTTGAAAATATATTTTGTCAGAAGTGCTCTCCCTTGATTGTATGCCAATACTTAAACTATTTAGAAGAACTTTTTGACGGGAGCTCGAATAGCTCTTATAGGCCGGGGGCCTTGGTTTTGGAACTTGGGGGTTAATATGCCCGATTTTGAAAATCTTGTATAGTGGGCCCAAGGCTAGTTGGCACGAGCAGGAACTCGTAAACAAACATGAATTATATGCCATAAAACTTTAAATAAAGAAATTGTTTGGTTATGGTACCAAGATAGGACCGACATATTCAATCAACTAGCGGCAGTGCGACATGACAGGTCGATGGACCAGTCAAGACAAACAACTGCGGGTTAAGTTGAAGGTCGGGGCCATTGGACCAATGGTATCACAAATTATATGGCTTGATAAGAAAACATTGTTTCTGCATGCACTATGAGTATGTGATCATCAAGACGCCCAAAAGGGGTAGTGATATGTCCTAAGGGCACTGGACGACCTGGTGGGTATAAGGGCAGTTCGTCGTACCAGGTCACCGTGCGAAATTTGGAGTAGCACCAAGCACATGAGACCGGGGTGGGGACAGGATGAGGTCTCTGTTTTCATATGGACACGAAGAATTTATTTTGGGATTAAGGGTCGGATGTCGCAAACATCCACTTATTCTCAGGGTAGAAGTGGACATAATTCTATACGGGTGGCCGGTAAAGTCACTCCGAAGCCACAAGTGGGTTCAGTGGACATACTAACCTGCGAATGTGTATTTAACCTTCATGATGAAAGATGTGTGTTTGGTGATGACATATTGTAATTAAATAAGGAAATGGTGATAAAACCCGAGAATTGAAATAAAAGGACTTTTAAAATAAAGGAGTATGACACACTCCAATACAATACTTTTTTCTAAAATATAAAAGTTTTGAAAAACCTATTCATTGAGTAATCGTATTCACCCCTCCCTTATATCCCTTTCAGGAAATCCCGAAAAGTTTACCATTAAAAACCATCAATTAAGACGCTTATGAGACATGTCTAATGAAATTAAAATGCTATGCAATTTTGATTATGCTATTTTAAGAAATGATGCAAGTTTAAAGGACGCGTTACTATTTACGTTTTATAATAAAGGAGAAATTATTTAATAAACCAGGAGAGTGACGGATTGTTCACGAGAATCCGACCAAATCGAATCGAGACGTGACAGAAAGTATCTTATTACTAAGACTAGCCTTATATGGTTATGTAATGTGGCCTCTAAGGCGCTATTTCATCCTTATTATATGATATTATTTTTTTTAAATCTTATATTCACTATTAACTTATTTAACACACCTTTGCATATGCATAAGTATTCTATCAATTCTCCTTTTTATTCTAATTTGATTTCATTTTTCGTTTTAATTTTTCAGTATCGATTCAATCACTAGGTAAGCCTAGGAGTAAGAATAGAGGTGGAGCTTTAAAAAGGAATATAGCACTTTCTTTCTTTTTTAGTTTCAAAATGACAATATTTTCATGAGAAAAATACATTTATACTTAAAAACTCATTATCATTTCCTCATGTCCAACTTTTATCTTCACTTTTCACATTTTTTAGGTTGCTAAGTAGCTCTAAACCATTTTAAAAATAAACTGTGTAAATATTTTAAGTGTAATACATTTGAAATCTTACATACTTAATATTTTTTAACATTATTAAAGTTTAATTCTCAGTGGTTAATATTCCTAATATAAAAAAAATGTAAAAGCAAAAGTTAGCCAATTTTTACCCACCTAAAATTTATTTTTACTTTATAATTTATTATTTTAATTATATATTTTTATAAATTCATCTTATACCAGCTTGTTATAAAACACATAACAAATAACAAAAAAATGTTCGAAAAAATAGAAATAAAAAAAATATAAATTCAAAATTAATAGAACAGCATTACTAAAATAACACAATACATGAGTTTACATAAATTAAGAGATACAACTACAAACGAATATTATCAATAGATCACATAATATTAATCCATAAAAATTATTACAAGTTATTAGTATGCATAAGTTAATAAACACAAGTCCCAACCGGTATTACCAATAGATACAAGCCCTAACATGTATTACCAACTTATAATTCTAATAGAGTTATAATACATAAGTTTATAAGACACAAATCCTAACAGGTATTTCCAATAGACATGGATCTATGCTAGATTTCCCTAATATTTTATTTAGAGTCAGTTAATATCATTTCAATATTATATCAATTTATATAAAAATTTTGTTAAGCATATAAAAACTTATTAGATTATACACATATTAAATAAAGTATTACAACAATATTTTACATAAACAATATATGTAAAATATTGTTGTAATACTTGATTTAATATATGTGTACAATCTAATGGTATATATAGGATTAATAAAACCTTTACATTAATAGATATAATATATTAAAATGATATTAATAGAATTTAAAAATATCTAAATAAAATTCGGGTAAAATTTAGCAGTATTTAAATATGCTTATTTATTTTACAAATATCCATTAAAGTTTATTTTTTAACTTGTACAAACTCATGTGAAACTCATATATTAAGGTGACTCGTTAATCTCATATGAGTAATATAGGCGGGAGATTATATCGTAATCATATATTTTTATATTTTAAAGATAAAAAATTAAAATTATGAAAAAATAACACAAGAAATAAAATTAATTATGAGAATAGTAAATACAACTTATACATCTTACTACTATCTTATTACAATTATGAAAATTTATTTATTACTAGAAACTCTTAAGTTATTTTAGTATTTAATTATTATTAGAATTTACTCACATATATAAATATATTTTATCATTTTTTATAAATTTAATATTTATTTTATATTCAAATTTCTAATTATGATCTTAATATAATAGTTGATTAATATTTAATCATTTAACCTAAAACTTCTCCTAGTTATTATTTATATCTCATACATATTCATAAATAATTATTTTTTATTTTTAAGTTGATATTAAGGATTATAACCCGAAAAAAAATACCAGAGAAAACCGAAATCAGTAGTGGATATACACTACTAACCCTTGTTTAGCAAGTCTAATATGATCTTTTGTACGATAAAATCCAGCAAATAGATTTGGGATTTGACAAGTTGATAAAAAAAACACATGGCATGGGCATTTACACCAGTACGGTGGTCGGACCACGATAATGCCATTGGGGTGGGGGGGGGGGGTCCATTTCACATGGCATTATGGGTTCATTATGCGGCATTGCAAGCCACCTTTAGAAGAACAGACAGGGCTCACCATTGCCAGGAACAACAGACCATTGACTACAGGGAGGAGGAGAATTTGGAGAAACATCCAGGGGGTAGGTAATCGGATTCGAGTCGACTTTGTCTCCAGGGTTTACGTTGGAATAGTTCATAGATACTTGTCGAATGTTTTCTCATTCTCTCTGACAGCAAATAGAGACAATGTCTGGCCTGTCCTTTTGCAGACTACACCATAGCGCACAGCTTGGTGCCTGCCCACAGTGGGTCTCATACAAAGTTCCAACACTAAGGAAGTGAATACAAGATATGTTAACCATATGTTGCAACTTGTTTCTATAATTGAGGGATTTATTATTTGTCTCCCGTAAAAAAATAACGCTAACAAAAAGATAAAATTATGAAAGGGGTTGCTTTCCTTTATTTTTAAGACTTAGGATACCTATGTTTTTTTTACATAAGATAAGATGCCCCAATCCTAGAGGATAGAAGCATAATAAATACTGCATGGATTTCCGTTGAAAATGTGTTTTTTTTGCTGCTACAGTAATTATGATAAAAATGGTGTTTCACCCACTTTATTCAAACTTATCACAACTTATACTTTTTTTTAATTTTAAAATTAGATCTGAAAAATAGATTCAAATGTCCAAGAATACGAAAATCTTATACTAAAATATTTCACTATTTTTAGTTTTACACAAATTCTTCCTCTATATCTTTCTGGTTTTTACATTAATATTATATTTTTATAATCATTTCCTACCTAAATTAAATACTAATAAGTTATGACATGTTGAACACGGGTAAAACCTAAAATTCTAATATAAGCTATCATTTTTACCTAGTAATATTAGTTTTAGTTTCATCTTTTATAGTTGTGAAAGAGAGCATTGATACAACTTATTATAATTACTTTCATATTTATACTTATTTGTTTACCACAGCGAAAGGGATGCCATATGTCCGTAATGCGGCCTTATGATTACTTGTACAATCTCTGTATGTAAGCCCACCATACATGTGTCAATGAGAGGGTGTGTCAATGAAAGGGAGATATGTATTAAGTGTAGACATATATATTCCATAAACTATTAGGATATTATTAAGACACACTGAAAAATTAGGGACATACTTTAGAAAAAATTTTGAGCCTTATTTTAAATCTTGTAAAAAGGATAAAATCATATGAGCTTTTGTTACAAGCAGGATGGAATATGCACAAGTAATTTCTTAGCTAGGGAGTCCAAAAACTTTGAAGGAAGACTGAACTTTCCATATAAACTAGCTCAAATTCTAGTCAAGTCAATCTATTCGTGATATACGACAGGCGTATCCTATCAATTATAATTGAAAATATTGGACAGGGAGCATTTCTTCACTTGCATGCTCAATGTTGAAGAAGAGAAGATAATAATTGCAGTTGGTATTTGTCAAGGCCGGAAAGCTGCTTCCAGCTTGCACTGCCGCCCACGTGAAATTTAAAATATCATGTCAAGTGCCTGAAGTGCTGAAATGACAGAAGATCAACTCAAACACAACGATAGCCATTCTTTTAGTCTTACTGGGGACAGGTGCGAAATTTGCCCAAGATTATGGCCAAATGAGAGCAAAATAATCATAACGCTTAGCATTTATCATCAAAGAAAGATTCTTGCATGGATATCAGATGCAGAGGTTGTGAATAACGTATAATTTCTAGAAATAGCAAGCAATGGCCTGCAAGTCCTACAAATTGCATTATTGCAACGGCCCAGTCCTAGTCAAACCCCTCAACTGGCATTGTTCGTTTTATATCTCGGTGAAGAGGCACTGTCCCTCAAAACCACACCAAGAAAGAAAATCAGTGACACTAGTGATGAGCCTTGGCTTCAGCTTTCCTTTGAGACTTCACCTTTGCCTGGAAAAATCAAAAGTAAACAAATGACCAACTGAAGTATTTATGATATATATTTTATTTTGCAATTTTGAGCTGAATTTGGTGATATTTGTTTGTCAATAAATGTTGCTATTAAAATTTTACTACTTATCAGAAGAGTGTTTCTACAGGTTATATACAATTTTACAAAGCATTTTTAGGCATGAAGGCATACAATTGAACAGAGAGCAAAGAAATACATCTATAGAAAAGTAAATGATGGTCATGATCCACGGTATTGATAGATAGATATTATGACATCTATTAGCTACTTCACTAGTAGATACAGTGCATGCAACACTAATATAATGCATACAACTCCAAAAATTCATGAATGCCAATGCGTGTGTTCAGACTTGCTTCAATACAATGTTAAAGTTTACCAAAATTTTCCTTTATGAAGTGTGTGAAGCACTTGACTGGTAGATGCAGTGCATGAAACACATAATAATGCACACAACCCCAATTATACATGGATGCAATGCACATGTTCAGACATCAATATTATATTAAAGCTCACCAAAATTTTCCCCTATGAAATGCATGAAGCACTTGACTGATAGATACAGTGCATACAACCCCAAGTATACTGATAGATACAGTGCATACAACCCCAAGTACACTAGAATTGAAGTTTACCGAAATTTTCCTATTTAATTTACTCCAACAAGAAAGATATAAGCAATCTGGATTGGCATTAACAATGGCATATTCCAACTCTTCCAAGCATACATCTACAGGAGTACACTTTTATTTTGACTGTTCAAGTAACTCAAATTGCCCAATAGCCATCTCAATGATTCTTTCATTTGCCAAAATTAATTTTTGGCAGCCAGATTACAGGAAAAGAGAGGAAAGGGAAGAAGAAAACATACACAGGATAGTAAAAAAATTTAAACGGAAATTAACATGATCATAGGATCAAGCTCTTAGTTGCTGTCTATATATGTGACACAGGACGACATAAGGTTCACCAACATTTGTTGGGTGTGCATATTTGCATAAAAATTATGGCATGCTTCTGCATCTCTGTCAACTAGTATGAACTTTTCATGAATATATATAATTCTGCCCCTAGCTTCTTACAACCAAGATATATCTGACAAAGTCACTGATGTTTCCACTTCAATATTTCTCCTTCCTCAACTCATCACATTATTTGAAATTAAATAGCTAGCCCTTCCGAAAGAGGCACCACCACAGAGAAGAAAGTAGTAACCAGATGCAGCAAAGAAAATATGCAAACTCGTTAAGAAATAAGAGTGAAGTAGCCCCACTCATAACGCTCTTCAAAAGAAAAAGGCAAGTCCAAAGCCACCTCAGAAGTTAGAAACGGACTATAAGTTGACTTCTCAAAGGTACTTCAGTGGAATAACAAAAATGGCATTGGCAGATATCTTAAGTACAGAACTAAAAAGCTGTCCCTCTCACGATGGGAACTTCATAGTTCCTCTTAAACTAGTAAAGTTCCGTAATATGCTCCTCCAACAAACTAATTGGTTGATGCAGTACTTCTAGATGCAAAAAATCCTATCGGAATGATTCTTAATCAATAAAGACATACAAGTAACATTTCAGGAGGAGCGGAGAAATGATAAAGGAAACCTGCAACCCTACAAAATATTTTAAAGAAAAGATTTCGAGCAGTGAAATGACAAACTGTACCTTCAGATATTTGAGCTTCATGTTCCCATAAACTAGCCCAAAGGAGAACGCTGAAACACGAGCAACCTATATACAGAAACATCTCAATAAAATTCCCAGACAATCGATAGTCAATCAGCGACAAACTAATCATGCGAATTCCAGATCTAGCAGGTTTACTCTCCTCCACTTCTCAGCAATTCAGGAAAAAAAGAACGGCGATAGACATGGATAGTGAGAGCAAGAGGAGATTACCAAAGCTAGAGTGCTGGTTCCGGAATAAGGTCCCGGCGGCGGTGCCATGAGTATTCGTCGATCCGGAAGCTTCAGATGAACTTGGAGGAGGTGATGGAAGTCTAAACAAGTGTCCAGATAGCAGCTTCAGCCCTAAAGTTTGGATTGAGCAAAAAAAAAAAAAAAACCCTAAAGTTTGGGGTTGGGGCGATGGTTGTATGGTCTCTAGTCTACCATAGTTTGCGTGGACCTTCGGCTAATTGACTTTACTGCATTTCGCTATAAAAAAATGATCATATTTAATTTGATATATAAATATTAGAGTTTTTATTTAAGAAAAATAATATTTAATCAATAAAACCAAAAATAAATTCATCAATATCATTTTTAATAATTTAATTAATTAAAAAAAGTAAAAAAATGTTAATTTATATTAATTAATAAAATAATTTAAATATATTTATGCTAGTATGAAAATTGTAGATCATATGTCAAGTAGATTAATGTCTTTCTACCGTATGTACATGAGTGGAGTGGCCATGATTTAGGGCTTGGAGAAAAAATTAGGTTTCAATAGCATTATAAGATGTTTTAATAGTATTGCCATGTTGAAATTATGTGGCAGGCCATCCCCAAAATAATGGAGATTTGAGAAATATGAAATTAAAATGAAGGCCATGAAAAATTGTTAGCCAAAAAGAACAATTGGTAATCATTTGAAGAGTTCGAGAGAATGGCTACACAATGAATTTTATCATCTGTTATATGGTGAGTTATGCTTAATTTCTTAATTTTATATTTGATTAAATGAATTCCAAGGTGGGGGCCTAAGACGCACTAGGCACTTGTATTTTACCTTAAATACCAAAGACCAATCTAGCCAACAAAAATCAGCAGAATCTGGTCCTATTTCATATATCTGGTGGTAATTTTGCAGAGTTTATGAGAGATGCTCAGAAAAAACAATTCAATGTGAAAAATCCATGAAGAGTGTGAATTCGAAATGCAGTTTCTCCTGTCACCGAGTACAGTTAAACTTGGGACCCTACACAATAAGTTGCAAATCTGTTCTCCATCCAGTCACTTACAACTACACACATTCACCTGGCAACATTGCCATCTACCCACTTGCAGAACTACTAAATGGCGTGCCTACATTCTACAATTAAGTACTTGTTCAGAGCAAGATCAACATTACATACAGAGTATAACAGAATAGGGGAGCATACGATGGGACATCCACTTACCAAGAATTTGAGGCAATGAACCATGTTAGCATCTGCAAATGCCACCCCACGCTAGCATGTACCAGCAAGTTAGTCCTCTTCATGTCTAATCTTCAATACCAAAACCCAAAAACCAAATCCTTGAGATAGGAGCAATTAATCTCAGATTGACCCCAAAAGATGATGTCAGACAGAAAGAACATGCCAAGAGCTTATGGTTGGGTGTAATTGGGAAAACTTGGGTGCTGAACTACTTGATGGTGATGTATCGATTGGTCCCATGCTTGGCCCAGTAATCCTTCAGATCCAGTGGTGCTGACAAATCATGTCCCTCTTCAGCCATACGGCTGAGTAACTTTAAAAACACGCTGCCACTCATCTTCCGACCACCTAACCGAGAATGGCGTTTGTTTGGGATCTGTGGCAGGGGATACATCGAAATAGTCATAGTACAACAGGAAGACTGCCAGCCACCATTTCCCCATTTATAGCAGTGCCTGGGCACTCCAGTGCAAGAACAAACAGGAACAGACATTATAGATCCATTGTAGTTCACTAGGTTCAACCCTTCATCTCGATTATCCCACTTGGATCTAATCCTTCTCTCTGTTGGTGGGGTCCATATGTTCAGATCCTCCCCCACTTTCTTCCCCTTTGATCCTCTGGTAGAATTGCCCTTGTTTTGTTTTGTGCGCTTTGTGCCACCCAGCTTACCTGATGAACCATCAGTAGCTTGCTGATGAGCTTCATTTGTGTCTATATAAGCTTCGGGCATATCTACCTGAGAGGGATGGGAGTGAAGGTATGATGGTGATATCAAAGACTGGTTGGCTCTCTTTGCCCTTCGTTGTTGGTTTCCAACTGTGGCATGGTTGTTGATGGCATTCTCCATGTACTGGAGAGCAGCCCTTGCATTGTCCCGTTCAATAAGGGCCTTGTCGCGCTCGGCATATGCCTGATTGGTCTGCTTGATGGCCTCATCACGAGCCCATAATGCTTCTTTAGTTTCCTCGACTGCAGCATTCCTCTCTTTGACAGCATTGTTCTTGTCCTCTAGAATGGCCATGATCTTCCTGTTCAGGTCCAGAGCATTAGCTGTTTTGGCCTGATGCTGGGGTGGTAAATTCCACTGCACAAACAGGGGAAAACATCTTTTCATGATAAAAAGTAGGATACTTTCAACCAACTAAGAAATAAGAGAGCAGGACTCTGTTACCGGTGGGGGCATCCCTTTGTAAAAATCCATCTGGTGTCTCCCCTTTGCATCATCCATATCAGATCTGCAAGAAGGAAAGTGAAGGCATCAGTTGCTCCAAAGAGTTCAATAAGTAGGCGACTTCACGTTCAACTTGCTTATCTTCAAGATAGATATGTCTGCAGAAGAGTAAGGATCCAGAATTGGTTCAGCAGGAAGTTTCCAAGTAAAAAATTCCCTTTCTTCTTCTTCTTCATACAGACTACAATGATAAGCTTTTTACTGATTTTTTTTACCATATCATCACTTGTTATGGAGGATAAGTCAAATGGTCAAACAGAGAAAGTTCCACAGTACAAATGACAGAAAACAATAATCAAGGAGGGAAAAACTAGTAACAAGCTACAAACAATGTGAAATACATGAAGAGTAAAAAGTATTCTTGTGGTTTTTGGAAAAAATACGCATCAGGTGAAAAGTTTCTAAGAATGTAATCATACCCACTAAATAAATAACAAAGGCATCAAAATTGAAAAAAAATTATTACAAAGCTCAGGAGAAAAATACCATGGAGTTATACTATAAAAAGGACAGGTGCAATATTGATAAAAAGTTGAGAAAAATGAAACCCTATGAATCCAAAGTGTAAAACAAGGCCTTAAAATACACAGTCCGAATGGACAACACTGTGTTCATGGATAGCAGGACTAAAGTAGGTTTACACTTTCCTATAAGTTAATCATTAAGACTTATCATCTTTGCATGAGCTTGGTAACACTTCTGCGTTTGATAGATGGAAGGCATGGTCTGAAAAAGTAATTGAAAAAATGACCAAAGATTAAGCAGAGCAGATAATTACCAATTTCAGCTGCTCACAAAAGACAACGCTATTTCTCTACCAAAAAGGGAATAAGCCATTTTAAACGTGACTAGAAAAAGACATCCGATTAAAAATATGCAGGTTTCAACTTTGACAACATTACAGCATTTCACCAACAACCATTTATACATCATTTACAATGTACATGAAGTTTCCAAAACCATTAAACAAAAACCACAAGTTACCGATAATTTTAGCAAGAGTGGGATCATGTAATTTTCAAAAACAGCAAATCTTTTACCATATAATTCCAAAATTGATCTTCTACAGTTTAAAACCATTGGAATCAATATCCTTCCGAATCGCGGAATAGCACGAGAAGATCTAATCCAGATAATATATAGGGATAGAGGGGGCCAAAAGGCCAGTCGAGCACAATTGTCTTAACTACTTTCAGCAGCTGATCAATTCATTTCCTTCAACCCCCAGCATTTCGCTCATCGGCTGATGAGCTCCTAAAATGATAGCATTTCGCAGTCAGCATATAAGAAGAACCGAACAAGGGGAACCTAAAGAGCTGAAGGTAAGGGACAAAACAAAATTAGGTCTTCCGCAATAATTCAAAACTTAGGGTTTGATCTGACGGTTGAAACTACCGAAAATTGAGATCAAAGGAGAGACGGAGACTTACGAGCGTTTACAAGAATTTAAGGCCAGTTCCAGGCAACGATGCAGTATATTTGCCAATCAATAAGAAGAAATTTAGCAACTGAAATCGTACAGAACCTCTGGAGGATGAAGAGGCAGAAAATGAAGGGGCAGAGAGTCGCACACAAGTGAGCAGTGCCGTCCTTAGCTGGCGACCAAGATGTCGTTTTCGCGCATGCCCTTGACGATAATGTTTAATTTTCAGGAAAATAGCCGAGTAAAAATTTCACCATTTTTATATTTATTATCAGATTTATTCTTTGGTCAAAATAATTCATTTTTCCTATTAACTAAAAACTAACAATATCAGTTTTATGGTAAATTATAAAAATATTATATTAAAGTTCAAATATATAATTAAAACTACGATAAACAACTAATTTGACCATAAAATTAAATTATGTGTGACCTATATATTATATACATTAATTAGGTATTACATACCTCAATTAGGTGCTCATAAATGTGAACATTAAATTGGTATAAAATCATATATTAATTTAGTAATAATATCAAGCTTGATAAGGATAAGTAAAGTGAATATCAAATGAATCATTTCAAATATTTAAGATTATATAAGTTAGATCTTCCTTCATTTTAAGCTGGACAAACACTATAAAACATCCTTCTTTTGAGAATAATAAATTTCATGGGAGATCTTAAGCCAATTTGGTGAATTCTCTCCTAACTAATAATATTTTGCTAACTCTCGTAAATATCAAAATTTATCACTCAAATTTTCCATGGTTAACAATTTACTACACTTCAATGTATTTATGTACTAGTTCTAATTCACTATCATTTATATTTCTTGAATATAATTTTGTACACATATTGTCTTCGTTTCATATGTTAAATACGTGATAATTAATTATAATACTCCTAATTTTATAAAAATGAGATTATTATTTTTTTATTTTTGACGTTACACAAAACTTAGAATAAAAATAATAATATAATTTTTTTTATAAAAAATTAAACATTTATAAAGTTATATATTTATTTTACAAATCTCATAAAAAAATATTTTCACGAAATTTTGTTCTACCTAATTTGTGCAGCTGTTTCAATTGGAATTTTATCATATTATACCTTTACATGAAATAGATTTGGGATAAATGAACTTAAAAATAAAGTGAGTGTGAAGAATGACATTAAAACTTAATATCTAAGTGAGTCTCCATCTTTACTTAAATGCGTTAAATAAGTATTTTTTGCAAATAAGTATTAAGTTTAATTACAATTTATATAGTATGATTTTCAATCATTTCTCAATTTAAAAATAATTATTCAACATGTACTGTATTAGTATAATAGCCAAATAATTCAATTACTTAAGTTTTTTTGGCATATAAATTATGTTTGTTTACGAGTTACTACTCGTGCCAATCGGTCTAGGGCTTATTGTGCGAGATTTTCAAAATTGGGCATATTAGTCCCCAATTTTCTAAAACCGAGACCTTTAGCTATTCGAGCTTCCATAAAAAAGGTCTTCCAAAATATTTAAGCAGAGTGGCACATATTTAGGAGAGATCACTTACTAACAAAAATATATTTTTCAATTGTCCATCATACCCACCGAGTATGAGTACATCTTCGCTTATAACCAATAAACAAGTTTTCCAATTCATTCGAGTAAGTTTCATTATATCAATCGTATATAATCTACTTACCACCGGTAATTAGTATTTTCGCGTGATTTTCATATCACTACTCTCAATTGTGATGTTTAAAAAACTACTTAGTAGTGAGTTTTCATTTTCGAGGTGTTTATCATCCCAACTGGGTATAATATAAAAATCTCACTCACCCGATCGTGCAGTGAAATTCCTCTTAGTCTGTTTTCGTCCCTTGGGAGCTTCATCTCAACTAGCGTTATCATTTGGCTTGATCACCTTCATTCATTATTAATAACTAAATATTCAACTTTTCAAATATTTGCACTTTGGTCCCTAAAGTTATTTTTTTCTTTACTTTAGGCCCCATTGACGATTTCCCCTAAATTGAGTCCCAAAACTTTTAAAATTTCCCTTGGGATCTCAATTTATTCAATTTCATAAAAAGGAGTTCAAGTTTCCCAAATTCCCAATTTGACCCCCAATTTTTCCAAAATTACCAATTTACCCTTACTTTACAAAAATGGTAATTTTTACCCCAAAAATTCTAAAATTTGCTCAATTGGTATTCTAATACTCTTATTTTGCTCAATTAACTCTCAATTTTATAAAGTTGCATCTTGCTCCCTCGAATTTTTGAAAATCCCCAAATTTCCCCAAAATTTTTCCCCAATTTCAACTTCCCAACACTGCCGAATTTGATTTCATCAAATTGACCGATCAAACACTTCTAATTGTTGAAATTGAAGTTAAATTTGAGTTTTTACATCTTCATACGATTCAATTGCACTTTGAATCGCAAGTTTTGACACTGGAACGAGTTTAAACAGAGATTCACCGAAAAATAAAACTTAGAGAGGGAAAGCTTCAATTGCTCACCATCGAGGGCGCGGTGGTCCGAGCTTTCAATCTGGGCAAATAGCTCTACTCTTGAGGCTACTCTTACAATCAAGAATTGCATCAATTGATGTCGAATTGGGTGAGAATTCTATCATTGAAATTCTGTCGGTTCTCTCTTTAGCACTGGTCGGAAATTACAAAGGGGAGCCGAATTAGCTTACCTTTTTGTTCTAATTCGGTCGTGGGAGGGCTAAGGAGGTGTTGGGAGAGCTTAGTTTGGCCTGAGTAAGATAAGAATTGGCAGATTTTAGCTCAACTGAAATAGGGCAGCTACAGTCCGCCGGAGTTGCTTCATTGTTCTATCACGCCGGCACTTCTCCAGCGACCCTCGGAGTGAATGGATACTACCATCGTGTAGCTGACTTCTCCCCGATTCTAAGAAACCTGACCACACCTTCTTTGGCTAAAAAATGACCCTATATCAGAGATCTAGTTCGACCTTAGCCAGAAAACTAAGTAGCTAAGGGAGAGTGAGGTTTTCAGGTGTGAAAATGATGAATGGAGAGGGGCTCTTTATATAGGGAGCTCGGAGACTCGTTCGTCGTCCGTTTGACACCTTTATGATAGTCATTGATGACCTGAAATGTACTGAACAGAAACGTTTCCTCTTCATCGGCGTTGCTTCGATTTTTCGGCGAGTAAATAGTGCTGTTATCTGAAGGAAGAGGACGACACTGTTCCGAATCGGGTTCAAAGCTTAAACCGGTCGGTTTGCCCCCAACTCAACCAAAATTTTCAAATTTCCAAATTTGAATTTTTTAAGCAACCTAGAAAAATGAATTTAGCATTCAGTTCAATAATGGTTCAAATTGGTCCAAACTGGTTCAATCCGGTTCGGATCCGGTTCACCTGAACCGATTTTGTTTTCATCACCAATTCATCCATAAGTCTTTTTTCATGGCTTATGTGACTCTTTAGGTCACTTGGGATCCATAATTTCCCCGGTTTGCCCTCTCTTTATCCGTTCCAGTTCATAAACTGGCTCGGTTCATTAACCGGTTCAATTCGGGTCCGATTCACCTGAATCGGTCCGATTTTTCTCTCCCAATTGGTTCTAAGGTTCCTTCCCAAGGTTTATGAATTTTTTGGGTCACATGTGAGTTGAAATTTCTCCAGTTTGCTCGTTCCTTAATACTCGAGTTTGTGAACTGTTTCAGTTTTCACACTCGGTTTGACCGGTTTTTTCCCGGTTTTTCCTTAACTCCAAAAGTGAGGTTTACAACTCTCCCCTCCTTTTAGAAGTTTTGTCCCCAAAACTTTACAACCTTCTCGATTGTTTCTATTCATCCATTTTATCACACACCTAAGATTCTCATCTCATTCTCAGTCTTTCCTCATTCCATGGAATTTACTTTAGCTTAGAATATCTTTCTTGAAGAACCAGGATCATTTCCCTTAGTTACATCTTCCTTCCCAAGGCACCATTTCCCATTCCATGCTTCTTTTACCCAAAAATTTCAGAACTATGAGTTTTGGTCATTTTTCTACCACAAATTTTGGCGTTTATCACCTTTTCATCCTACATGGATACCTTCCTCATTCTTTGGTTATCACTTTTGTGCTTGACTTTGTTATGCCTTACTTATAGAACTTTCCTTGCCCAAGTCGTATTTCTTTGGGTTAGTTGGGTTTACATGCTCCTTACCGTATGACATTCTTTGTGATGTCTTTGACTTTACGTCCCTATAAATGTATTGGTTTCCGTACTTACTCGTCTTTTCCAAACTTCCTTATTCGGTCAGTGAACCTTCAAATCCTTGAACTTCCTGATCCTCGCTGACGTATTTATAACTCTTGATCTTATACTTCATTCTTCATTCCCACTGGTGTCCTTCCTCTTTAAGATCTCTTCTCTTTCCAAATCCATTCTTGCTCTTATCAATGTTCCTCCCACTATTATTCATTCTCAATTAGTTCCTTTCTTACTCATATGGCATCTTTTGATGTCATCCTCCTACTTATGTGTTACTTGGGTTTGACTTATCCCTTGAATCTTTACAATTTCCTTCTCCTTGTACTTGATCCTTTCATCTCTAGCATCTTGTTCTTGAGGAGCATATTCTCTTTCTCATTCCGTTGGTTCCATTTCCTCTTCAATGGTATACCCATGTCTTTCCAAATTTCCTTTCTCTGGTGAGCTTCACATTCCCTCTCTTTCGGGATTTCCTTCTAGTTCTACCATTGAAATCATTAACTTCTGGAATGTCTTTTGCCAATATCTTCACTAGCTTACTTTTACTCTTTGGATCCATGAGTACCTTTCATTTATCTTGCTTCATTCCAACTTGCTCCAGCATTTGTTTATTCCTTTGAGGTGGACCTCTCATCCTTATTGTTTCCAAACCTTTTGTATCTTCGTGTCCTTGGTATTCCCCCCTTGTCTTGGTTAGAATGTATCCTTTACTACTACCCATCTCTTATTAGGACTTCGTTTACTCCTCCGAATGATTTGGTCAATATAAGTTATTTCTTTAAATCGGATCTGTCTAAAGTTTCTATTTGGGTTTCCAGGTCTTCTTGTAGTAGATCACGCTCAACCTCCAAGCAGACTAAATAAACATTAGCACGGGGATAGCTCAGTTGGGAGAGCGTCAGATTGAAGATCTGAAGGTTGCGTGTTCGATCCACGCCGTATTACACACTTTTTAGCCCTTTTACTTGCAATGCAGAAACTGTATTTCTTTGGATATTAATTAGTAGGGGAGGTATGGTAGTTTGTTAATGGAAACCAACATTTGGAATCAATTGGAAGATTAGTCCTTGCAGCCATTGCAGATATATCTTGAAGCAGCAACATTTTCAAAGGAGCTGACTTTGTAGCTTGCTTGCTTCCTTGTTGAAGATTGTATGCATGCTTCCTCCTTTAACTACTCATACTTCTTACTAAGGACCTTATTTCAACTCCGATTTTGCAACCTTCCCTCGATTGATTGTCTTGACCTAGAGCTTTATCCTTCCTCGATCCAACTTCCTATTTTCATCCTCTTTCTAGTATCTTCCATTTTGAAATTCCCTTTTTGTTTAATCACCTTACCGTTCTTTAGAAATTCTTTCCTTTACATCTTCACCTAACTTAAGGGTCTTGTATCACTTATCCACTCCTACTTTTCTTCCTCTTTTGATCCATACCTTTGCATTCCACAAGTCTTTCTCTCTTATAAAGTTCCTAAGGAATTGTATCTTAGTTTATTAAGTAGTTGTTACAACTTGGCCTTCCTATTATTCTACTTTCTTCCCATCTTTCCTTAGTGGTCTATATACTTATTTCTTTTTCTTCATGATCAACTTCTATTCTTGTGGTTTCTTTTGGAATGTTCTACTCCTCATTGTTTTTCCTTACTCTTCATTCTCTGAGCTTATTTTTAACTACTTGGACTTTCCATGATTTTGTACTCCTTGATGATTGCTTTCCTTTATTCCACTTCTTTTTCTTTTTCTTAAGATCTCCCTTAGATGGATTCTTCCTTATTGTATTCCCAAGGGTAAGTGTTAAGGGTTAAGATTTACTCATATTTTCTTCCTTAGGTGTTTTCCTACCTTTTACTTTAAATTTTTATTATCACACTCTTTTGTTTTGAATTTATCAAATAACTTAGAAGTTTTAACAAAACTTTTACTTTCATTCAATCAAGAAATTTTTTTTTTCTTGCCATACTTTGGCTTATTACAGAAATTTTCTACCCCCTAATCCCTTGGGGTCATAGGACTAGAATTAACCCTAGAACGGTTGTGAGACTCTTGATCAAAAGGCTTTGAGGAATTGATTGGGATCCATTCGCACTCCCTAATAGGACGAATTTCATGTATGGCCTCCAATCTGTACTGGCTCAGTACCTCAACCTAACACTCATAGGTCAACTTCACCCATTGGGAGGGATTGAAGTCAGGTTGAGTAGGTGGAGGTACTTGGTGGACCTTCATGAAGGCGGCATACACATCCCAATAATTATCCCATGCCTCCTTCTTGGTTGGATTCCCCTCCGATTGTTGTGGGATTGGAGGGGGAGGGGTTGGACTGCTAGAAGGTGATACCAGTTCTTTTCGTTTGGGAGGAGGGTATATGATGCCTTCCGGTTCCAGTAAAACTCCCACCAGTTTTCGGTAGTCGTCCACCATGTCCTTGCGTACTCGTTTTTTGCCCTTTAAGAACCTTTGTACGACTTCCTCACTCAGATTAGGTGTCTTTTTTAGGGTTATGGGTGGAGGACTAGATTTCACGACAAACTTCCTAGGGGCTCTCTTTCCTATACGATAGTTTAAAGTTGGATTAATGTCAGGGAATAATATTGATAATGTTTTAAGGGAACTAGGCTCTGATACCACTATAGTTGTCATGCCTCGACCCAGTTTGGTCGAATCCCCGTGAACAACCCTCCGCTCTCTTAGTTTAAGAGGAGTTTCCTCCTTCTTTAACTCAAGTGGAGCTAGACGTATTTTCAACCTTATTCCCTCAAAAGATATATATCAAATAGAATGCAAAATTAAGAGAAATTAAGCATACGTGATAGAGGGTAAGGCTTGATGTTATCTTTAGTCATTTTCACTAATTCCTGAAAAAGGGATAAAAAGAGGGGTGAGTTTCTAAAACTCAGTGAATGGGTTTTAATAAAAAAAATTAAGTTTGATGAAAAATAGTTTTCCAAAAATGGAGTGTGCCAAACTCCTTAATTTCTGTAATTTTTCCAATCATCAATATCAATTTTCAAAATCATTTCTAATTACCAAGGTGTGTCATTACCCAACACAGATCTTTCATCATTAAGGTCAAGCACACAATCACAAGTCAACCAATCCACTGAATCCACTTGTGGTGTCGGAGCGACTTTACCGACCACCTAGATAGAAGTACGTCCACTTCTACCTTGAGAATGATTGGATGTTTGCGACATCTGACCCTCAATCCCGTAACAATTCTCTGTGTACGTATGATGTAAACCCCGCACTTTTGAGTTAAGAAAAATCGGGAAAAGAACCGGTCAAACTAAGTAAGAAAATCGAGCCAGTTTACATTTGAGAACACGCAATATGGAAATTTACAACTTCTGGGTGATCTAAAGGGTTCATTAAACCTTGGAAAAGAAATTTAAGAAACTTTAGAAAACAAAAACCAAATTAGTTCAGGTGAACTAGATTCCATAAGAACTTCAAAGTTAAGCATGTTTGCTTTAAAAAACAAAAACCAAAAATTTTTATGTACGACTTATCATAAATAAACATAAATTAATATATATTTAATTATTGTAATTAATACTAATAATTTAATACCGAAATTAAATTATTGGAATTAATACAAATAATTTAATACCGAAATTAAATTATTGGAATTAATACCCAAATTAAATTATTGGAATTAATACCGAAATTAAATTATTGGAATTAATACCGAAATTAAATTATTGTAATTAATACCAATAATTTATGGTAATATTAATACTAGTAATAAATCTCACCCATTTAATACACGAGTTTTACGCCTATATAAAGAGGTTATCCCCATTTCATTCTCCTCACACCTAAACATTTCTCTCTCTCTCTACTGCTCCATTTCCTGGTAAAGCTCGAACTAGAGCTTCAACTTCAACAAAGGTCGGGCTCTTTAGAATCGGGGAGAAGACAACTATTTGATAGCAAACTCCAGTCAATACGAGAATCGTTGGAGAAGCGCCGACATGATGGAATAATGAAGCAACTCCAGGGGACCGAAGCTGCCATATTTCGGCCAAGCTGAAATCGGCCATTTCAAGCCCTACTCAGGCCAAACCAAGCCCTCCCAACACTTTCTCAGCCTTTCCACGGCCGAATTAGGACCGAAAGGTAAGCCAATTCGGCTCCCCTTTACAATTTTTTATCGGTGCTAGAGAGAGAGTCGACCGAATTTCAATGACGAAATTCTAATCCAATTCCGCATCAATTGATGCAATTCTTGATTCTAGGATGAACCTCAAGACGAGAGCTATCTACCCAGATCAAAATCTCGGACCACCGTGCCTTCACCTTTGATCGATCAATTTGATGAAATTAAATTCGGTAGTGTTGAAGAGTTGAAATTGGCGGAAAATTTAGGGATTTTCGAAATTCAAAGGGCCAAAATACAATTTTATGAAATTGAGGGTCAATTGGGCATGAAAATAATGTTGGAGGACCAATTGAGGAATTTTGGTATTTTTGGGGCAAAACTTACCATTTTTGTAAAAGAAGGGCAAAATGGTAATTTTGGAAAAATTGGGGAACCAAATTAGAAATTTGGGAAATTAAACCCCTTTTTTGGTGAAATTGAATAAATTGAGGTCCCAGGATAAATTTTAAAAGTTACGGGACTCAATTTGAGGTAAAACCGACATTAGGGACTTAAAGTTAAAGAGAAATAACTTTAGGGACCTAATTGCAAATAACTAAAAGTTTGGGTTTTCTTATTCATTGGGAATGAATGAAGGATGTTATGCTAAGTAATAATGAACAAGGTTGTTCCTATCGTGTAGGAACGCGAAATACCGAGAACGCCAGCAAGGACAAGTTCGTGTGAATACAAAGAACCAGTCTAGTAGAATTCACGGCATTAACAGGTGAGTGAGTTTACTAACATCATACCCGGATGGGATGATGGGCATAACTTAAAATTTAAAAACCACTTACCAATTGTGAGTGAGATTATATATCATACTCGGTTGGGGATGATAAGTGCCTCGATATAAAAACCCACTGTTTAGTGGTATTTTAATCATCACTACTTAGAGAAGGTGATGTGAAAGTTATGCGAAAAATCTACTTACGGGTTGTAAGTAGATCATACCCGGTTGGTATGATGAGACTTTCTCAAAGGAAGTTGATAACCCGTTTATCGGTTATGAATGGAGATGTCATTATACCAGTTGGTATGATAGACAGTAAAAACCTATTTTTGTCAGAAGTGCTCTCTCCTGACCGTGTGCTAATGCTTAAACACTTTGGGAGACCTTCTCGACGGGAGCTCGAATAGCTCTAATAGGCAGGGGGCCTCAGTTTTGGAACTTGGGGGCTAAATGCCCGATTTTGAAAATCTCGTACAGTGGGCCCAAGGCTAGTTGGCACGAGCAGGAGCTCGTAAATGAACATGATATATGTGCCATTAAACTTAATAAGTGAATTGTTTGGCCATGGTACCAAGATAGGACCAACATGCTCAGTCAACTAGCGGCAGTGCGACATGACAAGTCGACGAACTAGTCAAGACAAACAACTGTGGGTTGAGTTGAGAGTTGGGGTCGTTGGACTAGTGGCACCACAGATTACATGGCTTGATAAGAAAACATTGTTTATGCATGCACTATGATTACAGGATCATCAAGACGTCTATGAGGGGTATTGATGTGTCTTAAGTGCCCTGGACGACCCGGTGAATATAAGGGCAGATCATCGTTCCAGGTGTATGTGCGAAATCTGGAGTAGCACCAAGCGTATGAGACCGGGGTGGGGACATGATAAGGTCTCTGTCCTCATACGGACACGAAGAAGTGATTTCGGGATTGTGGGTCGGATGTTGCGTACATCCACTCATTCCTAGGGTAGAAGTGGTCGTGCTTCTATCCGGGTGGCAGGAAAAGTCGCTCCGAAGCCACTAGCGGGTTCAGTAGTGATACTGACTTGCGAATGTGTGTAACCTTCATGATGAAGGATGTGTGTTGGGTGATGCACACCAGTAACTAAGAAATAATAGAAAAACCTAAATTTTTAAATGAAGGGATTTTTTTGAAAAGAAAGGAGTCTGGCACACTCCATATAAATGTTTTTCTTAAAAGTTAAAAGTAGACTTTTAAAAACCCATTCACTGAGTAGTCATACTCACCCCCTCCCTTATATCCCTTTTAGGAAATCCCAAAATGTCTACCTTGAAAGACCATCAACTAAGATGCCTGTAAGACAGGTAGGTAAAGTTTAAAATTTCATGCAGTTTTGATTATGCTATTCCAGGAAATGGTGCAGGTTTAAAGGACGCCTTACTCTTTACGGATTATAATAAGGGGAAACCCTTTAATAAACCGAGAGAGTGGCGGGTTGTTCACGGGGATTCGACCAAACTGGGTCGGGGCGTGACATATGAGGATAGAGACCTCATCCTGACCACACCCCAGTCTCATACACTTGAAGCTACGTCGAGCTTTGCAAGACTTCTGGTATGACAATCTACACTTATATCCATAAGGTCGTCTAGAGCTCTAGGATGCATCACTACCCCTCTTGGGCGTCTTGAAGGTCCCGTAAACACATTGAATGCACAATCAACATTTTTCACATGATGCCATATAATCTATTGTGCCACTGTTCCAACATCCCTAACCCTCAACTCAACCTGCAACTCTTTGTGTTGACTAGACCAGAGACCTATCATGTCGCACTACCGCCTAGTTGACTAAGTATGTCGGTCCTTTCTTGTTACCATGGCCAAACAATTCAATTACATAAGTTTTCTTGGCATATAAATCATGTTTATTTATGAGCTCTTACTCGTGCCAACTGGTCTACGGCCCACTGTGCGAGATTTTCAAAATTGGGCATATTAGCCCCCAATTTTCCAAAACCAAGGCCTCCGACCTACATGAGCTATTCGAGCTTTTGTCAATAAGGTCTCCAAAAATGTTTAAGCAGTAGCACATAGTTCGGGTATAGCACTTCTTGACAAAAATATATTTTTCAAATGTCCATCATACCCACCGAGTATGAGGACATCTCCACTCATATCCGATGAACGGGTTTTCCACTTACTTCGAGTAAGTTTTATCATACCAAACAGGTATGATCTACTTATCACCGATAAGTAGTTTTTCTGCATGATTTTCACATCACTCCTCTTAGGTGTGATGTTTAAAATACCACTTAGCAATAGGTTTTCATTTTCGAGGTGCTTATCGTCCCAACTAGGTATGATATAAAAATCTCACTCACCCAATCGTGTAGTGAAATTACTCTTAGTCGGTTTTTGTCCCTTGCGAGCTTAATCTTAGCTAGCGTTCCTAATGTCTCATGTTCCTACACGAAATGAACATTATTGTTCATTATCATTTGGCTTGATCACCGTCATTCATTATGAATGACTAAGTATTCAACTTTTCAAATATTTGCACTATGGTCCCTAAAGTTATTTTTCCTTTACTTTAGGCCCCAATTGACAGTTTTCCCCAAATTGAGTCCTGAAACTTTTAAAATTTCCTTTGAGACCTCAATTTATTCAATTTATAAAAAGGGGTTCAAGTTTCCCAAATTCCTAATTTGGCCCCCAATTTTCCCAAAATTACCATTTTGCCCTTCCTTTACAAAAATGGTAAATTTTACACCAAAAATTCTAAAATCTGCTCAATTTGTCCCATAATACTCTTAACATGCTCAATTGACCCTCAATTATATAAAATTGCATCTTGGTCCCTCAAATTTTTGAAAATCCCCAAATTTCCCCAAAATTTTCCCCAATTTCAACTTTCTAACACTATCGAATTTGATTTCATCCAATTGACCGATGAAACACTACTAATTTTTGAAATTGAACTTAAATTTGAGTTTCTACATCATCATATGATTCAATTGCACTTTGAAAACAAAACCTAAAGAGAGAAAGCTTCAGTTGCTCACCATCAGGGGCACGACGGTCCGAGCTTCCAATCTAGGCAAATAGATTTACTCTTGAGGTTTCTCATAGGATCAAGAACTGCATCAATTTATGCCGACTTGGGTGAGAATTCTATCATTGAAATTCTGTCAGTTCTCTCTCTAGCACCGGCCGTATATTACAAAGGGAGTCGAATTAGCTATGGGAGGGCTGATGAGGTATTGGGTGAGCTTCATTTGGCCTGAGTAGGACTCGAATTGGCTGATTTCAGCTCGACTGAAACAGAGCAGCTTGGGTCCGCCGGAGCTGCTTCACTATTCAATCATGTCAGCGCTTCTCCGATGACCCTTAGAGCGAATGGATACTACCACTGTGTAACTGACTTTTCTCCGATTCTAAGGAACCCGACCACGCCTTCTTTAGCTCAGAAATGACCTTATATCAGAGCTCTGGTTCGAGCTTCACTGAAAAACTAAGTAGCCAAGGGCGAGTGAGGTTTTTAGGTGTGGAGTGTAAACCCCGCTCTTTGGAGTTAAGGAAAACCAGTTAAACCGAGTGAGAAAATCGAACCGGTTCCCAAACCCGTTTATTGGGGAACGGGCAAATTGGAAAACTTTCAACTCCTTTATGAACAAAAAAGATTTATAAACATTGGGAAGGAACTTTAGAACAAAGTGGGAG
The DNA here is from genome assembly GCA_030064435.1 of Trapa incisa. Classification (NCBI taxonomy): domain Eukaryota; kingdom Viridiplantae; phylum Streptophyta; class Magnoliopsida; order Myrtales; family Lythraceae; genus Trapa; species Trapa incisa. Next base: position 8,590,320 of record CM057765.1, read on the forward strand.
AGAAAAACTAGATCGGTTCGGGTGAACCGCACCCAAACTGGATTGAATCGGTTTAAGAACCGAGCCAGTTTATGAACCGAACGAATAGAGAGAGGGTAAACTGGGAATTTTATGGACCCTAAGTGACCTAAGGAGCCATAAAAGTCATGAGAAAGGACTTTAGGATGAATTGGAGACGAAAACCAAACCGGTTTAGGTGAACCAAATCCGAACCGTATTGAACCAGTTTGGACTGGTTTGAACCACTATTGAATCGGATACTAAATTCATTTTTCTAGATGGCTTAAAAAATTCCAATTTGAGATTTGAAGTCACCATTGGATAGAAAATAAATTTAGATAAATTTAGAAATTTTTAGATTTTAAACATTCGGCGGAATCGAGGGTAAATCGACCGATTTAAGCTTTGAACCCGATTCGAACCGATTCAGAACAATGTCATCTTCTTCCTTCATATGACAACACTGTTCACTCACCGAAAAATCGAAGTTGCATCAATGAATAAGAAACATTTCCATTCAATACGTTTCAGGCCATCAATGTCTATCATAAAGGTGCCAAACGGACGGCCCACGAGTCCTCGAGCTCCCTATATAAAGAGCCACTCTTCATTCATCCTCTCCACACCTGAAAAGCTCACTCTCTCTCAGCTGCTTAGTTTTCCAGTGAAGCTCAAACCAGAGCTCTAATATAGGGTCATTTCTAAGCAAAAGAAGGTGGGGTTGGGTTCCTTAGAACTAGGGAGAAGTCAGCTACACAGTGGTGACATCTAATTGCTTCGAGGATTGCCAGAGAAGCGTCTGCATGATCGAACAGTGAAGCAGCTTCAGCGGACCGAAGCTGCCCTATTTTGGCCGAGCTGAAATTAGCTGATTTGAGCCCTCGTCAGACCAAACCAAGCTCTCCCAACACCTCCTTAGCTCACCCACGACCGAATTAGGACTGAAAGGTAAGCCAATTCGACTCCCCTCTGCAATTTTCGACCGGTGCTAAAGAGAACTGGCAGAATTTTGATGATAGAATTCTAATCCAATTCAGCATCAATTGATGCCATTCTTGATCCTAGGAGAAACCTCGGCCGGAGAGCTATCTACCCCCATTGGAAGCTCGGACTGCCGCACCCCCACTAGTGAGCAATTAAATCTTTCTCTCTTTACGTTCTATTTTCTGGCGAAGCTCCATTTGAGCTCAATCTGACATCAACACTTACTATTCAAAGTTCTATTGAATTTTATGAAGATGTAGAAAATCAATTTTAACTTCAATTTCAACAATTAGAAGTGTTTGATTGGTCAATTTGATGAAATCAAATTTGATTGTATTATGGAGTTGAAATTGGGGGGAAATTGGGGATTTTCATAAATTTGAAGAACCAAAATAAAATTTTATAAATTTAAGGATCAATTGGGCATGATAAGAATGTTAGAGGGCCAATTAAATAATGTTAGAATTTTTGGGGTGAAACTCACTATTTTTGTAAAGGAAGGGTAAAATGGTAATTTTAGAAAATTTGGGGGCCAAATTGGGATTTTGCAAAACTTGAACCTCTTTTAATGAAATTGAGTAAATTGAGGTCCAAGAGGAATTTTAAAAGTTTTGGAACTCAATTTGGGAAAAAGTAAAAGGAAAAATAACTTCAGGGACCAATTTGCAAATATTGGAAAAGTCGTGAATTTAGTTATTTATATTGAATGAGGTGATCAAGCCAAATAATAATGAACAACGGTGTTTATTTCATGTAGGAACATGAGATATCGGGAACGCCAGCTGAGGCTATGCTCGCAAGGGATGAAAACTAACTAAGTGGTATATATCACTGCGATCGGGTGAGTGAGATTTTTATATCATATGCGATTGGGATGATAAATACCTCAAAAATAAAAATCCACTACTTAGTGGTATTTTAAACATCACAACTTAGAAGTGTGATGTGAAAATAACACAGAAAAACTACTTAATAGTTCTAAATAGATCATACCCAATTCATATGTTGAAAATTTCTCGGAGGAAGTGGAAAACCCATTTATCGGTTATGAGCGGAGATATCCTCATACTTGGTTGGTATGATTGATAGTTGAAAATATATTTTTGTTGGAAGTGCTCTCCCCTAACTATGTGCCATTGCTTAAATGATTTGGAAGACCTTCTTGACGGGAGCTCGAATAGCTCTACTAGGCTGGAGGCTTCAGTTTTGGAACTTGGGGGCTATTATGCCCAATTTTGAAAATTGCGAACAGTGGGCCATAGGCTCGTTGGCACGAGCAGTAACTCATAAACAAACATGAAATATATGCCTTGAAAACTTGAATAATTGAATTGTTTGGCCATGGTACCAAGACAGGACCAACATACTTAGTCAACTAGCGGTAGTGCGACATGACAAGTCTCTGGAGTAGTCAAGACAAATAGTTGCAAGTTGAGTTGAGGGTCGAGATCGTTAGACTAGTGGCACAGTAGATTATATGGCATGATGTGAAAATACTAATTGTGCATGCACTATGTTTTACGAGACCTTCAAGATGCCCAAGAGGGGTAGTGATGTGTCTAAGGGCCCTGGATGACCTGGTGGATACATGGGCAGTTAGTCGTACCAGGTGACCTTGCGAAGCTCGACATAGCTTCAAGCACACAAGACCGGGGTGGGGATGGGATGAGGTCTTTGTCCTTATATGGACATGGAGAATTGTTACGAGATTAAGGGTCGGGTGTCATGAACATCCACTCATTATTAGGGTAGAAATGGACGTACTTCTATCTAGTTGGCTAGTAAAGTCGCTCCGACGTCACAAGTGGGTTCAGTGGATGTACTGGCAATGTGTGAGTGACCTTCATGATGAAGGATATGTTTTTGGAAAACCGAGATTTTTAAAGCAGAGAAAGTTTAAAGGAATTAAGGAGTCTGGCACACTCCAACTTGAAAACATTTTTCTTGAAAACTCCATTTTTAAATACCCATTCACTGAGTTGTAGAAACTCACCCCTCTTTTATATCCCTTTTCAGGAAAAGAGAAAATAACTAGAAATAACACCGAGCCTTGCCCTCTATCAGGTATGCTTAATTTCTCTTAAGCTTACATTTTATTTGATATTTTTCTTTCTAGGGAACAAGGTCGAAAATACGCCTAGCTCCTCTCAAGTAAATGAAGGGGGAAACTCCTCTTTAAACCAAGAGAGCGACAAGTTGTTCAGGGGGATTCGACTAAATCGAATCAGGGCGTGACAACTAAAGTGGTATCAGAGCCTAGTTCCCTTGAAATATTATCAATATTATGCCCTGACATTAACCCAACTCTAAACTATCATGTAGGAAAGAGAGTCCCTAGAAAATTCGCGGTGAAATCCAATCCTCCACATATAACATTGAAAAAGACATCCAACCCAAGGGAGGAAGCCGTACAAAGGCTTCTAAAGGGCAAGAAAATGATGCCCAAGGACAAGGTGGAAGACTATCAAAAACTAGTAGGAACCTTACTAGAACCGGAAAGCATCATATACCCTCCTCCCAGACAAGAGGAACTAGCATCACCTCCTAGAAGTCCAACCCCTCCTCCTTTAGTCCCACAACAATCGGAAGGGAATCGCACCAAGAAAGAGGCCTAGGATAATTATTGGGATGTGTATGCCACCTTTATGAAGGTCAATCAAGTACCTCCACCCACTCAACCTAGCTTCAATCCCTCCCAATGGGTGAAGTGGACTTATGAGTGTGAGGTTAAAGTACTAAGGTGGTACAGATTGGAGGCCATACATGAAATTCATCCTATTAGGGAGCGTGAATGGACCCCAATCAGTTCCTTAGAGCCTTCCGATCAAGAGTTTCATAATCGTTTTAGGGTTAACTCTAGTCCTATGTCCCTAAGGGATTAGGGGTAGAGAATTCTTGTAATAAGTCAAATTATGGCAAGAAAATATTTCTTGAATAAATGGAAGTAAAAGTTTATTAAAATTTATGAGTTCTTTGAGAAAATTTAAAACAAAAGAGTATGATAATAAAAAATTTATGAAAAAGGTAGAAATTCACCTAAGGAAGAAAAGATGGGTTATTTATAGTTGGACTCAACCCTTAAGACTTACCCTTGGAAACACAATAAGGAATAATCCATCTAAAGCAGATAGTAAAGGAAAAAGAAGTCAGAGAAGCAACCATCCAAGAGTACAAATTTTGGAGAGTCCAAGAAGCTAAAACTAAGCTCTGAGGATGGAGGATAAGGAAAAACCGGGAGAAGTAGAACATCCCAAATGGGAATCACAAGAATAGAAGCTGATCGAAAAGAAAAAGAAATAAGTATAGAGTCCCCCAAGGAAAGATGGAGAGAAAATAAAATAACAAGAAGGCCTAGGTGTAATAACTACTTATAAAGAACTAAGATACAGTTTCTTAGGAACTCCAAAGGATAAGGAGACATGTAGAAGGCAAAAGTATAGATCAAAGAAAGAAGAGAAGTAGGAATAGATGAATCATACAAGGTCCTTAAGCTTAGGAGAAAATTTCTAAAAGAGAGGTAGGATGATCGAACAAAAGAATCTTAGAATGAAAGACACCAGAAGGAGGATGGAAAATAGGAAGTTGGATTGGGGAAGGAGAAAGCTCCAGGTTAAGACAATTGATCGAAGGATGGTTGCAACACCAAAGCCGAAATAAAGTACTCATTAAAGAGTACGAGTGGCTAAGTGAGTGTGTTGGGAGGTTAAGTGTGATCTACTACAAGAAGATCTGGAAACTCAAAATGGAAACTTTAGATGGATCCGATTTAAGGAAATAACTTATATGGACCAAATCATTCGGAGAAGTAGACGAAGTCTAATATGAGATGGGGAGCAGAAAAAAAATACACCTTAACTAAGACAAAAGGGGAATACCAAGGACATGAAGTTACGGAAGGTTTGGACACAATGAGGATGAGAGGTCCACCTCAAAGAATAAACAAATACTGAAGCAAGTGGGAATGAAGTAGGATCAACATAAGGTACTCATGGATCCAAAGAGTAAGAGTAAGTTGGTGAAAATATCGGCAAAAGATACTCCCGAATTTAAGGATTTCAATGGTAGAACTAGAAGGAAATACCGAGGGAAAGAGAATGTGAAGCTCACCAGAGAAAGAAATCTTTGGAAGACATGGGTGTACCAAGGAGAGAAAATGGAACCAATGGAATAAGAAAGAGAATAAACTCCTCAAGAACAAAATGCTAGAAAAGAAAGGATCATGTACAAGGAGAAGGAAATCGTAAATAATTAAGGGATAAGTTAAAACTAGGTAATGTATAAGTAGGAAGATGACATCATAAGATGTCATACGAGTAAGAAAGGAACTAAACTCAGAATGAATAATAGTGGGAGGAACATTGATAAGAGCAAGCATGGATTTAGAAATAGAAGAGACTTAAGCGAGAAGGACACTAGTGGGAATGAAGAATGAAGTAAAAGATTAGAAATTTTAATATGTCATTAGGTATCAAGAAATTCAAGTATTTGAAGGCTGAATGACCGAATAAAGAAATTTGGAAAAAGACGAGAAGTACGAAAACCAATACTGTTATAGGGACGTAAAGTTAAGACATCACGAAGAATGCCATGCGGTAAGGGGGCATGTAAATCCAACGACTTTGGCAAGGAATGGTCTATGAGTAAGGCATAACGAAGTCAAGCATAAAGGTGATAACCAAAGAATGAGGAAGGAATCCATGTAGGATGAAAAGACAATAAATGCTAGAATCCGTGGAAGAAAAATTACTAGAATTTATAGTTATGAAAGTTTGGGTAAAAGAAGCTTGGGATGTGAAATGGTGCTTTGGGAAAGATGGGTGTAACAAAAGGAAATGATCATAGATTTTCAAGGAAAATACTCTAGGCTAATGTGAGTTCCATGGAATGAGGAAACTATGAGAATTTGATGAGAATCTTAGATATGTGATGAAAGGAATTGACGAAAATAACCAAGAAGGTTGTAGGACGAAAAACAAATACAAAATTTCATAATAATAAGAAGTTTAAGCCAACAAGCAAACAATGTGAAATAAGTTTTAGGGACAAAACTCTAAAAAGGAGGGTAGAGTTGTAAACCCCGATCTTTGGAGTTAAGGAAAATGGGTCAAACTGAGTGAGAAAACCGAATCGGTTAACAAACCCATTTATCGGGGAACAGGCAAATTGGAAACATTTCAACTCCCTTGTGACCCAAAAAGATTTATAAACCTTGGGAAGGAACCTTAGAACAAAGTGGGAGAGAAAAATCGGATCAGTTCGAGTGAACTGGACCCGAACCGGATTAAACTAGTTTAAGAATTGAGCTAGTTTATGAATCAGAACCAATAAAAAGAGGGAAAACTAGGAATTTTATGGACCCTAAGTGACCTAAGGAGTCATAAAAGTCATGATAAAGGACTTTAGGTGAATTGGAGATGAAAACCGAACCGATTTAGGTGAACCAGATCTGAACCGGATTGAATCAGTTTGGACATATTTGAACCACAATTGAACCGGATGATAAATTCATTTTTCTAGTTGGCTTAAAAAATTCAAATTTGAGATATGAGGCCATCATTGGATAGAAAATGAATTTAGATGAATTTAGAAATTTTTAGATTTGAAAAATTATGTTGAATCGGGGGTGAACTGACCGGTTCGATCCGGTTCGGAACAGTGTCGTCTTTTTCCTTTAGATGACAACACTGTTCACTTCCTAGAAAATTGAAGCAGTGCCAGCGAATAAGAAACATTTCCATTAAATACGTTTGTCATGCCCCAACCCGGTTTGGTTGGATCCCCATGAACAACCCGCCGCTCTTTCTCGGTTCAAGAGGAGTTTCCTCTTCTTTTACTCGAGAGGAGCCAAGCGAAATTTCAACCTTGTTCCCTGGAAGACTTATATCAAATAAAATGCAAGATTAAGGAAAAATTAAGCATACCTGATGAAGGGTAAGGCTCAATGTTACTCCTATTCATTTTCTTTTTTCCTAAAAAGGGGTAGAAAAGAGGGGTGAGTTTCTATAACTCAGTAAATGGGTTTTTCTAAAGTCTACTTTTAACTTTTATAAGAAAAATTTGTATTGGAGTGTGTCATACTCCTTACTTTCAAAAATTATTTCATTTAAAATCTCTGGTTTTTTCACATTTATTCTTATCATGGTGTGTCATCACCCAACACACATCCTTTATCATGAAGGTTACATACATTCGTAAGCCAGCACGACTGCTGAACCCACTTGTGGCTTCAGAGCGACTTTACCGGCCACCCGGATAAAAGTCCACTTCTACCCTGAGAATGAGTGGATGTTCATGACATTCGACTCTCATTCCTAGAATAAATTCTTCATGTCCATATGAGGACAGAGACCTCATCCTGTCCCCACCTCGGTCTCAAGCGCTTGCTGCTACTCCCAATTTCACACGGTCACCTGGAACGACGAACTGCCCTTATACTCACCAGGTCGTCTAGGGCCCTTAGGACGCATCACTACCCCTCATGGACGTCTTGATGATCTCGTACTCATAGTGCATGCACTACCAATGTTTTCTTATTATGCCATGTAATATGTGGTGTCATTAGTCCAACGGTCCTGACTTTCAACTCAACCTGCAGCTGTTTGTCTTGACTGATCTGGAGACCAGTCATGTCGCACTGCTGCTAGTTGACCGAGGATGTCAGACCAACCTTGGTACCATGACCATACAATGCTCTTATTAAAGATTTATGCACATATATTATGTTCATTTATGAGCTCCTGCTCGTGCCCATTGGCCTATGGCCCACTGTTTGAGATTTAAAAAAAAAATCGGGCATATTCGCCCCCATGTTCCAAAAATGAAGGCCCCGACCTATAAGTGCTATTTGAGCTCCCGTCGAGAAGGTCATCCAAATTGTTCAAGCATTGGCACACAGTTAGGGGAGAACACTATCGACAAAAATAATTTTTCACTATCCATTATACTGACCCGATATAAGGACATCTTCGTTCATAATCGATAAATAGGTTTTCAACTTCCTTCGAGTAAGTTTCATCATACCAACCGGGTATGATCTACTTACAACCGGTAAGTAGTTTTTTTCTATATGGTTTTCACATCATAACTCTAAGTCATGATGTTTAAAATGCCACATAGTAGTGGGTTTCCATTACGATGTGCTTATCATCCCCAACCGGGTATGATATGAAATCCCACTCACTCGATCGTGCAGTGAAATTCCACTTAGTCGAGTTTTTTCCCTTGCACATTGGACCACAATTGGCGTTCCTAATGTCTGGTTCTCCTACACGAAATGAACATAATTGTTCATCATTCTTTGGCCTAATAGCCCTCATTCGTTCCAATGAATGAGAAAACCCAAATATATATATATATATATATATATATATTTGTAATTAGGTTATTTTTCTTTAACTTTAAGTCCCTATTGTCAGGTTTTTCCTAAAATTTAGTCTCGAAACTTTTAAAATTTATCTTAGTACCTCAATTTATTAAATTCCACAAAAATGGGTTTAAATTTCCTAAATTTTCAATTTGGTCCCTCAATTTTCCCAAAATTACTACTTTGTCCTTCCATTACAAAAATGGTAAGTTTTGCCCCCAAAATTCTAAAATTTCTCAATTGACCGTCTAATATTCTTATCATGACCAATTGACCCTCAATTTTAGAAAATTACATTTTGGTCCTTCGAATTTTCAAAAATCCCCAAATTCCCCAAAATTTCCCCCAATTTCAACTCTTTAACACAATCGAAATTGATTTCATCAAATTGACCGATCAAACACCTCTATTCACTGAAATTAAATTTGAAATTGAGTTTCTACATGTTCATATGATTCTAAGGAACTTTGAATCGCTGGTTTTAACGCCGGAACGAGCTCCAACAGAGCTTCATCGGAAAATTGACTGTAGAGAGAGAAAGCTTCGATTTCTCACCGGTGAGGGCGCGACGGTCCGAGCTTTCTATCTGGGCAGGTAGCTCTCCTCTAGAGGATCTTCCTAGGATCAAGAATGACATCAATTGATGTCAAATTGGATTAGAATTTTATCATTGAAATTTGACGGACCCACTCTCTAACACTGATCGGAAATTGTAAAGGGGAGCTGAATTGGCTTACCTTTTGGTCCTAATTCGGCCATGGAAGGGCTGAGGATGTGTCAGGAGAGCTTGATTTGGCCTGAGGAAGGCTCGAATTGGCCGATTTCAACTCAGCCAAAATAGGGCAGCTCCGGCCCGCCGGAGCTGCTTCAAAGTTCCATCACGCCAGTGCTTATTTGGCAACTCTCAGAATGAACGGATGTCACTACTGTGTAGCTGACTTCTCCCCAGTTCTAATGAAATTGACCTCGCCTTCTTTGGCTCAGAATTGACCCTATATCAGAGCTCTGGTTCGAGCTTCACCTAAAAACTAAGCAACTAAGAGAGAGTGAGCTTTTCAGGTGTGAAGAGGATGAATGGAGAGGGGCTCTTTATATAGGGAGCTCGGGGACCCGTTGGCCGTCCATTTGGAATCTTTATGACAGGCATTGAAGACTTGTAACCTACCAAACAAAAATGTTTCTTTTTCACCAGCGCTGCTTCGATTTTCCAGCAAGTGAACATTACTGTCATTCTAAGGAAGAAGATGACACAGTTCCGAACCGGATAGTACCGGTCCAAATTGGGTTCAAAGCTTAAACCGGTCGGTTTACCCCTTATTCAACCGAGTTTTTTAAATTCTAAAATTTCTAAATTCATCTAAATTCATTTTCTATCCAATGGTGGCCTCAAATCTAAAATTAGAATTATTTGAGCCACCTATAAAAATGAATTTAGGATCCGTTTCAATAGTGGTTCAAACCGATACGAACCAGTTAGGATCCGGTTCACCTAAACCGGTTTGGTTTTCATCCCCAAATTCCTTCACAAGTCCATTTTCATGTCTTTTTTTACTCCTTGGGTCACTTAGGGTCCATACAATTCCCGGTTTACCACCTCTTAATCGATTTTGGTTCATAAATCGGCTTGGTTCTTAAACCGGTTTAATCTAGTTCTGGTCTAGTTCAGCTGAACCGATCTGGTTTTTCTCTCCCACATTGTTCCAAGGTTCCTTCCCAAGGATTATAAATCACAAGGAATCCATAAGCTTCTTGGTTCACCCATTCTCTATCGGTTCCAGTTCATGAATCAACTTGGTTCATAAACTGGTTCTATCCAGTTGGATCCGGTTCATCTAAACCGGTCTAGTTTTTCTCTTCCAATTCATTCTAAGGTTCTTTTCTCTAGTATTATGAGCCCTTTGGATCACCTAGGAGTTGTAAATTCTCTAATTTCCCGTTCACAAATGATCGGGTTTGTGAACCGGTTTGGTTTCTCACTTAGTTTGACTGGTTCTTTTCCCAGTTTTCCTTAGCTCAAAAGGGCGGGGTTTACAACTCTCCCCTCCTTTTAGGAGTTTTGTCCCTAAAACTTAATTATCAGCCTTGTATGAGGAATCATTTCCTTTGATGCCCCTTTGGTGTTTGCTTAACTTGCAAACTCTTATCTTGTCCTTCCAATTAGCCCTTTTTACAACCTTCACTTAAGGAATTCCTTGTCCTTTATATTATTTACTCTCTCCATGGAGTCTCTCATAACTAGACATACCTTATTTTAGGGTATATTCTTAGATTCATATTTTTCTTTGCTTATAGCACATCCTTCCCTTAGAGGTTCTGTACTCAAAATATGGAATTCCAAGATACCTAACCATTCTTGTGTCTAATTAACCCCTTGGTCATTGAAACCTTTACCTTGATGTTCTTTCGAGCGTAACGTACTTGTTTCCATGGTTTTCTTTATTATCATTTTTTCATCTTATTTTGACCCTTTCTCTATTTGTTGTCTATTATAACTTCGGTCCAAATTATTATATTTGACCTCATCATGCTCATTAGCCGACTCTTCCTTACTTTGAGTCATATTCTCCTCAGTGTTGTTGGGCTTACATGCCCTTGCAGCATGGCATTTTCTAGGACCTATCCCAATCCATTTGATTTCTAAAACATCTCCTTGAGTGTCTCTCTTAGCTTTTAGACCTTTCAGGGATCGTATAACTTCATCCCTCTTTTCTTTTGATAGCATTCCTCAACTATCCTTTTTACCATTTTTTTGAAGATTTCCTTCCTTCATTTCCTTACACCCTTTCTATATTAGGGAATTTGCCCGCTTTCAGTCCACAAAACAGTTACATGTTAAATAACAGAGGATAACTATCCCTCATCATAGACTCGATTTTCCATGTCTCTTCCTGCACGGGTCCGTTTTGCCACAATACCTTGACCATAGGAATTTTCTTGTTCCTCAATTTCCTGTCTCTCCGATCAATGATTTGTACCGGTTCTATCTGATAAGTCAGGTTCTCTTCTAGTTCCATTGGAGGTCAGTCCAGTAAGTGACTAGGATCAGGCTGATATTTTCGGAGTACTGAAATGTGGAATACATTATGTATTCTCTGCAAATCAAGAGGCAGTTCTAATTTATAAGCTACCAGGCCTATCCTTTGAATAATGGGATATGGGCCAAGGTTTCAGCTTCCTCTTTGTTGAAACCTAAGTATTCCTCTCCATGGGGATACTTTGAGGAATACGTGATCACCCACTTCGAACTCTAAATCTTTCCTTCGATTGTCCGTATAACTCTTCTGCCTGTTTTGTGCTGTCTTAATACGACTCCTTATTAGTTTTATCTTCTTCGTGGCATCCTCAATCATTTATGCCCTTTCTAACTTCCTTTCCCCTACTTCTTCCTAGAATAGAGGGGTACAACAAGACCGTCCATAAAGGGCTTCATAGGGAGCCATATGGTTACTAGCCCGATAACTATTATTATATGTAAATTTCATCAGGCATAAGTATTCCTCCCAGCTTCTATTCATGCTGAGCATACATGCTCTCAGCATGTCTTCCAAAGTTTAGATGGTTCGCTCAGATTGTCCATCTGTCTGAGGGTGAAATGTCGTACTCATATGGAGCTTGGTCCCCCATGTCGTTTTGCAGACTCGACCAAAAACCTGGAAGAAAATCTTGAATCTCTATCCGATACTATACTCACCGGACAGTTAGCTGTTCCACTGGGTTCGTCACTTTTCCACTATTTCCCAAATCGCATCTCGACCCCTTTTTAGCCACCGATAGGCTTGTGACGAAGTTCTTGATGATGTGTTCTTATTTCCTCTCGGGAATTGGTAATGGTTATAGTAGTCCTGACGGTTTCTGATGCTCCACTTTTATGTGTTGATAGGTCAAACATTAAGCTGCATATTCTGCAATGTCCCACTTCATACCCTTCCACCAATATGTTTGTTTGAGAGAGTAGTACATCTTAGTACTGCCTGTATGCATAACATACACCGCACCGCATGCCTCTTCCAGAATTAATCTTTTCAACTCCTTATCTCGAGGCACATATATCATACCCTTATAGGGCATTATTTCATCACTTCGCATGTCGTAATCTGGTTTCCTTTCTATGTTAGCCGGACCCAAGCAAGATTGAAGTTCTTTATCAATCTTTTGTTGAGCCTTTATATGCTCATTAGACTAGGTCTTACCACCACATTAATCACCAAGCATTTTCCTACTTGTCTTTTCTTAGGTTTGCCTCTATCCTTCCCAATTGTTGTAACAGAATATGTAACTTGTCTTTACTTATTTCGCCTCAGTTTGATACTTGCGGTTTAAAGCATCTACTACCACATTAGCCTTTCCGAGGTGGTATTTTATTGTAAGATCATAATCCTTCACCAATTCCAGTCGTCTCTTCTGATGGGAGTTTGATTCCTTTTGAGTTAGGAAGTACTTATTGCTCTTGTGATCTATGTATATCCTGTTGTAAACCCTACACTTTTGAGTTAGAGAAAACCAGGAAAGAACCGGTCAACTCGAGTAAGAAAACCGAGCCGGTTTATAAACCTAGTCATTTGGGAACACGCAATTTAGAAATTTACAACTTGCGGGTGATCCAAAGGGTTCATTAAACCTAGGAAAAGAAATTTAAGACAAATTAGAAGAGAAAAACCAAATTGGTTTAGGCGAACAAGAATCCATAAGAACTTTGAAGTTAACCTAAAAAATGTACGCCTTATCATAAATAGCCATAAATTAATATATATTTAATTATTGTAATTAATACCAATAATTTATGGAAATATTAATACTAATAATAAATCTCTCCCATTTAATATACTGTTTTACACCTATATAAAAAGGTCATCCCCATTCATTCTCCTCACACCCGAACACTTCTCTCTCTCTCTACTGCTCTATTTCCTGGTGAAGCTTAAACCAGAGCTTCAACTTGAAAATTTTTCTTAACGTTGGAAGGAGAGCTCATGCTCTTTAGAACCGGGGAGAAGTCAGCTATCTGATAGCAAACTCCAGTGAATCCGAGAAGCGCCGACATGATGAAATAGTGAAGCAGCTCCAGCGGACCGAAGCTACCCTGTTTCGGCTGAGTTGAAATTGGCCATTTTGAGCCCTACTTAGGCCAAACCAAGCCTTCCCAACACTTCCTCCACCCTTCCATAGCCGAATTAGGACTTAAAGGTAAGCCAATTCGGCTCCACTCTATAATTTCCCACCAGTGTTAGAGAGAGAACCGATAGAAATTCAATAATGAAATTCTAACTCAATTCGGCATCAATTGATGCCATTCTTGATTCTAGGATGAACCTCAAGATGAAAGCTATTTGTCTAGATCAAAAGCTTGGACTGTTGTGCTCTCACCGGTGAAAAATCGAAGCTTTCTCTCTCTATAGTGTGTTTTCCAGCGAAGCTCTGTTTGAGCTCGTTTCGGTGTTATAATCTGTGATTCAAAGAGTCTTAGAATTGTATGAACATGCAGGAACTCAATTTCAACTCCAATTTCAATAATTAGAAGTGTTTGATCGGTCAATTTGATGAAATCAAATTCGGTAGTGTTAAAGAGTTGAAATTGGGGGCAAATTTTGGAGATTTTCGAAATTCAAAGGGCCAAAATGCAATTTTATGAAATTGAGGGTCAATTGGGCATGAAAATAATGTTGGAGGACCAATTGAGGAATTTTGGAATTTTTGGAGCAAAACTTACCATTTTTATAATGAAGGGTAAAATGGTAATTTTGGAAAAATTAGGGGACCAAATTGGAAATTTGGGAAATTAAACCCCTTTTGGTAAAATTGAATAAATTGAGATCCCAAGATAAATTTTAAAAGTTACGAGACTCAAATTGAGGAAAAACCGACATTAGGGACTTAAAGTTAAAGAGAAATAACTTTAGGGACCTAATTGCAAATAACTAAAAGTTTGGGTTTTCTCATTCATTGGAAATGAATGAAGGCTGTTATGCCGAGTAATAATGAACAAGGATGTTCATATCGTGTAGAAACGCGAAATACCGGGAACTCCAGCATGGACGAGCTCGCGTGAATACAAAGAATCGGTCAAATGGAATTCACAACGTTAACGGGTTTGTGAATTTACTAACATCATACCTGGTTGGGATGATGAGCACAACTTAAAGTTAAAAAACCACTTATTGGTTGTGAGTGGGTTTACTAACATCATACCCGGTTGGGATGATGAGCACAACTTAAAGTTAAAAAACCATTTACCGGTTGTGAGTGGGTTTACTAACATCATACCCGGTTGGAATGATGAACATAACTTAAAGTTAAAAAACCACTTACCGGTTGTGAGTGGGTTTACTAACATCATACCCAATTGGGATGATGAGCACAACTTAAAGTTAAAAAACCACTTACCGGTTGTGAGTGGGTTTACTAACATCATACCCGGTTGGGATGATGAGCACAACTTAAAGTTAAAAAACCACTTACCGGTTGTGAGTGGGTTTACTAACATCATACCTGGTTGGGATGATGAGCACACCTTATAATTTAAAAACTATTTACCAGTTGTGAGTGGGTTTACTAACATCATATCTGGTTGGGATGATGAGCACAACTTAAAATTAAAAACCACTTACCGATTGTGAGTGGGATTATATATATCATACCTAGTTGGGGATGATAAGTACCTCGGTATAAAAACCCACTATTTAGTGGTATTTTAATCATCACCACTTAGAGAAAGTGATGTGAAAAATATTGCGGAAAAACTACTTATCGGTTATAAGTAGATCATACCTGGTTGGTATGATGAGACTTTCTTGAAGGAAGTTGAAAACCCGTTCATCGGTTATGAACGGAGATGTCCTTATACTGTTCGGTATAATGGATAGTAAAAACCTATTTTTGTCGAAAGTGCTCTCCCCTTACTGTGTGCCAATGCTTAAACAATTTGGGAGACCTTCTCGACAGGAGCTCGAATAGCTTTGATAGGTCAGAGGCCTCAGTTTTGGAACTTGGGTGCTAAATGCCCGATTTTGAAAATCTCGTACATTGGGCCCAAGGCCAGTTGGCACGAGCAGGAGCTCGTAAAAGAACATGATATATGTGCCATAAAATGATTTATTGAGGTCACAACTCTAAGTATAAAGGAAGCCAAGCGTGAATCCATAAAATGGGGCATATAACCTTACATAGGAGGATGCTTATCAAGAATCTCGTAGCTCCCTAGTTATTTGGCCCACTGTTTGAGATTTTCAAAAAAAAAAAAAAGCGGGCATATCAGCCCCCATGTTCCAAAAATGGAGGCCCCGACCTATAAGAGCTATTCGAGCTCCCGTCGAGAAGGTCTTCCAAATTGTTCAAATATTGGCATACAGTCAGGGGAGAACACTTCTGACAAAAATAAGTTTTCACTGTCCATTATATTGACCCGATATAAGGACATCTTCGTTCATAATCGATAAATAAGTTTTCAAGTTCCTTCGAGTAAGTTTCATCATACCAACCGGGTATGATCTACTTATAACCGGTAAGTAGTTTTTTTCCGTATGGTTTTCACATCACTACTCTAAGTCATGATGTTTAAAATACCACATAGTAGTGGGTTTTCATTACGATGTGCTTATCATCCCCAACCAGGTATGATATGAAATCCCACTCATCGAATCGTGTAGTAAAATTCCACTTAGTTGAGTTCTGTCCCTTGCACGTTGGACCTCAATTGGAGTTCCTGATGTCTCATTCTCCTACATGAAATGAACATAATTGTTCATTATTCTTTGTCCTAATAGCCCTCATTCGTTCCAATGAATGAGAAAACCCAACTATATATATATATATATATATATATATATATATATTTACAATTAGGTCCCTAAAGTTATTTTTCTTTAACTTTAAGTCCCTATTGCCAGGTTTTTCCTCAAATTGAGTCCCAAAACTTTTAAAATTTATCTTAGGACCTCAATTTATTAAATTCCACAAAAAGGGGTTTAAATTTCCCAAATTTTCCCAAAATTACCATTTTGTCCTTTCTTTACAAAAATGGTAAATTTTACCCCAAAAATTCTAAAATTTCTCAATTGGCCCTCTAATATTCTTATCATGACCAATTGACCCTCAATTTTAGAAAATTACATTTTGGTTCTTCGAATTTTCAAAAATCCCCAAATTCCCAAAATTTTCCTCCAATTTCAACTCTTTAACATATCCGAATTTGATTTAATCAAATTGACCGACTATTCGTTTAAATTGAAGTTGAAATTGACTTTCTACATGTTAATACGATTCTAAGAAACTTTGAACCGCATGGTTTAACCACGGAACGAGCTCAAACGGAGCTTCACCGAAAAATAGATTGCAGAGAGAGAAAGCTTCGATTTCTCACCAGTGAGGGCGCGGTGGTCTGAGCTTTCTATTTGAGCAGGTAGCTCTCCTCTTCCTAGGATCAAGAATGACATCAATTGATGTCGAATTGGATTAGAATTTCGTCATTGAAATTCGACTGACTCTCTCTCTAACACTGATTAGAAATTGTAAAGGGGAGCCGAATTGGCTTCCATTTTAGTCCTAATTCGGCCGTGAAAGGGATGAGGAGATGTTGGGAGAGCTTGGTTTAGCCTGAGGAAGGCTTGAATTGGCCGATTTCAACTCAACCAAAACAGGGCAGCTTCAGCCCGCCGGAGCTTCTTCATTGTTCGATCACACCGACGCTTCTCCGACAACTCTCAGAACGAACGGATGTCACTATCGTGTAGCTAACTTCTCCCCGGTTCCAATGAACCCGATCTCACCTTCTTTGGCTCAGAATTGATCCTATATCAGAGCTTTGGTTCGAGCTTCGTCGGAAAACTAAGCAACTGAGAGAGAGTGAACTTTTCAGGTGTGGAGAGGATGAATGGAGAGGGGCTCTTTATATAAGGAGCTCGGGGACCCATTGGCCGTTCGTTTGGCATCTCTATGACAAGCATTGAAGACCGATGAATTTGGTCGATTTATCGCCTTCTACATCATTTTACATCAGAACTACACCCGATGAATTTGTATCATTCTGCAACGCTGCTGCATCAAAATTTCTTGTATTAATTTCCATGGAGTAGGTTCTCTCTTGTTGTTCATCACTAGATTTCTGGCTTTCCTTAGAGTTAGAATCATCACTACCTTCAGAAGGTGGCTGGTTTGTCTCGAGGACATTATCTGTTGAGTGGTTGTTTTTTTGTCACTGGAATAAGGTTTGTCCTCACCACCATCAATAAATTCATAATAAAATACTTTATTCTCTTGTCCAACTTTCTCTTTCTTCTTCTGCTCTAAGTGCTCTTCAGAATTAGAATTCTATGTTTCACTCTGTTGGTCTTTCCAATCTGCTCATTTTCAAATAATAATTCATGTTATACCGCACTTAATACATCGTCATCCTTGTAGTTTTCCTCTTTTTCGCCCGACCCTAGAGCAAAATCTTGACTTCACCATTAATTTTATACTTACAGTCATTGATTTAGTCAAATTGCTTTCATCTCTTCCAAATCTATTCTTCTAACTCAATATCATCTAAGATCTATTACAACCAAAAGTTATCATCTTCTCGAATTATTCGAAGATTTAGATCTCGATTTTTTCGACAACTTCTCCATCACCATGTTTATGTTTTGTGCATCTCCATCCACAACATGTCATTTTTATAATTTAGTCACCTTAATCGATTTCTCCTCCGACATTGATCATTAGCCTATTCTCAAGTACCATTAGATCTCGATAATTTTTCTTGATCCAACTAGTATTTCTCATTTTTCTAATGTTATTTTTCTTTTTCTACCTTTCAATATTATCCCATCAGAGTGGATATCTTAGTTTTCCCTTATCTCTCTCACTTTTCATCTTGGTTGCATTGCATGCATTCAAACAAATACTACATCATTATATGTGATACTCTTATCCTATATTTTAATTAATTATAAAGTTTATTTGGTACATTTTCCAAACAACTATCAATATATTTACATTTATTTTATATATCAAACTTTTTTCAAGTTTTTATAATGATCTTATTACAGATATAACTCACAAATCTAATATATACATCAATATATCTTTCTATTAATTATTACATTTCGAGTTTCTACTAATTTATGTATTCTCGTGCAGTTTAACATGAAATAAATAACTTTTATTTCAACAACCTGATACTTTTTCACTTTTTCACTTTTTACTAACCCGGTAGGTAGCGAGTGGACAAATCCAATCAGTTTAAAACTGTTATATAAGATTAAATATCACTACGTATATTTAGATTGTAAGATAATAATAAATATAATATTGAAAATAAGAATATCAAATTAAGAGATAGTAACTAAAATGAAAAAAATAAAATGATAGTGATTACCATTTTACTAATTTATTATATTTAATTATCTAACTATACAGTGTACACCATTTATTTTTTAATAAATTATAATTATATATTTTTCTATATATTAATTTTTTCAATTTTATTTTATAATTATATTATTAACTTGATTCAATTTTTAATTATGTTTTATTGTTCAGGTTAGCTTTATTATCCAATTCTATTCGAATTAGTTTTTGATTTGGGAATTTCCATGTTACATGACTATACTTATGAAATAATCTAAATTCATATCTTAATTATTTCTCTGATTTATATTAAATGGATAACACCATTCTCCTTGCATAAATAGTTTTACGATTTTATTAGGTGATGACATTATTTTATACAACTCCAGTAAGAAACGTACCGTTACTACGTCTATCATGAGGATTGCGATTCACGTTTACTAGGTTTATTATCATATAGAGCTCCACTAGGACATCGATATTAAATGCTTTTCTTTCATGTGTATTGCGGCTGGTTATTATACCATGGAAATGAGTGAAACAGATACTGAAAACTTCATTCTGGTTAAGAATAAATGTCATAAGAGGATTACAGTGTTTAGTGGCGCTTTTAAACGGCTCATAGCTAACTGTAAAGGCTTAGTAGTCTTTGGGTGATTTAATGGATTATCTCCTTTGAGCGTGACATGTTCTTTTCCATTAATTTGGTGTTCCCTATCATCGACACCATTCCTTATTTGGCGTCAAGCTATGCATTTAAATTTGTTATTTATAGTATATTAAAATTCAATCACAAATCCGTTGTCGTCCAGCGGTTAGGATATCTGGCTTTCACCCAGGAGACCCGGGTTCGATTCCCGGCAACGGAATTTTTTTTTGTGGTTTTCTAGTGGACCGCGGTCCGGCATTGTTTCAGTCCAAGTCTAACTTCATTCGCTGTCGGAGTTTTTTGCACAACATTTACTGTCGGAGTTGAAGGGCAGATTTCAAAGACCATCTTCGTCTTGCTCCCGTCCTATTCCAATCCCTCCCTCTGCGGCTTAGGTGAGCAGTCGATATCCCCATTTGGCTACTCCGAGGTCTCTCTCATTAGCTTCGGGGATCCATTTTCTCGGCGTGTTGGGAATTTAGACTCGGGTCAGCTCATCGGTGGGTGACCGTCTGGGTCCGTCGGAGAAATGTCCGTCACGGAGCTGAAAGATCGCCACAAGACGGCGACGGAAACCGTCAACTCTCTCCGGGAGAAGTTGAAGCAGAAGCGGCTCCAATTGCTGGACACCGATGGTCAGTGGGAATGGCTAATGATCCTTTCTAATTATAGTTTTTTTCTCTTATTGATGGCTAATCGAGTGTCTGATTTTCGGATCTGTTTGACTTTCTTGGTGAGCTTCATACAGTTTCAGCCTACGCTAGGGCTCAGGGAAGGACTCCAGTCAGTTTCAGCCCGACGGACCTGGTCTGCTGCCGGACATTGCAGGGCCACACCGGGAAGGTAAACTTTCAACTTCTGTGATTCAAGTCATGATTTTATCTACTTATCAGGGAAGTGGTTGCTTGGAATTCTTGGTACAATTTATCCACTTTTAGACAAAGATTAATAAATAGCTTGGGGTTCGTGCTATTCTGGATTTAGAGATCGGGAAAAGATAATGTTGAGGATAGCTAAGGTCTCATGCATTACAAAGCAAATATGCAGGTGTACTCACTGGATTGGACACCTGAGAGGAATCGTATAGTCAGTGCTTCACAAGATGGGCGATTGATTGTGTGGAATGCTCTGACCAGTCAAAAAACTCATGCGATCAAGCTTCCTTGTGCTTGGGTCATGACTTGTGCTTTTGCCCTGAATGGTCAATCTGTTGCTTGTGGTGGGCTTGATAGTGTCTGCTCAATCTTCAACCTTAATTCGCCCACTGATAAGGATGGGAATTTACCAGTTTCGAGAATGCTCACTGGGCATAAGGGATATGTCTCCTCGTGTCAGTACGTACCCGATGAAGACAATCATCTGATCACTGGTTCTGGTGATAAAACATGTGTGCTGTGGGATATTTCAACAGCCCTCAGAACATCTGTCTTTGGTGGAGAATTTCAATCAGGACATACCGGTGATGTTACCAGGTATACTGTATGTTAAAACATAATTTTATCCTATAATGAGACAAAATATTTTCTTAGAAAAATAACCCATCTAATCTATTTTGATCTACTTAGTTGAATCACACTTTATTACAGTTTCTGAATTCAAAACTAATTGATGTTACACTTTCACATTTTTAGGACACGCAGCTAATGAATGCTGACCATTTTCTTATCTGTTTTCAGATAGGAAACTACATATATTAACCCTTTAAACCATTGTAGCAAACAATATTTCCTGTTACTTGTTGCATATCTTCTTGTCAATTTGGATGCATTATGTGGTTGCTCATAATATATATTTCTTTAATTTTATCATTTCGATGCCAGAAACCTAGTTTGTGTTTCGAGTGGTATGACAGTTCCAAAGATTTTCCCTATGTTTTACCTCACTTAAAGATGTGCTTTAGATGACAAAGGGTTTTCATACAATAGAAGATTATCCTTGCAAGATTGTTTATTATTCTTTTTTAACCATGTTCATTATTCGCACTACTCAGTATCTCAATCAGTGGATCCAACTCAAGAATGTTTGTATCTGGCTCCTGCGATGGAACTGCACGGATGTGGGACACTCGTGTTGCAAGTCGAGCAGTTCGTACATTTCATGGACACGAGGGGGATGTTAATGCTGTAAAGTTCTTTCCAGATGGCAACAGGTTTGGAACTGGTTCTGACGATGGCACATGCAGGCTGTTTGACATTAGAACTGGACATCAACTTCAAGTGTACTCCCTGCAGCATGATGACAATGAGATCCCACATGTAACTTCTATCGCATTCTCCATATCAGGGAGGCTTCTTTTTGCTGCGTACACAAATGGAAATTGCGTAGTGTGGGATACACTATTGGCAAAGGTAAGTAACTTGTATCACGAGCATTCCAAAGCCTGAGATCTTGTGATAGTATCAGATAATTCCTTTTGTCAATACTTCAATATGAATTTTTCATGCTGCTATTTTTGTTGAAGGAATGAACTATCTAAGTCCAATACCCACATACAGATAATATCATTTGCTGCTGATAAATGTTGATTCTAAATGGACATGCATTCAGCTTAGAAGTTTCATAGCCCGAAATATAACTGGATTTTCATTCCTGATACTGGCATGATCCAAAAAATAGGTGGATAAATTAGATGATAGCTACCTTGAACCCTCTTCAACGGTAAGTGAATCACCTTTCCTTTCAGGAGGTACTGGATTTGGGAGCTCTATCAAATTCACATGGTGGCAGGATAAGCTGCTTGGGTCTGTCTGCTGATGGAAGTGCCTTGTGTACTGGCAGTTGGGACACTAATCTAAAGGTTCAGTCCTCTGATGAAGCTTTCCAAATCTCACACGACTTTCTCTTCATGATAATATGCTACAGTTGCACCTCTTTAGTCAGTCGATCCAGAACTACACTAAGATCTAATCCCTCTCTTTCTGACCCTCATGCAGATTTGGGCCTTTGGAGGTTATAGGAAGGTTGTTTGAATCCTCATGCTGTAAGAAGACCTTTATGTCAATGGTTTCTCTCATCCTAGGTTCATTAACCAGCATCCTTTCCTGCCTAATGATGCCATACCCTGTTTAACAGCTTGAGAGACCCCGGCCCTATACCCTGTTTAGTCATTATGTAGAGACTAAAGGGGGGGGGGGGTGGTGGTGGGGAATGCTCATCATCCTTTTTCAGGAATAGAAGTATCTGCTCAACCCCTGAACGGGAACCCTCTTATTGCTTTTAGCTGTATTAATAGTCTATGTATTTTGCTCAGAGTTCTCAATTGCTTTGTCTGTCTTCTAGCTTTTGATGCCACCAACTTCATCTGAAATAGCGAGTTTTTCCTGCATTTTCCGTTTTGTTTATTCTGTTTCTCATAGAACTTGCCTTCCCTTTGTAGTTTTGATGCTGGCACTGCTGATCTCTGAGGCTGTGATATTGTTGAAGATAAAGACCCTGAGAGACATGAAACTGAAATGGCAATGAGCCATTGATTTGATTTCTCTAGAACCGACAAACTAACCAGGACAGTCGATATATATCAAACTTTGTAGCCTCTACATAATGACAGTCTGCTATGTCTAACTAACCCGACATCAGTCTTCTTCGTAATCCATGTCGGTTCAACTCTTAAATCTGATCTTTCGCAATTCTTGTGAGCCGTTGCTCGGGGGTGGAGAGGGATAACTAAGCTGGTCGGAACGGCCTGTGTGGACGCTGTGTTCGCTTCTCGTGTTTGCGGACTCCCCACTGTCTGGACCGGTTTTCTTGTAAGGGTTGCTCTTCTCTGCGGTATTGGTCGAGGTAGTCTGGGACAGGACGTCCATGCTGCTGCCCCCTAAGACCGATCCGGCGGTCGGTCTTGCCCAGTGGCTCAGGTCGTCAAATGATACATTGCCTTCTAACGCCCGAACCACCTGCAAATTCCATATTCATTGTCTTGTTGAATATAAAATTGGAACTATCGTCAAAATCTTACTATAGTGGAGATTTACTGACCTGACTCATCTTCGGTCGTCTCCTGGCAGAGTGCCTGATGCAAGCCCCTGCACATTCCACACGAGCCATCTCCTCCTGCCCATAGCCTGTCATACGGAGCCGCGGGTCTACCAGCTCCCTGCAATCCCCGTCTTGTACAGCATCTTGTATAATAGGTCTTGCCTGCAAAGATGGCATCCCTCAAAAGAACAATTCTTCTATACTCAATGGAGTGTTCTCATAGTTAAGACTAAATACTCATTTGATTATTATGATAAGATTGATATATCTCACACTATACCTGGAAAAAAAATACTAAATTCGTTATTAGTGTTAGGAAAAGACGCAAAAAATCGGTTTTCTTGGACTAACCCAATCGACCAAGTTGTCCTCGTCCCAGTTGTCTTTGGAGTTGATGTATGTGGGGCGCCGGCCGGTGATCAGCTCAAGAAGCATCACGCCGAAGGAGAAGGTGTCTGATTTCTCCGTCAGCTTGCCGCTGGCGGCATACTCGGGAGCCAGGTACCTGAATGAATATCGACCGGCCATCGAAAACCACATCAGAACCGAGCTCAGGATCGATGTCCATTAGAGGGAGGTTTAATACACATCTGAAGCTTACTGACCCGAATGTTCCCATGACTCTAGTTGAGACGTGGGTGTGACCATCGGAAGATAGCTTGGCCAGCCCAAAGTCCGATACCTGCATGAACCAACATGTTTGAGATGGATAAGACATCGGATTTTAGAAATGGGTCGACCAATGGCTTTGCTATGGATGTTTCACCCAACTAACGTTTTAAAAGGTAAAGTTTTTTCTACCACTGTACTTTGATGGAATGGAAGGGCATACCTTAGCTTCATAGTTGAAGTCGAGGAGGATGTTTGCAAACTTGATGTCTCTGTGGATGGTTGTAGGGTGACCTGAATGATCAGCAACATGCTTACACATGAACTTAAAACTTCTATCCCTAGCAAAAAAATGGAAAGAGTAGATGGGTGGGGAAACGCGTACAATCTTCATGGAGATAGGCGAGGCCTTTGGCAGATCCAAGTGCAATCTGAAGCCTTGTCGGCCAATCCAAGGTGGGGCCGTCTTTTCCCCTATCTGCATATGATAATAGTACGTCAAAACATTTCTTTAATAAGAAAATTAAGTTCTTACGTATACATACCATGGAGGTGGTACTCGAGGGTATTGTTGGGGAGGAATTCATAGATGAGTATTCTCTGGTTGTCTGCCATACAGTAACCAACAAGCGACACGAGGTGGCGGTGGTGGACGCGGCTGATGATGTCCACCTCCGCCTGGAACTCCTTATCACCCTGGCCGCTACCCACCTTGAGACACTTCACGGCGATCTCCTTCCCGTTTGGCAGCACCCCCTTGTGCACGTACCCATACCCTCCCTGGCCCAGCAGGTTCGACTCCGAGAAGCCGTCCGTGGCGGCCGCCAGCTCCTCGTAGGTGAAGTCGCTCTTCGTGAATCCTAGGGCCACCGTCGGTGGTGGCGGCGGCATTAGAGGGCCATGGGGGCGGGAGAACTCGTTAGAGCTGACCTCGCTGCTGCTCAGTGGCAGCAGATTGGGCATCTGACCTGGGCGGCTCGACAAGCCTGCAGCCACTGCCGGCGAGGGCATCTTGACTACATGTTGGAGGGGTTGTTGGTAGTGCTGATGGAGGGGTTGTTGGTAGTACTGTGTAGTCTGGTAATCATCTGTTACATAAAATCGACATGTTTTTATTTTTTTAAAAATATGTGAAAACAAATATTGTATTGAATACTAAAAAATATCAAATCATGATTATACAGAATATTAATAAAAATGTAAAAAAATTAAAAAATAAAAAATATGTATTTGACATATTTATATATCCTTTTATGAATTTACCCTTTTTATTCGTTTATGATTATCTCTCTTACCTCTGGACCTGTCGGACTCGTGATCTCTATAGTAGTCCATGGTATCCCTTGGTGCCCTCTTCTTCTTTCGGCACGAGCACAAGATCAAGATAGCCACAATTACTAACAACCCCACCCCTATGGCCACCCCGACTATGAGCGGCTTCTTGCCGGATATGGACGTGAAGCTGCTGCTGCTGCCGCCTGCATGACTGCCATGGTTTGATGAAGATTTGTGATGTGGATACGGAGGGGAAAGCTTTGATTTTGGGGGTGGGGGTGGGGGTGGCGGCGGCGGCGAGTACTGTGAGTCGCTTTTACCATTGCCGTTCGGAGGTGGTTCAGGGGATTGGTTGGATGATTTAGGAGGCGGCGGTGAAGGAGGCGAGGAGTTGGAGCCGTCCGAGGGTGGTGGAGGTGGCGAGGGAGGAGAGGAAGCAGAAGAGGAGTTCGACGGGGAGGAGGCCATCGTGGGAGGAGGAGATTCTAGGGTTCATAAGTAGACGACGGATAGACTCCCACGCTTTTTTTCTCACCCGATTTTCTTCTCTACATGGTCCTTCTTCCTTCGTCGAAGAAGACAACCTAAAAGGAAGACAGAAGATTAAATTGAACGGACTGACGACCCCTCGCAGAAGGAACACACGGAAACGCGAAAAGGGTAAGACAGGCAAGTAGTCATAGTCATGGAGATCTTTTGCATGGTCTGCCGTGTGTTGTTTTGCCAAAACTTTGTGGGTATTGTTTGTGGGGGGGAATTGTGTGTGTGTGAAGAGGGATTGATTTGCGGGAGTTGAGGATAATGAGTGATCAAGAGTGAAAGAAGAAGGTGAAATTCTGTGCCTGGTTTCCTACTTTCATGAGAGGCCTTCAATCTTTTATCTGGGTTTCCTTTTGCCGTACACGTTACTATATATTCACTTCCACCTCCAGCAGGATTGGCCTAATATTCTTACCATCATGGGATAAAGTTCTTTTAGCCTGCTCTTCAAGGTACCATTTAATAAATAGCACATGAAAATGAACACAAAACACTATATATGAACTAGGCTCTCATACCATAATAACAAAGAAGAAAGGAGAGGGACTGCATAGAAGACAAGAGAGCAAGAAAATATATTATGACGCCTAGTTCATTCAATTGTTACATTGTACTGTTGGCACAGATTAGCATGGAAAATGGGATGACCAAATTATACATGAGTGATCTTAAGGCTTAGTTCCATACATATTATTTCAAATTTATTGGAGATTATTTTAAAAATAAGCTATTGGTAGGTTGTTCTTCGCTAAAATTTATCAAAATATTTCAAACTTAAAATTTATTAAAAATATGTTATTAATCTTAATAACACCTAAATATTCCCACAAAGCAATATTCACCTTACCAAATGATGGCAATCAATATTACACCATAACAATATTCTACTAAAATATTTGGATTATATATTTCTACTTTTCTATTTTTATAATTTTTTGTGTATATAAAATAAATGTCAAATAATTATATCAATTAAAATATTTTATTTTCTTATATCTTTTAAACTTGTTATATATGCTACGACTATCCTCACCAACTCTAATTTATATTATATTTGGATAAAGAAAGAACTTTTTACCCATTTTTTAGTAGAATATGATTGAAGTGCATAACATAGTAAGTATTTATTAAACATGTGTATATAGCTATCTATATTGAATTCCTCCCTTATTGCAGTTCTATTCGGGAAAACACTATAGAAAAATTTTGATTTTCTATTTAATCTATTCAATGAAATATTTGGATTAAGGAGTTCAAAGTGTTCGTATGTGTTTTAGAGATAAAGTTAATTAATAGATTTAGAGTAGTTAAATTTTTTTTAATAATTTATCGTTTGGATGGAGGGTAAAAAAAATTATAATAAAGAAATTAAAAAAATAAATTTACATTTTAATTAAATTAAATAATTTATTAGCTATTATATATTATTAAATTATATTTAAAATATTTTTTATAATAATTTTTTATTTATAATATTTGTATTATATAATTTTATATAAAATATTATTAATATATAAATTTATTTAAAGTATATAAAAATATAAATAAATAAATAAATAATATAAACAAATGAGAGTATTAAAGTAATTTAAATAATAAATAATAAAATTACCACATTTTTTTTTAAGATGGTGTAGATGTAAATATAATGATTTGTACGTGATTTTAACTCTCTCCAAATTACTCCAAACTACTCCATTTTTGTTACCAAATTAGTAATTTTTCACCGATCCGAATCCCTGTCCTCCAAATCTCTTACTCCAAACATAAACTTCCTCTCTTCCCTCTTTTTTATAAAAAAATTCATCTTCATAAATTCTTAACAAATCAATGACTACTTTTTAAGTCAGGTCCGAGAAACCTATTTCAACATTTCTAGATGATATCTCTTGCCACTCAAGATGGGTTCTGCAAGTTGTTAAGAATAATAGTGTGATTTCGGTTGATACAAGAATTTGAATCCAAGATCAATAACTCAAGAAGTCAACATTAAAAAGCTGCAAAAGTGCGTCAATGGGATTCGAATAAGTGTGTTGGCTCATTTTGCATATATGACAAATAAAATTTTCACTCTCTGAATTAATCCGTAATTTAGATCTGAATGCCTATGATGAGCGCATTTCTCCTCCTTGACATTCTTGCACTTGTCCAAGTCAGAAGATAGGATTACTCAATACTGTATCATTTTTTGCTGCTCCTAATCTCTTGTTATACTTATTGCAGATAATCGATATTCTTCCAGTGCTGCTAAAATTGATAAATTCATCTTGACAAAGAATAGAACAAATACACATTCAGTTGCAATGAATTCATCTATTCTGCATACATTTTTTAGTTACAACAGAGAGAGTAAATGAAAAATGATAGAAAATTTCCATACAATAAGCAATCTCATATGAGGTAAAAAAACCCTAAATATACATACATTTTCCCATTTATATTCAGTTACAAGGGTTGTTAAATAAAAAACATTATATAGATCCTAGTATTCTTCTAAAATACATTACTAGTTAGAGTTTACAAATACTAATGCTATTCTTAGCTAGGCTACATAATACATTATTCTTGATTTTCTAACATAGCTTCCCTTAAACTCAATTAATCTTAATTGAGTTTATATTTTCTTTACGCACAAGGCTCAATTCCTCCCTTAGAGCTTCAAATAGTTGGATTAGTTGAAATATCAACAACCTACTCTTGTGATGTGCATTCTTACCGATAAAGTTTTTTGTCATTGATTAACTCTCTTTAAAAAATGAAAGCGCACACCAATTTACTTACTCTTCCACGTAACACCAAGTTATTTGAGAGTTTAATAGTAGAAGTATTATCATAGATAATCACATTTGATACTCATGATAATTTTCCTAAAAATTTTAGAATCCGCTGAAGCAATATACACTCACATGTTGCATAAGATGTAACTACTAACTCAACTTTAGTAGTTAATAAAGCAACTATCGATTACTTCTTAGATGCCCAAGATACAACTTCAGTTCTCAACTTAAAAATAAATCCAGAGGTACTCTTTCTATCATTTAAATATCTAACATAGTCGCTATCTATAAAACCAATCAATTAAATAACTTTGTGCTTTTCATAGAAAATATCCATAATTAGGATATCCTTTAAGTATCTTAAAATTCTCTTTACACATAAATTATGACTTTCCATAAGACATTCCATATATCTACTTACTAATGAGATAGAGTAATAAAGACATAGTATTATAATATTGAGATACATCAAACTTCCAATCATTTTCTTATAGTTACTAGCATTTATCTCAACTCCATTATTGCTCTCTTTTGTTAGTGTATAGTCACTAGATTACAATTAACCATTTAAAACATTTTAAGAAGTTATTCAACATACCGAGTTTGACAAATGAAAATTCAATCTGAATTTGGAATAACCTTCACTCCAATAAAATGTTTTATAGGACCCAAATTTGTCATTTCAAACTCATTCTCCATAGAGCCTTTAAATTCATCTATCATCTCATTATTGCTTCTAGTAATTACTAGATCATCAACATACAAACTAATGATTATCATTGAACTATCCTCCAATTATTTCACAAACAAAATATGCTCATATTCACACTTCATAAAACCTTCTTGAAAGAAATAGCCTTCAATCCGACTTTACCAAGCTCTTGGGGCTTGCTTCAAACCATAAAGTGCTTTTTTTTTTTAATTTGTAAACTTTTTCTTCTTCTTCCCTTTTAATGAAGCCTTCAGTTGACAAACATAAATGTGTTCTATTAGCTCTCCAAAAATAAAAGAACTTTTTACAGCCATATAAAAGATTGTCCAATCTTTCATTGCATCTAATGCAAATAGAGTTTGAATAGTGTTCCACCTAGCCACGGATGTAAAGACTTCAAAATAGTCTATTTCATATCTTTGGCAGTAACCTTTAACAACCACCCGAGCCTTGTATTTATCCACTTCACCCAGCCTATTGAGTTTAATTTTGTAGATGACAACTTAGTCAATTTCTAGGTTTTATTTCTTTCAATAGCATTGATTTCTTCTTCCATAGACTTCCTCCATTTAGTATCCTTATAGGTTTCTTCAAAATTTATATGATCTTCAGATGTTGCATACGTAACATAGTTGTGAATCCTTTTAGGTCTTTGTCGACTTCTTGTTCCTAAATACTAAGTGACATGATTACCATGAATTGTTTCAAACTCTCTTTCTTGGATTACTTCATTGAATGATTCAGCTTCCTCTTGTAACATAGAATCTTCATCTTCATCTTCATCTTCAGAATTCACCTTTTGTGCAAAAATATTATCATCCCATATTAACTTTATCAGCTTGGATGTCATTCCCTTCATTCCAATTCCACTTCTATTCCTCTGAATAATCCACACTATTACTAACAAATACACATTCAACAATAGGATCATACAAATGATAACGCTTTATTTCATCACTTACTCTAAGCATAATGCACTTTATGATTTTAGAATCAAGTTTTCCTTTATAAGGTTTAGTTGCATAGGTAACACAACCAAATACCTTGAAATGTCTTACTGAATGTTTCATTTTACACCATGCTTTTTGAGGTGTTACATTTTCTATTAACAGGGTAGGAATTCTATTTAGCACATACACTGCCCATCTTGTTGTTTCAGCCCAAAAACACTTAGTAACAACCATATCTTCTAACATACATCCAACCATATTCATTATGGTACGATTTTTCCTTTCAACTATACCATTCTGCTGTAGAGTATAGGCAGCAAGCATTAAACTCTTTGGAATTAAATTTTCCACCTTGATCAATTCACAAACAAATAATAGATTCACTTGATTCCTATTCAACAATACTTTTGAATTTTATAAAAAATTCCAGAGTTTTAGATTTTTCACAAATAAAATAAATCCAACATTTACGGCTAAAGTCATCAATAAAGGTAAGAAAATACCTTATTTCTCCATTTGATTAAGGAGTTATAGGTCCACGTAAATATGCATGAACTATCTGTAGTTGTTTAGTAGCCTCCAATTACTCTTACACGGTTGATTTTTCTTGTGTTGCTTACCCATTTGACAACTACTCATGCTTTGAGATTGTAGGCAAACCATTCACCATTTGTTTTGAGTATAACGTATGCAATCCTTGATAGTTCAAGTACCCATATCTCCTATGCTATAATATATCTTTGACTTCTATAAATGTCTATTGACATTCTGCAAATCTTTGAACCTCAACATTGAATATGAACATACGATTGTCAGTCATAGGAACCAAGAGTAGTTCCCCTTCAAATAGTGTGGAGAATATGACATCCATTAGTATCAAATATAGTAGTAAGTTCCTTCTCAATCAATTGTCCAAGACTAAGAAAATTATTTCTTAAACTTGGAACATAGTATACTTTGGTCAAAATAAGAATTCTTCCATTTGCTTTCAGATTTACTCTTCCCTTTCCTTTAACTTCTAGTTTTAAATTGTCTCCAAGATTCATATTTTTTCTGGAAATTTGCTTGAAAGTCACTGAACCAATTCAAACAACCACTCTTCATTTAACCAAAAGTCATGACTTTTAAGTAAACATGAGATCAATCCCTTATCAATCCACAATACATTCTCACATGGTATCAGAGCTAGTGGGCTCGCACCCATACCCAACTCGAGACTGGAAACCCGACTTGTGGTCTACCCGAGTATGGAGGAAAAATACCCAACTTGGGGTCATTGTTCCCCATCGTCTGAATCGGAAGAATCATACCCAGCTCGTAGATAGTTATTGAGGGTGGGTTTAAAATTGCACTTGACAAGTGTATTCACGTTGCACGTGAAGGCGGGTGTTAAGAATATGATCCCACATTGGATAAAATAGAGAAGTGTTGTGAGTTTATAAGGTTGGAAAGGTTTCACTACTTACAAGTACTTGTAAGTAGACATGGGCTTGACCACTTATCGGTCCATAATACCTTCTCACATGGTATCAAAGTCAGTGGGCTCGCATCCGTACTCGACTCGAGACTGGAAACCCAGCTCATGGTTTGCCCGAATATGGAGGAAAAATACCCAACTTGAGGCCATTGTTCCCCCTCGTCCGAGACTGGAAGAATAATACCTGACTCGCACGTGAGGGTGAATGTTGAGAATAAGATCCCACATTGGATAAAATAGAGAAGTGTTATAAATTTATAAGATTGGAAATGTTCCACTACTTGTAAGTCATGACTTTTAAGTAAACATGGGCTTGACCCCTTATCAATCCACAATACCTTCTCATAAGTCTTTTTTCTTTGATTTGTTCTACATAGTGTAAATTTTTAGCACTTTTAGAACTTCCAACAATATCTTGCCATAGATTTCCATAACTTCCAGTCCAATTTGGACATTTATATTGAAAATGCCCAAATTTATGATATTTGTAACATTCAATGTGTGCCTTACTATGAGAAGCCCATCCCTTACTCCTTCCCTTGCCACCACGAAGATCACGTCCTCTTGCTTCAATTCTATATTATCCCATCACTACTAATTCAGGTTTAGTAACTCATAATACTTGTTCATCTTCTCTATATTTGTTTTTTTTCTTCTCATGAATTACAAGGATGCTTTGGAATTCTTATATACTTAAAGTAGATGTATCATTGAATTCTTCTATAGCACAAACAATGTAGTCAAATCTAGCTGTCATAGATCTTAAAATTTTCTCAACAATTACTCTAGACTCCATTCTTTCACCATGCATTTGTATTTTATTAGCAACAACTAGAGTTTGTGCAAAATAGTCTTCAATAGTTCCAGCTTCCTTCATTTGCAATAATTCAAAATCTCTTCGCAAGGCCTGAAGATTAGCTCACCTAGCTTTAGTTGAATCAAGATATCTTAACTTAATTGCATTCTAAATATATTTGGAAGTGTCTCGGTCCAAAACCCTCTCAACTAAGATTGAGATAAACCTGTAAATTATATTTCATTAAATAAAGGAAATAGAGAAGTGTTGTAAATTTATAAGATTGGAAATGTTCCACTACTTGTAAGTCATGACTTTTAAGTAAACATGGGCTTGACCCCTTATCAATCCACAATACCTTCTCATAAGTCTTTTTTCTTTGATTTGTTCTACATAGTGTAAATTTTTAGCACTTTTAGAACTTCCAACAATATCTTGCCATAGATTTCCATAACTTCCAGTCCAATTTGGACATTTATATTGAAAATGCCCAAATTTATGATATTTGTAACATTCAATGTGTGCCTTACTATGAGAAGCCCATCCCTTACTCCTTCCCTTGCCACCACGAAGATCACGTCCTCTTGCTTCAATTCTATATTATCCCATCACTACTAATTCAGGTTTAGTAACTCATAATACTTGTTCATCTTCTCTATATTTGTTTTTTTTCTTCTCATGAATTACAAGGATGCTTTGGAATTCTTATATACTTAAAGTAGATGTATCATTGAATTCTTCTATAGCACAAACAATGTAGTCAAATCTAGCTGTCATAGATCTTAAAATTTTCTCAACAATTACTCTAGACTCCATTCTTTCACCATGCATTTGTATTTTATTAGCAACAACTAGAGTTTGTGCAAAATAGTCTTCAATAGTTCCAGCTTCCTTCATTTGCAATAATTCAAAATCTCTTCGCAAGGCCTGAAGATTAGCTCACCTAGCTTTAGTTGAATCAAGATATCTTAACTTAATTGCATTCTAAATATATTTGGAAGTGTCTCGGTCCAAAACCCTCTCAACTAAGATTGAGATAAACCTGTAAATTATATTTCATTAAATAAAGGAAATAGAGAAGTGTTGTAAATTTATAAGATTGGAAATGTTCCACTACTTGTAAGTCATGACTTTTAAGTAAACATGGGCTTGACCCCTTATCAATCCACAATACCTTCTCATAAGTCTTTTTTCTTTGATTTGTTCTACATAGTGTAAATTTTTAGCACTTTTAGAACTTCCAACAATATCTTGCCATAGATTTCCATAACTTCCAGTCCAATTTGGACATTTATATTGAAAATGCCCAAATTTATGATATTTGTAACATTCAATGTGTGCCTTACTATGAGAAGCCCATCCCTTACTCCTTCCCTTGCCACCACGAAGATCACGTCCTCTTGCTTCAATTCTATATTATCCCATCACTACTAATTCAGGTTTAGTAACTCATAATACTTGTTCATCTTCTCTATATTTGTTTTTTTTCTTCTCATGAATTACAAGGATGCTTTGGAATTCTTATATACTTAAAGTAGATGTATCATTGAATTCTTCTATAGCACAAACAATGTAGTCAAATCTAGCTGTCATAGATCTTAAAATTTTCTCAACAATTACTCTAGACTCCATTCTTTCACCATGCATTTGTATTTTATTAGCAACAACTAGAGTTTGTGCAAAATAGTCTTCAATAGTTCCAGCTTCCTTCATTTGCAATAATTCAAAATCTCTTCGCAAGGCCTGAAGATTAGCTCACCTAGCTTTAGTTGAATCAAGATATCTTAACTTAATTGCATTCTAAATATATTTGGAAGTGTCTCGGTCCAAAACCCTCTCAACTAAGATTGAGATAAACCTGTAAATTATATTTCATTAAATAAAGGAAATAGAGAAGTGTTGTAAATTTATAAGATTGGAAATGTTCCACTACTTGTAAGTCATGACTTTTAAGTAAACATGGGCTTGACCCCTTATCAATCCACAATACCTTCTCATAAGTCTTTTTTCTTTGATTTGTTCTACATAGTGTAAATTTTTAGCACTTTTAGAACTTCCAACAATATCTTGCCATAGATTTCCATAACTTCCAGTCCAATTTGGACATTTATATTGAAAATGCCCAAATTTATGATATTTGTAACATTCAATGTGTGCCTTACTATGAGAAGCCCATCCCTTACTCCTTCCCTTGCCACCACGAAGATCACGTCCTCTTGCTTCAATTCTATATTATCCCATCACTACTAATTCAGGTTTAGTAACTCATAATACTTGTTCATCTTCTCTATATTTGTTTTTTTTCTTCTCATGAATTACAAGGATGCTTTGGAATTCTTATATACTTAAAGTAGATGTATCATTGAATTCTTCTATAGCACAAACAATGTAGTCAAATCTAGCTGTCATAGATCTTAAAATTTTCTCAACAATTACTCTAGACTCCATTCTTTCACCATGCATTTGTATTTTATTAGCAACAACTAGAGTTTGTGCAAAATAGTCTTCAATAGTTCCAGCTTCCTTCATTTGCAATAATTCAAAATCTCTTCGCAAGGCCTGAAGATTAGCTCACCTAGCTTTAGTTGAATCAAGATATCTTAACTTAATTGCATTCTAAATATATTTGGAAGTGTCTCGGTCCAAAACCCTCTCAACTAAGATTGAGATAAACCTGTAAATTATATTTCATTAAATAAAGGAAATAGAGAAGTGTTGTAAATTTATAAGATTGGAAATGTTCCACTACTTGTAAGTCATGACTTTTAAGTAAACATGGGCTTGACCCCTTATCAATCCACAATACCTTCTCATAAGTCTTTTTTCTTTGATTTGTTCTACATAGTGTAAATTTTTAGCACTTTTAGAACTTCCAACAATATCTTGCCATAGATTTCCATAACTTCCAGTCCAATTTGGACATTTATATTGAAAATGCCCAAATTTATGATATTTGTAACATTCAATGTGTGCCTTACTATGAGAAGCCCATCCCTTACTCCTTCCCTTGCCACCACGAAGATCACGTCCTCTTGCTTCAATTCTATATTATCCCATCACTACTAATTCAGGTTTAGTAACTCATAATACTTGTTCATCTTCTCTATATTTGTTTTTTTTCTTCTCATGAATTACAAGGATGCTTTGGAATTCTTATATACTTAAAGTAGATGTATCATTGAATTCTTCTATAGCACAAACAATGTAGTCAAATCTAGCTGTCATAGATCTTAAAATTTTCTCAACAATTACTCTAGACTCCATTCTTTCACCATGCATTTGTATTTTATTAGCAACAACTAGAGTTTGTGCAAAATAGTCTTCAATAGTTCCAGCTTCCTTCATTTGCAATAATTCAAAATCTCTTCGCAAGGCCTGAAGATTAGCTCACCTAGCTTTAGTTGAATCAAGATATCTTAACTTAATTGCATTCTAAATATATTTGGAAGTGTCTCGGTCCAAAACCCTCTCAACTAAGATTGAGATAAACCTGTAAATTATATTTCATTAAATAAAGGAAATAGAGAAGTGTTGTAAATTTATAAGATTGGAAATGTTCCACTACTTGTAAGTCATGACTTTTAAGTAAACATGGGCTTGACCCCTTATCAATCCACAATACCTTCTCATAAGTCTTTTTTCTTTGATTTGTTCTACATAGTGTAAATTTTTAGCACTTTTAGAACTTCCAACAATATCTTGCCATAGATTTCCATAACTTCCAGTCCAATTTGGACATTTATATTGAAAATGCCCAAATTTATGATATTTGTAACATTCAATGTGTGCCTTACTATGAGAAGCCCATCCCTTACTCCTTCCCTTGCCACCACGAAGATCACGTCCTCTTGCTTCAATTCTATATTATCCCATCACTACTAATTCAGGTTTAGTAACTCATAATACTTGTTCATCTTCTCTATATTTGTTTTTTTTCTTCTCATGAATTACAAGGATGCTTTGGAATTCTTATATACTTAAAGTAGATGTATCATTGAATTCTTCTATAGCACAAACAATGTAGTCAAATCTAGCTGTCATAGATCTTAAAATTTTCTCAACAATTACTCTAGACTCCATTCTTTCACCATGCATTTGTATTTTATTAGCAACAACTAGAGTTTGTGCAAAATAGTCTTCAATAGTTCCAGCTTCCTTCATTTGCAATAATTCAAAATCTCTTCGCAAGGCCTGAAGATTAGCTCACCTAGCTTTAGTTGAATCAAGATATCTTAACTTAATTGCATTCTAAATATATTTGGAAGTGTCTCGGTCCAAAACCCTCTCAACTAAGATTGAGATAAACCTGTAAATTATATTTCATTAAATAAAGGAAATAGAGAAGTGTTGTAAATTTATAAGATTGGAAATGTTCCACTACTTGTAAGTCATGACTTTTAAGTAAACATGGGCTTGACCCCTTATCAATCCACAATACCTTCTCATAAGTCTTTTTTCTTTGATTTGTTCTACATAGTGTAAATTTTTAGCACTTTTAGAACTTCCAACAATATCTTGCCATAGATTTCCATAACTTCCAGTCCAATTTGGACATTTATATTGAAAATGCCCAAATTTATGATATTTGTAACATTCAATGTGTGCCTTACTATGAGAAGCCCATCCCTTACTCCTTCCCTTGCCACCACGAAGATCACGTCCTCTTGCTTCAATTCTATATTATCCCATCACTACTAATTCAGGTTTAGTAACTCATAATACTTGTTCATCTTCTCTATATTTGTTTTTTTTCTTCTCATGAATTACAAGGATGCTTTGGAATTCTTATATACTTAAAGTAGATGTATCATTGAATTCTTCTATAGCACAAACAATGTAGTCAAATCTAGCTGTCATAGATCTTAAAATTTTCTCAACAATTACTCTAGACTCCATTCTTTCACCATGCATTTGTATTTTATTAGCAACAACTAGAGTTTGTGCAAAATAGTCTTCAATAGTTCCAGCTTCCTTCATTTGCAATAATTCAAAATCTCTTCGCAAGGCCTGAAGATTAGCTCACCTAGCTTTAGTTGAATCAATATATCTTAACTTAATTGCATTCTAAATATATTTGGAAGTGTCTCGGTCCAAAACCCTCTCAACTAAGATTGAGATAAACCTGTAAATTATATTTCATTAAATAAAGGAAATAGAGAAGTGTTGTAAATTTATAAGATTGGAAATGTTCCACTACTTGTAAGTCATGACTTTTAAGTAAACATGGGCTTGACCCCTTATCAATCCACAATACCTTCTCATAAGTCTTTTTTCTTTGATTTGTTCTACATAGTGTAAATTTTTAGCACTTTTAGAACTTCCAACAATATCTTGCCATAGATTTCCATAACTTCCAGTCCAATTTGGACATTTATATTGAAAATGCCCAAATTTATGATATTTGTAACATTCAATGTGTGCCTTACTATGAGAAGCCCATCCCTTACTCCTTCCCTTGCCACCACGAAGATCACGTCCTCTTGCTTCAATTCTATATTATCCCATCACTACTAATTCAGGTTTAGTAACTCATAATACTTGTTCATCTTCTCTATATTTGTTTTTTTTCTTCTCATGAATTACAAGGATGCTTTGGAATTCTTATATACTTAAAGTAGATGTATCATTGAATTCTTCTATAGCACAAACAATGTAGTCAAATCTAGCTGTCATAGATCTTAAAATTTTCTCAACAATTACTCTAGACTCCATTCTTTCACCATGCATTTGTATTTTATTAGCAACAACTAGAGTTTGTGCAAAATAGTCTTCAATAGTTCCAGCTTCCTTCATTTGCAATAATTCAAAATCTCTTCGCAAGGCCTGAAGATTAGCTCACCTAGCTTTAGTTGAATCAAGATATCTTAACTTAATTGCATTCTAAATATATTTGGAAGTGTCTCGGTCCAAAACCCTCTCAACTAAGATTGAGATAAACCTGTAAATTATATTTCATTAAATAAAGGAAATAGAGAAGTGTTGTAAATTTATAAGATTGGAAATGTTCCACTACTTGTAAGTCATGACTTTTAAGTAAACATGGGCTTGACCCCTTATCAATCCACAATACCTTCTCATAAGTCTTTTTTCTTTGATTTGTTCTACATAGTGTAAATTTTTAGCACTTTTAGAACTTCCAACAATATCTTGCCATAGATTTCCATAACTTCCAGTCCAATTTGGACATTTATATTGAAAATGCCCAAATTTATGATATTTGTAACATTCAATGTGTGCCTTACTATGAGAAGCCCATCCCTTACTCCTTCCCTTGCCACCACGAAGATCACGTCCTCTTGCTTCAATTCTATATTATCCCATCACTACTAATTCAGGTTTAGTAACTCATAATACTTGTTCATCTTCTCTATATTTGTTTTTTTTCTTCTCATGAATTACAAGGATGCTTTGGAATTCTTATATACTTAAAGTAGATGTATCATTGAATTCTTCTATAGCACAAACAATGTAGTCAAATCTAGCTGTCATAGATCTTAAAATTTTCTCAACAATTACTCTAGACTCCATTCTTTCACCATGCATTTGTATTTTATTAGCAACAACTAGAGTTTGTGCAAAATAGTCTTCAATAGTTCCAGCTTCCTTCATTTGCAATAATTCAAAATCTCTTCGCAAGGCCTGAAGATTAGCTCACCTAGCTTTAGTTGAATCAAGATATCTTAACTTAATTGCATTCTAAATATATTTGGAAGTGTCTCGGTCCAAAACCCTCTCAACTAAGATTGAGATAAACCTGTAAATTATATTTCATTAAATAAAGGAAATAGAGAAGTGTTGTAAATTTATAAGATTGGAAATGTTCCACTACTTGTAAGTCATGACTTTTAAGTAAACATGGGCTTGACCCCTTATCAATCCACAATACCTTCTCATAAGTCTTTTTTCTTTGATTTGTTCTACATAGTGTAAATTTTTAGCACTTTTAGAACTTCCAACAATATCTTGCCATAGATTTCCATAACTTCCAGTCCAATTTGGACATTTATATTGAAAATGCCCAAATTTATGATATTTGTAACATTCAATGTGTGCCTTACTATGAGAAGCCCATCCCTTACTCCTTCCCTTGCCACCACGAAGATCACGTCCTCTTGCTTCAATTCTATATTATCCCATCACTACTAATTCAGGTTTAGTAACTCATAATACTTGTTCATCTTCTCTATATTTGTTTTTTTTCTTCTCATGAATTACAAGGATGCTTTGGAATTCTTATATACTTAAAGTAGATGTATCATTGAATTCTTCTATAGCACAAACAATGTAGTCAAATCTAGCTGTCATAGATCTTAAAATTTTCTCAACAATTACTCTAGACTCCATTCTTTCACCATGCATTTGTATTTTATTAGCAACAACTAGAGTTTGTGCAAAATAGTCTTCAATAGTTCCAGCTTCCTTCATTTGCAATAATTCAAAATCTCTTCGCAAGGCCTGAAGATTAGCTCACCTAGCTTTAGTTGAATCAAGATATCTTAACTTAATTGCATTCTAAATATATTTGGAAGTGTCTCGGTCCAAAACCCTCTCAACTAAGATTGAGATAAACCTGTAAATTATATTTCATTAAATAAAGGAAATAGAGAAGTGTTGTAAATTTATAAGATTGGAAATGTTCCACTACTTGTAAGTCATGACTTTTAAGTAAACATGGGCTTGACCCCTTATCAATCCACAATACCTTCTCATAAGTCTTTTTTCTTTGATTTGTTCTACATAGTGTAAATTTTTAGCACTTTTAGAACTTCCAACAATATCTTGCCATAGATTTCCATAACTTCCAGTCCAATTTGGACATTTATATTGAAAATGCCCAAATTTATGATATTTGTAACATTCAATGTGTGCCTTACTATGAGAAGCCCATCCCTTACTCCTTCCCTTGCCACCACGAAGATCACGTCCTCTTGCTTCAATTCTATATTATCCCATCACTACTAATTCAGGTTTAGTAACTCATAATACTTGTTCATCTTCTCTATATTTGTTTTTTTTCTTCTCATGAATTACAAGGATGCTTTGGAATTCTTATATACTTAAAGTAGATGTATCATTGAATTCTTCTATAGCACAAACAATGTAGTCAAATCTAGCTGTCATAGATCTTAAAATTTTCTCAACAATTACTCTAGACTCCATTCTTTCACCATGCATTTGTATTTTATTAGCAACAACTAGAGTTTGTGCAAAATAGTCTTCAATAGTTCCAGCTTCCTTCATTTGCAATAATTCAAAATCTCTTCGCAAGGCCTGAAGATTAGCTCACCTAGCTTTAGTTGAATCAAGATATCTTAACTTAATTGCATTCTAAATATATTTGGAAGTGTCTCGGTCCAAAACCCTCTCAACTAAGATTGAGATAAACCTGTAAATTATATTTCATTAAATAAAGGAAATAGAGAAGTGTTGTAAATTTATAAGATTGGAAATGTTCCACTACTTGTAAGTCATGACTTTTAAGTAAACATGGGCTTGACCCCTTATCAATCCACAATACCTTCTCATAAGTCTTTTTTCTTTGATTTGTTCTACATAGTGTAAATTTTTAGCACTTTTAGAACTTCCAACAATATCTTGCCATAGATTTCCATAACTTCCAGTCCAATTTGGACATTTATATTGAAAATGCCCAAATTTATGATATTTGTAACATTCAATGTGTGCCTTACTATGAGAAGCCCATCCCTTACTCCTTCCCTTGCCACCACGAAGATCACGTCCTCTTGCTTCAATTCTATATTATCCCATCACTACTAATTCAGGTTTAGTAACTCATAATACTTGTTCATCTTCTCTATATTTGTTTTTTTTCTTCTCATGAATTACAAGGATGCTTTGGAATTCTTATATACTTAAAGTAGATGTATCATTGAATTCTTCTATAGCACAAACAATGTAGTCAAATCTAGCTGTCATAGATCTTAAAATTTTCTCAACAATTACTCTAGACTCCATTCTTTCACCATGCATTTGTATTTTATTAGCAACAACTAGAGTTTGTGCAAAATAGTCTTCAATAGTTCCAGCTTCCTTCATTTGCAATAATTCAAAATCTCTTCGCAAGGCCTGAAGATTAGCTCACCTAGCTTTAGTTGAATCAAGATATCTTAACTTAATTGCATTCTAAATATATTTGGAAGTGTCTCGGTCCAAAACCCTCTCAACTAAGATTGAGATAAACCTGTAAATTATATTTCATTAAATAAAGGAAATAGAGAAGTGTTGTAAATTTATAAGATTGGAAATGTTCCACTACTTGTAAGTCATGACTTTTAAGTAAACATGGGCTTGACCCCTTATCAATCCACAATACCTTCTCATAAGTCTTTTTTCTTTGATTTGTTCTACATAGTGTAAATTTTTAGCACTTTTAGAACTTCCAACAATATCTTGCCATAGATTTCCATAACTTCCAGTCCAATTTGGACATTTATATTGAAAATGCCCAAATTTATGATATTTGTAACATTCAATGTGTGCCTTACTATGAGAAGCCCATCCCTTACTCCTTCCCTTGCCACCACGAAGATCACGTCCTCTTGCTTCAATTCTATATTATCCCATCACTACTAATTCAGGTTTAGTAACTCATAATACTTGTTCATCTTCTCTATATTTGTTTTTTTTCTTCTCATGAATTACAAGGATGCTTTGGAATTCTTATATACTTAAAGTAGATGTATCATTGAATTCTTCTATAGCACAAACAATGTAGTCAAATCTAGCTGTCATAGATCTTAAAATTTTCTCAACAATTACTCTAGACTCCATTCTTTCACCATGCATTTGTATTTTATTAGCAACAACTAGAGTTTGTGCAAAATAGTCTTCAATAGTTCCAGCTTCCTTCATTTGCAATAATTCAAAATCTCTTCGCAAGGCCTGAAGATTAGCTCACCTAGCTTTAGTTGAATCAAGATATCTTAACTTAATTGCATTCTAAATATATTTGGAAGTGTCTCGGTCCAAAACCCTCTCAACTAAGATTGAGATAAACCTGTAAATTATATTTCATTAAATAAAGGAAATAGAGAAGTGTTGTAAATTTATAAGATTGGAAATGTTCCACTACTTGTAAGTCATGACTTTTAAGTAAACATGGGCTTGACCCCTTATCAATCCACAATACCTTCTCATAAGTCTTTTTTCTTTGATTTGTTCTACATAGTGTAAATTTTTAGCACTTTTAGAACTTCCAACAATATCTTGCCATAGATTTCCATAACTTCCAGTCCAATTTGGACATTTATATTGAAAATGCCCAAATTTATGATATTTGTAACATTCAATGTGTGCCTTACTATGAGAAGCCCATCCCTTACTCCTTCCCTTGCCACCACGAAGATCACGTCCTCTTGCTTCAATTCTATATTATCCCATCACTACTAATTCAGGTTTAGTAACTCATAATACTTGTTCATCTTCTCTATATTTGTTTTTTTTCTTCTCATGAATTACAAGGATGCTTTGGAATTCTTATATACTTAAAGTAGATGTATCATTGAATTCTTCTATAGCACAAACAATGTAGTCAAATCTAGCTGTCATAGATCTTAAAATTTTCTCAACAATTACTCTAGACTCCATTCTTTCACCATGCATTTGTATTTTATTAGCAACAACTAGAGTTTGTGCAAAATAGTCTTCAATAGTTCCAGCTTCCTTCATTTGCAATAATTCAAAATCTCTTCGCAAGGCCTGAAGATTAGCTCACCTAGCTTTAGTTGAATCAAGATATCTTAACTTAATTGCATTCTAAATATATTTGGAAGTGTCTCGGTCCAAAACCCTCTCAACTAAGATTGAGATAAACCTGTAAATTATATTTCATTAAATAAAGGAAATTTTCTTCTAAAAACATGTGTTTCATCAATCAGGGTACGTACACTTGTGTGGAAGAAAAGTCTATGCCCTCTTTGACTCGGGAGTAGGGAGATCCTTTATAAATGAAGATCTAATCCCAAGTTTTCCCCTAGAACTTATCCCCCTAGAATGAAGTCTCAACATCCTCACACCCTTAGGAGAAGGGTTGAATAGGGACCAACAGTTAAAGGGATGCGAAATTATGATTGGAGGAAATAAACTAGAGGCGGATTTGATCCCATTACCTCTAAGGGAGGTACAAGTAATATTAGGAATGGATTGGCTAAGTAACCACCAAGTCAAAATGGAATGTGGAAAGAAGGTAATAATTTTTCACACTTCCGAAACACTCGGACTATGTTTCCAAGGGGACCAGAAGAAGGGAGAAGTACAAATGGTATCCCACATAAGAGCCTAAAAGATGATACAAAAAGGTTGTAAAGCTTTTCTGGCAATGATCACCAATGGGAAATCTGAGGAGAAGGGACCATAAGGCATTCTAGTAGTTGAACACTATCCAGATATATTTTTAGAAGAATTACCCGGATTACCCCCAAGCCGACAATTGGAGTTCACCATATAGGTTATCCCATGAACACATTCCATATCCCAAGCCCCTTATAGCATGGCTCCAGCAGAGTTAAAGGAATTAAAGGAGTAGCTAGATGAGCTATTGAAGAAGGGTTTCATACGCCCTAGTCAATCTCCATGGGGTGCACCAGTCTTGTTCGTAAAGAAAAAGGACAATAGCATGAGGTTGTGCATTGAT
Organism: Trapa incisa; assembly: GCA_030064435.1. Taxonomy (NCBI): domain Eukaryota; kingdom Viridiplantae; phylum Streptophyta; class Magnoliopsida; order Myrtales; family Lythraceae; genus Trapa; species Trapa incisa. The sequence goes on from CM057765.1 coordinate 8,634,403, forward strand.
TATCAGAAGTTGAACTAGGTCACCATAAAGAATAAGTATCCACTTCCATGGATCGATGACTTGTTCAACCAATTAAAAGGAGCAACCTACTTCTCAAAGATTGACCTTCGGTCATGATACCACCAACTCAGGATCCGGGAGGAAGATATACCTAAGGCCGCCTTTCGGTCCCGATACAGACATTATGAGTTTAGGGTGATGCCTTTTAGCTTGACAAATGCCCCTGCAACCTTCATGGATTTGATGAACCGAGTGTTCCAACCACACTTGGACAAGTTCGTGATAGTATTTATAGACGACATTCTTATATACTTATGAACTTGGCTAGAGCACGAAGAACATCTGGCTATCACCTTGGAGATACTACGAGATAATAACTTATATGCAAAATTCTCTAAGTGTGAATTTTGGTTGCAGGAGGTAGGGTTCTTAGGGCACATAGTGTCCAAAGATGGAGTCAAGGTAGACCCAGCAAAGGTGGAGGACATATCCAATTGGAAGGCACCCAGGAAACCCTTGGAGATACGAAGTTTCTTGGGCTTGGCAGGATACTATAGATGGTTTGTGCAAGATTTCTCTAAGATAGCTGCCCCTTTGACTCGTCTCACAAGTAAAGGAGTAGAGTATAAGTGGGATGAAAGATGTGAGAAATCCTTCTTGGAGTTGAAGACCCGTTTGACAATAGCACCTGTACTCTCCCTACCTAACCCAAGTGCTAGGGAGTATACCATTTATAGTGACGCATTTGGACAGGGAATTGGATGCGTACTAATGCAACAAGAAAAGGTTATTGCCTACGCTTCACAACAATTAAAGGTACATGAGCGGAACTACCCTACCCATAACTTGGAGTTAGCTATAATAGTGTTCGCACTAATAATTTGGCGACACTACCTATATGGAGTTAAGTGTAGGATATATACTGATCACAAGAGTCTTAAGTACTTCTTAACTCAGAAGGAGTTGAACCTCCGCCAGAAGAGATGGCTAGAATTGGTTAGGAACTATGACCTTGTGATATAATATTACCCCGACAAGGCTAATGTGGTGGCAGATGCTTTAAGTCACAAGTACCAAACCAAAGCGGCTCAGATCAAGACTAGTTACTTACCCTTGTTGCAACAATTGAGAAGGATGAAAGTGGACCTTGAGGTGCACAAGAGAGAAAAATGCTTATTGGCTGACATAGTGGTAAGACCTAGCCTAATGAAGCAAATTAAGGTCCAACAAAAAGAGGATAAGGAACTCCAACCCTATATGGACCTAGTCAACGAAGGAGCGAAACCAGACAATAATCTTCGAGGTGATGGAGTACTAACCTACAAGGGTAGAATATGTGTGCCTCAAGATAAGGAATTGAAGAGACTAATTTTGGAAGAGACATATGATTCTATTTATGTGATGCAACCGGGGAGTACCAAGATATACCGCACCCTCAAACAAGATTATTGGTGGAAAGAAATGAAGAGGGATATTGTAGAATATGTAGCCCAATGCTTGTCCTGCCAACAAATTAAAGCTGAGCATCAGAAACCTTTAGGACTGCTACAACCCTTGCCAATCTTAAAAATGGAAATGGTAACACATCACTATGGACTTTGTCACGGGGCTACCTATGACTAGAAAGGGATGAGACACAACTGGATCATTGTTGATATATTGACCAAGTCTAACCATTTCTTACCCATAAGAGTGATAGATTCAGTAGAACAACTGGTTGTATTATACATGAAAGAGATTGTGAGACTCCATGGCATCCTGGTAAGCATAGTATCAAATAGAGACACTAGATTTACCTCAAGATTCTGGCCCAGTTTGCAAAGTGCCTTGGGGACCAAACTCCACATGAGCACAACATTTCATCCTTAGATCGATGGACAGTCTGAGCGGATGATCCAAACCTTGGAGGACATGTTGCATGCATATGTACTCACCATGAATAAGGGTTGGGAAGAATACTTGTGCCTGATGGAATTTGCTTATAATAACAATTATCATGCTAGTATTCAATTGGCTCCTTATGAGCCCCTTTATGGACGACCAAGCCGCACCCCCTTATTTGGGGAAGAGGTGGGAGAAAGGAAGTTGGAAAGGGTCGAACTAATCGAGGATTCCACAGAGAAAATTAAGATCATAAGGAGTCGACATAATGCCGCTTAGGACATGCAAAAGAGCTATGTGGATCATTAGAGAAGGGATCTGGAATTTGATGTGGAAGACCAAGTGTTCCTAAAGGTATCCCCATGGAGGGGAATACTTAGATTTCAACAACGGGGGAAGTTGAAACCAAGGTACATCGGTCCTTACACAATAGTCCAAAGGATAGGGCCGGTGGCATTTAAACTAGAACTGCCTCTGAACTTACAAAGAATACATGATGTATTCCATATCTCGGTACTCCAAAAGTACCAGCCTGTTCCTAGCCATGTGTTGGACTGACCTCCACCAAGATTAGAAGAGAACCCAACTTATCAAGTAGAATCGGTGCAAATCATCGACCAGAGAGACAAGAACCTAAGGAACAAGAAGATTCTTATGGTCAAGGTTCTTTGGTAGAACGGACCCGTGCAAGAGAAGACATGGGAAACCAAGAGCGTTACGAGGGATGGACACCCTTAGTTGTTTGACATGTAATTATTTTAGGGACAAAATCCCCAAAAAGGAGGGGAGAGTTGTGAACCCCGTCCCTTTATAGATAAGAGAACCGAGAAAGGAACCGGTCATTTAAAAAGAGAAAACCGAGCCGATTCATGAACCACAACCGATAAGGAAAGGGTTAATTGAGAAATTTACATATATAAAGTGACTCAAAGAGTCATAAAAATCATGGAAAAGGACATTGGGATGAATTTGAAGAGAAAACCAAACCGGTTCAGGTGAATCGGATTGAACCAATTTGAACCGGTTTCTAAATTAATTTTTCTTGGTGGCTTAAAATGATCAAATTGGAGGAATTGAAGCCATCATTAGATGGGGAATGAATTTAAAAATTTTTAATTTTGAGAAAATCTGTCGAATTGAGCCTGAACCGACCGATTTACACATTGAATCGGTTGGACTGGTCCGGCCCAGTTCGAAACAGTGTCGTCTTCTTCCTTCAGATGATAGCACTGCTAATTCAATGCAGAAATGAATGACGTCAACAAAGGAAAAATGGCTACGATCAGGCCATTTCAAGGTGAGGATATGCTTGACCAAAATGGGAAATAGTTGGACAAAGAGTCCCCGAGCTCCCTATATAAAGAACTCCTCTCCATTCATCCTCCACACACTTGAAATCTCCATTTTCTCTCAATTGCTCTATTTTCAGGTGAAGCTCAAACGAGCGCTCCGACTTGGGCATTTTTCTAAGCCTCATAAGGCATGGTCGAGTCCTTTAGATTTCGGGGGAAGTCAGCTACCTGATAGCATCTTCCATTCGACCCGAGGACCATCGGAGAAGCGCCAGTGGAATCAAATAGTGAAGCACCTCCGATGGACCGAAGCTGCCTTGTTTTTGCCGAGTTGAATTTGGCCAATTTCAGCCTTCCTCCAACCAAAGCAAGCCACCCCAACACCCCACAGCCCTCACACGATTGCAATAGAGCTAAAATGTAAGCTAATTCAGCCCCTCTCTCATTTTCGGTCGGCGTTAGAGTGAGAAACTATGAATCTTCACTAACAAAATTCTCCTTCAATTCGATGTGAATTGTAGCAATTCTTGATCCTAGGAGTAACATCAGGAGAGAGCTACCTACCTAGATAGAGAGCTTAAACCATCGCACCTCCAACGGTAAGCTTTCGAAGCTTTCTCTCTATGCATAGTTTTCTGGTGAAGCTCTGTTTTAGCTTAATTCGGACCCAAATGATCTGGTTCAAAGCTCAATTGAATCATATGGAAGTGTAGGAACTGATCCATACCTTCAATTGGAGCAATTAACCCTGATTGAATGGCCAATTTGAAGAAATTAAATTCGGTCAGTTTGAAGGGGAGAAATTAGGGAAAATTTTGGGGAAAATTGGGGATTTTGTAAAATTGAGGGACCTTTTGCAATTCCTCAAAATTGAAGGCCAATTGGCCATGAGAAAGATGTTTAGGGAAAAATTGGTTGATTTTTGAAACATTTGGGACCAAATTTCTATTTTTGGAATGTAGGGGCATAATGGTAATTTTTGAAATGTTGGGGACCAAATTGGAAATTTGGAAAAACTTATGTCCCTTGTACAATTTTGAGTAAAATGAGGACTCAAAGGGAAATTTTGGAAACCTTGGGACTCAAATTGGTCAAACATGGGCATTAGGAACCTAAGTGCAATTAATAAAAAATTGTGAGCCTAAGCTTTTATGACAAACCGTTATTGATAAGGCTGCCCAAATTGTGTAGGGATATGTGTGAGGAGAACACAAGCAAGAGAAAGCTCGCATAGAATTGGAAAAATGACCGAGGACGAACACGTCATGGTTATCGGGTGAGTGGACTTATTTATATCATAATCAGTTGGGATGATAAGCACATTAGAATCGAAAAACCACTTGTAAGTGGAATTTTAACATCACACCCAGTTGGAGTGATGAGTGAACTAAGCTAAAACCTACTTAACAGTTGTAAGTAGAAGAAATCATACTCGATTAGTATGATGGACTTCCTTGAAGGGAGGAGAAACTCGCTTGCCAGTTGTAAGCGGAGATATCATCACACTCGGTTGGTGGGATGAAGTAAAAATACATTTTTGTCAGAAGTGTTCTCCCCTGACTATGTGCCAATGCTTAAACTCTTTGGGAACGGGAGCTAGAACAGCTCAGATAGGTCAGTGGCCTTGGTTTTATTGAACTTGTGGGGCTAAATGCCCAGTTTTGGGAAATCACATGCAGTGGGCCCAAGGCCAGTGGGCACGAGCAGGAGGTGGTAAGAAAAACTTAAATCGAGAAAGCCATGAAAACTCTAATGAAATTGATGTGTGATTTTGCCATGGTACCAAGTTAGGACCGATAGTACTCGATGGACTGGCAGTAGTGCATCAGGGCCACGTCAACGGACCGACCTAGACAAACAACTACAGGTTGGGTTGAGGGTCGGTGCCATTGGACTAGTGGCACCAAAGATAAATGTCTATGTGAAAACTATTGTTTTGTGCAAGACGCCCAAGAGGGTAGTGATGCACCCTAAGGGCTACTAGATGACATGGTGGAGATAAGGGCAGTTCATTGTGCCACCAGTCAGGAAGCTCGGAGTAGCTTCTTACGCATGAGACCTGGGTGGGGTCGGGATGAGGTTTCTGTCCTCATACGGACACAAAGTGGTATTCGGGTCTGTGGGTCAGATATCAAGAACATCCACTTAGACCCAGGGTAGAAGTGGACGAACTTCTATCTTGGTGGTTGGTAAAGACGTTCTGAGCCATAAGTGGGTGCTGTGGATGGGTTGCACCTACGAATGTGTGTACCCTTCCTGATTAAGGGTGTGTGTTGTCTGCTAAACACACCTAATGTGAAATTGAGAAAGAGATTTTGAGAACCAAAACTTGAGAAAAAATCTTTCTTAAAGGAAATGATGCTATTGGCACACTTTGAACAAAGTTATTTCTAAAAACTCACTCGCAACACCCGCTCACTGAGTTGTAGAACTCATCCCCTCCCTTTTTACCCCTTTCAGGTAACCGAGGAAAGATCCTCCCGAAAAGACCCTACTAATTCAAAACAAGACAAGTATGACTACTTTAAATTACTAAGTTTTGTTTAATGCTATTCCAGGAAAGATACATGTAAAAAGGATACCTTACACCTCGCGATTTAAAAAAGGGGAAACCCTTGATAAACCATGAGAGTGGTGGGTTGTTCATGGGGATTTGACGAAACTGGGTAAGGGCATGATATGTGCCATTAGAACCGAGAGGAAGTTCTCCACCCAACTGCAACCTCCGTTCGACTAGAGGAGCGCGTGCAAGCTTGCACAGTGTTGCTGCTCCAACTGGTTCAAAGTGACAAGATTTGATCAGACCAAATTTCGGCCACCCCCTACCCCCTCCAACTGAGATGACCCTCCCAGAAGTCCTTCCGACCGATCATTGACTCCCTTGAAACATCCACGTTAAGTAAATTTAGCCTTCACTCATCGGAGCAGCTTAGTTCTAGAGAGATAAAGTACCCCAATTTCACTGACCAAATTCTCACTGCTCAGGATGTGAATTGGAGCTGCTCTTGATTCTCGAAGGACCACCTCAATGATAGCTATCATCCCAAATCTAGAGCCTCAACCACCGCCCCCCACCGGTAATGTAGACCCCGCTCTTTTGAGTTAAGGAAAATCGGGAAAAGAACTAGTCAAACCAAGTGAGAAATACTAGACCGGTTCACAAACCCAACCATTTCAGGCTTCATAAAATCTTGAAAAAGAATCTTAAGACAAATTAGAATAGAAAAATCAAATTAATTTAGGGGAAAGTATGTTTATTTTGTAACCCGAAATTTCGATAAAAGATTTTTATGCGAGAAGTTGCCTTATCATAAATAGCCATAAATTAATAAATATTTAATTATTATAATTAGTACCAATAATTTAATTTAGGTAATATTAATACTAGTAATAAATCTCCGCCATTTAATACAAAATTTTACACGAGCTCATCCCCATTCATTCTCCTCACACCTGAACACTTCTCTCTCTTTCTATTGCTCCATTTTCCGGTGAAGCTCGAACTAGAGCTTTGACTTGAGCATTTTTCTTAACCTCGGAAGAAGAGGTCGAGCTCTTTAGAATCGGGGAGAAGTCAGCTATTTAATAGTAAACTCTAGTCAATCCGAGAATCGTCGAAGAAGCGCCGACATATGGAAGAGTGAAGCAGCTTCGGCGGACCGAAGCTGCCCTATTTCGGCCAAGCTGAAATCGGCCAATTCGAGCCTTCCTTAGGCCAAACCAAGGCCTCCCAACACTTCCTCAGCCCTTCCACGGCCGAATTAGGATTGAAAGGTAAGCCAATTCGGCTCCCCTTTACAATTTTTTACTAGTGTTAGAGAGAGAACTGACAGAATTTCAATGATGAAATTCTAACTCAATTCGACATCAATTGATGCAATTCTTGATTCTAGGATGAACCTCAGGATAAGAGCTATCTGCCCTGATCGAATGCTCGGACCGTCATGCCCTCACCGGTGAGTAGTCGAAGCTTTCTCTCTCTACAGTTCATTTTCCAACGAAGCTCCGTTTGAGCTTGTCTCGATGTTAAAACTTGCAATTCAAATTGCTCGAGAATCGTATGAACATGTAGAAACTCAATTTCAACTTCAATTTCAACAATTGGAAGTGTTTGATTGGTCAATTTGATAAAATCAAATTCAGCTGTGTTAAGAAGTTGGAATTGGGGGAAAAATTGGGGATTTTCAAAAATTTGAAGGACGAAAATGCAATTTTCTAAAATTGAGGGTCAATTGGGCATGATAAAAATGTTAGAGAGACAATTGAGAAATTTTAGAATTTTTGGGGTAAAATTTACCATTTTTGTAAAGGAAGGGCTAAATGGTAATTTTGGAAAAGTTGGGGGACCAAATTCGAAATTTGGAAGTTTAAACCCTTTTTGTGAAATGGAATAAATTGAGGTCCTTTGATAAATTTAAAAAAATTTCAGGACTCAATTTGAGGAAAAACCGGCATTAGGGACTTGAAGTTTAAGAGAAATAACTTTAGGGACCTAATTGTAAATAAATGAGAGTTTGACTTTCTCATTCATTTGGAATGAATGAAGGCTATTAGGCCAAAGGATAATGAATCGAGATGTTCATATTGTGTATGAACACGAAGTACAGGGAATGCTAGTAAGGAAAAGCTCGTGTGAATACAAAGAACCGGTCTAGTGGAATTCACGACATTAATGGGTGAGTGAGTTTACTAATGTCATACCCTGTTGGGATGATGAGCATAACTTAAAGTTAAAAACCACTTACTGGTTGTGAGTGAGATTTTTATATCATACCCGATTGGGAATGATAAGCATATCGGAATGAAAATCCACTATTATGTGGTATTTTAAACATCACAACTTAGAAGAGTGATGTGAAAACCATACGGAAAAACTAATTACTGGTTGTAAGTAGATCATACCCGATTGTTATGATGAAACTTTCTCGAAGGAAGTTGAAAACTCGTTCATCGGTTATGAGCGGAGATGTCCTTATACCCGGTCGGTATAATGGACAATTGAAAATATATTTTATCAGAAGTGCTCTCCCCTAACTGTGTGCCAATGCTTAAACTATTTGGGAGACCTTCTCGATAGGAGCTCGAATAGCACTTACAGGCTGGTGGCCTCGGTTTTGGAACTTGGGGGCTAATATGCCCAATTTTGAAAATCTCGTACAGTGGGCCCATGGCCTGTTGGCACGAGTAGGAGCTCGTAAACAAACATGAGTTATATGATATAAAACTTTAAATAAAGGAATTGTTTGTCCATAGTACCAAGATAGGTCCAATATACTCAGTCAACTAGCAACAATGTGACATGAAAGGTCGACGAACTAGTCAAGATAAACAACTGCAAGTTGAGTTGAGAGTCGGGGCTGTTGGACCAGTGGCACCACAGATTATATGGCATAATGATTGTGCATGCTCTATGATTATGGGATCATCAAGATGCCCATGAGGGGTAGTCATGCATCCTAAGGGCCCTGGATGACCCAGTGCGTATTAGGGAAATTCGTCGTACCAGGTGACCGTGCGAAATTTGGAGTAGCACTAAGCACATGAGACCGGGGTGGGGACGGGATGAGGTCTCTGTCCTCATACGGACACAAAGAATTGATTTCGGGATTGAGGGTCAGATGTCGCAAACATCCACTCATTCTCAAGGTAGAAGTGGACGTACTTCTATCTAGGTGACCGGTAAAGTCGCTCCGAAGCCACAAGTGGGTTCAGTGGACATACTGACTTGCGAATGTGTGTTTAACTTTCATGATGAAGGATGTGTGTTGGGTGATGACACACTGTGATTAAATAAATAAATTGTGGTAAAAATCAAGATTTGAAATTAAAGGACTTTTGAAAGAAAGGAGTCTGGCACACTCTAAAACTAATCTTTTTCCTAAAGTTAAAGGTTTTGAAAAACCCATTCACTAAGTTGTCGTACTCATCCCCTCCCTTATATCCCTTTCAGGAAATTTTAGAAAGCCTACCATTAAAGACCATCAACTAAGACGCCTGTGAGACAGGTATGATAAAATTTAAGTTATTATGTAGTTTTAATTTATGTTATTCTAGGAAAAGCTATAGGTTTAAAGGACGCCTTACTCTTTACGGTTTATAATAAGGGGAAACCCTTTAATATACCGAGATAGTGGTGGGTTGCTCGTGGGGATCCGACTAAATCAGGTCGGGGCGTGACAACTAGAGGGGTATCAGAGCATGTTTCCTCGAATACATAATCAAGACTAGAAAATATAGTAACTAATAGGATTTATCCTAAAATTTTCATATGGCTCCCAGGAGAGGAATCGAGAAAACTAGGAATGACTCTACTGAACACCCTATCTTCGTAGGAAAACAACCCTAGAAGCTTCCCAAATGCCTGAGGCATGGCAAGAATCTCAAAAGACCAAATGGGGAAGTATCCCGGAGAATGGTGCCAGGACCTATTGAGGGCACAACTCTAAGTATAAAGGAAGCCAAGCGTGAAGCCATAAACGCAAGCAAAGGGGCATATAACCTTACATAGGAGGACACTTATCAAGAATCCTATAACTTTCTAGTTATTTGGTGATCATTTTCTGTAATAGGGCCACAACACCCAATATACTGTACTCCTCTATTAATGAAGTACTCCAAATTCCTAAAAACCCTGTCCCTAAAATGATGTGATCTTCAAGTAAGATGGCCCCAAAGAAAGTGACCAAATAAGCATGTACTACCATAAAAACTAAGGAGAATCCCATCCAAGTTAAGAAAACTGAATTAGGGAATCGAGAAACCTAGAAGGACTCTAAGAGTAATCAATTGACAAAGAAGACTCCAAAAGAAACTCTCAAGGTATCCAAATACAAGGATAAAGGAAGGAGATTATTATGCAAAGAAGGCATGACAAGAAAACCGTCATGGTAAGGAGTGTAGGAGAATTTTGGGGTAACTAAATAAGGAACAACCTATTATAAAGTACAGAGGAAATAGGACATGAAATGAAGGACTGTCCCACACCACTAGGATTTAGAACAATACTTTCCAAGAATAAACACCCCACAACTATAGGAAATCTGAAAGGATATGATTCCAAGGAACACGACTCCTGCTTGAAATTTCAACCACAAATAGGAGGAAACTTTTTCGAGATCACAACAATATGGCCGGAAGGAAAAAGGGCTGAAGGTAGGACCTCAATAAAACCATAAACAGAACAAAAAGTACCTAAAGAGAAGTCTTCCTTAAAGAAGAAATTTCCAACAATTTAGGAGAAAAGGAGGGAGTGCATCCACAAGAGAAGACAAGCCAAGCGTTTGACGACAAATGGGATGTCTTGGGATTGCAAGTACGAATTCCTTTGGAAAATGTAGAGAAGTCAAATTGGAGATTTAGAGCAACATAGCAGAAGTAAGCAAACCGTGACAACAAAATAGTCAAAGAAAATAAATGACAACCTAAGGAAGATTGGGAGGTATAAGGGACTACACCCTAAAATGGTCAGTGAGATGGACGTTAAGGATAGGAGTACTCGAGAGACAACTGTCCTAAGAAACTTAGACCAAAGGAATGGTGGAGGTGAGGTAGTTAACGAACTAATACATGACAAAACCATAATTTGAGTTCCAACAAAGAAGAGAGGGGCGGAAAGGCCAAATACTCAGGAAAAGAAGGATGAAAGAAATCCTTAACAGGACCAAAGGCCAAATTAACAACGAAACTCAAGTCAAGAAAAGAATAGGCAAGCCTCTCACATAATTGTCAAGAAATCTTGAAACAAGGAAGATTTGAATGCTCCATAAAGAAATACACTATGAAAGTAAACTTTGGAGGGATTCATACGACTAACTACCCTTGAAGGAATTTTGATGGGCAGATGGACATAATGTGGAGTGCAAGGAACCAACCCTTAATTGTGAAATGTTTCAAAGGAAGGAAGTGTCGTGATGGCCCAATGTGACCTGCTTGGAGAGAGCAAGAGAACCATACAATAATTTTAGGAGAACTAAGTAGAAAGAAGAAACGAGTAACAACGGAACAACCAAAGAGAATAAACAAAACCCTAAAAAAGACTGAGATGTAGTAAACACTACACTCTATGAAGGATAATAGGATGGGCATGGAGAATGAGTGATATAGCTGCCCAGACGATTGAACCAGAAAAATAGAGAGAAAAAGATAGTTAAAGAACTAGTATTCAAGATAACCATGGATTTAAACCATGACAAAGAAGGGAGAAGTGAAAAGGCTAAAATGTTGAAAAAAAAATGGAGAAAGGAAATTCTTAAAGAAATCAATGACCAAGACCAGATTTACTATCAAAAGGCCATGAAGTGGTTAAGTGAGCCTCTCGAAGGACGATCAAGTGATTTTGCCACTAGGTGGATGTGAGCTCTCCCTAAGGAAGATATAGACATGTACTAGGGTACGAGTGATAATGAGGATGGAGTATGAAAGACGTACCCGTAGGATCTCAAGAGTATAGGTAAACATGAAAGAATAGCATCAAGGGACATCATTTAAAGTAAGGTGTCTTCAAGATGAATGAAAAATAAATTACGGGAGAAAAGGGTAAGAATCCTCCCAAATAAAGAAATCGTGAGAAATGATACATGACCTAATAAAGAAGAAATGGAAACAGTTGATGAGAGGCAAGGAGACGAATTTGCAAATAAAATGCATGCTAAGGTGAAAGAAACGTAAGGAAGCATATTAAGAGAATCTAAGGAGTAGTTAAACTCAAGAAAATGGTAGGTAGGAAGTTAGCAACAAGAGATGCTGTGACAAGTAAGAATGAGTGAACTATCCATAATAAGGTAATGAAGGAAAGAACGTACGAGAAATGTTGGGAAAGTGAACCCTCCAAATAAGATGTGGTTAAGGAGGGATAACCACAATTGGTAAGACAGGTCATAATCCACACACGCATACGAAGCTTAAAGAGTGGACGGTTGAGCATAGTGTGAAGTGTATGGAATAAGACCGAAAATTTAAAGTATCTCCAATAAAGAATAAGGGATGAAATAGAAGTTGTGGATAAAGAAGATTCCAATACGGGAAAATGCCCTAACATAGATAGGGGTGCGAAGAAAGGGAGAAAGAACCATACCATGAATGATAAGGAGGTTGAGCATGTAACTCCTAAGATGGAAATCTCTATTGTAAGGGACATAGTAGAGAACAAAACCGGAAGGAGGGAACCTTCCCAAGCAAAGTAATTGACACATAGATCGAAAGCAATTATTGCAGAATGAAGAATCATGAAGTGATTATGAGTAAGTAAAAGTGGATTAAGGAAAAAGGAAAAACCCTTGAATAAGGAATGCCAAGGACTTAAGAAGGAAAGAATCTTAGTTTGTTGGTAAACTATTGGGAAACCAAATAATTGGCACCAAAAAGACCCAATAAAGAAGTTAGGAAAGGACGAGTGGGGAAGGAAAACCGACACGTTTATGTAAGACATGTTGTCAAGATACAAATGATAATTGGGTAACAGTAAAGGTAGTTGAGAAATACTACCCGATTAAAGGAGGGATGAAATTATATAGTCTCTGGAAGGCTGTAAAGTTGGAAACAACCCTAAAAGAGGTGTTGTAGGAGTCTAATGGACTAAGATAGGTTCAAAACTATGTTATGTCGTAAGGGACATATAAACACCAACAATCCTAAGTAAAATGTAAATCAAGTAAGAAGGAGTCAGTTGGTAAACATAACAAGGTCAAACGTAAATTTGACCGAAGTTGTAATCAATGACGGATGAAGGATGTGTCAAATTGGGACGAAAGAATAATAACAAAAAAACCTGTGAAAACAAGTATGTAATGCTCAAAAGAACGTCGAGCCAGGGTTTCAACGATGAAGAGAATAACTAGACAAAGGAACGATTGAGCACCTTGGAACACCCAATCCTGAAATCTTGAGTAAAATCCACAAAAGGAAGAACCTTACCCTAAATAAAGGGAGATGTGAACCTAAGAATATACATTAGGATTAATGAGCCAGACATGCCTCATTATTATAACTCCATGGAAGGAGTAAGCATGATAAATGAAAAGAAATTCCTTAGATGAATGATTACAAGGACTAAGCGAAAGAGCAATCCAAGTGTTAGCATGTCAAGAAAACCCAAGTTGACATTAAGGGAAATTATTCCCGATGTGGAATATATTGGTTAAGTTTTGGAGACAAAACTCCTAAAGGGAGGGGAGAGCTGTAAACCTCGCTCTCTTGAGTTTAGGAAATCTGGGAAAAGAACTGGTCAAACCGAGTGAAAAATACCAGACCGGTTCACAAACCCAACCATTTGAGGATTCAAAAAACCTTGAAAAAGAACCTTAAGACAAATTGGAAGAGAAAAACCAAATTGGTTCAGGTGAACTATATTCTATAAGAACTATGAAGTTAAGCGTACTTGCCTGAGAGTAATGTGAGGATGGGAGACCTTAGAATTAATACAAATAATTTAATACCTAAATTAAATCTCATCCCCATTTAATAAACAATTTTACACCTATATAAAGAGCTCATCCCCATTCATTCTCCTCACACCTAAACACTTCTCTCTCTCTCTACTGCTCCATTTCCCGGGGAAGCTCGAACCAGAGCTTTGACTTGAGCATTTTTCTTAACCTCAGAAGGAGAGGTCAGTCTCTTTAGAACCGGGGAGAAGTCCACTATCTGATAGCAAACTCCAGTCAATCCGAGAATCGTCGAAGAAGCACCGACATATGGAACAGTGAAGCAGCTCCGACGGATCGAAGTTGCCCTATTTCATCTAGGCTGAAATCGGCCAATTTGAGCCCTCCTTAGGCCAAACCAGGCCCTCCCAACACTTACTTAGCCCTCCCATGGCCGAATTAGGACTCAAAGGTAAGCCAATTTGACTCCCTTCTACAATTTCCAATCAGTGCTAGAGAGAGAATTGACAGAATTTTTATGATGAAATTCTAACTCAATTTGGTATCAATTGATGCAATTCTTGATTCTAGGATGAACCTCATAACGAGAGCTATCTACCAAGATCGAAAGCTCGGACCGTCGTGCCCTCATTGGTGAGTAATTAGAGCTTTCTCTCTCTATAGTTCATTTTCTGAGGAAGCTCCATTTAAGCTTGTCCCAGCATTAAAACTTGCAATTTAAATTGCTCTTCCTTGACCGTGTGCCAATGCTTAAACTATTTGGGAGACCTTCTTGATGGGAGCTCGAATAGCTCTTATAGGCCAGGGGCCTTGGTTTTGGAACTTGGTGGCTAATATGCCCAATTTTGAAAATCTCGTACAGTGGGCCCAAGGCCAGTTGGCATGAGTAGGAGCTCGTAAACAAACATGAGTTATATGCCATAAAAATTTAAATAAAAGAATTGTTTGGCCATGGTACCAAGATAGGTCCAACATACTCAGTCAACTAGCGGCAATGCGACATGAGAGCTCGACGAACCAGTCAAGAAAAAACAACTACGGGTTGAGTTGAGAGTCGAGGTTGTTGGACCAGTGGCACCACATATTATATGGCATAATGAGAAAATATTGATTGTGCATACACTATGATTACAGGATTATCAAGAAGCCCATGAGGGGTAGTTATGCATCCTAAGGGCCCTGGACGACCCGGTGAGTATAATGGCAGTTTGTCGTACTAGGTGACTGCGTGAAATTTGGAGTAGCACTAAACGCATGAGACCGGGCTGGGGATGGGATGAGGTCTCTATCCTCATACAAATATGAAGAATTGATATGAGTATTGAGGGTCGGATATCGCGAATATCCACTCATTCTCTGGGTAGAATTGGATGTACTTCTTTCTGGGTAGCCGGTAAAGTCGCTGCGAAGCCACAAGTGGGTTTGATGGATGTACTGACCTGCAAATGTGTGTTTAACCTTCATGGTGAAGGATGTGTGTTGGGTGATGACACACCGTGATTAAATAATGAAATGGTAGTAAAAATCAAGATTTGAAATCAAAGGACTTTTGAAAGAAAGGAGTCTGGCACACTCCAAAAAAAATCTTTTTCCTAAAGTTAAAGGTTTTGAAAAACTCATTCACTAAGTAGTCGTACTCACACCCTCCCTTATATCCCTTTCAGGAAATTTCGGAAAGCCTACCCTTAAAGACCATCAACTAAGATGCATGTGAGACAGGTATGATAAAATTGAAGTTATTATGCAGTTTTGATTTATGTTATTCCAGGAAAAGGTGCAAGTTTAAAGGACGCCTTACTCTTTACGATTTATAATAAGGAGAAACCCTTTAATATACCGAGAGAGTGGCGGGTTGCTCATGGAGATCCAACCAAACCGGGTCGAGGCGTGACAGGTAATCTTACGAAGCTTTCTCTATCTAAGTCTAGTTTTTTAGAAAAGCTCTGTTTGAGCTTGTTTTCGAATAAAAAACTGTGATTCAAGGCCTGAATTAATCGTAAGATGATGAATAAAATGATTAGTATCATTCTAGGGAATAATTAACTGAATTTGCAAGTTGATTTGGCAAATTTGGATTTCAGGACAAGAAGGGGGTGATTTGGGCAACAATTGGGTGAAATTGGGTATTTTTGAAAATTAATGGACTTATGTGCAATTTTATGAAAATTGAGGGCAAATCGGCAATTTTAAGGAAGTTGGGGCCAATTGGTGACTTTAAGGAAATTGGGGAACAATTGGTCATTTTTGGAAAATTTGGGGCAAATTGGTAATTTTTTGAAAAATGGGGACTAAAGGAAATTAAGCGAAAATTTGGATTTCAATGTCCAAAAAATGAATTTTGTGAATATTTACAAAGTTAGCAATTTATAATGTTGGTATTTAACCGGGAGTTAACTACCATGATGGTAGAATTCAAGAATTTTGAAATAAATTAGGACTTAATGTTCCTTACCCGGAATGACCTAGGTACGAGAGGAAGCGCATCAACCTACATCCGCGAAACATCCTGGACATACGGACAAACCAGCTCGAGAGAAATGAGTCACTACACACTCGTGAGTGGGTTTAGCATCACATCCGGTTGGACTGATGAGCACTTGTTTTTCGAATTAAAAATAATTTTCAAAGGTCGTTCTCCCTTGGCTGGTTGGATGAGCTTAAATATTTTGGGAGATGGTACTGACGAGAGCATGAACCATGTGATAATAGGACTAGTAGTGCTGGAGTGGGCCCAAGTCTAATGGATAGGGGCTTAGGCACGTTTACTTGTTATGACTTATATATCAAAATACTCTCATGAATGGATAATTGTGTGTATGTGCTAGTTACTGTGTCGAAGTCAGGCGGACAGACTCGTTGGGCTGGTAATCGGTGAGCCGAAGCCAAGTCAGCCAACCTGATGGGCTAGCAGTCATAAAGCCAAAGCCGAGTTGTCGGGTTCGTTGGGACAATAGACCAAAGATGATGAACATAATTAATAAAACTATTGTTTGTGTATGTTATGAGTTCGGAGCCATCGAGGCACTCCTGGTGGGGTAGTGTTGGCTCCGAGGGCTGCTAGACAACCCATGGAGTATAACAGAAGTTCGTCGTCCAACATGTCGAGAAGCTTAGGGAGCTTAATGGGCACTGAGACCGAGGTTGAAAGGGGAGAGGTCTCGTTCCACAATGCGAACATGGAGTATTATTCAGGTCTGAGGGTTGGGCAATTGATGTCCACTCAGGCTAAGGGTAGAAGACATGAGCTTTTATCAGGGTGGACAATGCGCTCCGGTCCACAAGTGGAGCAGTCAGGGACTGCTCTATGAATGTGTGAAACCTTTTTGATAACGAGCAATTGAACAATGTGCGAAGTCAAACTAATGACTAAATCTCAAATATAAAAGTTAATGTGGGTTTATAGCTAGGCCCTCACTAAGTTATGAAACTCACCCCCTCTCTTAACCCTTTTTAGGGAGGTATAATAGCTGTAAGGATAGTGGACAACAAGCGAGGAAAACGTCACTCCATAAGGTACAGGCTCATCCTTAAGTTGCTTTGATATCTCTGCTTTAGTAAAACCGGTTAAATAAATGCCTTTACTTTTCTTGTTCTAACTTGGTAGAAATACCTAGATAGCATAAGAAAAGGTGACAGGTTGCTCATAGGGTTTCGACCAAACCAGATCGGAGCATGACAACTTAGGTGGTATTAGAGCCTAGGTTTTTCCAACCAGGTATAAAGAGCTGAGCTCAAAAACACCGACAAACGAACATCCCCACCTTGTAGGAAAAATTGCCCCAAGGAGGGTAGCTAGACGAACTCACCCAAATTCGAGACCAGTGCGAAATTCTACTATGAGCAAAGGGAGTAGTGAGGGAACCTCTAGGCTCAAATGGGCTCGACCCGAGGAAATGGCCGCATATCAGAAGGCCCTTTATGAATAGCTGAGGAAGATGTTAAATAAGCCCATCCCTCCCCTGGAAAGGGGTAATCCCTTAGTAGAAAATGCACCTCCCGAGAGGAACCAAGCACCTCCTTAGGCACCCCCAACAACCGGAACGAACCCCGACACAAGAGGAGGCATGGAAGAACCATTGGGAGGTGTTTGCCAAATATGTGAGGATCTTCTACAAACTTCCACCAATCCAGGTAAGCCCCAAACCCATAAACATGATGCGACAAGCCTACGAGTATGAAGTCGTGGTGTTGGAGAGGTACAAGATCGAAGTGACTCACAAAGTTAGAGCCCGAGGGGCACCCAACGACGCAGTCCCACCCTGCTCCAAGTAATCTAGTTTGAACCCGTACAAGGGATATGAGGGACACTACATGGACATGAGCTTGTCATCTTCGAAACCATCATACAAGGAGTCCCAAAACAACCCAAAGGTGGATTCCTGATCGGTGAACATGTGGGGTTAGCGGGAGAGTAGGACAAGTACATGTAGTAAGCCTATTTTGGCAAATTTCTTGGAATGAATAAAAGAGTTCTTTATGTCCAAATTGTGAAGATTAATTAAAGGAAAACAAAAAATAAATAATAACCTCTTATAAAAAGAAGAAGGATAAAGGGGCCTCAAATCCGTAAAACCCAGGGAAATTAGAGAGGCTTCCCTCTAAATGGTTAATAAGTTGGGGATCAAGAACTTATGAATATGAAAGTTTATGATAGGAATAATAACTCCCTCCCTAAGAGGAGTCAAGCCACCAGGATCGGGAAAGGCCTCGGAACACGACAGGATGACAAGTAAAAGGAGGAACCAAGTACCAAGGGTACACCCAAGATAGCAATCTAGGATATCACCAGAAAGGGTAGAGTCTCCAAATCAACAGGAAGGAAAGACCCCAAAAAGGAGTAACGAACACAATAGAGGAATGGGAGATGTGATAAGCCAATACCAAAGAAGACCTTGAGGTGCCATCGATAACGGGCCAAGATAAATCTTGATAAGGAAAAGTTAAGAATGCCAAACAGAAGGGACCATCCATCATACATGGGTGATAATAGATGCTTGGCAAGGAAACCCACCAACTACTCGGGATGCAAACAATTTAAGGAGGGGTTATGGAAGGCAACCCGGGTAGAAGGTAGGACCCTGAGAAACCGCGAACGGAGTGGAACGTAGAGACATGTGAATGAAGGAAAATTCTCCCCCTTGGTAGGTACGCGCCATATGTGTGTGAAGAAGGAAGCACCCTCATAAGAGAAGACAACCCTCGAGTGTCGGACATGAGAGGGGACGTCTTGGGAGGTGAAGGGCAATTCACTTTAGAAAGGCGGAGGAGAAACAGGGGGGGGGGGGGGGTAGATGAACATAGAGGTGGGGAACGACTATTAACTGTGGGAAGACCACGAAATGTGAGCGATTTCCAAAAAAAGGATGGGGGAGAAGTAAAGACTATACATACGCTGAATGGTGGGAAGATGAGCACCAAGACTAGTTGAACTCGAGAGATAACTACCCCAAAGCCAATGAACAAGGAGGGTTGTAGGGTCGAAGCAATAACGAACTGACCCTCATGAGAGCCAAGGATTCAAACCCTGGTGAAGAGGGGAGTGTAGATGATCAATGACAAGCATGATACTTGGTGAAATTTAAACCAGAACCAGAGGAGGATGAGGAGGAGCATGGACGAACGTGGGGAGATAAATGGACACGATGGAACAACAAGGGAGTCCAAGGACATGAGCCAAGCGTTAGGAACCATTGGAACGTCCCCCATTACTTAATGAGTGCAAATGAAATAAAAGTACGAAACGTCGATTGACCGAGTGCGAGAAGGAGGAAATGAAGGACCAAACGTATCCAATGAACTAGTCAAGGTGAATGGGTGCCACAGAGGAGTCCTAACTGGTGAAGCCAACATGCCCTAGCCTAGTAACAAGGGGAGTAAGGAGAACAAAGTGCTCTGTGAGCTTGGGAGGGATTTGACCAGCGTGAAGCAAGAACAAAGGATTAACATTTTCAAAGGATAGGATGGGGAAGCAAAGAATTGTCATAGGCAATCATGAACCCCAAGGGTCTTAGACAAATGGGGAATGCGTAATCGTGAGGGATGAATTGTTGTCATTGGACGGAGTCCAACGTCAAATGGGCATAACCCTAGCTAAATCGGTGTGATCATACCAACACTAATGCACCAGATCTCATCAGAACACTAACCCATGTTATTTTCTTTTTCATTCAACCTTTGCCCTTTTTTCATAAAAGGGTTCACTCGGTTGTAGAGCAGTCTACAACTGCTCCACTTGTGGACCGGAGTGCCTTTACCGTCCACCCTGATAGAAGCCCACGACTTCTACCTTGAGTTTGAGTGGGTATCAATTACCTGACCCTTAGACCCAAATAATACTCCATGTCGACAATGTGGGATGAGACCTCTCCCACTCCGATCTTGGTCTCAGTGTGCATGAAGCTCATCAAGTTTCTCAACATACTGGATGACAAACTTTCCTTAAGCTCCCTAGGTCGTCCATAAGCCCTTGGAACCACCACTACCCCATACTGGGCATGTCAAGCCCCAACCCAGTTTGTTCGGAGTCTTGTGATCAACCCGCCACCCTTCCTTGTACTAATCTAGTATTTCTACCAAATAATCCAAGGAAGGTAGAGGCGTTGGAGTACCTGTTTTCCATAACAAAGTTTACAAAACATAAAAATTACTTGATGGCGGTGCCCTTGGCTTTCTCTTCGAGCCTTGACTCTTCATAGCAAAGTGTTTCTCCTAAAAAAAGTTTAATGGGAGGGGGTGAGTTTTTAAAACTCAGTGAGTGGGGATTGGTAAGTGAGTTTTCAAGCAACTAGTCTTATCAAAACGTTTTAGACTTTTAGTTTATTGTAATATGAGTTCATCTCTTCTTAACATTTCCCCTTACTCAGGAAGTGCCTCGACAAATAATCACACACCCTTTCTATCATAGAAAGGCATCACATGTTCATAGAACAGTCCCTAATTGTTCCACTTGTAGTTCGGTGCATCTTTACTATACACCCGAATAGAGGTGCACTGCCTCTACCCCGAGTTTGAGTGGACATCAATAGTCTGACCCCCAAACTCTTATCATGTCCGCTTGGTGGGACAAGACCTCAGGGAAGACCATTCCTAGAAAAATAATTTTGCAAACTTTAAAATGGTTCTCATCACCCCTAACTGGGTATGATGCTGAAAATCCCATTCATCCAGTACTGTGACGGACTCGTCCTAGCTGGATTTCCAATCTTCAATGTGCTACTTGGAACTCGTACTCATATGACTCGTGCCTACATGGTTCGAGCATCCATATCAGGAAAATTGACATAAGGGACCTTATACTTTTTGGTATTTGCGTGTACGTCCTCAAACTATGACTTAATTGTAGTTAGGTCCCTTAAAGTTTACATTTTAGTCCCTGATCTTTTTTAATCTCAATTAAGTCCCTCAGACTCCCCATTTTTCCTCATAGGTCCTTAACTTTTCCAAAATTACCAATTGGTCCTTGAACTTTCAAAAATTCCCAATTGGACCCCAATTGGAAGTTAGTTCCATGAAAATGCCCCTAATTTCCTTAAACTGTAATTTGGACCCCAATTTTCCAAAAATTCCCAAATTGCCCAAATTTCTAAAAAATTGTAATTTGGTCCCAAAATTGCCCAATTTCTCAAATATTGAAATTTGGTCCCCAAATCACAATTTTGTTCAATTGACCCCCAAAACTTGGTTAGTTGCCATTATTCTTGATTTGAATCATCTTCTCTATGTTTTTCTCGTCATTTCAAGCTTTGAACCACTCGATTTGGCTCGGAAATGAGCTCAAACGGAGCTTCGTTGGAAAATTCAGTCTAGAGAGAGAAAGTTTCGATATTTTACTGGTGAGGGTCTGGCGACCGAAGCTCTTGCTTTCTCTAAATTGCTCTCCTCCCAGGGATCCTCCTTAGATCAAACCACGCCTCAATTGGTGGCCTAAGCAATGTGAATTTCTTAGTTTCGGTTCTCACAAAAATGCGCCATCAATAGTATTTTCCGACAAAGAGGCGGTGGATGGGCTTTTTGTGCTTGCTTGGGGGAAGGTTGGGGCACCTCTAGGTGGTGTTTGGGGTGCTTGGTTTGGCTGGAATTAGCTTGGAGATGGCTCGAGTTGAGCTCGAGCAACTTGGGCTGCTAATAGCCGAGGAGCAACGTTATTGTTTGAGCTTCCTCGTTCTTCTACGATGACTCTCAGGCAGAATGGAGGGTGCAGCTGTGTAGAGGACTTCCTCCCAGTTCTAATGGTACCAAATGTAGCTTTAGATGTGGTGAAAAGCCCCAATATTGGAGCTCTAGTTTGCTGCTCACTGGAAAACTGAGCACTTCTCCTTCTTCATTTGAATGTGGGATGCTGAGGACGAATGAAGGGGTGCTCTTTATATAGGGAGTGTAAACCCCGCACTTTTGAGTTAAGAAAAACTAGGAAAGAACCAGTCAACCCGAGTAAGAAAACCGAGTCGGTTTACAAATCCGATCATATGGGAACAAGCAATTTGGTGATCTAAAGGGTTCATTAAACCTTGCAAAAGAAACTTAAAACAAAATAAAGACAAAACTAAATTGGTTCAAGTGAACGAGATTTCAGTCAAAAATTTTTATGTAAGCCTTATCATAAATAACCATAAATTAATATATATTTAATTATTGTAATTAATACCAATAATTTAATACCTAGATTAAATTATTAAAATTAATACAAATAATTTAATATCAAAATTAAATTATTGGAATTAATACCGAAATTAAATTATTGGAATTAATACCAAAATTAAATTATTGGAATTAATACCAATAATTTATGGCAATATTAATAATAGTAATAAATCTCGCCCATTTAATAAATGGGTTTTACGCCTATATAAAGAGGTAATCCCCATTCATTCTCTTCACATTCGAACACTTCTCTCTCTCTCTCTACTACTCCATTTCCCGGTGAAGCTTAAACTAGATCTTCGACTTTAACATTTTTCTTAACCTCGAAAGGAGAGGTCGAGCTCTTTAGAACTAGGGAGAAGTCAGCTATCAGATAGCAAACTACAGTCAATCCGAGAATCACTAGAGAAGCGCGGACATGATGGAACAGTGAAGCAGCTCTAGTGGACCGAAGCTGCCCTATTTCAGTCAAGTTGAAATTGGCCATTTCGAGCCCTTCTTAGGCCAAACCAAACCTTCCCAACACTTCCTCAACCCTCCCATGGCCGAATTACGACTGAAAGGATGAACCTCAAGATGAGAGTTATCTACCTAGATCGAAATCTCGGACCGTCGTGCCCTCACCGAAACGCAAAATATTGGGAACGCTAACAAGGAGAAGCTCGCGTGAATACAAAGAACCGGTCTAGTGGAATTCACGGCATTAACGAGTGAGTGGGTTTACTAACCTCATACCCGGTTGGGATGATGAGCACAACTTAAAATTTAAAAACCACTTACCAGTTGTGAGTGGGATTATATATCATACCCGATTGGGGATGATAAGTGCTTTGGTATAAAAACCCACTGTTTAGTGGTATTTTAATCATCACCACTTAGAGGAAGTGATGTGAAAATTTTGTGAAAAAACTACTTACCGGTAGTAAGTAGGTCATACCCGGTTGGTATGATGAGACTTCCTCGAAGGAAGTTGAAAACCCGTTCATCGGTTATGAATGGAGATGTCCTTATACCGGTTGGTATAATAGACAGTGAAAACCTATTTTGTCGGAAGTGTTCTCCCCTGACTATGTGCCAATGCTTAAACTATTTGGGACACCTTCTCGACGGGAGCTCGAATAGCTCTGATAGGCTGGGGGCCTCGATTTTGGAACTTGGGGGCTAAATGCCCAATTTTGAAAATCTCGTACAGTGGGCCCAAGGCCAGTTGGCACGAGCAAAAGCTCATAAATGAACATGATATATGTGCCATAAAACTTAATAAATGAATTGTTTGGCCATGGTACCAAGATAGGACCGACATGCTCAGTCAACTAGCAGCAGTGCGACATGACAGGTTGACGGACCAGTTAAGACAAACAACTATGGGTTGAGTTGAGAGTCGGGGCTGTTGGACCAGTGGCACCACATATTACATGTCAATATGAGAAAACATTGTTTGTGCATGCACTGTGAGTATGGGATTATCAAGACGTCCATGAGGGGTAGTGATGCATCCATCCTAAGGGCACTGGACGACCTGGTGGCTATAAGGGCAGTTCGTCGTTCCAGCTGTCTGTGCGAAATATGGTGTAGCACCAAGCGCATGAGACCGGGGTGGGGATAGGATGAGGTCTCTGTCCTCATACGAACATGAAGAAGTGATTTTGGGATTGTGGGTCGGATGTCACATACATCCACTCATTCCCAGGGTAGAAGTGGTCGTACTTCTATCTGGGTGGTAGGAGAAGTCGCTCCGAAGCCACTAGCGGGTTCAGTAGTGATACTGACTTGTGAATGTGTGTAACCTTCATGATGAAGGATGTGTGTTGGGTGATGACACACTGTGGTAACTAAGAAATAATGGAAAAATCCAAAATTTTAAATGATGGAATTTTTTAAAACAAAGGAGTTTGGCACACTCCATATAAATATTTTTCTTAAAAGTCAAAAGCTTTTAAAAACCCATTCACTGAGTAGTTGTACTCACCCCCTCCCTTATATCCCTTTTAGGAAATCCCGGAAAGCCTCCCCTTAAAGAACGTCAACTAAGATGCCTGTAAGACAGGTATGTAAAGTTTTAACTTTTATGCAGTTTTGATTATGCTATTCTAGGAAAAAGGTGCAAGTTAAAGGACGCCTTACTCTTTACAGTTTACGATAAGGAGAAATCCTTTAATAAACCGGGAGAGTGGCGGGTTGATCACGGGGATCCAACCAAACCGGGTCAGGGCATGACACGACTATTCCACTAATGGTTTGGAGCAACTTTACCATTCACCATAGTAAGAGGCTACAACATTTGCCACATGGTTTGTGTGAGCACCATGGTCTAACCCCCAGACCATCTCAATACTCTATTACCGCTATTGTGAGATGAGACCTCTCCCCCTTCTTCCTCGGTCTCAAAGCGCACAAAGCTCCCAGAGCTTCTCGACATATCGGACCAGCAATACTTCCCTTATGCTCCCTATGTAAACCCCGCACATTTGAGTTAAAGAAAACCGGGAAAAGAACCGGTCAAACCGAATAAGAAAACCAAACCGGTTTACATTTGGGAATAAGCAATATGAAAATTTACAACTTTCGGTTGATCCAAAGGATTTATTAAACATTTGAAAAGAAATTTAAGACAAACTAGAAAACAAAAACCAAATTGGTTTAGGTGAACTAGATTCCATAAGAACTTCAAAGTTAAGTGTGCCTACCTGAGAGTAGTGTGAGGATGGGTGACCTCTTAGAAAGTATAATTTTTTGTAACCCGAAATTTCGGTTAAAATTTTTTATGCGAACTATAGCTTATCATAAATAGCCATCAATTAATATATATTTAATTATTAAAATTAATACTAATAATTTAATACCTAAATTAAATTATTGGAATTAATACAAATAATTTAATACTGAAATTAAATTATTGGAATTAATACCAAAATTAAATTATTGGAATTAATACCAATAATTTATGACAATATAATACTAGTAATAAATCTCGCCCATTTAATATACGGGTTTTACAACTATATAAAGAGGTCATCCCCATTTCATTCTCCTCACACTTGAACACTTCTCTCTTTCTCTACTGCTCCATTTCCCGGTAAAGCTCGAACCAGAGCTTCGACTTGATCAAAGGTCGGGCTCTTTAGAACCGGGGAGAAGACAGCTATCTGATAGCAAACTCCAGTCAATCCGAGAATCGTTGGAGAAGCGCCGACATGATGGAATAGTGAAGCAACTTTGGCGGACCGAAGCTGCCCTATTTCGTCCAAGCTGAAATCGGCCATTTCAAGCCCTCCTCAGGCCAAACCAAGACCTCCCAACACTTCCTCAACCTTTCCACGGCCGAATTAGGACCAAAAGGTAAGCCAATTCGACTCCCCTTTATAATTTTCGATCGGTGCTAGAGAGAGAGTCGACCGAATTTCAATGACAAAATTCTAATCCAATTCCGCATCAATTGATACAATACTTGATTTTAGGATGAACCTCAGGACGAGACCTATCTGCCCAGATCGAAAGCTCGGACTGTCGAGCCTTCACCGGTGAGTAATCGAAGCTTTCTCTCTCTACAGTCTATTTTCTGGCAAAGCTCCGTTTGAGCTTGTTCCGATGTTAAAATCTACGATTCAAAGTTTCTTAGAATCATATGAACATACATGAACTCAATTTCAACTCCAATTTCAATAATTAGAAGTGTTTGATCGGTTAATTTGATGAAATCAAATTCGGTAGTGTTGAAGAGTTGAAATTGGGGGAAAATTTGGGGATTTTCGAAATTCAAAGGGGCCAAAATACAATTTTATGAAATTGAGGGTCAATTGGGCATGAAAATAATGTTGGAGGACCAATTGAGGAATGGACAGAGAAAACTTATTTTTTCGGAAGTGTTCTCCCCTGACTATGTGCCAATGCTTAAACTATTTGGGACACCTTCTCGACGGGAGCTCGAATAGCTCTAATAGGCCGGGGGCCTCGGTTTTAGAAGTTGGGGGCTAAATGCCCAATTTTGAAAATCTCGGACAGTGGGCCCAAGGCCAGTTGGCACGAGCAAAAGCTCATAAATGAACATGATATATGTGCCATAAAACTTAATAAATGAATTGTTTGGCCATGGTACCAAGATAGGACCGACATGCTCAGTCAACTAGCAGCAGTGCGACATGACAGGTTGACAGACCAGTTAAGACAAACAACTATGGGTTGAGTTGAGAGTCGGGGCCGTTGGACCAGTGGCACCACATATTACATGTCAATATGAGAAAACATTGTTTGTGCATGCACTATGAGTATGGGATTATCAAGACGTCCATGAGGGGTAGTGATGCATCCTAAGGGCACTGGACGACCTGGTGGCTATAAGGGCAATTCGTCGTTCCAAGTGTTTGTGCGAAATCTGGAGTAGCACGAAGCGCATGAGACCGGGGTGGGGACAGGATGAGGTCCTGTCCTCATACGGACATGAAGAAGTGATTTCAAGATTGTGGGTAGGATGTCACGTACATCCACTCATTCCCAGGGTAGAAGTGGTCGTACTTCTATCTGGGTGGCAGGAAAAGTCGCTCCAAAGCCACTAGCGGGTTCAATAGTGATACTGACTTGCGAATGTATGTAACCTTCATGATGAAGGATGTGTGTTGGGTGATGACACACTGTGGTAACTAAGAAATAATGGAAAAATCCAAAATTTTAAATGATGGGATTTTTTAAAACAAAGGAGTTTGGCACACTCCATATAAATATTTTTCTTAAAAGTCAAAAGCTTTTAAAAACCCATTCACTAAGTAGTTGTACTCACCCCCTCCCTTATATCCCTTTTAGGAAATCCTGGAAAGCCTCCCCTTAAAGAACATCAACTAAGATGCCTGTAAGACAGGTATGTAAAGTTTTAACTTTTATGCAGTTTTGATTATTCTATTCCAGGAAAAGGTGCAGGTTAAAGGACACCTTACTTTTTATGGTTTACAATAAGGAGAAATCCTTTAATAAACCGGGAGAGTGGCGGGTTGATCACGGGGATCCAACCAAACCAGGTCGGGGCATGACAGGGAGCTCATCAACTGTTCAGGCTACTAGCTGGTGTAAGACTTGGCCTCCGACTCGATTGCTAGCAACCTAATTGGAGAGATTTCTGTGTCACCGGAGACTCTAGCTTTTCCAACCTCTCTCTTCTCTTTATCAGCGACTGGAGGTTGAAGATGATGACGGGGTGGGTGTGCCACGTGGTGTAGTATGATTGGCCATTTTTTCTGACGTGGAGGTCCAACTCAGTCGCCACATCAGCCGTTGACCCATTGATCGGACACGTGACAGTCTCCCATTGGGTGCTCGTGTCTAAGTGGCATGTTAACTCATCATCCGTTGACCGGACATGTGGCACCCTCCCATTGGCTGCCTGTGCTTGTGTGGTTTCTAACTGGGCGTTGTTGACCGGTCTGGTTCGACCGGGTTGGGTAACCCGAATTCGAAATTTGGCTGGTTCAAACCCGATTCGACCGGTTTTCTAAAATTTAAAAAATTTTCAATTTATTTTCTATCTAATGGTGGCCTCAATTTCCCAAATTGACATTTTTAGGCCACCTAGAAAAAGGAATCATTGAACCGGTTCACTATGGTTCATCCTGGTTCAGTCCTGTTCGGGTTCAATTCACCCAAAACAGGTCCGGTTCTCAATTCTTCCTCATAATTTTTACGAATTTTTGGTCATTTAGGATTTTCCAATTTCCCATTTTAACTCTTCTATATAATTTTTTTATTTATTTTTAGGCTCGGTTTTCTCAAAACTGTCGATTCTTTCCACGGTTTACGTGGTTCGAGGGAACAAGTTTCATAGGGCACCTCGATGGTTTTGTATGTCAGCATGCACAACCTGAAGTCTTTTTAAATTAAGATCTTTATCTTTGAACTACTGGCCTCATAGTTTTGTTGGCCCAGTTTTAGCCCATTTCCCACTAGCCCAATAGGTTCGACAACCTGATTTTGACATTATATTTGCTCGGCTCAATGAGCCCAATAACCGACCTTGGTTTGGTAGCTATAACACACAATTTATCCATTATGAAAGTTTTCATGGACTCATTACTTGATAAATTTTCAACGGGTCTGAACTCGTACCCATTGGCCTTGGGCTCACTAGAGTCATTCTAGCTCACCCCTAGAAATAGCTCCCAAATTGTTTAAGTAGATTCACTCTGTCAGGGGAGAAAATTCTGGGAAAATGGTTTTTAATATAAAAGCATGACAATCGTCCCAATCGGGACTGATGTTGGAAGTTCCCACTCACCTAGTTGTCGCGACGTGTTTGTCCGACTAGGTTCCAATTCGTGGTGTGCTCCTCTGCATAAATCCTTGTACAACCTATCCTACATGATCTGAGCATTCACATAAGTTCAATAGTATGAAGGACCTTATTTTTCACTTAGATCCTAATTTTTACCTTATTTGTATTTAGGTCCCGAATGTTCATAACTCTACGTTTAGGTCCCCAATGCAAGATTTCATTCTCAATTAGGTTCCTAAGGTCTCTATTTTCCCTCGTAGCCCCCCTTACTTATATCAAATTTCTACCTAATCCTCAATTTTTTTGAAATTGCAATTCGGTCCTCAAATTTCCAAAACTCTTCAATTATCCCCAAATTTCCCAAAATTTTGCACTTTGGTCTCCAAATTCTTATTTCTTCAAATTGACCCCCTAAACTCTATTAATTTCCCCCTATCATGCTACTATTCAATTTCTCTTACTTCCTATAATAATCTAAGCATTAAATCTCCAAATTTTATTTAGTTTTGTGCTCTCCGCCACTCCTCCAGTGGTCTTCGAGCCAAGTGGAGACTGTTGCGAGGTAGAGGACCTCCCCCCATTTCTAAGGTCTTCCAATTCTTCTCTTGAGGTCTCTAAAAGTCCCCATGCCAGAGCTTGGGTCTGCACTTCACTAGAAAGTGAAGTCATCTGTCTTTAGAAGTTGCTCGAGTGATGGGGAGGCCAAGTGGAGGGGTGCTCCTTATATAGAGGCCTCAACAACTCATAGTGCTACTGACCGGCACAAGAATCGGCGTCTGACTCACCATATTCCGATGGAGGCGGTGAATTTTCTGGGTGCGGGGACTTAGTCTCTTCTCTGGCACTCGTGGTTTGCCATTAGCTCGAGGTTGAAGACAACACTATTCGGCGTGTGCGAGCTCCGCATGTGTGAACTAACACAAGGCGCTCTATGATTGGCCAATTTCACTAACATGGCATCCAACCCCTTTTGGTTACCCATTCCAGCGTGGCTGCTGACCAGACTCGGTCGACCTTTAACCGTGACACGTGGTGTCATGCCCCGACCCAATTTGGTCGGATCCTTGTGAACAACCCGCCACTCTCCCTGTTTATTAAGGGTTTTCCCTTTCTTTTAAACCGTGAGGAGTAAGGCATCCTTTTTACCCATACATTTCCTAGAATAACATTTATCAAAACTGAATATATTATCCTTACATACCTATCTTGCAGGTTCAGCTATCAGAAGGTCTTTAGGTAGGTTTTCCCTCGGTTACTTGAAAAGGGGTAAAGAGAAAGGGTGAGTTCGACAACTCAGTGAATGGGTGTTGGGAGAGAGTATACAAAACATATTTAATTGGAGTGTGCCAGACTCTTTGTTTCTTTCAAAAATAATATTTTCCTTTCATTCTCAGTTATTCAAAACCATTTCTTTATTTCCATATCAGGTGTGTTTAACAATCAACACATGCCCTTCTTCAGGAAGGGAATCACACATTTGTAGGGCAACCCGTCCACTACACCCACTTGTGGTGTTGGAGCGACTTTACAGGCCACCTAGATAGAAGCTCGTCCACTTCTACCATGGGAATAAGTGGATGTTCATGACATCCGACCCTCAAACCCAAAATCAACTCCGTGTCCGTATGACGATAAGAGACCCTATCCCGACCCCACCCCGGTCTCATGCACATGAAGCTACGTCGAGCTTCCCTAACTGCTGTTGCGATAAACTGCACATATCTCCACCATGTAGTCTAGTAGCCCTTAGGACGCATCATTACACCTCTTGGGCGTCTTGATGGTCCTAAACCTCAAGTGCATGCACAAACAAAGTTTTCCATAAAACCATTTATCTTTAGCGTCGTTGGTCTAACGACTCCGACCCTCAACTCAACTGCAGCTGTTTGTCTAGACCGGTCCATCGACCTGGTCTTGTCGCACTACTGCTAGTCCATCGAGTATGTCAGTCCTGTCTTAGTACCATGGCCAAATCACATAAATCATTCATTAAGAATTTTCATGGCTTATCATCATGTTTGTTTACGAGCTCCTGCTCGTGCCAATTGGCCTTGGGCCTACTGTACGTGATTTTCAAAACCGGGCATTTTAGCCCCCAAAATTCCTAAAACTGAGGCCTCTAGCCTATATGAGCTATTTTAGCTCTCGTCAAGAAGGTTTTCCAAATGTTTTAAGCATTGGCACATAGTTAGGGGAAAACACTTCTGACAAAATAACTTTTCAGCTCATCTATCACACCAACCGGGTGTGATGACATCTCCGCTTACAACCGGTAAGCGTGTTTTCTACTTCCTTATAGTAAGTTTATCATACCGACCGGGTATAATCTACTTACAATAGGTAAGTAGTTTTTCCACGTAGTTCTCACATCACTCCAACCAGGTGTGATGTTAAAATTATACATAGTAGTGGTTTTTCATTTCCGAGGTGCTCATCATCCCAGTCTGGTATGATGTGAATAACCCACTCACTCGATATTCATAGTGTATTCCTACTTAATCAGATATTTGCCTCCACGCGACCTTATCCTTGTTGGCATTTCGGTCATTCATGTTTCTACACAATTTGAACATCCTTATTTATTAACATTTGGCATGATAGCCTTCATTCCTCACGTATGACAAAAATACCCAACTTTTCAATTAATTGCATTTAGGTCCCTAAAGTTCTTTTTCCTTGCCTTTACGTCCATAATGCTAACTTTTCCCCAAATTGAATTTCGAAAGTTTCAAAAATTCACTTTGGGTCCTCAATTTACTCAAAATCACTTAAGGAGTTCAAGTTTCCCAAATTTCCAATTTGGTCCCCTACTTTTCAAAAATTACCATTTTGCCACTACTTTAAAAAAATGACAATTTGACCCCAATTATTTAAAAAAATTTACCAATTGGTCCTCCAGTATCCTTTTCATGGCCAATTGACTCTCAATTTTGGGAAATTGAAAATAGGTCCATCAATTTTATGAAATTCCCAAATTTCACCAAAAATTTTCCCTATTTCAAATTAGCTGAATTTGATTTCATCAAATTGACCATTCAATCGGGGTTAATTGATCCAATTGAAGATATGGATCATATCCTAGACTTCCATGCGATTCATTTGAGCGTTGAATCGTGTCATTTAGGTCCGAATTGAGCTCAAACGGAGCTTTGTCGAAAAACTAAACTTAGATAGAGAAAGCTTCAAAAGCTTTCCGTCGGAGGTGTGGTGGTCCAAGCTTTTGATCAGGGAAGGTAGCTCTTGTTCTGAGGATCCTCCTAGGATCAAGAATTGTAACAATTCATGTTGAATTGAGTGAGAATTTTGGTCAATGAAGTTTCGCCGTCTCTGTCTAATTCCAATAAAAATTTACAGATGAAAGCCAAATTGGCTTACCTTTCAGGTCTAATTTGGTCGTATGAGAGCTATGGGAGTGTTGGGAGAGCTTGGTTTGCCCTAAGGAGGACTCAATTTGGCCCTTTTCAGCTCGATCGAAATAGGGTAGCTTACGTAAGTTGGGGCTGCTAAACTGTTTGAGTCTAAAGAACTCAAACTCGCCTTCTTTGGCTTAGAAAAATCCCCAAGTCAAAGATCTGGTTCGAGTTTCACTGAAAATTGGAGTAGTAGAGAGAGATGAGTTTTCAGGTGTGATGAGGATGAATGAGGAGGAGCTCTTTACATAGGGAGCTCGAGGACTCTCTAGCCGTCCAATTGGCGCCTTTGTGGTGACCATTCATGGCATGAAATACCCTGAACAGAGACTCTTCACCTTCACTGGTGCTGTTCGCTTTTCCTATGAGTGAACAGTGTTGTCATCTGAAGGAAGAAGATAACACTATTGTGAACTGGACAGGATCAGTATAAACTAGGTTCAATACTTAAACTGGCCGGTTCAAGCCCAATTCGACCGAGTTTTACTAAATTAAAATTTTCTAAATTCATATAAATTCACTATCTATACAATGATTGCTTCAATTATCCAATTTGAATATTTTAAGCCACCTAGAAAAATAAATTTAGAAATCGGTTCAATAGTGGATCAAACTGGTTCCGATCCAGTTCACCTAAACCGGTTTGGTTTTCTCTTCCAATTCTTCCCAAAGTCCTTTTCCATGACTTTTATGACTCTTTAGGTCACTTAAAATTTGTTAATTTCTCAAATTGCTCTTTTTCTCTCGGTTAAGGTTTATGAACTGACTCAGTTTTCTCTTTGGAAATGACCAGTTCTTTTCCCAATTTTTCTCATTATAAAAGGACGGGATTTACAACTCTCCCCTCCTTTTAGGGGATTTGTCCTCAAAACAGTTACATGTCGAATAATTGAGGGTACCCATCCCTCATCATGTTCTCGGACGGTAAACCTCGCCCTTTTGAATTAAGGAAAAACTGGGAAAAGAACAGGTCAAACCGAGTGAGAAACACCGAACTAGTTCACAAACCGATCATGAGAGAACAGGGAATTTGGGAAATTACAATTCCCGAGTGACCAATGGATTCATAAAACCTTGGAAAAGAACCTTAGAACAAATTGAAAGAGAAAAACCAGACCGATTCAAATGAACCGGATCTAATAGGATTGAACCACTAGTGGTGGCCTCAAATCTCAAATTTTAATTTTTTAAGCCAACTAGAAAAATCAATTTAGTATCTGGTTCAATAGTGGTTCAAACCGGTTCAATCCGGTTTGGGTCCGGTTCACCAGAACCGGTTTTTTTTCATCTCTAATTCATCCTAAAGTCCTTTTTCATGACTTTTATGACTCTTTAGGTTACTCTGGATCCTTAAATTTTCCCAGTTTGCCCTTTCTCTATCGTTTTCGGTTCATAAACCAAACCAATTCAAATTTGAGATTTGAGGCCACCATTGGATAGACAATAAATTTAGATAAATTTAGAAATTTTTAATTTTGAAAAATTCAGTCGAATCGATGGGTGAACCGGCCAGTTTAAGCTTTGAACCTGGTTCGGACTAGTCCGGTCCAATTCGGAACAGTGTAATCTTCTTCCTTCAGATGATAGCATTGTTCACTCACCAGAAAATTGCGTAGCACCGACGAAGCTGAAAAGTCTCTGACCAGGGATTTTCATGCAATGAATGACCACCATTAAGGTGCCAATTGGATGGGTAAGAAGTCCCCAAGCATCCTATATAAAGAGCCCCTCCTTATTCATCCTCTCCACACTTGAAAACTCCATTATCTCTCAACTGCTCCAATTTCCAACAAAACTCAAACTAGAACTCTAATATAGTGTCTTTTCTGAGCCAAAGAAGGCGTGGTTAGGTTCTTTAGAACCAAGGAGAAGTCAGCTACCTGACGGTAGTCTCCATTTGCTCCAAGGGTCGTCGTAGAGATGCCGTCATGATAGAATAGTGAAGCAGCTCCGATGGACCAAAGCTGCCCTTTTTTGGCCGAGCTGAAAATGGTCAATTTGATCAATCCTCAAGCCAAACCAAGTCCGCCCAACACCTCCACGACCCTCCTATAGCAAAATTAGAGTGGAAAGGCAAGCCAATTTGGCTCCTCTGTATAAATTTCGATAGGTGATAGAGAGAGAACCGACAAAACTTCGATGACTAAATTCTCATTAAATTTGGCATCAATTGACACAATTCTTGATCCTAGGAGGAACCTCAAGACAAGATCTATCTACCAATATTGAAAGCTCGGACCGCCGCTCCCTCGATGGTAAGCTTTCGAAGCTATCTCTCTCAAAGTCCAATTTTCCGGCAAAGCTCCGTTTGAGCTCATTCCGAAATCAAATCGTGCGATTCAAAGTGCAATTGAATCGTATGAAGGTGTAAGAACTCCAATCTAACTTCAATTTCAACAATTAAACTCATTTGATCGGTCAATTTGATAAAATCAAATTCAGCTGAGTTAGAAGGTTGAAATTGGGGGAAATTAGGGAATTTCAAAAATTCAAGGGACTAAAGTGTAATTTCATAAAATTGAGGACCAATTGGGCAATTTTTGAATTTTTGGGGCAGAACTTACTATTTTGTAAAGTAGGGGCAAAATGGTAATTTACAAAAGTTTGGGGACCAAATTGGAAATTTGGGAAATTAAACCCCTTTTTGTGATATTGAATAAATTGAGATCCCAAGGTGAATTTTAATAGTTTTAGAACTAAATTTTAGGAAAAACTGACATTAGGGACTTAAAGTTAAAGAAAAATAACTTTAGGGACCTAATTGCAAATAAAGGAAAAGTTTAGTTTTCTCATTCTTTTCGGATGAATGAAGGCTATTAGGCCAAATGATAATGAACAAGAGTGTTCATATCATGTAGGAACACGAATACCGAGAACGCCAGCTAAGAAAAATTCAAGTAAGGACAACAAGATAGCTAAGAGGATATTCACTACACTATCGGGTGAGTGGAAATTTAATATCATACACGGTTGGGATAATAAGCACCTCGAAAATGAAAACCCACTGCTAAGTGGTATTTTAACCATCACACCTCAGAGTAGTGATGTGGAAATCATATGAAAAATGTACTTACCGATTGTAAGTAGATCTTACTCGATCGGTATGATGAAACTTACTCGAAGGAAGTAGAAAACCCACTTATCGGTTATAAGCAGAGATGTCCTTATACTCGGTTTGTATGATGGATAGTAGAAAAGTTTATTTTGTCAGAAGTGCTCAACCTTGACTGTGTGCCACTGCTTAAAATTTTTGGGAGACCTTTATAGGAGCTCGAATTGCTCATAAAGGTCGAACGCCTCGGTTTTGGAACTTGGGGGCTAATATACCCGATTTTGAAAATCTCGTACAGTGGACCCTAGGCCTATTGGAATGAGCAGGAGCTCGTAAACAAACATGATTACTAAGCCATGAAAAATTAAGTAATGAGATATTTGGCCATGGTACCGAGACAGGATCGACATACTCGATGGACTAGCGATAGTGCGACATAACAGGTATTCAAACTAGTCAAGACAAACAGGTGCATGTCCAGTTGAGGGTCGGGGCCGTTGGACCAGTGGTGCCATAGATTATATGGCTTATTTGAAAAAATGTTTATTGTGCATGCATTATGTTACAGGACCTTCAAGATGCCCAAGAGGGGTAGTGATACGTTCTAGGGCTCTAGACGACTTGGTGGATATAAGGGCAGTTAGTTGTACCAGAAGTCTTGCGAAGCTCAACATAGCTTCAAGTGCATGAGATCGGGGTAGGGATAGGATGAGGTCTCTGTCCTCATACAGACATAGAGTTTTGTTACGGGATTGAGGTTTGGATGTCACGAACATCCACTCATTCTCAGGGTAGAAGTTGACGTACTTCTATCTAGGTGGCCGGTAAAGTCTCTCCGATACCACAAGTGGGTTCAGTGGATGGGCCTGGCCTGTAATTGTGTGTTTTACCTTCATGATTAAGGATGTGTGTTGGGTGATGACACACCGTGGTAATAAGAAATGGTTTTAAAAACTGAAATAGAGAATGAAATGTTTTTTAAAGAAAATAAGGAGTATGACATACTCCGATTCAAACACTTTTCCTAAAAGTTAAATTTTGAAAACCCATTCCCTGAGTCATTGTACTCACCCCCTCCCTTATATTCCTTTCAGGTAACCCTAGAAAGTTTACCCAAAGACCACCAGCTAACACACCTATAAGGCAGGTACGAAAAGTTTTAAAATTTTATGTAGTTTTGATTTATCTTATTCTAGGAAAGGTGCATGTTTAAAGGACGCCTTACTTCTCACGGCTTAAAAAGAAGAGAGCAACCCTTAGTAAGTCGGGAAAGTGGTAGGTTGTACATGGGGATCTGACCAAATAGGGTCGGGGCGTGACATGGTCTCGCATGTCTCTTATTGAACATGTCCATTTTGCCAAAGAACCATGACCATAGGAATTCTCTTATTTCTAAAGTTCTTATCCCTATGGTCGATGATTCATATCGGTTCTGCTTGATAGGTCAAGTTCTCTTCCAATTCTGGTGGAGGTCAGTCCAACACATGGCTAGGATCAGGTTGGTACTTCCAAAGTACCGAGATATGAAATACATTATGTATTCTCTATTAATCTAGAGGTAGTTCCAATTTGTAGGCCACTGGTCCTATCCTTTGGACGATGGGATAAGGACCGATGTACCTTGGTTTCAACTTTCCCTATTATTAAAACCTAAGTATTCCCCTCCATGGGGATACCTTTAGAGATACTTGGTCTCCCACATCAAACTCCAGATCTCTTCTCCGATGATCCACACAACTCATTTGCCTATCTTGAGCAGCCTTAAGTCAACTCCTGATTAGCTTAATCTTCTCTATGGCATTCTCGATTAGTTCAACCCTTTCCAACTTTCTTTCCTCAACCTCTTCCCAAAATAAAGGGGTACGGCATGGTCATCCATAAAGGGCTTCATAAGGAGCCATTTTAATACTGGCCTGATAACTATTATTGTACACAAATTCCATTAGGCACAAGTATTCCTTCCAACCCTTATCCATGGTGTGTATGCATGCTTCAGCAAGTTCTCGAAGGTTTGGATTGGTCGCTCAGACTCTCCTTCAATCTGAGGATGTAATGCCATACTCATGTGGAGCTTGGTTCCCAAGGCACTTTGTAAACTTGTCCAAAACCTTGAAGTAAATCTAGGGTCTCTATCCGATACTATGCTCACCGAGACGCCATGAAGTCTTACTATCTCCCTCATTTAAAAGACGACCAGTTGTTCTACTGAATTTGTCACTCTTATCGGCAGAAAATAGGTGGAATTGTTTAATTTGTCCACTATGACCCAAATTGTATCTCATCCATTCCTTTTCACAGGTAATCCTGTGACAAAGTCCATAGTGATGTGCTCCCATTTCCATTCTGAGATTGGCAAGGGTTGAAGTAGTCCTAATGGTTTTTGATGCTCAGTTTAATCTGTTGGCTAGACAAGCATCGAGCTACGTATTCCACAATATCCCTCTTCATTCCTTTCCACCAATATCCTTGTTTGAGTGTGCGATACATCTTAGTATTATCTTAATGCAACGCATATACATAATTGTGTGCCTCCTCCAGAATTAACCTCTTTAGTTCCTTATCTTGAGGCACACACACTCTACCCTTGTAGATTAGCACTCCATTGCCTCGCAAGTTGTAGTTCGGTTTCGTCCCTCTATTAATCAGATCTAAATAGGATTGGAGTTCCTTGTTAGCCTTTTGTTGGGCCTTAATTTGCTCTGTTAGATAGGGTCTCACCACCACATCAACCAACAAGCATTTCCCCCTCTTTTCCATCTTCAAGTCCACCTCCATTCTCCCCAACTGTTGCAACAAGGTTAAGTAACTTGTCTTTATTTACGCCCCTCAGTTTGGTATTTGCGACTTAGGGCATCTGCCACCACATTTTCCTTCCTAGGGTGATACTCTATCATAAGGTCATAGTCCTAAACCAATTCCAGCCATCTCCTTTGGCGGAGGTTCGACTTCTTCTAAGTTAGAAATTATTTAAGACTTGTGATCCGTGTATATATCATACACAACCCCGTAAAGGTAGTGTCACCAAATCTTTAAGGCAAACACTATCACAGCTAATTCCAAGTCATGGGTAGGGTAATTCCTCTCATGTACCTTAAGTTCTCATGAGGCATAGGCGATAACTTTTCCTTGTTGCATCAGTACACATCTAAGTCCTTATCTGGATGCATCACTATAGACAGTGTACTCCCCCACACTTGGGTTAGGAAGGGAGAGTACCGGTGCGGTTGTCAAACGAGTCTTCAACTCCAAGAAAGATTTCTCACAGCTTTCGTCCCATTTATACTCTACTCCTTTCCTGGTGAGCCGAGTCAAAGGGTCAGCTATCTTAGAGAAATCCTGCACAATCTGTCTGTAGTACCTCGTCAAGCCTAAAAAACTTTGTATCTATGAAGGATTCCAGGGTGCCTTCCAATCAGATATGGCTTCCACCTTTGCTGGGTCTACTTGGACTCTATCTTTGGATACTATGTGTCCTAAGAATCCTACCTCCTGCAGACAGAACTCACACTTGTAGAATTTTGCATACAAGTAGTTTTCCCTCAGTATCTCCAAGGTGTTCGCCAAATGTTCTTTGTGCTCCAACCTAGTTTGTGAGTATATAAGAATGTCATCTATAAATACTATCACAAACCTATCTAAATGTGGTTGGAACACTCGGTTCATAAAATCCATGAAGGCTACAGGGGCATTAGTTAAGCCAAAAGGCATCACCATAAACTCGTAATGTCACACCCTGACCCGGTTTGATCGGATCCCCGTGATCAACCCACCACTCTTCCGAATTACTAAGGGTTGCCCCTTATTATAAACCGTGAGAAGTAAGGTGTCCTTTCAACTTAACCCTTTCCTGGAATAACATAAATCAAAACTGCATAGAATTTTGAAATTATCATACTTCTCTTACAGGTGTGTTAGCTGGTGGTCTTTGGGTAAGCTTTCCAGGATTTACCTGATAGGACTATAAGGGAGGAGGTGAGTACAACGACTTAGTGAATGGGTTTTTAACATTTAACTCTTAGGAAAAATGTTTGAATCGGAGTGTGCCAGACTCCTTATTTTCCTTTTAAAAACTTTCATTCTCAAATTTAGTTTTTAAAACCATTTCTTATTACCACGGTGTGTTATCACCTAACACACATCCTTCATCATGAAGGTAAAATACACAATCACAAGCCAGCCCGTCCACTGTACCCACTTGTGGTGTCGGAGTGACATTACCGGCCACCTAGATAGAAGCACATCCACTTCTACCCTAAGAATGAGTGGATGTTCGCGACATCCGACCCTTGATCCCGTAACAAAACTCTGTGTCCGTATGAGGACAGATACCTCATCCCATCCCCACCCCAGACTCATGCGCTTGAAGCTACGTCAAGCTTCGCAAGACTTCTGGTACAACTAACTGCCCTTATACCCACCAGGTCGTCTAGAGCACTCAGATGTATCACAACCCCTCTTGGACGTCTTGAAGGTCCCATGACACAGTGCATGCACAATCAATAGTTTTTCACATAATTTCATATAATCTGTGGTACCACTAGATCCACAGTCCCAACCCTCGACTTGACCTGCAGCCGTTTATCTTGACAAGTCCGAAGACCTGCCATGTCGCATTACCACTAGTC
This sequence comes from Trapa incisa, assembly GCA_030064435.1. Taxonomy (NCBI): domain Eukaryota; kingdom Viridiplantae; phylum Streptophyta; class Magnoliopsida; order Myrtales; family Lythraceae; genus Trapa; species Trapa incisa. The sequence continues at coordinate 8,673,941 of CM057765.1, forward strand.
CATCGAGTATGTCGATCCTGTCTTGGTACCATGGCCAAACAACTCATTTACTTAAATTTTCATGGCATATTAATCATGTTTGTTTACAAGCTCCTGCTCATGCCAACTGGCCTAGGGCACACCGTTCAAAATTTTCAAAATTGGGCATATTAGCCCCCAAGTTCCAAAATCGAGGCCTCCGGCCTATATGAGCTATTCAAGCTCCCGTAAAAAAAATTCCCAAAAATTTTAAGCAGTGGCAAATAGTCAGGGGAGAGCATTTCAGGCAAAATAAACTTTTCAATTGTCCATCATACCAACCGGGTATGAGGACATCTCCACTTATAACCGACAAGCGGGTTTTCCACTTCCTTCTAGGAAGTTTCAACATACCAACCATGTATGATCTACTTACAATCGGTAAGTAGTTTTTCCGCGTGATTTCCACATCACTCCTCTCAGATGTGATGATTAAAATACTACTTAGCAGTGGGTTTTCATTTTAAAGGTGCTTATCATCCCAACCAGTTATGATATTAAATTCCCACTCACATGATAGTGCAGTGAATATCCACTAAGACGGCTTGTTGTCCTTACCCGAACTTATCTTAGTTGGCATTCTCGGTAATTCGTGTTCCTACACGATATGAACACTCTTGTTCATTATCCTTTGGCTTAGTGGCCCTCATTCATCCCAAATTAATGAGAAAACTAAACTTTTCCTTTATTTGCAATTAGGTCCCTAAAGTTATTTTTTTTAACTTTAAGTCCCTAATGCCAGTTTTTCCACAAATTGAGTCCTAAAACTTTTAAAATTCACTTTGGGACCTCAAATTATTCAAATTCACAAAAAGGGGTTTAATTTCCCAAATTTCCAAATTGGTCCCCCAACTTTTCCAAAATTACCGTTTTGCCACTACTTTACAAAAATGGAAAGTTTTGCCCCAAAAATTTCAAAATTTGTCTAATTGGTCCTCTAACATCTTTATCATGCCCAATCGGCCCTCAATTTTATGAAATTACACTTTAGTCCCTCAAATTGTTTAAATTCCCAAATTTCCCCCCATTTCAACCTTCTAACTCGGTTGAATTTAATTTTATCAAATTGACTGATCAAATGAGTTTAATTCTTGAAATTAAAGTTAGATTGGAGTCCTACACCTTCACACAATTCAATTGCACTTTGAATCACATGATTTGATGTCAGAATGAGCTCAAACAGAGTTTCGCTGGAAAACTAGACTTAGAGAGAGAAAGCTTACAGTTGGGGGTGCAGTGGTCCGAGCTTTCAATATGGCCAGATAGCTCTCATCCTGAGGTTTCTCCTAGGGTCAAGAATTTCATCAATTGATGCCAAATTGAATGAGAATTTAGTCATCAAAGTTCTACTAGTTCTCTCTCTAGGACCAATTGGAATTTATAGAGGAGAGCCAAATCGTCTTACCTTTTTGCACTAATTCAGTTGTAGGAGGGTTGTGGAGGTGGGAGGGCTTGGTTTGGCCTAAGGAGGGCTTGAATTGGCCGTTTTAAGCTTGGCCAAAACAAGGCAGCTTCGGTCCATCGAAGTTGCTTCACTGTTCTATCACGCTGACGTCTCTCTGATGACCCTCGGAGCAAATGGAGACTACCGTCGTGTACCGGTTCTAAAGAGCCCGACCATGCCTTCTTTGGCTAAGAAAAGACCCTATATTAGAGCTCAGGTTTGAGCTTCACCAAAAATTGGAGCAGTTAAGAGAGAATTGAGTTTTCAGGTGTGGAAAGGATGAATGAGGAGGGCTCTTTATATAAGAAGCTCGGGGACTTCTTGGCCGTCTGATTGGCGCCTTAATGGGGGTCATTCATTGCCTTAAACTCCATGGTCAGAGACTTTTTAGCTTTGATGGTGCTGCTCTATTTTTCGATGAGTGAACAGTGCTATCATCTCAAGAAAAAAGATGTCACTATTCCGAACTAAACTAGTTCGAACCGGGTTCAAAGCTTAAACGGTCAGTTTAGGCCCGATTCGACCGAATTTTTCAAAATTAAAAATTTCTAAATTCATTCTCCATCCAATGATGGCTTCAAATCTCAAATTTGAATTTTCTAAGCCACCTAGAAAAATGAATTTAGCATTCGATTCAATAGTGGTTTAAACTAGTCTAAACCAGTTCAATCCAGTTCGGATCTAGTTCACTTGAACCGGTTTGGTTTTCATCCCCCATTCATCCTAAAGTCCTTTTTCATGACTTATGTGACTTTTTAGGTCACTTGGGATTCATAAATTTCCCAGTTTGCCCTCTCTCTATGTGTTCCGGTTCATAAACTGACTCGGTTCATAAATCGGTTCAATCCGGTTCGGATCCAGTTCACTAGAATTAGTCTGGTTTTTCTCTCCCAATTTGTCCTAAGGTTCTTTTCCAAGGTTTATGAACACTTTTGGGTCACATGGGAGTTGTAAATTCCCCAAATTGCCCGTTCTTTGATGATCGGGTTTGTGAACCAGTTCGGTTTTTCTCACTCAGTTTGACCAGTTCTTTTCCCAGTTTCCTTAACTTCAAAAGGGCGAGGTTTACAACTCTCCCCTCCTTTTAGAAGTTTTTTCCCCAAAACTTTATTCAACATTCTTTGCAAAGAACTTCCCTTCGATATCAGCTTGTAGTTTATCAATATACAACTTTATCGGTTATTTCCATTTATCCCTTATATCACATACACTTAAGGTTTTCCTTTCATTCCCATCACTTTCTCATTCCACGGAGCTTAATTTAGCTAAGCATATCTCATTGTAATGTTTAAAGTCATATCCTTAAATTCACATCCTTCATTCCTTAAAGTATAATTTATCAATCCTGAGATTATTTACTTAAGATTTCAAAATTAGGATTTCCAAAATACCCAATTGTTCTGGTGTCTAGTTTTTCTCTTGGTCATTGATACCCTTAGCTCGGTGTTCTTTCAAGCATTACATACTTGTGTTCATGAGTTTCTATGTTATCATCTTTTTATCTTATTTTAACCCTTCCTTCATCCATTACTTATTACATCTTTGGTCCAATTTAGATATTGACCTTATTATACTTAACTAACTGACTCTTCCTTAATTGAGTCATATCCTTCCCTGGACTATTGGGCTTGCTTGTCCCTTATAGCACGACAATGCTCCAGAATCTATCTTTGACCATTAAAATTTTAGAATACTTCCTTACTGGGTGTTCCCAACCTTCCAACCTTACAGGGGTTGTATAATTTTGTCTGGTAGTACATTCCTGACTACCTTTACCGTTTATTCAATCATCCATCTTGCCTTTGAGATCATATCTTACATAACTGTATTGAATTTCCCTTACTTGCTCATCCTTTCCCAATTTCCTTATTTCTAGTGGAGTCATTTCCTTAAGAACTTTCCTTTTTCCATAATCTATTCTTACTCGCTTGTGATCATTCTCATGATTCTTTATTAAGTCCCTCATAGTGGAGGCTTCCACTCTTGGAGTTACTTGCTCCACCTTCTTACCATTCCTTTAAAGTTTCTTTCTTCCTTTCCTCACACTCTTTTCTATATCGGGTATTTGCTCGACTTTAATCCTCCATTGTCATAAGATTCTCATTCCTTTCCTCATTCCTTATCTGAGAGACTTTCGATTATTGGTCTTATTTAATGTATTCCACCTTATGCTTAGCCATACTCTTTTTAGGCTACATCAAGTGAGCATAGAGCACAACTAGTCTTGATGTTAGAAATTGTTTACTTTAGTCACTTCTTAACTGGAGAACTTACCCCTCCAAGATTTCTTAGATATACTTTATACTATTCCCTTTTTATGGCCAGTCCACCCCCTTTTTACTCGTACAACATCTTTTGATAATATCTTCCGACTCACCCGTTCCTTAGGTTTAACTTACTCCTTGGATTCCTCCTATTATGCTTCCATGAGTTCCCTTCATCTTAACATGCATTTTATTTACAAATCCGTTTCCAAATCCCTCTTCATCAGGTTCTATTTTCTTTTAAGGAGTGTTCACATCATCCTAGTTTCAAAATCTCTTGATCATCCTTTGTGAGACTCACTTAACCATCTCAAGACTTTTAATTGTAAATTCGGTCTTGGTCATTGATTTCTTTAAGGATTTTCATTCATCCTTCTTTCCAATGTTTTGGCCTTTTCACTTCTCCCTTCTTTGTCGTAGTTTAAATCCATGGTTCTCCCGAAGGCTAGTTCGTTAAATGTCTCCTTTCTACTAGGTTCGCCTGGAATCGTTATTTGGCTCTTCTATTTTTCTCCAAGCCAGTCACACTGGGTCATTCTGATACATCCTTCCTTGGAAAATTTCTTAATTAAGGGTGGGTTCCTTGTACTCCACGTCATGACCATCCACCCATCAATGATCCCTTCAAGGGGTACTTAGTCGTATGCATCCTTCCAAAGTTTTCTTTCATAGCGTATTTCTTCTCTTCTTCACTATGTCCTACCTTAGAGTTTCTGAAGGACATTTTCCATGTTTGTCCATCTTGAGGGGGGTTCTAGGTGTGCTTTCAATGTCCTTACCTCTATTCTTGGGATATCCATCTCTGTTTGATCTTCTTAAGAAGTTTAATTTTCACTTTACCTTGCCATTTCTTGACCTCTTTACAAACTATTAACTTGCTTCATGGTTTTAGTCACCAGTCCTTCCATTCTTTCATGACTTTTCAGAAGGTATTGCCCTAAATCTATGAGGTATGGGATAGTTCTTCTTTACCTGTCCTATTTCCCCTACACCTATAACATATTATCTTGGTACTTGTCCTTTGTAGGGTTGGGCAATTCTTCACATAGTGTCCCCATCTTTCACATATGTAATGGTTATTACCAGGCGTAAATCATTGTGATTCCTCCTTTACTTCAAGCATTGCGGAGCCTTTCTAGGGTTGCTAGTGGTTTGGTGCTTTATAGTCCTTGAGTCTAAACACCTTGATGGTTTTTCTTGCTAAGTTTCCTTTGCTAAGGGTCATTCTAATAGTCCTTCTGGGTTTCTTAATTCCCTGATTCAATTTCCTAAAATGAAATGGAAAATTTCCCTAGTTTCTATGGTAGTGTGGGTTTGTTTAGTTACATTCATTGGGGCCACCTTCCTAGCAAGATCACATCATTGAGAGATAGGAATTTAAGAATTTTGAGTACTTCATTAAAAGATGAATACAAAATATTAGGGTTTTAGCCCTATTACAAAAAGTAGTCACAGAATAGATAGGAAACTATGGTTTTCTTGGTAAGAATCCTCCTTGGTAAGATTATAAACCCATACTAGCATTCCTGGCTTTAGGCTTGGCTCCCTTTGTACATAGGACTGTGACCCTAACATGTCCTAGCTCCGTACTCCTTGGTGGTACTAGATATTTCTCCATTTGGTCCTTTGGGACTTCTACTATGTCTCGGGCATTAGGAAGCTTCTAGGGTTGTCTTCCTGCGAGGATAGTGTGTTGAGTAGAGTCATTCATAGTTTTTTTGGTTCCTCTCCTCGAAGCCATCTGAAAATTTTAAGATAAATCCTATTAGTTACTATATTTTCTAGTCTTAATTATGTATTTGAGGAAATAGGCTCTAATAATACTCAAGTTGTCACACCCCGACCCGGTTTGGTTCGATCCCCATGATCAACCCGCCACTCTCCCAGTTTACTAAGGGTTGCCCCTTATTATAAATCGTGAGGAGTAAGGCGTCCTTTCAACTTGAACCTTTCCTGGAATAACATAAATCAAAACTACACAGAATTTTGAACTCATCATACTTGTCTTACAGGTGCATTAGATGGTGGTCTTTGAGTAAGCTTTTCGGGCTTTACCTGAAAGGGGTATAAGGGAGGGGTGAGTACAACGACTCAGTGAATGGTTTTTTAAAATTTAACTTATATGAAAAATGTTTGAATTGGAGTGTGTCAGACTCCTTATTTTCTTTTTAAAAACTTTCATTCTCAAATTTGGTTTTTATAACCATTTCTTATTACCACGGTTTGTTATCACCCAACACACATCCTTCATCATGAACGTAAAACACACAATCATAGGCCAGCCTGTCTACTGTACCCACTTGTGGCATCGGAGCGACTTTACCGGCCACCTAGATAAAAGCACGTCCACTTCTACCCTGAGCATGAGTGGATGTTCGCAACATCCGACCCTCAATCCCGTAGCAAAACTCTGTGTCAGTATGAGGACAGAGACCTCATCCTATCCCCACCCCGGTCTCATGCTCTTGAAGCTACGTCGAGCTTCACAAGACTTCTGGTACGACTAACTGCCCATATACCCACCAGGTCGTCTAGAGCCCTGGGACGCATCACTACCCCTGTTGGGCGTCTTGAAGGTCACGTAACACAGTGCATGCACAATCAACAGTTTTTCATATAATGTCATATAATCTATGGTGCCACTGGTCTAATGGCCCCGACCTTCAACTCAACCTACAGTTGTTTGTCTTGACTAGTCCAAAGACTTGTCATGTTGCAATGCCACTAGTCCATCGAGTATGTCGGTCCTGTCTCGGTACCATGGCCAAACAACTCATTTACTTAAGTTTTCATGGCAGATTAATCATGTTTGTTTACGAGCTCCTACTCGTGCCAACTGGCCTAGGGCCCACTGTTCGAGATTTTAAAAATCGGGCATATTAGCCCCCAAGTTCTAAAACCGAAGCCTCCAACCTATATGAGCTATTCGAGCTCCCGACAAGAAAGTGTCCCAAAACTTTTAAGTAATGGCACACAGTCAGGGGAGAGAATTTCTGACAAAATAAACTTTTCAATTTTCCATCATACCAATGGGGCATGAGGACATCTCCGCTTATAATTGACAAGCGGGTTTTCCACTTCCCTCTAGGAAGTTTCATCATACCAAACAGGTATGATCTACATACAATCGGTAAGTAGTTTTTTCGCGTGATTTCTACATCAGTCCTCTCAGGTGTGATGATTAAAATACCACTTAGCAGTAGGTTTTTATTTTCAAGGTGCATATCATCCCAACCGGGTATGATATTAAATTCCCACTTACATGATAGTGCAGTGAATATCCTCTTAGTTAGCTTGTTGTCCTTACTCGAACTTCTCTTAGCTTGTGTTCTCAGTACTTTGTGTTCCTACACGATATGAATACTCTTGTTCATTATCTTTTGGCCTAATAGCCATCATTCGTCCCAAATGAATGAGAAAACTAAACTTTTCGTTTATTTGTAATTAGGTATCTAAAGTTATTTTTCTTTAACTTTAAATCCCTAATAACGATTTTTCCTAAAATTAAGTCCCGAAACTTTTAAAATTCTCATTAGGACCTCAATTTATTCAAATTCACAAAAAGGTGTTTAATTTCCCAACTTTCCAATTTGGTCCACAACTTTTCCAAAATTACCATTTTGCTCCTACTTTACAAAAATGGTAAGTTTTGCCACAAAAATTTCAAAATTTGTCTAATTGGTCCTCTAACATCTTTATCATGCCCAATTGGCCCTCAATTTTATGAAATTACACTTTAGTCCCTCAAATTTTTGAAATTTCCAAATTTCCCCCAATTTCATCCTTCTAACTCAACAGAATTTGATTTCATCAAATTGACTGATCAAATGAGTTTAGTTGTTGAAATTGAAGTTAGATTGGAGTTCCTACACCTTCATACGATTCAATTGCACTTTGAATCACACGATTTGATGCTAGAATAAGGTCAAATGGAGTTTCACTGGAAAACTGGACTTAGAGAGAGAAAGCTTTGAAAGCTTTTCGTCATGGGTGCGGCGATCCGAGCTTTCAATCTGGGCAGATAGCTCTTGTTCTGAGGTTCCTCCTAAGATCAAGAATTGCATCAATTGATGCCAAATTGAGTGAGAATTTTATCATTGAAGTTCTGTCACTTCTCTCTCTAGCACCAGTCAAAAATTACAGAGTGGAACCAAATTGGCTTACCTTTAAGCTCTATGTCAGCTGTAGGTGGATTGTGGAGGTGTTGGGAGGGCTTGGTTTGGTATGGGAAGGGCTCGAATTGATCGATTTCAACTCGATCGAAATAGGGCAACATTAGTCCGTCGAAACTGCTTCACTATTCGATCACGCCGACGCTTCTCCGGCAATCCTCAGAGTAAATGGAGACTACAGGCGTGTAGTTGACTTCTCCTCGAATCCAAAGAACCCAACCATGCCTTCTTTGGCTTAGAAAAGACCTTATATCAAAGCTCTGGTTAGAGCTTCACTAGAAATTGGAGCAGTTGAGAGAGAATGGAGATTTCAGGTGAGGAGAGGATGAATGAGGAGGGGCTCTTTATATAGAAAGCTCAGGGCCTTCTTGGCAATCCAATTGGCACCTTAATGGCGGTCATTCATTACCTGAAACTCCCTGACCGAAGACTTTTCAACTTCACCGGTGATGCTCGATTTTTCGGCGAGTGAACAGTTTTGTCATTTGAAGGAAGAAGACGACATTGTTCTGAAACGGGTTCAAAGCTTAAACCGACTGGATCAGGCCCCATTCGACTGAATTTTTCAAAAATAAAAATTTATAAATTTATTTTCTATCCAATGGTGGCCTCAAATCTCAAATTTTAATTTTCTAAGCCACCTAGAAAAATGAATTTAGCATCAGGTTCAATAGTGGTTCAAACCGGTTCAGATCCGGTTCACTTGAACCGGTTTGGTTTTCATCCCCCATTCATCTTAAAGTCCTTTTTCATGACTTATGTGATTCTTTAGGTCACTTGGGATCCATAAAATTTCTCAGTTTCCCCTATCTCTATAGGTTCCAGTTCATAAACCGATTCAATCCTATTTGGATCTGGTTCACCCGAACCGGTTTGGTTTTTCTCTCCTAATTTATCTTAAGGTTCTTTTCCAAGGTTTATGAACCCTTTTGGGTCACTCGATAGTTGTAAATACCCCAAATTGCTCGTTCTCTGATGATCGAGTTTGTGAACAAGTTCAATTTTTCTCACTTGGTTTGACCGGTTCTTTTCCTGGTTTCTTAAACTTCAAAAGGGTGGGGTTTACACTTAATGCCTGCTAGGATGTATGAAGTCCTTCTCCAACAGCTTATCTAGTTATTCCTTTAGTTCTTTTAGCTCTACCAGAGCCATGCAATAGGGGGCTTGGGATGTGGGGTTTGTACCTAGAATAATTTCTATGGTGAACTCTAATTGTCGGTTTGGGGGCAGTCCAGGTAATTCTTCCAAAAATACTTCTAGATAGTGTTTAACCATCGGGATGTCTTCGAGTCCCTTCTCCTCAGACTTCTCATTGATGACCATGGCCATAAAAGTCGTACAACCTTTTTGTATCATCTTTTGGGCCTTTATATGGGATACTACCTATACTTCACCCTTCCTCCGGTCTCCTTGGAATTTTAGTCCATTTGTCTTGAGAGTGTGGAAGGTTACCATCTTCTTTCTAAAGTCCATCCTAGCCTGATGGTTACTTAACCAATCCATTCCAAGGATTACTTCTACCTCCCTCAGAGGTAACAGAATCAAATCTGCTTCGAGTTTGACTCCTCCAATCTTTATCTCACATTCCTTCAGCTGTTTGTTCCTATTTAACCCTTCTCCTAAGGGTGTGAGGATGTTGAGACTTTGTCCTAGAGGGGTGAGTTCTTGGGATAAACTTTTAATTAGGTCCTCTTTGATGAAAGATCTCTCTACTCTTTAGTCAAAGATGGCGTAAACTTGTTGTCCCCATAAATGCACATACCATGATTGGAGAAACGTATATTTTTAGAGAAAAATTTTCTTTATTGAATAAAATTCCATTTACATGTTTTTTAATCTAGTTGGGAGGGTTTTGGGAAGTACTCGCTATGGTACTAAGGTCTTTCCTAGCCTCTTCTTGAGTGAGGTTGTATACCCTAGTTGGTACTCTTGCTGTGGCATCTTGCCTAGGATTCCTGGGGTTCCATTGAGGTGGTCGAAGCATATTTTGTTGCTTGTTCTCCCTCAAAATGGGGTATTCCTTTGCAAAGTGCCCCACTTGTCCACATGCAAAACAAGACAAGCATGCTCCCTCGTGGTACCTTTGGCACCTAGGATAGCGAGAGTTTCCTTGTGGCAAGGTGGGGATTACTCTCTGGGGAGGTGGGGTGTGTCCTTCTTCTTTTGAAATCCTACTTTATTTCCCAATCTTGGACCATTATGCTCCATCCGTCCTCCATGACGACTTTGGCCTTTGTCCTCCTTCCTCGTTATCTGCTCCATTTAGTGGCATTGGGTCTGCACCAGTCGCTCACATTCATGAGCCATTCTAATCACTGTTGCTAGATCCGTGGGGCATCCTAATACTCTCATACGGTCTTGTATATCCATATTGAGACCATTCATGAATCACTGGCATATGTCTGCTGGTCTAGCCAAGTCAGGAGCAAAGGGTCTTAACTCATTGAATTTGGTGTCATATTCCGATATCGAGTTAAGCCCTTGCTGAAGTCGGAGGAAATCCTGCTTCTTCTCATTAATTAGGTGAGGAGCCAGGTACTCCTCCACTTACCTCTCCTTAAACTACTCCCAGGTGGGTGTGGAGGTATGCAGGCTTCGGGCATTGTCCCACCACCTTTTGGCACTACCCTCCAAGAATAATTTAGTTAGGATTACCATGTCCTCTGGTGACACCCTGACTATCCCATCAGTTTCTTGATGTTAGCCAGCTAATCCATGGTGGCTCCTGCATCCTTCTCTCCAAGGAAGGGCTTACACCCCAGTTGACGGAGAGTTTTGAGATATTTTGAGAAGTCAACTGTAGGAGGATGGTTAACATGAGGAGGGTGAGATTATACTTCCTTCGTTCAGCTCAAGAATTGGTGCCTGCCTCAGGGACGAGGTTAGGTCGTCCAAATACTCAAGTGAACTCCTTGTACAACCTATGGTGTTCTGAGCTTAGTCCAGGTGGGGTTGTTTGGGCTACTCGGGGAGTTTCCACAAGGAGGTGTGGTTGGGCAGTGTCGAAGACTACGACTATAGTTCTCTTAGTTCCTCTATTCGGAGCCATCTGAAAATTTTAAAATTATCCCCATTAGTTACTATGTTCTCTAGTTTTGATAATGTATTCGAGGAAACAGGCACTCATAACACTCAAGTTGTCATGCCCCGACCCAGTTTGGTCGGATCCCTGTGAACAACCTGCCACTCTTCTAATTTATTAAGGGTTTTCCCTTTCTTTTAAACCGTGATGAGTAAGGCGTCCTTTTTACCTGTACCTTTCCTGTAATAACAATTATCAAAACTAAATATATTAACCTTACATAGTTGTCTTGCAGGTTCAGCTATCAGAAGGTCTTTAGGTAGGTTTTCCCTCGGTTACCTGAAAAGGGATAAAGGGAGGGGGTGAGTTCAACAACTCAGTGAATGGGTGTTGGGAGAGAGTTTACAAAACATATTTGATTGTGTTTGTAAACCCTGTCCTTTGATAATAAGAAAATCGGGAAAAAAACCAGCCATTTCCAAAGAGAAAACTAAGTCGGTTTATAAACTGAAATTGATAGAGAAAGGGCAAATCGAGAAATTTATAGATCCCGAGTGACCTAAAGAGTCACAAAAGTCATGAGAAAGGACTGTAGGATGAATTGGAGGTGAAAACCAAATCAGTTCAGGTGAACCGGACTTGAACCGGTTTGAACCACTATTGAACCAATTTCTAAATTTATTTTTCTAGATGGCTTAGAAAATTCAAATTTGAGAATTTAGGCCACCATTGGATAGAGAACAAATTTAGATGAATTTACAAATTTTTAATTTTGAAAAACTCAGTCGAATCGGGCTTGAACTGGCCAGTTTAAGCATTGAACCTGATTCAGACTGGTCCGGTCTGGTTCGGAACAGTGTCATTGTCTTTCTTCAAATGACAGCACTGTTCACTCACCGAAAAATCGAGCAGCACTGGCGAAGATGAAAAGTATCCGGCCAGGGAGTTTTAGGCAATGAATGACACCCATAAAGGCACCAATCGGATGGCCAAGAAGTCCCCGAGTTCCCTATATAAAGAGCTCATCCTCATTCATCATCCTCACACCTAAAACTCCTCTCAATCCCTACTGCTCCATTTTTCGGTGAAGCTCGAACCAGAGCTCTGACTTGGGCATTTTTTTGAGCCAAAGAAGGCAATCAAATGAGTTTAATTGTTAAAATTGAAGTTAAATTGGAGTTCCTACACCTTCATACGATTTAATTACACTTTGAATCGCACAATTTGGTATTAGAATGAGCTCAAACGAAGCTTCGTCGAAAAACTCGACTTAGAGAGAGAAAGCTTCGAAAGCTTATCGTTGGGGGTGCGCGCGATTTGAGCTTTTGATCTAAGTAGATAGCTCATGTCCTGAGTTTCCTCCTATAATCAAGAATTGCATCAATTGATGCCGAATTGAGTGAGAATTTCACCATCGAAGTTCTGTCAGTTCTCTCTCTAGCACCGATCAAAAATTATAAAGTAGAGCCAATTGGCTTACCTTTCAGCTGTAGGAGGGCTGTGAAGGTGTTGGGAGGGCTCGGTTTGGCCTGAAAAGGGCTCGAATTGGCCGATTTCAGCTCGGCCGAAATAGGGCAGCTTCGGTCCGTCGGAGCTGCTTCACTGTTTGATCACGTCGGCATTTCTCCGACGACCCTCGGAGCAAATGGAGACTATAGGCATGTAGCTGACTTCTCCCTGGTTCTAAAGAACCCGACCACACCTTCTTTGGCTCATAAAAGACCCTATATCGGAGTTCTGGTTCAAACTTTGCCAGAAATTGGAGCAATTGAGAGAGAATCGAGTTTTCAGGTGTGAAAAGTATGAATGAGAAGGGGCTCTTTATATAGGAAGCTCGGGGACTTCTTGGCCATTCGATTGGCACCTTAATGGCGGTTATTCATTGCTTGAAACTCCTTGGCCGGAGACTTTTCAACTTCATCGGCGCTACGATATTTTTTGGCAAGTGAATAGTGTTGTCATCTGAAGGAAGAAGACGATACTCTTTCGAACCAAACTGGACTGGTCCAAACCGGGTTCAAAGCTTAAACCGGACGATTCACCCCCAATTCAATCGGATTTTTCAAATTTAAAAATTTCTACATTCATCTAAATTCATTTTCTATCTAATGGTGGCCTCAAATCTCAAATTTAAATTTTTTAAGCCACCTAGAAAAATGAATTTAGCATTTGGTTCAATAGTGGTTCAAATCGGTCCAAACCAGTTCAATCCGGTTTTGATCCAGTTCACCTGAACCGGTTTAGTTTTCATCTCCAATTCATCCTTAAGCCCTTTTCCATGACTTTTGGGACTCATTGGGTCACTCGGGATCCATAAATTTCTCGATTTGCCATTTCTCTATCGGTTCTGGTTTGTAAACCAACTCAATTTTCAATTTGAAAATGATTGGTTCTTTCCCTGATTTTCTTATTATCAAAGGACGGGGTTTACAATTAGTTACAGCATCGAAGTCAGACAGACGAACTTGTTGGATCAGTAGCTACTAAGCCAAAGCAGAGTCATCAAACTCGTTAGACCAATAGTTAAGAGGCCAAAGTCGAGTTGTTGGGTTCATTGGACATGTAACACCAAAGATGATGGCTATAACAAATGAAAATTGTTGATTTTTGCATGCATGAGATGCAAATCCATTGAGATACCCGATATGGGGTAGTGATGGTTTCAAGGGCTGCTAGACGACCCATGAGCATAAGGGCGGACCATTGTCCAACATGTCAGAAGCTCTGAGAGCTTCATGCACACGGAGACCGAGATAGGAGGGGGAAAGAGGTCTCGTCCCACAAAGCAGACACGGAGTATGATTAGGGTTTGAGGGTCGGACAAGTAATGTATACTCAAACTCAGGGTAGAGGTAACAGACCTCTATCAGGGTGGACGATAAAGGCGCTCCGGTCCACAAGTGGAACGGTCGGGGACTGTTCTGCAAACGTGTGATCCCTTTTTATGATAGAAAGGACATGTGATTGTGTGCCAACCCGAGAAGGGGTAGATAATGGAATACCACGAATATGATGAATGTGTAAATAAGTACATCCCTAAGATTTCCCCACTAACTGAGTTGTGAAACTCATTCCCCTCTCCTTAACATTTTTTTCAGGAAGGAAACGATCACCCAAGAGTTACCCTCGCGAAGTCTTGAACTAAGGTACAAATTACGCTTTTAGTTTTGTATAATTTCATTCTAGGAAATATGGCACACAGCTTGCCTAACTCTTCATGATCTAAGGGAGGAGTGACTCCTCGAGGTCTAGGAGAGTGGCGGGTTGACCACGAGGTTTTGACCAAACCAAGTCAAGGCATGACACAACCAATGGAAGAGTGACACGTGTCTTCAATCAATGGTCAACTAAGGATAAGCCTCGTGAGCAAGGTTGACCAATGAGGTGCTAACATTTGGCAAAGGTGTCACGTAAGCGGCCGACTAGGATGTTAGAGAACGGTCGACCAATTAGAGATTGACACATGGCAGAGCTGCGTAGGATAGCCACGGCCAATCAAAGGCTAACATGTGGCATTTGGCACAATGCATCAAGTGGGAAAAATGCCAAAATTAAATCAGCCAATTAGAGGATGCCACGTATCACAATCAATGAATGGTCAAATGCGGTCAATGGCCACGTGGTCGAACAATGAGTCAACGAATGACATAGACGCTGAGTGGGAAACCGCATCAACAAAGCCAGTCAATCATAGTGTGCCATGTGGCAGCTCGCACACATGCGCACAATGTCATCTTCAACCTCTAAAGTTGGCAGATAAGGACGTCGGGCTAGCTGCCATTATTCCGACAACCGTAAAATCCTTCTAACTTGGCTGTAAATTGGAGAGATTATGGTTGAGTGATTGATAAATGGATAGACCAGTTAGTCCCTGAGCTCCCTATATAAAGAGCTACTCTCTATTCATCCCCCTCATCCCTCAAACACATGAAGAAGAAGAGTACTCCTTTTCTCGATAAAGCATGAACTAGAGCTCCGAATTGGGCACTTTTATCTACCTCCGAAGGCAAATTCGAGTTCCCTGGAATCTTGAGAGAGTCATCTACCCTCCTGCATACCTTATTCATTTTGAAGGTCATCAGGGAAGCGTCAGCAAGCTCGCACAGTACCTTCGCTCACTCAATAGTTTACAAACAGAGTTGGTTGAGCTTAATTCAAGCCAACCTCAGCCAAACCAAGCCCTCTAGACCTTCCATAGAGGAGATTAGACCTTCATTGAACCGTAGTGGTAAATCCTCTCCACCGCCCTTCATTTGAATTTACTGTTCACATTATGTTTTGCCCAAAAACTAAGTTAAGCAATTTGCACTGCTCATGCCACCAATTGAGACATAATTTGATCTAGGAAGGATTCCTAGTAAGAGAGCAACACATTGTAAGTAAGAGCTTCGATTGTCATACTCTCACCTATGAGTAATATAAACTTTCTCTCTATAACAGTTTTCTGACAAAATTCTGTTTAAGCTCATTTATAAGTCAAATCTAGTGTTTTAAATCTTGGAATAAATTAGAGGACATAGAGAAGATGATTAATATCATGTTAGGACTTATTAAGGTCGAATTAATAAAATTTAAATTGAAGGACTAAATTATAATTTTTTAAAGTTTGGGGATTTTTTTTATAATTTATGAGAAATTACTTGTCCAATTAAAATTTTTTAGTAAATTAGGGACCCAAAATAAAAAATTTGAAAATATTATGGATTTAATTGAATATTAAAATATAATTTAAGAATCAAATCATAATTTTTGAAAAATTATTAGTGTACAAGTGAGGTGTGTGATAAATGCTAGTGTATAGGAGGGAGGTCTACTCCAACTTGAGTAACCCTACAAAGATGCTCGGGCACGATGTTCTCCTTCCATGTCGCTCTTTCCTACGTTCACCACGTTTCATATTAGAGTGCAGTTAGTTTCTCCAAAGTGAGTCCTACCTCTTTCAATGGTTAAACTTAGCAACTTTTATTTTCTTTGATAACATTGCCCTTGCTTTTGCTTCTTGTGTTGGGGACGTGCAGAAGTTGGAAAGTAAGCTCCCTGTTTTTACAAGGATGGGAATTCCTTGTCCTATGTAGAAGTTGAAGAGAACGTTCAAGTGAGTGAAGGAGTTGTAAAGGTAGTGAAGGCCGTCTGCCATCTCAATACCTCTCAAATAGTTGGTATAATTTATTTTTATTATACTTTCCTGACAATAATTTATTATATAGTATTTACTATATATCCAAATAATAATAGGTTATCAACCATTTTTAAAAATATATATTAAATTATGTTATAAATTATTAATTAAATAATTTAAATTAATAATATTATAAAAATCTAATAAATTTTGAACTTTATACTAAATAAATATAAAATTAAAGATTTGGAACTAATTATATTACCTAAAAAATTTTGTTGTAAAATGAAGAAATTGGTATAATTTATTTTTATTTTACTTTCCGACAATAATTTATTTTATATTATTTACTATATATCCAAATAATGATATGTTATCAACAATTTAATTAACATTTTAAAATTATGTCATTTTTTGCTAGCATAAACTCTTTTCATAACCTTCCAATTGGTGACCTGGCCCACGGCCAGTTTTCATGGAGTCCTAGGAGAATTCCTTCACAGTCACAATCACAATAGATACAAAATTGACAATTTTCTGTTTTAGGTACTAACCATTTAATAACCTTTTGGAGTCATCATAATTCATTAAACAATTGAAATTTTTGAAGTGTAATTTTTTGTAATATGAATTATTCATATTTTCAAGGTTTTAAATCAGGTTAATTATCTAAAAATATAATTTTTACCATTTTTTTATTTTTTATACATTTTTAAGTTAATCCAATTAATATGAAAATTTTAATATATTTTTTATTTAATACTTAATCTTTTTATAAGAAACTAATGATAATGTTGATATGATTTATTTAATTGATTAATATATGATTTAAGTGAATATGTATTACTATTACATTATAATTATAATTTGATAATTTTTTAAGAATATGTATTTTTATATGGCACGGGACTCTAATTAGTTTTTTTTTTTTGCTCAATGACTCTAATTAGTTTAAACTATTAAAAATTAAACAATTACATTATAAAATATTGAATTTCACATCAAATACCACATAAAATTAATAAAAAATAATTATATTAAAATAAATAAAATTAGTGCATTTTCTCAAGGCATTTACCCATTTTAATCATAATATATCTTTTAGGTGAAATAAACTATTGGCATATTTTTCTGCTTCCGCCAAGTCAGAGATGAGTCCTCTTTCGCTTCCCGCATAATTCGGGAACCGTGATCTCGGCGACAAAAGTTTCCCGGGAAAAGTTGTGACGGAGCGGCATACTCTCGGGAAACCATGTCCGACGCTCTGATCAATGGCCTCGCCGGAGCCGGAGGCGGGATCATCGCCCAGCTCATCACCTATCCTCTCCAAACTGTCAGTCCACGCGATCCGCCTAGCTTTAGTTTCTCCGCGCTCTGATCTCGTGTCGTTTATTTCTGTTCAGCTGATATTTTTGTTTTTGGCGATATGTTAGGTAAATACGAGGCAGCAGACGGATCGTGACGTGAAGAAGGAGAATAGGAAAATGAGTACAGTCGAGCAATTGTATCAGGTCCGATGCACGATCTCATCTTTCTGTTTGTTTTGACCGCTCCAAAAGTTTTGCTTCAAGTGCTGGTTCGGATCTGCGAGTCAGAAACATCGGCTGATTTTTTTCATATGGTGCATTTGATTGCAGATTCTTGTCTGTACCGCTGTGTGCTTTCTTTTGTTCTCTAGTTTCAATTCCTTTAATCTTGTGATGTGCAGGTGGTGAAGCACGAGGGATGGGAAAGGTTATACGGGGGACTAACACCATCGCTGATTGGTACGGCAGCATCTCAGGTGATCTGCAAGCTCATTTGATTTTCGTGATTGGACTTTGATGTTGTCTCTCCAGAATATGCAAGATACGCAGTTCATTCCTAAGGGGTGTGGGGGTCGCCCCTTAACTCGGGGAATTCTATGTAGTTTTATACAGGGTCCAATATATTTTGACCCAAATTTTATTGTAGTACCATAATTCTCCCAACATGTACCTCCTTATTAATTTCATCCCCTGAACAAAATTCCTGGACCCATCCTGTAATGATAAGTGGGCAGGAGTCCGGTAAGGTGGAAGTTTGGAAGCTTAATATACTGATAAAAATGTAATATAGCTGTGTGTTTTCTCTTGGAGAATCAAATATGGTATGGTTTGGCTTCATGAAGCGATTCTTTAAAATTCCTTGTTAGAGTGGGTGACTTTCTCATACCTGATGTGAGTTAGCCATAATACAGGAGTGCACTACATTTTTTCTGTTCGAACTAATATTATCCTCTTTGGAAAACTTTTATGAGTTGGTTACGGGATCATTTTAATCATCAATGACAGCATGTAGTCTCTTGATTCTGCACCTGGATATCATTTCATCTGTGTGAACAATGTGCTGATTGAGCTTTCTGGCTGGTCCACTTGTAAGTCTTTTGAAGTTCTAGTGAAAAAGAATAGATAATTTTATAGCCCTGCAATATATAGACTCTAATAATTGACAAATCAAATCATTTTCCCTTCTAAGACGTCATTGTTTGTCATATCATTGGAGTTTTTTAATGAGAAAATCAAATTGCTGGAATGGCCTTAGTCAATAGGTAGTCCTGTCTTTTTCCCTGTCTAGCTAAATCAATGTCTTCCATTGTTGTTTAATCCTCTCCCAAATATGAATTTTGCTGAAACCCAGTATCAGGGAGCCCCAAAAGAAACAAGAATTGGTCATGAGTCCATTGTCTATGATTAGACTATCTTAATCCATGTCTCATTTATGAATGAGTTGAAGTTTTAGATTAGACTGTCTTAATCCATGTCTCGTTAATGAATGAGTTGAAGTTTTAGAAATATGAGCATCAACATTTTCCTGTGGATGCACTTGAAGAAAATATTTGTAGAAAAGTGAAATCAGAAAGATCGGTTATTCTGAAACAGAATCAAGAGTTCATAGATACAATTTCTCGACATTCAAAATTTCTTTTTGGCTATGAACACTTTGTCTCCGGCCTACTTTTTTATTCATACCCTTCTGATTTTTATAAGCTGCTAAACTAAAATTTACTGTTCAAAAGACCTATATGAAATCTTTGTTGTATGAGGGTCGGTAATTGTTTGATCCTTATGTTCTTCGTATTTTTATGCTACAGGGTGTTTATTATTATTTCTATCAAATATTCAGGAGGAAAGCAGAAATCACAGCTACTGAACGAATGCAAAAAGGAATTGGAGATGGAACAGTTGGAATGTTCTCGTCACTCATGGTGGCAGCACTGTCAGGGTATTTTGCACCATGAACTTCTAGATTGCAATTTAATATTTTGAAGTTCTCTTTCATAGTCAATATTCTTGAACAAGACAGCATATGTTATTTTCATTGCCCGCATCACTATTTGTGCATATGCATTATTGTTTTCAAGGTAAAGGTTATATTGTTGGGTTGGAAATTGGTAATGTCCAGAATCTAGCCCATTTATCCCTTCTTTTGACACCATATCATTTTGGTTCTATATTATACTTAATTCTCTCTATACAACCTGACTGATTTAATGTTGTCATATTCTTGTTATTTTAGGTGTATAAATGTCCTGCTGACAAATCCTATATGGGTTGTTGTAACCCGCATGCAGGTGAGAAAGTATTGCTTTGGTTGTATAGTTTTATGATGCTAGCTTGAATATTATAGGATATTTTTATTTGGTGAAAAGCTAAATTTCATTGGCAGTGGAAACTGAGAAGTGAAACATTTCCCCCCTGTCCTTTTGATTACCATATATGATATTTGCAATTTTTTGTCTTTTAAAAGCAATAATAGGATTGTACTGCAGATTTGCCATCTTGATCTTGAAGCTGTACATAGCTAGAAAGTGGATATACATATAGCCTTTAGTTGTGAACCTGACCTAACAATTTATTTGTTTTTTATGGACAAATTGCTTGTAGACCCACACAAAAACCTTTAAAAAGTCACATTGTAGTGCTACCCCATCATCAGATGATGCAATATTTGCTGCAATAGAGCCGCCTCCTTATGGTACCGGGCATGTGGTAAGACCAACTAGTTTTCTCCTGTTGCAGGTGTCATGAATTTTCTTGGTACATTTGACTGGACATTCTATCTTTATTTTTTGGATCATTTATCCTATCATCATTCAAATAATATTAAGTGTTCATACTTGAAAATTATAAGAACTTTGTAGTTGGATCATATCTGACAATTCAAGTGGGATTGGAAAATGGAAGAATCTACCTTAGTATATTGTTCTTTGCTGCTGCACACCCCTTTTGATACTGAATGTTTAAATCTGGACAAATTTGTAGCAAGGATGATTAAGTAATGCTGACCAGTTAATTGTTATTACATTTGCCAGGAAGAAATGTTATTTGTCTGTAGTCTAAGCAAAAAGAAGATTATTGGACTTGTTGCTAATTTTATGTTCACTAAGGGATGGACCTTGATCTGGGGGTTTTTGCAAAGATATCAATGCTGAATTTATAATTGATTGTCTTTTCCCTGATCTACTGTCATCTAATAATAATATTGGCAGATTCAAGAAGTCTATGATGAAGCTGGAGTTTGTGGCTTCTGGAAAGGAGTATTTCCTACATTGATTATGGTATTTTAGAAATTATTGAATACATATTTAGAAAGACAAGTGACTTCCAATTTGAATTCTCGAGAATCATGGGAGGGAGAATGTGTACCTCTTTGTGTGGTCTATCTGACTTTCGTGTTTCCTACAGGTAAGTAACCCCTCAATACAGTTTATGCTATATGAGACCATGTTGAAAAAGCTGAGGAAGAGACGTGTTCTGAATGGAAAGAAGGACATCACTGCACTAGAGGTGAGTCTTGTAACTTCTCAATTTCTTTGGTTCAAGTCTCCAAAATTCCTCAACCGATCAATTCACATCTTCCTTACAGTAAAGTTTACTTGGTTTATGTAGATCTTTCTCCTAGGAGCCTTGGCAAAACTTGGAGCCACTGTGGTTACATATCCTCTTCTAGTGGTGAAGGTTGGAATCAGAACAGATACCAAAGCTCGTTCTATTAGTCCTTAAGAAATTACAAGATATTAGATTTTGACCTGCATAAAGCCTTCCACAGAGAGCTTCTCTCTAAATGAAGTTGTTCTGAGATTTCTCTAATGCTTTTGTTGTTCTAATCTAAAGATATGCATGAATAAGCTGGTCAAGAGTACTAGACTATCATATATTAGGTTACCGAGATTTATGAGGACCAGCAGGAAAGTTTTAGTGGTGGAAATTGATTAAAAAAAATTCAAGTGAGAGCTGCTTCATTTCTTTATTTTGCTTTACACATTTGCAGGCAAGGCTTCAGGCTAAGCAAGTCAGCACGGGAGATAAAAAGCATCACTACAAAGGTTTTGATAGTCACAGCAAGCCTGCAAGCTTTGTTTCTTTTATATGCATTGGAACATAAGTAGATATGTGAACATGTTCTGAAAGCCATTCATAGGAATTTTCTGGAATTGCTCGACTTTGTGTACAAGTATATTAAGATTTTTTAGCTCATAAATTTATGCACTTTTTTTGGATACTTTTGGTTGATTGCTTCATTCTTTTGAGACAGGAACACTAGATGCAATCTTGAAGATGATCCGTTATGAAGGATCATCGGGCTTCTATAAAGGGATGAGCACAAAAATCGTCCAGAGCGTTCTTGCAGCTGCTGTTCTCTTCATGGTCAAGGAAGAGCTGGTCCGGGGAATCCGGCTCCTGCTTATCAAAGATGCCATCAATGCAGTAAAGTCAAAGCCTCCATGACCACTTTAATGGGTTTGCTGACTCAGTATTTTAATCCAAATGCCTAGGAATAAGCTACTGTAGAGTGATGTTATGAAATTAATCCATCACGCTCTTACCATGCGTTTTACCTACTGTAATTCATCAACCTTTTCTTGCTTGTTGATGGCCGGATTTAGCAGTTGATGGGGCCAAGGATAGCTCAAACTGGACCCTCTATTTTCTTCTTCAGTCCCTCCCATGATGGCTATAGATTGGCAACATGTTTTCCATTGGATTGCAGCGCCATAGGTAATAAAGAGTAGATGAAGGGGGTGAGGGGCCTCTCAAGTAAGGAAACATGAAATTGGGGATGGACAAGGGCCTCCAATGGTAGCTCCGGACATTAAGTGACCTGGCAATCTTTTCTATAATCAGTGAGGGATCTCCATGTTTTGGCTCAAGCTTATGAGCCTTGCTTTTGCAGAGAGATGTCTGTCTATAAAGGATGGAGTTTAAGATAAAACCCAATCATCCACCATGAACTCATGCTTACTCTTATTAGCATACAGCATCCTGCCATGAGCCTTCAGCTCTAGAATTACTTCCTGTGTTCTCTTGATTCAACTACAAATCTGAGGAATCTTGAGGCTAATAAGCAATATGAATTGGAGATGGAACTCCATACAAAGCTCCATAAGGACTCATTTGAGTGGATATGTGGTAGGTGGTATTATACCAACATTCGACCAGTGATAACCACTCATGCCATATAGTGGAAAATTTAATATACGTGCAACACAATTTGCACTCCAGGCCCCAATTAAACAACTTATGTTCGGCCATCAAACTGAGTGGTAGGATGTTGACATCCTAAGAGCAATGCCCTGAGTTTTGAACAACTTTTACGATGAATTGCTAAGGAAAATTGGATCCCTCTTAGTCCAACTTCAGGACATGATCCATGAAAGATCTTATCACCTTGTTACTTTGAAAAGGTGGGCAAGTCTTATGAAATAGGCATACTTCAGTTAGTCAAATCCACTACCATCATTATGAAAAAATTTTCCCGTCTTACTTAGTCAACCTTTTCATGAAATTCATGCTTACTTCACAAAAAACCTTGTCATGAATAGAAAGGGGTTGTCGCAGCTATGGGGGCCGGGCACTGTTGTTTTGTTTTTTTAGAAAAACACTTGAGGATGTGGCACAAATTATTCCTGAGTGTTCCCCAATGAATTTGAGTGGTAAATCTCCAATATTTACTTTCTCCATTATGGTTATAACTCCAACGACGGGTAATTTGAATGCCCTATGCACTTACCTCCTAACTTGTTCATATGCTTTTCAACAACTTGTTCAAATTATACTCTCTTCTTTTAACAATAACAAAGAAGATATAATCCTTCTCTTACGGACCATTTCCTCCTCTAACTATTGTATCATATATTCTTCCTCATTTGTAAAAGGACAGCCATATTTCTTAGAGGTTCCATGTAGTGACTCCAAAAGTGTTCGAATCCATTGAGTACTCAATATTTCATCATAGATACACAACCCAATCAACAACACCTCCTTTTAACTTTCTTCCATGAATTTCCCATTCAAAATCCAAACTCTTGAATCTATAACAAGATTCTCCTCAACTACTCCCAAGTTACTAGCCATCATCTCTACGTCTAGGGAAGTAGTACCTAAATTTTTATTATTTGCATTTTAATTCTAAAATCTTATAATTTCACCCCTTAGTAATTCAATAGTATATATTTGGCAACCAATGCTCAACTTTTTATATTTATAAAACATTCTTATATCTTTTTTGAAATTATTCAAATCAGTCCCAAACTATTCATATCACTCCATTCTACCCAAAAATTCAACTTTTCTAGTATTTTGAATTCGCTTGAAAACTTTTCATTGAAAACCTAGCATAAATTGAAATATGGGAGGAAAAGCTCAACGTGGACCCATGGCATTGGGATGGTTAAAATTATGTTGTGATAAAAAAAAAATCCAATTAGCTTGATCAATCGTGGGATGAGGGGTTGTTCAATTGTCGAAAAAACACAGTTAAAAATAGGAATAGGGAATTGACCAACATGGGTCGAAGTGAGTCTTCTGTGTTATTTTCTAATAGAATAATAACGTTCAAGTTGGAAATGTCTTTATAGAATTTTGAGAAGTAGGTTAGTGGTTGATATATGACATTGATTGGATAAGAACTATTGAAATTGCGGGTTTTACCAACTATTTACATGTGAAAATGACAAAAAAAAAAAAGTGGTAAATAGAGCTTGCCGCCTTCAGGCGGAAGAGGAACCCTTTGGTTTGGTATACAATTCAATTGATAGAGGTTCAATTTTTTTAATTTCAATTATTTTTATTTATTTATTTATAAAATTAATTCTAAATTTTAATATTTATCCAATTAGATTATTTAAAAAATATTTTTCATTTAATATTTTATTCAAATTAGGATATTAGATAAGATAATCTTTCCTTTTTATATTTTTTTCTAATCATCATTTTCGCTTTCAAGTTATCCATTAAAAAAACTATACGTGTAAATTCTACGTGCATGTACAATAAATTAAACCTTTGTATAAAATCATTGAATGCAATGCCATTTTTCAATATTACACTTTAATATGAACGTTTTGATAAAATGAAAATAATTTTATCTTATCTTAAATTATTTTTACATTAATTTATTGATTTATCATCTAAAATATGCGGCAATATTAGTGATAATTCTAGAATAATGTTTATGTAAAAAATTAAACATAATTTTTATAATTTAAATACTTACATTATAATCACTCCATAATAATAATTAATTTTAAATTTTAATTCACTTTAAATCATAATATAATTACTATTTATATCAACATAAATTATATTAAAATTTAATTTATGTTTTCAAAATTTTTTAATATTTTATTTAAATTATTTATATATTTAAAACAAATACAAATTAAATATAATTTTTACTTAATAAAGAATATATAATCAATATATATATTTAATTAACTTAAAATAATAAATTAAATATATTATACAAATTAATATCGTTTTTGCACATAATACAGATACATGTGTATTTCTCTAAATTAATATATTTTTTTAGCAAATTATATAATTTTATTATTACTAAAATTTTAAATTAAATTATATATATACAACACCATAATTTATATATAAATATTTTTATTTAACTATGTATAATTATTACTAATAATTTAATAGGCACACAATTTTATAATATTTTATTAAGTACAGATTATATAAAATTAAAATTTTATATAAATATATTTTCTCTATTTATAAAATTCGTGAGTAATATTAATTTAAACAAAATTTTAATTATATATAAATTTCACTTATTAAACTATTTAAAATTTTTAAAAATATATTTATTTTGAGTTAATAATAAAAATATAATTTAAAATAAATATTTATATATAATTCTATTAAGTATAAATTATATATAATTTTTTATTTTTAAAAATATATATAATTTAGTGGTAATAAAATTATATAATTTATTTCCAAAAATTTATAAAATATTTGGAAAAATAAATAATTTAAAATTTACATTTTAATGATATAAAGATAATGTAATTTGCTATAAAATTTTTATTAATAATGAAAATTGTATTTGTTTAAAATATTTAATTTATCATTTTAAATTAATTATACAAAATATTATTTATATATACTTTTTATTTATAATTTTATTAAATAAAAACTATATTTGATTTTTATTTATTTTAAATATATAATTTAAGTTAAATAAAATATTATAAAATTCACAAAATATAATTTATTTTTTAATATTATTTATGTTAATGCCAATAATAATTATATTATAATTTAAAGTAAATTAAAATTTTCATATTTATTTAAAATATAAATATTATATTAAATAAAATAAATAAGTATGATTAGTTTATAAAATTGAAAATTTTGCATATGTACCTAACCATTATATGTACACATTAAATTTTCTCACATTATGTTAATTTTAATAATAATTATATTATAATTTAAATTAAATTAAAATTTTCATATTTATATATTGATTGATTATGATGTTGGAAGTAACTTAAAAATTTATTTGATTCTCAACCTAAACATTATTTTAGAATTATGTATTTGATTTAAAAATATTTTTAAATTAACACCTAAATGACAAATATTAAATCATTTATTTAAAAGTAATTTAATAAAAGTTAAAATTATCGTTAAAACATTCATTTTATTAAAAGTTTTATATTAAAATCTAAAATTTCAATGATTTTATACAAAAAATAATATTAATTTGAAATATCTTATAACCAATATTAAGCCTCTCCTCTCGAGACCCGTCCTCGGTCGAGTGAGTGCAGGTCACCAACCTAATGAATGGTACGGACCCCGGTCTTGAAAACTGTGCCTTGCCCCACTGCCATCCCTACCGGTTCGGGTATTCCTGTCATCGGGCAGGGCGGGCGGACGGTTTGGGTCATTTTTTAACACCCGTTTCAGTCTCATTCCAATAGCCGTCACTTCCCGAGTCACCTCCCTTTCGCATTGACTACTGTCTGAAAGCTACGGAGCTGGTGAGAGAGAGGGGGGGCGAGAGGCGCTGACACTCCATGAGCATGGCGGAGAAGGCATCAGAAACCTCCAATAAGAACCCTAAGAAGGCGAATCTCTTGGATCAGAACTCCATCAAGCACATCCTCGACGATTCCGTCTCCGAGGTACATCTGAGCCCTCGCGCGGTGGTCTGCTTCTCCCTCTTTCCGTCTCTCTTCGCCTGATCCGTCGCCGGAATTGGCTCATTTTCTTTACGCAGATCGTTACCGGCCGTGGATATAAGGAAGATGTTAGGATGAGTAATGTCAAGCTGGTGGTCGGTTCCGCTATCATTGCTATCGCTCTCTTCGCTCAGTTCTACAATAAGAAGTTCCCCGAGAACAGAGAATTTCTGATCGGCTGCATCACATTATATCCTTCATCTAGTGCCGAATTTGATTGTTTCATATTTGTAAGTGGGGCTGAAAGTTTTTCACAATTTTGCTTCTTCTGTTAAATAGATCCAAATAGGAATAGGATCCATGACATAAACACATTCGAGGTAAAATTTACAGAATTTTGCACTAATCTGTTCAGTAGATTGAGATAGAAATGCTGCTGTCTAATGGTGTACCTGTAATGAAACAGGGATCATCATTTAGTATTGCAATTAGATTGTTTCTTATTTGGGTACAGGTTGAAATATTTTCACAATCTTGTTTGTTCTGTTCAACGGATTTAGATAAGAATAGGGTCCATAACATGAGTCAGGCAATATTTTCAGAATTTTGTATGTCCTGTTGAGGATTGAGACAGGAATGACATCTGGTTCCATCTCTTGGTGAAAGTGCAAGGAAACAGGAAGCATCCATCATCCAACATTATGTTCTCCTCTGTGTTGCTTGCTTTCATTTCATAGAAGTAGGCCTTTCAAGAATGTAGATTCTTGATCATGACCTGGGATCTTTGACTCTGGCAAATATATAGTTTTCAATGTGATACTACAGCTGCTCACATTCACCAAGGAGAAGAATGCCATAATGTTCACCTACCCTCCAACAGTGAGTTGGTTATCATTATCCCCAATTAATGTGATATCTGCGTTTTCTCTAGATGGAGTCTCTTTGATTATTGAGTTTTATTTGCCGTTTCTGAGAATTTGTGATATGTGATAATTCTTGAAACTGAAAGTCTATCACGTGGATTAAATGTTTAATTCTCGGTTTTTTTTCTTGGTGGATTTCCTAGAGGTTCCACAACATCTCGGGAAAGAGATATCTATTTAAGGTTCTAGCTACACTGCAATATATATATTCAGGCCAGCTTGTGTTTCTTGAAATCCAGTTGTTAGTTAACTTGGTTAAAATTGATCAAATCAAGGCTTTTGTTGATTGGGACATGGCCTGTATTATTATCTCAACAGTTTCATTGTTAAGATTTTCCCTGATTCACAACATGCCTGAGTGTTCATCATGTGCCATAAGAAACTATTTATTCTATTTCTCATCAGTCATGGCCTACATAATCTTGTAGGGGTTCTTCACTAGTACAGGCTTAATTGTCTCCTCCAAACTCCCCAGATGCTCCGACTTGTACACACTGACAATAGCGAGTGCCGACCCCAAATCAATATCTGCCAACAAAACAGTAGAGCTTACTAAATGTATCACCAAATGGTCCGCCTCCTTTCCTATCATCATTATTGTTTTTCCCCCCCAAATAGGAAGCACCAAATGCATTCTGTTTCCTGAAACACCTCCATATGTACCACCTGCAGGTTTACCAAGGATGGAGTTCTGGTGGAGGGACTATTCTGGAAAGATGTTGAAGGGCTAATAAACAACTACAACAAGGAGCCAAAGAAGAGCAAGTGATCAAAACGTCTCCTTCAACTTACATGGTCAGTTAGAAAGAGGCTTGAGATTTTTTATTGATCAAGACATATTCTCACTGAGAATATTATAGAAAGTGACCTGAGTAACCTGATAGCTGAGATGGAACGTTCTTTTGAGTTAAACCTGCTCCTGCTTCATATAGAACCATCATCATAAGATTGTGGCCTGGATATTTTTATCTTGCTCTTAACAGGGCTGCGCTTTACCATGAAAGTATCATTTATTTTCATCAGGCATGTACCTGAATATGAACATTCAGAGGTAAATTCAATTTTGCATCCTGATATGCTGCCTTTGAATCTCTTAGCATTATAAAGGCCATCAAGATTCAATGGAAACTGCAGGAGCATGATGCAGCCTGCATCCTCCATCCTTCTTCCTCGACCCATGATTGAGACAAACCTTGTTTTGGTCAATCCTGTGTTGTGGTCCTCGTGCCTTCGGGGTTTGATTTGTGATATGACATATGATAGAATGCAGTATAAAGTGGAAGGCAAGATGACTTGGAATGATCTTACTTTACATTTCCCTCCTGAGGAATCATACAAATTGTTGAAGCCTGGCCTTTATTCACCACTTCCCATCTACCTACTTACCCTAATTGGAGAAAATTAGCCTTTTAGCTGGTGAAGCTATCCTTGGTTTTCAATCATTCATCATTGATTATGAAAAGGGAAAGAGTTGAACTAACCATTTTTGTCATTGGATTTATTAGAAATTAATATTTGAGGGTTGAAATTTTAAATTTTAATATCTTAATCTAAAATTTTGCCTTTCTTAACACAACTCGGAAGTTTTTGGTTGAAATATTAAGGTTCTAACTTAAAAAATCAAATAATGCTATATTCTTTTTTCTTAAATAATTTCTTAGTATTTATATATTGATTCAAAAAAATCTTGATATTTGTATAATATATTAAATAAGATTATTTACAGTAAATTTAAATTTACATATTGTATATGTATTTGTGAAATGCATGTGACAAATATCAAAGCTCTTATTTGAATCGAGTTGATGGGCCCATAGGGCCATTTGTGCGAAATATCAGTGTCCCTGAGAGAGTTGTGTCCCAATTATGGAAATAGACGTCAGTCAACTTTCATTACCTTTCTGATTATACACTGTGTAGCGAAGCCAAGCATTTGTTCCTGTTTGGGTGCATCCTTCAATTATCTCCATCTACTGATAACAGTCATCGTCCTTCCCTTCTGCTGATCCTCTACACCTGCCCTCCAAATTGCTAGATCTGGGATTTGGTTGGGGATAAGTTCCAGTGCTCTTATTTGGACGATCTATTACAGTTAGAGATTGCCATGTCAGGGGTCGTGTCCAAGTTTTTCATTGCGTCCTTGTTCATGTGGATGGCTCCAGTCGCTATTCTGTATGGTTTTAACAATAATCTGTTTCCTGGTAAGCAGACAAAATGTAGTCGTTTCACAACTGGAAGATGAGATGACCGATGCTTCATTTGCTTCATTCTTTTCCGTTGTTAATTTAGATTAATGTGGGTCAAACATGATTTTTATGGGTGATAGGAGATAAATCATGGGTTGTTGAATGAAAATAAATGCCCCATGTTTATGCCAATAAGGCCACAGTGAGTTGAATATTTGCTTTTTATCAAATATGTTATGATTCTTTTGTAGTCTGAAGTGGATGATGAAAGAATCAAGCATCGGCTGAAGCTCTGGGATGAGTATTTTGTCTTGTTCTTATTATTACTTTTACAGTCTTTGAGAGATAATATGCCCTAACTTTGATTTCTTCTGTATCTGAAAAGGGTTTGAACTTTGAAGTTCTGGTTCCTATGTGGTCATGCAATTCATTAGCTGATTTCTATACGCTCTAGACATGTTAAAATGGAACTCCTTTTAGTGATGATGTACCATTCTCAGGCCCAAATTAACCAGGATCTTGTTTTGGTTGGATTCTGTCTGACTCCAAATGTATGTCCCTCATTGCAAATGTTTTCTTGTAACAGGTTTGAGCGACTTATCTCCTTATTCTTTGACGTTGTTGAGCGGGCTACTTGCTGTCTTGTCCGTCAATGTGGTGATCGGCATCTATATATATTTGGCAATGAAGGAACCATCTGAAAAACATGAGCCTGATCCTAAGTTCCTTGCTGAAGCTCAAGCTAGTATCAAGAATACTCTGGATGATACAACTGAGCATCCTTCTCATCACCGTCAGAAAGAGGAATAATACACTGAACATAATGGCAGGTGATTGGATGTTGAAATTCATGTTCTCTTGATCTGTCATATTCTCTGTTAGTTTAGCATCACTGGGCTATGGTGGTCTTGTAGAAAGTGGGGTCCCTCTTTTTACTGAAACAAACTCATTGGTCAGATGGATGCTTTCTTGTTGTAACCAACAGAATCTTGGTAGAATGCTTTTATGTCTAGAAAAGAGATTTCAGCAATGAAACTGTCTTATGACATTTACCCTTATAGACCCACCCCAGATTGACGAGGATTTATAAGCAGTGGTAGGTTGTTCGTGTCTTTATCCTGCTTGATAATAGTATGGCATGGGTGGAAATAATATGAACAGATATTTGTGAGTCATAGGATGCCGAAAGAGGTCTCATTCAATTTCTTATTCTGGAATAAAGCCGATCTGTCTCATCATGCGTTCTTTTGGGGATTTGTTTGTTTTGTGGTTCATGGAGAAAGAAAATGGTACAGCATGGAATAAAAGCAAGGGCTAGTGGGGATATGTTTTTTGCTGCTCTCCTGGCATCACTCCTTCAAATGCTTGCTTTCTTTGATTTTTCAATAGCAATGGAATATGTCTTTTGCTGCTCTCCTGGCATCATTCCTTTTAACTGATGTGATTAAAGACTGTTCTAGAGATGTTCTTTGAGGGCTGGATGTGTTTTCAGCTTGAATCTGGACATTCTGGTTGAAGAAGGTAGAAGAAAATGATAGATTTGTCATATGAACTAGTTATCAAATAATGGCCAAGTTTGGCCAAGAGCTATTGCGAATGATTCAAGTTGATCTGCCTGACTGCCCCACACAAGTCACATTTTTGGGCGGGTATTAATCAAGATCCGGTTGCACTTGCTGGTAGTGTTAGAACATCGAATTGGAGGGGCTACAGCTTCATGGTAATCTTTCTGTTCAATACATGACGTAATTCTGTCGATTGTTAATCATTCAGAGGTGTCCAGCGGCCATTGAAATGCTGTAAGAGGTTGTGGTTCGTACTTTCATGAAGAGATGGTCCTTGTTTAATTTATGTATAAAATTATAATAAATAACATATTTGTTTATTGTTTTTTTAGAATTTCAACCATTATTTGGAGATGAACCATGAGATAGGGAGCTGATTGAACATCATTAATAAAACCATTTCCACTATGGGATGAAAGTTGGTTGTCTTTACTGCATTCTTTTGTCTATGAGCTTATATGGTGGCTTATATCAATTCAAATCATTATTATATATTTTCAACTAATCAAGTGATGTACAAGCACAATTGTTATCATTTTCCAATGAATATCTTATCTCTATCTAATTAATTTATATAAAATTTCAACTTTGTATCTAATTAATTCAAAATTACTAATACAAAGTTAAAATTTTTTTTTTCTGAAGATTATTTTAAAAGTTAACATATCCTAATGCAGTATTTTTAACAACTCATTATTTAGGGTGATTTATTATTGAATCTATCCTGAGTTAATTCAAATTATTATTATATATTATTGACACTTTTGATATATATTCGTTATCACTTTCCATTTTTTTAATAGATAACGTATCTGTATCCACTTCATTCATACAACATTAGTCACTTATCACATGTAATGTGACAAAAAACTAACTCTTAAAAGTTAACAACTATACATGTATTCATAAAAACTCAAATCAAATGTGTTTAAATTAATCCGAATCACTCAAATCAAATGTGTTTAAAATAACCATACATGTATTTATAAAAACTTAAATCAAATGTGTTTAAATCAATCCGAATCACTGACTCATGTAAAAATTCGTTAAATCATATCTAAATAATTTAATGCATACTGATTTGTATGTACCATTTTTATTACTATCCATAAAAATTTATAAAAATACTACGTGCATCTAATATCTCCCCTTATCATCATTCATAGTTCTAGAAAGACTTTGCTCGAAATAATATAATCCTTATTAGCTACCCACTCCTCCTTATTATAGTCCACGTTTTATTAAATAAACTTTTTTCTCTCTTATTTCTATCCAAATTATAGTCCACTTTTTATTAAATAAACTTTTTTCTCTCTTATTTCTATCCAATATAAATATCATGCAAATGATGTCATTATATTACATAAATAAAGATTTAAGGATTGACTTGATATCTCACAAAATATTTCTACCATGCACAATAATATTATATGACCTTCAAACATTGTCTCATTTTTAAATGAAACACACATAGAGCATGCCATAATGTGTTAAGTGACTATTCATCTTAATATTTGTCTCTAGATATGTCTCATTATTTCTTAAAGTCACATCTATTGACGCGCATTTTCATATTTAAGTCTTAACCCTATTAATGTTGTAGGCTTTAGCCTATTTCTAATAAATCCCTTTGGACCTTAACCCTAAATGTTGAGCACTAACCATTTTTTATAAACATCGGACCTTAAGCTCTTTTATAAACAATGAGTAATAGGTACATTTCATAATTATTAACACTTGTCACTTTATAAATGTGAGTCTTAGCTCCTTTTATAAACAATGAGCCATACACCCCTTTTATAATTATTGGTATTCACCCCTTTATAAATATAGGTATGAACCCCTTTCATAAATAATAGTACATATGCCAATTTTATAAATATTATAAAGGGTAAGGTTATCACCCATTTTTAAACCATCAAGTTCACACTTGTCTATTACAAGCTATTGGATCTTGACCCACTTTTCAAAAAATTGCATATTAGTTTTTCCATTTCTTATAAACACTTCTAAAACATACACTTCAACATGTTATAAAATTATAAGTATTGATTACATCGGTCTAATTGTGCACCAAGTCATAACTCCTCATCCATTATTTGAGACTCTTTCATTCCAAAAGTACTCTACATATTCGTGCTTTGATTGCACTATCGTTATTTAAGTGTATATTTGTCATAAAAATAATATATATATTATTATATTATTCAAAACTCTTTAGAGTTGACCTATATCGATATATCTTATATTGTCCCATAATTTTTCATAATTACGATTTTCCCCTAAGGCACAGTTCACTCGATTTGGCATTGAAAAACCCTTTTCAATAACATTTACTCAATATTATTCAAATTATGAAAAATTCCCAAAACTTATCTAAATAACTATTAGATCATTTTTCTCCAAAAATCACATTAAAATACTCACATTTGTAAAATTACCATTTGTCATTTTCTTGTAAAACTTCCATTTTTGTCCATTTATTTTTTTTAAAATTATTATTTTCACCCATAATTTGTCAAAACTTATCATTATGCTCTCCATGGTGCAAAATAACCAATTAGCCCCTCATTAGATAAAAATTATCATTTGCCCCTATTTAGGCAAAAAATTCCAATTTGTCCATATTTATGTAAAAATTACATTTTTGCCCAACATTCACCTAAACTAACCTTAATGCCCTCCATTTACCCCAAAAATGACCATTTTACATATTTTATGAAAATATGACCATATTATCCTTCATTTACTAAAAATGACCAAAGTGTTCATTAAACCTTGGAAAAAAACTTAAGACAAATTAGAAGAGAAAAACTAAATTGGTTCAGGTGAACGAGATCCCATAAAAACTCCAAAGTTAAGCGTGCTTGCTCGAGAGTTGTGCGAGGATGGGTGACCTCCTAGAAAGTATATATATTAATACTCCTCACACTTGAACACTTCTCTCTCTATTGCTCCATTTCTTGGTGAAGCTCGAACCAGAGCTTCGACTTGAACATTTTTCTTAACCTCGAAAAGAGTGGTCGGGCTCTTTAGAACCGGGGAGAAGTTAACTATATGATAGCAAACTCCAGTCAATTCGAGAATCGTTGGAGAAGCGCTAGCATGATGGAACAGTGAAGCAGCTCCGGCGGACCGAAGCTGGTCTATTTTGGCCAAGTTGAAATCGGCCATTAAGAGCCCTCCTCAGGCCAAACCAAGCCCTCCCAACACTTCCTCAGCCCTCCCACGGCCGAATTAGGATTGAAAGATGAGCCAATTCAGCTACTCTTTACAATTTTCAGCCGGTGCTAGAGAGAGAATCGACATAATTTCAATGATGAAATTCTAACTCAATTCAACATCAATTGATGCGATTCTTGATTCTAGGATGAACCTCAGGATGAGAACTATCTGCCCAGATCAAACGCTCGGACCGTCGTGCCCTCACCGGTGAGTAATTGAAGCTTTCTCTCTCTATAGTCTATTTTTTGGTGAAGCTCCGTTTAAGCTCGTTTCGGCATTAAAACTCACGATTCAAAGTTCTATGGAATCGTATGAACATGGAGAAACTCAATTTCAACAATTAGAGGTGTTTGATTGGTCAATTCGATGAAATCAAATTCGGTTGTGTTAAAGAGTTGAAATTAGGGGAAAAATTGGGAAATTGGGGATTTTCGAAAATTTGAGGGACTGAAATGCAATTTCCTAAAATTGAGGGTCAATTGGGCATGATAAAAATGTTAGAGGGCCAATTGAGGAATTTTAGAATTTTTGGGGTGAAACTTACCTTTTTTTGTAAAGTAAGGGCAAAATGGTAATTTTGGAAAAGTTGGGGGACCAAATTGGAAATTTGGGAAATTAATCCCCTTTTTGTGAAATAGAATAAATTGAGGTCCTATGATAAAATTTAAAAGTTTTGGGACTCAATTTGAGGAAAAAATGGTATTAGGGACTTAAAGTTAAAGAGAAATAACTTTAGGGACCTAATTGTAAATAAATGATAGTTTGACTTATTCATTTGAAATGAATGAAGGCTATTAGGCCGAATGATAATGAACCAAGATGTTCATACCGTGTAGGAACACGAAGTGCCGGGAACGCCAGTAAGGACAAGCTCGCGTGAATACAAAGAAACGATCTAGTAGAATTCATGGTATTAATGGGTGAGTGGGTTTACTAACATCATACCCGGTTGGGATGATGAGCACAACATAAAGTTAAAAACCACTTACTGGTTGTGAGTGAGATTTTATATCATACCCGGTTGGAGATGATAAGTACATCGAAATAAAAACCCGATACAATGTGGTATTTTAAACATCACGACTTAGAGTAGTGATGTGAAAACCATGTGGAAAAACTACTTACCCGTTGGTATGATGAAACTTCCTCGAAGGAAGTTGAAAAATTGTTTATCAGTTATGAACAAAGATGTCCTTATATCGGATCGGTATAATGGATAGTGAAAATATATTTTTGTCGGAAGTGTTCTCCCCTGACTGTGTGCCAATGCTTAAACAATTTGTGAGACCTTCTCGACGGGAGCTCGAATAGCTCTTATAGGCCGGGGGCCTCGGTTTTGGAACTTGTGGGCAAATATGCTCGGTTTTGAAAATCTTGCACAGTGGCCTATAGGCCAATGGACACAAGTAGAAGCTTGTAAACGAACATGATATATATGCCATAAAACTTTAATAAGTAAATTGTATGGTCATGGTACCAAGGCTGGTCAGACATTCTCGGTCAATTGGCAGCAATGCAACATGACCGGTCTCCGGACCAGTCAAGACAAACAGTGTAGGTTGAGTTGAAAGTTGGGACCGTTGGACTAATGACACCATAGATTACATGGCATAATAAGAAAACATTGTTTGTGCATGCACTATGAGTACGGGATTATTAAGACGCCCATGATGGGTAGTGATGCGTCCTAAAGGCCCTGGACGACTCGGTGAGTATAAGGGCAGTTCATCGTTCCAGGTGTGAAATTTGGAGTAGCACCAAGTGCATGAGACCGGGATGAGATCTCTGTCCTCATACAGACACGAAGAATTTATTCTGGGAACGAGGGTCGGATGTCACGGACATCCACTCATTCTTAAGGTAGAAGTGGACGTACTTCTATCCGGGTGGTCGGTAAAGTCGCTTCGAAGCCACAAGTGGGTTCAGTGGATGTACTGACCTGCGAATGTGTGTTAAACCTTCATGATGAAGGATGTGTGTTGGGTGATGACACACCGTGATTAAATAAGGAAATGATGATAAAACCCGAGATTTTGAATGAAATGATTTTTGAAAGAAAGGAGTCTGGCACACTCCAAAATTTAACTTTTTCCTAAAGATAAAAAGTTTTGAAAACCCATTCATTGAGTAGTCGTACTCACCCCCTCCCTTATATCCCTTTCAGGAGATTTCAGAAAGCCTACCCTTAAAGACCATCAACTAAGACGCATGTGATACGGGTATGATAAATTTTTATGCAGTTTTGTTTATGTTATTCCTGGAAAAGGTGCAGGTTTAAAGGACGCCTTACTCTTTATGGTTTATAATAAGGGGAAACCCTTTAATAAACCGGGAGAGTGGCGGGTTGGTCACGGGGATCTGACCAAACAGGGTCAGGGCGTGACAATCGGTTTTTTGATTTAAATATTCATTTCATTATCCCAAAATCCACATAGTATTCAAATATCAACCACCCTTTTTATCATAAAAAGGGATCACACAATCGTAGACTAGTCCCCAACTTATACACTTGTGGATCGGGATGCCTTTACCATCCACCCTGATAGAGGCCTGTAGCCTCTACCCCGAGTTTGAGTGTACATCAATCATCCGACCCTCAAACCCTAGCCAAACTTTGTGTTTGCTTTGTGGGACGAGACCCTTTCTCCCTCCTGCCTCAATCTCCGTGCGCTTGAAGCTCCTAGAGCTTCTCGACATACTGGATGACGAACCGTCTATGGAATCCATCCCCTTGGACCAAGGAAACCAGGTGGAGAACTGACACTATTGTAATAATTCGGGCGACTTTAATCAATAGAAAACAGTAAAGAAGGGTTAATGTGGGAAATTGGGAGATCCCAAGTGACCAAAATTTCACAAAAATTATGAGGAAGAACTGGGAATTGGAATTGAGGAGAGAACTAGACCAGTTCGGGGTGAACCAAACCGGAACCAAACTGAACCGAGATGAACCATAGTGAATTGATTCAATAATTCATTTTTCTAGGTGGCTTAAAAATGTCAATTTGGGAAATTGAGGCCACCATTAAATAGAAAATGAATTTAGAAAATTTTAAATTTAAAAAAACTCGTCGATTTGGGTCCAAATCGACTGATTTTCAAATTCGGGATAGTGAACCCGGTCGGACCGGACCGATTAACGGTCAACGACACCCGTCAGTAGCCACAGAAACATGGGCAACCAATGGAAGGCAGCCATGTGTCCGATCAATGGTCAGCGGGCGACCTGTCAGCATGCCACACAGATATGAGCAGCCAATGAGAGGCTACCACATGTTCAGTCAACGCGTCAATGGCTGACACGACAGTCGAGTTGGACCTCCACGTTATAAAAACCGACCAATCATAGTGTGAAACCCGTCCCCCCGGATCAAGTAAATCGGGGAAAGAACTAGCAGTTTTGAGAAAATCAAGCCGAAAAAGGAATAAAAAATGATAAAGAAGGGTTAAAATGGGAAATTAGAAAATCCCAAGTAACTAAAAATTCATAAAAATTATGAGAAAGAATTGGGAAGTGGAATTGATGAGACAACCAGATCGGTTCGGGGGTGAACCATACCCGAACCTGATTGAATCGAGATGAACTAATTCAATTATTCATTTTTCTACTTGGCTTAAAAATGTTAATTTGAGAAATTGAGGCCACTGTTAGAAAAAAAAATAAATTTAGATGAATTTAGAAAATTTTAAATTTTAGAAAACCGGTCGAATGGGGTCCGAACTGGCCAAAATTTGAATTTGAGTCACCGAACCCGGTTGAACCAAACCGGTCAATGGTTTGATCGGTCAATGGTCAATGGTGCCCAGTCAGTAGCCATGCAAGCACAAGCAGTCAATGGGAGGCTGCCACATGTTCGGTCAACGGTCAACGGATGACTGGTCGGCATGCCATGTAGACACGGGCAACCAATGGGAGGCTGCCATGTGTTCGATCAACTAGTTAACGATTGACATGGCAGCCGAGTTAGACCTCCACGTCAGAAAAACTAGCCAATCATAGAGCACCACGTGGCATGCCCACCATGTCATCGTCTTTAACCTACAACCACTAATAGAGAGAAGAGAGAGAGGCTAGAAAAGCTGGAGTCTCTAGCGACTCAGAAATCTCTCCGGTCAGGTCACTGGTAGTTGAGTCAAAGGCCGAGTTTGATGCCGGCTGGTAGCCTGAATAGTTGTCGAGCTCCCTATATAAATAGCACACCTCCATTTGTCCTCAACATCCTACAATCGACCGAAGAAGGAGAGGTGCTCAGTTTTCCGGTGAGCAACAAACTGGAGCTCTGACATCGGGGCTTTTCTCCACCTCTAAAGCTGCATTTGGTACCATTAGAGCTGGGAGGAAGTCCTCTACACAGTTGCACCCTCCATTCCACTTAAGAGCCACTATAGAAGAATGAGGAAGCTCAAACAGTAACACTGCTCCTCAGCTGTCAGCAGCTCGAGCTTA
The DNA here is from genome assembly GCA_030064435.1 of Trapa incisa. Lineage (NCBI taxonomy): Eukaryota > Viridiplantae > Streptophyta > Magnoliopsida > Myrtales > Lythraceae > Trapa > Trapa incisa. The sequence continues at coordinate 8,712,776 of CM057765.1, forward strand.
ACTAGAGCTCAACTCGAGCCATCCCCAGGCCAATTTTGGCCAAACCAAGCCCCCCAAATACTACCTAGAGGTGCCTTGATCTCCCCTCGAGCTAGCACGGTAAGCGCCTCCGCCGCCCCTTCACCAGAAAACACTGTTCACAACGCATTTATGTAAGAACTAAAACTAAGAAATTCACATTGCTCAGGCCACCAATTGAGGCACGATTTGATCCAGGGAGGATCTTCAGGAGGAGAGCAATTTAGTGAAAGCAAGAGCTCTAGTTACTGGACCCTCACTGGTAAGATATCAAAGCTTTCTCTCTCTAGGCTAAATTTTCTGGCGAAGCTCCATTTGAGCTCATTTCTAAGCCAAATCGAGTGGTTCAAACCTCAAAATGACAAGGAAGACATAGGGAAGATGATTTAGATCACCAATTGAGACAATTAACCACGTTTTGGTGGTCAATTGAATGGAATTATGATCCAGGGACCAAGTTGCAAATTTTGAGAAATTGGGCAATTTGGGGATTTTTGGAAAATTGGGGGTTGAATGGTAATTTAAGGAAAATTGGGGCATTTTCACGAAATTAACTTCCAATTGAGACCCAATTAAGCAATTGGATGAAATGGATGGTCAATTGGTAATTTTTGAAAATTCAAGGACCAATGGGCAATTTTGGGAAAATTAAGAACTAATTGGTAACTTTGAAAAATTCAAGGACCCGTGAGAAAAATTGGAAGTCCTATGGACTTAATTGAAAATAAGTTGAGCATTAGGGACCTAAAGTCAAAATTTATGAACTTTATGGACCTAATCATAATAAGGCATAAATCAAGGACCTATATTCAAATATATGAAAGTAAGAGGTCTTTTATGCTAAACCATCCTGATGTGAATACTCGAACCATGTAGGCACGAGTCACATAAGTACGGGTGCCAAGGAGCACATTGAAGATCAGGAATCCAGTTGGGACGAATGCCACGTCCCGACCTGGTTTTGTCAAATCCTCGTGATCAACCAGTCGCTCCCTTGGTTCAAGAAGGGTTTCCCACTTTCTTTAATCAAGGAGAGCCATGCAAAATTTCATCTGTGTTCCTTGGAATAACATATATCAATAAAAATGCAAACTTAAATAGAAATTAAGCATACCTAACAGAGGGTAATTTCTGGTGTTATCCCTAGTCATTTCTCTATTCCTAAAAAGAGATAAAAAGGTGGGTGAGTTTCTACAACTCAGTGAATGGATCTGAACTGGTCGATTTTCAAATTCGGGACAGCAAACTCGATCGAATCGGATCGATTAATGGTCTAATCGGTCAATAGATCATACTAGTCAACGGTCAATGGTGCCCCGTCAATAGCCACGTAGACACGGGTAACCAATGGGTGGCTGCCACGTGTCCGACCAATTTTCAGCACGCAATCCATTAGCATGCCATGCAGACACGTGTTGCCAATGAGAGGCTGCCACGTATTCGATCAACGGGTCAATGGTTGACGTGGCAGCCGAGTTGGACCTCCACGTTAGAAAATTGGCCAATCATAGAGTGCCATGTGGCACGCCCGCCATGTCATTGTCTTCAACCTTCAGTCGCTAATAGAGAGAACAGAGAGGAGAGAGAGGGGCCAAAAAAGCTAAAGTCTCCAGCGACTGGAAAAACTCTCTGATCAGGTTGCCGGTGGCCGATTCGGAGGTCAAGTCTCATGTCGGCCAGTAGCTTAAACAATTGCCAAGCTCCCTATATAAAGAGCACCCACCCATTCATCCGCCTCACCTCTCAGGCACTCCCTAAATACAAGCAAGTCCCTTTCCGATGATCCTCCAATCAAGGCTCTGATGACGAGTGATTTCACAACCAAAGAAGCTCCAAAGGGTGGCATTAGAACTAGGGAAGAGTGAGCTAGCTCGAGACACTCTCAAAGCGACCAGAGAAGTGTAGAGACCATAGCACAATGAAGCTACCTCGAAGCTTGAAACAACGAGCTCTTGACCGATCCAACCCCGACCCCCTTAGCCCTTCTGCCGCCATCATTGGCCACCACTGACCGCCTAAGACCCTCCACAACCCCCTTACAGACCCCCGGTAAGCTCAATTTCGCCTCTACTCATTGAAATTTCTGAGTTTCAGAGCTACACCCCTTGAAACTTCTCTCTTCAAATTCCCGCAGGGCTGCAGCGAATTGCAGTGAGGTCTAGTACTGGTAGACTTCCCTTGATGAGGTCTAGTACTAGGTGGGCGCTAGCTGCCCCTACCTCTAACTTCAACCACCGCCCCTCCATCGATAAGTTAAGCAAGCTTTCTCTCTCTATTGTAAATTTTTCAGAGAAGCTCCGAAGAGGCTTAAAACTCAACTAAATTCTGAAATTCGAAGTGTAGGATGATCAAGGGGAGCTGGGGGAGATGAATTATAGCGAGAAAGGAAGAAATCAAGGGCTTACATACCATCAATTGGACGAGGTGAGATCCGAATGTCCATATGCTCAAATTGGGAAAGAAGATGAAGGCAAATTTGGGGATTTTTGGGGCTTTTTGTGCAATTTTCAAAAATTGGAGGACCGAATGACAAATTGATGAAATTGAAGGTGCTTTCATGAAATGCACTCCTAATTGAGGGCCAATTGGGCAATTTGGGCAAAATAGAGGGAAAATTGGAAATTTTGAAAAGTTGGGGACTAAATTGCAAATTTTGGAAAATTAAGGACTAAAGGGCAATTTTGGTATATTAAGGACCAATTAGTGAATTTAAAAGAGTTAAGGGCCCAAGAAGGATGATTGAAAACTCTAGGGGCTTAATAGAAACTAAGGGGCAATCAGGGACCTAAGTGTAATTAAGGTAAAATACAAGGCCTTATGTGCAAATACGAGAAAACATACAACCTCTTTGTCAACATATTCTAATACTAATATTTGTGCCATGTAGGAGTAGGCTACTTGAGCATCGACCCCCGAAAGCACATCATAGAGCCATACTCCACTGGCACAACCCCGTCGAGTTCACTGAGTGAGTGGGAATTGCTATAACATCTATTCCAATTGGAATGATGGTTTGCCTTGAAAAGGAAATGATTTTCCTAGAATTAGCCTCCCTTGACTAGGTTACTCTGCTTAAAACTTTTGGGAGCTAATTTCGAGGCTTAGGCTTAGTGTGCAAGTGGGCCCAAGGCCGATGGACACGGGTATGGACTTGTTCAGAACTAGCATGTGATGAGTAATGCTAAAAGATTCAAATAACAGGAAATTGTGTGTGATACCCACCGAGCCAAGTCTGAATTTTTGGGCTTGTTGGGCCAAACTGCTGCTCCACCGAAGCCATATCATCGAACGTGTTGGGCTAGTACGCTTAGGCTAAAGCCAAGGGCAGTATGTGTCTAGTAGGTCGAGAAGCTTGGGGAGTTTCCTATGCACTGAGACTGAGGCAGTAGGAGAAAGGAGGTCTCGTTCCACAAAGCGGACATGATGAATTGATTAGGGTTTGAGGGTTGGACTATTGATGTCCACTCAAACTCAGAGTAGATGCAGTGCACCTCTATTAGGATGGACAATAAAGGCGCCCCGGTCCACAAGTGGAATGGTTGGGGACCGTTCTGCGAATGTGTGCTCCCTCCCATAATAGGAGGGCGGTTGATGCATGGCTAATATGTGAAAAATAATAAATGGATAATTAATGGGTGAAGCAATGAATTAAAGTAATCATTATAGTAGTTTCCCCCATTGAGTATTTGTATACTCATTCCCCTCCTCTCACCGTTTCAAGTCTAAGGCAAAGACGGAACGTTCCAGGACAAGCTTGGACCCTCAAGGTACGTTCCCTACCCCCAACTTGTAGTGAGGGCTTGAATGTAGACACACCTTTACCTTTTCCTATATCATTAGGGTAGGAATACCCAGATAATGACGGGCAGGGTGGCGGGTTGATCATGGGACCTCGACCAAACCGGGTTGGGGCATGACACCGCTCTTATGCTCCTCAGGTCATCCAGCAGCCCTTGGAACCACCACTACCCTATACGGGCGTCTCGATGGTCCTGCATCTCATGCATGCACAATCAAGTAGTTTTATTTATTATGGCCTTTATCTATGGCCCACTAGCCCCAAGGGTCCGTTGGCTTGACTTCGGCTTCATGTGCACCAGCCCAATGAGTTCAACGACCTATCTTTGGCTTAGTAGCTACTTGGCCCAACAAGCCCAACGACCTACTCTTGGATTGGTGGGCGAAACATACAAATTATCCATTTTGAAAATCTTGATGGGTTGGTTATTAGCAAATTCTCAACGGGCCTGTGCTCGTGCCTATTGGCCTTAAGCCCACTTGTATTGTCGAGCTCGAGTCCCGGAATTAGCTCCCAAATATTTTAAGAAGAGTCACCCAGTAAAGAGAGGCTAATTCTAAGAAAACTAATTTGAAAGCAAGACCATTGTCCCAATCGTAACCGATGCTGTAAATTTCCCACTCACCCAGCAATCACGACGTTTTCGACCGATTGGGTTCTGATTTGAGGCGCGCTCTCTAGTGCATGTCCTCATGGGGTCCGTCCTACATGATCCGTGCTTCCAATTCCTTATAACTGAAATTCAATCCTAAATTTTCTAAAACTTCGTAATTTGCTCCAATTTTTCAAGAATTACAAAATTACCCCAATTTTTTTCCAAAATTACCGAAATACCCCTATTCCACGAAAGTAGTCAATTTGGCCCTCATAATCCTTTAAAGCCGTCAATTGGCCCTAAATTCTTCATTTTTGCCAATTGGCCCTTAGATTTCGAAGAATTGCACAAAATACCTCATATTTTGAAAAATTCCCAAATTGCCCTAATTTCTCCCCCAAAGTGAGCCTTTGGATTTTCGATTCTTACCTTGTTCAATTGACCACCTAAACCTTCTTAATTTCTTCCTCTCAAGTTGCTATTCACTTCATCCAACTCCCCATAATCGTCCTACACTTCAAATTTTTTAAATTGGCTGAGTTTCGAGCTCTATCAGAGCTTTGTCAAAAAATAAACTTAGAGAGAGAGAGAGATTCTCATTCTTACCAATGGAGGGGTGGTTGTCTAGGCTTCGAGTTCATGGAGCTAGCCCTCATCGGGAGGATCTTCAGGGGATAGGAGCTTGCCCTAATTGATATCCTAGGCTCAAGAATTTTGGTCAGTAAATTCTAGCCACTTTCTCTCTCTGGGTATCAAGCCCCGACCCGGTTTGGTTAGATCCCTATGAGCAACCACTCTCCCGGTTTATTAAGGGTTTTCCCCTTCTTTTAAACTGTGAGGAGTAAGGTATCCTTTAAACCTGTACCTTTCCTGTTATAATATTTATCAAAACTGCATAAAATTTAAACTTACATGCCAGTCTTGTAGGTTTAGCTAGCTGAAGATCTTTAAGTTGATTTTTCCCTCGATTTCCTAAAAAAGAGATAATGGAAGGGGGTGAGTTTGACAGCTTAGTGAATGAGTGTTTTTAAAATATGAGTTTCAGTCTTGTGTTTATCAATCAACACACGCCCTTCATCATGAAAGAAAACACACATTCGCAGGCCAGCCCATCCACTGTACCCAATTGTGGCATTGGAGTGACTTTACCGGTCATCTAGATAGAAACACACCCACTTCTATCCTGAGAATGAGTGGATGTACGCGACATCTGACACACAATCCTGTAATAAAACTCCATGTCCATATGAGGACAGAGACCTCATCCTGTTCCCACCCCAGTTTTAAGCGTAATGAAGCTACATCGAGCATCTCAAGACTTATGGTACGACTAATTGCCCTTATTTCCACTAGGTCGTCCAGAGCCCTAGGACGCATCACTACCCCTCTTGGTCGTCTTGAAGGTCTTGTAACAAAGTGCATACATAAATCAATAATTTTTTCACATAAGCCATATAATATGTGGTGCCACTAGTCAAATGACCCCGACTCCCAAATAGACTTGCATCTGTTTGTCTCGATTAGTCCGTAGACCTATCATGTCGCACTACCGCTAGTCCATCGAGTATGTGGGTCCTGTCTCGGTACCATGGCCAAACAACACATTCATTTAAATTTTCATGGCCTAAATCATGTTTGTTTACGAGCTCCTGCTCATGCCAACTGGCCTAGGGCCCACTGTTCGAGATTTTCAAAATCGGGCATATTAGCCCCCAAGTTCCAAAACCAAGGCTCTAGCCTATATGAGCTATTCGAGCTCCTGTCAAGAAGGTCTCCCAAAACTTTTAAGTAGTGGCACACAGTCAGGGGAGAACACTTCCGACAAAATAAACTTTTCAATCGTCCATCACACCAATCGAGTATGAGGACATCTACGCTTATAACCGATAAGCAAGTTTTCCACTTCCTTCTAGGAAGTTTCATTATACCAACTGGGTATGATCTACTAACAATCGGTAATTAGTTTTTCTGCATGATTTTCACATCACTCCTCTCTGGTGTGATGTTTAAAATACCACTTAGCAGTGAGTTTTCATTTCGAGGTGCTTATCATCCCATTTGGGTATGACATTAAATATCCCACTCACCCGATAGTGTATTCCTCTAAATCGGCTTTCATCCCTTGCGAGCTTCGTCTCAACTAGCGTTCTTGATATCTCGTGTTCCTACACAGTATGAACATCTTTGTTCATTATCATTTGGCTTCATGGCATTCATTTATTATGAATGACTAAAAATATCTAACTTTTTTAATATTTGCAATTTGGTCCCTAAAGTTCTTTTTCCTTTACTTTAGGCCCCAAATGCCGGTTTTTCCACAAATTGAGTCCCGACACTTTTAAAATTCCCCTTGGGGCCTCAATTTATTCAATTTCATTAAAAGGGTTTCAAGTTTCCCAAATTCCCAATTTGGTCTTCAATTTTTCCAAAATTACCATTTTGCCGCTCATTTACAAAAAAAGGTAAGTTTTACCCCAAAAATTGTAAAATTTGCTTAATTGGTACTCCAACACTCATATCATGCCCAATTGGCCCTTAAATTTATAAAATTACATTTTAGTCCCTTGAATTTTTGAAATCCCCAAATTTTCCCAAAATTTTCCCCTAATTTCAACTTTCTAACATAGTCGAAGTTGATTTCATCAAATTGACCGATCAAACTAGTTTAATAGTTGAAATTGAAGTTAAATTGGAGTTCCTACATCTTCATACTATTCAATTGCACTTTGAATCTTACAATTTGATGACGGAACGAGCTCAAACGGAGCTCCACCGAAAAACAGAACGTAGAGAGAGAAAGCTTCGAATGCTTACCGTTGGAGGGCGGTGGTTCGAGCTTTCTATCTGGGCAGATAGCTCTCTTCCTGATGTTCTACTCTAGCACCGGTTGGAAATTATGGAGAGAAGCCAAATTGGCTTACATTTTAGTTCTAATTCTATTGTAGGAGGGCTGAGAAGGTGTTGGGAGAGCTTGGTTTTGCCTGATTAGGGCTCAAATTAGCCGATTTTAGCTCGATAGAAATAGGGCAGCTTCGGTCCGCCGGAGCTGCTTCAGTATTCGATCATGCCGGTGCTTCTCCGACGACCGTTAGAGTGATTGGAGACTACCACAGTATAGCTGACTTCTCCCCAGTTCTAAAGAACCTGACCACATCTTATTTGGCTTAGAAAACTGAGTAGTTGAGAGAGAGTGAAGTTTTCAGGTGTTGATAGGATGAATGGAGAGTGGCTCTTTATATAGGGAGCTTGGGGACTCGTCAGCTGTCCATTTGTCACCTTTATGACAGTCATTGATGGCCTGAAATGTACTGAACAGAAACGTTTCCTATTTGCTGGAGCTGGTTCAATTTTTCAATGAGTGTACAGTGTTGTTATCTTAAGGAAGAAGATGACACTGTTCTGAACAGGACCGTACTGGTCCAAACCAGGTTCAAAGCTTAAATCAGTTGGTTCAGGCCTGATTCGATCGAGTTTTTTAAAATTAAAAATTTATAAATTCATTATCTATAAAATGGTGGCCTAAATGCTCAAATTTAAATTTTCTAAGCCACCTAAAAAATGAATTTAGCACTTGGTTCAATAGTGGTTCAAACCGGTTCATTCTGGTTCGAATCCAGTTCACTTGAATCGATTTGGTTTTCATCACCCATTCATCCTAAAGCCCTTTTTCATGACTTATATGACTCTTTAGGTCACTTGGGATCCTTAAATTTCCCGGTTTGCCCTCTCTTTGTCGGTTTTAGTTCATAAATCGGTTCAATCTGGTTCAGATTTGGTTAACCCGAACTGATCTAGTTTTTCTCTCCCAATTTGTCCTAAGGTTCTTTTCCAAGGTTTATGAACCCTTTTGGGTCACTCGAGAGTTGTAAATTCTCCAATTTGCTCGTTCCCCGATGATGAAGTTTGTGAACTGGTTCGGTTTTCTCACTCGGTTTGAGTGGTTCTTTTCCCAGTTTTTCTTTAACTCCAAGGAGCGGGTTTACAACACTGTTCCGAATCGGACCGGACTGGTCCGAACCGGGTTCAATGCTTAAACCAGCCAGTTCAGGCCTGATTCGACCAAGTTTATCAAAATTAAAAAATTGTAAATTCATTTAAATTCATTCTCTATCCAATGGTGGCTTCAATTCTCTAATTTAAATTTTCTAAGCCACCTAGAAAAATGAATTAAAATCTGGTTCAATAGTAGTTCAAACTAGCTCAAATCGGTTCAATCCGGTTCAGGTCAGGTTCACTTGAATCGGTTTGGTTTTCACTTCCAATTCATCCTAAAGTCCTTTCGTATAACATTTGTGACTCTTTAGATCACTCGGGATTTATAAATTTCTTGGTTTACCCTTTTCTCTAACTGTTGGGGTTCGTGAACCGGTTCGATTTTCTTTCCTGGGTTTACCGGTTCTTTCCCTGGTTTCTCATCCTAAAGAAGCAGGGTTTACACTAGGAATGTCAGACTCAGTTGAATTTAGGACTGAGTGTCTTACATGGGAACTGGAAGAGGTCAGAAAGTACCTCAAGGGTGTCGAGGAAGGTCTGTTCTAGCCATAGAAGGTTAGAGATGTCCTGGTTTTAGTTGGTTAGAGCTTCGTTGCTTTGAGCCGTCGGAGCAGCTTCACTGTGCAATTTCTTCAGTGCTCCTATGGGAGTCCTCAGGTCTGGTTGATGTTTCTACTAGTTGGAGGACTTCTTCTCGTTTCCGCTTCCACCAACTGGAGCTCCTTTGGTTGCAAAAAGGCCTGTTGTCGGAGGTTTGGTTGACACTTCGTCTAGAAAGGGACTATCTATCTTCAGAGGGCACCTTAGCGGTGGGGAGGCCGAGTGGGAGGGTGCTCTATTTATAGGGAGCTCGACAACTAACAAGGCTATCAGTTGACGGCAATTTCGGTGTTTGACCCGCTCTATTCCGTCGGCGACGACTGTTTTTCCGGAGGTGGAAGATCCGGTCCTCCTTTGATAGTTGCGGGTCATCTATCAGCCCAAGGTTAAAGATGACACTATTCCACACGTGCAAAGCTCAAATGTGCAGAAGTGCTGGCGCCTCGTGATTGGCTGAGTCGCGAGTCATCTGTCAGCCTAAGGTTAAAGATGACACTATTCCACACATGCAAAGCTCGAATGTGCAGAAGTGCTGGCGCCTTGTGATTGGCTGACTCTACTGACACGACGTCCCACTTAATAGCCTAGTTAGCCTTTGACCTATTGACTAGACACGTGGCAGCCTCCCATTGGTTGCTCTCACCCACGTGGTAGTTGACTGGATTTCATTGACCATTTACTGTGACACGTGTTGCAATCGCATTGGTTGGTCATCGCTGAGGTGGATTGTCCTCTTTTGACCGTTGACCAGGGACACACGTCACCTCCTGATTAGTTGATGCTTTCAAGCACTAACTAAGCGGCTGACCGAGCACGCTTTTCCATGTGTCACGTGTTGATTGATCTCTCCTGCTGTCTTGGCACTCACCCGACAGTAGTTCGTTGACTGGCTGGACCATTGACCAGTCTGGTCTGACTGGGTTTGGTGACCAGAAATTGAAAATCGGCCGGTTCAAGCTCGATTCAACTAATTTTCTAAAAATTAAAATTTCTAAATTTATCTAAATTCATTTTCTATCTAATGGTGGCTTGAAATTTTCTAATCTGACATTTTTAAGCCACCTAGAAAAATGAATATTTGATAAGGTTCTTTGCGGTTCAACCCGGTTTGATCCGGTTCAGGCTTGGTTCACTTTGAACCAGTCCAATTCTCGCACTCAATCCACTTAATGGTTTTTCTCCATGATTTTTGTGATTTATGGGCTACTTGAGATTTTCCAAATTCCCGTTTTGATCCTTCTTTACCAAATTTCGTCCTGTTTAAACTCTTAGTTTCCCTATCTTGAGAACTTTTGGTTCTCCTTCTCGATTCACTTGGTCCCAGGGGATGAGGTTTACAACTCTCCCCTCCTTTTAGGAGTTTTATCCCCAAAACTCATTTCTCGCATAGGGAGCGACCTGCCTTTATGGTAAACTTGGGACCCATTCTGACATGATGTCTCTGGCACATCCCTGTCTCGACTGCATCCCTCATGCCTGTTTGACCTTTAGGTAGTTTTCTTTCCCCCGGTCTTGGTCATGTATTATCCCATTGTCAATTTCTCCTTGTTCCTAACGGTGTGACCTGTCCCTACTACATGATAAGGAAATTTTTGGGATGATCTAACTCTCATTTCCTTTCATTTGGGCATTTTCTTACGTGGTCCTTTTCTTTGGTAACCTATCCCTAAGGTGACTTCTTCCCTAAATTCCTTAAGCGATGACTTAATGGAGTCTCCTTTTTGCTCCAAATGTCCATTCAGTCCATGGGACCATTCCGAGCAGCTAGTCCCATCCATTTACTAGGGGTATTTCCTGGCTCCATGTCATATGGTCCCTGGGGTAGAGTTCTCTTTCTTGGGGTTTTGTTCAAATTTCTTCTAACCTAGACCACGGGATTGGGGGTTTTGAAAGGTTCATTTCCTTCTTTTGTCGCCAAAAGTCTTCAGCCCGGGTCCTTTCGAGCTCCTCGCCCTTGCTTTCGTGGGTCTTGGGGTCACTTTTCCTTCACTCCCTTCATGTCTTGTATCGATTGTTTAATTATTTATTTACTCCTACACAATCCATCCTACCTCTGGTCTAGCCCCGTTTCATTTGGACAGTCGACCCTTCTCCTTGTGAGTCATACTTCTCCGAAACTCATGGACCTACATGTCCCTTGATAGTAGGATATGTTCCAAAACTATCTTGACCCACCATACTCCTAGGGTGTTCCCTTACTACAACTCATTGATTCCTAATCATTTAGGGATTGTGGAACTCGGTCCCTCCTTACCACTAGGTAGGGTGTTTCAACTACTTTGGCATTTCCCGAGCACCTAATGCATACATCAACAACTTGTCGCCCAATGTATATTCTACCGAACCCTCACCATTAGATGAAAGCCCTAAGCTCTTTTTTTTTTTTTTTTATGTTAGTAGTGTGTTCCAAAACTCGTTCCTTGGTCTCCCTAAGTACTGAATCCCCCCTTTATATCGTACTTCAACCGAACTCCACTGTAGGCCCCATGCTCATTTCTTTCAATTTCCCTTGTTGTTTTAATGACATTTTGGGTGTTTTCCAAGAATTCCATGCATGGGCCACTTGCCTGCCCTTTATGAGTCTCCTAACGGATCGTCCATGGTTCCAACTGTCAAGTTCCTATTACTTTGTAGTTGGCCTAACTCGCTTCTTGCCTAATACATGGCAATGGCAATGTGCGTTAGGTGGGAAATCTGACGCATTTAAATTAGCCAATCAAAGGATGCCACGTGTCACGGTTAATAGCCATGTTGGAACGAGTGGCCAATGGGAGGTCGCCATGTGTCTGGTCAATGAGTCAAAGGCTGACTAGGTTGCTGAGTAGGAAGCCGCATCAGTAAAGCCAAACAATCACAGAGCGCCATGTGGCAAATCTGCACGTGCAAAGCTCGCACGTGCGACACAATGTCGTCTTCTACCTTTGGCTTGAGTAGATAAGGCTGACAGAATGTCTGCCAAAATCATGGTGACCTGAAAATCCCTCCATTACAACCATAAATGAGCGAGATTGAGGCCGAACGATTAATGAATGGATAGACTTGTCAGTCCCTAAGCTACCTATATAAAGAGCTCCTCCCCATTCTCCTCCTCATCCCTCAAATGCTTGAAGAAGAAGAAGTGCTTAGTTTCTCGATAAAGCTTGAACCAGAGATCCAACTTGGGCACTTGTTTTCACCTCTGAAGGTGAATTTAGGTTCTTTGGAATCCTAAGGAAGTCGGCTACATGACTGCATACTCCATTCAGCTCGAGGATCACCAGAGAAGCATTGGTGAGCTCGCATTATACCGGTGCTCCTTGACGGTCTACATCCTGTAGTGGTCAAGCTCAATTTGAGCCACTCTCTAACCAATTCCAACCAAACCAAGCTCCTCAGACCACCCTTAGAGGTACCCCGACCTTCACTAAGCTACGTTGGTAAGTCCTCTCCACTGCCCTTCACCGTAAAGTACTATTCACAGTGCATTTTTGCTGAAAATTGAAATATGCAATTCACATTGCTCAGGCGACCAATTGAGGCACGGTTTGATCCATGAAGGAACCCAAGGAGGAGAGCAACTCAAAGGAAGAAAGAGCTCCGATCATTGGATCCTCACCGGTAAGAAATCGAAGCTTTCTCTCTTTGGACCGATTTTTTGGTGAAGCTTCATTCGAGCTCGTTTTAAAGCTATTTTGGCACGCTAAAGCTTAAAATGACGAGGGAGACATGGGGAAAATGATTAAGATCATGATAGGGGACAATTACCCAAGTTTTGGTGGTCAATTTGATGAAACATGGAATAGGGGGTCAAAATGCAATTTTTGGTAAAATTGTGCGATTTGGGGAGTTTTGGAAAATTGGGGGCTGAATTGCAATTAAAGGAAAATTGTGAAACTTTTATGAAATTAACTCCTAATTGAGGACCAATTGGCAATTTGGATGAAATTAAGGGTCAATTGGTGATTTTTGAAAATTTGGGAACCAATTGGTAATTTTGAGGAAATTAAGGACCAATTGGTAACTTTGAGGAAATTATGGACCAATTGGTAATTTTGAGGAAATTAAGAACCCACGAGTGATATTGGAAATCTTAGGGACTTAATTAAGAATAAGTTGAGCATTAGGGGCATAGAGTCAAATTTATGAACTTTAGGGACCTAATTACAATAAGGCATAACTTAAAGACCTATATGCAAATACATGAAAGTAAGATGTCTTTTATGCCAATCTTTACTTATGAGAATACTCAAACCATGTAGGAACTGGTCGTGCAACATGTGTAGAGTATCACATTTGCAATTGTAATCCAGCTAGGATGAACACGTCATAGTACCTGGTGAGTGAGATTTTCCAACATAATACCCAGTTGGGGTGATAAGCACCATATTTCAACTTTGAAAACTATTTTTCAGGAATGGTCTCCCCTTACTGCATGAAACTACTAAAACGTTTTGTGAGACGTTCCTGATGAAGAGTTGGAATTGCTCTATTAGGCCTGAGGTCTCGGTTTTGAAACTAATAGGGCCCAAGGCCCACTTTTTGTAAAACTCGTGAAGTGGGCCCAAGGCCAATGGGCACGGGCAGAAGCCCTTAGGCAAATACGCTTATGAACTAAGAAACATTTTCATAACTATTTAATTGTGTGAACTGCCACCATGCCGAAGTCGGGACATCAACTTGATGGGTTAGTAGTTGCTGAGCTGAAGCCAGGTCGTCGAACCTGTTGGGCATATCGATTATGGAGTCGAAGCCGAGTGTCAGGCTCGTTGGGTTGGTAGCACCAAAGATGATGAACATAACTCCTAAAACTATTGTTTATGCATGTTATGAGTTTGTAACCATCGAGATGTATGGTATGGGGTAGTATTGGCTCCAAGGGCAATTAGATAACATAGGGAGTATAAGGGAAGTCTGTCGTCTAGTATGTCGAGAAGCTCAATGAGCTTTGTGCACACTAAGATCGAGTTTGTAGGGGGAGAGGTCTCATCCCTCTATAGTGAACATAGAGGATATTGAGGTCTGAGGGATGGGCAGTAAGGCTCACTCAAACTTGTGGTAGTGCACCTTCTACCAAGTTGGTTGGTAAAGATGCTCCGGACCACAAGTGGAGTCGTCAAGGATTGCTCTACGAACGTATGACCCCTTTTTTTTATTAAAGGGTGTGTGGTTGTATGCTATACCATTCCCAAGCAAGGGGAAGTATTGAAATATTTTTCAAGAATAATTTAAACTCACAAACCTATGAACAAGCAAGAAAGATGTTATGAATTCTTTTGAAAATTCACCCTAACACCCGCTCATTGAGTTGTAGAACTCATCCCCTCCCTTTAATATTTTTTAGGAAAGAGATAACCTTTAGAGATTCCCAAGCCACTAAATCCAAATAATTTATTTTTAAGTGATCAAATTTGCATAATGTTATTCCAGGGAACAATGACATAAGATACGCCTGACTCCTCATGGTCTTGAGAGTGGTGACTCTTCCCAAACCAATGGGAGTGGCGGGTTGCTCATGGGGTTTCGTCCAAACTAGGTCAGGGCATGACAATAGACTATCGAGGGAGCAAAGGTACTGTGCAAGCTTGCTGAAGCTTCTTTGGTGAGCTTCAAGCTAGATGGAGTGTGCAGAAATGTAGAGTACTTCCTCAAGATTCTAGGGAACCCGAATTTGCTTTTGGAGGTGGAGCAAAGTGCCTAAGTTGGAGCTCTGATTTGTGCTTCATCGGGAAGGGTAGTTGTTCTTATTCTTCATGCTTTTGAGGAATGAGGAATATGAATAGGGAGAAGCTCTTTATATAGGGAGCTCGAGGACCCTTGGCTCTAATGGTTTCCAAATTGATCGAGCTTATCTCCTTCAGAATTGTCATTGTTAGAGTGGATATTCCCTCGCCGAAAATGGAAAGGAATTATTCCATTTTCTATTAGTGATCTCATCTAAAGGTTGAAGATGACACTATGTGTGCGCATGTGAGCTAACACGTGTCACACTATGATTAGCCAGCATCGTTGACGCGGCTTCTCACTCAGCATCTGATTGGTTGGGACTATCCGACATGACTCTACCACGTGTCGACCTCTTATTGGTTGACCATTCTCTTACATCCTAGTTGACCGCTGATGTGTCACCTTTTCCACGTGTCACCACCTCATTGGTTAGCCTTGCTGACAAGTTGTCATGCCCCGTCCTAGTTTGGATGGATCCCTGTGAGCAATCCATCACTTTTCTAGTTTATTTAGGGTTTTTCCCCTTCTTTAAGCCATGAGAAGTAAGGCGTCCTTTGTACTTGTACCTTTCCTATAATAACATTAATCAAAATTAAATAAATTAAATTTTTACATACCTGTCTTGCAGGTTTAGCTAGCAGAATGTTTATAGGTAGGTTTTTCCCTCGGTTACCTAAAAAGGGTAAAGGGAGGGGGCGAGTTCGACAACTCAGTGAATGGGTGTTTGAAACATGAGTTTCTGTAAAATAGTTTGAATTGGAGTGTGCCAAACTCATTATTTTCTTTCAAAAATCATTATTTCCTTGAATTCCCAATTATTCAAAACCAATTTCCTCACAATTGGTGTGTTTAACAATCAACACATGCCCTTCATCATGAAGGGATCACACATTCGTAGGGTTAGCCCATCCACTACACCCACTTGTGGCATCAGAGCAACTTTACAGGCCACCTAGATAGAAACCAGTCCACTTCTACTTTGGGAGTGAGTGGATGTTCATGAAATTTGACCCTCAAACCTGAAAAGAAACCCCATGTCTGTATGAGGACAAAGATGTCACGCCCCGACCCGGGTTGGTCGGATTCCCATGAGCAACCCACCACTCTCTTGGTTTAT
Source organism: Trapa incisa (assembly GCA_030064435.1). Lineage (NCBI taxonomy): Eukaryota > Viridiplantae > Streptophyta > Magnoliopsida > Myrtales > Lythraceae > Trapa > Trapa incisa. Next base: position 8,728,601 of record CM057765.1, read on the forward strand.
TAAGGGTTTTACCCTTCTCTAAATCGTGAGTAGTAAGGCATCCTTTTAAACTTGTAACTTTCCTAGAATAACATTAATCAAAACTGCATGAAATTTGAACTTACATACATGTCTTGCAGGTTTAGCTAATTGAAGATTTTTAGGTCGATTTTTCCCTCGGTTTCCTGAAAAGGGGTAAAGGGAGTATGTAAGTTCGACAACTCATTGAATGGGTTTTTGAAACATGAGTTTTTTGAAAAATAGTTTGTATTGGAGTGTGCCAAACTCTTTATTTCCTTTAAAATGATTCTTTTCTTAAGTTCTAGTTTTCAAAACCTTTTTCTAAGGTTTACCAATTCTTTTCTAAGTATTCTCAAATCCTTTCCAAGGTTTTCAAAGCTCTTTCCCATTACTATATTAGGTGTGTTTCACAAACAACACATGCCCTTCATCAAGAAGGGTTCACACACATTCGCGAGATGCAGTTACACTTTCTGCACCCACTTGTGGATCGGAGCATCTTTATCATCCACCCTGATAGAAGTATTTGACTTATACTCAAAGTTTGAGTGAACATCTTTGATGTCCTACCCTTAGACTCAAAATACTTCGTGTCCATATGAGAACAGAGACCTCATCCCGACCCCACACTAGTCTCATGCGCATGAAGCTACGTCGAGCTTCCTTGACTGCTGGCATGACAAACTACCCATATCTCCACCATGTCATCTAGTAGCCCCTAGGACGCATCACTGCCCCTCTTAGGTGTCTTGATGGTCCCAAATCTCAAGTGCATGCATAAAACAATCATTTTTCTCATAATCCATTTAATCTTTGGTGCCATTGGTCCAACAGCCCCAACCCTCAACTCAACCTACAGGTGTTAGAATCGACTGGTCCGTCGACATGTCTTGTCGCACTACCGCCAATCCATCGAGTATGTCGGTCCTATCTTGGTACCATGGCCAAACACATCATTCGTTAAAGATTTCATGGCTTAATCTCATGCTTGTTAACGAGCTTCTACTCATGACAACTAACCTTGGGCCCACTGTATAAGATTTTCAAAATCGGGCATTTTAGCCCCAAGTTCCAAAATCGAGGCCTCTAGCCTATCTAAGCAATTCGAGCTCCCGTCAAGAAGGTCTCCCAAAAAATTTAAGCTATGGCACATAGTCAGGGGGAACACTTTTGACAAAATAATCTTTTCATTCGTCTATCACACCAACTGGGTGTGATGACATCTTTGCTTACAACCGGTAAATGGGTTTTCCACTTCCTTATAGGAAGTCCATTATACCAACCAGTTATGATCTATTTACAACCGCTAAATAGTTTTTTCATATGTTTTCTCACATCACCTATCTAGGTGTGATGTTAAAATGCCACTTACTAGTAGTTTTTTTTTTTTTAAATTCTGAGGTACTCATCATCCCAACCAGGTATGATGTGAAAATTCCCACTCACCCATGAATGTAGTGAAGTACTCTTAACCAGCTTTTTGTCTCCACGTGAGCTTGCCTTGGCTCGCATTCTCGGTACTTCGTGTTCCTACACGATATGAACATCCTAGTTCATTATCCTTTGGCTTGATGGCCTTCATTCATCACAAATGAATAACATACCCAAACTTTTCAATTATTTGCAATTAGGTCCCTAAAGTTCTTTTTCTTTAACTTTAGGTCCCTAATGCTGATTTTCTCCCAAATTGAGTCCCAAAACTTCTAAAATTCACCTTGGGACCTCAATTTATTCAAAATCACAAAAAGGGGTTCAAGTTTCCCAAATTTCCAATCTGGTCCCCAATTTTTCCAAAATTACCATTTTGCCCCTTCATTACAAAAATGGTAAATTTCACCACAAAAATTCAAAAATTGACCAATTGGTCCTCCAACATCTTTTCCATGCCCAATTGGTCCTCAATTTTATGAAATTGCACTTTAGTCCCTCGAATTTTTAAAATCCCCAAAATTTTTCCCAATTTCAACCTTTAAACTTGGTCGAATATGATTTCATCAAACTGATCGATCAAACGAGGTTAATTGTTGAAATTGAAGGTAGATTTAAGTTCCTACACATCCATACAATTCAAGTGCACTTTGAATCGCATGAATTGACGTCGGAACAAGCTCAAATAGAGCTTCACCAAAAAACTTGACGTAGAAAGAGAAGGCTTCGAAAGCTTACCGTCGGGGGCACGGTGGTTTGAGCTTTCGATTTAGGCAGATAGCTCTTCTCCTGAGGTTCCTACTTAGATGAAAAATTGCATTAGTTCACATCGAATTGATGGAGAATTTGGTCAGTGAAGTTTCGTCGGTTCTCTCTCTTGCACCAATCAAAATTTATAGAGGGGAGCCAAATTGGCTTACCTTTCCACTCTAATTCAGATATAGGAGGGTTATGGATGTTACGCCCCGACCTGGTTTGGTCGGACCCCCGTGAGCAACCCGCCACTCTTCCCGATTTTTAAGGGTTTTCCCCTCTTTTAAACTTGGGAGGAGTAAGGCGTCCTTTAAACCTGTACCTTTTCTGGAATAACATTATACAAAACTAAAAAATAGACATACCTGATTTTATAGTTCCTATACAGGAAGTCTTTAAGATTGGTTTTCCCTTGACTTCCTAAAGTGGTAAAAGAGAGGGGTGAGTTCTACAACTTAGTGAGCGGGGATTGGGAGTGAGTTTTCATAAACAAAACAACTTTAATTAGAGTGTGCCAAACTCCTTATTTTCTTTTAAAATATCTTTTTCTCAAATACTGGTTTTTAAAACCTTTACCCTACTAAGGGTGACATTTACATGTTGGAGTGTGCCAGACTCCTTAATTTCCTTTAGATTTTCTCCACTTTAAAAATATCAGTTTTTCATCATTTCTTATTAATCCCAGTGTGTTATTATCCAACACACATCCTTCATCATGAAGGTCAAAACACACAATCGCAGGCCAGCCCATCCATTAAACCCACTTGTGGTGTGGGAGCGACTTTATCGGCCACCTAGATAGAAGCACGTCCACTTCTACCCTGAGAATGAGTGGATGTACGCGACATCCAATCCTCAATCCCGAAATCAATTCTTCGTGTACGTATGAGGACATAGACCTCATCCCGAATTCACTCCGATCTCGTGTGCAATGAAGCTACATCGAGCTTCGCAAGGTCATCTAGTCCGACGGTCTGCCCTTATATCCACCAGGTCATCCACGGCCCTAGGACAATCACTACCACTCTTGGGCGTCATGAAGGTCTCGTACACACAATGCATGCACAATTAGTATTTTCATCTCATGCCTTATAATCTGTGATGCCACTGGTCCAATGGCCCTGACCATCAACTTAACCTGCATCTGTTTGTCTTTACAAGTTTGAAGACCAGTCATGTCGCACTGCCACTAGTTGACTGAATATGTCGGTCCTGTCTTGGTACCATGGCCAAACAATTCATTTACTTAAAGTTTTATGGTATATATCTAATGTTTGTTTATGAGCTCTTGCTCGTGCCAACTGGCCTTGGGCCCACTGTACGAGATTTTCAAAATTGGGCATATTAGCCCCCATTTTCCAAAACCGAGGCTCCCGACCTATCAGAGCTATTCAAGCTCCCATCAAGAAGGTCTCCCAAATTGTTTAAGCAGTGGCACACAGTAAGGGGAGAGCACTTCCAACAAAACATATTTTCAACTATCCATCATACCAACCGGGTATAAGTATATCTCCACTCATAACCGATTAACGGGTTTTCCACTTCCTTTGAGTAAGTTTCACCATACCAACCGGGTATGATCTACTTACAACTGGTAAGTAGTTTTTCCGCGTGATTTTCACATCACTCCTCTAAGTTGTGATGTTTAAAATACCACTAAGTAGTGGGTTTTCATTTCGAGGTACTTATCATCCCTAACCGGGTATGATATAAAATTCCCACTCACAACTGATAAGTGGATTTTAAATTTAAACTACGCACATCATCCCAATGAGTATGATGTGAATAACCCACTCACCCATTAACCGTGACGTGTTCGTCCACGATTGGTTTTCCAAGTTGACATGAGCTTTCTCTTGCTAGCATTCCGATCACACTTGTCCCATCGGAGGTGCGACGGTCCGAGCGTTCTATCTGGAAAGGTAGCTCTCTTCCTGAAGTACCTTCTAGGATAAAGAATTCCTACTATTGACCTTTCATCATCGTTAAGGTCATATGAGGGTTGTGGGGATGTTGGGAGAGCTTGGTTTGGCTAGAGTAGGACTGAATTTGGCTAATTTTAGCTAGGCTGAAATAAGGCAGCATCAGTCTACCAGAGCTGTTTCACTGTTTGATTATGTCGACGATTCTTCGATGATCCTCGGATTGAATGGAGGTTGCTATCAGATAGCTGACTTCCCCCAGAGTCTAAAGAGCCCGACCTCTCCTTCTAAGGTTAAGAAAAATTCCTAAGTCGAATCTCTGGTTCAAGCTTCACCGAGAAATGGAGTATTAGAGAGAGAAAGGAGTTTTGAGGTGTAAGGAGAATGAATGGGGATGAGCTCTTTATATAGAAGTGGAATTGCGTATTAAATGGGGAGGATTTATTACTACCATATTAATGTTGTCATTATTCTTGGGAAATTGATGGGCATTTATTAGTATTAATTCCAATAATTAAATATATGTATTAAATTATTGGTATTAATTTCAATAAATAAATATAGGTATTTATGATATTTACGTTAGGGACATAGGATTAAAATATATATATATATATCTCATTATTTTCACCTAATAATTTATACTTTTTATTTTATTTATTCCAATTATATCAATTGAATTTTAAACTTATAATATAATTCCATAAACTACTTTTAACCGAAATTTCGGGTTACTAAAAAAATAACTTCCCATGAGGTCTCCCATCCTAGCACTACTCTCACCTGCTTAACTTTGATGTTTTGATAGGATCTGGTGCATTAATGCTAGTATGTTATTACATTTTAGTTTACTAAAAAAATATGGTTTGACGACTATTAAGGGGATGCAACATGAATACTTCGTAATAAGTCACCCATCCTAGCACTACTCTCACCAAGCACGCTTAACTTCGAAGTTCTAAAGGGATCCTGCATTAGTGCTGGTATGTTTTTAATTTTGTATTACTAAAAAAATATGATTTGTCAACTATTGAAAGGGTGCAACCCTACATGAATACTTTCGAGTAGGTCACCCATCCTAGCACTTCTTTCACCTAAGCACGCTTAACTCTGGAGTTATAATCGGATCTTTGTGCATTGGTGTTGGTATGTTATTTAATTTTGGGTTACTAAAAAAAATATGGTTTGTCAATTATTGAGAGAATGCAAAATGAATACTTCCCCAGAGGTCACCCATGCTAGCACTACTCTCATGCAAGCACGCTTAACTTTGGTATTCTAATGGGATCGAGTTCATCTGAACCATTTTAGTTTTTTTGTTCTAATTTTTTTTTCTAGTTACTAAAAATAGTGGAGGTGTTGGGGGGGCTTGGTTTGGCTTAAGAAGGGCTCGAATTGGCTGATTTCAACTTGGCCAAAATAGGACAGCTTCGGTCTATAGGAGGTGCTTCACTATTCTATCATGCAAATGTTTCTCCGGCGACTCTTAGAGCTATTAGAGACTATAGACATGTAGCTGACTTCTCCCCGAGTCTAAGGAACCCGACCACACCTTCTTTGGCTAAAAAAAGACCCTATATCATAGCTTTGGTTCGAGCTTCATCGGAAATTGGAGCAGTTGAGAGAGAATGGAGTTTTTAGGTGTGGAGAGGATGAATGAGGATGGGCGCTTTATATAGGCAGCTCGGGAACTTCTTTGTCATCTGATTGGTGCCTTAATGGTAGTCATTCATTGCTTGAAACTCCCTTACCCGAGACTTTTCGTCTTCACTAGCACTGCACGATTTTCCGGCGAGTGAACAATGCTATCATCTGAAGGAAGAAGACAACACTGTTCCGAACCAGACTAGACCTAGTTCAAAGCTTAAACCACACGGTTGAGGCCCGATTTGATTGAGTTTTTCAAAATTCAAAATTTCTAAATTCATTCTCTATCCAATGGTGTACTCAAATCTCAAATTTGAATTTTCTAAGCCACCTAGAAAAATGAATTTAGCATTTAGTTCAATAGTGGTTCAATCCGGTTCGGATCTGGTTCACCTGAACCGGTTTGGTTTTCATCTCCAATTCATTCTAAAGTTCTTTTTCTTGACTTTTGTGACTCTTTAGGTCACTTGAAATCCATAAATTTCCCGGTTTACCCTTCCTCTATCAGTTCCGGTTCATAAACCGACTTGGTTCATAAACCTGTTCAATTCGGTTTGGATCCGGTTCACCTGAACTGGTCTAGTTTTTCTCTCCCAATTTGTCCTAAGGTTCTTTTCCAAGGTTTTATGAACCCTTTGGGTCACTCGAGATTCATAAATTTATGAACTTTCCTGTTTTCTGATGATCGGGTTTGTGGTTCTTTTCCTAATTTTCCTTAACTCCAAAGAGTGGGATTTACAACTCTCCCCTCTTTATAGGAGTTTTGTACCTAAAACTTATTTCACACTTTTTGTGTACTAGAATAAATTTTCATTGATATAAATATTTCTAGTTTATCGGCCTACAACCTTCTCGGTTGTTTCCGTTTATCCCTTATATCACGTACCTAAGATTTTCGTCTCATTCACATCCCTTTCTCATTCCATGGAGCTTACTTTAGCTAAGCATATCTCCCTGGAAGACTTAGAATCATATCCTTAAGTCTACATCCCTCTTTTCCCAAGGCACCATTTCTCCATTTTAAACTTCCACAGGTTTTTGCGTTATCACCTTTTCATCCTGCATGTATCCTTTCCTCATTCTTTGGTTATTACTTCTTCATTCTATATTTTAACGCTTGACCTCACCCTGCTTTAATTGTTGACTCTTCCTTACCTAAGTCATATTTTCCTGGGACAGTTGGACTTACATGTCCCTTACCACATGATCTTCTTCTGAACTTGTCTTTGACTTCACATTCCTTATAACCATATTAATTTCCTTACTTACTCATCTTTTTCAGACTTCTTTATTTGGTCATTCAAATTTCAAGTCCTTGAGCTTCCTGATAACTTACTGACATACCAAAACTCATCCTTTATTACTTCATTCCTCATTCCGACCAGCGTCCTTCCTTTTTAAGGTCTCTTCTCTTTCTTAATCCATTCTTACTCACATTGTGATCATTTCACTATCCTTTATTCCATTTAGTTCCTTTCCTACTCGTATAACATCTTTTGATGTTGTCTTCCTACTTACCCGTTACTTGGGTTTGACTTATCCCTTGGATCCTTCATGATTACATTCCCTTTGTACTCGATCCTTTCATCTCCAGGAGCTTGTCTTTGAGGAGTTTATCTTCTTTTCAATTTTTGTTGGTTCCATCTCCTCTTAATTGGTAGACCTGTGTTCTTCCAAGGTTTCCTTTCTTGGTAAGTTTTACACTTCTTTTCTCCTGGAATTTCCTTTTAGTTTTATCATTGCAAATATCCAAACTTGAATGACATTCCTTGGCATCATCTTCTCCCACTTACCTTTACCCCTTGAGACTCTATGAGCACATCTCGTCTATTTCACCTCATTCTCACTTGCTCCAGCATTTGTTTATTCCTTTGAGATGAACCCCACATCTCTTTGGTATCAAAATCTTTCATATCTTCATGTCCTTGGTATTCCTTCCTTTACCTTGTTTAGGGTGCATTCCTTACTACTCCCCAACTCTTATTAGAGCTTCGTTTACTCCTCTGAACAATTTGGTAAATAGGAGTTATTTCCTTCAATCGAATCCGTCTAAAATTCTTATTTGGGTTTCCATGTCTTCTTACAAGTAGATCATATTTAACCTCCCCTACACTCACTCAGCCACTCGTACTTCTTATCAAGTTCCGTATTTCGGCTCCGGTTTTGCGACATTTCCTCAATTGATTTTCTTAACTTGGAGCTTTCTCTTTCCTCGATCCAACTTCCTATTCTCATCCCTCTTCTAATGTCTCCCATTCTAGGATCCTTACATTTGATCTCCCTATTATTCCTTAGAATTTCTCCCTTTTTAATCTTCACTTATACTTTAAGGATCTTGTATGGTTCATTCACTTTAGCTTTTCTTCCTTTTTTGTTCCATACCTCTGCTTTCACAAATCTCCTTATTTTATGGAGTTCTTAAGAATTTGTGTCTGAGTTCTTTTACAAGTAGGTGTTATTCCTAGGCTTTCTTGTTATCAGATTTTCTTCTCATCCTGCCTTAGTGGTCTTGACATCCTTGGTGTTCCCCCACAACTTACTTCCTTTCTTCATGATCAGCTTTCATTCATGTGATTCTCTTTGGAATATTCCACTCCTTGTTTTTTCCTTACTCTTATTCTTTGAGCCTTTCCCTAACTACTTGAACTCTCCATAAGTCCATACTCTTTGATGTTCACTTCCCTTTGTTCCAACTTCCTCTTCCTTTTCTTAGTTAAGATTTCCCTTGGATGAACTCTTCCTTATTGTACTTCTGAGAGAAAGTCTTAAGGGTTGAGGTTAACTATAAATAACTCATCTTTTCTTCCTTAGGTGATTTCCTACCTTTTACTTTAATCTTTATTGTCACACTCTTTTTGCTTTGAATTTATCAAGGAACTCATAAGTTTTATAAAAAATTTTACTTTCATTCATTCAAGAAAATATTTTCTTGCCATACTTGGCCTATTATAGGAATTTTCTTCCCCCTAATCCCTTGGGGTCATAGGCAGGGAGTTAACCCTAAAGCGATTATGGGATTCTTCGTCAGAAGCTTCTGAGTAACTAGTTGGGGTCCACTCGTATTCCCTTATAGGAAAAATCTCATGTATGGCCTCCAATCTGTACTGCCTTAGTACCTCAACCTCAAACTCATAGGTCCACTGCATCCATTGGGAGGGATTGAAATCAGGTTGAGTAGGTGGAGGTACTTAGTGGACCTTCAGAAAGGTGGCATACGCATCCTAGGCCTCCTTCTTGGTTGGATTCCTTTCCGATTGTTGTGGGACTGGAGGAGGGGTTGGGCTTCTAGGAAGAGATACTGGTTCCTCTTATTTTGGAGGAGGATATGTGATTCCATCTGGTTCCAACAAGGCTCCTACTAGTTTTCGGTATTCTTCCACCATGTCTTTGGGTACTCTTTTCTTGCCTTTTAGGAATTTGTGTATGACTTCCTCCCTTGGGTTGGGTGTCTTTTTTAGGGTTATGGGTGGAGGGTTGGATTTCACCACGAACTTCATAGGAATTCTCCTTCCTACACGATAGATTAAAGTTTGATTAATGTCAGGGCATAATATTGATAATGTTTCAAGGGAACTTAGCTTTGATACCACTCAAATTGTCATGCCCCGACCTGGTTTGGATGGGTCCCCATGAACAATCCGCCGCTCTCTTGGTTCAAGAGGGCCATTGTGATGAGAAATGACTATGAAAAATCAAGATTAGAGAGATAAATTTTAAAGAAATTAAGGAGTATGGCACACTCCAATTTAAAATTTATTTTATTGAAACTCTATTTTTTTAAAAATACCCATTCACTGAGTTGTAGAAACTCACCCACCATTTTTATCCCTTTTCAGAAAATAGAGAAATGACTAGGGATAACACCAAGCCTTACCCTTTATCAGGTATGCTTAATTTCTATTAATCTTGCATTTTATTTGATATATGTTATTTCAGGGAACAAGGTTGAAATTATGCTTAGCTCCGCTTGAGATCAACAACCACAGGCCCTTCATCATGAAGGGAACACACATTCGCATGCCAACACGTCCATTGTACCCACTTGTGGTGTTGGAGCGACTTTATCGGCCACTTATATAGAAGCACGTCCACTTCTACCCTGAGAATGAGTGGATGTACATGACATCTGACCCTCAATACCATAACAAAACTTCATGTATGTATGAGGATAGAGACCTCATCTCGACCCCACCCCGGTCTCATGCGCATGAAGCTATGTCAAGCTTCCAAGATTGCTAGCATGATTAAATGTCCTTATCTCCACCATGTTGTCTAGAGCACAAGGAAGCATTACTACCACTCTTGGGCACCTTGAAGGTCCCGTAACATCAATGCACAAATTAATAATTTTCCACATAAGCCATATAATTAGTGGTGCCACTGGTTCGACGGCCCCGACCCTAAACTCGACCTACAACTATTTGTCTCGACTAGTCCATAGACCTGTCCTATCGCACTGCTGCCAGTCCATCGAGCATGTCGGTCATGTCTCGGTACCATGGCCAGACAATTCATTCATTTAGTTTTCAAGACTTAAATCATGTTTGTTTATGAGTTCCTACTTGTGCCAACTAGCCTAGGGCCCACTGTACGAGATTTTCAAAATCGAGCATATTAGCCCCAAGTTACAAAACCGAGGCCTCCGACCTATCTGAGCTATTCGAGCTCCGTCAAGAAGGTCTCCCAAAAGTTTTAAGTAGTGGCACACAATCATGTGAGAACACTTCTGACAAAATAAACTTTTCATCTGTCCATTTTACCAACCGGGTATGAGGACATCTCTACTTATAACCGATAAGCGGGTTTTCTATTTCTTTCTAGAAAGTTTATCTTACCAACCGGGTATAATCTACTTACAGCCGGTAAGTCATTTTTTCGCGTAATTTCCACATCACTTCTCTAAGGTGTGATGGTTAAAATACCACTTAATAGTGAGTTTTCATTTCTGAGTTGCTTATCATCCCATCCGGGTATGATATTAAATCCCACCCACCTGATAGTGTAGTGAATTTCCTCTTAATCGGCTTGTTGCCTTCACGCGAACTTGTCATAGTTGGCGTTCCCGATACTTCGTGTTCCTACATGATATGAACATTCCTTGTTCATTATCCTTTGGCCTAATAGCCTCATTCATCACAAATGAATGAAATAACCAAACTTTTCATTTATTTGCTATTAGCTTCCTAAAGTTATTTTTCTTTAACTTTAGGTCTCTAATGCCAATTTTCCCCAAATTGAGCCCTGAAACTCTAAAATTCACCTTGGGACCTCAATTTATTCAAAATTACAAAAAAGGGGTTTAAGTTTTCCAATTTTCAAATTTAGTCCTCAATTTTTCCAAAATTACCATTTGTCCCAAGTTTACAAAAATGGTAAGTTTTGCCCCAAAAATTCAAAAAAAAAAATCCCCAATTGGTTATGAAACATCTTTATCATGCCAAATTGGCCCTCAATTTTATGAAATTGCACTTTAGTCCCTCAAATTTTTGAAATCCCCAAATTTCCCCCAATTTCAACCTTCTAACTTAGCCAAATTTGATTTCACAAATTGACCGATCAAATGGCTATAATTGTTGAAATTGAAGTTAGACTAGAGTTCCTACAGATTTAATTGCATTTTGAATCACACGATTTGATGCCGGAATGAGCTCAAACAGAGCTTCGCCATAAAACTGGACTTAGAGAGAGAAAGCTTCGAAAGCTTACCGTCAGGGGCGCGGCGGTCCGAGCTTTCAGTTTGGACAAATAGCTCTTGTTTTGAGCTTCTTCCTAGGATCAAGAATTGTACCAATTGATGCCAAATTGAGTGAGAATTTAGTCATTGGAAATCTATCGGTTCTCTCTCTAGCACATATAAGAATTTATAGAGGAGAGATAAATTGGCCTACCTTTCTTCTCTAATTCAGCTATAGGAGGGTTTTGGAGGTGTTGGGAGGGCTTGGTTTGACTTGAGAAGGGCTTGAATTGGCTGATTTCAGCTTGGCCAAAATAGGATAGCTTCGGTCCGCTGGAGCTGCTTCACTGTTCTATCACGCTGGCGTTTCTCCAACGACCCTCGAAGCAATTGGACACTGTGTAGTTGACTTCTCCCCCAAGTCTAAGGAATCCGATCTAGCCTTCTTTGGCTTAGAAAAGACCCTATATTAGAGTTCTGGTTTGAGCTTCACCGAAAAACTAAGTAGCTGAGAGAGAGTGAGATTTTCAGGTGTGGAGAGGATGAATGGAGAGTATCTCTTTTTCTAGGGAGCTCGGGGACTCGTCGGCCATCCGTTTAACACCTTTATGACAGTCATTGATGGCCTGAAATGTACTGAATGGAAATGTTTCTTCTTCGTCGGTGCTGGTTCAATTTTTCGGCGAGTGAGCAGTGCTGTCATTTGAAGAAAGAAGACGCACTGCTCCGAACTGGACCAGACCGATCTGGATCAGGTTCAAAGCTTTAACCAATCGGTTCAAGCCCAATTCAATTGAGTTTTCAAAATTCATTCTCTATCAAATGGTGGCCTTAATTCTCCAATTTTAATTTTCTAATCCACCTAGAAAAATGAATTTAGTATCCGGTTCAATAGTGGTTCAAACCGGTTCTCAAACCGGTTCAATAGTGGGTCACTCAGGGGTTGTAAATTTTCCAAATTGCCCATTCTCTAATGATCAGGTTTGTGAAGCAGTTTGGTTTTCTCACTTGGTTTGACTGGTTCTTTTCCCATTTTTCCTTAACTCTAAAGAGCGGGGTTTATAGAGGGGGTGATTTTGACAACTCAGTGAATGGGTTTTTGAAACATGAGTTTCTTGAAAAATAGTTTGCATAGGAGTGTATCAGACTCCTTATTTCCTTTAAAATCATTCTTTTCTCAAGTTCTGGTTTTCAAAACATTTTTCTAAGGTTTACCAATTCTTTTCCAAGGATTCTCAAATCCTTTCCAAGGTTTTCAAACATCTTTCCCATTTTCATATTAGGTTTGTTTCACAAACAACACATGCCCTTCATCAGGAAGGGTTCACACACATTCACGAGATGCATTTACACCGACTGCACAAACTTGTGGATCAGAGCGTTTTTATTATCCACCCTGATAGAAGTATCTGACTTCTACCCGAAGTCTGAGTGAATATCTCTTATGTCCTACCCTCAAACTCAAAATACTTCGTGTCCATATGAGGACGAAGACCTCATCCCGACCCCATCCCGGTCTCATGTGCATGAAGCTATGCCGAGCATCCCTGAATGCTGACACGACAAACAACCCTTATGTCCACCATGTCGTCTAGTAGCCCCTAGGACGCATCAATACCCCTCTTGGGCTTCTTGATGGTCCTGAATCCCAAGTGCATGCACAAAACAATAATTTTCTTTATAAGCCATTTAATCTTTGGTGCCATTGGTCCAATGGTCCCGACCCTCAACTCGACCTGTAACTGTTTGAATCGACCGGTCCGTCGACCTATTTTATTGCACTGTCGCGAGTCCATTGAGTATGATAGTCCTGTCTTGGTACCATGGCCAAACACATCATTCATTAAAGTTTTCATAGCTTAATCTCATGTTTGTTTATAAGCTCCTGCTCGTGCCAACTAGCCTTGGGCCAACTATACGAGATTTTCAAAATTGGGGATTTTAGCCCCTAAGTTCCAAAATTGAGGCCTCTCGCCTATCTAAGCTATTCGAGCTCCCGTCAAGAAGGTCTTCCAAAATGTTTAAGCAGTGGCACACATTTATGGGAGACCACTTCTAACAAAAATAATATTTCAGTTGTCCATCACACCAATCGAGTGTGATGATATCTTTGCTTATAACCGATAAGCGAGTTTTCTAATTCCTTACAAGAAGTTCATCATACCATCTGGGTATTATCTACTTAATACCGATAAGTAGTTTTTCCGTGTATTTTCTCACATCACTCCAACCGGATGTGATGTTAAAATCCCACATAGTAGCAGGTTTTCATTTCTGAGGTGCTCATCATCCCAATCGGGTATGATGTGAAAATCCCACTCACCCGTGAATATAGTGAATTCCTCTTAACCAGATTTTTGTCTCCACACTAGTTTGTCTTGGCTGACGTTCCCAGTACTTCGTGTTCCTATATGATATGAACATCATTGTTCATTATCCTTTGGCTTGATGAACTTCATTCTTCACAAATGAATAACATACCCGAACTTTTCAATTATTTGTAATTAGGTCCCTAAAGTTATTTTCTTTAACTTTATGACCCTAATGCCGATTTACCTCCAAATTGAGTCCCGAAACTTCTAAAATTCACCTTGGGACCTCAATTTATTCAAAATCACAAAAAGGGGTTCATGTTTCCCAAATTTCCAATTTGGTCCCCAATTTTTCCAAAATTACCATTTTGCCCCTACATTACAAAAATAGTAAATTTCACCCCAAAAATTCCAAAATTGACCAATTAGTCCTCCAAAATCTTTTCCATGCCCAATTGGCCCTCAATTTTATGAAATTGTACTTTAGTCCTTTGAATTTTTGAAATCCCCAAAATTTCCCCCAATATCTACCTTTAAACTAGGCTGAATTTGATTTCATCAAATTGACCAATCAAATGAGGTTAATTGTTGAAATTGAATGTATATTTAATTTACTACACATCCATATGATTCAATTGCACTTTGAATCACATGAATTGACGTCGGAACGAGCTCAAACAGAGATTCACCGGAAAATTGGACATAGAGAGAGAAAGCTTCGAAAGCTTACCGTTAGGGGCACGGTGGTCGGAGCTTTCAATCAAGACAGATAGCTCTTGTCATGAGGTTTCTCTGGGATAAAAAATCACATCAATTCATGTCGAATTGATGGAGAAATTGGTTAGTGAAGTTTCACTGGTTTTCTCTCTAACATTGATCGAAATTTTCAAAGGTGAGCCAAATTAGCTTACCTTTCCGCTCTAATTCAATTTTATGAGGGTTGTGGAGGTGTTGGGAGAGCTTGGTTTGGCCTAATAAGGGCTTGAATTGGCTGTTTTTAGCTCAGCCGAAATATGGTAGCTTCGGTCCACCGGAGATGCTTCACTGTTCTATCATGTCGGCGTCTCTCTAGCGACCCTCGGAGCAAATGGAGACCACCGTTGGGTAGCTGACTTCTCCCTGAATCTAATGAACTCGACCTTGCCTTATCTAGATCAGAAAAGTCCCCAAGTAAGAGCTCTGGTTCAAGCTTCACCAAAAAATGGAGCAATAGGAAGACAGTGGAGTTTTAAGGTGTGAGGAGGATGAATGGGGAAGAGCTCTGTATATAGGAAGCTCAAGGACTTCTTAGTCATTTGATTGGCGCCTTAATGGCAGTCATTCATTGCCTGAAACTCTCTGGACTGAGACTTTTCATCTTCATCGGTGCTGCTCAATTTTCCAGCGAGTGAACAGTGCAGTCATCTGAAGGAAGAAGTCAATATTGTTCCGAACCAGACCATACCAGTCTGAACCGGGTTCAACGCTGAAACTGGCCAATTAATGCTTGATTCAACCGAGTTTTTCAAAATTAAAAATTTGTAAATTCATCTAAAGTCATTCTCTATCCAATGGTTACCTCAATTCTCCAATTTGAATTTTCTTAGCCACTAGAAAAATGAATTTAGCATCTAGTTCAATAGTGGTTCAAACCGGTCCAAATCGGTTCAATCCGGTTTGGATCCGAATCACCTGAACCAGTCTGGTTTTCTTTCCCAAATTATCCTAAAGTCCCTTTCCAAGGTTTTTATAACTCTTTGGGTCACTCGGGAGTTGTAAATTTCCTAATTTTCCTGTTCTCTAGTGGTCGAGGTTCGTGAATTGATTCAGTTTTCTCACTTGGGTTGACCTTTTCTGTTCCTAGTTTTCCTTAACTCCAAAAGGCGGGGTTTATAACTCTCCCCTCCTTTTAGGAGTTTTGTCCCCAAAACTTACCCAACATCCTTTGCATTGAAAAGGACTTTCCATAATATCAACTTGTTTATTGACATACAACCTTCTCGCTTATTTCCATATAGTCCCCGTATAACACACCCATATAAATTTCTTTTCCTTCTCATTATCCATTCCATGGAGCTCACTTAGGCTAGGCATACTTTACTTGAGGGTTTAAGGCTATATCCTTAATTTCACGTCCCTCTGTCCTTAAGGCATAATCCTTTCTCTTGAGGTTCTTACTCAAGATTTCAAGATTAGGAGTTCCAAGATGCCCAATCGTCCATGTATATAGTTATTCTCTTGATCGTTGAACCCTTAGCTCGATGTTCTTTCGAGCATTACATACTTGTTTTTCATGGGTTTCGGTGTTATCACCTTTTTGTCCTATTTCGACCCTTCCTCCATCCGTTGTTTATTACAACTTCAGTCCAAATTTTATGTTTGTCCTTGTCATGCTTACAAACTGACTCTTCCATACTTTGAGTCATATTTTCCTCGGGAATGTTAGGCTTACATGCCCTTACAACATGACATTTTCTAGAACATGTCTCTATCCATTAGATTTCTAGAACACTTCCTTGAGGGTTGTTCTCAACTTTCCAACCATTCAGGGATCGTATAACTTCATTTCTCTTGTCATTTGGTATTATTTCTCAACCACTTTTACTATAAACCCCGTCCTTTGATAATGAGAAAACTGTGGAAAGAACCGGTCAGTTTTGAATTTTAAACTGCGACGGTTTACAAGCTCGATTATTTGGAA
Organism: Trapa incisa; assembly: GCA_030064435.1. NCBI lineage: Eukaryota > Viridiplantae > Streptophyta > Magnoliopsida > Myrtales > Lythraceae > Trapa > Trapa incisa. Next base: position 8,745,017 of record CM057765.1, read on the forward strand.
ACGGGGCAAACTGATAATTTACAACTTTCATGTGATTCAAAATGGTTCAAAAATCTTAGAAAAGAACCTTAGGATAAAGTGGGAGAGAAAAACCAAGTCGGTTCAGGAGAACCGAGCCCAAACCGGATTAAACCAAGTATAAGAACCGAGCTGGTTTATGAACCAGAATCGATTAAGAGATGGTAAACTGGGAATCTTATGGATCATAGGAGACCTAAGGAGTCAGAGAAGTCATGAAAATGGACTAGAGAATGAATTGGAGATGAAGACCAAACAGGTTCAGGTGAACCAGATCTGAACTGGATTGAACCGATTTGAATCACTATTAACCTAGATGATAAATTCATTTTTCTAGGTGGCATAAAATTTCAAATTTGAGATTTGAGACCACTATTAGATAGAAAATGAATTTAGAGTAATTTAGAAATTTTTAGATTTGAAAAACTCGGTCAAAGGGGGAGTGAACTGGCCGGTTTAAGCTTTGAACCCGGTTCGAAACAGTGTCATCTTCTTCTTTAGGATGACAACACTGTTCACTAGCCGGAAAATTGAAGCAGCGCCGGCAAAGAAGAAATGCTTCTGTTCGGTACATTTCAGGTCTTCAATGCCTGTCATAATGGTGCCAAACGGATGGCCAATGGATCCTTGAGCTTCCTATATAAAGAGCCCCTCTCCATTCGTCTTCTCCACACCTGAAAAGCTCATGCTCTCTTAGTTGCTTAGTTTTTTGGAAAAGCTCAAACCAAAGCTATGATATAGGGTCAATTCGGAGCCAAAGAAGGTGGGGTCAGGTTCATTAGAATTGGGGAGAAGTTAGCTATATGGTGGTGACATCCGTTCGTTTTGAGAGTCGTCGGAGAAGCGCCGACGTGATCAAACAGTGAAGTAGCTCCAGCGGACCGAAGCTGCCCTATTTTGGCTGAGTTGAAATCAGCCAATTCGAGCCCTTCTCAGGCCACACCAAGCTCTCCTGACACCTCCTCAGCCCTTCCATGGCCGAAATAGGATCAAAAGGTAAGCCAATTCGAGTCCCCTTTACAATTTCTGATCGGTGTTAGAGAGAGAGTCGGCCGAATTTCAATGACGAAATTCTAATCCAATTCGACATCAATTGATGTCATTCTTGATCCTAGGAAGAACCTCTGGAGGGGAGCTACCTGCCCAGATAGAAAGCTCAGACCGTCGCGCCCTCAACAGTGAGAAATTGAAGCTTTCTCTCTACAGTCTGTTTTTTAGCAAAGCTCCGTTTGAGCTCATTCCATCGTTAAAACTTGTGATTCAAACTTCTATAGAATCGTATGAACATGTAGAAATTCAATTTCAACAATTAGAGGTGTTTAGTCGGTCAATTTGATGAAATCAAATTCGATTGTTTTAAAGAGTTGAAATTGAGGGAAAATTGGGGATTTTCGAAATTCGAGGGACCAAAATGAAATTTTCTAGAATTGAGAGTCAATTGGTCATGATAAGAATATTAGAGGGCCAATTGAGAAATTTTAGAATTTTGGGGATAAAATTGACCATTTTTGTAAAGGAAGGACAAAATGGTAATTTTGGAAAAATTGAGGGACCAAATTGGAAATTTGGGAAATTAAACCCCTATTTGTGAAATTTAATAAATTGAGATCCTAAGATAAATTTTAATAAGTTTCAGGACTCAATTTGAGAAAAAACCTAGCAATAGGGACTTAAAGTTAAAGAAAAATAACTTTAGGGACTTAATTGCAAATATATATAAAGTTGGGTTTTCTCATTCATTTGCAACGAATGAGGGCTATTAGGCCAAAGAATAATGAACAACTATGTTCATTTCGTGTTGGAGAATGAGACATCGGGAACACCAGTCGTGGTCCAGCATACTAGGGACAGAACTCGACTAAGTGGAATTTTACTGCATGATCAGGTGAGTGGGATTTTATGTCATACCCGATTGGGGATGATAAGCTCATCGAAATGAAAACCCACTACTATGTGTTATTTTAAACATCACGACTTAGAGTAGTGATGTGAAAACCATGCGAAAAAACTACTTACCAATTGTAAGTAGATCATACCCGATTGGTATGATGAAACTTCCTCGAAGGAAGTTGAAAACCTGTTCATCGGTTATGAACGGAGATGTCCTTATATCAGGTCGGTATAATGGACAGTGAAAACATACTTTTGTTGGAAGTGTTCTCCCCTGACTGTGTGCCAATGCTTAAATAATTTGGGAGACCTTCTCGACGGGAGCTCGAATAGCTCTTAAAGGCCAAGGGCCTTGATTTTGGAACTTGGGGGCTAATATGCCCGGTTTTGAAAATCTCGCACAGTGGGCTATAGGCCAATGGGCACGAGCAGAAGCTCGTAAACGAACATGATATATGTGCCATAAAACTTTAATAAGTAAATTGTATGGTCATGGTATCAAGGCTGGTCTGACATTCTTAGTCAACTAGCAGTAGTGCGACATGACCAATATTCGGACCAGTTAAGATAAACAGCTGCAGGTTGAGTTGAAAGTCAGGACCGTTAGACTAATGAAACCACAGATTACATGGAATAATAAGAAAACATTGTTTGTGCATGCACAATGAGTACGGATCATCAAGACACCCATGAGGGGTAGTGATGTGTCCTAAGGGCCCTGGATGACCAGGTGAGTATAAGGGCAGTTTGTCGTTCGAGGTGATCGTGCAAAATTTGGAGTAGCACCAAGTGCACGAGACCAGGGTGGGGACGGGATGAGGTCTCTATCCTCGTATGGACACGAAGAATCAATTACAGGATTGAGGGTCGGATGTCACGTACATCAGCTCATTCCCAAGGTAGAAGTGGTCGTACTTCTATCTAGGTGGCCGGTAAAGTCGCTCCGAAACCACAAGTGGGTTTAGTGGTCGTGCTAACCTGTGAATGTGTGTAACCTTCATGATGAAGGATGTGTGTTGGGTGATGACACACCGTGATAATAAGAAATGGTGAAAACCCCGAATTTTTAAATGAAGGGATTTTTGAAAAGTGAGGAGTCTGGCACACTCCAGTATAAATGCTTTTCTTAAAAGTTGAAAGTCAAACCATTTGAAACCCATTCATTGAGTAGTCGTACTCACCCCCTCCCTTATATCCCTTTCAAGTAGTCCTGGAAAGTTTGTCCTTAAAGACCTGCGAATTTAAATGCCTGCAAGACAGGTATGGTTATTTTAAAATTTTTATGCAGTTTTGATTTATGTTATTCATGGAAAAAGGTGCAAAAAATGCCTTACTCTTTATAGTTTATAAAAGGGGAAGCTCTTTAATAAACCGGGAGAGTGGCGGGTTGTTCACGGGGATCCAACAAAACCGGGTCGGGGTGTGACAATCGGAGACTGCAACTCTAGTTCTCTTAGTTCCTTTCTTGGAAGCCATATGATATTTTGAAATTATCCCTATTAGTTACTATGTTCTCTAACCTTGATAATGTATTCGAGGAAACAGGCTCTAATACAACTCAAGTTGTCACACCTCGACCCGGTTTGGTCGGATCCCCGTTAGCAACCCGCCACTCTTCCGGTTTATTTAGGGTTTTCCCCTTCTTTAAACTGTGAGGAGTAAGGCGCCCTTTGTACATGTACCTTTCCTAGAATAACATTAATCAAAACTGAAAAAATTAAAATTTTACATACCTGTCTTGCAGGTTTAGCTAGCAGAATGTCTATAAGTAGATTTTTCCCTCGGTTACCTAAATAGGGTAAAGGGAGTGGGTGAGTTCGACAACTTAGTGAATAGGTGTTTGAAACTTGAGTTTCTATAAAACGGTTTGAATTGGAGTGTGCCAGACTCCTTATTTTCTTTCAAAAATTATTTTTCCTTGAATTCCCGATTATTCAAAACCAATTTCCTCAAAATCGCTATGTTTAACAATCAACACACGCTCTTCATCATGAAGGGATCACACATTTGCAGGGCAGCCCGTCCACTACACCCACTTGTAGCGTCGAAGCGACTTTACCGGCCACCTAGATAGAAGCCTGTCCACTTCTACCCAGGGAATGAGTGGATGTTCATGACATCTGACCCTCAAACCCGAAAATAAACTTTGTGTCCGTATGAGAATAGATGTTACACCCCGAACCGGTTTGGTCGGATCCCCGTGATCAACTCGCCACTCTCTCAATTTACTAAGGGTTACCCCTTGTTTATAAACCATGAGGAGTAAGGCGTCTTTTAAACTTGCACCTTTCCTGGAATAATATAAATCAAAACTGCATAAAATGTTAAACTTATCATACCTGTCTTACAGGTATGTTAGCTGGTGGTATTTGGGGTAAGATTTCGGAGTTACCTGAAAGGGATATAAGGGAGGGGGTGAGTACAACGACTCAGTGAATGAGTTTTCAAAATTCAACTTTTAGGAAAAATGTTTGATTCAGAGTGTGCCAGGCTCCTTATTTTCTTTTAAAAACCTTTCATTCTCAATTTCGATTTTTATAACCATTTCTTATTACCACGGTGTGTCATCACCCAACAGACATCCTTCATCATGAAGGTAAAACACACAATCACAGGCCAGCCCGTCCATTGAACCCACCTGTGGCGTCGAAGCAACTTTACCGGCCACCTAGATAGAAGCACGTCCACTTCTATCCTAAGAATGAGTGGATGTTCACGACATCTGTCACTCAATCCCATAACAAATCTCCGTGTTCGTATGAGGATAGAGACCTCATCCTATTTCCATCCTAGTCTCATGCGCTTGAAGCTACTCTGAGCTTTGCAAGACTTCTGGTACGACTAATTACCCTTATATCAACCAGGTCGTCCAGAGCCCTAGGACGTATCACTACCCCTCTTGGGCGTCTTGAAAGTCCCGTAATATAGTGTATGCACAATCAACAGTTTTTCACATAATTCCATATAATTTGTGGTGCCACTGGTCCAACAGCCCCGACCCTCAACTCGACCTGCAACTATTTGTCTTGACTAGTCCAAAGACCTATCATGTCGCACTACTGCTAGTTGACTGAGT